>OZ023071.1:0-2400000 GCA_963992785.1 Tenthredo livida | reverse complement strand
AACAAATTTAGCATTCCTGCTCGTTCGTATACCTACTCGGCTACGTTTAAATTCAAATTATACCTCCACTGACATGTGAAGGTATTTGGTTTCGATTTTACAATCAATTCACCTGCTTTGCGTTTTGGTATAATTATACTGCAGTGCAATGAAAGTGCTGAAAAATTTACGCCTTTCATACATGAGATTCGTGAAATTTGTAAAACTACTTTACTTTTTGTGAATAAAAAATGTCTGAACCATGCAGAGATGAAAGTTTAAATCGTCAAACGAAATCGTAGAAAAGTTTCAAACGCGTCTTAAGGTTCGTTCAGCCGGATAGGTACTAACTTAGTTCAGTCATTCTGTCGGCTTATAGATAATAATTCTTGAATAACAAAAAGCTTATGTCTATAAGGAGCGAGACTCGACTCCATTATGATTTATTTGCTATGGGCTAAGCCCGACACGATTCGCCGCGATTTACCCCGTCGAGTTACTAAAGTATAAAATGAGTCCGTTCTCCGAGTAGGTATAAGTTTTGAATCCGGTTTAATAATTTCCAAAGGATTAATCACCCCCTCGTTAGGACAAACACAGAGTTTTGCAATAAACGAGTGACTTACGAAAGACTTATATGCGATAATTCTACCGAATAAAAGGGATGAAAAAAAAAAGAAAAGAAAAGAAAAAATCAACCCTTCGAAATTCGACGAAAGGAGGAAGAGGGCGTTAGGCGAGATTGCCTAACATTATCGTCCATAAAAGAAGGAGATATAAAGAGCAGCCTGCTTTTAATGCACTACTAAAAAGACGCTACAGTACGAAAAGAATAATCGACTAGCTCGGGGTAGCGTTTCGCGACTCGCTTCGACGAACAGCTGGCTCAGAATTTCCCTCCGTTTCCAGGTAGAATCGTGTCGTGATTTTTCCATGTATAGCCCAACTACCCCTTCGCAGAGAACTGCTACGGTTCTTCGGCAGAGCTGTAAACTATAAAATGCAAAAGAACCTGTGCCAATTCGTTGTATATGTAACGTCCGCTACGGAAACTGACACACATAGCTTATACATTCGCCAAAGACAATAAAGTAGCTCTTCGATCCGATCGATAATTCGCTTCCTCGAATTTTTTTCCTGATTCTTTTCGAACGTAATATCATTTGTATTGAAATTCATTCATCTGAACTAATCGACGCTGATTTCGGCAGAGAAAAAAAAAATGTTCCGATATGAGTAATTTGATTTTATTCAATATGATATCAGCAGCTGCGATTGGCGATGAATAATTCTTGATTAGAGGGGCACGCGAGACGATTGATTAACATCATCGAAACTGGATCAATACAAGGTAGATTCGCTACTCAATTTAAGTGATTTATCGAAGAAATACCGTATAGCTCTACAGGTATAGGTATATAAGATTGTTTAATGGCGCCTTCGTGCGTCGAGGAAACTTACGAATTGCTGTTTACGAACCGTAACTTGATAATACACAATAGCTCTGAGGGCATTATTAATAAAACAAGGTTTACAACCGGGGCTATTATCACCCCATTTCACCCCCTAGTTCTTACGATTAGAGTCTGTATTTCTTAACGCGTTCAGGTATGATATTATTAAGCTGTAAACTGAATTGAATCCTCATAAAATTGAAAGTAACAAATAAATTTCATACCTTGATGCTATTTTTATGAAAATAATGTAATATTACGAAAATCATATGAATATAATAGATTGATGTGGGCTCTCGTATTCCCCTGTATAGATTTACTGACACTATAATTAACAGATTCTTATAAATTATTTGCATAGAAGAATAAATTGTCGGGAGAGCGCGGTGGAAAAAAAGAAACAAAAATTTAACTTCCAACGAAGTCAACCGGGGTTGAAAAAAAAAAAAAAAAATGAAAAGAAAAAAAAAAAGATCACTGTACGTAAAATAAATAAATAACATTGAAGTCTATTTAAACTTTTTCAATTATTTTGATATCTTCTCTGGCAGGCTGGCTGCGTGGCTGCAGGGGGAAAGCAGAAACGGGCTGAGAGGCGGTCTAGTCCTCTTCCATTCTCTCGTTACTCAGGGAACGAATGAGGATGGTGATTTTTTTTTTTTTTTTTTTTAATTTTTTATTTTTTCTGCACTTCCACTATACAGCTTTGGTAAACGTTTCATAAATACTACGTCTTTCTGTTACGAGCGAGAAAATTCAATTGAAAAGTTCACTCCGATACGACCGAAACTGAGAACAATATCGAAGATCTTATACTCCCGGAGACTACGGGACTTTTTTTGTTCTTTTTGTTCTTTTTTTTTTTTTTTCTTGTTCTCTTTTCTTTTTTCTACTGGAACGAAGAAAATTGTGACCCTAAATTTTTCTTCCTTCTCTCGCGAAAGTACTATACCCCTCCGGATATATATTTCACACGGCTGTTAACGCGAGTATTACTCTATCCGAAGTCGTATATAAGGGCACCGACGCGCTCCGCAACAAATAAAGAAAATTAACTTTTTCCTTGGCGTTTCATTCCGCCAGGCACACAGAACCACGTAAATCTCGGTCCCAAAAGAAGAAAAATATATATATACATATATCTGTATAGATATTAGACCAATTTTACTACAGTTGTATAAGTAGGGAAGAAATTGTGAACATTTTTAAAATTCATGACAATTAAATGCCAATTAGAATTTCATAAAAATTAAAAAAGCTCTGTGTATTACATTACTATTGTAATTATCATTATTTTTTTTTTTCTCTTTCGTTTCCATTTTTCAACTCTTTTCGTTCTCCACTGCAAGCCTGACTTTATTTTCTCCTATTCTTTCTCCTGGATATAATCAGCGAATTTATTTATATCTCACTAATGTAGGGGCAAATAT
The DNA here is from genome assembly GCA_963992785.1 of Tenthredo livida. Lineage (NCBI taxonomy): Eukaryota > Metazoa > Arthropoda > Insecta > Hymenoptera > Tenthredinidae > Tenthredo > Tenthredo livida. Next base: position 2,397,137 of record OZ023071.1, on the reverse strand, counting down.
TTACCCAACCTGGAATAGGATATAGTATACGCACAGCAGGAAATAGCGGTGGTAGTTCGTGCTCTGGCACGGTATAGAATGGGGTAAAAAGGGGTTGAGGAAAAGGGAAAGAGAGCTGCAGCTCCAGGGATATTTGTCAAAGGATATTTATACTCTTTCTCAGTGTCTGAGTGTTTTAATTAAAACCCCTCTTTGGTTCAGCTCTGCACCATCTCCCTCAGCCCTTACAGAGGCTAACACTCGGTGATTTTTTTTCTTTTCTTTCTTTCTTCTTCAGAATATAAACAATACCAGAAGTACTGAAATTCAATTAGTGCTGAGCACTCCTTCTCGTATATCTACCCAGTATCACATTTATTCACGCAACTTAATGCACTCGCTATAAAATGTCGAACAAAATCGATCTTTCCTTCGCCATCCCAAATCTAACTAGGTGTATTAGACGATCCACTTCCCGTTTTCAAAATTCTAAGCATGTTATATTCATACATTTATTTGCTACGCGGATTTATCGTCAGATATACGAATATGTGTAGAATTCATGGCAACGAGTAGTAATTGAAATTGACGAGATACTGATTGCAATCAGAGTCCTTTCAAACGAAGTAGATACTAGCTACCAGGTATGAATACGATACTATTGCACGTTAATTCACCGAGTGTTTTTTCGTCTTTTTTTTTTTAAGGTCTTCAATCTATTTCTATTTTTTTTTTCTTGCAGGTCGATATTGCTTAGCTATAGGTAATACGAACGGGAATAGCCTGAAACATAATGTCTCGTAAAGTAGTGTCTCCAAAGATTCGCAGGGCATTAATGGTCTCCCGAGAATGACAGCAGCAAGAAAGTGAAATTAGTCACTGAACAAAGTCTCAAGACCATGAACGATGGTTCTCTGTATTTTCAACGAAAGGGAAAGTCACGTTCTACTTATGGATGGGGTGTTAATCGATATGCCGAAATTGTCGGGCTTGCGGGGGTTTTATACAGTCGAGAAGCATTAAAGGGAGAGAACTTGAAAGTAATTTTAAATGAAAAATTGCCACCTGATACGTATTTCGTTTTAAAAATAATAATTCAAAGTCAAAGTAATGGAGTCTCATTCGACAGCCATTGAAATTCAGAATATTTTCTTGCATTCAGATTGCACCCCATAGTAAATTGGTGTAGGAATCATAATTCACTTTCACTTTGATCCGATTTTTCATGTCCTTTGAACGTTTTCGTACTTTTATGTATTGTGAAAAATTTAATCTCCTACGTTCAGAATATCAGGTACACAATTATCAGGACCTGCGAAAGTTCTGCGTTTTACTAAGACGAAGACGAAGACGAAAAAGAAGAAGAAGAAGGAGGCAGGGTCGATGTTGATCGACGTCACGACACCCGGGAAATCGAGCTCACGGACGGCCCGGATTGAAAATAATTGAAATTCCCTCGATACCCATGCTCGTCGTATTTCACTATAGTCTCGCATACTTCGCAAGTGTGATCAGGAAAATTAGGATTTAAATCTCCTCAAAGTGATGATATTCTGATTTTATTCATTCGCATTTTATCGCTGCCCCATAATTTAGCGTGAAGTTAGAATCGTAGAATTTTATACTAGGATTTGTTTTCCACATTTCATACGACTTTCTGCGGGTTCTAGTGGTTCGGTAAAACTCTTCATCGCAATTCAGAATCAAAGCTTTTACAGTTCGAATGTGGAGAGGAATTCGCAAATATTTGAAAAACGGGAAGGATTTTCGTCTGAGCGTTTACAAACGGTGAATGGCATGCGCGCTATACCTTGGATAAAGAGGAAAGGTATAGCCTAGAACTACTAAACTTTCTCGATTAAAAGTTAATTACTTTTCAACTACTACCACAGGATTTCAATCAAGACATGAATAAATGCACGTGAATTTTATTCAAACAACCGACAAACGTTTGTACAGTATTTAATTTATGCACACAAACCTCTAATTGTCTTTCGCAACTATAGCATATATACGTGCAGTATGTAACAAAATATATATTTCAATTATTCAACAATTCAATTTCGGTAAAATTTTACAATAAAAAAAAAAATATTCAAGGGGTAGTTAAATTTTTCATTTTTACCAAAAAAAAAAACAAAAAGTCAAACTTTTCTATTTTTTTTTAATACAGCGAACGATTTTGTCCAATTTTATTCCGAATATAAATCGCATGAGTATAGGCAAATGGCAAATTAGCAGGTGGCTAGCAAAGTCTGATTGAATTAAATGGAAATTCCTTGGAGGATCGAGTTCACGGAGAAGACATAACTCAGGGTGAAGATTCTCGTAGTTTCACAGGACCTAGATACGTCCCATAAGTTGCGTTCCAAACTATCCGAGCCCAGCCCAGCCCAGCCCAGCCGATCCTGTCCTGCCGATGGAAGGAGATCCTTTTGCGTATGACGACTCTGAGCTGACAGGAATGTATAATTAATTGGTAGGTCCGGGTTGCGCCAGTGTACGTTGGCGCAATTATAACCTAGTTAATTATTCGATTGTCAAACTATTTGGGGGACGAGTAGGTACGGTGGATGCGTCACGTCGGTGAGGGTGCAGAGTCCCATTCCATGATTTTCGTTAACTGCATTGTAACTCTCATAGAAACAGGAGTAGAGCCATATCACTACCAATAACGTCGATCTTAATTAGTACAACGTGCTTCGTTAGCCGATAGAAATTTTGGCAGCAATTTACACAATTTCTAATTAACAGGTAAACGCGATATCAGATAAAATCAATCAACTATTTTGTAAATATTTTTTTTTCGTTTTGTTTTGTCTCTATGAGAAGTGTGGAATTTTTCGAAAATATACCCACCTCTACCCAAAAAGCATACCACATTGTTGATACAGAAACCTGTACCAGTATTGCCGTTATCCACAAGCCTGAAAATTCCAATAGGTAAATAGCGAGAGGCGAGATAGGTACAGGATGGCGAAAAGAATGGGTGAGTGTAGTTCTTAGTTCTCCAATCTTCAGATCTGCGTATAGAGAATCGCTATTCCGAGGCTCCAGGCCGTGCAGTCTCGAGCAGGATTTTTGCGCTGCATGGGGTGAATTCACACGCTTCGAGTGACAGAAAGAATGAAAGAGTAGGAATTGAGAAGGATTTCAGTGAATCGAGCGAGGCGACGAGGTTGGCAAACAAATCGACGTGCAACTGCACTTCTTCCCTTTATCCCCCAGACAACTAGTTAAATACAAACCGCTGCTTCATCCATCGAAATTCTTCAGCGTTTCGTTCAGCCATGGTGTGAAAATTCGGCGAAAATATATTTAGCGATATTACATTTCCGGATGTAATTGTGAAAAATGTTTGATAATATTCTTCTAAACTTCACCGACTTTATAAAAATAATTATTTTTCATTTCTGCGGTAACAAATACGTTCTGGATACTCGTAGAGCGGAAATTCAACTCTAGTAAGTACCTACTACGCTCTCAGAATTCTCCAAGCATTCGTGAAAACTACGAAAGCACTTTTGTTAATTAACTGTCGTTGTGGACCGGGGGATAGTTTTTAATCGAGTTATTGCTCGAAGAGCTTTGGCTAACGAGACAATTCCTCGGGTCGAATTGAGCTAATGACTTGCTGGTAGCGCAGGTAAACATATCAACTTACCGACAAACTAATTAACTCATTTTATCCAGCATTGAAAAGACCCCGTCTTCTCAACCATTACGCGGACTAGAATAATAACTACAGCGAATATAATCGGTTAATTTCATCATTCCAGATGAGAAAACGGCTAACCAGACTTCAATCGCTCCTAGTTCTTTCATCAAATCATTCAGACTATTCCAAGTACCTAAATTATTGCCGGAACCATCATGAATTGATGAACAAGGCTGATGTTTACTCATTTATAGGTAAATCGCACGGTTATGTGCCGAGAAATATCACACAAGGGTGTGCAGACACAGGGTATTCGTAGATATGCATAAAGAACGATTCTCCTCACGGGGCCCGGTGCACGGTGACTCTAATCAATGCGCTCATTAGCGACCCTTTGATGAGCGGAAACGACGTCTATACCACGATACAAGTGGCATGAAGGATGCAGAAGCGATGATGGCATCTATCATCAATAATAGTCAACTGATATGTACAGTGGTGATACAACACGTACCCGTGCTACAATAGCCTCGCATATTGCTGGAGGCACCAGACCAAAGGGAGGCTGGTAATGAGTACAACGTTCAGAGTATGTTCACTGACCCAGAAACGTTTGCGCGCACCAGAGGGTCAACCATTGTCCATCTTCCCTCGACTGACGTCCCTGGCGTTCCTCACTTTACCTTCAAGAGCCGTAATAATGATAATTGTAACTAGGTACAAGTTGATAATTGAAACTTGGATGTAAAGTATATTATAGTGCAGGATTTTATACTGTTAAACTAAAATTTCTCTCATTCTATCAGACCAGGGTGAAGAATTACTTTCTGACCCTGTTTAAACGGGGGATGATATACTCGGTTATAAAGTATAATAATTCAGGGGAAGTATCTTTCAAGTCACATGTAGTATATACTGCCAACAATAATAAGTGAAACGGTGTACTCCATCCATTCGAGTCTAGTTGTATTCTAGGTATAGAAAGATCTTCCGCTTTATCTTACTCTAGAGATCTGCGGGAGAATGGCTCTGGGGGATAGTTTTTAAAAGAGAATTTTCACCGCGATCTAACATCTCTATACGAAGCTTTGTACGTATTACTAGCTAACCCGATACACACAGTGCGATATATGATCTCTGAATGGAAGTTAACTCTCCATTCGCTAATTCGATGCGATTATCGTATAAGATGGGAAGAGTAATCCATGTGATTAGGTATAGGCACTACCGTAATACATGTACATTAATATAATCAAATCTCGATTCGAGATTCCAATGGGACTTAATTCAGCCAAGAACCGCAGTTCTAAACCGACGACGGTTCGTAAACTCGAAGTATACTGAAACTATTCCAATTCGGCAAACAATCCTCGATGTTAGAGGAATTTTCGGAATACTACTAACGACCAACGTGTGCTACTTTAGACCACCTATTTCGCTACCACATCTAACCCATGTGGGAGGCTGTAAATGAGACCACAGAAGTACGTGTTTAATTAATCTTGTTTTACTCGGCGCTGTTTTATACACGTGTTTGAATTTCGTTTCCGTATACGTAACGTAAGATTGGGAATGTGCTGTTTCCTAGTGAAAAAGAAAAATTTTGCAGACGTATGTGTCACGGCGAAGACCAATCATACTTCGAAAACCAGATGAGGTAGTGGGTTCAATTAAGTTACGGCGATACAGGCTACGAAAGACACCTTCGCTGAGCACCGAAGTAATTGCAAAGTTTATCAACTGTAATTCCGAGAAGATAGTTGCCATAGTATCAGGTGAATTGGTATGTCACAGAGGCTTGCTCCATTGATTATTTCGTTTGGTATCCGTATAGCAGCGAAACGTCTACCTTTACGTCGGTCACAGAGGGTCGCGTCTGAAACTCTGAGCTTTTCTCTATGTACTACCAAGGATCGTTCAAAGTCATGAGCTCTTGACGAGAAATACTCTTTTCGGTGTACAAAGTTCGTACCTTAACGAGTCTATAAAATACGACAAGCTCTTACCTTGGAACGATATCTTTACGGACCTTTCGTACCGCAGTTACGTTTGCAGAACTTTACTTTGATACGATCCAATCGCTCAAATGAACGACAAACTCAAAGCTTCCTCCGGAAGATCCTTTTTTATCTTAAACACACAAATAACAGGTACTATACATACCTACGTAGGTACAAGCACTATGTGTACCAATACCGTACGTCTTGTATGTACGATCTTTCCTCTCCACATTTCGCCTCCCTTTTCTCCTTCGCAAGGTCTTCATCTCTACTTGTCTGGTAACACATGGTTGCAGGGTGTTCACGTTATGTCAACAGCTGGTCGGTGTAATTGCGACCAGAGATTGAAGTAAACCGAGATGTTGCGAAGTTTAATTACCATTCGCGAACGTCTTAGTATTAACGAAAATCTGCGTTTGTACACAGCAGCAGCTGATGCACAAGATGCACGAATTAATATTCTGCCTCGAATTGAGAATATTAATCAAGAGTAGCATGGAATTCACATTCATATTCATATTCATCGTACAAGCACAATTATTTATTCGTAGAAAAGTATAAATCGTCACTTATTTTCAAGACAGGATCGCTTTCAAGGAGTTTTAGCTCTTTTTTTCTGCTTTTTGCACCCTGGGTACGGGCTGCAATAGTCCTTACAGAATCTCACCTGGTCCACAAAAACGTTCAGTGTCGTATGCGGGTCCTGCACATGCTTAAAGACTTGCTCACCGTTGGGTGTGTAGTCTTTGTACGGAACGCTACAGACACGTTCCCATCCGAAATTCTCTGCTATTTTGGCGGTATACCTTCGAAGTGAATAATTGAAACATGTAGGTATATTTTGGTATTGAAGGTACGAAAATCACAGATAAAATTCTGTCTCCTTCGTCCGTAATTAGATCCCATAGCTGGACCCTCATTGGACAGTGATATGATTCATTTTATCACCTGCTCGTGCAATCGATTCGAAATAATCTGTAGCCACAGTCTCTTGCAAGATACCAACTATCTCGTATTAGACGTTTCGCCAATCCTTGACCCTGGCATTCTATGGCAACGCTAACGTAAGTGCATTCGAAAATCTTGAGGACACAATACTTCTGCCAAAGTTGAGGCTTCATGCCGATGTGGGCATGAAATTTGAGCAGATCCTGGACGGGGCCACATTCGCAACAGTTAGCGAAATGCAAAAGTTTATCAGGATTCCAAGGACATGAACCAGTATTAACCGCAGCACCAACCACAGCGTCATCTTCGTGACGAACGGCTACTATGGTCATACCTTGCGTCATTCCTTGACGGATTATGTGGTTCACGGCAGGAATTTCTCGGCCAGAAAGGCCCAGGTTTACGATGGAGGGTTCAAACTTCAAAAAAGAGTCGCACATCACGCGCATTATGGCCTCATGATCTTGTTTGCCAGCTAGTCTCGTGTAATACTGTTCGGTCTCCTGATAATCATTAATTTTTTTCGTTGAGGTATAACTACAGGAAAAGTGATTGTGAGCAAAATGCAATTCCTAAGTATCTTTGTTTCTCTTATTTCCCAGGTTTTGCGAACTCGCGAGGATAAAAACTCGGTCGACACGCTTGCCTATATGCAGTTCCAGGCAATTTCAAACCGTCATGATCATTTGTATGAGCGTATTATTCGCTCGACGATTAGCGAACAGCTGTGACTAAATTGGTTCGACTGGGAGGGATCCCACGGTAACAATTTACAAGAGCATGAAATTTTTCATTCGACGATATACCTGACAGTAGTTTCTCAGTTTCGAGGTAGAACCGTGGAATTTTAAGGTCTGATTTCGGCGGAGGGTTGATCCAGCGAATTTGAGGAGAGAATCCCTAAAAATTCTCGGCACTATATTCAGAGCCATTATTTTTATTGCCTGGTAGTATATTTGACAATTAATTTAGGTTAATGAGTTCTGGATAATCATACTTTTCACATATACATCAGAACCGTCAACAGAAAATAATGTCGAGGTTCGTCTGTTTATTCCCCTGCTATCTCATCACATCGATTGATAGAGCATTGAGTTACTAGCTGCAACCGAGCGTGCGTTTAGATATCTACGGCAAGTTCGAGTGAAAACTTTATCCCGTATTCCAGAGAATATTCATTGAAAATTTATAACCTACCCTCAGACTGATAATCGTATTAATTTATGATAGACTCCTGACCATTGTACTCGATAGATTATTGAACGCGAAAATTTCAAACCCTTATACTTGTATTCAACCAGCGAACAGTCCTCGCAGAATAAAATGCATGAAAGCAGCTAGATAGTGGAACTGACGTATCCACTGAACCATGAAATTTATTTAAGAAACCGAGCTACCTCACGTGACCGCTAAGATATGTCGAAGCCAACCCTTTGAATCAGGGAGAACTTCTTTCAATGTTCTGTATACGGGATGATAAAGTGCGTGCTGGAAATAGCAAGGCAAATATAATGTAACCAGGGGAAAATATAAATAATTCAATGTGCTATGAGAGCGAGATTTTTTTTCTCAGTCATTCGTCTCGGCCAGCCTTTATACCACCTGAATACATTTTTCTAAGAAACTTTTTACTCCTTTCATTGAAACACATTGATCGAACTAATCGTGGACCACGAATATGTTTACAACGTTGACGGAAAACTAACAATCGGATTATTTTAATGATAGGAAAATTATAGATCTACAGAGTCTGTCGAACCCGCCGCAACAGCTCATGCACAGTCGGGAACCTCGCCAGACTGAAAAACTTTCGCAATTGCTTTCTATTTACTGCGAAAATAAAATAAATAAAATTTGGCTGAGAATTTCATGATACGTTGAGGGACGAAAGCCAAATGCATATACGAAGGATCTACACTCATTCGTAAAAAATGTCATGATTCGTGAACAATCTCACGTTCTGATGTGATTCTGATTTTTAAGGAGGTCAGACGATAACTATTCAGCAACTCCGTTCGTTCATCGCTATTCTGTGACGTGATATGGATGGCGGCAAGCAGAATGGCTGATTTATGCATTCTCGGGGTGCTCCATCCTCCCTCAACAGTCTCCCTGCAGTATCTACTGCGGCTTATTGTTGATGAATGCACGGAAACTGTAGCTCTGCAGCAAACTGCATATGTGCGTAGTGTACGAATTCAGCCCGGCGCGGCTCATGCAAACAAACATATATCACAACCACTGGCCATATAGTTGCATCAATTATGCCTTTATTCTCATTTGAGCGGTTCCGACTACAATTCATTGCAATTTGTTGCCGTTACGAGGCGGGTACTATTAATGCCCATTAATCAGCCGCGGACTTTTGTGACAAATCCGAAACAGGTGCTTCCCAAAATGACAGCAATGGCTTAAATTATGAAAGGAATTAGAGGTACAAACTGTTTTCGACCAAATTCCAAACTGTCGAATATTTGTATATATACTGTAATTTATTCCTTCCCACACGATACATTTGTTTTTTTGTTTTCTCTCTTTTTTTTCTTCTTATTCATTCTTTTTATTTCATATCGATATCTACGTTCATTAATTATCGTAGATTTGAAACTAAAACATTAGCCCTTTATATGCATAACGGGAAAGAATTAATTGTCTGAAATAAAGATCAGCGAGACTAAAACAAAGGAGGAAAAAAAAAATCTATCGGGGTTCTTTATTTGTATCAATTATTCATTACTTAATATAGTTATAACCCGTTACACGAACGTTTTGCATAAATAAAAATAAACATTCAGCCAGTCGTGTAGAAAATCCTACCGTATTCTTACGACTATATCTACTGTACATGAATTATTAGGCTGATACATTTCAGCGTGACTCTTTCGCGTTGTCGCCGCTCCTGAACCCGTACTTTTTGCCTTCTGCGGCGCCACCTTTTTTCGCAAACTCTTCAAAGTTCCCAAAGAATCCGTCGTATCCCTGCTTGGCAGCGTGGCCTTTCTTTTCCTCGCTTTCGTGTCCCTTGGCAAAATCGCCTTCCTTTGCTTCCTCCGCCTCGGCATACCCGGAATCGTGGCTTCCTCCCTTCTTGTACGCGCCCTCAGCTGAGGCATGTTTCTCGCCGTAGTGCCCGTGCTTCTTAAACTTTCCGCCCTTGTGGTCGTTGTCGTAAAAATCAGAATCCTTCTTGTACTCGTCTTTGTGGTAGACGTTGTGGAACCCTGCGTTGTTGTGTCCTTTTTCATGGTTGCCTTCGACCTCGTAGCTCGCGCCCTTATTTGCCTCCGCAGAATCCTTGTGTCCTGCATAATGTTTCTCGGTTTCACCACGCACCTTTTTTTTACCAGCAGCCTCGCTGTAGCTACCCTTATGATTCTCATTGTCGTGTTCGCCCTTAACCGCCTCCTCGAAGGCTTCTGCCTTTTTGAACCCTTCCTCGCCTTTTTTACCATGTTCAGCGTGTTTCTCAGCGGCAAATTTCTTGCCACCACCTTCCTCGAACTCACTTGACTTTTCGATACGTGCTGGTGCAGCGTCAGCTTCCGGTGTACCTTCGATCAGTGAACTTCTGTATGAACTCAAAGCGTTTGGCTCCAGGTAAGATATCTCCATATGATCAACGCCTGGTGGTTCGACGCGGGTATAGTGCGCCGGCAGCATTTCAGCATCTGGTTCCATGGCGAGAGGCAAGAGGTCGAACTCCTTTTTAGCAGGTTGTTTCTTATGGGCTATCGGCACTTCTTCGAAATCCGCTAGCTCCGCGTTTACGATTTCAGCGTACTTAGAAGCGGGAAGATTTTGGTAAACGTATCCACTCGCCGAAGACGCTAGATCAGACATTTTCGTCTTAGATACGTACATTTTACCGGCTTGTTCTTTCGCTGGGTGAGATAAACTGATATCTAGTAGACAAGCTATCAAAAAAAAAACCCACGTGCCCCTCATCTCGTTATCTACTTTGTGTGTACTTTTCTTCGCAATTTTTCTAACCGCGGATGAGGCGAGCTAATCAACTTTACTAAACAATACGATCGGTAAACTATTCGACAAACGGTGTCAATACAAACTGTTACCCCAATACAGATCCGTCTCTTTTATACCTTGCGCCAATCGGCTGACTAACGTACCGGATTGGCTACCGTGTTCAACGAGAATGCACTTGGAAGGACAATTTATCAGGTATTTCAACAAGCGGTCAGATTTCACGTGGCCAAACGGTATTGCGCACTCAAGGTTAGCTGTCTAGATTTACGCCGATTTAGCTGATGGTGCAAACGTTAAACCGCAAATCGCTCAACCACGTCTTCTCAATGTTATAGTACCTACTCAGCGAATGAAAATGTAAATAATAGAAACCTGAACTTTGTCGATTTGACAGACTTTGAATGATTTTTCTGGCCCTTAGCTACTTTGAATCGAATCAATATAATTCTCATGACTGCAGACTATACCAGCGATGGAATACCTCATTCGCTGTTTCCTTTCATCTAGGAGAACCCCTGGACTAATTGGTTTCGTTGTCCACTGAATGACCGTGACTAAACCTCCGCTTATTGCAATAAAGGATATTCAACCGGCATTGAGGAGCTCTGTGTACCGCTGAATTACGCAAAATCTTTAGCTCACAGAGAATGGCTATTCAATATTGTCAATAACACGTTGTTCATGAATTATTAGCGGCCGTGGAATGCTCGTGATATAATGATAATCTATTCACGGTCTCAGAAAGCTGGTATATAAAGGCTCGTGCTAGCACCCAGAGTAAACCAGTGAACACTCCACCCTTTACAGACTAGTGTATTTCAGTTGTCAATAACTGTGACAATGGGAAACGCAAGCTTAGTGATCCGAATGATGTTGTGCTTGTTCGCCTTGCAGGTGTATGTCACCGCATTCCCATCCAATGTTAAAAGCATGACTCTCTCGAGGATGGAAATGGCTGACCTGGAAACATCGGCTACTGGATACTCGTATCATCATCAACATGGAGCCCCGGCTTCTTACGTCCAATACAACGATCAAGGTAGCGGTCACTACTACAATGTGCCAGCTCCCGTACGTTACATTGCTTCTGGACCTGGAATCGAACCCATCTCTGCTCCTCTAGCCTATGGGGCTCCAAAAACTGTGTTACAACTTGAACCAGTGCCGGTTCAGTACGCTAAACAAGTACCAGAAAATTATCAAGTCGGTTTGCCGGCTGGTTATATCGTTCCGCTTTTGCCACAGCGCAAAGAACCGTTGGCCCCTTACTACAATGGGCCTGTAAAGGTCGATCAGGTTCCTCAAAAGGTAGAAATTGTCGATGACGAAGAGGATGAGGATGAGGAGGAGGATGATCATGATCAGGATGACGAAGACGACGATGATGATGAGCATGAAGTTGGACCAGGACACGGAGATTTTGATTTTGCACACAAACCAATCGGCCCTGGATTTGTCGAGTCAAGCCACGAGCAGGGGAACGGAGCGGAGCACAATGCTGAGAAACACTCCGCCCATGGGGAAAAGGGAGATAAAGCCTACAAGAATCATCATGCCTTTGATAATGGCGAGAAGGGTAAACATGACAGCGAAAATCATAAAGGTAAGAGCTGAAGTTTGAGAGGAGGAGGAAAATCTTGTACTTTATTAAATTGCTAACCATTTTTCGAAACGCATTTCTTTTAGGACAATATAGCGAAGATGGTGGGCATAAAAAATCTCATAGCGATACTGCCGGTCGCTACGATGGGCACGAAGAAGGATCAAAGGGTGAGAGTGGCGCCAAGTATGGAGCGGCTGCATCGCACAAAAAGGGCCATAAGACGACTGGCTTCCACAATGTCTACCACAAGGATGAGTACAAGAAGGACACAGACTTTTATGACGATGCCCACAAGAGCGGTCATTTCGAAAAACACGGTGCATCCGGAGAACATCACGCGTCTGCCGAGGGTGGATTCAAGAAGGGAGGCCATCACGATTCAGGATATGCGAAAAATGAGGCTGGTAAGGATGGTGCGTTCGACAAAGGACACGACTACAAAGACTCAAAAGGACATAAGGGTGCTGAGGGTCGGGAAACCCACCATGAAAATTATGCGGATTATGCGGCGAAAAGTGCGACCAGTGAGGACAAGGCACATGGCTACACCAAAGGACATCATCAACCCAGCAAATACACTACGTGAACTACCGTTTCCGCCATATAGACAAGAATGTAATCTTATACTGCCAAGTTGAATCTGTTTTGTTTGTTTTTAAAGTTATGTTTAGTATAAATATAGGCGATGAATAAATTACCAATGAAAGTTTATCCTGAGTTCATATTATTATTCAAGCGTTACACATATTAGTCAGAAATATTTGACCAGATAATAAATAAGAGGAGTATCTTCTGAACGGATTTTGGAACAGCCTAAAGCAGTTTCCAGATGACCAATTCTCTGGAATCGAGAACACATTGAAACCTGAATTATCATAGCTCATTGTCCGGATGTCTGCTGTGCAAACGCTACGCTTAGCGCTAGTCACTATCGCACCGAACATACTATACACTGTGATATGTGGGACAGATCTGCAAGATTAAATTGAGAACGGATATACGTTTAATTTCCACGTTGTGTGTTCTATGAAGGAAGTAGGCATTCTCAATTTGCTTGTAATCCACATTTCGTTGAAAATGTAGCAATAGTCAGTCGTAAATTGCCAAAGGTTCTTCATATAAAAGGAGCTGTGCCTTCATTCTCAACATTAAAACAACTTACTCCGGTTTACGAACGAGGTTCCGATTGAAGTGTAAATAGAATCTGAGGGAAAATGATTAAGTTATTGGCTAGTGTTACCGTAGTTTGCCTTTTAGGGCTTACTGTTAGTGCCGAAGACCCAGTTTCAAAGGAAGCAGACACTGACGGAAAGGTGTACGTCACAGGCTCCGAATCTGAGGATTTGGAAACTTCAGCGACCGGATACCTATTCAGGAGAAACGGCAACGGTCAAGGACAGCTTTTTAACGCTGGAGGACTTAGTTCCGGACTTTCCAGCGGTTATAACTACGGTTCACCCTTGCAGGGCTATGGATCCTTCGGAGGTGGAGAATTCGGTGGTTCTAGAGGACTAGGACAATATTCTGGAGGCTCTGGGCTCAATTTCCCAACCAAATACAGTATTGGAAACATCGGTGGAGGTGCGTCACGTCAATTCACATAGATTTCTTTATAGCAAGGTCGATCAACTTCTGTAAATTTGTCTCGCAATTACAATTATCAGTTCAATTCAAGCCGATTTCACTTTAGATCTACTTACCAAGGACTTTTACACACCGTTTGATCGAATTAACTTTTTACTCCGACTTATGTCACAACATATTACAGTTACTTTAACTTGATATAGGTAACATAGGATCGGGCGAGTACAACCTTGGTGGCTTTGATGACGTCGGTTTGGGGATTGGCGGACTGGGTTATGGCGGAGGTTCCGGAAATTTGGGAGGGGGTGGTTTCTCGCAAAACAATCTTGGTTACGGGATTTCAAAAAACGGAATTGGCCTAGCTGGACTGGGGGGTGGTCTGGGGGGAACTGGGGCCACCCTGCACAACTTGGGAGGTGGAATAATCGGGACAGGCGGACTCCAGGGTGGTCTAGGAAGTCAGGGTGGCCTGGGGTACGCGGGAATAACCGGGGGGGCTGGTCTAGGTCATGGACAGTACGTTCCAGTAACGGGATCACTTGGGGCACTGGGACACGGAAGCATTGGTGGAGCCGCTAACGAAGCATCCTTCGAAAAAGGAGGATCAGCGGACTTTCATTCAGGCCAAGAGGCAGCTGAAGGTGAAAAGGGTTCGAAGGGATACAAAGTCGCCGAGGGTTTTGATAAAGGTGAAAAGGGAAAGATAGACGAAGAGCAGCAATCCGGCGCGTACAGCAGCGCTGGTGGTGAAAAAAAGGGCCAAGCTGAAGAAGAGGCGAAATACGCTGAATCCGCTGCTGCAGCCAAAGGTGAGAAGGGAGAAAGTTTTAGCAAGAGTGGAGGCCACAAAAAGGGGCACAAGACGTCTGGGTTCCACAACGTCTATCACAAGGACGAATTCAAAAAGGACACGTCGTTCTACGATAGTGACCACAAGAGTGGTCATCAAGAATCTTACGGCTCCGAAGATGCGCATCACAATGCAGCCGAGGGAGCCTACGAGAAAGGAGAAAAGTCGGATGCTGCTCACCACGAGGATAACCAAGCGAAGAAAGGATCTTTCACGAATGGACATCAGTATGGCGCTGTCCAAGGCCATGACCGAGAACAAGGAGGAAAAGAACACTTCGACAACGAGATAGCATACGCCAAGAAGGAGGGTCATAAGGGAGGAAAGGAATATGGCCAATCGGCTGAAAATGTAATTAAGAAAATCTATTAGATTAAAAATGTGTACTTATACTTTTATTCATGGCAATTGTATGAACACTTCAACGTTATCTTATTATAGTTATTTATGCAGTTATGATACGACGTTGTTAATCGTGACACATTTTGTTATTACATTACATAGTTATTTAATCAATCACGTATGTTATATATATTTAAATATTTCACGTCCAGTTGAAAATAATATTATATACCTGTACTGAAAAAAGACAAACATCAAGTATTCGTACCTACCTTTTTACCCTCGAGCGCAAAGTGGGGTTGAAAAGTGATTTCAATGTGTAAAATCTAAGTTTATTAGGTATCAAATGGTTACACTGATAGTTTAACTCCTATATTCTACTTTACAACTAGACTAAGAAATGGGGACGTCAGTCATAGCTGTGCTCGTATTCCGATCCATATCGGCTATCCCCTCCATCACTATACTCAGAATTATCGTCAAAGTAAGTTTTGTAACCATGTTCGTCGTGGTTTGATAGGTCGTCATGGAAAGAATATCCCTTGTCTTCGCTATCAGTTTTTCCATGGTGGTCATCATCTGAACTCGAATCATGATGCCGTCCTCTCTCATGACTTCCTTCATCCCGATATTCATGCTCGTCGTAGTCACCGTCTTTACCAAAATGCCCCTTGTTCTTAGCGTGTTCATAAAATGTGTGATCTTTGGTATATTCATCTTTGTGCAACACGTTTCTAAAGCCTGTTGTCTTAGAGCCTTTTTTGTGACCCTTCTTTTCTCCGAACTTACTATCTTTCTTGCCGTCTTCTTCTTCGTAGTGATCCCCATTGGAACCTGCATCATCGAAGAAATCCTCCCCGTTTTCACCATCTTCGGCATACAAGCTGTGTTCATCCTGGAAGCCATGATCTCCATAATAATCGTCATCGTACTTGTGATCATTTTTGAAGCCAGCCTGGATATTGGCACCCTTAGAAAACTGATTATACTCTTTGAAGAAATCGTCCAGGAACGAGCTTCTCATATCTTCAAATTTCGGATCTGTATTGTAATCATCGAATTCACTATACGATGACGGTGCTTCGTAATTTCTGTTTCGATTCGTGAATTGATCATTTGTTTTGAATGGCTCATAGTCATCATTATTTTCGCTTTCGCCGTATCCCTCATACAATCCCGCTCTTTCCTTCGCATTTTGATCTTCGAGCTGACCGTATTCCCCTAAAGAAACATATTCGCCCGTGTCCCCATCGTCGATATAATCACCGTGTCCCTTGAGCGCACCATAATGTTTGTCCCCGTTATAATTGTCAGAACCGAAATATTTTTCAGATTCAAGATATCTTCCCTCATCTCTGCCGTTATTAGATCCTCCGTATCCATCGTCCGAATCGTATTTTTCTTTCCCACCGTGGACATCGGATTCATAATATTCTCCAGGGTAGATAGATGGTTCTTTTTTACCATCCTCGACAAGTTTGTCATATTCCATGTACGATCCATATATTTCTTTCCCGATGTAACTATCAGCTCCCTCATTCTTCCCTGTCCCAATGGATTCACTATTTTCCTCGACATTTATGCTTGGATCACCAGGATCCTTGCTGGCCAACTGCAACACCGCAATACTTGCAAGATCAGCATTACTTGCTCCTAAGACAATACGTTATGGAATTAAAATCGGACACATGACAAATCCGAGTCATTTAACAATATGTAATGACAAGCTATAATCCTCACCAAAATGCACATCATCATGTGGAGCTTCAGTGTGACTTCTTTGACTCCCATAATCATGCGATATCATGAACCCATATCCTCCGGCAACCCTGTAAGTCCCACTTTTCCCATGCTCATTCATTTCCGCAAGTTTATCCAGCCCGAGTTTTCCGGGAATATTTTTTATGCCGTGATTGACATCTGAATCGTATCCTCCAGGATGGACACTGTCGCTACGATGATGAAAACTATATCCAGATGGCGATGACTGAAGATCCTGAGTAAACCTCTCAATAATATTCACAGTGTCCATTTGTATGCAAGGCAGAGCTAATGCCAGGACAATTAGGAAACTGTCTGTTAATCGCATCGTCGGATAGCCAATAAATTGTTACCGTCATTAACAAGTGACTAGCTAAAACTAACCAGAAACTAGATCAGTGCATGATATTTATATGCCGGCGTATCCTGAGAGGTTGTTGAGTCTGGTAAGACAATTCACGTACTACCTACTGAGAATGAGTAACGATCCGAGAAAA
Source organism: Tenthredo livida (assembly GCA_963992785.1). NCBI lineage: Eukaryota > Metazoa > Arthropoda > Insecta > Hymenoptera > Tenthredinidae > Tenthredo > Tenthredo livida. The sequence continues at coordinate 2,379,931 of OZ023071.1, read as the reverse complement.
CTTTTTACAAATGCATATTATTGGACAGTGTAAAACGGTTATTGACGTAACCGGCAATACCATCCTATTACATAAGATTAGACGGTGCGATGTAATTACGATGGCAATTCATCGCGGTCACTGAACGACAAACCCGCTGCTACTTTCGCGATACGAAATAATGTGATATACACCAGATAGATGCAGAATTTTTATTCTACACCATAATTGAAAAGAAATGTATACGCGTCACATAAGAATCAATATCGATCAACTCACAAACAACTGTGACAATTTTACGGTTTAGGATAATTGGTGCCGTTCAATAGCTGCGATACTATTATGTCGAGCACAATTGCCAGACTGAGATTTTGCTTCGCATTTCTTCAACCTATACGTTAAATTCTCGTTTTTCATAAATTCTCATAGAAATTAATTAATTAATTTTATGGTTACGGAATTCTATCACTTAATCGTGTGACGAATTGTCGATAAATAATTGCATAAGTAGGAGTTACAATTGAGTAGAGAGCGTTTTTTATGTAGTTGAATAGCAACAGGTATGATGAAAATTGACCTTATTTTTCACAGGTATAGAAGTACACCGTTAGAGAATGACTAGACTAAATTTTAGAACAGAAACTATGCGCAACCAGTTAATTACAGAACTAACCAATCGCGTTTGATGAAAAAAAACCTAGATTTCTAACCGAATACTGCTCCTAAACTGCACAAACGTTTCGTCAAACTATAAGTTACAGTCGAACCAAAAATGCAACAATTCATTTCGTTGCAAATAAACTAACGAATTAATTACTAACCCTCGTGTTTAACTTCTAAGATCCAAACTTCGCTCCAAACAACGAATTGATGAGAGGAATCTGCTTCAACATCCGCTGCAATACATTCAGCCTTTGGTTTCGATTAAAAAAATCACGAGCCGTCTGTCTTCGTTGTCATATTTGTATGAAAAAATGAGAAGATCTTGTACGTTGAATTTCCTGAAAGATTTATCCCTTTTGATTTTGATTAAGTGAAGGGAAGAACGTGGCAAAATGAGATACATACAAAATTGAGTGTAAAAAGCTCGTGAAAAGTGTTTTAATCGTTGTTATGAATTGAAATTACACTTCGGTATGAGGCAATTTATATCAATAATGTATGTTATTATTATTAAAATTAATTACAAGCAAAAATCAACAGGAGAAGAACGTTGTTGAAATTATTATGATTGCGTTTTTTTCCTCAAGTACCCCATTTCGCTCTTGTTTCCCCTGTATATCTATGTAATATTGACCTGAAGCGTCGAGTAAATCGTTGAACGAATATACTTTTATCGTTCTGGGGTAAAATGAACAAAAAAAAATAAAAGATAAATGACCAAGGCTGGTGATTCAATTGAGATACAACATGGCTTATACGATTAAATTGATATCGCATAGAATAATTTATTTTCTTTCTGGGGGTGAATAAATACAATGGAAAACACAACATTTGGGTAAACAAACGTAACAAATAACAGCTTCTGTATGATGGACGTGTACATTATGGATTTCTGTTCATCGACAAGTGCAGAGTATTCAGTGTCCTTTTTTGAAGGCCCATTTCTTGTGCTCTTCGTGATCACCTTTCTTCCCGTATCCGGCATGGTGGCTGTGATGACTGTCGTGACCTCCGGCACCCTTGTGTCCCTTGTGATCTTTGTAATGGGATCCTTTCTCGTGGGAGCCCTTCTTCCCGTAGTGGTCTTCGTGGTGGCCGCTTTTGTGATGACCTGCCTTGTGGTGACCGCCTTTTTTGTGCCCATGCTCGTGGTGATGTCCTCCGTGCTTTTCGTGGTGACCGGAATCGTGATGTTCGTCGTAAAATTCTTTGTCCTTTTTGTATTCGTCAAGCTTATGAACCTCGTGATGTCCCTTGGTACTGTGGCCCTTCTGATAATGTCCTTTTTCACCGTATTTATGTCCCTTTTCGCCTTTCTCTCCTTTGTGATGTTCCGCATGATATCCATCCGTGTGATGGTGACCTTTCTTGTGCCCACCGTGTTCACTGTGGTGACCCGAGTGCCCTGCTTTGTCATGGTGTCCCTTCGACCCCTTCTCCTGATCATGGTGACCCTTGTAACCCTTGTCACCTTTTTCACCATGTTTTGAATAATGATCAGCGTGGTGCTCCTCGCCGCCACCTTTTTCGAAGTGATGATGCGACGCGGCTGCCTCTAGATCACGCCGATTTCTCGGATCGATCTGACGAGCGCTTGTTAGACTGTATCCCAAAGAAACAGCCAACAGACACACCACCACTAGGCACTTCATGGTTACCTGGGTTTTTCCTAGCGAGAGATAAGTTGTTGATTTCACTGCTGTCTCTAGTATGGTAGCCCATCGTGTTTACCACGATTTTATATCGAACGGAGAATAATCGGAGATATTTGGGAAGCGATAGTTCTTTACTTGGCTCGTTAGTATGTTACGAAAGATAGTGTCTCCTTCACCTCTTTGAAACTAATGGAAATGCAAGTTACAGTGAACCAAACAACCAGTCAACCAACAAGCAGACTGGTTACCAAAAGCGTTATGTAACGCCTTGAAATCATGACTGCTTGCTCAAACACGAGTCCGTGACTAACGTCCTACGACGATTCCGTGAGAATAGGCTTTCCTTCCATGCGTGGGGAGGACGGAAAGCTGGGCACTTGGAACGTGAGAAACAATGCTACCGCCTAAAAGCCTCCCGCTCCAACAGCTTTAATAATTCACTTGGTAAATGACGTGAAATGTTATTCCCACTCCTGAAAATTTTCCCGGTATCCGCAATGTAACCAGCTATCTCTTAACTTTAGGAGTCTACATAGTACATCTTCATGGTCTTCATACTGCATAGTGCGAATAATGATAAGTCAATAATAAGGAGGACACTACACGATAATTTGCAACAATCTTCAATATTTTATTCCTAAATCTGAATGAATCGAGATTGCTGGTCATATTTCGGAGCTTCAGTATTCCATACCACAAGTATAGTACAAACATCGTTTTAGCATGGTCGGATAGACACTTCAGTGGCTCCAACTCTAGTCTCAGCAACGCTGCAGTAATTTCTGGATGGATGGCGATAATGCGTTTGCGAAATATGTACCTCGGATTGTGAATGAGCCAGTAGCGCTTAGGTACTCGATCGAAAGCGGTTACGTATAAGCGCAACCGGTTCCAACTATATAAGCTTTGACTCTATGATGGAGTGTCAGTCAATTTCTATGTTCAGTCCTCATAGCACCAGCATGGGCAGAGGGTTTTCGATCAAGTCCTGCCTGGCGCTGGCAGTCCTTTGTGCGGTGATAGCTGCCTCCTCTGCCAGAGATGTAAGAAAGAAAAGGGATGTGGATTTAGAGGTTGCAGCCTCCGGGCATGGGCATCACTCCGAGTCTGGCGGAGGGCATAAGCATCATTCTGACCACCACGCCGAACATGGGGAAAAAGGTGACAAGGGATACAAGAACCATCATCACCACCATGAAGGTGATCACGGCCATCATGGCAAAGAGCATCACGCTGGGCACCATGCCGAGAAGGGAGGTCACAAGAAAGGACATCACGACGAGGCTGGTAAATACGGAGAGCATCACGAGAGCGGACATGGTCACAAAGGCGCCAAATTTGGCGAGAAAAAGGGACACAAGAAAGGCGAAAAGAGCCATGGATATCACAAGAAGGCTCACAAGGACGAGTACCATAAGGAACACAAATTTTACGATGATCATCACAAGGGTGGTCACCATGAGAAACATGGACATCATCACGGTCATCACGGATCCAAAGAAGGTCACCACAAGAAGGGTGGCAGCCATCATTCCGGCTACCATGATGATCACCATGGAAAGAAGGGACACCATGACAAGGGACACTACGATGAAGACCACAAGGGATATCATGGTAAACACGGACATGATGAGCACCATTCGCACTACGAAGATTTCGCGAAGAAGGGTGGCCATTCGGGTGGAAAGAAACACGGTTTCTCCAGCGGACACGGTCACTGAGGCTATAGTTGACCCGCAGTATAATATTCATTGTTATTACTTGTTGATCTTTATTATTGTGTTAACTAATGCTATGCAAAACTCTGTTAAACAAATTGTTCTTGTTGATTTACTTGTGTAAGACCCGTGAATTAATTATAAAAATTCAAACATATCCTATCTAGACATTTCATACAACCCCTATTATCATCCCGTACTGAAAAGTTTTGTATGTGAAAATAAATTATCTGTTTAAAAAAAAAAACGTCGCACTAATCGATATACTTTTAGACACAGAAATTCCAAAAATTTATGATAATTATAATCTTATTGCAGAATTCATGAAGAGTAAAGAGAAAGGACTGCAATATTTAGTAAGTCTATATTTGCTGAACTAATTGATACTTGAATTGCAAAAATGAGGCTATTTTGCCAGGGATAAAATCAAACGTTTTTATCAAATTAGGGTACGATAGCTGATTCGCTTCTTTTTGAAAGCAGTCGGCGTCTTAAAAAGTACAGGGAAACATGGGGCACAATGAGTCCCCCAAAGAAAAAAAGCATGGCTGGAACGGTTCCAGAAGGATATTTTGACTGCCCATCAATGAGTAAAAAAATTTATTTCATTGATGGATTTTTGACATCCTACGTAATACCAATTCGGCGGGAATGCATAATTTTCTTCGCACAATGCTTGGATGAACTTCTAAAAATGTGATTCCAAATATTATTGATATAATATGTGCAAGAAAATAATGATTATCATTGAGTGAAGACAATAAGTCTAGATGATTTAACTTATTAATTTTCAAAAATTTGTAGCACTTTCGTTAGGGCTTATGTTGCCCTACGTTTCCCTACATATACCTAATGTAGCGAGGCTTAAAACTCTAAACCTTAAAATGTTTCGGTACGTGAGGTAGCTTGGAGTTGTCTGAAAAGTAAGATCTAAGTTTTGACGCAGGCGAGACTATTCTCCTCAACAAATTAAGAACACAGGCTATACGGTCTTAAGTTCTTAACGAGACTGGCGGTTTTCTTAGATCGCCCAGCGCGCAAGGATTCTCGTTAAATTCATTATCCCGGTCGTAATAATAACTATTAAGCCTTTCCATAAAGTTGCCAGCGTACAACCTTTTTACTTTGCGAATAATTTATGCGGGAGGCTTAAGCCTTATATTATTGAATCCTAGTTGGCGAGAATGAATCATCTTTGGAACCGCTATCACATCAATGAAATATCACAATGAGTTCTGAACAAGCAGATGAAATTTTTGTTTCGACTAGTCTGTAGCAAAAAATAAATAAAATTGCACGTCTTCAATTTATCTCGGGTAATTTCAGCATGCAAATGAACTCTCTTTTCACACCGCATTTATAACTCACAGAAATGAATTGTATTGCAAGTTCACAATATGCTGGACTTCATCTATAAGCATTATCCAACAGCTGGTAGAAGTTTCAAAAGTTCAGCTTGTTATTAAGTGCAGCTTTTGTACTTGAGGTTAACCGTAATTTCTGAATGTGCCTATGCTTACCACATCTAGTTAATCTACCACTCAACAGGTAATTCCCTATGACAAGTGAACTACCTTTGAAGTTTATACTCGACGGAACCCAAAAGGGTGTACTTACCGGATGAAAGGACAGAAGAGTCTCCGATGTTGAGAATAACTTTGATCTTGTGTCACTTGTGGAAATTTTCTCTGTGATAAATCGTTCAATCTGAATCATCTGAATCAATGTTCAACACCAACTCTCGTCGTTTGAATAGATCAACTCAGAAAACAATGGGAAGTGAGATGTTTCCGATTCAACATGATATACATTCGATATGTATTTCATAGGGATGATATTTGACGCAACCGAATAGAGAAAGGAATTCAAATTCAAGCATCAATTCATACATTCTTGAGAAAAGCTTGCAAATAAATAAGAGTATACAGGTGATGACGACAAGCCGATTCAAATAAATCGTATCGTTTTTACTGTAATTGCAAAAATACCTGCGAATATTGGAACCTGGTTCTTAGGGGTATGTGTGAATTTCGTAGTAGGCAGTATGAACGAATTACGGCATCATTAGCGATGATTTTATTATCAACGTCCCTTATTAGTTTCACGTAAACGTCTAGCCAAATTGTTAATTGAATTGCACAATTAGATTTATATAATTTATCAAGCTAAAAATAATCGATTACAAAACACTTTGCTCAACAAAACCCTGCGCCACAACTCTGCGGAAACTGTGAAAGCATATTATCTCAGAGAGCGCGACTCATGTTGAAGCGGAGCGGTGTGTCGCGTTGCGGTGGCGTTTCTTGGCTTGGCAAAGAATAGGAAAGTGAGACAGTACGATGTGTGCGAATAAAAAGCATTAGCCGCCTAATGCAACACCTGGGGAAACCGATCCCCACCCATCAACACGATATACCGTTTAGCCCTCTTCGCCCAAATCTCCATGACTACCACCACCTCTGCGATCTTTGTAATCTGTCAGCAAGTCAATAGTATAAATAATACAGCTGAGCAGCTCAAAAGCCACATCTCCTCCGACAGTGAATAAAGAACATTAACAATTGCAGTGAAATTATAAATAGCGAAAGTAACCTGCAGCTACAGCATGGTTTCTTTACGCGGCACTTTGCCGCTGTGCATGGCACTGCTATTCTGCGTGGCCTTCGTTTCATGCAGGGATATAAGGGATCGTCGTGACCTTGAGACTGCCGAGTCCAAGCACCACTTCGAGAAGGGTGGTGGCGAGGAACATCACGCTGACCATTTTTCAAAACATGGCGACAAAGGGGACAAGGGTTACAAAGGACATCACGGCCACGAAAAAGGATCCAAGGGTCATCACGATAAGGAGGGACACTCCGGTCACTACAGCGACCATGGTGGTCACAAGAAAAGTCATCATCACGACGACGGATACCACGGTGAACACCACAAGGGCGAAAAAGGCGAGAAGGCTCACAAATACGGCGAGAAAGGTAGCTATGGCAAGGGACACAGCACCAAGGGTCATCACGAGGTGAAGAAACTAGACGAGTACAAGAAGGACAAGGAGTTCCATGACGAACATCACGATTCTGGTCACCACGAGAAACACGGAGGACATCACCACGAACATGGACACAAGAAGGGAGGTCATCACAAGGGAGGTCACCACAAGAGCGGACATCATGAAGACCACTACGGAAAGAAGGGACATCACGAGAAGGGATCCCACTACCATGATCATAAGGGTCACAAGGGAGCCGGAGGCCATGATGAACATCACAGTCATCATTCCGGATATGGAAAGAAGGGCGGTCACGAAGATCACAAGAAATGGGCCTTCAAGAAGGGGCATTAAGCGATGAAGTATCATCACGATTTAAAGATACCACCAGCTGGTTATGACGCTGTGATGCGTCAGCCATGCTCTCTTGCGAAGAGCGTGGTTTGTTGAGCAGTTGTTGTTAGTTATAATTTATTGTTATTGTTGACCAATTTATAGAATAATAAAACAACTACTTTAGCCTTAATGATCGTTCAATTCTCTTCCACGAGTACCTTGAATTTAAATTACTATTAGCCTGGAAAGTGGAAATTGGTCTGCTTCTGGATGGGTACAACCGTGAATATTATGAGCATCTAATTCGGACCGCTTGTATTAGCTATTCGGGATGATTATTATTCAGGTTCTATCTCACGATTGCCTGGTTTATTAATATCGAATATACGACAACGGGAGGGTAAATATTTACCGAAAAAGTAATATCAAATCTCTACGCCGTGGAAATGTTATTGAAGTCCGTTATACATAGATTCTCGTAACTATTTATACCACAAGGCACTGGGAGATGGTACGCAATAGGTACGGATATACGTAGTGCATATATCGAAGCGAGAAATTCAACTGAAAGATGTGAAAATTTATACGAAATTTAGTTTGGATTATTTTCATCAGTTAGATTATTTACGCTTCGATAGTATTTCAGGAATTCCGTTGAACAACCAATCTAAGAAAAACGATCATGTTATTTTAGCTCGAGTGAAATGATCGCAACTTTTACTACTGGCCTAAGAATTTTGGCAAAAAATATACACGGAAATAAATTACGTTATACAGTAAAAGCATTATACAGTTTGAATAATCAATACTCAATTTTCGCCCGATCACTGTATTGGATTAGCTTATTTCATAAGTTTTCTCTGCCAGTCAGTAATGTCAGATCAATTATGCGACGGGCATACCTATTGGATCCGCTATCACGTCACGCTTAATTATCGACAAATTATTGCACTGCAGTATCGACTCTAACAATTGTTCTGTGTGAAGTAGTTTCCGAGTAGTTAATAGAGTTTAGCCGATACATCAAACGTCCAACTGATTCTAAACGAGAACGAAATTGCATGGACAAGAAGCAGTGCAAGTGCATCTGGAATGAAAAGTATATGAATGCCAGTAGCGGTATTGCAGTAAAATCTACAACAGTTGCGGTAACATCCAATTTTCTATATTCTCGATCGTAGAGCTTATTCCAATTATTGCAGACCTTGCAGATATAGAAACAATCGTGTGAAGCCGAATCTGCAATTCATGCTCCTCCATGTAATTGAAAACTGTTTAATGCATGTGTCGAGGCTGGGTACTTCTCTGCACTCGATAGATATCGTAAAAATTGTGAAACGCTAAAAAGTTCCACCCATTCGATATCTATGGAAATATTGGAATAAAGGATTTTTCAAGTGAATGCTGGATAATTTTTTTTAACAATTGTTGTTTAATGTGATAAACAAATGCAACGACGATTACAATAGTATTTAAAAACTAGTCAACAAAATATCTTTGGCCGCGGTAGTGTCTCAATCCTTGCCGATACTTGAATAACGGCAAAAATCTATTCTTCCGCAATGATTTTCTTCTTTAGTGATGGCCACCGCCACCCCCACCCCCACCGCCGCCTCCGCCACTAGAAAAGCCATGCTTCTTTCCACCGGAATGACCTCCCTTCTTTCCGTAATCCTCGTGATGGGCATGATGGCTTTCATGGCCGTGCTTCCCGTGATGACCCTTGTGCTCTTCGTCATGGTGTCCCTTCTCGTGATGTCCCTTCTTTCCCTTGTGGTCATCATGATAACCGGAATGGTGATGTCCTCCTTTCTTATGCCCGCCTTCTTTCTTGCCATGATGTCCATGGAAGTCACCGTGCTTGTCGTGGTGACCACCCTTGTGATAATCATCGTAGAATTTGTGTTCCTTGTGATACTCGTCCTTGTGTGCCTTGTGGTGGTAACCACTGGACTTTTGGCCCTTCTTGTGACCCTTTTTCTCACCGAACTTTGAGGCCTTATGACCCTTTCCGCTCTCATGATGTTCACCATGCTTTTCAGCCTCGTCATGATGCTTTTTCTTGTGACCTCCATGCTCCTCGTGGTGACCACCGTGATGTTCCTTACCGTGTTTACCATGGTCAGCGTGATCGTGATGGTGGTGATTCTTGTAACCCTTGTCACCCTTCTCACCATGTTCTTCGTGATGGTCGGCGTGATGTTTGTGCCCTCCACCAGATTCGGAGTGTTTCCCGTGGCCAGTGGCAGCTGCAACTAGGTCTATGGCATGCTCATCTTTTTCTTCCGGATCTTCCTTTGCCGCACTGAGAGCCACGATGGCGCACAATACTGCGGCCACCAGTAAGACTCGCCCCATGCCTCGAGTCATGTTTAAAAGTCGGAGTTCGAAACACGACTGACTTCTCTGTGAGTTAGATCCTATTTATATCTTTTTCCTTTTAGAACTCTGAGGCTCCCCCAAACCTAAAGACTAAAGTCTAACTTGCAGTACGGTTTCGCTTTCATTGTCGGTGAACTGCACGATGCGCAGTCATGTGGCAAGACACCAACTTCGTGCAAACAACGTAGACGCAGACAGACAGACGATCCATGAAGCAGAAAAAACGAATGAACTAGCAAAAAGGAAGTAGAAAAGTGCTTGTTAGGAATTGGTCAATTAGGCTTGGCATAGCCCAGATCAGGCTAACGTAACATCACTTAGATAACGTGTCAGATTCAGAACAAGTAGACCTGTACGGCCGTAACTATTATCCGAGTCTCATCATTACGAAACTAACGGGCAGTAGGCGACTTCTTTCGCTCCTAAATCCAGACAACCGTCTCGGAGTCTTTTCATAGCTCTTTTTGTACGTTGAAAGATTTTATTCACAGCTGATCGATTCACATAAGTCTTGAAGAATTTATCGATAGGTATATATATATATATATATGGGGCATTCCACGTCAACTCAACCTGGGTTTGACCCTCTACTCTTTTGATTTGGTTCATAATTTTTCACATGGTTGGTCCATCTTTCAAAAGCACTCTGATTTTTTCTCAAATTTTTTGATTTCAATTTGTTTGAATAGGAAAATAAAATTACTCAAGAAAAAAATCACACAGAAGGACATTTTTTAAAAATCTCAAAAAAATCGAAAATATCCTTTACTCGATTTCAAAAATTTCGGCGTGTGGACCAGAGTCGGCCGGTGCTTGCTTCTTATAGATCTATAAGTCTAATTATCGAAAACGAATGAAATGGCTCCAAAAAAAATCTGAAAAAAATCCGAAAAATTCGGAGTAACATATCAAACTGTTCATGCAACTGCCCACAGTGAACTAACCGTTACGTTCATTTTTTTTGTTTTGTTTTCCCAGAAAATCTCGAATAACATACAGAAGCAAGCGCCGGCCCACTCTAGTCCACACGCCGAAAGTTTTTTAATCGAGTAAAGGATTTTTGAGATTTTTTGAGATTTTTAAAAAATGTCCTTCTGCGTGATTTTTTTCTTGAGTAATTTTATTTTCCTATTCGAACAAATTTGAATTAAAAAATCTGAAAAAAATTCAGAGTGCTTTTGTAAGATGGAACAACCATGTGACAAATTATGAACCAACTCAAAAGGGTAGAGGGTCAAACCCGGGTCGAGTTGGCGTGGAATGCCCCATATACAGGTGCAGATATTTTAAGAACAGTCTAGTGTAAGTGTACGTGGTAATGGCAAATTTAATATTGTTTTACAAATGAAACGTGATCGGCACGAGTTGTCATTCGCCACAGTATTGTATTACTAATACCTAGGAGTGACGTAGTGGTACTGGAATTGATTAATTTCAAGTACTCTCATACACTGACTGTCTCTTTCTATCCCTGTATTACTAGCTGACCTCTTTAACCACATGCAATAACTGAAATTAATGAGCAATTTGAAATTTCAACGTCAGCAATGCAGACAAGGATTAATTACTGATTATTAACAATTTTATGCTGTTTTAACGAAACGTCACGAGTGCCGTATTGTTCCACGTCGTATAGGTACAAGTTTATGAAACCAGCCGGTAATTTATCAGCCTATAGAGAATTTTGGAAAATTTAATGGCTTTTTAGTATGATTTATCCTAATTAAATATGATTCGTGACGCTGGCCCGCTTCCATCATAATCATGCGATTATTACGAATCGTGATTTCGCAAACTGCTAGTGAAAAGCTTTCGTCTGCATTCGCCTACAGATCAAATACATATGAGACTAACGATTTTAAATTTTCTCCACTGAGATATGTAGCCAAAAACATGTTTTCATCCAAATTTTCATCACTGAACTAGACTGGAATAAATAATCGTACAGTCGAGCTCGTATTTAATTTGAAGCTGCAAAGAGACTGATCTCTCGGGTTTTAGATGAGATTTGGCAAATCGAAAATCCTGAAGTAATACGAAGCTCCGTCGTTTCATATTATCTGCAGACATTTCAGTATTTCACATTGATTTCAGATTCTCTGGTTCGATTTCCAGAGTAAGTACGATACGATGATAAATAATTTCAGGTATACCTGGTATGTGACGATGTGTGAATTGTGACCGTCTTAGGAATTGTTAACGCTGAAAGAAGAAATAAAATTGGCGTCACCCAAGGCTGAATTTTCGGTTCGTTATTTTGTCGAGGATAATTTAACCAAATTGTACCTCGACGAAAATTTACTGAATTCATTTCACTAGATATACAGGTAATAAAGAGTAACGCAAAACTCATTTCGTTGCACTAGGGATTTTATTTGTGCAATTTGTTACGTGTCCAGTTATTTGAGTTCAACGGCACACATACCGTAGTATCGTTTCCACAGTACTAATTAATTTAACTAGATTTCTCTAAATGCTTTATTCGTGTAATTAACGAATGCAATGTCATCTGTGGAATGTAAATTATGGAAACTGTTTCGATCGTATGGGTTACGGTATGACGTACCACGTGCGATTGTAGTAAAATTAATCTAAGTTATCAAGCATGTAGCACACTGCTTTTGTAAGCACAGGATGAGTTTCCATAATTATTACTAAAGGCCTGTGAATTATGTAACTTTGGTATAAACTAAGGGAAAATTAATAGACAATAGTGAATGTGTAAGTAATGTTAAATTCCATTTATTTGTAATACAGTTAACTACATAAAAGCTATGAACTTATAACTAAGTAGAGTGTACTCGTTATCACGGTGTATAAGTACAGAAGTTAAACGTTGTTGAGCCGTTACTGTTTCTAGAGAAGCAATTAACCCTGGTAGAGACGGAAAGTAAATTTCTTGAATGCAGATGGGCAGGAAAAATGAATTGCGTGTAAATCTGGCGTAGTTATACTCTGTTATATAGAATAGCGAAAACGGTTGCGAATAGTATATGTACAGATATAGGACAATATAGGTGTTATATACCATGGCTCGAGGGAGGCGCGCGTTAATTTCGGGAAGTGAATTGCAGATAAAACTCGAGTTTAATCACTTAAGCAAATTTCGTGAAAGATCAGTTTCACGCTTGTACTGACACTTAAAAATAATACAAAGCAATGAATTCCGTAGAATAAGAATAAAGCCGAGATTCGCCCAAGATTCAAGCGACTGCCCACGTCTGCGACAATCGTGAAACGAAAGCCCATAAAATGTTCCTCGAACTGAAAGTTGTTTATTTCCACACAGGTTACGGAAGTTACGTCCTCAAAGACGTCTTTCAGGGAATCGTAAAGGAAATTGCAACCAAGCGCGGTCTTCAGCACTAAGGTAAATTTATATTAAACAAAGTGGCATCAACGAATTGGCTATACACTATGCCTGAGTGAACTTCAACAAACTTTAACAAAATACATCAATCAAGTATACTCAATGATTACACATTATACAGATACAAAAGATTATCGTACACTGCAGGACGGACTATCTGCGAGACTTAACAAAGTATTTACAGCAATTATGGTTATAATAATAGAATGAATTTTTCCAAAGAACTCCAAGCTTTGGCAATAATTCAGGAAGTGATCAACCCTTGTGGCCCTTGCTGAATCCCCACTTCTTCCCGTCTTTGTGATCACCTTTCTTCCCGTAATCCTCGTGATGAGCGTGGTGAGATTCATGACCGTGTTTCCCGTGATGACCCTTGTGGTCCTCATCATGATGTCCCTTGTCAGTGTGTCCTTTCTTCCCGTGATGATCATCGTGGTATCCCGAGTGATGATGGCCTCCCTTTTTGTGTCCGCCCTCCTTCTTTTCATGATGTCCATGGAAGTCTCCATGCTTGCTGTGATGTCCACCCTTATGATAATCGTCGTAGAATTTGTGTTCCTTGTGGTATTCGTCCTTGTGGAATTTGTTGTGATAACCCTTCGTCTTGTGGCCCTTTTTGTGTCCCTTTTTCTCACCAAACTTTCCACCCTTGTGACCTTTTTCACCTTCGTGGTGCTCCCCGTACTTGGCTGCCTCGTCGTGGTGTTTTTTCTTGTGACCACCGTGTTCCTCGTGGTGTCCAGCGCGGTGCTCTTTACCGTGTTTACCATGGTCGTCCTTTTTGTGATGGTGCTCGCTCTTGTACCCTTTGTCCCCTTTTTCACCGTGACTTTCGTGGTGGTCTGAGTGATGCTTGTGCCCTCCACCAGACTCTGAGTGTTTCCCGTGGCCCGTCGCTGCAGCTTCTAAATCCAAGTCACGTTTTCCTCTCAGCTTAAGGTCTCTGACATCACGAGCCGCACTGAGAGCGACCAGGACGCAGAGGATTCCTAAAGCCAGGAGCAGGCGAACCCCAACACTTCGTACCATCTCGATCTATCGGAAGTCGAAACTAAACTGCTAACTTCGCGGCAGCTATGGTCACTTAAATATTCTCGGGGCCACCGGCTTCCGGGCATCTTGACCACTTTCATCAGCTCGAGAGGTCCTAAACGATAGACAGTAACGCGACACTGCATCTAGGAGGGGACCATGGGTAGCTGGCTTTCACGCTCTCTCAACCGAAACGTCGTTTGCTTTGGCCTGATAAATGTGTTTCAAGTCGTACAGCCAACAGGCAGAAATGTGCACATTTTGAAAATAGTGAAGAAGCAATTACCGGCCTTGATGATATACCGCTTATTAATCGTCTCTGACAAAACGCAATTGATCGTAGTTCTAATTGCTTCGTCAATCACCCGGTCACTTATCGCTTTCACTATTCTGTGCTCAATAATTCCCAGCGATGGCCCTTTCAAGCAATCGCTTCCCTCCTCATCAATCCATTCGGAACCCCCGCAGCACATTGATCCTTCCGATAAGTTCGCGGCGTCCCACGACTACGGGGCGATCGGCTTGGGTAGCTGGGTCTCTGCACCCTACAACCCAGCCATTAGTTCAAGTGTCAACCATTAGCGAACCAGCTAACATTCGGTCAACGCTGCAGCGATTTCCCTGTATGCAAATTCGAGAGACATCTCCCTATATACTCTCTAAATTTGGATTAGTGAAAATCACTGACAATCAGTGAATCGTCACTGGTCTGCAGTTATAAGTATACTACTCATTCAATCGGTTGTATAATACTAATTCAATCAGTGGTATACTTATAACCGGAGACCAGCGTCTGTTCACTGATTGCCAGTGATTTTCACTAATTTAAATTTAGAGAGTACCGATTTCGGTATAAATAGCAGCGTTACACTTTTTACAACTGCAGGTGAAGGCGTTGCTAAGATTTTACTATTTTGATTTTGCGGAAATGACCTAGGACAACCTTGTCCGTTACACACGATCGCCAATTCTTGGTGTAAAAAGAAGAATAGAAAAAAAGCGAAAGGCAGGCTATTTACTTACTGCGGAAGTAAGCTATAGCGTATTCCGTAAGATATCACAAAAAAATCGATTGATAAGCGATTGATTGACGATTAATTGCTACCTGAGCTTGATTTCCAACTCCTGCAGCTTACGCAATCATATTTTTCGGCAAACAGAAAACCGTGTAAACGAGGGTAATCGTCACCCTCCAGATATCCCCGTTACTATCGATGGAAAATTCACACGTTCACCAATAAGCTGTGTAATTTGGCCATTAATCGCGCTACCCGTCAAATAAATTCCTCTCTATGAACGGCGGTGCACACTCAAAATGTCATCCAGCCAAAACCATTCGTTCGTTGTATGCGGTAACGTCACTCACCAATTCCTAATGGAAAAAGCAATAGAACGGTTCCCATAAAATCGACACCATGATTCTAATATTAGTTTCCGCACGTTGAACGTCAAAAAAATGTTCACCTCAGTATACTTCATAGGTGGATTTTCTTTCGAGTCAATGACTTTCGTGCTTACAGATCTACCACCTATGTACCTAGTTCGAAAATGAGATCTGTGGATAGTTTATGATCATATTTTCCTCGCAGATTGTTCGAGCGCAAAGCCGTCTGTCTCACTTCTACGTATATCTGATCTATGTACTTTGAAATGTAACGCAGTAGATATAAATATACACATCGGATATTTGCCTGTTTCTCACTCTTCATTGATTCGGCGCTATGACTTCACGTAAAATCAGCGCTCCCATAGAATCATACTCTCAGTTACGAGTGCAGGAGTTCATGGTTCGCTGGGTTGAATCATTCCAGATTTGAGTTCGCAATTTCGAGGACTGTTAAGTTTCCGTATTCACATTCCTAGAATACGGAGAATTTAAGATACGATACGTCTGCTGTCTTTACAGCATTATTTGGCAGCAGTGTCGCCTCTAGATTGGCTCGCTGGTGTTGGCGCTGCATAATCAAGATGAAGATTGGATGCAACCTAGTTTTCAGCTGGCTCTTTGGTCGGGGGTGATCCAGGGAGTCGAAAGCTCTAAGCCCTGGATGCCAAGACTTGGGCTCTAGGCGGGGAAGGGTGTCAAAATGAAGATTAGGTGGGCTACATCAGTCGAGGCTGTGTCCGGACCGGCATGTTTCCACAGATGAAGAGATTGCTTTGTAAGCAGATCTGGGATCGTGTTATCCGCATGAGGGTGAGATCTTCGATTCCCTTAGTTGTCATTCTTCGCTTTATAGTAAGGTTCCACGGATTCTTTGTGATTCTTTTTTCTTCTGCCCACGTTAACGAGACGAGACGCTCTATCGTTCCTTATTTTTATTCTCAGCTCACACCACCTGCCCCCAGGCAGACGGCGAGGCCAAAGCTTCGTTCTTTGCTCTCTATCTTTCATGTTCCTTTCCTTCGGGTCTCCAGGCGCCCTGACCACGCGCAAATCGAGCTGCTTGACTGGCAAATCCAATTTTATACTAGCGTACAATGGTATCTGGGGCCAGAGGTTACGGTGCGCTTCTCACCCTCCGTCTAATTAAGCATTGCCAGCTCAAAGTCACTTTTCCGTAGGGACCTGGGAAAAGAGTACAGCGGCTATTGAATTATACCTCAGAACATTAGCGCCGTTGGGTAAATGAAATAAAAAAATTAACAAAAAAGAGAAAGAGAAGTTAGGCCTGGGGGATTGAAATAAAATAAGCTCTCATTTGCCATGCGAACCCTTTACTTAGCGGAAATTCAACGTCCCTGCAATTATATTAAACCTGAATATCTCTTTTACAGATTTGCTTAATTACAGTCACCCGTCTCAACCCCGGCTTCACGCGGATGCCGCAATCAGTTGATGGGCCCCATCCCAGATCTCCCCAAACCACCCCCGCAACTCTGGCCACATTCTCACTCACCCAATGCCAACGGTTCCAGGATAAATCTAACAGACATCCCGGGAACAAAGCTTCCTCATAGAAAGCTGCCGGCTAATGAAATTGTTTTCCAATTTAAATAGCGGTGATTCGCAAATAAATTACTTTTTTATTTGCTAATTCGGTTATTGGTATAATTAGCAACTGTGCAAACTGAGGAAACTGCGCAGTCTGATAAAACCAGGGACATTACTTTCGATATCATGGACAATATATTACATCGAAAATCGAGCCGATTTCCTAAACTAATGCATCTATAGTATGCAAGCTGCAGTTAATTGATCAATTAGACAGGCAGGCTTTGATCTGTTTCGAACCTTCGAAGTTGCATAGCTAAATTCAAAGACGTGTAGAACTTTGGTAGTGTGAAATTTCACGGAATATTCAAGTTTCTACGATGAATGAACGCCGAGTTAGAACTACGAACTCCTATAATCTAACAAGAGAGTTATACCCTGGTAGAAACTTCTATTCCAATTTTTGAAGAATTTTGATTATTTCATACAGTTTTTCATACATAATTATGGGCTTTTGCAGTTTTTCGAATAAAAAATCGTAGTTTTTCTTAATGAAAAATTTCTAAAAAATTTGCGATTTCCCTTATAATTCGTAAAAAGGACCCCGCACAAATCTTATGGAAATTGGATCCCGGTCAAATTGTCCAAAATTGTAGTATGTTGTGCTTCAGGTCATCCTGATCAAAAGTCATCATGGTCACAAATTTGACCGGGATCCAATTTCCATAAGATTTGTGCGGGGTCCTTTGTAAAATTATTTTCACCATGCCCGGTATACCTGTGCATAGGAACTATATCGAAAAATCTAAGGCTAATATATCTGTTGATAAATCTGCCAAATAAATTATACGAGATAATATTTTACGTCGTTTTGAGGTAAATTAGATTATTCATTTTATTTTATTTCATTTTATTTTGTTGAAAAGAATAATTCAACATTATTTGTGTATCCGCTGCAGGTAGCAAGATTTCCGCTGTAATTACCGAGCTGTAAAACACGCGGGTATAGGTATACATACATCACATAATTTATAGGCAATGTTGTTTTCGAGTAAACAAAACAACGAACATCGCTTTGGCTCGGTGAGTCAACAACACATATAAGCTCAGCAGGATTAATTGTTTGAAAGCACTAGAATATTCTTTCAGTGATTTTATTTACCGCACATGGTGTATATGTCTATGGTTGAAGCAACACAGCTGATATATACAGTGAGTTTTCGTATCTCCGGGTCGATCCCGTGCGCCCGCGGGTATGCAACCGGAGGTACACCTCCTGTTTCGATTGAGCACCGTTTTCCGGCCATCTGCATATTCGCATATACGCCCATGATCTAGACTCGATAGTGATCCCACTGACAGGCCATACCCAACCTCAAAGATCTTTTATAAAAATAACCTCAATACTTTGAAATGGTGATAAAATTGATTTCGGTTCGTCATCTACGGTGATAATAAGGCAAATGAGAGTAGGACTGTCAATAAATTCAGTCTTTCATTGTGATAAACATTAGATGACAAGGTTTCCTGTTTAAGATTTTAATAATGAGAGGGTGTAGGCACAGTGGCATTCGCATCGTCGTACCGCCACGAAGGGCAACCATGCCCCTAAGGGTGACATGCAGATTGGTGAAGGCATCCAAAAAAATTAATTAACTTAGGCTACCTTCTGTATAAGAGATAAGCCAAAAAAAAAAGGAAGAAGATGTAGTGCGAACTAACTTATCCTCGGTCCGATGGGACATGTATCCCCTGGGTTCCCTATTCAGTAACTTTTTGCTAACGAAACGATTTGATCGGCTAGTTTTCTATTGTGTAGAGTTGTCTTTCTTGAAACCTTATTAATTGCTGATGTCTTATTCGTGCGGAAGATCATCGGACAGTTCTGATGGAAAGTTACAGAATAGGGGTCCCGGAGGCAACGATCAGTGCAAAGACTGCTTCGCAGGCTCTGCGGAGGCTAAAACCTTCAATGTCGATTGGCTGCGGATGAGCCAAGCGACATCGAATAGTATCTTCCCTTGCGTGATACTGCGACATTAATCCTTCTACTTTTGGACGAGTCTTTGCTTCTTCAACGCCACTTGTCTAATAGGCAGAGAGTCGACCAAGTGTGCAAAGACTAACGACGTTAATGATTGACGAGATATTGGTGAATTGTGTTATCTAGTGGGGATTCAGGCAAATTGGAGCAGGTAAGAAAAATAATTAGTCAATTCGATGTATACTCATGTTATTTATTTTACATTATCTTCAACCTATCACGGGCTCGCTAGGAGCCTATCATAAAAGTACAGTGAATGCATAGTTTTTCATGCGAAATGAATCTGAAATCTGAAATCCAAATATAAATAAAATGAATTAACGTTTGTTAAAAACAGTTTGTCCACGGACTCGACAGCAGTAAGTGGACCTCTTTGCTTCTCGAAACAGCCTCGTCGTGGGTTAATCAATTTGATCGTTCGACTCGGCATACAAAAATGTTGCTTCGTGGCAAAGATCGATGCGTCTGAAACATAAAAGCAAAGGAATTAGGAATCGGTCCCTCATATGGGATTACATAGTCTGCATATTATTTCGAGATTACCTGAGACGATTCGATTCGAAGAGGACCCAACGATTCAGGATATACCGGTGATATTAATGGCGTGATTGGAGAAGATGCTCAAAGTGTTTTCCCTTCGCATCGCTGCAGTATACTATTGATTCTGTTTTTCAGTGCTGGTATATTCGATATTTTTCTTTGGGCATCTGCTCTCGTCTTGACTAAACTCCAGAGCGAGTAGTCGATGAAAGTAAGGTCTGGTGAACACGGCGGCCGCTGTGCCGGGCCACCTCTCCCAATCCCGCGTTCAGGGAATTGATCATTGATCATTGAATTGATCACTGGCTGCCTAGCCAGTGGGGGATGTTACCTGGACAAATAGCAACAGACGATAAGCAGCCCCGTGGATTGTCATTCGCATCTGAGCTTTCCGAAGCGATTAGTCGTATTTCTTTCATCAGTTTTTATGATTGATTAATAAATTCACATACAATTTACCGATTCCGCCTGCGGAGAAGATGCTCGAAGTGTTGCCCCTCCGCAGCGCTGCAGTATCCTATCCGGTCGTAAAAAGCATTTATCATCGGAAAACTATGCATTCACTGTACTTTTATGATAGGCTCCTAGCGAGCCCGTGATAGGTTGAAGATAATGTAAAATAAATAACATGAGTATACATCGAATTGACTAATTATTTTTCTTACCTGCTCCAATTTGCCTGAATCCCCACTAGATAACACAATTCACCAATATCTCGTCAATCATTAACGTCGTTAGTCTTTGCACACTTGGTCGACTCTCTGCCTATTAGACAAGTGGCGTTGAAGAAGCAAAGACTCGTCCAAAAGTAGAAGGATTAATGTCGCAGTATCACGCAAGGGAAGATACTATTCGATGTCGCTTGGCTCATCCGCAGCCAATCGACATTGAAGGTTTTAGCCTCCGCAGAGCCTGCGAAGCAGTCTTTGCACTGATCGTTGCCTCCGGGACCCCTATTCTGTAACTTTCCATCAGAACTGTCCGATGATCTTCCGCACGAATAAGACATCAGCAATTAATAAGGTTTCAAGAAAGACAACTCTACACAATAGAAAACTAGCCGATCAAATCGTTTCGTTAGCAAAAAGTTACTGAATAGGGAACCCAGGGGATACATGTCCCATCGGACCGAGGATAAGTTAGTTCGCACTACATCTTCTTCCTTTTTTTTTGGCTTATCTCTTATACAGAAGGTAGCCTAAGTTAATTAATTTTTTTGGATGCCTTCACCAATCTGCATGTCACCCTTAGGGGCATGGTTGCCCTTCGTGGCGGTACGACGATGCGAATGCCACTGTGCCTACACCCTCTCATTATTAAAATCTTAAACAGGAAACCTTGTCATCTAATGTTTATCACAATGAAAGACTGAATTTATTGACAGTCCTACTCTCATTTGCCTTATTATCACCGTAGATGACGAACCGAAATCAATTTTATCACCATTTCAAAGTATTGAGGTTATTTTTATAAAAGATCTTTGAGGTTGGGTATGGCCTGTCAGTGGGATCACTATCGAGTCTAGATCATGGGCGTATATGCGAATATGCAGATGGCCGGAAAACGGTGCTCAATCGAAACAGGAGGTGTACCTCCGGTTGCATACCCGCGGGCGCACGGGATCGACCCGGAGATACGAAAACTCACTGTATATATATATACATACATACTATGTGTTGATAAATGGGAAAAGGTTCGGCATTTATTTAAACGAGTGATTGAATTTTATTTAAAATTATACATCGGTCGAATATTTATTATTCTTTCAATATCGAAACC
Source organism: Tenthredo livida (assembly GCA_963992785.1). Lineage (NCBI taxonomy): Eukaryota > Metazoa > Arthropoda > Insecta > Hymenoptera > Tenthredinidae > Tenthredo > Tenthredo livida. The sequence continues at coordinate 2,358,512 of OZ023071.1, read as the reverse complement.
GACGGACATTGAATTGATTGGCAAATAAAAACCACTCGGAAATTCGAATCGCATACCTACCTACCATATTATTTATATTTTTATCGAAAATTTCAAGATATCAATGTCCGCGCTACGACTGGTGGTCATTGTGAGAAATCACAGGTGCAACCACCCTGGGGCAGCTATTGTCACAAAAAAAAACGAACACGTGTATATAATATGGAATACAAACCGTACATAAATGGAACCTACTACAGTAAATCAATTGGATTTTAGGAAATACACAAATAAAGACCCTCCTTATGAAATTGATGTTAAAGATATTTTAATTATGAATAACAACGATGAATTAATGAGTTCGAAAGTATTTCTATCTTTTTTTTTTTTTTCTTTCTTTCTTTTTTGTTTTTCTTTTCCTCATTCTATGTACAAGAAACTTATAACAGTGAGAGTTTTCCACTGTCCCTCTCTACCTCTGTCTATAAATCCGCGTTCACTCATTGTCAACCCTAATTCGCATAATTAAATCGAAACCGCACAGTTATCTCTGCGTCAGATTCCACCGCGTAAGTTAATAGTGATCACCCTCGTAACCGGCGTCACTGTACCCCTGGTGATCGCCGGAATCATCCCCACTCGAGTAGGATCCGTGAGTGCCGTGAGAACCCTCACCGCCACTCCCTGAAGAGTAGTGCTCGCCGCTGCTACCCCCGGTTGAATAACTTCCGGATCCACCTTCGCCTCCTGAGGTGTAGTGGGCGCCATCACTACCATCGGTATAATGGCCCCCCTCACCACCCTCGGAATAATGGCCAACATCACCCCCGGAGGTATCGCCCTCACTGTAATGCTCGCCTTCGGTGTAACCGGCGTGGTCACTTTCAGCTGGGGCGTAGTGAGTATCTACGATTGTTCCTGTTAGGTCGATCGAAAGATGCAGGTATACATAATTATGTTTTCCAAGATCTTGAAGCTTAGGAATAGTATATTACTCACCTAGGGAGGGAAAGTAGGGTAACCCAAACTGCGTGTGAGATTGACACCCGAGCCGAAGGCAAGGGTGGTAAGAACGCAGTTTGGGATGTCCTTCTTCACTCCCGTGTGAAGTATACTATTTTTCACCACCCCCTGCATCGGGAAGTACGACTTCCCGTTTACGCGAGGGCCCGAAAGTCGTACTTTCGGTGCAGGTATGGTGAAAAATTTCTATCTGTATTATATTTTTTAGTAGGTAAATACAAAATTCAAGTGGGTGAAGGGTAGTACGTACCGGCACCCTGATGGTCGTCGTCACCATGAGCGGCTTCCTGGCTTGTGTAGGAGCCACTCTTACCGTGTTTTCCACCCTCTTCACCACCCTTTCCTTTTCCGAAAGCCGTGTGCTTCTCAAAACCGTAATTGTCCCCGTCTTGTTTGTGGAAAGTGTCTAAAGTTTTGTAACCGTTATCCCCCTTGCTGTAGGTCTGTTTGAGGTAGCCCTTTTCACCCTCGGCGTCACTGCCGTAAGTTTTGTAATATCCTCCCTCGTTCGACTTTCCTGAAACAGCAGATGAAATTCTATATACCTAATGTATAACTTGATTTTTTCAAACTTTTTCCTATCCGGCTTTCAGAATGAATAGAATGTTTTCCTCGAAGAGTCAGACACATACCCGATGCATTTTTCATCGTAGTCTTTTTAGGCTCTTTGTCTCCCTTGGCCTGTCTTGATTTTCTAGCTTCCGTTCCAGCGCTGAGAAGGTCTTCTACTTCCGTAGCAAATCCAACCGGAACCGGAGCTCGGACGTCACGACGCATAGAGCCGACGGAAGCGACGTCATCCTCGACGGCTAGGTACTCATCGAAAGAGGCTGGCCTGGCTGCGACGTAGCCCACAATGAGTAGAAAGCCGATAAATCGATTCATGATCTTCCGCAGTAGTTTTTGCCACTTAAAACTTACGACGATCTTTAATTTATGGTTTATTCTTTCTTCGTGTACGTGGTGGTCGCTATTTTCTGCCTGAACCAAATGGTTTATAAAGCCTTTTATAAGTCCTCCCACTTTATGAGTCTCGGTCGTACTTCCAGAGCCAAGCGGATGGTGGCACGCGCAATTTTCAATCGTTTCATAAGACGGTGTCGGTTGACTCGGCAAGTCCCGATACCCAGATCAATCAGGTACGACGCCTTCACGTCTGTTTGCTCTTTCGTATTAATCGATAAAATACAACGTCGTTCGATAATGGCCCCCTGCATTGCAAACAAGTTTGGCAATATCTGGTATCTCACCGTCACGTACAGCTAGATTTACGTAAACTTCTATACCAGGAAACAAGGGGCTATAGTCAACGACCTGAACAGAAACTCGGTGCGGTTTTGCCGCCAATAACAGTAGGATTGGCATATCGATTATGTGGCGCACCGGTTCAGCGATTTGACTTTCGTTGAAAACGGCAAGAACGTACGCCTGACACAATATCCCTGACGTAACGGATTATAGGCCGATGATCCCGCTGATTCTCATTCTTTCTCTTTCTATCTCCATATACTTTTCTCTATAGTTTTTCTGATACCATATTATATCGAGCAGAATTAATCTGTGACAAAATAAAAAAAAAAAAAGATAAAAAACAAAACGAACGAGCAGTGAAATCAAATGGCGCAAAGCTTAAATTGAGGTGTATACTTTATACCTGACTATTTCATAGGTGTTGATTATAATCTCTGACCGCAAAACGAGATTTAGAAACAAGTAAAAGCTTTCAGTAATTAGACCAGTTACATTTTTACTTATTGTGTCAGAAATCGAAATCCTAATTGGTTCGAGGTCGATACCCAAGAGTTTGATTACGAAAATGGTAGGTATACAGCTAAACTATAGAGGAGTGGGTATTCAGCATGATCGACATTATATGGATAGACTCTGTCTAGATTTTTCTAGAAACTCTCGCTCGAGATCTGTACTCCGATATAATCCGATAGCTCGGAAATCTTGTCAAGGAGATATTGTAAGACACGTTACACGGCATTGTGACAAGGTCTTGTCTTTATTACAAAGAGAGATGCAGGCGTTGCAGCATCCTGATTAAAGGGACGAGCTGCTGTATGCTGCTATACGCTCCCAAGTTCTACCTCATCGAAATGCATCGGTTTGTCTCCTGGCTCTAACTGGAAGTTGAGTAGACGTTAGGTACAGAGAAGCTACAATCAGTTACTGCACCAGTAGTAGAATTGAGAGAAATCTGTTCGTATTAATCCCACAACGTCACCAAAGCGTACGAGCGTAACAGACATAAGACACCTGCGACGTGCTGTTTAAATCTGATTGTTTACTGGCTGTTTGTGTGAATGCAGGAGTCTGGTATGGCAGATGAATCTCTGGAAACCATTCTGCGGTAGTCTGCATTTAGAATGGCAAACAACTACCTATTATACTATAGACAGCTGCAGTATTCTGCAAGTTGACAACCGATTCACTTCTGGCTACTAATTCGGTCGTGGCGAATTACAAAAATTTACTAACTCATTATTTCCACCTAAAATGTGTTGCCGTGTTACCGCGGTAAAATTTCCAATTTAATTTTTTGCGATTATGAGGAATGATCAATCGCGATATGCTCGACGACACGGCTGATCGTTGACAGACTTGAAATGTAATCGACTAGTCATTGCTTTCTTATAGTACCTACTAAATTGAGAAAATACGTTGAAATATTTAGTAGTTCAGTGGAAAAAGGGAGAGGGTCAAAATTAACCAAGACTCAGAATTTGGATCAATAAATGAGTAGACGACTATAAAACAAAATTGTAAATTATAGTCGGCACCTATTTTTCAATCCTTTGAATTAATTAACAGAGTTTGCAAAAATAAATGGACTAATTCGTTTTATACACAGAAAAAACGAGTTGTACCAATTTAAATTAGTCCAAAAAAAATGTGTTTGTTCCAAGAAAATTTTCTGCAAACGCATTGGAAACCGAAATTATCTTGAATCAAGTCAAAAATGTTCTTGAACCAAGAAAACTCTTGGATCGAAGAAAGTTTTCTTGGTTCGAGAAAATTTTGTCTTGATTCAAGATAATTTCGGTTTCCAATGGGTTTGCAGAAAATTTTCTTGGGCTAACAAATTTTTTTTTCTGTGTAGTTACTATTGCCTATAGTACTCGGTAATTCATCCTTCATATATTTATAATAATATTGAACAAGTATCAATTATTATACACTAAACGAATGTATTCATTAAGTACAGTAGACAAGTTATCAATTTATTACATTTCAACGATATGATGATACGAGTGCATGTTAGCTATTCATATGCACTCTATCACCATTCACCATCGATCCTGGTTGAAACCTTTATTACTGATTCATATGTCAAATCTCTGATATCTTGTCTTCGGTATTCTGCAAGTACTTCATCAATCAAGTTAATCACTCGTTGACTAACAAGTGACGAGTGTAGAGTAATAAATGCAGTAGATCCTCAAGTGCAGATTACACTCAGAGTCATTGACCTACAATCGATGAAGCGCCATCTAACAGCGTTGATCGGTGACATACTGACATCGTTGAGACTTGGGTTAGGTTAGGGTTAGGTTAGGCTGCATCGTGCGTCTTGAGCAGGTGCGTCGCATTTTCAGGTTATGTATTCATACATATTTATGGCAAGCTTATAAAATACAATAAAACTCTGTAATCTATCAGTGAAAATGAGTATATTCAAGGAGAGTGTATGGGAGACTGACGATACGGGAGACAAGTTAACCAAGCAACTATTTCTCGGTGTAAGTAGAAGAAAAGTTGGGATTAAATCTAACCTAAAAAAATTTTTTTAAATAGACGATAACTTGTTCATTAATTTATTAATTATTGACGCGTTTCATGAAATAGAAGAAGAAATCTCAGAAGGTTAAAAAACCGTTGGTTAATAAGACACAGAATGGCGCGAAACTGGAAGAGAATGATAAAAAGAAATCGCGAATTGTACAATCCGGAGATAATGGTGTGGGTGCCAATCGGCCTGATCCGCGAATTAAAACGAATAATAAAAAACGGAAGTTTTCTGCAATTGAAATCGATGAAACTATGATTAAGAAATGGAAATCAGAGTCAATGAGCCAAGCTGGAGTTAGAGCGGGTGCTAAATCACCGAAAAAAGATTTGAAGAAAAAAACAAAGAAGCTCGATGATCAGCCGGGCGGAAATTTAGAGAAAAAAACTAGTAAGAAGAACAGAGATTCTGGATCTAAAGAGAAGTCTGATAAGCCTGAAAAAAGGAAAAACCCAAATGTAACTTCCACAGAAACTGGTCCACAGACTGATTCAGAGATTATGACAAAGTCACAGAAACGAAGACTCAAGCTTAAAGAAAAACTGTTGAATAGTCAGAAAAGTTTAACAAGCGAAGAGACGGAGAAGAGAAACGTGTTGGATTCAAATACCTCAACAACTGATGCTAAAGTGTCTAAAAATCTGGACAATTCTAGATTGAAAATTGATAGACTACAAGGATTGCTGATCAGCAAACAGCACTCTGTTTCTAAAATGAATAAGAATCTTAGAGAGCCAAAATCACTCAGAGATAGAATGTTGTCTAGGCTGAAATCCTCCAGGTTTAGATACTTGAACGAGCAAATGTACAACAATGAGAGCTGGTCTTCTAAGAAATATTTCAAAGAAGATCCCGACGCTTTTTTAGCATACCACGAAGGCTACAAACTTCAAGTAGATCAATGGCCTTTGAATCCCTTAGACACTATAATTGCTTCAGTGAAAAGACTGTAAGATTGATTAATTTGAAACAGGAATATCAAAGCGCTATTTTCTGGATGAAATTAATCAGTCTTCTACTTTTCCTTATTCACAGGCCTAAGGACTATGTAGTTGCAGACTTTGGGTGCGGAGCAGCAAGACTTGCCGATAGTGTAACACAGAAAGTACACTCCTTAGATTTGGTCGCCATTAATGATAGAGTAACTGCCTGTGATATGGCGCACACCTCTTTACTAACTAGCAGGATTGACGTGGTCATTTTCTGCCTCTCTTTGATGGGCACAAATCTAACAGATTATCTAATCGAGGCTAACAGAGTTCTGAGGAAAGAGTAAGTGAGAAAATGAATATCGATTAGCCAATGACTGTGTATTTTATTTTTCATTTTATATCCAGGTACAATGTGTGCTATGCTTCAATTAAATTCATCGATATTGATCACAAATGTCTTTCACCTTTTAAATTTTTTCAGTGGAATTCTTAAAATAGCCGAAGTCGAAAGTAGATTTGAGGACGTTGATGAGTTTGTGAAGGTTTTAGCAAGCTATGGATTTGTTAACACCTGGAAAGACTTGTCGCATAATTTATTCTACTTTATGGATTTCAAAAAAGATGGAGACATCACGAAAAAGCGGAATAAGCTCCCTGCTTTAACGCTCAAGTCGTGCTTGTACAAAAGACGTTGATATTTCAATAATATAATCTCGAATAATTGTATTCCAGTTTTTTCTAAAAAAAGAATCCTTTTGTACATAATTAAGCGTCTCGGAATCAATAAAGACCATCTTATTTCCAATAAACAGAAATTTTTAGCCTGAATTATTTATTTGTACCAAATTATGGAGGACGCACTTCTTTTCATACAAGTTTACCGACCATTTATGGAATATTACTGTATGTGTCAGCTTAACCAGAGTATTAAGATTCGCATACTCTGGTCTGTTTAGCACAATCTGTAGTAAAGTAATGTGTCTTTATCATCCCTTAAAAGTTACCAAAAAAATTAACTCTTTCATTTTGGCTGGTTGAGGGATTTTCAATGTATGGCACTTTATCGTAGCGTAGTTATGTACGGGATACTGAGCTCTTGTGTAAATATGCCATGAAAATAGACTGATGAATATTGGTAAAACTCGTTAAAATTGTATAAACCGGTATAATGGAAAATAATAGTCGTAGAAGAGTCGAGGCGGTATTTAGAAAACAAAATATATTCACTTATTTTTCTACATGAAATAATACTATGAGGATGTGAAATTTTAAATCTGATCAATTTGTACATAAATTAAAATAAAAAAAATATATATTATACATTATATCACATTGAAATCATGAAATTAAATAATAATCTTTTAAAGATTCTTTTGTCATTGAAAATAAATAATCGCAAAATCCGTACACCCTTTGTACGGTAATATGTAGTATATTAGAATTCCTGTGATGTCATTATGTAGGTAATTAGAAAATCGATAAATCGATGCCTTCTAATACATCCGCAGCTTCATCTCTGAGATTTTCTACCTTCTCCAATAACAGCAGCTGAAAAATACGAATAAGTTTAAAATCATCATGGGGCATTCATAGATTAACGAAGCTTAAGATATTTCGTAATCTCTTGAGAATATAATACCTAATTCATTTCTAGATAATATTATGAATCGAAAAATGAAATAATATACCTTGGAAGCGGCGACGATTTGAGTAGCTATACGCATGGGCATATTCTCAATCTTTTCACACATTTCTTTCGGGTCAGCCAATGCGGTGGTTTGTAACGTTTTATATCCAGCGTTGAACAACTGTCTTGCACGTCCCTTAAAAAAAGAAAGACAATAAACCAAGTTAGCGCGTTTCCTACTAACTCTCATTATCAATGCATATATATACGAAATCATATGTGCATCCTACATATCTTATAATAAACCTACAATTTTAACACCAGGAAGTTCCATCAGTGGTTCAAGTTCAGCAGCACAGCAGTGGGATAGTCGTTTACAGAAGCTATGAATCAGATCTCTGAATGCCCAGAATTCATCCAATTCCTGAAAACAATGACCACGTTTAGTTTTAACATGTAGTTTTGCTTCATTTACTCTACAATTTTGTATATCAGATTCTAAATTTGGTCAATAACTTGATAATTACCGCGCAAAATCGTTCAACGCAGGAGGCAAACGCCGCTGAGGCATTCATTAAATTTTGTACTATGCCTCTGTCTATTTGATACTTGTTAGAAACTACGTGAACTGTTTGCTGATTCCATAACTCATTTAGCATCAGAGTTAGGTAGAACCTATTGACGACTCTTGGATCGACACCCTATCAAGGAGTAAACAAGAAGATATGATCATTAATCGTTGCAGATAGGTGTGAATCGGATTGAATCCTAAATTAATCCTGTGGTATATTGAACCTTTGGCATGATCCCAGATCTCAGTTTAGTCACAACGGTCTCATTTATTCCTAGGACTCTAGCAGTTTCCATCTGTACTCGAGATAAGTTGCAGACCTGTAAGCCAGAGAATTTATTATTGTATACAATTGGTGATGGAGAAACTGCAATGATCAGAATAAACATTTTTCAAACTCTTCCAACTTACCACGTCGCAATACACGTTGCCTGAGGGTTTCACCTGATCTACAAGGTCGTACGGTGTAACAAGATACAGTAGATGAAGACAGTCTAGAAGTACTAGCTGACTTTGAGCCGATTTTAAATCCCTGTATAGAAGATGCGCACGACTTAGCTCAACGCATCCTGAAAATGAATAAAATCGATTACCATTGTTACAATGGCTGAAAAATAGTAGAATTCCCAGAATTAAATCATGAACAATTAAGGCGTGATCGCACCTTTCATAGCTGCTCTTCCCAGCTTACATACTTCCAATATTGTTGTGTTATTAAGTTTAACAGTTTTTTTTCCATTTTGAGGCTGAACTGGTGCTTTATTCGTATTATTATCTTGCGAGGGTATAACGACGGTTAAATTTGGATTAACTTCGCTGTAACTAGTGACTTGTTTTACTCTGATTGCACCAGCTTTCATTAGTGTACGTATTGTTCTATCAGTTATTTTCTTAGTGCTAACATGTAGCCTGTTTTGTTGCATACCAAGCAAAGTCCTTTCCATTATCTTGTGTAGTTCAAATCTTGTAGTTGCTAAATTAAGCAGAATCGAACTCAATACTAAGTTATTCACCCCCTTATCTTCCTCGATGTGTATAGTACTTATGCAATCATCCATTTTTGAAGTCAACAGCTCTTTCACCTGTAATTCATACAAACAATTTTAATAACTAGATTCATTCAAACTGTATACTCAAGTTGGTGAACTCATCCACACTACAACACCTTGGAAATTTCGTTCGGTCTACTGATCAGTATACTTTCTCCTACATCTTTCATTCCGGCTCGTCCAGCCCTACCGATCATCTGTTTGTACCGACTCAAGTTTAAGAACTGATTTCCAACGTATGGATGCCTCAATATGACCTGTAACATAATATATCGATGAATTTGAGAAATCGATTTCATTACATCAATATCAAACTGATGCCCACCCGTCTTGCTGGCAAGTTGACACCGGCAGCCAAAGTCGAAGTGCAACAGATAACGCATAGAATTCCAGACCTGAAAGCTTCCTCGAGCAATCTTCTCTCCTCCGACATTAAACCTGAGTGATGATAAGCTACGCCAAATGTTATGGTTCTTTCTAGTATCTCGCACAGAGTACCCTCAGCTTTTAAAGCTCTGATCAATATTTCTTTCTCTTTTTTTTTGTGCTCTTGAAGAGTTCTGAAATCATTAAAAACAATTAGTAAATTGAATTCGAGGTGTACTGGATAGAATATAATGTTTAAAATTTCACAATCTACTGCGATAGTTACTTAAACAAAACTCTGGTCAGCAGCAGGGCAACGTTTTCGCAGTTCTTGCGACTAGGACAAAATACAAGGCAGGAATCTTGCGGTACTACGTCCATAACTAGTCCCCCTAGTTTGTCTGGGTCCAGTTTTGTCGCCTCGTCAGAATACTGTGTCGATAAGTATGTGAGGAACAAGACATCGATTACAGTTCAAATTCATAGAGAATAGATACACCAATTAGGTAATTATCGGTATAAACTTACAGAGTAATGAATTTTCTTTAAATCAGTTAGTATATCTTCCTCTTTAAGATCGACCAGCCAAATATGGTCCTCGCATTTAACATACTCTTTCAATTCAACAGGCCTAAAATCTTTGGTGTAGATCTCAGCGTTTAAAAAATGAGCAATATCATTCAGATTACCAATAGTTGCGCTCATCCCGATTATCTGTGGATCAGCTGAAATATAACTCTGATTGAGTACAATTTGACGGAGCAGTTCAAGGTTTAAAAAATGAACATAGTTTATAAAACCGACTTTTGGAACACATGACTTTCGTCAAAAGGCCTTCTAGCGTTGCGCCTCGGCCCCCGTCTTCTCCCAACAAATGTAGTTCATCGATGACAAACATTCCGACCTAAAAATCCGGCTTAGATTATCAACGCTGATAACAAATTAAGTAGAATCTGATTATGTATGATTCTAGGATTACTTCGTTAAGACGATTCGTCTCTATCAAGCTATTCACGAGCCCCAATCCCTTCTCAATCGTACAGACATAAATAGTGTGTTTTCTGCGCCTCCTGCGAGGCGGATATTGCCCGTTTCCGGCCGCGTATTCTTCCACTAAAAAATCCAACTCCAGAGCGAAAGGAGCCAACGAACGTACCTGACATATAAAAAACGAGTTACAACGCATATTCGACTGAGATTCCAAGAAAATTTGTTCAAAATCTAAGCTCAAATCAAAGTTAGACCTTTTCTTGCACAATAGCAACAAAGGGGAGGATAAATATGGCGTTTTTTTTGTTCGCCACCAGCTCCTTCAGCATCAATATCTCAGCGACTAAAGTTTTTCCTCCGCTAGTTGGCAGAGCATAGATTAAATTCTTTCTATCATGAACAGCTTTGAGGTTTAAGCATTCCTCTTGCCATTCTGAAAGGAGTATAACGATCGGTTGAAACAATCCAAAGCAAAGCAAAGATCTGGCGGTAAAATAAACGGCCATAGATTTACCATACAGTTCAGTGATTCCTTTCACACGTTGTATGAGGTTTTTCACAGTTTTTGGAAGCCCGTAAAACGAGTGTGAATTTCGCTCATTTTCAGACCCTGGAGGAGTGAGACGACTCCTTTTGGTACCTTCGAAATTTTCTAGTATCGGAGACAACGCGTGTTTACGAACCACTCGAGGAATTTGTAAAACCTCGGATGTGCCATCTTTCGGAGTAGAATTATTCTTCTCATTCTCTTTTGTCTCAAGTTCTTTATAATCTGACGAATCCAGTGCGTTGAAGGCCTGATCTAACAGGCTGTCGTCGTCCCACACTAATTCATCAACTACTGAATTCGCGCGTTCGTTATTGCATTTAGGTAGCTCGGTCGCATCTAACATATCTTCTAACTCCTTGCGATTTTCCGTCGCTTCTTTTATCAGCGAATAATTTATCGGATCATTTCGATTATTGCTTTCAAATTTACTATAATTATGTTCGCTCTCTTGTTCAGCGTCGACTTTTGCCTTACTATTATTATTGTCATTATTATTTTTAATATCGTTTATCACAGCGCGTTCATTTTCGATATTATTGTATTCAAATTTTTCATCGAAATCTAGGGTATCTAATACAGTGTCGTCTATAGACAACAACGATTCGGGAAACAATATTCTATCTTCTACCGTAACGTGAGCACCGAGCGTAATGCTATCTACTGAATTCATTTTTTGCGCTAGAGAAAACTCTGCCTCTTCTGTCACAGCCATATTTGGTTTATTTATTTTTATTCTTTAATTAGTCTGAGGATTATTTAGGCACATTTGTTAACGAAATATTATTGTAAATATATTATTTAGAGGTTATGATGGTACACTGGTACAACCTAATATAATATCAGCCTCGATGAGACGGATTTTTGCGTCGGGTTAAGATTTGATCTTACGCTTCGATGAGATTGAAAAATAATTATATGTATAAAAAATTAACTGCTACTATATTTTCAATTAAACTATTGAGTATTATCAAAATTTCTACAGAGGTGTCTAACTGCCTCCGATATTTGAATCACAAACGACTAACGAGTATTCGAACTTCGAGACTCGAGTCAGCGTGCGAGTATTCGAAGAACCGTCAGCGTCATCTAGCAGCCGAATTGTAGACTCTGTTACTTAGGAGTGGCGGTAAGTAGTGCCTTCAGCGGCTTCTGTTTTACTATACGAGGTATGAGCTGCATGATAGGTTACCTACAATACGGCGTATGAGTTATTTTCTAAAACCTCACGTGGGTTGAAGAGAAATTTTGATGAAAACGATATCGAATATTATTTACTCTGTCGGTTTTTACCAAAGGTTGATTTTTATACTCGATAGAATAACTGAGCAACTGATGGTTGGGCTGTTTTCATTGTGGAAAGTCATTGATGGCAACTAAATTCGGCTGTTTTTTGAAAATTCATTTTATAAGCACACACTCTGAAACTAAGACAAGATCGTATCCACATAATTATCACATCGAACCCGATTGGAATAAAAAAAATTGCTATCCTTAGTTGAATTTCATTCGGTCATGGGATGAATTTGTTAAAATCAAACCCGTGCTCAACTATGTTACCGCGTTACATCGCGCTTCTATCCTTAATTAGAGATAATATTTAGTTAAAATGAATAAACGTCCTAATTGTTTCATCATTATTTGTTGTAATGAAATCTTTCGCCAATTTCAATTACTATGAGACTAAATAAAGGGTTCGCTTTCGTGTATAATGTTATTTCAATTTTAGTTTGAAAGAAGCTTCTCATTTATTTCATCGAATGATATCTATGCATTTTTTGAACGATTCCATCCGCCATTGAGCACCCTTATATTTATTAATTAACAGGAATCGGTATATCCGTAAATCAATAACCAATCCAAGCCTCAGCGCCTTATACATATATTTTCTGAGCCCGATTTCACCCGCGTATAGGTATACGATTGGTCGATTAAATGTACGCGGCTGGTATCGCATAAACAATTATTCCATACAGCCATCGGCTATGTCGTAGCTGAGTGCATTTTCTAGTACAGAATCTGGCCTACACGCTATGTCGGAGGGAATCGATCGACGCTTATATGGTCTGGAACAGTAATAATTTGAATAGTATATGTATATGTATATGTAACGTTATGAATTTCGTCGTATAAGCACATGTTTAACTTTGAATGAGTGAGTGAGCACACGGACTCACTAACACTTGTAAGGTAAGACTTACGTCTTTTTACCTATTATTTTGTTGGTTATATTTAATTAAATATAACCAATGCCACAGAAAGTGGTGTAATTCGCCGAAGAATGATTTTAAGCTAGAAGACTTAAAATTTTTGACGAGAAAAATTTATCCGGTGTCTCGGGAATCGAACCCGAGCCTACTGGCTGCCAATCCGGGGGCTTACACCCACTAGACCACCTGGCCACCTTCAAATTTAACTCGTCATTTTTTTTTCAAGTCTAGTTCGTGTGCTTGGTTTGTAAATTTAACGTTATGAATTTCGTCGTATAAGCACATGTTTAACTTTGAATGAGTGAGTGAGCACACGGACTCACTAACACTTGTAAGGTAAGACTTACGTTTTTTTACCTATTATTTTGTTGGTTATATTTAATTAAATATAACCAATGCCACAGAAAGTGGTGTAATTCGCCGAAGAATGATTTTAAGCTAGAAGACTTAAAATTTTTGACGAGAAAAATTTTATCCGGTGTCTCGGGAATTACACCACTTTCTGTGGCATTGGTTATATTTAATTAAATATAACCAACAAAATAATAGGTAAAAAGACGTAAGTCTTACCTTACAAGTGTTAGTGAGTCCGTGTGCTCACTCACTCATTCAAAGTTAAACATGTGCTTATACGACGAAATTCATAACGTTAAATTTACAAACCAAGCACACGAACTAGACTTGAAAAAAAATGACGAGTTAAATTTGAAGGTGGCCAGGTGGTCTAGTGGGTGTAAGCCCCCGGATTGGCAGCCAGTAGGCTCGGGTTCGATTCCCGAGACACCGGATAAATTTTTCTCGTCAAAAATTTTAAGTCTTCTAGCTTAAAATCATTCTTCGGCGAATTACACCACTTTCTGTGGCATTGGTTATATTTAATTAAATATAACCAACAAAATAATAGGTAAAAAGACGTAAGTCTTACCTTACAAGTGTTAGTGAGTCCGTGTGCTCACTCACTCATTCAAAGTTAAACATGTGCTTATACGACGAAATTCATAACGTTAAATTTACAAACCAAGCACACGAACTAGACTTGAAAAAAAATGACGAGTTAAATTTGAAGGTGGCCAGGTGGTCTAGTGGGTGTAAGCCCCCGGATTGGCAGCCAGTAGGCTCGGGTTCGATTCCCGAGACACCGGATAAATTTTTCTCGTCAAAAATTTTAAGTCTTCTAGCTTAAAATCATTCTTCGGCGAATTACACCACTTTCTGTGGCATTGGTTATATTTAATTAAATATAACCAACAAAATAATAGGTAAAAAGACGTAAGTCTTACCTTACAAGTGTTAGTGAGTCCGTGTGCTCACTCACTCATTCAAAGTTAAACATGTGCTTATACGACGAAATTCATAACGTTAAATTTACAAACCAAGCACACGAACTAGACTTGAAAAAAAATGACGAGTTAAATTTGAAGGTGGCCAGGTGGTCTAGTGGGTGTAAGCCCCCGGATTGGCAGCCAGTAGGCTCGGGTTCGATTCCCGAGACACCGGATAAATTTTTCTCGTCAAAAATTTTAAGTCTTCTAGCTTAAAATCATTCTTCGGCGAATTACACCACTTTCTGTGGCATTGGTTATATTTAATTAAATATAACCAACAAAATAATAGGTAAAAAGACGTAAGTCTTACCTTACAAGTGTTAGTGAGTCCGTGTGCTCACTCACTCATTCAAAGTTAAACATGTGCTTATACGACGAAATTCATAACGTTAAATTTACAAACCAAGCACACGAACTAGACTTGAAAAAAAATGACGAGTTAAATTTGAAGGTGGCCAGGTGGTCTAGTGGGTGTAAGCCCCCGGATTGGCAGCCAGTAGGCTCGGGTTCGATTCCCGAGACACCGGATAAATTTTTCTCGTCAAAAATTTTAAGTCTTCTAGCTTAAAATCATTCTTCGGCGAATTACACCACTTTCTGTGGCATTGGTTATATTTAATTAAATATAACCAACAAAATAATAGGTAAAAAGACGTAAGTCTTACCTTACAAGTGTTAGTGAGTCCGTGTGCTCACTCACTCATTCAAAGTTAAACATGTGCTTATACGACGAAATTCATAACGTTAAATTTACAAACCAAGCACACGAACTAGACTTGAAAAAAAATGACGAGTTAAATTTGAAGGTGGCCAGGTGGTCTAGTGGGTGTAAGCCCCCGGATTGGCAGCCAGTAGGCTCGGGTTCGATTCCCGAGACACCGGATAAATTTTTCTCGTCAAAAATTTTAAGTCTTCTAGCTTAAAATCATTCTTCGGCGAATTACACCACTTTCTGTGGCATTGGTTATATTTAATTAAATATAACCAACAAAATAATAGGTAAAAAGACGTAAGTCTTACCTTACAAGTGTTAGTGAGTCCGTGTGCTCACTCACTCATTCAAAGTTAAACATGTGCTTATACGACGAAATTCATAACGTTAAATTTACAAACCAAGCACACGAACTAGACTTGAAAAAAAATGACGAGTTAAATTTGAAGGTGGCCAGGTGGTCTAGTGGGTGTAAGCCCCCGGATTGGCAGCCAGTAGGCTCGGGTTCGATTCCCGAGACACCGGATAAATTTTTCTCGTCAAAAATTTTAAGTCTTCTAGCTTAAAATCATTCTTCGGCGAATTACACCACTTTCTGTGGCATTGGTTATATTTAATTAAATATAACCAACAAAATAATAGGTAAAAAGACGTAAGTCTTACCTTACAAGTGTTAGTGAGTCCGTGTGCTCACTCACTCATTCAAAGTTAAACATGTGCTTATACG
The DNA here is from genome assembly GCA_963992785.1 of Tenthredo livida. Taxonomy (NCBI): domain Eukaryota; kingdom Metazoa; phylum Arthropoda; class Insecta; order Hymenoptera; family Tenthredinidae; genus Tenthredo; species Tenthredo livida. Next base: position 2,342,661 of record OZ023071.1, on the reverse strand, counting down.
ACGAAATTCATAACGTTAAATTTACAAACCAAGCACACGAACTAGACTTGAAAAAAAATGACGAGTTAAATTTGAAGGTGGCCAGGTGGTCTAGTGGGTGTAAGCCCCCGGATTGGCAGCCAGTAGGCTCGGGTTCGATTCCCGAGACACCGGATAAATTTTTCTCGTCAAAAATTTTAAAAAAAAATTTTAAGTCTTCTAGCTTATATGTATATGCGTGTGTGTATGCATGTACTATTTCCTAGAAATTTACGTTAAACAGGGAACCTCGCCCCCGCAGAAGAGCTGCGGTCGCAATATAGTTAGTCGTAGAATGTCTGCCTTACCCCCGTAATTCGTCACGTACGAAAACAATCGACCGTGTATCCTGTGACCCCCGAAAGTTTCTTAAGGATTATGATTTATTGTATAAGGACTAACAAGCCGAGCTGCGGGTCCAATTTCCTATGAATATACCGCGAGTGATCAATACCGCATTTATTCCCACTGGTTCATTGATACATACCAGTACATGTCAGTCTATCTGCTAGCACGGACTAGGAACTATAATTTTGAAAAATGTCAACAATTCCCTGATCTAATATGATTTACGCTTTTCATTAATTTCATACTCCAATACTGTAAGGTAATAATAAATCGGCAAGGATTGAGGATTCTATAAAATGTAATTGAATCGCATTGTGAAAATATGGCGAGCTTACACTTTTTTATAGATCGTATAATAGGGGGATCCGCGATCCTATGTGGAAGCTATTGTCAGCCATGCTTTGAGATAACGACCGTTTCCTTCCGTAGCAGTGTTGGTTGTTGGTCAGCTGAGAAAGTTTCGTCTGATAAAATCGTGAAGAAAATCCAAGCCGAAGAATTTATCGTGCAATAAGACAGCCTGGCCACCTAACAACGGTGCACCGGCCATTATTCTTCTTTTCCAAACGACCAGAGGGTCCATCTTTGCATTATATCTACTCGTCCATATCCCGCAATCTATATACTCTTCGAAATTCTGCCTGTATAGAAACAGCCGGAGAAAATTTCTCTACACTTCTTCCTAAATACTATAACCGGGCGTTCTCCCTTTCCCAATGAATTTCGATACTGTCTCTTCAGCTGAAACTAAGTTTCAGATTTTTATGGCTGCACCCTCTTCGATCGGATCAAATGGATAGTGATATCGCGCAGCGATAATGGATATCAATTTCTCTCTGTGCCCATAAGACGAGCTCGCAGACTACTTACCATAAACAGCCCATGCGACATGTTACGAAATCTATTTACCATTCACTTTACATCAATGGGATTAAACTGCTCGCAAAATACCATTCTCCCGTTATGCGAGGCTCTAATTTCAACCGCCATGAGCTGGCATTAGGCACCGAATGTTATCAGGCATATGTATATCAAGCAGATCATTGAAATAACGAGGATCAGCATATGGATCACAGTATTGAAATACTTTTTCAATCAAATTAATGACACGAGCAGGAAACTCGCTGTATCTATTGAAATGAAAAATATCTCTTCGTCAAAGGTATGAGCTGTACCCGTCTATACCTATTTGTGCACATTTACCCAGGACCATTTCATATTGTATAAAATGAATGAATAGAACATATGTGTTAAATATTCTCCGATATTTCGATTCAGCTTATGACACGATGGCAATAATTCTTCCTTTTATAAGTGAATACTTATCAGATGAAATCTTATTTATATATTCTCTCGGTGGATTTACATTTAATTAATCACGGTTTATCTGGTCTGTCGTCGAGCTCGAATTTATCCGATGAAATTAATACGATCAATTTATTGAATTTAATCGAAAACCTTCTGCCAAATAACTGCTAATCAGGAGCCTCTCGATATTGCCTGAAAAAAGCATCGGAGCGATTCCCTCCAGCTTTTCCATCCCGATAAATCCGTGTAAATTCCAACAAACTCCTGGCAGAAAGACCCTTTGAAGGTTCCTCCCGGAATTCCGATAGAACGGATAACTCCTTAGGCTAATACTGAAGTGAATTTTCAGGCTGTAGGGACACTTCGAATTGTTATATCTGTATACACTATAGTATCTATACCCATATACATCTACCATCCGTATCCTGTAACACAAGGTTGTCTGGTATAAGAGAAGATGGAGGGATTTCATTTCTGCTCAAATCAGGATTCCTCGCACAGAGAGAGAGAGAGAGAGAGAGATGGAAGGACAGTTCACCAGGGTAACTTTCATCCCTAAGGATGAGCGGGCAGTTCGCCTACACAATATCGATGTGTAGTCGAAGGTTACATACACCTACATGTACATTCTATATGTATGTATACAATCTACGAAGGCTAATGTATTCACAGGGTAGGTAATCATTGCGGTGCCTTGTTGTATGGAAATCGCAGCCCTCGGGCAGGGATGGATCTTTCGGGAGGACTTGTATATCGGGTGCGTCGTCATCCCTTGGAATTGATTTCACTTCAGTGAATTTGATTTCGCATCTAGCTCCACGATTTTCTTTTCGAAAAAAATACCGTGAGAAAATAAAATAATATTTAACCCTCTATGGGGGGAAACTGGGGAAAAAAATGAATAACAAATTCAGATACAAAATTTACGGATTCACATATCAAAAATACAATTCAATATAATATATTCAACAACCACGTTACTAAATTCGGAACTATCTCTAACAATAAGATTCAACACAATACTGAATACTGCATTGACCGAGCGGTCTTAGATCCCATACCATCCGGTCGTTCAACGCGGCTCTGAAACTTCCGCGCAATTCTCCACATCGTCCGAGTCGCCAACGCGAACCCTAAATTCAAGGCTTTAGTGCAAATACCAGGTATTATATAAACCTTTGCAAGGATAATTACTCGCTTAACGCGCGAAGGATCAGTCAAGACAATAACGAGGGCGGGGTCATGTTCGCTCCTGGAAATTAGGAAACCCTAAATTTATCAGCATAAATACTGGTTTCATCATCTTCTGTCTTCAAATATCGCAGATTTTCGCTAATTTATAATACATAATCAGCTTCGAGTTAAAAATTCACGAAAAATGTATGTATAAAGATAGAACTCTTTGTCGTCGTTTGAAATTGAGGATGAAATTTGATCATTTTATTAATCAAACGCAGCTCTTAACGTGTGTGATATATTCGGTTTTTGAATTACATGTGTAAACGATACTTGAGCACCACTGGATATACTCTAGCTTAGTAACAAACTGACTCCTGGGCATTGGAACTAAATGGATCATAAGCTTTCGTAGCTTTACCTCTATTTGTCTCCTTGGGACCTGCGAGTCGGTTGAGACAGCCTCCGCGAAGGCGAAGGCGAAGGCGAAGGCGAAGGCACGGGGCCACATTATATCAATTTGTATTAAACGTAAGCCTCGACCAACCGAGGTAAACCCAAAGTGAAACTATAAAGATACACAGCCTGCAAGAGGCAGTGTCGAGTCACGTTAAAATAATTTTTGTTCCGAGTCAAACAGCAGCTTTTAAAAATTTTATTTTCACACCACCGACGGGTTCAGATATTCGCTCAATTTTCAAGGCAATCAAAATTGCATGTTCTGGATGAAAAAGCGAGGCAATTAAATCCCGTACACTTTCAGTTTTCGATGTAAAAGAACGTGGCGGTTTTATGCAAAAGTAAAATCGTGATCGTGTAGGCCGCATTCGGGTCTGATGGTCGCTATCACCTTATCGAATTTAAAAACAACAAATAGAAGGATGAAAATTTTAATTAAATTTTCACAGACCGCAAGGTGCCGCTCGTTTAACCCGGCTATCAAAGGACAATTTTCCAATAATTCTACGTACCTAGACGTAGGTCGTGGTGGGAGGTACAAAGTAAATAAGTAATATCCACACCTCGTGTTCGTTCGAAAACTACCCACAGAGCTTATTATTATTATACCTACATCTAGGTACATGCACGGAAAAAAGAAAAATGGAAAAATTACAGTTTATATAGTAACCGAGCGCGTCGAACCCAAAACTGGAAAAATTACAGTTCAAATAATAATTTTTACAGAATCTGTAAGAATTACATTATAAAAGTGTAAAATTACATTTGAAACTGTAATAATTAATATTTATCAATGACTTTTATGAAAATGTTGTTTAAACTGTAATTTTTCCAGTTTTGGGTTCGACGCGCCTCTTATTACTATATGAAGTGTAATTATTCCATTTTTCTTTTTTCCGTGTGCACAACGCTTATATACTTTATACTTGTTGAGAGACGGGCTACCTTGTACTACATGCTAACGGTACTGCAGTACGCGGATTTCCCTATTTGTTGAAGTTTGAAAGCCTGCGGGGCACTGCAGCCTGCACACACGTGGTGATTCTGCGTCCGATTTTCTTCACGTCGGTGGTAGCGAAGTTGATAATTGCTCTTTAGGCATCTCATTTTTATACGGAAACTACAATATATATTTCTTTTATCTCATACTCTCTCTAAATCAATAGTATCAATAGAATTTTAGGATATGGGTATCAATATTTATGCGGGAAAAACGCAGCTACTTTTATCCAGCATATATTTACGTATAAGTACTTGACCCCTTGTCTTTCCCACCACATACGCCGGGAGAAAAGAATCTTCTGGACCGAGCGGAATTCGTTTGACGCAAACAACCCTGTCGGGGTTGCTTGCTGCTCCGCTGCTTTCGTTACGGCGTGTTCCACTTTGCGAAAATCCTTTGATTACAAATAGCAACTTGACACCTGCAGGAGGGGAGGGCTATCGAAATTGCTTCCCAGTTACTCGCCTACAGACAATTTACTCTGTATTTGCGATTCAAATAAACGACACGAATTTCGAAGGGTCAGAATCGTGTGATCGCCACTACTGTATAGTGACTCAAATGAATTCGAGTACGTAGGTACATAGTACATCATACTACGATATATTCCCGTAGATAATTGACAAACTAAATATCAAAGAGAAAGAAAAAAGAGAAAATCACTGTTGGCTACAAAAGCAGCATTGTAGACAACAGAGGATGTCGAAAATTCGCGTAAATTTAATACCTATACAGCCCGCAGGTATAGGATATCGTACATGCGGTGCTGGGTCAGCAGATCGTTGAATTCGCGAATATCGATCACCTCTCCAGTTTACTGTAGGCCGCGGTAGGCTTTGACGCGATCCAAACGAAACCGCAAATACCTGCGTGTACATAGATGTATCGAGGCAATCAGTGCTAAATTTTGATTTCCACATGGATGGGTATCCATTGTCCGTTGGTAGGCAGAGAGCAATTTATAACTGAAAGAATGGACTTTCCTCATAATGGAAAAAAAAAATATGAAAGCATGGATTATTTCTCGTCGGTTCTCGATCTGCAATCGAAATTATTATACGGTCGAGTTGAATCTGATTAGGTATTATAGATGTATAAGTATTTTACAATTAGCGGTTGTGGATCTGTACAACCAGGGTGACTTTGAATTTGTAACGAAGGCGGTAGCATTAATGAAATGAGTTTTCAACTTGGTAAGTTTTCAACTTTTGTCGAAAGATGAAGATTTATAGTTACCCAACCGTAAGTAAAGTTTGTGGGCAAGCTAGCTGCTAGCATCTGGGTCGAGACGAAGTGAGGCCGGTTCTTTGCTTCTTCCCCTGTCTTCTCGTCCCGTTTCTCAACTCAAAATTATCAAAGACGTCTTCCTGCTTTTCCCGGAAATTCAATTTCCAACAGTCACTCGGCTTCAGATTGTTCTGCCTACTGCTCTGAGCCAAGGGGATGATATCAATATTTGATTAGGTACTGCGTGACATTTTGATAAGCGTTTTTGATATTTCCGTTTCATTTATACTAAACTCCCAGTTACTTTTATTTTCTTCAGATTTTTCATCGTAATAGGTCTTCGTATACTATACTGCAAAATGCTTCTGCCAAGTCTGCCTTTTTCACCCTTCTCGATTCCTCTCTAATTCTCTGACCCCTCATTTGACCTTTGACCGATCGATCGATCTATCAATGTCATTCAAACTTTTCACTTTCACCTCTTCACGTCTACCTGAAACACAATAAACTATAGAGGTGAATTCCTTCCGGCTTCCCCCCTGATTTTCACTTCAAATTCTGCTCCTTGAACATAGAGAAGAGGGATCCTCGTTGCCTCCGGCATGGATTTCACTTCACGGTTGATGTTTCTCCTGAGGTTCGGATATTCCTGAGAGTACGGGTATATTTTTGCTGCTCTTCTCTTTCTCTCTCTCTCTCTCTATATATAATATACTATATTATATATTTTTATTTTTATCCACCCATCGTTATACTTACTCAAATAATATTTTTATTCAACGATACCTGCTGACCCTGCAGCGCGGACGGATGCTGCAGCAGCACTCAATACCTATAGGCGTCTCGATCTGTTTAATTATTAAATTACTAATTGCTCCTACGGGACTGGTAATGTGTTTGGCCATATTAAATCGAACGAACAAATGAATGAATGAATTAATGAATGACTGGACGAATGAATCCCTAATGAGTCGTAAGAGAACACATTCATTTACCCACTCCGAAGACGAACAGACCGTGTACGAATAATTTTCACTATAAATCCAATCGATGTGTATAAAATTATTTATGGTAACAAATCGTCCGAAAGCGTCTCTCCGAATTTCTGCAGTTTATATACCTAGGTAGAAAACAGTATGAAAAAGTAATAATTTTTTGATAAATAATTCGAATCGCGTTTCTCGCCTGTCGTACAGTTTAACCCACGTCACGTACGTATAGGTATATACGTACCTACATCGACCAGCGAAGAGACATGGTATAAGAATATGACGGTCAGAAATCTCGAGTGGCCTTCAATACTTCTTTGCGAAACCCGTTGACAGCCAGCTGGTGGAGAACGAGGGAAAAAATTGAGCAGCTAAGGGCAGCAGGGGGCAATTGTATGGGTTATACCTATCCAGACACATTTCGGTGTTAATAGTAACACGTATACGGTGTGACCGAAATGCGACGCGTTGTTAGTAACATTATGAATTATGTATCGGTAGTCAGATTATACTACCCGGCAATATCTTCGCGCTCGTATGTACCTCCCTACCCCATAATAGAGACATCCTTTCGCCAATGGTCTCGGCGACATTGCCTGCTCACCGTAACCATGAATACACCGTGTATATTATTATGTATATTTTATCACCACCAGATAAAGGGGTGGCTGCCTATGGCCAAATCTCGGCTTTCGCACTGTGTACCATACAGATACCCGCGCGTTCTGCAGCAGTGAGATATTCCCGCTTTTGTTCACAATCTACCCTCTCTCCCTCTCTTTCTCTCTCATTCTCTCTACCGTATAGATGTAGAATTTAGATATACCTATACGTATATAGGTATATGTGACTTGTATACCTAGCTTACACCGCGCACAAGCATATACGGACAAATGGCTAATATAGATCTTGTCGCGGTGTCAAAACGGGGTGTCAATATGGTCACGGAAGAGGATATCCTTATTTCTCTAAGCTACACAATGGGAACAGCTATATTCCGCTGTAAAAACCTGTTGCCGAATTCACATTCATAAAAATGACAATCCAAGATATCCGCATTTCTGCGCGATATACTCCATAATATATCATCGCTTTATAGAAGAGGTTTCTATTCAGGCTGACCAGAGACTGACGTTTACTACTTATTTTAATCCAGTGAACATTTCTCGTCCTAGAATCTTCCTAACTGTTAATAGACTTCAAATTTAATGGATTTCGAGTCTAGGGCAAGTATGTACAGTATACCCATAACTATATGTATGTATGTCATACACGCAATGTATACAGTAACTACTTGGAACGGCGCGTCACGCGCTGGTGATTTTTTTTCGTTTTTTTTTCTTTTTTTTTTTTTTCAATTTTCGCGTTTGCGTCTCGAGGCTGTGTACATTGCCAAAAGTTAAGACAAACACCGGCTAGACAAGAAATTGTTGCCTCTTCGAAGCGCAGGGCATGTTTGCGTTTCCACTTTTGCGGTTGCGGCTGAATAAGCAGAACGAAGCCTGTATATAAACCCTAAATCCCCGGAGGGTGTTGTATGTATAATCCAAAATTTACAGTTGACAATGGTTATATTCATACGGAATAAGTTCTGAAACCTAAATATTCCACATACCTACCGCGATTGCGTGAAATAATGAAAATAATTGATTTTCCACGTTATACCACTGCAGGTACCCATAGCGTAACCCTCACCAACCCCTCAACCTGCAGCACAGTATTGCTATAAACGAGCTTCATGACCTCAGAAGGCGCGGTTGCCTTGAGGTTCATACCTACCTATGCTATATTTATTCAGCAATTAACCGAGGTATGCATATGCATGTTACGGCTCTTAGGTCGACGCGTTCAATGAATTGTAATCACAAACCGTCTCCTGCACAAACCGAGTCGAAGACCAACCAACCTTGCAATGCTACTACTGGTCGGTGTTGACTGAGGCGATTCGTGCTGTGTATGAATGTATGAATGTATGAATGTATGAATGTACCTACATAGCTGCTGCGGAAGTTAAGAAGCAGCGATCACATTTACAACTATTGTAAAGTTAGATGCATATATGGGGTACCTGGAGTTACTCGGTTGAACGTTAAACGCTGAAGTCAACACCTCGCACTTGACCACTTCTAAGAAACTATGTTTTTATACGGCTGTTGCGGAAATTCGTCACGAATGGTAGATGGTTCTAATTGTAAATTGCCTCTGGGGCTTCTGCACCACCACAATCACTTCTTATTCGCGATAATTGTGTCTACGTACCTTGAACACGGCATAGTCTAAACTCTCATATTCATATATATGTATTCATATATGTATGCATAGGTGTACCCATGTTCGGTCATTAAACCGTCGTGAATATACAGGTATAGCACGTACCTACCTATATATCTATAAATGTCGACACATTGTTGTCCTTGATTGCTCTCGAGGCTTGCGAATTTACCGAAGATCTATCAAACGGAGATATTTCAACGGTATTCCATTGCTTTGAAAATTACCTTCGTCAACCAATACGCCGTATAGTATACATATACGTGTGTACTCCATCGTTTCTATATTCAGCTCCGATTCTGAAAACAGAATTCATGATATTTCAGAAATGGTGAAAACTGCTCGAAAAATCATTCCATTCTCCATTCTCCGACACGTTATGCTGTCCGTTGCATATGTACATGTACATGTACACCCTGGTATTTACGTGCACCGGTACAAAGGCATGACTAGTAAGCGTAATAGTGTTGTAAGATGTTGGCTGTCAAATGAACAATGCAATATTTTAGCACGTCGGTATATTATACGTGCAATATTATGTACGTATATATTAAATACATATATACATACCTATATACTATACCTACACACGTTGTACGAGTTGGGTTAAGGTAATGACCACCATTAACCAACCAACCGTTCCCCACACGATTTATGAAGCAGGAGATGAAGGAGATAGTCCATCGGGACATCGCGGTTGTACGTTCAAGTGCGCCAAGGTCGAGGAAGAAAATAAGGGAGAGTGATCGATTGTGTAAACCAAAAGCAGCGGTATAATATCCTTGGAAAGACATCTTTTTTTCATTTTTTTTTTTTTTTTTTGTGGTCCCATATATGCCAAGGGCATAATTGACACAGCAGAAGATGAAACGAGACATTACATATTCTGTACGGTGAGATGAGTTCTGAGAAAAGCTCCTTACCATTCTCCAGATATACTTTACACGAAATATAAAAAGCTGGAAAACAGAATGTTGTCTGTATACGCGATGTCATTTTCTTGAGATGAAATCATTTCGCGAAATATACAACAACGTGACTCTTGTTTTCTTCCTCTTCTTTTACCTCCCATAAGAGAATAACAGCCTCCCATGAGGCTTCGAGGTATTCCGATGCAGTTTTCACGCATTGGCCATATCAAATTCTCCAATCCATTGAACGACCTATCAACCTGCTGCGCGATAACGCTGCTATCGCAATAACTTACCGGGTTATCTGGACCCAAAAACCCCCTGCCGACTCCTCTGATCGTTTTTCTCCGTTCCTACAGCCGTAACGTATTCCGCCTTTCTCGTTAGCCATCTCGACCGTCTGAATAGTAGTTGGCAATATCCCCAGGGAGAAGTATACAGCTGGTACTATCCTCCGTTTCTGGGAAACCCCTATCTACCCACAGACCAGCCATAATTATCCTGGTTTTCGTTTCACTTTTAAAAATCGCCTCTTCTATTCCTATTCGGACGATAATCGAAGGACAGAGGCTAAGGCTCAGATATTTACGAAAAGGGAAACCTACTTTTGAAATACGGTGTAAAGAGAGTGAAACTTCTCATTATCTAGACCATTTTAATCTTAGCTGGTATAACGGCACGAGATGGTGGTGGTTCTGGTGGGTGAAACTTCTAAACGCAGTGGTGAAACGGCTGGGAACTCTGCTGAGCAAAGAAATGAAATGAAATGAAAGAATGAATTATTTCCTGAGTCTGATTGCGCTTGGGTATGAATTTTCCTTTTTTTTTTTTTTCTTTTTCTCTTCAGCCCCTGCAGAAGCAGCAGCAGCAGCAGCAGCAACAGTATAGGCAGAACCGCGCGCTTTCACTTTTAATCCTTATTCTCAATAGCATTATTAATTGTCCTTCGTTGGTTGAAAATTTCATTAATTAAATAATCTCGAAGGGTATAAGTAACGAATTGTCGCTATAAAAACAGAAATCCATATTTAAACGTAGAATTTTTTTTTTTTTTTCTACTGATTACGGTTTTTCCCGTAATTAAATCTAGGACCGACTATTAAATGAACCCGGGATCATTTGTCGCCGTGAATCAACCCTTGGATTCATCCTTTTATTGAAAGATATCATTTTCCTGGACCCAAAAATTCCGTGGAGGTATTCTACATCACGGAAGTCTCTATCGACATATGATATCAGAGCAATGCGGATAGGGGCGGATAGCGTCTTTTTTATAACGTAGTACATTTAATACTTTTTTTTACATGTACAAAGCCAGCAAGTGACTCGGTTACAAATCTCAGCCCGGATTACTCGTATACAATATACATGTTTTATCAATACCGGGTTGAAACCCGAGGAAAACTTATGTTGGATAGAAAAAGCTCTGTCATGTCGTCAGCGACATGAAATAATGGAGTGATCATTTTTATTGCGCACCCTACAGAAAGGGATAATAAATTGTCAATGAACTTTGATTGAATCCACCTATCGCGTGTATAGGTACCTATATCTAGGCAAAAGTTAATGAGAAAAAAAATAACATAGGTAGAAAAAAAATTGAACAGAATAAAGAACACGAGGAAGGGTCAAAACTAATTCGCAGTAACATAAACACCGCGGGATAACCAACCAAGAATCAAGATAAGCTTTGGTGGTGAATCGATCTTGAGGGGATCCGTCACAGGATACTCGCCCGTACTCAGCCTCCCTGAAATAGCTTCCGAGTAGGCGTGTATATCCAGCTCCTATGTAGCTCCCTCACTCACTCGCACACGTTTCTTCCATGTGTTAGCCTCGAAAGCACACATCTGAACATGTACTACATGTGTGTATGTAATATGTGTGTATGTATGTATGTATGGCAGCTGTACTACCTACAGATACAAAGGTGGGTAGAAAAGACTGAAAAGGGCTGGCGGGTTCTGTCAACTCCTATCCCTTTCGGAAGAGTAATTAAATGCCAGAGTGCCATTCGTTGTGTAGCATTCGTTTTTCATTTCGTTTTTTCTCTTTTCTTTTTCCCTTTTTTTCATATTAAACGCCTGCATGGTACATAGCGGAGGCGTTTAAAGTGAAGGACTTGCCACGCGCGAGAAAAGAGGGCGAGGAAAAAAGGAATGAAAAAAGACAAAAAGACGAAAAATAAAAAAATAAATAGAAGTGCATACTTATATTATGTTATAAACCCTGCAGATGCACTGCGTTGGTTGAAATTGGGTGAAAATTTATTGTAAAATTTATTGTAGAAACGTACGCAATGACTAATGGGTAAATTCAATTTAACGTTTGATTTCGAGGGATATATAATCCCTTACGGAATCCCATTGACGATTAACTCCATGACGCCCACGCGAAGTAGTAAATTTAATTAAAACTAATCCGAATTGTCGCCCCTTGGAAGGTCCGATCTTATCACATGTATTCCATGTTATACTCGAAAGAATGATCTTGATCGTCGCAGGTCTATTGTGCGTGAGCTGTAAAATGCTGAGTATATTGACGCAGGTAGTAGGTACATAAATAACGAGATAGAAAAAAACTGATAACGTATTTAATTTGCATAAGAAATTCGTGTACAAGAATACCAACTCGGAAAGCGCGAAGGTCTCGGCTGTGCTAAACGTATAATAATATAATAGGAAACGATTGGCGGAACATTTTTGGCTGTAATTTATGATTCTTTTTCTTTTTTTTTTCCTTTTTTCTACCCGAAATAATTTGATATCCCGTTTTATTCTCACGCTATATAGAAATGAATAATGAATCTATAGTGATTTATATAATCCATACGAACTCCAACGTTAAGATGGACACTGTGAAGTCCAGTGCCTGCAGGCAGAGTATTATATATTATTATTCCTGTGATAGGATCGGCTATCTGCCTCATGGCTCTTATATTTTTATACGAATGGCACAGGGGTCGAATTATAATATAGAATTTGCACGACCCTCGGGGCGTGATTCCCGATGCCGTAATATTTTCATAATCAGAAAATAACTTTTAATAGGAATAGTTTCTGATTATCATATACCTACGTCCCACATTCTACAAGCTCGTACCCTGAATACCGCAGAGTTTTTAAAAATAGTTATACCTACTCAAAATGAAAATTGATTCGCCATTCTCATTTCATATTCATTAGCGTTTATTTAGGTACTTTTACGAATGAGAAGTTTGATGTATTGACCAAATGTTAGTCTTATAGACTATAGACTGTCAGTTGACTGCCTTTTATTTTACGACACAATATTATGCGTTCACGTGCTGCACGGTCGATTTTGACTCAGAGATTTTACGCTCTTTCGCTTTTTTATAGACTAGGTTTAGCCACGGACATTTATTTAGTTTTCGAATCGGAATCAGAATTCTACGAGTCGTTCACGACCACTTCCTCTATTATTCAACCAATTTTGAAGAGTATTTATGAATCAGCAGGAGAACTACCCTTGTAAATATATAATTAATTCACTATTTCTTGTCACCCTGCACTGATTGATAATATTTCACAAAAGGACCATCTCTGATTACTCAAATCTCTGCTGACCAATGAATTTCAACTTCTTTTCTCTTTTTGGTAGAAAATTTTCTGGCTTGGGATGGCTTGGGTCGTTTTAAGTGAACCTCAGCCTCTCCACACCCTTTAATGGCAATTTTGCCATGTTTGGGGTGGTTAACCGAGTTGAACCCTCTTCTTTTAATTGATATTTCGTGTCTCGTATGAATAGGAAAGTTTGTAGACATACGAGTGATTCCGAAATTGATCGGCTCCCAGTTAGCAGAGTATGGAGTAAAAAGAGAAAAATACTTTCCGTCGTAACACGGGTCGAGTGTAGAATCCTTCCATAAGTTTAACGAGACAAATTCTCCCTCCAGAGTCCAGATGTGTCGCCCTCGATCAACCTGCCAGTTTATTTTCCTCACTGTTTAGGTTTAGGTTTAGGTTTAGGTTTAGGTTTAGGTTTAGGGGCCAGCATTGATTCGGTGAGCTTAAGTTAGGAATTTTTAAACTCAGTATACGACTCGCGTTTTTATGGAACGTTGTATACGTGTAAAGTTATCGAAGAGAGTTATTATTAATTGTATAATAAAAAGTTTTACTTTACGAGTATCGTGATACAGAGAGAAAAGTACGCACTGCCGTGCCGTGACGTATAGGATATATAAAATTGTACGTAGCTATATAAACTCCATATACCTACAAGAGAAAGGAAAATCTTATGTCAGGTCGTCAGCCCTCGTTGATGTGCGTGATAAAGCAGGTAGGTAGCTTCTTCTTCCTTTGTAAAAGGAATTTCAATTTCACGCAAAGAACGCGACTTATGTGCACTTTGGTTACAAATACTCAACCCGTGCCCAGAAAAAATCACAAAAGCAATCCTCGCGGCGATCCACCCTAAAAAAATACCAGCTTTGACTCTTGACTCTGGGATATCTGCATCAGGCAAAGGTCGCAGACAGTTCATACTCCGAAAAACACCGAAGAGCGGGTGACTCGCGAATTTGAGTGTATCTTAACAGAATTTTTTCCTACCTAAGTCGTTAAGTCGAGCATGAAGCTTCGGCTCTTTCATAATTTTCAATAAGTCCTTTATCGACTCATTCCCGCAGGCAACGAGCCAATAATAATTTTCATCTAACCGAGCGAAAGAGTTATAGCCTTCGAGATCTCGGGGGTAAGTAAGTAAGTAAGTAGTTGTTATTTTCTCATTCGAGTCAGTTTGGTTCATTAGCTCATTGGAGAATCGGTGAAATTCCCCCGTTTTTCCAGTGCAATTTCACACCGTCGTGTCGGGTTCGTTGATTGTCTCGTGGTCTGGTATACAGCTTCTATCCTTTATCGTCGTGAAAATTGGTCAGTGAGAAATTGGGGGACAACCCTCTCCACGGTTATTTCCTAATTCGGTTTCGGTTTGAACCTAGAAAACGAGGGATTGACTAGTCCTGAAAAATTTCCTGTCCCTATCACATCGCTGTAAATTTTCACTTTGCTACTTTTCTGGCACTTTTTATTCATTTTTAGTATGAAATAATCTATTTTAGTGAAGCTTTTATGTACGAGCTTTACGGTCTACGAGAGTTTATCTATTAATTGAACGGGGTTGTCCCCTTACGAAATTACCTTATGACCTACGCTGGGATGTTAAACAATTAATTTCCACTAGTCATATGTATATTCATGTAGATTTAACGCTACCGTTCCATCGAACGAGACTGTAGAATCTGCAGGTTGTAGTCTGTACATGGCATGGGCACATGGTTTTTTGTCCCATAAAAAGTAACATTGTACTAAATAATCCAATTACTATACTACTGGACAATTCGCTATTTCAGGTTGTATAGTATAATATGCTTCGTTCGTTTATAATTATACGACGGTTAAAATGCCACCGTAGACTATGAAACGGTACTCTAGTGTTCATTAATTTTTAACCGTACCTATATCGAGGTGGGGAATATTTTTGTATACAACATACATAGGTGAAGTATGAAGCTTCGTATATATTTATATACAAGTAATGAAATGTCGACATTATGGCCGAGTTAAAACTAATTAAAAGCTCGTTCGAAATTCTTTCAAAATTTCGAATCACTGCAGAGATGAAAAACGATTTCATACTGTTACTATAAACATTAATAATTGAATTTGATAATTAATTACTATAACTTAGTTGAGGGTGAAAGGTTCGTGTTTAGTTGCGTTTTTGGCGTAAGGAAATATTTCTCAACTTTAATAGTCGAAAGGTCGTTTCTAAAGGAAGAATAAAAAAAACAAAAAAACTAATTCATTACTTCGGACGATCAATTTTTCAAATGATTTTCAATAACTTCTGAACAATTGAGGCTGGTCCGATTTTCAAAAATTCATTATCACCTGATGCGAAAATTTCATACAGTATAACGTGTGGAATACGAAGTATAATATGGAGATTCTACGAGATATGGATGTGGATGCAATTGTTGTTCTATTTGTCTAGGGATTGGTCCTTGTTTGCCTTCATTGCGCGTGCTTCATCTGCATGTAGTACGTATATGTATATAGATATATCTAGTACAACAATCGTATACGAGCTTGAATTGTACCCACAGTTTTAGTAGTTAATAATCACCCTCAGCCATTCCCAACTATACGGAATATCGGTGTCACCGAAGAGGGGTAAAAATTGACCTGTGAAACGTCAGGTGATAAGAGGAGAGATAAGAGCTGGCAGAGCAAAAAGATAGGAACTTATACCCGGGTAGGTATATACGGTCCTCTGTTCTCCCTCTTTTATATGAAGGCATAAGCGAAGAAATGAGGGTAGAAGATGAGGGAATTCCACGATCTCCTCGAGCGTGTTGAAATATCGAAATATGGTCTCGACTGAATCGGATCCCGTTATACCTGCCTAACGTTTTTAGAGTAAGTAAATATAGTTTCCCGATATGGCTCGAGGGTTGAGCATCAAGCCAAATTTCCACTCTTCTATTCCGCGGAAATAACAAAAAGGCCGAAAAATATATCTCCGAAAAAATAAAGCCATAGATATATTGCGCGGATTCGCACTTCGCTGAACCAGAATTTAAATTCCAACATCAGGCATGGAGAAACACGTCGTAATGTTCTTTATTAACACCGTACAGTTCAGTATCAATAAAGAATTCAATCAGTCGTCCTTATTGCGTTTCTTGACTTCCCAGAGTCAGTCCATACCTAGAATTGTGTTTCCACCGGCGATATAGCAATCAGTGAAAGCCGCGAGTCGAGGTTGAACTTCTTTTTCCTTTTCGTTCGCGAGAACTTTATGGTTTTAATTAAGCCCTGCAGTATTTTTCATTTCTTATTTCTTATTTTTTTAACGTGTTAGAATGTAAGCTGACCCATCGCGGTTATTTTTAACGTTTTTCGCCCGGTGCGACGGAGAAAATCTATAGTGTCCTTTTTTCCAGAGTCCAGTAACCCTCCGTAATCCAGTTTTCTGGGACGAATTTCAATATAGGTAAATAGATCGATGAGTCACGTTTAACGCGTCACGTGAATCGGCAAGATTGCTTTTTCTCCCTTATCTGAAAATCCCACTGTGCATACGTCCCAGATATTATACTCTCTCCATACCTACCCTGACCACGTGCAGCATTCATCAGCTACGAGGTAAGATAATCGATATCAAAATTCAGGGGTCTATTCGTTACAGTTATAAAATACTAGTAGATTATATGGATCAGAGAATGGTTTAATCGGCTCTAAAATTATCCTCCAGGACCTCCACAATTCTAATGAGTCTTCAATGACGTTTCCCTACTCAGCATTTTATTTCCCTAAAAGTCTAAAAAAAAATGAAAAAATTTTGACAAATCCAGCCAGTTGTTGCCATTTTTTTCATAGGTTTGTGACAATATTTGATATAGAGACGAGTTGGCAGCCTGTCTCCAACCGATTTTCACTTTGATTGATTTCCTTGAGGTATACGCTGATTTTATGTCGCATATTTTCTCTCGCTCTCTCTCTCTCTCCCTTTGTATCTGTATCCCCATAGCCACCCTTTCTCTCTGCCTTGGCTGACGAGGTACATACCTACCCCGTATCCGAAGCAAAGGGTGAGTGCGAGCGCGTGTTCTCTGCAGCGCTGCGGGAAGTGACATTTCGTAAGATTTACATATCCGAAATTTCCCTCTGTGCGAGAGGGACTCAAAGCCGTTTGGTTTTGATTACCGGCGAGCGAGTATGACGTCGTAACGTTTCCAAGTTTATGTCGACGACGAGTGTAATCAGTGTGAAACCAGGTAGAAGACAAAGACAAATACGGGTAATTAGGATCTCGGGAATATGTGTGACCTCCAGCTCGGAACACAACTGCAACAAATTTAAAAATTCAACATTCTCTTCTATAATATTTGATAATTAGCAATTAAATATACAGCATAATAATGACGCGTATGTGGAATGCTGGATATTCACTTTCATAGTCAAACTTCGCACACAGAACAATGAATAATGATTTCACAGCTTCCGTTATGCCAAAACTAAATCTAGTATATAGGAAATGAATTTGATAATTTGAATTCAATTAAAAGTTGCCCGTCTTTTGTGACCGGCTTTGGCATGCTCGTAATACTGGATGCGGTGGATTGAAAGCCTTCTCTCCGTTTTGATTCCATAAAGTAAACTAGTGAAATACCTGTGTAAACGTTGGAAGGTTGTCTGGGAATCCAGATTACTAATTCCACTGGCTGTAGGTATACATCGGAGAGTAATACGTGGCGACGTCGACTTCCTGTTTATAAAAAGTCACGGCGTCCCTCTGACAGCCTCTCTCGCGTTTGTCACCATTCGAATGAATATTTCAACCGCGAAACGCTTTGAACTTTTATCAAGTTTTTCGTACTCACGGCACTTCAGAATCTCGACATTTTAATGAACCGTCGTGAAAATCTGAACTCTTTTCAAATCGAGCCCACGTGGATAGGATTACTCGTTTATATAGATTTTCTATTTTTTTTCTCCCTCTCTCTATTTACTTATTTTCATTTTTCTTTACCAGGTAGACTCGTTTTCCCGACTCTTTCGCCACCGCATTTTTACTCTTACAATTCTACGTACAGATTTCGATATTGCATTTTATACGGACCGCGCTATGCGATGTTGCGATTCAATACACACGCGTTGAAAAACGCGCGCCAGAAGTTCCAGATGCATTTTCATTTACTACCCCAAGTCTGAGGGGAGTTCTTCAAGCTCTTGTGATACATTTAATTCATTCTTCTTGCGGTTTAATTTTTTTTATTTCATTTTTATCTATCTCTCATTTTTCTTTACCCCGAAAGGAAATATTCCAACAAGTCAACAGCCCAGAGGTTGACATGCTGCATGTTCTACACTGCAGATTAGGTATAGACATAGCTCTGGTTTGAATAACCCTCAAGATTCTCATAGCAGCGTGTACCGATTTAAGGTACAAGAGGAACAACCTGGTGCTGCTGGAATGATCCTGCATATTACATGCATAGTTTAGCGCAAAAGCCACGCTGTATCCTCATCCCTTTCCCGCAGTATACTCCTCCATTACGTACCACCCTCTTCCTCCTGCCCGAGGTAAAATATCTCTTCCCTTTCTCTGAACCTCGTCAACCTGCCAAACTCGAGGAAATTGTCGAAAGTTTTGCTCAAGTGGTTCCCAGGCTTGTGGAAGCAGCTACCTCATGCCTCCATTGCCTGCAGGCTGATGGTGCAGTTACAGTAGCTATAAAAAAGCGTTGGGGAATTTAATTGGCAGAGAGTAAGGCTTGAATTTTTATTTTATTTTTTTACCCTTATTTCAGAATATCTTCACCTTTTTTTTCTTTTTTTTTTCTTTTTGGTTTCCTTTTCTGCTTTTTTTTCTACTCTACAAAAATTACTTTCTCTATTCATCTTTATATACGGAGTGGATGGATATAAGAACGATTCTGCAAGGACTAAACATTTTCTGTCAAATATTAAAGTATACCTGTATAACGTAGTGGGTACATGTAAATCACAAGAACTGCAGCGGCGATTGCTAATTTTTTTTTTCGTTTTTTTTTCACCGAAAATGCAGCCGGGATTTTATTCCAAATTCCAAATATCGTATAGGGCGTTGCTGGTGATTGATGTAAAATGGATATCGCTTTAGCTATAAAAATAAAACTCAGATCGTCGACGTATACGACAAGAGAAATATTAAATGTTTATGGACATTTGGATCAGATGTTTTATCTCATATTTTCTTTCCAGTATCCGCGTATACTATGTTGGCATCAAGGCCTATCACTCCCGTGCCTGAATAAGGCGCGTCATCGCAGTTTATAGCACAATCTACTCCGTTTATATTAACTTTAATTATGGTCAATTCGAGCAAAGTGTGAGACAATCATTCTCGTTCAATCTCGTAGCCTCGGGAAAGAGTTGGATGTTTCATGTCCAGAATAAACCATCAGAAATAAGCTGGGGTAGACGCCAGCTGTAAAAATTTATACTAAATAAAAATCTGCATCGCGTTAATAAATCGAATATATTCTGCCATTTCGGAAAATGATGGTGGAATTTTGAAGACGTAGGTGAAACGTGAATTGTTCCACAGCTGAGGATAAAAAACTACTCCCTACTCTACGTATATTTAATTTTAATCTTCAAGCAAGTGAAATATAAATGCAGTACGTGAGGTAAAAGAAGGGTGGGATAGGGGTTTGTCTGTTTTATGGGAGTCGAGATAATTGTCGTTATGAAAAAATAAGTTCCTCCAAAAGTCTGGTGGTGGATATACCGAGCTGGTTAAACTTTGGTAGATATATACGAATACGTATTTAACAGCAAGAACGAACGAACGAACGGACTCTACATTTTTTGTAATCCACTTTCTCTCTTGACCGAAACGCCGCAGAGCTTGGGGCGTTGATATCTGAAGCCAGGTTTTCGTTTTTTTTTTTTTTTTCGTTCTGTATTCAGATTTTATTATTTTAATACATACATGAAAAAACAGCGGCAAAAATGACATCGAAAACTCCCTTGGAATCCTCATATCATTAGCCTAAAAACCAAGTTAATATCAAAGCGAACATATACCTACATATTACACACGTATTCGTTATACTACTGATAAAAAATCGGCGAGTAAAACCCGTGTACAAATATTTTCGATTAAAATACAGTTTCATTCTGTCTTTTCATATGGGCCTTCCAAAATCTAAATGCACCACTGATTCTCCCATGCTGCGCGTTATTCTATAACGTAGGAATGTAGGACTTTCCGAGTAGGTATATCATCATCCCTTTAACTTCTGCATCTGCAGCCTCCGGCAGTGAAAACTTTTCTCTCTCTAGCTTCTCCCGACTTAGTTAGTCTTGCACTTTTTTACTCTAGTTATCTTCCATATTTTAGAATGAGAATCCGTATGTTTTATTTTTATTTTTATTTTTTTATCCGCAACCCCGAGGCCGCATTACTAATTCACATTTACCGCCGCAGTAGCTATACCCGTACTATAACAGGCAATGCACCCCTTATAGCAACAGATATTAGCAATTAAAATTTACCAGAATCCAGTTGTGCTTAGAATCGTTATTAATGAAGATTCTATTCAACTTGGTGGAAAATTTATATCTCGAAGTAGTAATTATGTATGTGCATAAATGTTAGGCCAGGCAATCTACAAGAAATCTCAAAGTCAAGGCACCTGTAAATTTCTGTCAAGAAATAATACGAATTAAATGATAAGAATAATTATGCTTTTTATTTATAATTATGGTATTCGTCAGCTAGTTTCGATTTTGTACAGGGGATGAAATAACACATCTCATGTTATCTATCGATTGGAAACTCTGCTGCTGGTGTAGATCGCGATCTAATCTCGATCATGCATTTCCGTAGAGTGTAAGACGAAGAAAGAGGTCAAGCAAAGGAGAGAGAATTTTATATTTTTCTCTCGAAGAGGGTGAAGAGGGTACTAGCATTAGAAATTCTGAGGCTTGAGCTGCGTGGTAGCAGGGCGCGTGCTAGAATTTAATATTCGATTGAATTGATATTCTCATCGTTCCCGCAGGATCTATCCGTCTTCATCCTTTCTTCTCTTTCCGTCGTGCCCTGTGGGGGTCTGGGGCTCGACGCGTCTGCCTAATTACTTCTTCGTTTACCTTAACCAAGTCTGAAATATGCAATTCAAATGTGCCTGGTAATTTGAATAGTTGTTATATATACATAGGTATATAAACCGCGGGTAGAGATATTTGCAGGAATTCCACCCGTACTAGGTACTAGGTACTAGCCAGAGATGAATATGAGGTCCTGGAATGAACTCATTGAAATAACAATTACAAAATGGACGCGAATGTCGGTCGGAACTTGGCTTAATTGATTCCCTACCGTTGCGATGCCACTTTCTATGTATATTATTTAATAACTGGAAACTAGGTTCTCTACAAGAACTGCCGAGATATTTAATTCCCATAGTAGTACCTGCAGCGGTAGCGTATGCATATCACTCGACTAGACGAAGAAATTGTCAATAAAAAGTGATATCACATCCACCAGCTTCCTCCACGAGAAATTTCACATTTTTTTTATGTTTTTTTTAAACCCTTTTTACCCACTATTCAATTTTTTTCCTGAATATCATTCAGTCCCTCACTCGTTTGTATTTCAGATTAATAGTCACCAATAGAGTTGACACTAGCTCAGGGTTCATTCGATTTCCTAATTTGTTTGAAATCGTAGCTCGTAACCAAATTCGAAACTCTATACCTATATGTATACATACTACCTATATATATCTCCGATAGCCTGAATCTCTGACATTCCAAAAAAGGTCTGATTACTTTGTAGCGAAATCGTGGGTGCTGGTTAAATACCGAGTCCCATCCGCTTGCAAGGGTCAACTGACCGTGTTAACCACCCCGGGGGTGTCGTGATGAGATCTGACTAGGGGAAGTTCTGCAGGGGAATCGGTTTTCGATCGTTTCAGTTCATTTTGCCTGAAACTCGTTGACCGAAAGCTTCGAGTAGTAGAAGCCAATAGTTTTCCATTCATTTCCTCCTTTTCCCGTATATTTTCTTTCTCTCTGTCTCCCCGCTTCCAATTTTAATTAAAAAAATCCCGAATCCTGTTCGCCGTATAACAGCAAACGAGAGATTGTTCCAAGTACAGATACCACAGTCGATATATTCCTCTGAATCATCTTCTAATACTCGGACTAAGCTCGCCGCACGCTAGATCCTCTGACCCGGGTCAAAGAGTCATCCCTGTCTGTCCGTGGACGAAATTTGCGAAAATCCAAGCAACAATTCTAAATCCAGGCACGTAGCCTCAGTCCAGCAGAGTTTTCTTATTCCCCTCTCACCTCTCACCTCTCACCTTTCGCTTCCAGCCTCACCCTTTGAACCAGTGCGAAGACGAGGTCGTACCGAAATATGAAATCGTACATCCGCTCGGGTCTGGGAAGCGACCAACTACATACCAAACGACGTTAGATTCATACTTCCTTTGTACATGGCATACATCATATCACCACTCTCCTCAGGTCCTAGTCAATCTCCTTGATCCACCAGGGTCGAACGCGTTCCACAAGAAACAGTTGGATCTGGTAATTCGCACATATCCTGCTCCTGGCGATCTCTTTTAGGCATTGGCTCCTTGAATTATGAGAGATGGAAAATACTTCAGCGATCTATTTTGAGCGCGATATAATTATGGAAAGTTGAATTTAGTTCATAAGATCCAATACTTCAGATTATAGAAATATAGAGATGAAGAGAGGAAAGATCTTACTGCATGCGGAAATTTCAGTCAACTTATATATGAGATATACGCGAAGATATATGATATTTAAGTATATAATTTGTAGAAAAATTGTATAAAGTTATATAGCCCCCTGCATTTTCTCGTGGAAAGTCACCCAGATAATCTGCGACGCGGACGTAAGGATCCTTGACGTTGCTCCGTTCATCAATTTTGTGCAAAGTTGCGTAACTTCACGTGCGACGTTCCATAATATGTACGGTAGTCGTCGTTAGAGCAGCTGTTATGAAAAGTTGAAAATTTCACTGCTCCGATAAGATATAACACACCTTGGTGCTTCCACTTTTATAAAACGCATCACTTTCGAGTTTCAAAAAGAAAATTCACCGCAGACGAGTATCGTCGATGATTACAAGACCGAAGTTTACTAAACGTGTTAAAAGTTCCAAATTTTGAAAGCTCTGAACGTTGAAAATTCATTATTTGTTTGAGACCATCTGGAATTTTGAGAAATGTTGAAACTGCAAAAGTCGAGACCCCTGCGAGTCCAACAATCCGAAAAACTTTCGGGTCTTTAGATCTAGAATTTTGAACCTTAGACGTTTTTCGTTAAAAAGTTTTTCAAATTGGCTGTATAGACCGTCGGGTAAATACCCTTTACAAAAACTGTCAGTCGCTAATATTAAATTTCGGAATCTTGACCGTTCGAGACTTTTAAAATTAACAGAGATATAAGAGAGGGATATCAACAGTTTTCTTTTTTTTCTCATTTTTCTCGAAGTATAGATTTTTAACTGCGAATAATAAAGCAGCGATAATTGGAGAGTAAAGATCTAAGAAAAACCTCTAAACTTTAGAATTCTTGGAAAGTGGCTCATTTAAGAGGGTCAGCATTACTCACACCCTTTCGAACGCGAATAAAGAGTCTGAGAAGAATTCGCGCTATAACACACGACGAACTTTTCCCGTTTTTCTGCCCCTTATACCCCGTCGTCCATCTTTTTGGCCGAGGAGTAATTCGTCGTCAAATTCTGTTCGCATCTTGAAGACTTGGAGACTTGGAGAGGTTTCCTTGATCTATGACCTCTTTTTTAAAAAAATTGGTATACGCATGCGAAATATGCGCGTATAACGAGCCGTACGTAAGCCTTATACGTTTATTGCGTAATATATACTTCTTAATAATATGATATTGCGCCACGGGAAGTCAGTAACGAGGCCCACCCGATTACCTCCACCGATAAGTCATCGAAGAATCAGCGACATGCGAGGCGAGTCTCGCTGGTGGTCAGGTTCAAAGATCATACGACATTGGATATGTACCAACTAGCACGCATGTCACGCAAAAGCGCGTATAGGTGGACAGAAACTCGTGTAACTAAACACTTGTTCGTACATTTGTTTACCATAATTGATAGACGTTCGAGCGCTAGTAATGGTCTGTCAAATTAGCCTCGCAGAACCATGCCAGCAGTTTCATGTTCATTTCTACGTACATCTACATCTACATCTACATATGCCTATATGTTAAATACGTTTACCTTAGTGCGATTAAGTTTTGTCCCGAAACAAGACACTTCTCGGCACTGATTGCCTCAGGCTTCAAGAATTGGAGACCAGAAATCCCTCTATAAACGTGCTGCTAGATCTACCACGATCATTTTACTATTGAGTTACATGAGCATAACGTATACTTATCTTGTTCGTTAGTCGTTAGACGTTCTATTCGGTATTAGAATTTATTCAAATTAAAATAGAATTCTGTAAAGTTTGAAGGGGGTAAAATACTGACGAAAAATTCTAGTACGTAATTTAAATGCAAAAACGATAGGTGTAACCCTAGAGCAATGAACTTATCACACCTGGTCCTGTATATAGCGTTCGATAAAGTCTTAAGAAACGATCGTTTCCGTAAAGTATAAGTTATAACTTATAACGTAGATTTTTTTCTTATTTTTCAGACTTAATTACGTCAAATGTAGATTTATGAACTTTGATAAATCAGTTTTTATCGACTGTTTGCCTCCGTTGTTTATAGGGGATGAAAAAAAGGTGCTCGATGACGGGTTGAGTATCGAGGAGTCTGTTACGGCGGGGTAAATATTTCCGCACGATCTTTTGGCCAATAGATAACTCCGTAGCTTATCTTAAATCTGAAATACCCCGCGGTTAGTAACGTCAATCAAGTTTAACGGGGTCCCTTATCATCGGGATACACACGCAGCAATGTACGAGCTCCTAAACGACTAAATCCCGAAAATGGCGCAGACCAAGTGATACTAACGGGCCTCCCTACGTTTCGGCACAAGTTATATACTCGCGTTTGTGTTGGGTCCCGCTTCTCTCTCTTTTTCTCACTCGTTCTCTTTCTCTCTCCTTTGCGAAGTAGGTACTCTTGACTCTCGACTCTTGAGTCAGGATTTTTATCCAGTAAAAGTTTGCTTTGTCCGAAACCGAAGTCTTCTCATGACAATGAGTACTCCCATGACTTTGCGAAAGCTTAGGAATATTTTTACCCCTGCAGTAATAACTGTAACCAGCGCTGTCTCCGCACTCGGTAGCACAAGCATAATTCTTGCACCCTCGCATTGTCAGAGAACTGGCTCACGATAGCCATAAGTAAATGTCAAATTCTAGCCTTTAGAATTTTTTAACATGGGTAAGTTTTTCGATCAAATTTCTCGAATAGGAGAAAATAGCTGTAAAACTTAGACTCCTTTTCCGTGTCTTTTTAAATAGCAAGAGTATATATACTTACTCGAGATGCTATACACCACGACTAGAAATCAATCTTTGATCTTGAATCGAAATCTTTACAGTCAATATCGTAAGATTTTAAATTTCCGCAGGTCAGGATGTCACCCACATTTCTGAGAATATACTACGTATATATTTTATACACCCAGGAGTATAGGGCCACATCTTCTTCAGTATACGGTTATCGAAAATTGATATCAACCAGGATCCTCATTTTTCACTTTTCACCCTCCAATAAACCCAAAATTGAAAACAAGAATGACGATTTTCTATTCCTCCATCGTTACCATTTTCATATTAGTTTTCGCAATAGCGTTATCTAGAGTCTTATAGACACGCAGGTAGGTATGAGTCGTACATATACCCGCAGTGCCAATTATTGGCGATAGTATGTTATATCTTGATGAATCATGGCTAGGTACTTGCAACCAGGATGGGGGCTGATTCTGTTCTTCAACACCTGACAATAGAGTTATAAACGTAACCGGTCTATAGTATGTCGTAGTTTGACGTCCCTTGGTGTCGCCTGACGCACATCGTATATTATACCTGCTGCGGGAGCAGTGTGACATCTAATCATTATTATAGTTAACTTCCTACCATATAGTAATCACGAGCTAAGTTCCTGCAGGTTGGTAGCATAAGTGCATGCAATTACTTTGTGAAAGCCGTCTCCAGCTCTTTCAGTTACCTAGATATATACAGCTGCAGTTATCCATGATCTAACGCTCCAACCATCGTTAGCATTCACCTTTACCGGTCCCAACGCTCAACCAATACAGCTGATGGATCATCATTGGATTATCCAGCGTCAACCCACACCGCAGGACATACGGGTAATAACTAACTGAAATTATAACGAACTGAACATCGATTCTAAGGCATTAAACTGAAATGGCACAGCAGGACTGATGCGTAGTAGTTACATATACCTATATAGTATGTCTCTCTCTTGTTAGTCAGCAAATATAATTATTAATAAATCACTAGACGTGATTATTATGGCATATTGCAATTACCAAGAAAACTGTACATTTTGGTCATTTTTTTATTCATCAGCTGGTAGGTGACAGACTATTATGCTAGCGCATATGGCCAATTAGTGGTCGAGTCAGCGAGATGGTAATAATGAAAAAAGTCACTTCCTGGGTGACTCAAGGCTCGTTCTTGGACTTCGAATGCCTTGGCTCAGGTCCACCTGGCTTTTAGATCCACCGTGATAGGAGAACATGACGCGGAAGTAGACGAACAAGTGAGATGCTGGTCGATCCGCGACCCTCACTAGAGTGCGTGAGTATGAATGTGTTGGGAATCGACCATATCTATTGCTTCGGAATGGAGCCTCAGGCTTGAGCACAAGTTCTGTACGTTGTTAGCAAACTTATTTTTATTTCATATATTTCCCGGCTATGTTTTTGCGAATTTTACTGTACTCGGAATAATAAATTAAACGGAGCAACTCCACGCTGACCTTTAAAGATGAAACCGCATGCCGGACCTCTGGCTGAGATCATCAGCAAAAAGGAGGACGCAGCTTATATTCAGAGAGCTTAAAGATCGGATTTATATTTCTTAATTTTTTTTTTCTTTATACTGAAGAAGGAGCGGTGCGTATAGATTAAAAACACGTCACTCGATGCTAATTATTAATTAGGAAGTAAAAGTTTGATTAGTAAGTTGAAAAAGTTTGATAATATTTGAGAACGTCCCTCCAGAAATTCCCTCTCGCGTTTATTTGATTTCGATAATTAGTAGTATATCCAGTAAAATGAAATTCGATGAACCGATTGAAAGGAATTATTATTTTTCGCGATTTTATCATATGCTTCAAAGCCTGCTAATAATTTATTTTTTTCAACCATCATCAACTTTTTTTTTCTACCCCCATACGGTATTCCAGGAATTCAAATCTATACAGAGAGAAAATCGATAATATCTGCTCTCCAAACTGCAAACGGGTGAAATTATTCGACAGGTTATAGAGAAATTATTATCAGCACTGTGCTCGTGCATATACGAGGTAGATAATTTGAAAATCTAGTGGTTAAAACAACACCGATAATAATTGCATTTCACTTTTCTCTATAATATCCCGTTTCCAATGAGACAATATTTATCCCATACACGCCAGTAAGCGAGAAAAAAAAACCATATATACGACGAAACATTTCCCTCTTGTTTCATCGCGGTCGTACCAAAGTGCTCTTTGAATTAATGTAATTTATTATCGCCTATAAATTGGCAGGTAAAATGAAAATAAAATTAAAACAAAGTGTCATATAGTTGAAATAATGAGACAATTATCCGCTCATTATAGCTTTATGCCAGATGATTTGACAAAAAAAAAGGAAAATGATCTGATTTAAAAGTAGGAACGTAAATCTCTTCTAGTTACGTTCATAAATCAGTCGGAAAAGTTCGAACTGGAAAACTTCGTATCTGTAAAGCAAGAAGCATGTTAAATCTCATATTTTAAAAAAATTATATTTTAACAATTCTTTTTTTTTTCAAATCCGATCGTACCTATCTAATCATATTATTGAAAATAATTTCACGATTCCTGTCAAGCCATGTGTGTAAGTCATTCCGTAATTACGTTATGGTTACAGGACGATCCACAAAGTGATTAAAATTTCTAAAAATTTATCCTTATTTAGGTCGATAGAACTTCTGACAATGTTAAACTTTCGATTGGTTCGGTGAACTGACTGATTGATTAGGAGCAGTTTAATCGGCTCGTAGGCAGTCTTGCGGAAGCTTACTTTCGAAGCTATCAGGTCCTTAGGGAACAATCGAGGAAGCTCAGAAGAGAGAGAGACAGAGGTAACAGGAAGTGCCCAAGATAGATCGGAGAACACAGTTCCATCCCTTATTAGATCGTAAATTTACCCTTAGTGATTGATAACATTAAGCCATCCTTGACAACAAATTACTTTGTTCTTGGCGAGGAGAGGCAAGAGTTGCAAGCATCGGTTGCAGCCTTTAATAAGTCAATTTTAGAGTAATGAGCTCGCTTTGACGTAATATTTTGGAATTATAAGGGGGGTTGGTCGATTGGAAAAGGATTTTTTCAGACTTAGAGAGAATTTTTGTACAAATCATCGATTTGTTACGGAATCGAACGAAGAAAATGGGAACAAAAAATTTATCAAGATAGGATTTCCACGAGATCGAGGCTAACGATTGGGCCTGTTCATGATCACGATGCGATTTGACTAAAGGTAGCTGGTGCCGAGAGTAATTCCCAGTTTGTAGATGTCAAATTTCATAATATTACAGCCAGGAGCGTATCGCTAATTAACTGTTTGATATTGCTCAGAAGAGGGTTGAGCCTTGTGAAAGAGAGGGACAGAGAATGAGAGAGAGAGAGAGGGAGAGAGAAATATAAGCGTACCGAAACGGGAAATACTGTTTTGTTCGTTTAATACAGAAAGGGGTTTCGGATTCAAATTTAAAACAATGGTATCTTCACCATTGATCTGTCACTGCCCCGTATATCATCGAATCTATTCACACTGGTTCAGCTAGTTCCGAAGGCACCGCTGCAGTATCGGAGCTCTTCTAACAAACGTATTTCAATTCAACACGACCTCAACGAACGAGATTCACCTGCAGCTGGTCATTTTCCAGTATAAACTCCGTTCCCAGAAACTAGTCATCCTTTAATTAAAATTTCTACAGAAGATTTCGTGGACGGGGTGCAACGGAATGTATATTAATCCAACTATTCATGAACCAGAGACTGGGGGATCACGTTCATCCATATTACGCGTGTGTGTATATGTCTCGAATTTCTCTGGTAAAGGCTATTTGTAATTGACCGCTACGTCGCGAGGAAACTGTATAATGTAAATGCGTCAAACCCAGGTGTAAATTTTCACGTTACATCCCGCTGCAGCATGCGGGTATAACTTTCTCCCTGATTTACATCAAACTTAAAATTATGTGTATGCTAATTACATACGTGGTAAGATTATTTCCTGAACCATATGATTGCTCATCTACCGAGATTTATATTTTGTTTCGTGCGGAAAGAGGAAGCGCATTGTTTGTTAAAATTATCGTGTTTGTTATACGGTTGCAAATTTTTCACCTGCAGCCCAAGGCCCTCTCCAATTTTTATCACGAATGAAAAAAATATCATCACTGCCGCGTATGACTTCCTGAATGAAAATTAGAGAAGATAAAGAAATAAAAAAATGATAAAATATGAATATGAATATGAACAACCAAAAGGAAATGATTTATTTCCACAACCAAAGCATCGTTTGCGGTAATCCTTTCCAACCGCATCTCCTTTTTTTTCAAACTCCAAATTTACTGACGCCCACTCTCATCACGCTATGCCGAAAAGGTTAATCAGTTATAACTTAAGCGACAGAACTCAACACCGAGGTGGACGTGGACAGGGGTAAACCGCAAGAGACCAGTAGCACCCCGAAGTTAGGGGGTACGAAGTGGTTTCTGACGACAAATTGAGTTCGCAGTACTACGTATAACCGGTCATCTGGTGTTTACGGACGGTGTTAATTAGCTTCCCATCGCTGGTTACGGTCACAGCACCAAATGCTCAGCTTCCGTCACATCAGAGATCCGCCTTTAGGTTTAACTCCACAGGTGGGCCTCACGCTGCAGACATACACATACGTAATTTATACTGGGCCCAGCATCACCAGCGCCAGTAGATTACACAGAAATGGAAAGAAAGAAGATAAAAAATAGAAATGATATTCTCTTAATTATATTTATCACCAAGAATTTTTCTGCTGATGAAATTACACGGCTCGTTTGATTTACCACGTTTAATAAGTCAGGGATGACGACGCTGTACATGTATGCATTATCGAGGCAGCATATGCGTGAACAGGATTGAAGAAATGATCGTTACTCGAAAAATCTCTCTTCATGTTATACGGGGACTACGAGCATCCTTAACGATTCAGAAAGCATCAAATTGTCTAGATTTACACCCCGAACAACCAGCGCTGAGTATAGTATAGGTATAAATCTGTAGAGACTCGTCGACGAAATCCTCGTATGCAAATCACTCGGACGCGACTACGGAAGCGCAAACTCAGCTGAGGCTGTAACTCAGTCCTATAGGAACAGACGGTGCCGCGTTGCGAGTTGCGACGCGACGCAATGTGCCCGACGTCGTGTAGGCGTCAGGTGTGACGTGAGATAAGGATGATGTTCCTAGTGCTAAGATAGCTTATCCTTAATCCTCGCAATACTCAGGTTTGGATCAGTCGAATTAGCCGTTTGACTGGACATTTATTTTGGCGAAAAACGAACATGGGATCGTTTACTTAAATTTCAGTCTGAAAACAAAAAATAAATTCACAAAATAATACCTCATCCTTTTCGCACAATTTTCAAACTGTTTGAGTTCGGGAAATTTCGGACAAGGCGGGGGCGTACATATTATCCCGGAAATCAGCGGAGCTGAAAAAGTCCTTCAGGTTCGTGGATTTTCAATAGACGATAACTTTTGTAATTAACGAAGCCCCGTCGTTAGCGAAACAAGTTGGTTCACTCAACGAGAATCTTAACGATACACGCGATACGCACTATACGCACTCTTATGCGTATACCCTTTCCCTAAACCCGAGTGGTTTGAGCTACTCGAAATTCGGTACTCAACTCCCCCCGGACGTTGTGTCAGCCGCCGAACGCTTTGCTCAAAAGTTTCACGGTTCCCGAGCATGTTATAGGTCCCAAACAGCGTTACCTTTGACCTCTCTTTTCGGACGGCTTGTCATTTTCGGAGATTGACTTTCGCCTCTTACCTACACACCGGCTCGCCCGTTTCTACCTTTTTACCAATTATTCATGGCTTCGTGAATGCTCGAAATTAGATCCGACGAAAGAAGCTTAAGCTCCATAATAATTGAAAAGAATTTACCCCATCGTCGAAAATTTATAGATATATGATCACGCGTTGAATTTTCATTTTTTTTTTTTTTCATTCACGTATAATACGAGCCCGGAAAAGGGGAGGACGGGCCAAAAAGTGAACTGAAATATACCGAAAGTCCGTGATATCATAATCCAGGTGTAAATGCAAAGCATCGTTAGATATATACCTACTCTGGATTTCGGCGTGTATATTTGTCTTATAATGGAAAAGCGAGCGAACCTGAAATAACCGAGCAGCGAGAATTTTGCGGGATATTTTTTACTTTTCTTTTATACTGGCTAATTAAGGTTATATACTGAGATAAAGGTACATAACTCGATCTCTTTGGCTCTTTTTACTAGCGAAAGAATTTCGGGCGGCGATTTTGAGAGAGTAAAAGAATGACCCGTATAGTAAAAAGAAAAAACGAAGAGGAGGTAGGTGCGCACCTAAGGTATAAATATTTCTCGTTTTTACATCGATTTCCGATGTTATTCTCACGGTGATCTTAGCACCGTGGAATTTCAGGGAACTATACCACATTTTTACCCAAGGGCAGTCCCATGCCGAATGTATTTTTCAGCTCTGGGAACGGACCTTTTGAATCATTTAAACGGCTGGAGATCTCCGGAGAGTTGTCCGCGGTCCAGTGCGCAATTCCTTCCGCGTATATCTTTTAAAATATTTATGAAAGAGGTGCGAATTTTCATCATCACATTCCGAACTCACGTCCATATGGCATATACCGCTCTTCAATCTGTTCGATCTTATAAATCCCCTATTTTATCGTTACGAATCAACATATCTGTAATATAGATTCGAATGATTCGTTCGAGGCGGTTGTAAGCACTCAATTTTTATCTATCAGAAAATCAAATTACATAGAGTCTGGTATATAGGTATAGGTACCTACACGACGTCGAGATTTGATATCGACTAACATTATCTCCCGAGACTGCAGTCGCCTCGCTTTAATTTAAACTAGATATAGTTTCAGGTAGGAGATGAGAGCACATCCTGTGTATACTATCGTCTAGATGCATGTACATTCAAATGGTCCATTATCCTTTGTTTCTGAATAAGCATCAATGCGCCTTCGATGTTGCATCGATAGAGTTTCGAAAGGCAAACTGATACGGTGATATTGTTCCCTGAAGACAAACGTGCTTCGTGCATTCACCTGGCTCGTTTTAATTAAGCTGTACAAAGTAACTACTACGGAACAGGTGAAAACTAACCAAAGCGATAATACAAGAGGATACGGTGAAAGGAACCGTGCGCTATCATCTTGAACGGTATAAAGTGACACGTTCCTATATCCCAATTTATATATGAACGAGATAAGACAGAGTAAACAATACGCCCTCGACTATTGGAAATTTTTAAATTTAGCAAACCAAGATTTTCTCACCTGTTATAATTATGATATCGGAATATAAAGTTTTTCGATTGATATTTAAATTGGGCAGACGATTTTTTCATTTTGTTTGTTTTAAGACGAAATTTGCTCGGCTTGGCGGTACAGGATGACTTTTACTACTTTATAATTATAATGTAGGTATAAATTTTATGGCTCATTGTCTGGATCCATGGGATAGGCAGAAGTCTGCGCAACCAAGAGATTCAATTACGTGATTTTATTAATCAAACATAATGGGACACCGTGACAAGGGCACCACCTCTAAACCTTGATGATTAATTTTTGAGATTGAATAATCTT
This sequence comes from Tenthredo livida, assembly GCA_963992785.1. Lineage (NCBI taxonomy): Eukaryota > Metazoa > Arthropoda > Insecta > Hymenoptera > Tenthredinidae > Tenthredo > Tenthredo livida. Next base: position 2,309,305 of record OZ023071.1, on the reverse strand, counting down.
TTTTATAACCATCTCGGAGATTATGATCTCATGATTCGGAGTCTGGGGCTCGGAGCATCGCTGAAACGTGACTAACGCAAACTATACGAGAATCTTATGCGATACAGGAAGAAGAAGAATTTCGGAGTATTGAGGTAATTGTTATTCGATTTTTGGCCGATATTTATTACCAATAGATATTTTAATGCAGAGGGCACGGAGTACCGTTGCGGGAAAGTCTTTCCTATATACATAGGTATATGCTGCAGGTTGTAATAAGGCGGGCATCGTGACGCCATTACGTAGTTAAATACGTTCATTAGCCTAATGGATCTAGCAAAGATTAAACTTCGTGTTTTCATGCATCAGAGGATTTAACGAGGAGATTCGCGGCTTATATGTGCTTGCGTTTTATTAACCATAAATACCGACGGATAACTGACCAACGGAAACGTAAATCGCGAGAAGGTATTAGCCGTCCAATCCACTCAATCTTTCTCTCATTCAAAATTACGATCTGAGAGAAAGAGAGAGAAAGCGTAATGAATACGTCAGTAATTATGATCCGCATTTATACCACGTCGTTTGGTTAAAGGAAAACAAAAAAAAAGTACATAGTATGTTCAATCAGTATCGGAAATCGATATAACCAACCATAGCTGAATTAATTGGCGAAACTTATACAATAAAAATGACTTTTCCCCAAATCGTTAGGGCATGTACTCAATTTACCATGACGTACGCATACAATATACATGTACAATATACATACGTATACATATAGGTACCAGCAGCGTTTATGTTATGCAAATGAAAAATTACAAATTAAAAAAAAAAATCTAACGAGATGTAAAGATTATTATCATAAAGTGGACATCAATTTTGTCGGTTGCACATTATATTATCATTAATGTATCATTCGCGAACAAAAGTATCCCCACCTGCCATATTTTCTTTTTTGTTGTTCCCACCCTTGTTAATTATTTGATATTAATGCCATTGTGTGGTACACAGAGCTGAATTATTCTTTCCATGTCTCTGTTGCTCTTTTTCTCTTTCTCTTTCTCTCTCTCTTTTTGCAGTTTATTCCACAGTTTAATTTCCGCGATAAAAATAAGTAGGTGATTATTTCAATTCGTTCAAAGATTAATTCAGGAGAGGAATTATTTAACCTTGCCCGCATTAAGGTACGAATTAGAAGCTAATTAGCATTGTCCCCTCCCTCGGAAATCTCACCCTAAAATCCGGCCACTTTATTCTCCTTAACAATACCTACCCTGCACCAAGAGATCTGCGGATTTAAAGAACAGATTTTATAGGATTTCGATTAACAAGTAAAAGATGAAATCCACGGCCCTGTGTTAAACCTCGCAAACGATGAAAAAAATGCGAGAAAATGAAGAGTGAAAAATTGCATGAGCTCAGAAAGTCCGCAAATACTTGACCTCCTTATACTACTATTCTGCGGGAAAATGATGTTAGCTGTATACAATGAACGAAAAAATTGGCCTGCAGTCTCTCGTAATCTTTAGATTTAAAAAGTCCAGGCCGTCCTTGAACTAGGTACGAGACACTTTCGGTACAAGGGGGTAAGCCGTGGTGGGTAGGCACTGGAGGTCTAATTGGAAGTACGGCAATTAAAAAGCACCACCACCCCGATGTAGGAACGGTTGTACTTTGGGCGTGCCCTTGACGCGAGACGAAATTTACAACTCCGGTACCCGGGTACCGTCGAGATCTTCCTGCATGGTACAAAATGTACATGGATTTCAGTTGACGTCACTACATCCGAGACAAAGCCGCGTTTTAGATAAAGGGAGAAACGCCACGCCAATTTCTGGAGGGCCAACCGCGGCTGGCCAAAGCGACCCTGTATCGCGAACCAAGCCTGAGGGGTCAGGGTAAGTAGGTACGTGTCTGTGCCCAGAGTGTAATTAATAGATGTCACCGCCACCCGGTATGACCTTCATAAATTAAGTCCCTCTCTCTCTCTCTTTACCTTATTCGCATATCTATAGCCACATAGCCGACTCAACTCTTCCCAAATCGCATCGCGTCAAGCCCTATTATAATACCCGCAATACCGAGTCTCGCGTCTCGCCATTTCGCCATTTTAATGAAGGGGGAAATTTTCCGATCCGCAATTCTTCCTTCCTTCCTTCCTTCCGTCCTTCCTTCCTTCCTTCCTTTCTCTACTTCCGGCAAATTATTATCAACATTTTTTGGTACTCCTTTTCCTCTTTCGGTTTCGGAATGACCGAGATATAATAATATCTTCGCCGACATTAGACAGGGCGTGTTTGTGTGCCGTTTATAAAGTGTACAACGAACCGGTAATGGCACGTTTAGCGGAACATGTAAAGACGACAAAGGCGAGTCTGACACGTGATTCGAAACCTATTGTGTTTACAGTTTAGGCTCGGTTGTATCTTCGGCTATTACAATAGCCGCTGTGTTAAACGTAAGATAAAGACGGCGAACGGTATGCAAAATCGAGGGTGGGTTCTGACCTCAACAACCAAATTACACAAAATTATAGTATAATGGCCTAATCGTTGCGTTACAGACAATTTCCTTATAATTATAGATACAAAAGTGGAGAAAAAATGGAGATGCGTTTCGGTCACATGAATCTAAAAAATACCAAAATCCTGGCACTTACGCGACTATGTTATTAAGCTGTCGATATAATATACCTACAGGTTGAGTAGATACCATAGAATTTGTTGAATTTTTAAATTTCAATCAATCGCTGCTCCCCTTGTTGTTATTTTTATTTTTATTCATACATTTGTTTTGTTGATCGTTTCTTTTCGAAACTCTTCAATCAATTTTCAAACCAAAAAATACATCGGTAGGCGTTACCGGTTCGTTTTACAGACCACCGCAAAATCGAGCGCATCCGAGATAGTTGGCCATCCGCATAAGGATCTTAACGACACACCCAGCATTCGGAGGAAAATTTATAACTCAACTCCCTTATGGATCGTAAAGATTCAAAGTTTGAACAGACTTAAGTTCAATTACAGCAAAGTAATGAACCGACCGAATCCTCCAGGCTCTATTCACCGCGTCCTATTTCAGGGATGCGCAATTATTGCCGAACTGTACTATAAAGAGAAAGTCCTCACTGTCTAATTCTGACATTTGACGCCTAGGCAAGCAGGAAAATATATTAAACGAAATTCACGGTGATAGCCGCCATTAAAACCTCCTCCAAGCTAATTGAGCCTATAGAAAATTTTCTGACGATTTTAACTTAAATTAAAAGATTTTTTTTCTAAATTTATTATCATTACGCGAATTTCAGTTGACTTGATCACTCATAATAATTGTTGCATGGATCTTGAGTCCAGTATAATTTTATAAAATTTTCAACGTAATATGAGGAATTTTTATTCCTTGACCGGTAGTAAAATTCTTGATATCAGTATAAGAGATGAGCAAGAGATGCCTGAGCGGATAATAACGCAACATTATATTTTTATTTTTATGGTCATATAGCATCTTGCGATATATAAAGTCTTGATGCTTATCTAATAATTCCATAAATAATTAATTACAGTCTTCTGCGTCGTGGTGAATTTTCTTTTTTTTGTTTTTCTCAAAACTAGCCACAAAGTACACAGGATTGGAGGTAATTTTCCATAACTCCGTCACGGTTTGCTTATCCCCAAGATTTCATAGGTTGAGAAATAAATAACAACGTCGGTTAACCAGTTCGTGGTTTTAATGAAACGCTGGCAAACGAACTGAGGTACAACTCGATTGAAATTATTACCGGGAAATAGGATTTCAATTTCTCAACTTTACAATCTCGAACACACACATTCGTTCAAATAAACTCGATGTATACCTACCTACGTAAATATATGTGTATATGCTGCAAAGCCATCAGCGGATATTAAAAATGACAGAGAGAAATACCTACAGGACTTTGATAGAAAGGCAGAATTATTGTTGAAAGATCAAAGAAAAGGTTGTGTCTTAATAACCGACTAAGATAATTTGACATTATAGTAGATTACAAGCGGCTGTCATCACTCATGTCAAAACATGTAGTTTAAAGTTCAGCTTTAAGTGAGTTTCGGCGAGACCTATAGCGCCTTGGAGCCTATCGGAGAAGCTTTGTTCCAGCTCCTTCCTAGGCTAATTGAGCGAAGCTATGCTCTGGACTCTATTGAAGATTTCTTACCGTCTGTTAGGTCAATTAACGTACAGGATCTGGGGCGAAAAAAAGGGCTGAGAAATACGAGATATAAATTTATTAGGAGAGCCGAGAGAAAAACGAAAGAAAAAATTAGAGACAGAACTAAATTCTTCTACGTTAATTCATTTCGGATTTGTATCATATTCGGTGAATTATCATTCTTAGTTGAAAATTTCTCACAAGTCACATGAGTCCATAGACGAGTCTCTGGAGTATCGAAGAAACTAATGAGCTGCAAACTAGTTACGTACAGGTTGATGAAGTTGATTAGTAATTAGTAACCAATAATTACTATTCGGTTGAGAAAATGAAATCTTCTCTTTTCCCCGTTCGTGCTAATGACGATTTTTAATCTATCGCAGTTTGGTGATCTACGCGATGGCAATTACCTTCGCAATCTTTTTTCCCACGTGATATATGAGACGAAACTCTTCAACCAATATTGAAGAGGTATTATTAATCTACTACCTTTACTTTCTAGCAATTTCCGATCAAATTTTAGCATCTTATAATCAGACGTGGCAACTATAACACGCTGCTGACTTTCGAAATGATTTTCTTCATCGCTTACTGCTTGATACACAGGTATCTGCATGGGATTCGATTTCGGCAAAGCACGCGACTGGAAAACCGGCCTAGATTTTCTAATCACTGCAGCGTTATTTACGTTGCTAGTTGGATTGGGCTCGCAACTCGCATACATCTATACCCTGAATTCGCTATTGTAAATTTATTTACAGGGTGTCTAGAGTGACTTTCTAACCACGGAATAACTTTGGAAGAAAAACCGATGAATGAAGTGAAGAAAAGTTTGGAGAATTGAATTATACTCGGCTCTATAGGGGAGCGGCCGATGTCAAACTACGAAGAATTGAGATTCATTTTGATCCACACCTCCACCCCTTGGAAATATCATTTTTAGGGTCTGTTTTTTGGATCACCCTGTACGTAGAAGCAAATGTTACATGTAAACAGGTATGATTGCATACACATACATTATCCCAGTGTGTAGAGGCAACAACCATGAAACATTGGCGATTAATTGCACGGTTTCCCTCCTGGCGCTCCACCACGCAGCTGTAATTACGCTACTAGTTTATAATTACTAATTATCAAGCCAGCGATCCAATGGCACGGTTAAATACTTCTAGTGCGCCGGTGCACGTAATTGTACTCGCTAGCTGCAGCAACGCTAGTGCTGCTGGTAGGTATTCACCACTGTGGACGTTCGAGTTAGCTTGTGATAATGTTCTACGAATTACTGATGAAAAGGTTAGATCCACACGGTACCCGCTAACGAGTTGAAATCATTCATTTCAATCCAACTGTTTGATAAAAATATTACGTGGTGTATGTGTCACGTAACAATCCTATACCCACCATACGCGGAGTCAAGCTCTGAACACACGATAGTAGATACGTCCGCAAAGATGAATGGGAATAAGTAATGCCAGTCGATCGAACGATGTTTTTCATTCACTAGTTCTGAAAAGCTTATTTCTTTCCCTCGTTTCAGCAATGCGAATTCTGAATTACTGAAAATGAATGAAAGTTCTAACACTCCTGTGAAGAGCTTTATTCGAGACAGCTTGTCCATCGTTATCTCTGTAGAACGAGAAGCTGAATAGAATTCGAAGGGTACCAACGCGATAAGATCGATGATTGGAAAGGTCTCGTTGAAATCTGCAGATGACGAACGAATAAACTTGGATGTATAATATATATGAAAATGAGAAGGTTTTTAATTACTGAATTTTCAACCGTGTCGAGTGAAAAATTCTATTCGACAGGATCAGTCGCGGATTTTTATTCAGTAAGATGAAAATAGAGGAAAATAAAATCGGGCCTGATGGTAAAAAATTTTATTTAAATCCACTCTGAGAAAAAAGGGTGAATCGATGCGAGGTGAGAGGCTTTGAGCGAAGAAGAAACCTTTGGAGTTGCAATAAGAGGAGTAAGTGGATTGCCTGTCGAGGGGGAAATTGTTGAGTTTCTACGGTCGGAGGACTCTCGATGACGACGAGAAAAGAGGGAGAGAGATTGGAGGGATATTAAAGGAGGGAAAGAGAGGTCAACGCGAAGAACCAGGTCCTGAGGACGACGTCGAGGTCTGGCAAATCGTAAATGGATTGTTTGGACTCTTTTAATCCCTTTTTGCAAGGCTTCACTTTGCAGCTAAGGACATCTGGCGTTTCATTCTCTTATTGTATATTCGTACAAAAGCAAAGGAAAATATACTCGCCTCGTATATTTATCATCAAAATCCAACTGAGACACGTCAGACGTAGAACGCAAAACGTTCACCAGTTTCCGGGGCAATTAGGGGATTTATGCTACTCAAATATTTTTTACAATCAACGTCGAGCCGGTTGATATGCCTGCAAACGACGTTCAAATACAAAAGAATCACACTCAAAGGATAAACTTTCTTATTTTCTTCAATCCCATTGTCTTTGCTCCAGATGAGAGAAAAATCGTTCGACTGTTAACGTCTCAAAATCAAACCAAGATTTTAGGATGATTGGAAAGATTTTTCGACAGATTTTACCAAAATTCGCAGCACGACTCCCGTCAGTTTTACCTCGTCAATGAATTTTCATCAAAATCGTTACACGAGAAATGAATAGACAATTTATTGGCGATGGGAATTAGACGTCTGAGATCTCCAGGAGATTCGAGGATCGGATTCAATTTAGAATCGTCATTGTGTTGCTGCTCCTTCAATCTCGACGTCGAACTTGTGCACAGCTCTTCAATTTACCGTCGCGAAATAGGAACTGGAACAAATCCCTTGATTCCTTGGTGGCAGCTAGATGCTTTGGCCTTTGCTCCATAGTCTAGCTAAACGAAGGACTTCATAAACGAGAGCGCAGTCTTGTTGAATCTCCACGCTTCTATCTCTTTGTCGTCACTTGGTGTGTGCTATACTACTGGATTGTGCAGCCCGTCTTGGATTGTAACTCCAGTCTTTACTACACCCGTACACCCGTATAGAGAGTTGGAATTTGCTCCGCACTCAGAAACGTTCATCAGCGTAAACAATAATAAAGGAGTCTTCAGTTTCACGGCGTAATTTCTGCTTCGAGGAGCATCCTGAGCGAGCCTGCGGGTTTACAACCTCTGGAATGGATCAGTTTGAAGGAGGATGGAGCACATAGCAATAGTGAAGGTTCCCAAGAACCAAGAGGAATAGTGTTATTTGCACGTGTCACACAGTTGCACTTCTTTTCATCAGGAATCCTGATTTCTACTGCACCAGTAGAAATTACAGCGCTTTTTACAGAGTGTACTAAACTGCTTTTACGAGCTCCATGGATTATGCAGAAACCGTCGTCCTCCCTCAGAACCTACAGGAGTGCAGACTACTGTAACCCGTAACCCGTTTATATTCCGGAGCTAAAAGTTTCTCGTCAAAACTCTGCAGTATCCGTGCACTGGAATGTTAAAACATCTCTCCCCGAGGGCAGAGAGTCAGAGAATAAACCATTCGCCAGTGTGCCATCTCAGAATCAGCTCTATCTTCAAAACGAAAGTTTTTCAGCGAAATTTAAAATGAAATCTTCAAATCCAAGTAACTTGTATACACACTGCAGTCTTCCACGATGATTTGGCTACAAAGATGCAAGTCCTCCGGCGATCCTTAATCTACTCCAATACGCTAGTGCAATTATTGAACTCTCACGATTGGTACACTAACTTAAGTCAAAGGGAAACTTCACAAGAACTTCCCACGATGATGTCCATCTAGAAACGCTATCATGCAGAATCATTAGGATCAATTACAACGACCCGTTCGGGCGAATTGATGTCAATTTAATTACCATGTAATGGACAGAGTTCGTACACCATACCATATGCTATGCCAGTGTCTCGCCAGATGAAGAAGCATCGAATGATAATGCCAATTTGAATTGTTTACCTGTGTATATTTCACGCTAATAGTTGTTGAAGGATGATCGGTACAGCGCTGATTAGGTGTTGTTAATTCGTGTTTCTTTTACTATTAGATATTTATAACGGGGGCTATAGTAGCGTTAATGATGAGTGACAAGTGGGAAGAGGAAACACTCGTTGTGCAATAATAATTGAGCCTCTTTTCTCGTGGTCAAGCCATTCCTAATTGTTCGGACGGACCGTGAAGCGAGTATGTCGAGAATAAATCAAATCAAAGTGCACTTTCTATCGCCAAGAATACCTATGTGTGCGTCTGTGTGTGTATATGGCGTTCGTTAAAATGTTCGAACCGTGTCCGAGACCCTAATAGAAGATTAAGCAATTCTTCTGGCCACCATTACCGCCGGTTATTAACCGTTAGCGTTATTAAATGAATCGCATTAACGACTATTCACCATTAAGTAAACCGTACAATACGTGGATTAAATATGAGTCGAATTTCTGCCGACTGGAATTAACCACGTAAATAAATAAATGATCGTATCAAGATTCCCAGTTATGAAAAATAAAATAAAAAGGAATGAAAAATCTGTGTAAAATTCGCACCACTAACCCTTCTCACCAGCGGATCCATTTCCCGTTTTAGAATTCACCTTGTCCCGCGGTTTGTATGCAAAATGCCTACTGCATTATGTACCACCAGGTATCCGGGAAGGTTCTAATCCGTTTGGAGACTGTATCTAGGATTTCAGCGTTGAGCGATACAGTCTCGGAGGGCAGCAAGGGATTTATGTGACTTAATCGCTGAGCTGAAATCTCGACGGTGCATCGCAAAGCGAATTATATCCACTGAATCTGATTTCGAAGTAGAATCGATCCGTCCAAAGACGACATCGGTCTTGAGTCTACACCGAGGTTTTGTCTCATACGAAATTGACTCACTCCGGTACATCGCCTTGGGGCAAAAACACTTTTAACTTCTTCTTCTTCTTCTTCTGCTTCTTCTTTTTCCTCTATCTCTGTTAACGCTGTACTATAATGTAATCTCGAAGTTCTCACCATCGTTTCGAACATTTTTCTTTCTCTATAAATTTTTTTTTCAGTTCCTTTGGTGCCCTACACTTTCATCAAACAAACAGTGGCGCTCTTTTCTTCCCACCCCGTCACTCGATGGTTCGAGAGTAGAGCGTAGCCAGCTCCTAAAAGTAAAGCTATTTATTATTTTGTTGCAATAAAAATATTTATTGCGGACGGGCCCCGAAATACGCCATAAATAAGAATGGGGGAGCATGCAAACAAACATGATTACCCCGGTGTAAAGGCGATATATTTCTTAGCTGGAAATAAGAGGGGAGAAACGAGGAAGAGGATGAGGATGAGGTAAAAAGGGGCGAAAAAAGAGGGTGGATAATTATCTCGCGCTATGCGTTCCAGCCGAAACTTCATCCAAGATTTACGAGATATTTCTACCCAGAAGGGCCCCGAGGCGAGTCTTGCACGCCTTGAGATCCGGGTCCATCCTTGTCCTCGTCGCAGGTTTAGCTTGGGCGTCGACGTCGGTCGTGTAGCTCTAAATCATTTGGAAGTTGACCGAGATACGTAGGTAGCTAGTGCCCACCTTGTACGAGGATGGCGTTAAGGCACCGATAAGGGATCGTCGCGATGATGTATACAGCATGTGCGAAATTACATTCAAGAACATACACCTATATACAGTATATAGTACTATACATATACAGGCGGTGATTTTTCCGGCCCGAAAACCTCACTTCTTCGTTATTCCAAATAACATACGTAGGTATAACACGTTGTATTATGTATAACCGCCCTTGGCACACGACATTCTGCTCCACCCTGCAGCTAAATCCCAGTCAGGGTAGTACGTGCAAATCCACCGGAATCCCATCCGCAATTCCTTTCGTATAGCTGGTAGCTATATATATATGTAAAGTTGCCAGGGGGTAGATACAGTTCTACTCGTAGATAGAGATCTACTACCTAGAACTGTGTGTCTATCGTTGATATGATAATTACAAGTTTGTTGTCATTGCATATTACGCGAATTGCCGGCCCCTTCGTTCGCGAACAAATTAAACATACCAGGCAGGGAGTATAACTTATATGGTTTGTATTTCTTGATGTAATGCAGATCTAAGTACAGCGATTATATACTCGTTTAACTGCACTGTTTTATCATTATTTTTATACACCAGACTTTTCCATACTCATGTACATACCTACCTACAGTATAACCGAGGAAATAAGTTGCAGGTACTTGGAGCGTGCTAACGCGCAGTTTAGGTGTGAAAGTGAAGTAAACTTGCGGAGAAGCAAGAAAATAAATTCAGAGATAGGCGCAGTTCTTATTACGACCCCTGCAAGAGCTTAATGCAAATTAGCCACCAGCACCAGGGCTTGCCTCAATGTTTTAATTGCGTTGCAGTACTCTGGATTTGCGACTATACCCCACCGCAGTTTAAGTGTGTCTGTACTTTACTCCGGGCTAACCGAGCTGATGAGCTTCTAATCCAAGCTCTGGCGCAGGGGTTGTTAATCCGGCCAATTTTAAATAAAATAAAATGGCATAGAAAATAACTTGATTGTATTTATTTGATTGTCAAGAAAATATTGTTTCATTATTTATTCACTTCGGATTCTAGAATTTCAATAAATTAATATACTAGGAATTCCTTACCGCTACTGCACTAGCCCCAGGCCCATTATCTTTATTATCATACCTTTATGGCTGCGATAAAATTTATGTTGAATTCTACGTTCCGGAAATTCCGTCGAATAAATCATGGAATAAAAAACGTGAAGTATTATTATGTATCTTGAGAAAGGACCGATTTTCCACCTGTGATAATTTTCTTTCAGCCAGTGTTAACCCACTGAAAATAATCAAAGCTCACATAGGTATCCTAACTCTGGTCCATGTTTAAAATTTTAGGTTCTTAGTATGAACCTTATAGTTAGTTTTTCCTTCTTTGAAATAAGTATGCGAAGGGAGGGATTTGGCATAGCGTAAGACTACCAGGCGTACTTACCTACTTTGAGCACATGGTAATGTCAGGCTGACGTAAGTTTAGCTAAGTTTTGCTGGACTGCAGGTACCTACATAGGGAAACCTGCAGAGCTGGTACGTGATAACTTTTCGTGTTAAATCTCGACCTGTTCTTTTCACGAAGTGCAGAGGTCTAGTCCAACAAACTGTTGGAAAGAGCCGTAAACTTAGTCCATGTATTTTTTTTCTCTTCCCGTTGCTCTCATTTTTATCGCTAAACAATCTGCCAAGATTTTCACTCCCCGTATACGACGAAGAACAGAAGATCAAGAAAAAGTATATAAATGAGATATACGGTTTCTGTCGGAAGGCGAGAAACTCTACTAATATTTGTCATCCAGTTTATCTGCGAGGGTTAATCCGCTCGCAAAGACAATAATTGTTGCGTAAACATATTTACGAAGTAGTAGGTACTCCACCTCGTTGAAAGTTTACGACAACGTACATACTATCATACAAGTATGGGAAAAGTTTTGTCGTAAGTTTGTATGAAGCGTCGAGCTGTTATACGCGTGGTAAAAAAACAATTGGATAAGAGAAAATTGTATAGTTTAAATTGGATTGTAAAAAAGTCGAGTGAAATTTACCCTCATTGTCATAAAACAAGCTGTGGTTGGAAAATCATTTTTTTTTTTCTTGTTTTCGAATTTTTGTTACTTTTTTTCTTTTTTTTTTTTTTTTTCTTTTTCTACAAGTCTGAAGTTGTACAACGTTATGAAGTTTTGTAATTGAAATTTTGACAATGAAAGTAAAGTATGTAATATACAATATGTAAGGGCAGCGAGAAGTTGCGGCGAAACTCCAAACAAGTATTGTTTAAAATCCCCGAATCTGCACCTCCGCAATAATAAACAGGGATAATAATCATGCTTTCGCATCTCTTCCTTTCTACAGGGGTATAAGGCTTAAACCTTTGAATAATGAAGCGTTATAATTTGAAGTAACGTCGAAAGTATCACAGGAAGTTGGCTTGCATACCTTTAATGACATATTCATGCCAACTTAGCCAAGTAAAGTTTAATCAGGGTTAAGAAATTGAGTAGGTACTTCCCCGCGAGGATACATACACCCCTTAAGTATCTTTGAATATATGTATATATATACATATTAGGTACGTATCTGAAGAGGTAACTTGAGAGGAACATCCGCATTTTCAGATTTATTGTATACATACGCATACGTTTATTTAGAAAAAAGGAAAAAGAAAAAAAAGGACCCTCTGGAGACTTCTGTTCCTGCCAAGCTTAAACTGTATAAGTATGCTTGCGTGCGGCTTCTAAGCTGTCTATCCAAAATTTAGTGATTACTCAAAGACTACCTCTGGGAATTACGCGGCGCGCAGGGTATGCGGTAATTCGAATTACGGGGTACTTTGCTCTGATGTTTATCTAGCTTTTAACCCTTTGAGCTCTTATCAACCTCTGAGGTAATTTCGTTCTATTTTCTTGTTGGTTTTTTTTATTTTTTTTAATTTTTTTCGTCGTTGATTTTTATGGAAAATACCGTATCATCACGGAGCCTGTCTGCACGGAGATTTTCACTCTTATTAATATACATAAGCAAATGGTATAGTGGTTAGAATAAATGAATGTATTACAAAGTGTCGAAATCGAACACGCGTACCTATCGTTCCGCGAGATCCTACCGTTTCTCAAAGAATTAGCAATTCAATTGACTTCTGTCAATCGTAAGCAATCTGATAAGATCGAAGCTCAATTATTCGGGGATCAAAAACCACTGTTAGATTTCAGCAATTCAAACGCTCGACGATATTTCGCCCGAAGGTTCATTCAGCTTGATGACGAAATAACACGAATCGCACCTCTCGTCGTTGTCTCGTCATCTCGGTGAACATTATAGAATTAAGTTAGTCAATGAATTCTTTCGTTTTTTTGTTCTTTTTTTTTTTTTTCCTTTTTTTTTTTCTCTCGCTCCCGGCAATCTGGAGAATGTTATTAACCTCGACTCGAGTTTGTTCTTGAATCTTGGCGGATCTTAGAGGGCCGGAAAAAGAAAATTTCTCTCCAAAAGTTTAGCGTTTCGTACGTTTCTAAAGACCAGACGAGGGGACCGCAGGCAACCGTCATTAGATTCGTCAATTAAATGGTCGAGGACCGCAACTCGAGTTGCGTCAGACGCGCGGAAAGGAACGGAGGGAAGAAGAGATGTAAGAGATAAATATAAATAAAGAAAACTTGTCCTTTGAAATTTAAGAGACTTAGCCGGTGCCCAATTACCCGTAATAAATTCTCTTTCCTTATTTCATTATGATTTTCCCTTCGTTTTCATCTTTTTTTTTCTTTCCTTTTTTGCTTTCATTTTTTTTTTTTTTTTTTTTTTCTCTGTCCGGGGCTCTTAGTCTCCTTTATTCCTCTCATTTAAACTCAACGCGATCGGTTCAATTGTAGGACGTCCGTGCAACTGGATTTGTTTGAAGCCGAATCACGGCGAACCCCCGAAACCGAATGAAGATATACGGGCGTGCGTATCTCGCGGTTAAATTTCTTTATTTTCAAAGTGCGGAGTAAACCGAGTGAAATTTAGCGGAGTAAATTGGCGATAAGAGTACTGAAAAAACGGTCGGAAGTGGAAGGAAAATTGTTCGAAAATTAAATGGAAATGTTCGGTATAATATGAGGGACGGGAAATGATGCAATTAAAATAAAACTGAGTACCCACCTACCTACCTATCTTTTTCAATACATGCGTTTATACACGTACGAGACGTAGCGTAGAGGCGCTTGGACCACGGTTTACCGATCGTAAACCGTAACCTGCGTTAGCATTAAACCGATAGTTGGACGAAATGTAGTAGTAGGTATTCCTCGGCAAGAAAGTGTACTCGACGGTGCCGAGTAAAGTTTATTTTTACGGTCTTAACGGGCATTAACATTAACCCGGCAAAATATTAAATTACCCGAATTTAAAGCTACGAGATTTACGATTCGGCCGAAAACTATTCACGCTCGTATTCCTCAAGGGGCACTTGGCCACTTCCATCATGTGAAAATTTCTTTTGCCATAATATCGCGATCATCATCATCATAACCGTAGGTAATCATCGAAGTTATATAGAGGCAGTGTATAAGCTTTCCCATAAATTATATATACACAGTAATGTTTACATTATTTACTCAAAGAGATTTTTCAACTGAAATCAAGTTATACATTAACAGTCTAGCGTAGATTTCTCAATTGCAAATTCGAGACATTATAGATATGTACATGCAGATTACGTCAACGTATGGTAAGTATACCCTTGTTCAACGTCTCGTTTGTATGCCAGAAGCCCCGGGCGGTAAAACCATAACTTATTATAGATATATATGCGTGTATATATGTATCATATATATGTATCTATAATATGTACCACAGCGTAATATCGAAGTAGAGAAATATTTGGACGTGGGATTACGCAGGCATGTGTATTCTAGGTAACTCCGAACGCAAGATAGGGTAAGACGAGGGTAACTGCCATCATCACTGTTAGGAATATTCTACATGCCTACCTTGATTTGCGGTTTCACCCAAAATTCGCTTTAACTCGTCCAGAACGCATCAAAGTTCGTCGTTGAATTTCCTCAAGCAATACGATTGTTCGTTCCCTTTGTGAACACCCTACGCAAAGAAGGGATATCAACTACCTACTTAAATACCCTAAGGCTGTAACATACCTACAGCTTGAAAGTTTCGTAGCTGGAAGCCAACACCCCGTTCACAGCTAGACTCTAAACATCGTCGTTCTTTCGGAAACGATGAAATTCAGACGATATAAGAAAAAAGCTCCAGCTTGAAGAAAAAAAAAATTGCCATTTCGTACGAGAAACTAAAAGCTGAGAATATCTCCGGGGAAAAAATTGATACAGCTTTTCCGCGAAGCTACGTATTGATTCTGAATAGAGTTCAGACTTTCTGAGGTATGAAAATCGATGAGAAATTAAAACGTCGAACTTTATTAAATATCGAATTTGCTCTTGAGAAAATTACCAGTCTTACGTCCTGGACGTATATGGGTAGTCAGAATTCTGTACTTATATACACTTTGTAGGCGTTCGTAAAAGCCTCGAGCTTAACGACTCGTGACTTGACGAGTGAGCCTTACGTACTTAGGTCTCGGCAAATAACGATTACTTTAACAAGAAGTGATAAAAGGCGACGCACCGGTAAATAAAAATGAAGAATTTTCGACTACCAGACCCGATATTGCCGCATATTTGTTTTTCCATTTTCTTCCCTTTCTATTTCATCGCGTACCGTTCTACATTCCGGTGCTATTTGCAGACTAACGTGGAGCACCAGGGCTGCTAGGCCACCGGTAGCCAGGATCGATGGAAAACGATCTGTGAATTATATCGACAAGTATTTTGAACTTGCCTCGCGTGTTCCTAAGCGCTATCGGGTGTGTTGGTCACTAATTGCGCGGATGGCGCCACATTTTCAAGAATTTCTTGTATCCAACTAATTACATTCGATACCTATCCACGACTTTTCTACGTATATCATAATTGGGCACCTTCAAGAAAAACAGTCAGACCACGAACTTTGTCTACGGGTTTTTACCTCGGAATTGAACAGGACACAATACTCAAGGAAGACGGAGATGAATACGAGAGCTTGGGGCAAGAAGGATGACGATTTTAAGCTAACAATAAGACATGCCAGGACGATAAATGGCGGAGATTTTGAAATTCTTAAATTCACTGTATATATGTAATATGTATGCTACGCGACGGAACACCGAACTGCACTGAAGAATAGCATCCACATTGCAGTGGCTAGATAGTTTATGACTTGTTTATTCAGCGCGTCTATCCAGAGATTGTTTCGTAGTTCTTCTTTGTCTGCTTTAATATCGCGAGGATTTCGCAAGAGTTTTTGATCCAAAATCGTATGCGGAAAACCGACCCCTAACGGCTCAACGGCATCGCGTTTTAGGTGGTTCACACCCGTTCTTCCCGAATCCCAATTCAGGAAGAACTGCTAGGCGATGCTTTTCCGAAGTGAAACGCAAAAGTTTCGAGGACAATTTTCCCAAACTGAAATCCCTGCGCAGTCTAGAAGCCTCCGAGGCTCGAGGGACCCAGAGTTACCCACCAGCAAACGTGTACAACGTTGTTACCCTCTTTAGCGGATACCAGAGGTACAGTGCGAAAACTGCCCCAACAGCATCCCTGCATCAGCAGGAAAACTATTTTAAGTTTTCTTCGAAGAGATATTCCTCGCCTATCTGCACTGTCGTCATAAGCCCAGAATCCGCTATGCGCCATATTTTTGCCACGTTTACTACAGGCCATGCATTGCACCGGTACGATTGCGGTGAAGTAAGAAAATGTGTCTGGTATACGTGTATAGAGGTACTATTTATACATACGTGTATAATACATGATGCGGAAAAGCGTGATGTTGAAATAAAATAAAATTGAATAAAATGTAGGCAGTTTCAGAAATCGCGCAATGCTGCTGCTGCAGTAGCTGCAGAGGCAAATCTCATATTAAATTCATGTTTTCTGCGTGTAGTTATAGGAACGTGTTACCTTCTTTGGTTTAACAGTGCGAGGGAAATACGTGAGTCGACTGGCTTCGGGATTAGCGGTAAAACAATTTTAAGTTAACTTGGTAAGGGATTTACCGACTCTGTATTACCGCTATGTTAAGAAAAAATGATATTCCACGTATCGCATCCACGGCAAGAACCTTACAATTAGAGGATAGGAAATTATACGGAATAACCTAGCTGGCATGAAATGGCTCTTCGTGATATTAATATATAATTAACTATAGCAGAAATATCTCTGAAAGCGCACAACATGCACTATCCCGTCTTTGGCATAACTGCAGTGTCGCAGAAGTATTACTACCGGAGTTTAGATCTCCTAGATATGGTCGCGATGCAATTGTGTCATTAAAAAAGTGCATAAAATTTTCCGCAAACGCGAGAGGAGGATTCTGCCTCATTCTAATCCCAGAAAAATGAACCTTGAGTCGCTATTCGTACTTGAACATAATTCGCCTCGTTCTTTACGTCTGGTCTGTTTATAGCAAAAATAATAATAAAGTGGTCGGAAAATTAGAAGCTACTGAATAGGTTCAAAGTCGTTAAATGGCTCCAGGTTTTAATGATGCAATTAACTAGTGTAGGAATCTGAGTTAAAAAGATTTTAAATACCTCTTAGATAATTTGTTTCATATGCGTTATATCCCATATCTGTATTTCTAATGCCATATAAATTTCTTGGAATGGATTAAATCGCGTGCATGAAATTCTGCGTAATAATAAACACTGTACTATACGCTCACAGAGATTATTCCCAGGATAATCGTTACCTGCATGCATGGATGGTGTTATCGATACCTACAACCGATCAAACCCTGATTATACCTGGATGCAGCCAGCGATCAGATTCTATCTTTACTCTGGGCTCAATACTGGGTGAAAAATTTTACCGATCTTGTACATATCTGATATAATACACAATTACTCTATCTTTATTCCCCGAGTTATATATCTGAGTATATAATTGCTAATGATCACCGTGGGCACGTTCGTATCGCAGAAAGTCATCTTAAATAGAGATATTATATTTTATAATCGAATTTCAGAGCGTCCCTCCGATATAGAGAAGAACTGGAAGTCATAATTTCTCCACAATATATATAAGAGAAGGAATGAACGGTCAGATTAATGGCTACAAGGTTCAATTTCAGTCTAAACCGTGCTTTTAAAGCACTTCTCGCAGGTGACCTGGTGGACGCGAACCGAGCATCAAAGTATGGTTTATAGGATTTATCAACGAATTAATTCCCGAGCTTTCCATGGCACGTAGAAGCCATCAATTGCGACTATCTGGTCATCTGTACCTGCCTCCTGTAAGTTCCTAGATTCTAACCGAGCGAAGTAACAAGTGCAGCAGCTAGCTGTGCAGTCTGGTCGGCATGCATCGAGAAAGTACAGGTTGCATGGGGACGGGTACTCTACTCGTGCACTCCCATTCTTATGGTACCAACATTCGTGATTGCATGAAGTATAGAGCGGCTGTAGGCTTTAGTACGCTAACCGAGATCATGAGGGAGAAATGAACATCGTTTGACTGTATGTGCATGTGAGTATCTCATAAGTATCTCGAGTTACTTGACCTAGCCTAACCCCCAGCCTAGCCCAGTCCCGATCTATTGGATAAATTTCTCACACGCGAGTATATAAACGCGACGACATTGCACCAGTGCAATGCAGTATTCGTTGCACCGACTCCACAGCACCTAAGTTCGATTTTTTTCAACCTTTCCGACCGCACGTATACCTGTCTTTCACTCCGTGAATCATTGCATCGAGATTTTACTCCTTGAACAGAAATGATCCGAGGAAGAAGAGTTATCGTTAACGTTAAAGAGGCCCCGGACTGGAGTCAGTAAATATCCCCCTTAATGTCGGGGATCTACTCGAAAAAGGAAGGAGCGAGAATGAGAGAAGATCAATTATCCAACTCCGGGAGGGAAGAGAAATGATGGACCGGAATTTTGGACTTAGTCGATGACAAAACGATGAGTGAATCATCTGTCTTGCATGTCAATGTTGTTTTACTCGAATCTCTTTTAACCCTTCGAAGAAATCCTTTGGTCTGGGATCAGGACCTATTATCCAATGTGCAGCGGTGGCCATCCTTTAATCTGAGGTTCGAGGTGCAGTTGGAATTCTCTATCTTGGTCTGTAACAGTTAGCTTGATTAATGGGTGAGTATATTCGCGCGAGTACAGATTGATTCAATCAGGTAGGTCAATAACTAGACTGCCAAACTATGGGTTTGAAACCGTGAATTCTCGTGTACGGAGTGGTTTTATCAACGTTGTTGAATTCGATCGGTCTTAAGTTCTTCAACTTTCAGTTAAAGAGAGTTGAGAGTAGGAAGGGGTACAATTATTAATACGAGGGTATAGATGTTTGATATTCACTTGAAGCCAGACATCACCAGAACTTTATCAAAGTTTAAAAAGCCTCCGATAATTTGAGATCGGAAAATTTAATTTTCAGATACTTATATCTTCGTCGAGTTGACTTTTCCTCATTTCTCTCTCTCTCTCGTTCCCTCGGCACTTATCTTTCCATACGCATCTTTGGGCTAATTATATTGAAACCCTTCGGCAGCAGCACCGAGGTAAATTTTCATGAGAGATATATATCTGGACTTGAAATATACTTTTCAACTCCGAGTTACTTATTTGTATGAAAATAATTCTCAAGGTGTACTCACTGTGCGTGGATTATAAATCAAGAGAAATTTATCCTGCTTTGATTGTATAAGTGGAGAGGAGAAAAAAAGATCCCTTTCCAAGCAGGAGAATTTATAAAATCAAAAATCACCGCACTTCCAGCTAATTGCTAATACCTTTACAATCAGCTCATCAACGATCACTATTTCATTCATGTTAAAAGACATTTCGTATATATAATTTTATGGACTAAAGTCACGCTTATCTGTTGCTTATAAAATATTTCGAATAATCTGTATGAGTATAAATGAAACCATCGATTGACTAGCTACTGAATGAATACATAAATTTTATCTCCATCCTGCAAGGAGTTTGAGAAGGCCGAAATTTGTTGTGGCATATAAGTTATAACGGGTTTTCGACCACATCTGCCTTATAACTAGTATAATACAGGGTAGAGATTACAATTTATTAGGTTACGTTTAATTGCTCGTATTAATTACCCCCGATGAGCTGAAGTTGCGTAAGTGGTGCCGTGCTTCTCCATGTCAGATTATAAATTCAAGCTATTAATAACTTGATCCACCCTCGGTACGATCTTTAATTAAGTTATACCAAAGTTAGGAACGATTTATAAATCACATTCCTTTTCCTTATATATATTCATACATGATTGTGTACAGGAGCTACGTACGTGATTTCTTGTATTTGTAAATTCTTCTTCAACCTTCTTCATTTACATACCTTACGCCAATAGCCCAATACTCGACGATAACCGGCAAACGGCAATGGATGGTCTTCAATAAATTCACTATCTGTCGTCTAGACCCCTAAGAAAACGGACTAACTTATTCATTCTATCGTACCTGTTTTTTTTTTTTTTATTTCTACATTTTTTCATCATTTACAATGCGAATGCGGCGCACATTAAATATTTGCATTCTTCTGCTCGCTAGACACGCGACAGAAATCTAACAGGCGTGTAATTCTGATTGACGGAACCTCGGACAAAAAAATTTACTAACGATATCGAGCTCAGTATAAATATTCAGTCATTTTAATAATACCAATAATGATATTAATGATGATAATAATAATAACGATTATAATAAGAAAGTGAAGAAATCGAAGTCGAAGACCCAAGTAATTTTGATTTTTTTTTTTTTTTCTTTCTCCCAACAGCCAGATCGAATTACGTCATTGAGTCGAAGCCTATTAGCAGCTGGTTCTACTCTCGTCAGGTTTACTTCGTAGCCGAATGGAGCGGTGCAAATTGGCCCTTTCCAATTCAAAATTCGATCCAATTTGCAGGAACGTTTGCGACCGAGGTAGCCGGCTTTCCCACGCACTAGGATCCTCGTCGTGTGCCATATATACATGTAACTAAATCCTTTTTACATACAGATAAAAAAAAACTTCCGATATAGCCAGCATCAACGACCTCTTCGCCTTGGGGCTAAATAAATTCTAATAAAATACGTTTTATATAAGAACGTTCGAAGGTTTCGCCTATTTCTTGGATACCTACGTTGCAACAGTCTTGGTTGAGGAAAGGGTGGAAATGATGGGAAAGAGAGAGAGAGAAATCATTCCGTGGCTTCGTTACGCTAGTTCTAGGTATATTTTAGCGGGTGAAAATGTGCAATGGAACTAGAAGTGAGATAAATTCGAAGACCTTTCATCCTCAGTTTTGCACAGATAAAATATTCCTCTAGCAGTATATTGGAGTTTAAACTTCGGCTAAAGCAACAGAAGACCGCGGACTGAGCCCTGAGGGCATCGTGGTCTTGTATAGTGGCCAGTGCACCGTATTGCTGCATAATGGCGTTCGTGTCCGCAAATTTTGCAGCCCTAACAACCGGCCATTAAAAGTTCAGCAAGTCGCCGGTCTGGAAAGTCGAGAGAAGATCGGCGAGTTTATATAGAAGTTTTCGAGCCCTCGCTCTTTGCTCGCTTATCGATGAAAACTGCGACTTTGTAACCCTGATGGTTTATGGGTGGCAATAAGACCGTCGCCATAACCGATTACTGCGGCTCGCCTGAGCCCAATAGTCATCATATACAGTCATACCGTCTAGATTCTAGACTTTCGTGCAGGCTAGTGTATTACAACCAGGAAAGGATAGAACCCAGTTTACATCGAGGGTAGAAGAACGTGACGAAGTTGAACTAGTTTGCTTCAGAACTTTGAGCTGCACGGACAGCAATTTTATCCTGTTTCCAATCAGCCTAAATAAGTAGGTACATAATACATATGCCGAGGGATATATAGAACGGGTCAATTTGAATCCATACCTCAGTTTCAATTCTACATTACCTCTTGTACTCTGCCAAGTAACTACTAGATGGATTCTGCTCCAATTCTTTATGTAATATAAGTTATTTCATGCTTTCTCCTTTAATGCGTTGCAGTTATTGTGAATTATGAAGGATAAACGACGGTCGTGATGGCATTTTGAATTGCGTCAACGAGATTATCGCCGGCCACAATAACCGGCTTTCCAAAATTATCGGGCTTAAGTCAATAATCATCATCAAGCGGTTCCATTGAAACGATTATTTTGTCACGTCCTGCGATTCGTTATACAATTTTGCTAATGGATGGCATGTATCAATCCTTTGTCACTGTCCATTGTGAAACTTCTCTTTTTATACATTTTCATCTCTATATAATTCTTTTGCCACGGAAGCGCAAGTCCAATCAGCGCAAAACGCATCTCTTTCATCCCGCGTATAGGTACGTTTATCCTCTGGAAATGAGACTGCGTATAATCACGACGTATAACGGAGTCCCTGGGTGAAACCGCGACATTTTTTCACCGTCGCAATTCTTTGATTATTTCATTTATTCGTTTACTTATTCGTCTTTTTACTCATTTTTTTCTTTTTTCTTTTTTCTTTTTCTTTTTTTTTCTTTACCCCATTATAAATATTATATCCACCACGAGAACTGTTGGAAACGTTTTATTTGATCGCCTGCAGACTTGAAAAGACACGGAACCTTCGCTGCTGCTGGTTGTGCTGCGGCTCCTGCTGCTGCTGCACCTTTACGATCATTAAGGTCAGCCGACGTACTGCGCCTCAGAACGTGTCTAATTCTTTACTGAGAAAAGAAAAGGTAAAAAACTTGAGAAAAGTACGCTCTTCTGCATCGGACATTCTAAACTGGGTCAAGCTTTTAACGAAAAAATTTTAAAGTTTAAGATTTCAAGCTAATCATATAAGCTCCTCGATTACCGGGTCATTCGGCTTTACTATGGAGATGAAATTCGCCTACTTTTGAAAAAACTCAATTGTGTCCGAATGGACTTTATCCTCTATACCCTTGTTGCTCGTGTTGGCTAAGATACGATTCTGAACCAGACAGGAAACTCATTACGCGTTGTCGAGACCACCGCGGGTTAGTTTCGCACAATATTACAGCTGTAGGTTGTCCGTTACCGTTTAAACTGTTTAGTTTGTACCAAGAATTCACTGCGCAAAATCCTGCACGAAAGTAGGTGATAACGACTTGAGTAGCTAATCTGGAGGAAACGTAACGAAATTTATTTAATTGTTAATTAACAAATCTGTTACCCGGATTTATCGCCTAAGCGCATTATAATAAATTAATTAGGTGTGTTAATAAACGTGACCTGAAATTTTGCTAATGAATGGGGGTAGTTTCTTGTTTCATATATTTCTTCCGGTGTAAAACAAGCGAATGGGATGTATCGTGAGAATCGTGAAATGGTTCTAAATTCTTTAGCTATTATTTATATTCCATCGGGCAGAAGTTCGACCGTAAAATAGATACAGGAGGTCTCGTTAAATTGAAGTATTTTTCGAATAAAAGTAACGTCAAGTCCAGTCGCAGTTGGTCGAATGATAGAAGAAACTTTGAGGGTGTGTCGCTGGCTGCATTGCAAAGTAGGAAACGGAAGGCGTGCTAAAACGAAACAGGGTAGTTTTCTCGTGCTGTCGAGTCGCGAATTACAGTACTAGAACAAGACTGCCAATTCAACTCTTCCCATGAGCGTCAGCTCAACTTTTCGACATGCATTTCGAGTGACTGTGCCTACACACACCAGTTGCGAAACTACGTGACGACCGAACTGTCGAACAGTTCGCAGCTGCTTCTATGATGGTGCATTCGCAAAGTAGAGAGCTGATAAAAAGAAGGGTTCCCTGCGTATCTATTTTTCACGTAGAATATACCCGGAAGAATTTCGTTTGTTTAAATTCTTCATGAAGTGTTCTTCTTCGTTTTCTCATTTCTTACTGAAATATTTTCAAGACGATGTTACGCTGCAGCTGATTGACAGATAAACATTCTACAACATCGATCAACTGCTGGTATAGCTGCACACGTCGTGCCAGACATATTGCAACTTGATGTGATAAAACTGGAGTTAATCCAACCGTAAATTACGCTCATCCAAGATTAGTCGTTGGAATAACCCTGACAGTGATGCCTTACCTGACTAAAGCCTGAGTTAGTAGGGAGGAATACGAAGAGATCCAGGGCGAAGGATAAGAGTATCGCTGATTACCTCCGAGCAATTTTCTCGTCGTTCTTTCTTCTCGTTAACCCGTAGGTGGGATTTTTTGACTCCTTCTGACTCGGAGGTCTTCCGTATGTTTGTTCACACATGCGTATACTAGTAGATGAACAATGATGCTCGATTTGGTCTTAATTATTATTATTATTATACAAGGAGTCAAAGTTTTCTTTCCAAGAAGAAAGAAATCCATCAGTAAAAAAGTTCCAATGGTTGGACCCTATTTAAATTTCGTTCATGTAACGTCCCAAGGTGCGTCATCCGTCCCTTGACAATCTTCCGAAACGGATGCGACCCCTTCGCATACAACGAATCATCTCTTTAGTTTCGTTACATCCCGTCCAATCTTCGATACATGCGCAGAGCTGAAGAGTTGAGGAGTTTAAAAGTTAGAAGAACTCAAACAGTGGAGTGGTCTTCCACTCCGCAAACTTACAATGGGTGTATCTCACTCTAACAAGTACGGCTTACGTGAACTGGGGTAAAACTAAGCTAGTGGGTTACTAGCCGAAGGACTTTTGGCCGAAAGTCCAACACCATACCACGACCAATACGTGATCAAGAGGTCATGAGGTCGCAGGGTCGTGGTAACCGGGAAATTACGGCAGCCCAGGAACGCGCTTGGTCGCCCTAACCAGACCGTGGTATACCCACCTACTGTAACATCGTATTCCCGACGAAGCGATAACTTCAGGAGGTTATTGCCGACAATTAGTCATGGGACCAATACAAGTTTCCTCGCTGGTGTGGAAAGGGTAGATTATTGGACTCGCGCACAACAACACCGGCGATATCAACGACCCCTAAACAGTACCACTGGCACTGGTACCAGGAAGTGGAAGATGAAGAGGTAGAGGTGGAGAAAGAGAAGAGAAGAGAAGAGAAGAGAAGAGAAGCCACCAAGTCTGGATGAAAATGAGCAGAAAATACAATGTGCATTGTTGGTCAAACGCAAAATTGATCATGCCAAGTTCTGATATCGACTAAATTTGCTTTGTTCGGCTGAAATATGGCCCCGAAACTACACGAGCACCGGACAAATTACCGGTACTGCTAATTGCATCGGCTTGACGTACGACTCATGAATATAATTTTCTCTATATACTTCAAGATGCGGAGAACGCACGTGCAAAGTGCAATGTGGATAGATATTAGTGCACATAGTTTAGCGTGTATCGTTTGCCGCAAGGGCCCCACGGCGTTGCAACCGTTGGGTTGACCAGCACCATGAAGCATACGGAACTTTCTAAAGAGCATTAGCAGTTTTCAAGTCGCTTGCAACTCTAGGCCCTGAGGGTCTAACCTTAGATACCATTACTAGGCCACCAGCGACGCGCCACTTTGCCATTCGGTCCACACCGTTAGAGAAATAACTCTGCGTCGCTCGGGGGTTTGTCCTGAGGTACGGAAGGCACGTTTACAAATTTTTACCCGCGCAACAAGTGATCCTCACATCCTGCTGCAGGATCATTTTCAGAGTATTCAAAGCACCGGATTCTGCAGAAGAACGAACTTCTCCTTACTGTAATCATCCTGTAAATAAAACGTTCCCAAGTTCAATCCCTTTTGACAAGCGTAACAGCGAGAGCAGCCCAGATTGACCAACAAATGAATGACCAGCCTTAGTAGGCTTTCAGGGTAATCCTTATCCTCTAGGAACTGGTAATGATCATTCATCTTAGACTTTTGTGTAGCATCGAATCCCATAAGCCTGAGATTTGATGGCAAATAATGACGCGGCAATTAGTAACTTCTGATAGAATAAAGCCTCTGTTCCCTAAGTAAGCTCAAAACTGTCATCAGACTAATTATTGGGGATTAGTAAGAGGTGCATGCATGTATGTAGGTACTAGTTCCCCGAATGTCACCGCATATGGCGTCATAGCTATCTAAACGGATGCCGACAGCGATGACGTTGCACAAGGAACAACTTGTGAAATTCAAAGTTTCTCGTCGTCGTTGTCGTCGTCGGAGTTCAGGTCAGAAGGTCCATGGTCGTCAGGGTGCACACGTGCTGAGGCAAGTAACCTGGTCCTCCTTTGTTACGTGCTACGGAAATGGATTAAGTTGGTCATTGTGGTTCAGCATCATGTTGGTGGCTGTGACCAAGAGTTATGTGAACTTTGTGGAAAAGAGGAAACGAATCGATATCATTCCGTCTACCATGTGAACGGGGGTTGATGGGGTAATGAATGATTAGATTTTGCTTGATTTAATTACACCGAAAAGCCACCTCTGATCTACGGATACGGGGCGTTTCTCTTATGAGATAAAAGCGTGAATGGTTATATGACGTGGCGAGGGGATCCGAGGAGAATCCGACCCTAGATAGACGGGAGAGAGAGGAGATTCTGGTTTGTGGCTGAGAGCGAGTATAGATGACTTGATAGATGTTCCAAGCATTTCTGTCGGTACAAGTAGCTTAATTGCCTCAAGATATATCATTCGGAACTGATAGAAATCCTTGATACCGTTCAACGTGTGACGACCAGGGTTCATCTCAGTTCAAAGAGAGATTCTGCATTCTTTGAAGAATAGGCGCCCGCCTCTGCAGCCTCTGATTATCGTTACACGCGGTAATGTATACAGAAGGTTGAGCAACCTTATTCCCAACCATAAATTCTGAGGTAATTCCAAATTCCAGGGTCATGGTTGGTCAGATGCTTGAAAGAGATTTCACCAACAACAATTCCAGCTTTAACAGGAAATTCTGATACGGCCTTTTGGCGTAAAAAGTTTAAACTCTGAATGCCGAATATATAAATTTATACTCGTGTGTATTTTGTTTGCTTGTTCTTTTCGAAAGAGAAATAATCTAAAACACACGACGAAAGGTATGGGAATTTCGTGGATAATTGATAGTCCAGAGAAGATTGCTACCTGTACACATGGAAAGTGATTGATTTATTTTTGTTTATACTTTGTACTTCGTTTTTTAGTGTTTACTCAATACGTTTATGGTACCAAGTCGAATCCCAGCTTTTCGAATAATGATTAATTGATCTCTCGCTTTAGAACAAACAAGCACAAGCGTACATCGAGGCACGTATTGCATGCTTAGAAGCGGAAACATGAGGGTCGGATCACTGTATTTCGTTTTTATTTGTTTTTCATTTTTAGCTTAATTGCCTATACTCATTTTGTCACATGTAGTACCTATGTGAACCGAATTATTAATCCTCCGCAGAGATTTATCTCTGAATTCACGTGGCAATGCCCAGTGGTGCGGGTCGAGTCGGTTTCTCCTGAAAATAAAATCACGTTAAATATTTCGTCTCTTTACCCAACCGGCAGGACCTTGACAACGAAAAGCTTTTGAATAATCTAAACGCCGAAAGAATTTCCCGGTAGGAAATTTGTATTATATATTCATCGCCATGCTACGACGCAATCCACAACTCGACGGTGCGGTTTCAACCTTGCTAAAATTCCTACATTTTTTTTAATTCTAGTCCATCACTCCCCGTTTACCTCATTAATTTTGAAAATATAATTACGCCACAATCGCTTAAGGTGTAAACTGAATCGTGCCACTGATATTATTCAGTTTATTTATTTCTACCCCGCGAGTAAAAAATTCAAACAGGAAGTACCTCTGCGTACACGTACACTCGTGCATGTGACCTGCTTGATAGCCATGCTAATTTCGGCAATTTGATGTCGACGATTTCGTACGAGGCGTTCGTAATATGGTTAAATATCACACAGTGGCATTTGTTATTCCATTACTAAAGTGGGTGTGTGTCATTCGCGTAACTCGGTTAGTAGATAACGTTTAATAAAAGCTTATCTTATCACTCCCCCGACAAACCCTTTGCGAATTATTTCACCTTGTCTTCAGCAATCGCTGCAGGACTTTTAATTTTTCTAATTCTCCACTCAGATATATCACACAGACCTGCGTTTATACCGATAATAAATTAACTGTATATGCATATCTACGAACCAGGCAGTCTTGCTTGACATTAATATAGTATGTACCCACAGTAGCTATCGTACTGGGTGTACAAGGATAGAAACGAACTCTGCAACCTCTATGTACTGAATAGCTGAAAATCGTTCTTTGACTAAATGTGCAAAAAAATAAAATTAGATTATCTTTTTTTCCCAAACTTTTTGATGATACATTGAAAATTTGCTCTCCTGCAGAATCTCCCTGTACTTCGTCGGATCTTTTAGTCCTTGATAATGAATAGTTAAGATAGTATTTTGTGGCACCCTGTATATACTTGGAAACATTCTTGATTTTATAATGACACGGTTTGGTTTCACACTTTCTTTTCCCTATCAGAACGATCAATTATTTCTAGACCAACCGGGCAATCATTATCTCTATAAACAATATTCCCCTGGTTGACAAGCACCGATTGCTTCCTAGGTAATTATTATGATCGGTTTAATTAAATATAACGACGACATTAACTCAATTAGTCGCATTATTCAAAGCTAAGCTCGACAGGCTGGTTTCGCTGCTTATTATATCTGGACGTTGAGCTTGAAAAATACTTCGCATAAAATAAAATTCCTCTAATATCACGTTGCCGTACTATTTTAACACTTGCTCACGTTATTTCTGACTCGTTAAATCTCGGCTTATGAATCGCACGGGTCTTTTTTAGAGCTGCACTTAGAAAGGAGCGTTAAAAAAAAAATAAAAAAATGAAAAGCGTGACGTTTTTTCGTCTTTTCTTTTTCCTCTTCATTTCATACGCAGACACAAAATTTCTCACTTCATATGCAAGAAGTAATAATTTTCATACGAACACGGCTTAATCCCTAACCTGGTTTCAGAGTTCGATCACGAACTCTTAATTGCACCCACGAAGCAGTTACCCTCGAAGTTGACTTTGCATGTACCAACTCCACTTTGCGTATAGTTTTCCCAGCTACCGTATATACTAGGTATAGTGAGCGGAAATCGCTTCATTTGAATACGTATTATAAAATGTATATTGGAAAAGTTATATCGAGAAAGGTCCTTTTTTTTTATATATATATAAAAAATATACAGTAAATTTTTCTAAGTATAAGTCATTTGCACTCGCGCAAAGATAAAAAGGAAAAAACATCACCCTCCTATTTTCGCGAAACAGTTAATTCACGAAGAGTACTTTGGGCGCAATTGAGACGACCGGGAATCAGGTGGAGAGAAAGAAAGAGAGAAAAAAAAAGAAACGAAGAAGAAGAAGTGAACAGCAAAAGAGACAGAATTGTAGTCGAAAGAGGCGGGAGAAGGGCAACAAAAGGCAGTGGCCCTTGGGAACGTAAATCCTTCCGGTAAATTTAAGTACATTTCTACTCGTTCGGTATATTAACCCGAAAGTAATATACTACAGGAACCCGACGCGCCTAGTAATGCGTCTTCGCGTGCGTGTAATTATCGAAGTAAATGTAAAGACGTTAAAATAGTTCCGGTGTAATAAAATCTTAACTAAGAACTTGCGAACCGTGAGATCCTGCTGAGAACAGTTACGATCCAAGACCACGATGCAGGTTCGATCGCTCGAATGAATCGTTTGACCCTTGCTGGTTACATTATACATGTACACATACCTTCGAACAACTACATCCAGGCTCAAGTCACGCGTATTTTCGAGACAATAAATCTTGACTTCTATTTATACTTTGCAGAAATCAGAGGCAAATTAATAACCCGATATAACGATAATGGGAGATTGCGGAAAACCATTAAAATAACAGGTCGAAGAACATATCACATCGTCATATCACCACAGTGAATGACCGGCTCGATGATGAACCCTGAATAATTCACAGGAGTTAAACAATCGAGGAATCTGACGTGATATGTTAACTGATGTGGGGATAGAACAGTGCCTATACATATGTATGTTACATACTACTCGGCAAAGACAAGGCGAAACGTTTAAAATACGATTACATCGACACAGCTGGTTCTGACGAATACCGCTAGTCATCTGACCCCCTAATCGACCAATTAGTTATGTGATCTCTGACTAAATTACAGGTACCAAAGTACCTACCTAACCCGAAGCAGGGAAGGTTAAAGAGTTGGAGAAGATAATATAAGCGGTTTACGACATTGAGGAGAAGAATATACGTCGAGTTTAAACCTCTTTCAGTACCGAAGTTCTACTGCGGCGAAGGAAGAAGTCAAAACTCGGTTGAACTTACACTGGTCAAGTATTATAGTACACCTACCCTGAATAGTGGATGGTCAGTCGTGAAATTGAAGCGGTAAACAGAGTTTCCGAAATTACGAGGTATCTCGAATAATTCTACAGCGTGTTACCGGTGTTACGCGTTTTAGAGGGCTCTTGCAAAGACCCAATCGCTTGTATGCCCGACGCGGACGCGACGTGTATAGGAAATGAAAGTTTAATAAATCTATCGGAAATCTTCTTCCTGTGGTCATTTGTGAAACTGATAGACATCCGTTTCCATTGGGAGAAGGACAAACGTATCATAAATCAATTCTGTATTGCAGTGAAACCGCGACCTAGACTTTCGAGCTTGGTGAACGGGCCCATTGATTCAAGAATTAAATAGCCTACTGTGAATGACCTAAGTGTCTTTCATCGATTTTTCTTTTCTCAATCATCCGAGAAACTCTGAACCCCAACGAAACACCTCGCAGGTTCTACTGTCAAATTTCAAAAGAAATTATTTGAAGTCTGTCACTGGCGTTGGCCGATGTTACAAGTTTATTACCGACGTCAGTCACCTTCGTAATCTTCTGATATTGTGAAAATCCCAGCCACCCTCGCCGGACCGCGCAAAGTTCTTATTGGAAATATCGCAAGTCTTGCTATGAAATCGAGTTTCTGATGGCAGATTTATTCCGATAATATTTGGCCTTTCGCGTTCAGATGATATCCCGGGAAAATCGAGGTTGTAGATTCCAAGGAATGAGTGCTGAGTCTTTTGTTCAATATACACACAGCATGAAGTCAATCTTTCACTTCTGAAGAATGAATCCCTCTTTCGGTACTAACACGAGGAATAAAATGAATTTGAGAACATCTGGCAGGCAAAGCTGTCTGTCGTTTTAACTTAGACAAATCCTTCGAGTGTCTTCTTCGCATTGCTACCCTAAAACTATCAGATTACGTTCAGCGATAGAGGAATGGAAGCGAACCTTTTCGTTTACCTGCATAACCTGCCTCTGTCCTGTGCAGGAGCCAGATATTCCAATCAAGAATCTCGAGCCAAGGCGATGCAGAAGCCGCGGCAGTATAAACCGGCTTAAAATTCATAATCTAAGAAGGTTTAGCTTAAATAAAAAAGACGGGATCATCAGTCTCAGCATCAGCATCTAACCGTGAGGGTGAATCGGATGAACATCTCGTGAATTTTTAATGCTCATACCAAAGCGACGAGAGAATTCTGAGCATTGCTTCATATCGACTTCACACTCTTCGCACATCAAACAGAGCTACTCGATTCATCAGAAACAGAGGCTGTATTAGATATATGTACCTAGGTGAGATATTTTCTCACCGTTCACAGCGTTTTAACGACCCGATGAAATTCTGGCACAAAGAGGGTTTAACGAGGTGCTAAATTTATCACGCAAGTTAATTTTCGCCTCAAAGATAGGAAAATAAAAAATTTTTCTCGCAAACGGTTCGGAATATTTACTGACACGAGTAAGCGCCTGTATTTTGCCTTTGAAATTCGAGGACAAAAACAGGTCGGTAGAAAGCCGTATGGTTCCGAGTGAGAAGTTTCAATCTGGTATTCATAACGATTCGGTTAACTTCACTGGACAAAGGAATATAGAGACTCGTTCCCGTTCCCGTTCCCGTTCCCGTTCCCGCCTCGGAATTGAAATTGGAATCGTAATCGTCAATTTGATCCCGGAAATTCAGACTCGTCGTCCTACCGGGCAGTGTACAGCTCGACTTTCTATTCGGGGCGCAACAAGCGACGCTGTGCGGCCACGAACGAACAAAATGGTGTACTTTTATTGTGACCAGCGAAGCGGAAAATAGCTAATATTCTAAAAGGTTCTCATGGCATGGTGGCGTAGAACTTGATGGCGTGAACTCACCGTCTACGACTTCTCACCCGCGCACTGTAGCTACTATACTGCAGCAGCTGCACTTACGCTCATTTCTTTACCTACTTACAGGTTTTATTTTTTAATCACTTATTTGACGTCCGCAGGTCTGGTTTTCACCTCAATCGCAACTCTATGGGTGGTAAACAGCTCCATTATGCCAATACGCCAGTGAGTGTTTATAACTCATGAGTGCATGGATTCTAGAAGTTCGAGTTTGATCCTATCAAACCTCAATTCCTCTGTTTCAGTAGATTTATGTCCTACGTGAGGATTCAGAGGTGCAGTGAATCAGGATTAGCTCTAGCACTCGAAATTCTGATCAGCGTTTATACATCCTAATAAATTTTCCAATTCCAAGCGTCTCTGAACAGTAGGAAGGTAGAATCGAGACTCTAGAGGACCGAACAAAAATTTTGAAAATCAAGTTCGCGCCTAAACTTGCTCAAAACGAACATAACTCTCGCCTATATAGGTGCGAATCAGAATTTCATCACGTGGACAGTCCTGCCCTCAAATTTTATTTCGCACCCCCAAGTGATGGGTGAGAATTTTTATAATTAAACTAAAATTTTTATTCCAACTCGGGTGTGTCTTATAATTATTACAACCCCGATATTCACCGCAGGATAAATGAATGAAATTAATTTTTTCTGACAAGCGGTAAGGCGAGGCTGCCATCCATCGAGACCTAGTCGAGAGATCATTATCACGAAATGCAAGCGCATCTTAATTATTCTCTGAGAAATTTTGCCTTAGCCAAAGTCTTATCCACTGGTTCTTAGCCAACTTTATCTTCCCGTCTTACACTCGCTCATTCACGTCGTAGGACAAAGCGCTCTTTTTCGCAACACCGTACAAAGTGAAGAGCAATTATTTCCGAAGTAGTTCACTTCAATTTCGTCTCTAACTTAAATCAGATTACAAAAACGAAAGTGACATAGTCAGACGTGCGAATTTCTGCGACAAAATTTCACCCTTCATCCTCGGAGAGATTAAAATCACAAAGAAGATTAAAACCGCCTCTATTAAATGTCCAAATAAATAATTCGACTAGGTAGAAGAGGGAAGTGCATAAAAGATGATCGCATGATGAACCGAATGTTGTTTTTGAATACAGTTTAAATTTGAATATATCTGTTTGGTATGCTGGGCAGCTTTGGCTCCGGTCCATCCACCCCAGGAGCATAAGCGTCGCGTAAGACTCAGAGATCGATTAATAACAGCGCATTTGAGGCGGGTGCATAGCGATACCTACATACCTATAGTATAGCTCCGCAAGCATGTCAAGAGAAAGTCGCGTATCGATCAAATCAATCACAAGATGGCTACAGGCTCGTTAATCTAGCCTTCGTTTGTATTCAAATTAGTAGTACTAGATGCGTGTTCACGTATTGAAAGATCAATTTATACGCGGTAACATTGCATGGTAGAGACTCCTACGGTAGGTAGATAGCTGGTATGGATAGGTAGTACCAATAGTAATCGTGATATATGACCATCGAACCTTCGAAACCTCGTTATCGAGGCAATAGAATTTAATGTACGAACTCACAGTCATTAAATTTATACCAATAATCTTCTACCCAATTCTCCACGCAATCACGTCCACAGTTCCGATAATTTTCAACAATTTTCATCCCTTCGACGGCTGCATTTGCGAAAATGCGCAGGGACATTGGGAAAGATTCGTACAGTGTTTCCGACGACAAAGTCAGAATATAAATTTTGGTATCATTTTACAAGTTCGCACCGAAGACTCGATTGATCTGATCTGATTCACATCCATCGATCCTCACGTGTAGAACATTATTCTAATAAAACAGAATTATATTCCTTGGGGAAAAACCGAAGAACAAATAAATTGAGGTCTTGGAGGATCAACCCAGAACTTCTGTTCTGTGATTATTAATCGAAGCAGTGCGGCAGTCCCAGTAATGCCAGTCCTAGCCATAAAAGGTCTGCAGAAGTCATGTAGCATGTGAGCATGTTTCCTGAATATTTTTCCAGGCCAAAAATTGGCCGACAGCCAGACCGGCCCCGTGTTGATAATGCATATTACCGCGCGTTGCGCTGGCCGTTACCATTGCAATAAAACTAAGTCTGCTTCCCCACCCTTGTTCTATCCCTCTTATTCCTATATTTCTCTCTTTCACCCTCTCTCTCTCTTTCTCTTTCTCTCTTTCCAACCTCCCTTAGATCTCGGGCATGCAGCCGCTTCGAAACCCAGCTGTTAGCCCGGGTGTACCGACCCGGTATACACTGGGAAGCCATCAGGCAACCCCTCGGACTCGACAATAGCACACATTCGCAAAGTTACGACGGTTCCGTGCTTTGGATACACACGACTAGCATTATTACTCATTTTCCCGACGCGCGATCATCCCTCGATTCAAGGATCCCTCGGACAGCTATAGGAGGTACCGTGCACTGCACGAGCGATGATCGCAATCTCTGATTATCGCGACGGATCGTCGACGGATCAATGTCCAGGATGGACGTGTGGCCGTCCAGAGTATCGCGGGAGGATTTGCGGTCACCCTTATAATTATTCCCCTCTAATTCGTCGAATGGCACGCGCGAAAGAACTCGGATGTTTAAAACAAGTTTTATTCAACGCACGTTCAATAGTATACCCTTTAGAAAAAATTACCTACCCCTTTAACCACAACCGATTGTATTATTACGCCGTAGGGGCCACGCACCAATTGCGTATTTCTTCGTTCTCTTCTTGCCAAGGGTAAATTTATCTCCACTTTCGATGTTGCTTCGAAGAAAAATAAATGAAAAAATTAATTCATACGAGAATCGAGAATTTGCGCATCAGAGGTTCCAGGATCGCCAATTTGAGTCTTGAAACGTGATCATTGATTCTGAACAACTCCGTGAGAGGGAGTGAAAATTCTCAGTAAAAGCACCTTCGCTACTGCACATTCGGCATCATCGAGCGAGTCTACATACGTCTAGATATAGTATAACGAAATCTAGGCGTGGGTGCGACGCACCACGGAGTGGCGAGGGTGAGAGGTGAAACCCGACACATACATGGGTGTGGTAAAAACGACATGGGGTTGCAGAGACGAAAGCTCGACACACTCCCTTCATTCCCTGACCCATCTGTTCCGTCAAGTAACGTGTACAGTTCATTTAATAACGTACCTATACATCTCTTGCTAGGTGCCAGGTCATACGATGAGTGACGGACAGTGACAAGCGACAAAAATTACGCCTCGCAGATTTCGTCCGACGACTTTGCGTCGGATTTTACATAGTGTGAAAAACAGGGTAAAAAATTACGACCCCATTTTCTGACTCCTACATTGACAGCTCTCCTCCTCTTACGTCTGGCGTGGAATTTATGAATCTGAAATATGAAATTCATGTACGTGAATTTCTTACCATATCATAGATTATAATAGTTGCAAGGCGTGAACTATGCCTGAGGTTATAAAATTATCAAATTATAAATTACTACCTCTACCTATATAGTATATATACATATAGGTATGTATTATATGCACCGAGATGAGACGAGCCAACTAAACTCGTTCTGAAGTGTAATTAATCTTTACTGACGTACGAAAAACGAAATAATCAGCTTTATTAATGTTATTATATTAATGCATAGGCTTGGCTGTTGGCATGTAGGTGTTTCGAATTTATAATAACTAAAAGGTTTGGCCCTAGAAAAAACGAAAATAACGAAAAAAATTTATAGTACAGGTATGAAAAGCCTGCGATGGATTTCGCTTAGCTCACATACGCGTAAGGTCATAAGGCGTTGACCCGACGAATTCAAATCGAGTTTTACACCGGGGGTAGAAACTCAGAGCTTGTTATCTTTTTCTTGTAATTCACCGAGACGGTGGGGAAAAAAAAAGAAAAGAAAAAAAACTATGAAAGAATAAGACCGAAAAATCTCTGCACCCACTCACTTTTGCCTGAAGCTGTGAAAACCACCTCTGCAAGTTCTCGGAGTATTTTTATTCTTGCAATAATTCAAAGCTCCTTCAAATTACGCGACAGACACAACCTAACAACGTTTATTCCTTTTATCGTGCAAAACTGATACCCTGCGGTAATAAAGAAGAAAAAAGAAAAAAAAAAAAAAAAATCAGTGAAAAACGGCAATTGAATAAATATCCCCGCAGATTTATTCAAACAATGAATTCACCAAACAGGAGAAGAATTTCTCGCTGCGTTAATCCCATCGGTTATACCATATTATATTTTATTATACTATATTGCCGTGTAGATATTCATTCCGTATTATACCTAAACACAATGCAGTTGTCAGACCCACCGTAATTTGAACAATTAATATACATTTAATGCGCTCAATTAAACGATCGACTGATCAGAAATATTTATATTTATCCGCAGGAGCTCTGCCGCGAGCTTTAGGCATTACCGTCCTTTGCCCAATAAATCGTCATTACGATCGTATATAATCGGTTTATAATAGTTAATAATGGTAAATAAACAATCAGTCGCTTCGGTGTCGTACTATTTCACCCATATATATACAGGTATACCTAATATGTATCAGAATCACCTGCAGGAGTGAAAGCGTTTTTTTTTTATTTTTGAAAAGTATTGAAATCCAAACTAAAAAAGTTGAATAATAAAATAATCCTCGGGGTACCATGGGATGATAATAAAAAGGAAGATGCTCAAACCACGCGGGAATTAATTGTTATAAAATACGGGAATGTCTCTCAATTTTGGCCTGTCGATTGGTAGGTGGGGTCAAGTTGACCCCTAAAACGTGTCGGGGTGCTAAAACCTCCTCTTGGATTGCCTACCGCTACGATCGTGTTCGGAAAGTGCTCGGAGGGTAGTTCCGAGGGTATTTCCGGAGCCACTCCCTCGGCAGGGCGTAGGTGAAATTGAAATTAAACAACACAAATTACATTCGTATAACGCAATCAGGAAGGTTGTTTCAATTCTCAGTTCCTGCAGGCCCGAGGACTGGTGGTAGAAAATTGACTCGAAATGGACATTTAACGGGAACTCTCTGCTCGAATAATAAGAGAATTCGTATCATTTCACTCTGCAGTTATCCCGTTTTAACGACATTCTAATTTTGGCAAAATTTTCGAAGAAAAATAACAAAATACCTGCTTGACTCTTAAAAATTTCGCTCGACATAACGCCGAAGAAGATACTGTAGTTTCACAATGGGTATATACGTGTATGGGTACATACCGTAACGAGACAAACGGTTTTTCCCACCCCGTGAACATATGTAAGCTATACCTATACGTATACACGGCTGAAAGAATAATGAGAGCTCTTTGCGCGTTCAACAATACATGAAAAGGTGTATAATCCTGTCCTGCTCTAGTTATCTTTACCTTTACCTACGTTTACGTATGTACATAAATACGTATACATATTACGGGTACGTAGGTAACCCGACCTATATCATTACGTACAGAGTATAGAGAGCGGTCACGGGTCGACCCGTAACCCGTAACCCGACAACGCGACGATTCCATACGTGTTTTCCCTATACCCGCCTTCTTTGTACCCTTTAAAGCTTTTGTCTTTAATGAAAGAGTGTGACGCTCGATTAACTTCGATATCGTAGTATACGGTATGGTTTGTTTGAAATTTGAAGAAAGCGGGGAAAACCCTTTTTGAACAAAAAAATCTGTTGATTTACGTCAGTCTGTTCCAGAATCTACCCAAAATCCCATAACCTTGCGGCACGATGTTGGGGTATTCCTCGATACTATCAGAGAACAGAGAGGGCCGTGGGTACTTAAGTATATACGAGCACATATTTATACATATACACCTATATACGTAACGTATACCGGACCGTGTACAGTTATAATTGCTGCGATTCTGCCCACTGCCTCTACGATCGACCCTACGATTACCCGTTGCGATGTGAATATCTCATGTTACGGGTCAGCTAAATATAAATGAATATATGTTGGTTTTTTCTCTTCATCTCTTTTCATAAAAAGCATCAAAAAGCAAAGAAACATCCCTTGATTGAAAAAATCTAGTAACTACAATCGAACGGTTCATTAAAACTCCATCATCTCTCTATATGGTTTCGAATGGTTTCGATTTCTATACGTCTCACATCAACCAGTTGCACCACCAACCAGCTTGGAAATAATCCTATAAATAGTGATACGGATCTATAGCCGTTAATCAAATCAGCTTCCGTATTTCTTCTTTAAATCCCTGCTTCCTCCCATCTATAGCATATATATATATGTATATATGGTTGTAGCTATAAGCATCACGTGCGTCGTTGATCCCCGCTTTGCGTCTTACACCAAGTTATACCAGGGTGGTAAATGCCTCGGTATGAGTAAAATCTGCGTCTATTTATTTATCGCGGATATCTCTTATCATAAATCACATAGAGCTCTCAAGAAGCAGGGAAAGAGGGTTGCATGATTAATGCTTTTACGTTACGTCGGGGTCACCCGGGTCACTGGCAATCAACTAAGACTTATCATTGTGCCGGGAAAGCTTCAAAGCTTCAAAGCTTCGAGCTCTGCAGAGATCCAAGCTTCTTATTCTGACCAGCCTACAGCCTGAACTTTTATTTCTTTTTTTTCCTACAATATCGGCACAGATGTGTCCAGGTAATAGTTTTCCATCGGAACACATGAATACCAAGCATGGAAGGTATCGAATGTAAGTAACGGTCCGTACTGAACGAACTCTATAATTTCACACCACCTATATATACCGCGGCATGAACGCTCCGAGAATATCCGATAGCGAGGATCCCATCGGCTTGTATCAATCGGCTGGATTATCGGAAGAATTGAACCAGGCGATCGGCTTTTTTCATATGAATAATAATAATTAGATTCGGATGAATTTACCTGAACGTAAAAATAATTTCACCGATTTCGGTATCGTCTCTTAGCGCGACATTCTGTACTAGATAACTTAATGCACGATATGAAATCTCAAAGGGTCAGGATAACAAACGTTCTGTGTTATAGGCGTGGGTGGAAGTGAGATAGAATAAGAAGCAAGGTTAACAGTTGGATTAACATATAACTAGATACAGGAGGGTTAGCTAACCCCAAAATGCTTCAACCGACTCCTGGATAAACTAATAAGCGTATGTAAATTTGGCGTTCGTTAAAGCAAGGGGTTCGCGCGTGTTCGCGGATCAAAGTAAGCTTTTGCGCTTATATTTATAACCCGTGCGGATTAAATTTTACAATTTTAATACAATCCTTACGATTTCCAAATATTAGAGTAAAAAAAAACAAAAAAACAGGGGGAAAAAAAATGAAAAATTCTGTTACAAAATTTTCACTTGGTTTAACA
Organism: Tenthredo livida; assembly: GCA_963992785.1. Taxonomy (NCBI): domain Eukaryota; kingdom Metazoa; phylum Arthropoda; class Insecta; order Hymenoptera; family Tenthredinidae; genus Tenthredo; species Tenthredo livida. The sequence continues at coordinate 2,270,054 of OZ023071.1, read as the reverse complement.
CGTCTGTATCTATAGTGTTAATTTTCGTGCTGATTACCCGAGTATAACAGTTTTGTCCTGTTACGTTGGAATTATAACTAAAATTGAAGTAAAATTGAGCTGGAAGTTTGGAGTAAACATTTTCTGTCCCCCAAACCGTAAAAGCCCTTTGTTAACTCAACCGTTCGTTGTTTGGAAAATCACTTTGGCACGTTTGGCTAGAATTGCGATTACGCGCGTGGTGTCGCAGAATTGAATGCTGTGCTTGCGAGAGAGTGACGTAGCTCCGGTTCGGTTAGAGGGCGATAGAATTTCGCCGTTTTACATCACTGCGGTTTAGTACATACAGATACACAATATATATATGTACCCATATATACCTACTCTGCGAATTTTACCTCGCGAATAATGACCGCGTGGTCGAGAACGAAACCAACCAGGGATGTAGGTAGGTAATATATATATATACAAGATTGAAAAATAAATTATGAACAGGTGAACTGCGGAAAAATTCACTTTTCACCTGTATGCCTAATATAGATTCTATACGGATGTACATTAGGGTGGTCTTTAATTTGATCATTTCCGAATTTCAATGTTCCCACGGGCCAGGACGTCTGCAAATATATAAAAAAAATTTAGCCAAAACCCAGGTTCATATGTCAATTATTCTCAGTACCCACCGCCTCAAAGCCTTCGAATTTTTCCATTTGAACAAAACACGATTTGTGACATTCCGCGGTAAATTTTTTTTCTTCCTATTGCAGTAGGTGTAGCTTCGAAAAATGTCAAACTTGGTACACCCGATACCAATAGTAGCAGGCATTTCATGAAAATTCGACAGATTTTCAACGAAATAATTTTCAAAGCTGTCACATTTTCGAAAAGTGTGTTTAAATTTTAAAAACAGTTTCACGGATACCTAACTACTATAGGTAAGAAGTGTGCGGAGTTTTCATATTCAGAGGAGCGATAGTGCGATAGGAAGTAAAAAAATAACTCCAAAATACTAAAAATCGTGTGTTAATCAAACGGGAAAGTTCAAAGCGGTTAGGGCAGTAATTAGAGAATTGAGATAGGAAATTGGGGTTTTTACGAAACTTTTTTGCATATATTTGGATACGTTCTGGCCCATGGGAGTATTGCAATTCGAATATGACCGAATCAAGGGCCATATACCCTAATCCTAATGTACATATTTGTATTTATTTTATAATATGTCTAGGTATGAAAGGCGAGTGCCTTTATCGGTAAAAGTTAGTTTTACATATTACGACATTATGAGTACCTGCAACAAGTTGTCGCAGTATAAGTTTGAATTCTCTCATTTGATAAACGCGGTATGAGAGAGCTGTATAGCCGTGAAACGAGAGCACGATTGCAGTAACGCGCTTTAACGCTATTATAATGTAGACATCTAGAAGGTATACGAGTCTATATACATGTATACATATATGGTAGAGCTATCTCACGTATCTACGTTCTATTCATATTCATATTCATATTTGCTTCATGCGCATTGAGGACGTCGCGAAAGGCACTCCACCCTCGCGAATAGTCGAATGGTGCAGAGTATGGGATTCCTATTTCTAAAGAACGTAGATACGTTTCAAAGCTACGTAGAAACGCCCGCTATATTACCGGAGATATTATACCTACGTCAATGCGGTACACTAGGCAATCGGACGAAACTTCAATAGGAATAGAAGATAAGAATAAAAGAATAAAAACGAGGGACAAGAAAACAAAGAAATAGAGATCATAGGACAAATGGATCAAAGTTTCATTAAATAATTAAACATCCAACAGACCCGCACGATTATCAATTTTTAATTAGCCTGCAGGACCCTCGAACCTTTCTTTCGTCTCTCCAATTCTCGTTAGACTCGATAGCCGGACTACTGGGTCAGTGGATAAAGACAAATAGATAGCGTTGTCAGAAAGCTAATGGTATTAATCTGGTGGCGAGGGCCCATGAGCGAGGGTGTTAGGGTACAGTGACAGCGTAACTTGTTATACAGTAGTCGTTAGTACGGAAAGTATAAGGACCCAGGACGACAACCAGTCGGCTTATCTGATCCCGTTGGGCAAGAAAATTAAGTAGTTTAAGACGAGGTAGTAAGCCAGTGTAAGACGAGGTACCTCATTGCACGCTTTCGGACTTCACACGTTAAGCCCTGTCCCGAGTTGTCGGAAGAATTTTTTCAAACGGTAAACAGAACCGAGAATAAAATGAATTTCATACGATTGCGAATTATTTCTGTTGCACCTAGATATAGGTAATTATTTTTTTTATGGGCAGAAAAGAACAGGTAACGTGAGTGATCAGAGAAATGATCGTAATTTTAACGCTTCTAGCGCACCTCGCGATAGAATTGGGGCTTAGTAAATAAGAGAATAGAAATTGGTGGTGCAGATCGAGAGAAGACTGGGCTGAAAAGAGAAAGGAGAGCTATAAAACGAGCCACTAGCCCAGAGAGTAATAAAAACGAGAGAAGAATGGGTGTATATATGTATGTATGTGTGCGTGCGTGCGTGCGTGTATGTATGTAGGAGAAGGAAGAGAAATGAAAGAGAGAAGAAGAAGAAAAAAGGAAGAATGAGAGAAAAAAAAATTCACCCATGACAGAAGTGAAGAAGAAAGCCAAAAAAATAAATAAAAAATGAAATAAAAATCTAATTATATTAAATGACGCCAAATTACAGGTTTGTCTGAGTGCCGCGTACCGAAATAAAGATGGGGAGCAACACGTGGACGAAGTTTGGACGTTAATGTTACGAAACAGCGCGGTCACGTTTAAAGAATGAATATTAATTCGAAAATTAAAGGTAAAGCGAGAAAATTGGGCTTTCACGATCGTATATGTAGTTTATAAAATTGTATAACATATTAACCCCGCATCGTATATTATAGCTGCACACCTGTGATTTTAATTAATTTCTGATAATCGAAACGGAAGCCCTAATCACGCGGACTTATAAATATTGATGTGTATTGATTATAGATATTTCTATCTATTGACACATTCATTTATTTAGTTTTATGTGTATATGGATGTGTGTATCTCGTATTTGTGTACGTACGGAGTAAACCGATGTATAATATTAATACCGTAAGGTTCCTATATGAGATTGATTATTCGGACGGTAGGAAAATTGAAAGAAAGGAGAGAAGAAGAAGAAGAAAAAGAAGGAAAAGAAAAAGAAAAAGAAAAAAATGACGGTACATATTAAGCAATAAATTAAACGAAGCAAAATATCTTATGTAAGAGAGAAAGAGAGAGTATGGCGAGAGGGCGATGTGGCGCGCGTGCTCTAGATTGCACGTTGGCCGGACGAGGTAAATAAATTAAGCTAAGATATCAGCCGCACGAGGAAAATACGGTTTAAAAACTTGTAACGAATGGGGGTCTTTCGCCCTATACGCCCTTGCCTGGAGTTCACCAACGTAGGTATCTGTATTAGGTAAGTTCTTAATAACTTCTCAGTAAAAGAGAGAGAGAGAGAGAGAAAGAAAAAGAAAAAAAAGAAAAAAAAAAAGAAAATTGAGAGAAAAGATTTTTCCCTCGAAAGTTTCGCAGAAACGAAATCGACTAGAAAAAGAAAAACGAAGAAAAAAAAACAGCAAAAAACATAAACCATGGAAAAAAAAAATAATAAGTAGGAAAAGTCTTTCAACTCTTTATGCCGATAAACGCTAAACGCTAAACGCTCAACGTTAAATGGTGAAAAAAAAAGAAAATAGGGGAATCCCCCCCCCCCCCCCGCGAAAAATAGAAAAACTCCGCGTAGGTATTACTTCCGGGCTTGTGCGAGCTAGCATAAATATATTATATATACATGCCCTCTCGTACTCGATATTTTACCACCCATGTAGTAATTTCTTGAAGGCGTAAAACTTCTTTACGATATTTTAATCCCTTGGATTTGCGCTTTCGGTTACCTCGATGTAGGCATGGCGAACGGGGAACGAAGCGATCGGGTTCAGCGTGCAATTGGCGATGAAATATACGCGCTTCGTAAAAACTGCTTTTTTTCCACACTTTCTCTCTCTCGCTCTATCTCTCTTTATCTTTATTTTTCTCCTTCTCTTTCGCTTTATCTTTCTCGTTTTCTCTTTCCACGCTTCGTTAGGAGACCGCCTACGTTTTATATCAATTTGAAAAATTATTACCGGAATTAATTACCCCGCGGAGAAACAAAGAGAATCCTATCCCATTTATAAATCGCTCAGATTTCTCCGAAGAAACTAAATTCGGAGATTAATTAACCGATGCGAAAATATAGATAGAATAAGTTCGGGAAAATTGTCGAAGCCTTTCTTTTTCGTAATATTAATTACGGTTTTAATAAGTCGTAAGTCTTTACCCCGATTCGTATGTATTATACTCGGTTGAACTCGCCACATAGAAAACTTTTCCGGGTAGTAGGTGTATAAAATTTTCACACGAATTCCGTATACCTACGATATTTAGAACACGCCTGCACTTCTAAGTCGCGGAATTCCTATTTTCATCCTGAATTACAATTATAATAATATGCCACAACGCGCGTATTTCAAAACGGGTGGAATTTTGACGTTGATAAATTGCCTCGTATATTATATACCTATATACCTTTATATACCTAAAACAAAAAGCTCTTTAAATTTACCCAGCTAATTATATCAATATCATTCAAGGCTCCGCGCTCTAATATCTGGAGAAGATTCACCTAGCTGCTACTAGCAGAAAAGGAAAGAAATAAAGAAAAAAAGAAAAAACTTATCCGACGTGTCAATCCCCCGGATATAGGTAATACCATTATTTTAAATTACGGACATATCTGTCCATCTGTTCATAGACGAACAGTCAAAGACCTAAGCATATGTCGCTGTACAAACCGCAACGATAAATTACATACCCGATTATCGCCTGATCCGCATGCACTAGATCATTTGTCTATTCGCGATGCAATTCCAGGGCAAATAAACGATCCAACTATGCCGCACATCATCGAGGAAGTGTAAAGTCCGTATAGGTATATAATAACACCGTATTTAGCTGTAACCAGCAGAACTCCACTTCTTTGAAACGATTTTATTCACATTAGCCAAGGGCTAGTTGGAGTAGCGGGGAATTAAACCACAGCAAGTTTTGCTAACGAGGAAAAAATAAATGCGAGAGTGTGAAAAATAGGGAAAATAGGTACTACGGGATTTTATGTAGAAAATAGGAATCGATCGCAGGCGACAAACGAATATCGTATTTTCACACGAATCCGATGCAGGTGTAAATCGGTGAGTGAGATATCAGCTAGACAAGCCAGGTTTTTCGTCCGCGCAAGTATAGGAAGCCCTGCGGTTCTCGGTTAGATAAAATTTACGAAGCCACAAACGTGGGAGATAAGGTTAACCTGGCGCCTCCTATCTCGGATCTGAACTGGCTATCTCGTCGTATAGGTGGACCGGACGTAGAGAACTACTAGCTAGGAAGAGGAAAGGCCTAGTAAAAATCGTTGGATTCAATTACCTGGTTAGAATAGGTCGTCGTTCCACCTGTTCGGATGCGACGTTTTATATCGAATCTCTTATATATTTAAATTCTGGTACTAGTGCATATAGGTATATATAGGTGTGTATATAGGTGCTGCGAGATAGCTCTCTTGGATATAGAATGTGACTTTCGGATTGAGTAAGCATGCAACTAAGTGCAATGCGGCGGTTTAATTTTTTAAGTGATAAAAGTTTCACCTCATTCAAATTCATTCTAAATATAAATTTAATATCCTAGATCGAGACATGCCCTCGAGACATTTTTTTTATCTTATAATAGCTATCCCAGTTCTATTTCGAAAAATCTCATTTTACAGCACCGATATAGTAACCCACGTACATACGTATACCTATCTACTACTTTCTCTATCTCAACTTTATATTATACACATACCGACACGATTCGAAACACGATAAAGTTAATTATTTCTGTCACAGCAGACAAGTTGGCTATGGGTTCGTATCTATGGGTATAGTGTAATCCGTATGTCCAAATTTTAAAAGTTCTGAATGGTAAAAATCCCTAAATTCCATATTACCGATTCAGAGTTTTTCGAAAGGGTATTTCCCGAAAGTCTGCACAGCCGATTTGAAAAGCTTTGAAACGAAGCACTGCACCAAAGGTTCAAGATCCTGTCGATTATTTATGACATCATGAAGTTATTGATTGAAGGGTCTCGATTAGAATGAACCATTTTTTGTCTTCACATCCTGAGAAAGAGACCGAAATTTTCAGATCCTTGCGGAGTTTTGAATCGTCCGCATTCAGAGCTTTCGGAATTTTAATCTTCTAGAGTTGAACGTTTCTGAACATTCTAAATCGTCTCAAACGAATCCTGAATCTCGACGGTCGGGATTGCTGCATTTAAAAATTTGGAACTTTGAAAATTTCAACTACGAAATAACTGCATCTCGAAGGCCCCCCCAGGATCGCGTAGTAATATTTAACGGAACCCAGACGTATAACGTTCTAATTGGCGTAGTTACGTTCGGGGCTAAAGCTCGTACGGCTGTCCAGGTCAGTTTAGGTCGGAATAGGCTAGCCTGGTTCGCTGTTATACTATCTAACGTTAATATTGACCCTCTCACCCCGCGGTGCTATACAAACAACTAGATTCCAAGCTATGCATATAATACAATATATGTAAGATAAACGCCCTCGGGTCACCTGTAGCCTTTGCCTTCCACAACCACGACCAACGACTTAATTTTCTGGCTTACCAGTCCCTGAAGATTATTTTTTCGGATCTATGTAGCACGCTCACTTTTTGCCATCTCAAACATTTCGTCATATGTAGGTATAGTTGCAAATGCGGATTTACATCTGGTAAGATGTAAAACTGGAAATTTTAACCCTTTCGAAAATCTACAAATATGATGATATCGCGGAGATGCGATTCCTTGAAGGGAAAAAGAAGTAAATAAATCGAATAAAAAACGAATCAAAAAATATGTGATAGTTGATAAAGTTAGGAATAATAAAGAGAAAACGTGAATAAAGTAACACATACCAGATCTCGCCGCGTTCATCATCGCAGGCTGACGCCAACGACACACTCGACAGGATATGAAAAACGTCAAAACGTTGACATTCCCGCTGATTCCGTGTGTAACACAATTCCAAATCAGTGTATAAAGCAGTTACCGCATCGATTGGAGGTACGAAATCGTCCGAATTATAAACAAATTGTATCGAAATCAAATTTTCGAACTGCGAATTCAATATCTTTATATGAGCTGCTATGCTATCGTCGTTAATTAATGAACAATTATAATTTTCCTTTGTAATTATTAACCATGGAAATATTGTCGCTTTTGTTCGGTAGAAATACGTGTAAATAATCTGATTGAAAACCTGATAGCGATTATTTTCGCAATCGGTGATGATGAAAATCGGTAGTAGGTATGGAATTTTATTACGATGGCCAAACCGTCTCTGATGGTAGCTTTTTTTTTTATTCAACGCCATTGCCAATACAGCTAGTGGCTTTAGGTACGTATTGTATTACTTACTCACCTTGTAAATCCCTGCACCTGAAACGGGTCTGTCCATTCCATTCGATGCATTTTTGACGATACTACGCGACACATGACACACAAAATTCGATGCACACCGTTAACTGCTCACCGTTCCGTAATGCAACATCAACTGCTCGCTGTACTTTTCGCCACAGTTTATCGCACCGCAACCAAACCTGGACCTAATACGAATTCGCAGTCTGCTCTACTAGGCGAAAATAGTGTATGTCATTGTATTAAAAAAAAATAAAAAATTTAAAAAATTAAAAAAAAAGAATGAAATATTTTCCCCATTCAGGTATACCTACGTATAATGTATAATGGGAACTGCAGTGGCTCACCGATCGAACTAAATACGAATGAGCATCGTAATTGGAAACCTTTTTTTTTGTTCCAGATCAGTGAAACGGTGTGAAGTAATATTTTACCTCATTAAAACATTAATCTAACTGTTTGATGAGCATGCATATATGTGATCATAAAATATGTATTTTTCATCATCAAAAAGCTTCTTCGTCTCGATAAGTGCGGTTCAAACAGAGGTATTACTTTTATAGTATATCTTACACAGTTTCATCACTCTCATAAAAGGATTGATACTTAAAATTTGAATGCATATGTTTTTTTATCTCAGGATTTAACCGAGGCTTTTAATCGTCCTTTACTCCTGCATCAAAGCCTTTTGACAAAAGGCTGTAATAAAGTCGAGAAAATAGAGCCTCCGTGCCTATCAGAAAGATTTGATGAAGCGACCGAGCATTAAAAAAGTGATAAAATTGTTGCTGATCGACCTTTCTTGCATATTATGCAATACATCGTTCAGCAATGAAGGATTGGGATTATAAATTTGGTAGATAGGTATACGTATCGGTGTAATTTAATCATATGAGTCATTTCACAGCACTTCGCGGGAGTAGACAATCGTTGGTATTAAAAAATCGAGAAAGGGAGAGACGGGGTTCCTAGTGACGCGACGCGTGTAATAAAAAGGGGGAAGTTTTGTAACAAAAACATTCGTCCGCGATACCGCGGCCCGGTGCGCAAGGGTTTACGACCCGGGGTTTAGGACTGCATTAATGCCTTCCACATCCCTTATTCCTCAAGCCCTTTCGCCGTATGTATCTAGCGATAAGGGATACACTCCCATCACACGCTCCACGATGCATTATTATACTAACTCTTTTTTGCCGTTTTTTATCCTTTTTCATCCTTTTCTCGCCCTTCTCTCACCCTAGGCTCCCGTCGACCTGTAAAATCTGACGAAACTGGTCCCCATTATAGTGCTTCAAAAAATGCAGACGGCCAAGGAAGCCCTTAGAGGATGAAACCAAGCCTGCGACGTACTAAAATAAAAATAGAAGCGATTTTAGCTATTTTTTTTTTCATTCCTTTTTTGTCTCTCTTTTTCGCAAAACGATTCGAGTTGAAAAAAAAATGTGAAGCTAGTAACGACGTTCCTTAGGAAGTATATACGCATACCGGCAGATGGACAGCGTAGAAAAGCATCGAGGCCTGCGAAGCACTCGCGGTTTAACGGCTTGACAGATTTGTGAAGCTCGGTTATATAAAAACCCCCAATTACTTTGCCGCCGAGAGGTGCATCGAGGTACCCGCGTATTTAGCTTTTTTGCAGAGTCATTGCTTTCTGGGTAATGGTCGACATTATTACCTGTTTTGTACGCAATGGTTAATAGCGGATGGAATCCCATCTCCTCTCCTTATGCCAGGACGAAACTCAACCTTCCTTAAACTGTCTGCGATTTGAACGTTTCAAAATTCAAGAGGATAGTAGCGTATCCCCTCAGTACCTACTACGAGTGCATCTACACCAGTACACTTATGCCAGTATACGTATATAGACAGAGCTTCCGTCTTCCTAATCCTTAAATTAATTCCATCTGAAACCATCATCTATGCACATGCACATATATCACATGCCTATAAATTTATGCCTACGTGATCTGATCCCGAACTTAGAACCGTGCAAAATTTTGGCTGCACGAATGAGAAGTGGGTTACAGGGGATGGTAGTATGTATGTATGTATATTCTATATACCTATATCTATGCATGAATAACTCAAGTTCTTGAACCTCGTCGAGACCTATGGGTGAAGTTTTTTACCCCTTTTTTATTTTTAAATCTGGTAATTGCCCCATAATCCCGTGAAAATGGCTTCATAACTGTGGATCATAATACAAACTTTACTATGATAGTGTATGTATGTATATACCAGTAGCTGTAACTCGGTTAACTTAGCAGTGAGAACATTGGGTAGGTTATGCACCAAGTTTTAATTGTTATAGGTTGCCTTAGACGATCCTATTTCATATTCCTTGACCATTAAATTAAGTTTCTTACCCTTTGAATCTTCAACGTAATAAATAACGCCCCCACTACCTCGCAGAAATTATATACCTATATATTATGTGTATTAGGGTGGTAGACTTTATTCAGGGCTTGGACGAATTTTTTTAACAGGCAACCCAAAAATCGGCTCTAAATAATTAAAAAACAATTTCTCAATATTTTCGGATTTTCATCTCAACTCTAACCCTTCCCACCAAGAGGGTGGATTTCCTCATTTAAGATACACGTAGTGCTTGGCATTTTTACTGATTTCATCATATTTTTTCAGTGTGATCATTTTTGTACATGACGTTAATTTTTGACATTTTCTACACAACCGATACCGTGTGAAAATTGTTTTCGGATCAAAATCTTACTGATTTCCTTACTGTACATCATTCAGTCTTCATGCACTATGAATATTCTGGTAGTGAATTTTGTGACAGTGATCGTTTCAGATTAAGTCGTATGCAGGAACCTTCTGATGGATTTCTTTCCATTCATTCTTAGATTCCTAGTAATAACATCTCGTTACTGGAATTTCTTATCTGTGTAGCTTTCAGCTGCCAGGTGCATGCCGAGAATTCTATTACGATGATCACCTCTGCAGAGATGAAGAGAAACTCCTTCCATCAGGAGTCGGAATAAGCTCGGGTTTCGCCTCTGTAACAGCGTTCGATTGATAGAAACTAGAAACTTAATTGCTCTATTAATAATATGCATAGGTTTACTTGAAATTGGTTTTATTGTTAAATTGATTTTCCTTCGTTTGCTTTCTTGTTTGTTTTTTCAATCAAACTTCAGACTGACTTTGCAGATATTCAATGTCGGAACGATAATCGGATAATCGATAGAATAATTGAATAAATTGCGTTTAATTTCGAACAGTATTCAAACCGGATGTGAAAAAGAAATAAAATATGGATATAGTTCGAGCCATAAGTCGTAAAGTTCACCCGGTGAAAAAAAGTATTACTCTGACCTTTGTTTTTAGCACTTTTCGACTGTAATTTGACTGTAAAATTTCCCCCTAGAGCTTCACCTCTCTCACACTCATCGACGTAACGCTACGTCAAATTTGTAACAAATTGTAGAATAAAAAAGTGAAATGAAATAAAAGGAAAAAAGAAACGATCTTCAAAAAAAGAGAAAAAAAAAACAGAAACTTCTACATAATATATAGTAGACATAGGTAAATTTTCTCTTCAATTTATTATCATCACAATAATGTGCGGATAAGGTCGATTCGATTCCGGTGAGAACGTTGTAAAGCCAGCCTGCAAAGATCATAGAGCTATTATTGGTTTGCAGAACCGCCGACCCCTCGACCCGAACAAGTAGTTTCAACCACGTGGTAATGGCAGCACGATAATTATAGGATCCGCGAATATATACATATATATAGAATATGTATATGTATATATTTACATATGCCTATATATATTATCTACCGGCTAAGCTCGACGATTAGATATGTTATGTAGGTATGTGTTAAACCATGTAGGATAGGTACCTACCCCAGGCACCTACCTCACCACTAGATAGAAATCTGTATAAATGATTTCCTGGTAATTGGGGATGCATTTAGGAGTAATTATAAATAGATTACACCCCATCCCGCCCGGTACACGGTGCTTATATCGTTCTATGTTACGGAAATAAGGTAAACGGGAAACTCGATGGCAGCTAGATCAATCTGCATAACAATAATTATCATAATCTCGAGGTATAATCATCGAATACGCATTCAGTACTCACGATTATATCGTTCGAAGAAATTTTTCTGCGATATGTAAGGATGACTTTCCAAAAGCACTACATCAATCCATATCGTGGATAGATAATTCACGGTAGATCAATTTCAAGAATTCTAATATAAAGCTTCGGCTATTGACGACCGCGCTGGCAGGTAGGTATCGCATAAATTTTCGAAGTGGTAAAAGTCGTTATGGTACGCCGAGACAAAAGCCCTAAATTTAAGGCACTTTGCTACGGAGGAAAACACTTAAAAATACTTGAGAGTTCGCCATTGTCAGTGAATCTGTTCAGGTATAGGTTGAAATTGTTGTGAATTGTCGCTACGAACTTATTATACGGTAATTAGACCTTTTTAGAAAGTTTCAGATGTAATACTGTCGGAGTATGCAGAGTGTAGAGCTTCTGCTTCTCGGTCTTCGGTTTGTCGAATTCTCATTCTATTATCATCGTATTTTTTTTGTAATATCGTAAACGTAACGGGATCAAATGAACCGCAATGTGAGAGAAAAGAAAAAACAAGACCAAACAAAAAATTAATGAAAAATGATAAAATGATAAAATAAGAGCAGCAGCTACGTTGACGTAGACAAGAAGTCAGAAGCCCAACCTGTTTTGATTTCGTTACATAACTTGACTGGTGAACTGTTCAAGCAGATAAGAAGTTGCGAAAAATATAGAACGAGGTGAAATATGCCAACTATACTTTGCTACTTGAATCATTAACGAGTATATAGGTATGTATTTGATAAATCAATTAAATTCTTAATTCAGTTGATAATATTTGTCGTTTCACTGTCATGTGCTGCATTTGAATATATAAACGAACAGCAAGCAGAGTGACCGCAAATTCATTGATAATCGATAAAATCGCCGGTGCATGTAACGCAAATTTGATAATTATTGTCAAATATGAATGACTCTGAACGGATGTTAGCTTTATACTGACATGAAGTATCGCGGGCTTTGAATGCATCGTGGATTTTCGACGGACCATATATGAGATAGGAGCAAGTGGTTTAAATAATTTTTGCAATTCCTGGGAATAGAATGGAACGAATTTCTGATTTTTCACGTATCTAACCGTCCTGAAAAGTATAGTCGTGAATAATACAATAACCCAGGTTCGTTGTCGATTGAAAGAGAGTTTTTAATATTCCACCAGAGGTAGCCGGCTGGTCGACTCTCTCTACCCGAGCAAAGGGAATGTCGAATATTAAATTTAATTCTGAGTTTAAAAAGATTGCTTTTGAAGCGGGCTGCAAAATTAGTTCTTAAATTGTTATCACGTACCACCATCGCGTCGTTTCGCAAAATCTTTGGATATAGTCTTAATATTATAAAGCGAAAAAACGATTTCCTTCTAATTAAGTACCTACTCTTCATTTCGTACTAATCGTATTCCGCGTAATGGCTCGTCGGGGTGTTTAGAATTTCTCAAAATTCTATCAAACTCGCCTTCGCAGTCGCACTATATTGCCTGTTTGTCGATAGTTTTATCTGGCTAACACCCGCTGTCGCAAACTCCGATAAACATATCTATTTTCTCTTCAATAAAACACGTTTTATGGAAATACCATATAGCACTTGACACATATCGAATGTAAAGCTCTTATCACGATCAGTCACTCGAGTAGTGGGACGGCGTTTATGTCCTTATTATTTTATAAGGAAAGTTGAACGATCGAATGATCAAATATAAGATAAATTGAGTGTTTTCGAACTTTAAAATGCCGTAAGATCTTCATCAGAATTAACAATTAAACTCTCATCATGACGAGGGAATTATACATTATTATCAAAGTTTCGTACTTAGGCAATATTGCTAATTACTCGGAGGTTGATAACCAAACAGAGCAGAGCGCGAGCGTTTCGAATGAACATACATCCTGGTTTTTGTGGGTATTGTAGGCAATTTCCATTACTGATAATTTGATTATATACCAACCTGCATGAATCCCGGCATAAAAGGGTTATTCACAATTTGTTAAAACAAATGAATAAAATTTGAATACACGCACTCTGCCGGCAAGAAATTACCTTTTTTTTACTTTAGATCCCCGCTTCTTCCGATGCATTATATATATTAGGGCGTTTCAAAAAAGTTTTTGTCTTTCATTTCCAATCCTCCAGACTCTAAAAACTTGATCTTTCATAGAAAAAAACATCTTCGCACTGACCGAGCTCTGTAGATTGAGCGGAAGCTCCCGCTCATTGTGCGTTTCTAATTATAACAGCCAATTACCGTCTATAACAAACTTTTTTGAAGTAAATAATTTGAGACCATGAAGATTGTATTTTTAGTTAAAAATCAAAAGAAGAAAACTTTATTAATTGAAATTGTTCTTCTCTCACGAATGAATCTATTTATTCGCAAAAGAAAACGCGGGACAAAACACCGTTTTACCCCTTCACAGACCCACCGTACTGTGCGATTCCTTTCCCTCGTACCAAAAGCAATACTCGACGCTTTCTTTCATTATCCTCTTATTCGAGCCCATCACACTTTCTACTTTCATCCCTTAGAAATTTTATAAGAGGTTGTGTCATGCGCCTAGACTAAAATGAAACTTCAACCCATTTACACCATGGAACTGGAAATAACTAAGTGTTTTTCACTGGCTTCGGTTCAACCATTCGAATTGATTTCATTACGTTAAGACCAAAGAGAAAAACGATTCAAAGTAGTTGAAGGAAGTTTCAAAAATGTTTACCAAGCTGGCTTGAATCTCTGCAAGCATAAAAGTCCGATTTATTTTCGGTGTTTTAAAAATGAACACTCATCGTTCTACCAAGTCCGTCAGCTGAATATCGATAAGGCAAACTATAGACGAAATCAATAAGCTGAGTTTGGACCGAATGCCAAATCTCTGAGGCCATATGCGGGTCCTAATTCTGATCCTGATCCTCGGGCGATAAGAATATATTAGTTGAGTTTTAACACAGGGTGCCTAGTCTCTGAAAGTCTTAGGTACGTTGTGCTCGTGAGTATGAAATTAATTACTCCGGCACTAATTAGCACGGTCGTTGGTCCGCGAGGAGATGGTTGGATAGTAATCGAGCGGTAAATAATTCTGGAACATTGAATGCTTACACACCGTTTGGCTTGAATTCATCATGCCAAAAGTACGCCTATATATACATATACCTGCCTACCATCTACCTATACCTATGTATACCGATATTCGCAAAGCATACGTGGGTGGGTAGGTATGTACACGTACATACATCCACGTATACATACACGTACTACGCCCTCTGCCTCGGCGAGGCTCATCGAGGATAACGGGGCCGGGTATGCCAAGGGGAATGGCATGGGGGACTGGAATATAGGATGATTATGTCACAGTATGATGTATGAGGCTGGCATCGGGCCACGTGGTCACCATTTCCATGGCATCTTTCTCTCTCCTTCTCTCTTACTCGGTCCTTTGTGTCTCTGACGGAGTATGACCTACAGCCCTTTATGCACAGAGTAGCAAAGCACATTCTAACCCATCGGTCGTACTCCAGACTAGACAAGACTGTATACGATCATGTCGTTCGCCTTGAAGGTTTGAAAGAAGGCTGTTCATTTATCTCGCGAAATGAATGATTGGAGATGATATCCCATCGCATGGCTATAAGCTGCAACAAACTCGAGTGTAAAAATGTCTTCCGGTCGTTGGACAACTCGAAATGTAAATTACATCCGGTAGTAAGGCGACGTTACGTCGCCTCGACTTATGGAGAAGGCGGAGACCATGTCCAGCAGTATCGTGCAGTGGTTGACCAAACTTTATCAAGGATCAAACTGAAGAGGGCGATGCTTCGATGACAAATATAGGTCAATTGTATACGCCAGGTATTCGAGATTTAATCAACTCTATTACAGCTTACAAGATCTTGATAGCCTCGGTTCTATCAAGAAGCAGTGCGCCCTTGTCCCAGGAAACAGAAAACAACTCAACACGCTCACCTCGGCATCCATATGCATGTTGAGATCATGATCAGGCTGTACATATTCGGAGCCGATTTTACGTCGATGAAAATTTTAAAGCAGTATTCTACGAGTCCACATCGACTTTGCGTGCCAGTTTTTTCATCTTTTTCTCTTCGCTCGGTTCCATTATTTTCCTCTTTCTTTCGGCTATTTCATAACCGTATATTTTATCCCACGTGCCGGACTGCAGGCATAGGATAACAGCATACGGTTCTAGTTTGTAAAATTTCATTTTACCAAGCCAAGAATATGACCGGCTTGACCATTCGAACGTGCACATTACACACATATGTAATATACCTATATACGCAGATGAATGGAATCACTTATCGATCCTGTGGAAAGATTCGAGGCGATTTTTAAACGAGTTTACAGAACATTCAATTTGGCATTCGAGTCACACTTCGAAACTTTTTTCTTCGGTATACCCAAATGACTATACCTCGTTCCTACAGCTACTGTGTAATCAGTACTTTGAGTACATCGCGTTAAGCCTTTGAGATTTTCCATCGAATGAGCGAGTATCTGGCTTTGAAAAGCCACGTTTGTTTTTACCGAAAATTCAACTGCTCCATATGCAAAGAGAAGGATATATATAAAGAGGGTATAAGGTTTGCTGAGGCTAACGAACCAATTGAAGCTCTCTGCTTTGCCCTCATACCCTCGACTCCGTCAAACCTGGAGAATTTTATTCCTCTACGTATGTTATAAAAAGTACTTATACGGTTAGCGGGACACGCGGTAAACCTTATTTCAACCTATCAAGGATTTGATTAATCACGCTGTTGGTACCCAGGACCAGATGAGATCGACCTAATTTGCGCACGCTAAGTACACCCTTAAATACATAAACAGTTCACCTGTCTCTTGTGACACGGGTCTTGCGTGTGTATTATATAATATACCTATGTACAAGGTATATAGGTATATAGGTATATAACGATGACTTGATTTTAGCTATTCCAAGACTACCCTAGATTACAATCTTCCCTTAACGGTGACTCTGCTCACACGGATAACGACTTTATAAACGGCACCGTGCTAAGAACTGTTGGTTCAAGGATTAAGGTATTATAGACTTTAGACTGCTCGCCTTTGCCGACCGCAAAAACCCATTCCGTTCCCTTCGTTTTCCTCTTCTTTCACCTTGTCCGCGTCGATGTTTCACAAGATCCCTGAATTTATTAAGTCGAAAGAAAATCGCCGAGTATTTCTACATCGACAAGTCGAGTGTCCTTTAAAATAGAAACACGCGTAAAGGCAAATGCGATCACCGTGTCTTTACTAATCACGGCAAATTTCTCATGGGCGAGGTATGAGCCGCTCGTTAAGCTATAGCCACGATCGTGAAATTTTCCGATACGATCTCCGATATGGCTATCGAACTTCTTCATCCCCAAAGCTCGCGGCTCGTTTGATGAGTAAACGAATCGAGTGACTGAGCAAAGAAGCAAAGTGCAGTTTCCTCGGTGATGAACTTTTCGAAGAATCTTTTTTTTTTCCTGTAACCGCGGATTGAAATAGACCTTCTCTTCATGAATGAGGATATTGAAAAATAAATGAAAAATAATAACAATAATTGACGACAAAAATACAGACGAACTGGCATAGGCGGTGGCGTTTAATATAACGTAATCCCAAATCAATTCTCGCCAATTTGTGTGATTAAGTCGGCTCGTGCCGGTGCCTAGTAGATCAATTACCGAGAATCACACGTCCCCTTTGTTGCCTGTTGACTAAACGTGAAACGTTGTTCACATTCGGGATCACGTGTAGGTATAGTGTGGATGAAACGGAGCGAAAATTTTCCGCTCTTAAATGCACGAATATTCGTCGAAAGGATAGGAGAAGGAGTTCGCATGATAGGTAATTAACTAATTTAGAGTTAGTGGAAGTGTGATCGAATTATACAGGTAATATAGATCGGGAAATTCGAATCCGAGATCAAGATTGCAGGAGTGAAGCTTTGAAAATCTAAGACACTAGGATCGAGTGGCTTATTCCTATTTCGCGAAACGATCCGGAAAGTTTCGAGTCGGGCGTGTCGTGCGTAACACTATACGCAGTTAAGAAGCGGGAATTCAATTCGAAGTTTAGCTGTAAGATTACGTGACGTTCTTGAAGACGGGAATATATACATGTGTGTGATATATGTGTATATAAATACATATACGCGTAGTACGTATGTGCATACATAGTCTCGATGGAAACGGGAGCAGCTTGGATGCAGAAACTTAAGTAAACACGAGACGCAGATGTAATTGCAATAGTTCTAGCTGCACAGCGTTCCGGAGTACGAAACGCCAAGATATTCTCGCGTCAGCGACGTATCTGGAATTTGTCGTAAACCGACGAATTGACCCCAGTCGACAAATGCTAGTTTAAATAATCGTGGCGGTATATATTCCAGCTATAAACTATGAGAGATGGAGATATAGGTAGAAAGAGAGAAAGAGAGAAGAAGAAGAACCAAAAAAATAAAAAAAGAATCGAAGACTTTTAATGAGCTCGCTCGGTTTTATCACCGTGTCTATTATGTTAGGTATACCTATACAGCTACGTATAGATATATCTACATACATTGGAAAATAATGACGTACAAATTATTTAACTATGCAGTAAGTTTCCGGCTAATGCTTTACACCGAAAAATAAAAGGTAAAAAAATGAGAAAAAAAAATACAAGGATTAACAAAGGCACGGGAGAATAGGAAGAAAAAAGAAGACGAAAAAATAAAGAAAAAAGACTAAACCAGAAGAAAGTCTATTGAATGTAAATGATATATTTAAAAAAACACACACAGAGAGTGACTAATTGCATAGTCATGTGCAAAGATCAGCTAGATTAGTCACGTAGAATAATGGCGTGTGTGATACAAACGATGTAAATAATTCAACTATATATATATTATATACGTTTATTATATACTCTGTGCAATATTACACCTTATGGCTCATCGACCTTTTACAGCTCTAGGGCGAAATTGATTTGTTAGACGAAGTTTTAATGAAGCAATGCCACCGGGTTATCTAGTGTGTTCAATCGAAATCGCGAATTAATTTATTGATAAAACGTGTTTTATACAAACATCAATTTCATGGAGTTGCGTAAAAGCCTATTTGATGATAATAACTGGGGAATCGTAATAGAAGCGATGAACAATCGAACGGATCAATTTTCGTCTATCACGTACTTTGTGAATTGTAATTACGCTAAAAGCATGATGTTTGATATAATATTCCGTATACTGTGATAAAAATCGAACGATTTTATGAATTTATTTTCATTTATTTTATAACTACATATATATATATATATGGGAATGGGATTTGGTGATCCCATGTCACGCGACAGCTGGGAATCACTCGTGGTTGGTATGTAACGCTAGTAGTTTCGGGTCAGGTTTACCCTTGGGGTAACAAAATACTTCCCCAAGGCACGTCGCAGGTTTCCAACAGGTAAAAACCTTGCAGGTCTTTCGGGACTCTCGCGCCCGTGCCTGAGACCCATCAGACACGATGAATCATCTCCTTATACCAGACGAACCAGGCCATGCGTTCCAGGCTTCGACCTGTCCTCCATTTCAGCCGAAAAGTCTTATGGTCTAGGAATGCTTGACCCAGACTGCGCGATGACGTAATTCGCGAATTCCAACATTTCTATTCATTTCTCTAATTTTTCCTTTTTTTCTTTCTTTCTTTCTTTCCTTCATCCTACTTTTCTATTCTTTCTTATGCCATCTACGTGCCTCGGGCTTGAGGGACTATTTACCGATACTACGCGTACCCATACCCGTAGTTTAGGAGGGCGTACCGACGCGCGATGTAATAACATAATACACACATAGATTCATAGATACATAGGTATAATAAATTTATATATATATGTATATACAGTAACTGAAACGGTGATACCCCGGCGGCGTCGCGACGCTCACGCACCGGCCAGATGTCAGACTGGCGACCCCGTTTCCGGGAGTCAAAGATATCGAAGAGACCCCGCTGATTCTATAGGGCCAGCAGCCCGAAGCCTGTACTTATATCGTACATATTTATATACATGTGTAGGTACACACATGTATTCACTTGGGTTTTGTGTGCGTTTTACGTGTGTCTGGTATACAAACCGAGTTAGAATAGAAATTCTACTTTCATTCTATAAATCTTCGATGAAGACTTGGAGGTGCAAACTAGAATTTGAAGATAGGATTGGGCATGTAATGAGATTCTGATTTCAACCCAAAAGCGGGAGTTATGTCCGTTTTGGGCAAGTTTAGACGCAAACTAGACTTTCGAAATTCTAGTTCGGACCTCTGGATCTTAGAGTTCAGAGAATTTAATGATTCTGGCTTCGGGTCGTAGCTCCTCGATCTTTAAAAAATTGATCATTGAGTTGATTTTTCGTCAACTTTCGAGGTTCTAAGTAGGATTCGAAAATTTATTCGGATGTATAGACGCTGATCAGAATTTCGAGCGCTAGAGCAAATTACGATTTATTGCACCTCTCAATCCCCACGTAGGACATAATTCTATTGGAACAGAGGAATCGAGGATCGAGAGGATCGAACTAGAATTTCTATTCCATCATCGGTATTTTGACCAGCCAAGAAATTGCCTGGGGCAATCAATATTCACGGAGGAAAACACAAGCAGATTTGGTCCCGTAGACATTTTCTAGAATATTATACGGATTTCATGAACGAGGAATATGATATTAATTTTCTTAATATACCAGATACTATTTTTAGCGCTTTGGGCAGAAACAAGTAATATCATAACATTCGCTGAAGTCTGAAGATGATAATATGATATAAGAAACAGCGTAGATCGGAGAGTGGGATGCTGGAACTGCTCTTTTAATTCCTTGACATGGAATCAGCCTGCAGTCAAATGACGACAATAAATTATTCAATTCAAGACCGCGTGGAAACTAGTTGTTTCTTAGTCACTCAGACACAATATAAAATATGACTTGAAACGCGGGTTCAAAGTTCGATATCTTCGTGCGAAGGACATTCATCGCGAGCTGGAGACCCGATGTCTTTCGTCCAATCGAAGAAATCGGATTTTTGCATTTGGAATAGAATAGGGAGCGATATTTGTTGGGAAGTTCGACGAAACTTGGACTAGTGGTGTTATTGAGTATTGCGATCGTAGGTATGTTAGTACCTACCTTTACGTACTGCAATGGGTGGAAATGATTGCTGGTTCGTTTCTAAAGGCGGAGTTGTGAGAACATCGAAGCTAGGTACACCTCGGTACGAAGGATACATAAACTGTATGACTTCGCAGGTTGATAAGCAGTCGGTATTTCCGTAGGACGCGGACCGAGACCATCGCAAATAACCGTTATGGTTTCTGAGCTGTTGGAGAATCGCTAATCGTAAGTCGAAGTCCTAAGTCCTAAGATATACCTAGTATTTCTAAGGTACCGGCGCGTGGCTGAGACTGATATTTTATCGCGATCTTCGTAGACGATAACTAATTATCTGTTATATCTCCAAGCCTGGTTTTATCCCGGGGGAAATGACGGTGACACCGTTATATTGCTCGTGCGCAAAATTCGCTTATAGAACCACTTTCGAGGAATAAAAAGAAATTAAACGGATTTCCGTGAAGAGGGTCTCGATTGGGATGAACGATCTTTTGTCTTCATCATCCTGAGAAATAGACCAAAATTTTCGGATTTTCGGGCCTTCGGGGGTCTGAACTTTCGGAGCTTCGATCTGTCTGCATTCTTTCGGATAATTCACCCGGAAAAATGACCTTCGATACTTTCGACGGCAAAAATTCGTACTACAGACGTCATTGGGGTTGTAAAAGAACGATTTTCGTACCCCTGTAGGATAAGAACATGTTTTACGAGTTACATAGACTGAAGGCTCGACTAATCGGTCGCATCTGACCGTAATTTGGCAAATGCCCTCGTTTGTATACAAATCACGATTGAATGGGCGCATTGAATAGACACACTGCCGTACCTACCTACCCCGAACTATTCCCTACGTTTGTACTTATCTACATGTATGCATACATGCATACACACGCTTATACACGTATAGCACCTAATCGCATCTGGAGGTTTGACAGAAATTACAGTAGCCAGAACTACGACAGACGAATTCACCACCTGGCATGGTGGTTTTTACCCTGCAGAAATTAACGGCTGTGTACCTACTACAGTTTTCGCTTACATGTTGTTTTCAGAGTTTTGGCAATTGGACAATTCTCCGATACAGACTGACTAAAAAGTTGAAATATCAATGTGTAGAATCGTCGGTGAACCCTTTCACTAATGCCCTTAATTCCTCATTCCATGGTAGCAATTTGTAGTAGAACGCCAGGACTTTATTGTCTGGTGTAGATCCGGGGATAATTTGTATGAAATTTGGCCAGGAGATTGCTGAATAAAGTGTAACGACGATGACTGCATGAGTTTCAAGATTAATATAAACCGGTACCTTTATCGTGGCCGTTGTCGTTATTATCGTAACATACCATAACTCTCTCGTTGATGCTTAAACCCGTATGAAAAGATGAACGAGATTCTTCCCCGCAGCCTCAGACGGAAATTTACTCGTAAACAATATTTACGATATTTTCTAATAAACTTGCCTATAGTTACCGACTTTTCCGCCTATCTATACTGAGAAAAAAGATTAAAGAAATGCAGAGCTGCGTTTACCTCGCGCCAATATATATCTATGCACCTCCCAGCTTGATATCCAATTTTCTTCTCCTGGCCCACTTATCATTTTTTTTCCTCCTTTTTTTTCTACGTTTTTCTTTGAATCTTCACCCTCCAACAACCAGTAACTTCAAGCCTTGAGGTGTTCGATCCCTTCCTTAAACAGGCCTTGTTCTCAGGCTCTGGATTGCCACTCCTACCACCATAGGCGTCAAGGTGGTATTTTTTTATTTCTCAGTCCTGCTCTCAGTCCCGATTTGATTCTCGATCATTCTTACTCGGGGAACGTTTTTTTCATATCCTCGTAAAAATGATTCGTAATAATATAACTGAGCTGAGAATTTGAAGAAAAATTTATTCACATACGATAAAATTTTCGGTCACTCGATTCTATGCTAATTTCGTCGTTTATAAAAATCGTCAGACTTTTGTCGACATGCATGGATATTGACGAAAAGCTGCAAAAGTGTTTACCAGCCAGTTTTAATGAAAATTCAAGATCGATACTGACCCCATTTTAGGGGGCTTACGCCACTGCACATTACAGGCATCCCTTGTCCAACACGCTCCCTCGGAACAGGTATACCTACCTCGCTGCATCCTGGTGTATAACACATGGGATATAGGTGTACTCGAGATTGGCTTGTTCAAATCTTTCCTTTGGTCCACCTGTTTTAAAACATCCTATTATGTCCTGCCGGGCCTTTAGAAACTTCTGGTTATTAACTGTATGCAGGTATACGTATCATATACATATATGCGTGTGGCGATTTTTACGAATGAATTTTCGTCCAACCCAGTGCAATTTTTTTTCATTCTCTTTTTTTCGTTCTTTCTTTCTTTTTCTCTTCTTTTCTTCTTTTCTGTTGTTTGGTTTTTCTGACTTTAAACATATGCCGTGTTACGTACCTCACCACTTACATGAATATAAACTTTTCGCATTTGAATTTGATTGCCTGCGTATATTTCTCGATGCGCAGCCTTATACTTCATCCGGTATTTTATTAGCGGAGTGTTTTTTCTTCGGAAGCTTGTGGCGCTTCGCAACCAAGGGCGTGAGAATAAACAGAAGATAGGAAAAAAATATAAAAAAAAAGTATTCCGTACACTGTACATACATAAAAAAGAAAAACTTTAGCTTGATCAAAATTTTACGATCAAGTACCTGTACGCGGACTATATAGTATGTATAATATATAGGTATATATATTCTCAAAGGTTGAATCTTTTAGTCAAGGGGAGAGGGGGGGGGGGGGGGGGGGGGTAAAATTTCTAACCAGCTGATTCCGATTTTGCTAAATTATTATCACACTGTGATAATTAATGGCGAAATATTCCGCGAATTGTATAAAACGCTAGATCATAAGACGAGACAATTTCTCGATGAATAATGGCCCAGGTTTGTAGGATAATTTCAATCAAGACCCTAGTATGTTATATCTGGGGAGGTAGAGAAGCTGGTTTGAACGCTAGTTAATTATGCGTGCGGTTGCACGCGATACAAATCAGTACATGGTAACGTGATCTTAACTTCCTGTATTATTAAATAGCAGCAGAGGGAGAGTACCTATAGGTAGGTATAGCGAAAGACATTACACGTTGCATGATTAACTTTTTGACACATTTGTATCAAATAGTATATCCCCTATAGGCTCTCTGGATGAGAGTTAGAAATGGAAACCATCCGAGTTAATTGAATCCCTCAAAAGTTAGTTTCTGCTCGATCATGCGCTCGGTAATCGAGATTGAATCTCCCGGATTTATCAAGGGGCTGACTTATACATCAATTAAATAAAATTACAAACTTTCAACCATACCGTGGAAACTAAACGAGCAAAAATCGAGAATAAAATAAAATGAAAAATAAAATAAAGTAAAATAAAATCATTTTCAAACTCATCGCTTACTTTATCTCGCGCTGCTGCAGACTCGGTGCTTAACTTTCACGAATGGTAATTATTTTTCTACCTTGATAAGTCGGTAGAATTTCGAGTTATTTGTTAACTCTGTCTTGTGGTCTCGCCTCGATGATTACACTTTTAATCAATGCTCTGGCAGTCAGACTCGATCATCTATCAGCGAATTCTAGCGCAACTGCACAATCGTTCTGTGAGGTGGAAAAAGGGATTTGCCCGGGACCAAGCGAGACAAGCTTCATACGTTACTGGATAAACGTAATCGCATTTAACTTCAATCCAACGCCCCGAGGAGCTGCACACTTTTTCCTAATCCTTGTGCTGCAGTTGTTCTTGATTTTTTTGAATTTTTTTACTTTTCAGTTCCTCGATTCGAATCCTGCTTTTCAATGCTTTGAAGCAAAATCGCCGATCAACATTTGATCATAAAAATGAATAACGGTTTATAAAAACGGCGGAGAGATGCAGGAAGGGGATAGTCGTCAGACATTTTTCGATCCTGCAGGAATAAGTCGAAAAAACAAAAACTCTTCCCTGATTTAAATTATTTAAACAAAATGGCGAAGTTAGTTACTCGTCTTCGATCTCTCAGCGCCGATTCCCTTGGGCGCAGAAAGAGTGTCCGGGACTTCTTGTAGCTCCTGCCGTATTGCCATTTTCACTTCAAACTGCTGCAGAAGGACAGAGAGAGAGAGAGAGAGAGAAAAAGAGACGTAACAGAACTCAGGAGCGTTATCTCATTCACTATAAATCAAAGCTACCTCGTATAACGGGGAATAAATTTCAGGTTCAAAACAAAGGGTGGAAATGAAAGGAAAAAAATTCTTCATATAGTGTGAAAGAATACACAAAGAAATAAATAAACTCTACACTATACAAGATATAGGGGTAGGTATAGAATATTAGGTAACGACTTTGACGGGAATAAAATTTTCTAAAAAAAGAAAAAAGAATTGAACAAAAAAAGGAGACTCTGATCCTCGTGCGTGAATTCTATACAGATTTTCAATAAAACTGGGTCACCCTTCAGAGACCGTATAGCATAAAATCAAACATATCGCACGCGTCGAGATATCATTTCGCAAAAGTTCTATATGGACTAAAAATGTCCGACTTCCGGAAAGTGGGTATGGGGTAGGGGCCGGGTTGTGATGTAACGAATAATTTTATTTTTCACAAATACTAAAAAATCCCTACATATATCGCATATATATAGGGGAAGGTAGGGCAAAACGGACCGGGAGGGCAAAACGGACCGTAGGGCAAAACGGACCGAGAGGGCGAGACGGACCGCCTGAAAAATTTCTTTGGAATTATTATAAAAAATTCAATGATGCATCGTACAGTTAACCCTCGAACTTAGAAATATTTTGAGGTCGGTCTTAGTCAACCACGTCGAGTCAGACTCAGTCAAGTCATCGCAAACGACTAGAAAGGATAATTGACTCGACTAGATTGACTAAGACCTACCTCAAAATGTTACTAAGTTCGAGGGTTACCTTCACGATGCATCATTGAATTTTTTATAATAATTCCAAAGAAATTTTTCAGGCGGTCCGTTTTGCCCTCTCGGTCCGTTTTGCCCTACGGTCCGTTTTGCCCTCCCGGTCCGTTTTGCCCCACCTTCCCCTATATATATTCGTAATCTGAATAAATTTTTGGGTGCGCAGATATTTTTTCCCCAAATAAAATGAGCACGAGTAAGTATATAGGTATATGTATGTACCATTATAACTTTTCTCGGATATATCTCTATTCTTGCAAGTGCGGCCAGGTAAATACCTCTTTTGATACCGAGGACAAACAAGAGGCCGTAAAATCCCGCGGCTTTTGTCGCTAGGAAAATAATAAGAAATAGAAATAAAAATGTATATAGAGTATAATCTCGAGGACGTCGATCTCAGCTCATATATATATTACATTATATATATTACATACATATGTATATGCTGCGTGCCATAAATCAACCCGATGTAATTTTAGCTGATACATCTCAAGCCCGCAGCGCTAAGGATCTGCTGGTTCTATACGCTGCAGCTATAGGACGTCGTACCTACAGCATCAAAGATCTGGCAGATTCTGACGCGGGATAGTATCTAAGCGGACGATATTTTGTTCGACAGACTTCGACTCCGCTCACTCGACCGTCCAGTTTTTGCTGGTCTCGCCCGAGCTCATTGTCCCGCCTGTATCCTCTCCGCGGCTCTTCTCGCCTCTTCACTCTTCGCCTCTTTTAGAACCGGGGTAGGTAGGTAGGTAGGTAGGTAGGTATAACCAGGGATACCTTCTCTGGACCCGTTGGCGCCATGCTCGCCGCATAGTTGACATCGGAGAACGATCGCCGACTGACCTCGCAACACTCGCCATTCTCAAGGGCAATGACGTCACACTCGATCCTCTTTTCCAACCGCGATACTGATTGTTGTTGTAATTATTCGAGTATTAGAGACAAGAGAGAAATCGAACATTTATTTCCGTCATTTTATCATAAAATAACTTTGTCCATTTTTCTTTCCTCTCATTTTTCTTCAGTTATTCAGAAAAATAATTACCCTGCTGTGAAGATCAGCATGGAGATCGATCATTTTCGCATCTATCATTCGAATCTTCATAAGCGACAGCTGTAAGGCGCTAATTCCCACGTATCTGTATAAACTAGTTGGAAATATCAGATGAAATAAACCGCCGTTTGTAAGCCGTTATATAATCTATATTCTACACCCTCGTAGATACAGGCGCCACAGATATGATATTAAATAACCAACAGTAACGACGTACGTACGTCGTGCAACTAAATATTCATCTTTACCTACTTATACGTGATTTCGTAATTTGTCTTCATCAATGAATATACCGCGTAGGCGTAAAACTTCGAGTGACATATGCTTTAGACAGGTGAAACTTACGGCTTCAATTTGAAAAGGTTAACCAAGTCGTCCTTGTTCAGTTTTACAATTATTAAGTTATTCGGTTTCTTTTTTTCTTTTATTTTTCTTTTATTTCGAATCAATATGGCGATCTATCACAAACATCATGCGTGTAGTTTATAATATTACGCAAGAAAATTACACGTGAAATTAAACATAGGGTATAATATAACATACCTAACTGTATAAAGCAAGTATAAATCCCAGAAAGGTGCAGTAGACTGTGGATATAGTCACGAGCAGTTCGCCTTATCGATTTATTAGTATAACTCAAGTCCCTATCTTATCTCAACTAACAGCTCAGTGGAGACGGATAAAAAAAAATCGGCATATATATTCTCGTGATTCGAGGTGCAAGACTTTCGCAGAATTTTCTTTATTTTTTTTATTCACGACTGCGGGCCATAAAGATCAAATGTTGCCCCACTATATGAATGGCGTAAATAAACTTCGGTATTAGGTACCTATATACTAATTTTGTCTATTTTCACCTGTTTTTTGAGATAAAAATTTTGAAAATAAATATCAACAAATAATTTCGTGTAGTTTAAAAATCAGAATTTTATACGAAAATGTAAAAGTTTTTAGGTATGAATGAAGACCCCGGCGCGGCGGTTACAGATAACTCGAGTTGAACGCGTGTAGAACGAGGTTGTAGAAATACTTCGCGATTTATTCCATGAAGAGCGAATTGTATAAGCGCGGTATGGCAGCAGGCTGTCCCCGTATCGATGACGCATGACGACAAGAATAGAAAAAGCAGTTCTCTTCTATCCAGCAGTATTTGCCTTGAGGACAGATTGCCTGCGATGTTTTGACTTTTGACGCGATACACGATCCTTTTATGTATATCGCATAAGATAGAGTATTTACGTATAAAATTTGGAATCTTTTTTCAGACAAAAATCGCAAAAAAAAAAAAAAAAAAAAAAAAAAAACGACAATGAAACAGCTTATTGTTTAGGCTCGATGACTCGTCTTTAGTTCTCAGTAATCGAGCGACTGTATCAAGATGCGTTGGCGAGGTGTTTCACCGTGGAACTCACGCGATGATCTATAGATATTATTTTTCCATGTTTCAGCTAAACGAAGAGAATTGTCAATTCCAATTAAACATCGTCATCTCCACTGAAACCGAACGGTATAGTCAGTATCTTCGTCCTATTCGATAATATGACAGAGACGCGTTAGTCTAGTTCGTAGCGAAATGGAGAAGACAAGCCACCTGCTGCTAGACGCGTATAATGTCCCGTATCGAATAGAACTCTTCGAATAAGATCGCAAGCGACGCGTATCTCTTAGTGGGTACCTATAACGTGTAGTTTCCTGCAGTTTGAGTCCTTACTGTAACGACCTGGCTTGTTGAATAGTGTTAAGGAATGCAGTTTACAACAAGCGGTCTTTGCTGTATTCTTTTGTTATATTTACAAAGAATGAAACTGGGACTTTCCTCTCCCGCATCTTAAGAATGAACTCTAGTCTTGGTATAGATCTACCTACGTGTATCAAGCCACGAACAAGGAAGCCATTCAGCCCCGCATGATATGTTTAAAAAAAAAGAAACCGAAATAAAAAACGAAAAAAAAAAATGATCGCGGTTCTTCCAACCCTTAAAATTTACTCGAATTTATACAGGTATAAATTCTCTATACCGCGTTGCTTTATTCCACCTGACTCGCTCCGCATAACAGACCTTGAAAATCAGAAGTTATAACTACAGTCTACATATACGCGTACAGAGTCTCGCGTGCGATGCTCTGGCTCTGCAGGCTCTGGCGCTGACTCTGTTCTGCTCTCTCCCCCCTGTCGCTCTTTCATACAAGCCTCGTGTTACGTGTTCAGTCTACAGTTCTGCTGTACGCTCTCCACATTCAGAATGTAATATGTATTGTAGGTGCAGCGAATATGTAGGGCTGTATGTAACACAGAGCGAGTGAGCGAGCGAAACGCGCGCCGCAATACATCGCGTTCCTCGGTCTCTCGGCCGCGATGTCTGAGACAGACGAATGTCGACGGGTAGTTGTACCTACCTCGGCGAGACAAAAGTGGGGGTAAACTAAGCGAAGCCGTAGTAGCAAGTCTCGTCTCTGCCGGTGGCCGCGCGGCGCGCTACTCGCTAGTCTCGCCTTGGCGCTCGTTCGTGGCGGTTGTGTGTCGCGGGATTGAGTTTCGGGTTTCAGTGATACCGACGCTTTAAAGTATATATATATTATAGTATATACAAGAATATATAACTCGCGTGGTTTTTTAGTTTCCCTAAAATAGTAGGTATACATATACAAGTTTAAGAAGAAGAGGAGATGAGATAAAATAAAATAATATGATATGATATGATGAAAGGAGAAAGAAACAAAAGTGAACGATGTGAATACACGGTGTTAGTTAGTTGAAAAGTGAAGTTTATTGTTTTATTTTTTCTTGCATTCTACCGAATCGTTATAAACGAATCTTCGTAAAATATACGAGGATCGTCAATACCGATTATTGTTTACAATTACAATTACAATTGGATTACCTGAAGACATTAAACACGGATTGAACTTCGTAAGGTAATATAACTTTCATCCTAGTTATAACCGCAGCAGTGGGAAGTTCAATTTAGTCATGTTATAGCAGTTTGTAACTGTCCACATATCACCAACCAACGCTAGCTGGGTTTAACGCGCGCGAGAGCGTTCCATCGACTCCGGGAATCCAGTTTTACTGGTATACACGTTTCTTGTTTACGAAATCCGTGATATACTGTTCGGTAGAGAGAAAAAAAAGGAGATTTTTTTATTTTATTTCATTTTTTCCCACAGGTATAATACGTACAAATGAGTTTTTCTACAGATCGGAAATCGAGCGTGCTGATGCTGCTGATGCTGCTTCTTCATCTCATTCTTATTCTTATTTTGTTTTCATCCTTTTCTTTGCCACTTCGCCTTTCCCAAGATTAATAGCATTCGACTTATACAATTCGGAGTTTATCTCCTTTAGGAAATCACTTTATGCATCTCATCGCTAACTTACGTTTCACCATTCAATTCACGTAACGATTTTAAATCACCCCTTGAAATATCTGTCTCAAACAGATTCTTGTATATACATCATACCTACTGTATTCTTATTCTGAATAATATATATGTGAAAACGAAAAACAAAAAACAAGAAACATAAGAAAAATGTATTCTCCTCTTTATTTCTTTCCTTCCTTTTTTTTCGTCTTTTTCTTCCTTCCTTATCTCAGTCTCAGCGTTTGATATTTTTATTCGATTAGGTTCAACGAATTAAGTCATTATGTCATTAAATCGATTGCTAGATGATCCTCTCTACCTGACTATAGGTATACTACAAGAAGGTGATTGCCGCGATACCGAAATTTCATCACAAACTAAGATTAGAGTTTAGATTTAGTTTGTTACACTGGCTAGGTATTATAGCTACTATAATTATACAATTTCACATGATTCGTATCTATACGATGTATGTTAGTTAGAATTAATCGATTCCCTAGGTATAATGTTAAACGATGAAAATTACAATCAAATTCACTAATACGCTATAGGTACTACCTATACATATTATATAGTAAGTCTATTATAGCCAGCGCAAATTTAATACACATCGCTGCATAGACACGCGCGTATAATACGAGAACAACTCGGGTCGCGTCAGACGCGCGCGTATAATACGAGAACAACTCGGGTCGCGTCAGACGCCCCGAGATTATTCACGGCGCAGCGTCGAGAGATTTTTAAACTCACAGGTGTGAGGAAAATTTTTTTTAAAGAGCTATTGATCCTTTTTTTCTCGATTCTTTTATCGGCAATTCTAACTGAGAAAGAGAATGAGTGAGTCTATATCTACTTATTTATTTCAC
Organism: Tenthredo livida; assembly: GCA_963992785.1. Taxonomy (NCBI): domain Eukaryota; kingdom Metazoa; phylum Arthropoda; class Insecta; order Hymenoptera; family Tenthredinidae; genus Tenthredo; species Tenthredo livida. Next base: position 2,239,046 of record OZ023071.1, on the reverse strand, counting down.
TCCAAGGCTTTTCGATAGAGGACTGCAGAGTTCGTTCGTTCGTTCGTTCGTTCGTTATTTTCTTTGTGTTTCGCCTGCGTTGTGATCGTAAATGCAAGCAAGACGGTAAATACACTGTCGACCGACGTAGGTTGACGCAGGCATAAAAGGTGAGGCAACGGCTACGGCAAGGGTCTGTGTCTCTCTAGTGCTCGAGAGCAGCTGGCGACCTTCTTGCCTCTCTGGGCCCACGGTTTATACCTATCTACCTACCTACCTACGTACATATCTATCTATCTACCTACCTACCTACCTAGCTAACAGACAAGTGTGTGTCGGGTCGGAGCTAGCGGCTCGTCCGTCCAATTCGACTTTTCACCAAATAGTTGATAGAATTTTGTTCTTTGAGTTTTTGTCGTTTGTTTTATTACCCGATACGTGTAAAGTGGTTTTTTTTTGGTTTTCTTCTAAATTTGTAAAATCTTTCCAAAAACTTGTGTTGGCAAAAAAAATAATAATCGGATTTCATTTTTCGTTTTCTTTTTTTTTTCCTTTAACAAAAGCCATTCAATGAAATTCACAAAGCGAGAAATGGATGAATGAATGACCGAATGAACGAGCGCACGAACGATCGACGGTTAGCCTACAAAGAGCTTTTAATCTGGTCTATATACGCGCACTCACTCTACTGCACGTAGGATTTTAACGTTTAGTAACATCCCGGGGTAGATCGCAATGCGAGAATTAAACGGAAACGCCGAGTACACCTACATAGAGAGCGATGCGATTTGTGAAGTGAGTGAGTGAGAGAGAAAGAAAGAGGGAAGAAAGGGGGGAGAGAAATGTATATTGTACTTATACATACAGAGGCTGGGATTTTAGGACTGAGAAAAATCCTGGAGGACAAAACGAGATCTATAATGCAGCCGTAGGTCACGTGGCAGAAATCTTCTTACTTCCAAGCTATGTAATTCGTATATATATACATATATACATATATACGTACCTACGACGACAAGGGTCCTCGCGTTTGATGTGTCCATAAAAAGCGTGTTACCTCTCTAATCGTCCCCCTCCTCAAATACGACTCTCGCACTTTTGTACGAAAGGAGAGAAAAAAAGAAGAGCAAAAAGAAAAACGAAGAAGAAAAGAGAGACAGAGACACAGTCAGTCGGCGCGGCGAACCTTTGGCACGAAATTTTTCTTTCAACAAATGTATATATATGCGTAGATATATATATGGTATAAAAATATATACATATATATCTTTTTATATGTAACAACTTTCGCGTGCAAAAGAAAAGAGAGACAGAGAGAACGAAAAAGACACACTTTTTACTTTCCTTTATTATCCTTAGCTCTTTTCATTCTTTCTTTTACTCGGTCACGTAACACACCGCGAGTTCAATTTCGTTGCGTTTAATAATTGCCCGGTCGTAATCTGCGGAAGGCAGCTTCTTCCCCTTTACTCTATCTCCTTTTCTTTCTTTTCTTAATTTTTTTTTTTCTTTTTTCGTTTTTTTTTCCATCATTTTTTTTCTTGCGCGTTTCTTCAACCTGAGGACCAGTTTAATGACTCGAGACGTGCGCAGAGCTATATACTATATAAAAAACAGAATAAGAGTCTTTGACTGCCTCACCTACTATGCTTGGAGAAAAAAAGAGCAAAATAAAAAATGTAAAAAATGTGAAAAATGAGAGAAATAGAAAGAGATTATTAGTCTCATGTATAGGCCATATATCTAACAAGTCCTGCAGGCCTCGTCCTTCTCCTTTCGTCTATTTAGCTGTCTGTTATATTTCTGTTACACGCCCTTGGAAGCGGCTATACGCTAGGCACGTACAATTCCAGTACGCTACTAGTGTGTGTAGAATTTGTGCATGTATACGACCGCCAGCGCCGCCTAACTTCTGCGACAGGCAACTCTGGGGTGAAAATCGCATGCATGTATACGAAAACACAAGCTTGTTCATACGAGTGTAGTAGTACGAGCCTAGCGTATAACGATAACAGACCAAAGACCAAAGACATCAGCTCCTTGCATATATGCTGCACCAGGGTGTATATTATACCAAAGATTATTAATTTCATATACGTCTGACGATCTTCTGTACGAACTATAGGTAATAATAAAATATGTACAAGCAAAATTACCGAAATAATTAATTGGTGATAAATTTCCCAAACAATTATACTTTTCATTCGGTTTATCTCAACAGACGACTAATTTCTCCTCCCGATCGTGTTTCTCCTCTCTTCTCATTCTATACGCAACATATACCCGGTTCGTATATACTGTGCAGGTGATTAATGTTTAGCACTTCTGTATCTGATGGCGATTAATGATCTCCAAGTTAGTAGGTATAGGATGGATATAATATCGTGAATTCCATTCATTCAATATACCTTTACCTATATAGATGTATGATGTATAATATACGATATGTAATATGTAATATATTTAATACACGTACACGAAGCGAATATAATGTGTGTTCTTATTATCTCGAATTATTAGATTCTCATCCCAGCTTGCAGCAGCAGCAGCAGCAGCAGCAGCTGATACTTGCCTATTTAGAATTCACCCTTCATCCGCAACCCCCTTCATCCCTCTATATAGGTACAATAAACCCCGTCAACTAACTATGCAAGGTCACCGACGACTACGGGGACACACGAAAATCCTACCCTACTTCACTTACTCTCTCTCTGCTCCACTAGTCTACTCTACAGTCTACTATACTATAGGTATTCTTCTCTTCACCCGAAAAGCAAACACTCACTCCGCGGAGCTCCTCGAGGACTTGGAAAGTGAAAACAACAATGAATGCTACTAATTGTGTCCCGCTTCGAGTATATTTTCCCTCCTCGCACCTTTCTGTACCTATATAATAAAGGAAACAACACGAAGACAGGAGAATAAAAATAAAAATACAATTATTCATCCTGTTACAGGTGATAATTGAAAAATAAAAGTCTGTCATTTATTTTTCTCATTTTCTTTTCATCGTTATTCTTATTTTTTCTTTTCTTTTAGCCAGTTTTCTTATACCCATTGTATAAAGGATCGAAGTCTCTTTGTCCAGTCCTTTCGTCTGCTTTGATGTAACTTGTCTCGTACACGAAATACGTCGACTAACGGCGAGTAGGTGCGGGTAGCCATACCTCGCGCAAATATAAACGGTTTACTTGCGCTGTTTTGACAGCTAATTTCCTTCGAGTATCGTGCGCGTGTCGTGAGACGACCGAGAGCCATGTGGCGCGTAGAAATACGTGACCAATAAATAATATGGATACGTATAGTCCATCGCATCTCCAAACTTCTTGCTATTATGTATTTAGTTTTATTTTTCGGGTTTTTGGTTTTTAGGTTTTTTGCTTTTTGCTCGTTAGTTCTCGCCCTCCTCTCGTCCCTTTCTCCTTCTTTTTCTTCAAGCTCGCGCTCCTCGTATCGCTGCAGCCTCATGTGGGTCTCTCTGCAGCATAGACTGACGAAGTGTGCAGAGGCAGGCCAGACAGCCGCCGTTGGGTTCGGTGAAAATAATCTCATTTTTTTTTCTTTCTTTTTTTACAGACTTCGGATTCCTGATTACTTTTATTCTCTTTCTTGTCATACGTATTATTTTTATTTCCCATTATCCCGGCGCAGGATTAAAGAAATTTATTAATGCTAGACGCAGGCCTTTGCTACCACACAACAAATCATCTTATTTTCTTCGCAGTATGCAGTTTTCCGCCAAATCTATCACTGTTTTCTTTTTTACTTGAGAAAATTACTTCTTTTTTTTCGATAAAATACAAATAATGACTTTTCGATTATTTCAACGTAACTTTAAACAGAAAGTATATTCTCCGATTTACTCTACATTTTTATAAGCTAGGCACGTACAATTCCAGTACGCTACTAGTGTGTGTAGAATTTGTGCATGTATACGACCGCCAGCGCCGCCTAACTTCTGTGCCAGGCAACTCTGGGGTGAAAATCGCATGCATGTATACGAAAACACAAGCTTGTTCATACGAGTGTAGTAGTACGAGCCTAGCGTATATCCCACTGTAGGTACCTACTTTCATATTATTATGCAAAATTTTGCGCTGAAGCAATTTTTTCCGATAAATTTATACGTGAATGTATATTTATATGATAACATCCGCGATGTATAGGTCATATGTGTACAGTATTATGTATGAGAGTGGAGGTAAAGCATACGCGTTTGTCAACAACAATGAAACAACAGGAAAACTAGCAACGTGATATAAAAGTGGCTTGTGAAACTTACATCAGAAGGTAGTATACTGTACGGTGCTGCACGGGTACAGACATACGTTGAAAAGGAATATTCCAAAGCTGTTTCAACTCATAGTACAATATCAGAGGAAAGAGGAAAAATTTCCCAAGAGTCGCCCGACTTACCGAGTGCTAGAGATACTTCCAGAATTCTATATAATATACTTCATTTCTAAACGCATATAGGTATCCTGCATCTATATATCTACAGAAAATATAGCCATATAAAACCCCTGAAAAATTTCTGCTGCGGTTCGATTTTAAAATCAAACCTCAAGGTGGTAAAAACAGATATATGCAAAAAAAATTATCAGGTATTCAAGGTTACGCAATTTTTTCTTATCTCTTTCGTTCTTCGCGCTTATTGAAATGAAAAATTATTCACGGAATGAAAAATTCGTTCTTGAAATATATTTTTTTCCGCGTGGGATGATTTTCGAATTTTATAAGAAAGCGCGAGCACCACCTCCTCATATGCCTTGAGTTCGAGAAGAGTAAAATCGAGACGGAGTCGTCACGTATATGGGTATGTTTATTTCAGTTTTTCTTGATTTATTCTTTTTTCTCTGGTCTCGCATATGCTCCTAGGTATATATTTAGAAAGCGTTTTCTTATTCTAAAATCGGCAGCGTACTACACACACACACACACACACACACACACAGACACACGAAGTCGTCATATCTTGTCGGTATAGGGTCTTCACTAAACCCTGCTGCTGCTGCAGCACTACACACGCATCGGCAGCTCTTCAGAAGAGACGCACAGACCGTGGAGCCCAACGCATACATCGAGATACAGAAACTGAAATAAATATACTGCCCCGTCTTCCTCTTCGTCTTTTCGTCTCATCTTTCGTCGTACGAAAGTATGTAGATCCTACGTACGTATAGTAACTGAAAAAGGAAAAAGAAAACTATATAAATAAATAAATATGGAAAGAAAGAAGGAGAAAAAGAAAAAGAAAAAATTAAAACGACGGACGTCGTCGTGGTTTGCTGAGCTCTTCTTTCATCTTTTTCCAATTCCTTCACAATTTTATCAACTCTCACGAGACTTGTTATTCGAAAGTTTGTCTATAGATATTATTCGCTTGTAGGTACTTCTGTGTATCGTAAAATGTCTCGAAAATTTATCAATTTTTTTTTTCTTCCATTTGTTTTTTTTTGTTCAATGATGAATTGATGAAACAAATATTAACGATGCTTGATGCAGAATCTACCTATATACCTAATGGGGGAAAACGAATATTGTAGGTAACGGTGGTCGTGGCTGCTGTTGGCAATCATATAGAAATTTATTACGATTATAATCGCGTAATAAAAATAATGACTTCTCTAGTTTTCATGAGATATTCGCTGCAGGTAAAACACGCAGCTACGATTTCAAACTCTTTGATTATAGTAGTACTTATACGTACTCGTACACGTTGCAGGCTCTAATGAAGGCTAATTCCTTATCGATAAAATTCTAAAGTTATAAAACGATCGTGGTGCATAAACTTGGTTTTCCTTAATATCGTATATGTGGAGATAAGACAAAATGAGGACGACAAGTTTATAGTAGGATATAAGAATAAGAATGAGAATTAGTGTGGGGAGAGAATAGCTGCTGGCAGCAAGTGCTAATGCTGTGGCAGGAAATCGTTATTTTAAATTGAAGACAATAACGTAGACAATACCGAAAGCCTCTTCGTCCCAACCCCAATCTTCAACCGCACGAATACCATCGTTTTATAGAATACATGTGTGTATGTATGTGTCTATACCGAACCACCACAACTCACAGGCTAAGAATTATCCCCGTTGTTCGACCACCGCTAGATCCCTTCGGAACTAGAGATTACGCCGCGCAGCTGCCTGCTAATAACCTTCCTTGTCTCTCATTTTCTAAATCTTCCTTTCCGAGAGCTCAGCACCAGTCAGTCTGTCCGACTTTGGTCCATCTCTTGCCTAACAGACTCGAGAATTCTCGGCCTTGAACATCTGAGATTTGCTACAGGGCCAGAATTTTCAGACCCTATACGATCCTGGAGTCGAATTCTCGTCCCTAAACTGGTTTCGCGGTCCATCTTTCTCTTCTATTCATGTATATGTATATAGGTATATTTGTGTATGTACGAATATCCCTGTATAGGTATAGATATTTCGAAGAGAAAGAAATTTTCGCTGATATTTCGAATTTCAGTGTATGTAGAGAAGTAGCTGTATCTGATGTATTGAAAAGTATAATTGAAACTAATGATAGGAACTAATCTGACCTCGTAAAGATTATAGATTATTGATTTAAACGATATTTAATAGTATAGAATACATCGATACGTATCTGAGTAAACGGACTAAACTGCTGTCTCGATGCATTCGAAATAGCTAGGTGCAACCTTATCTGGCGAAATGTACAGGAAATAGTCGACGACCACAATCGAGTAGTATAGGAGGGAAGAGGCAGAGATATACTCTATATATATACCTATGTATATATATTGAATTGGAAACTCGATTTGTAACGTGATAGGAAAACGGTAGGTAGGTATGTGGTTTTTGTAGATATACCGTTTACGTTTTATTCAAGTTCGACATTTTTAAACCTCCGAACAGTAAAAATTCCGAATTCGTTTGAAGCGGTTTTGAATTTTGAGAAACGTTGGAGTTTGGGATATTAAGACTCCGAAAATCCGAACCCCCGAAATCCCAAAGGTCCGAAAATTTCGGTCTATTTTTCAGGATACATTGCGGAGACAAAAAAGTTATTTTTTTTTTACTTTCGGGAAAATACGCTTTCTGGAAACTAAACCATTTCCGGGAGCTGGTCTATATCCGTGAAAAACTGGAACAAAAAAAAAATGAGATATTTTTCGATAATTCGATACGATGTATAAATTCTAAAAAGAAAAGTCAACCAAACGATAAAAAAGAAGAGATATATTGTCCGCGATTACAATCCACGTGTCTATATATTCTATATGCGTCATATCGTAGTGTGATAAAAAGTTTATTGTGATCAAATATTGAAAATCGGAGTAAATCGAGACTAACGACGAATATCGGTTTGATAATGACGACGAGGATCGCCCCCTCTCGTTTAGATAGACTTATTTTAATACGAATCTAATTGTCATACGAAAAATGATGATAATATCGATCCTCGTACTGCAAGAGGTTTAAGTGGCGTGACAGCACCGTCGTGGAATCTGCTGGTCTGACCGTTGCCGGCAATCTACCGTCATTACCAACATTACGGACCTAGTTAGTCTCATTTATATTCACGGACCTCGACTACGACTTATATTCAACACGTGACCCTCATCTGACCCCCATATGACCTTTCTTTCTCTTCTTCTCCCCCATGTACCACTTCTTGCGTTTCACTCTCAGAGTTATTCTAGGTTTACGCGGGTATCTTCGTGTGAAAATGAACAGAGTTAAAAAAAAAAAAAAAACAGAAGAAAAAAGTAAATTCTTTTGGTTATTTTTCTATTTTTTTATTCATTTTTGCAATTTTTTTTTTCAAAAATCTCATGCTTGTTCCTCAAATAATTTTTGCTATCCACCGTTTTCTACTATCGATACCGACGCGCGGTTATTTTTTTTTTACTCTTGTATCTGCAGTCGAGTGATTCTCATCTCGGATAAATTAAAATCAAATTAGCCACAAAAATGAGCTACCTAAATCCACCGGGACGTTTTACAAGCCAGATACTCAGCCAGATTATATAAGGATGAAAGTACAGGGGCTCGGGGGTAGACTCTTAGGAATAATTAAACGTTTATATAGGTACACAGATAGGACGCATGAATTACGCGTTTTAGTACTTATTTCAATCAATTTTTGAAATTATTTCACCATATAAGTACGAATACGATGATCCAGATATCGCGGGATAAAATGGTAGAAAATTTTCTGCGAGATTCAAGGTTTCGGCGTTTTTCATATTAAAATAGAAAGAGAAGAAAAAAGAGAGAGAAAATTTGAATCATTGATCAACTCCTCGATTAAATAAATAAATAAATAAGGTTGAACTAATCTAAGAACTGGGGGGGTAAAAAGAAAGGGAAAAAAAATCTTAATGAATAGAAATGGCAGAAAATAAGAACTAATTAGATAATTTAAAAGCCCCACGCAGTGCGGAATATTGCCGTTGGCCACGGGATGTACGAGGAGTTGAAGAATTGCGTGTTTAGAAAAAAATAAAATTAAAAAAAATAGAAAAGAAATGAAATGACTAGACGAATAAAAACTTGCAATCAAGGTCTCGCTTCCTTAATGATCTTGCGTCTGGTTTCTCGGTAATATTTTCGAGAATTGGTCAAATTAATCGTCTTGAGATGCACTTTTCGGAAAAAAGTTTCAAAATCTTATCAGCAATAATTTCTGACATCAAAGTAATCGATTGAAGTGGATGAAATGGGTTTCCGTGCAAAGAGGGTCTCGCTTCGAATGGACTATCTTCACATCCTAAGAAATAGGTAAAAATTTTAGATTTTGATGCATGCGGGGGTCTGGAATTTCGGAGTTTTGATACGTCCGCGTTCCAACCTTTCGGAATTTTATTCTTCTAAACCCGAACGTTCCTGATAATTTGAAATCGTCTCTAACGAGTTCGGAGGAAATACGCATGAAATAGCTTCTGCGAACCGTGTTTAATCAATGAATAATAAATGGAATCGAGGATAACTGAAACTGCTTCTAGTCCCGCGATACATCGATTAACCTTACCTTAACCCGTAATTAATTTGTACCTAATAATTAATCGGTACTTGACAGACGTATAATACATATACCTAGTCGTTTAAGAGAAAAGAAGCGAAGAGCAGAGAGGAGAAAAGAGGAGCAATATCATTCAGCCAAAGTACCGAATACAGGAAGCAAAAGTATCGCTTGAATACGACGGGGTATAAATTTATTGTTATATTATAACCACCGATGCGGTAATAGTGCAGCGGGTGTATTGTATGTATAGCTAGTGCGAGAAGCGAATAGCTGTAGCAAATAAACTGCTGCAGTTACTATTATAACTGCCTATGCAGTTCCACTCTGCACGGCTCTTCTTCTTCATCTTCTTACTCTTCATCTTCTTCCTCTCCGTCTTCTGTACGTGCTCAACGGGCTCCGTTCCATACGTTGCGGGTTGTGGGCTGTTGTGCTGCTGCAGAAGCCTAGGGTAGGTATATACGTGAGGGATGATATAGCAGCCGTTCTTTTTGTTTTATAAATACTATACAAGCTTCGGGCTGTTGTTCTTGAACCGCGGTCTTCTCTCGTCCTGTGCTGCTTTATTATTCCCAATAACAAAAGCAGTTTTATTCATTGAATAGAGCTCCCGACCATTGCCATTGCTGCTGAAACGCAAAGCAGAAAGCAGAGTAGAGTAGAGCAGAGCAATAACAATGTTCATGTTCATGTTCATGTTCATGTTCATGTTACCTCGTCGTCATTGTCGTCATAGTCATAGTCGTCGTCGTCGTCGTCGTAGTTGCTTTCTATATTAAATGCACCAAAATTTTCGGGCTTTAGTATGTATGATAATAAAATGACAGATGTGTATTTGGTGAATACGTTTAGGTATAGGTATATGCATTATACGCACAGCAGTACCACCATTATATGTATTACCCATTTTCCAATTGCCAAAAACGACTGGGAGCCAAGCAAACCCTCCTATGCCTATGCTGAAGCTAATGATTCATTTCCAACGTTAAACTGTCGGTTTGACATCTGGCATCAGCAGGTATAAATTGAACCTCGTTTAATTCGCTCGGTGTAACTATAGGCACCCATGTAGGATATAATCGTATGTAACATAATTATAATTGAAATTTGTGAAAAAATGAAATGGCGATTATTTCCACGAAACTTATTAAATTATAGATTCAGATGATAAAAAATTTTCGAAGTTCGATTATTAGTTATTTTTTATTTTATTTTTTTTTCAACTTACGACAACTCTAGAATTTAATACGAAATGAATAACGCGAATAAAAAATAAAAAAAAAATCGTAATAAAATTACCCTTCGCTGTGAATTTAATCAAAACTTCAAAGAAAACGCAATCGAATTTTATTTTATACTTTTAACCGAAAATGTAACATTTATTAAATCCCTCTTGTTTAATCCTCGACAAACCACTGCTGTAGATGATCAGATTATTGTAATCGTCGAGTTTCAATCGAGTAAGTAGATGTGTGGCTCGCTCGTTAGGCGAATGAGGCAAAATTGATTATGTACTCGGAAATTTTTCTCCGCTTTTATCTTGTATCCTGTCGTTATCTACTGACATCAACATCGACTTGGACGTAGAATCGATTGCTTAAATCGATCATTACAGTGTAGCTATGTCGATGTGAAGCAAACAAGCTTGTAAGTAATTAAGATTATCCAGGTCGTCGATATATACCTACAGGGGTACTGTTCGTTGCGAAGCGATGACCTCTTATCAACGCGTTTACTCACATCACATAGGTTTTTTTTTTCTTTTCTTTTCTTTCTCATCTCTTTGAGACTTCGGTGAAATTTTCTAAAATCCGTGGAAATTATGATATTTTTATTTTTTGGCTTCTTTGCTCTCGCATTGAATACATAGAGCTTTTATGTATACGTATGTACTACATGGCTGACTGCTGAATTTTAAGGAAACAATGGAAAGTGGGTATTTACCAAAATCTTGAGATTTAAATGGCATCGAGAACTTGTCCGCGTCGGCGAATACTCGCGCTGCCGTTGATGGGTTGGCGGATGAATTGAAAGCACTGATTTCAATCTACAACTCGCGTCAAGAGGAACGCGACCAGGTCGCGTCCTCCAACTTGGCCTTCGCCGTATTCGGCAATGGAATTCATTAGCCAAGTAAAAAAAGAGGATTTTCAATATGATGGAGAGAACCTTGTGGTTTTTTTGCTCTCTCTCTCTCTATCCATCTCTCTCTTTGACCCAATTAAAAAAAGTTCCAAATTTGTTTGAGGCGATTTGGAATTTCCAGAAACACTGAAGCTTTCGGAATTTTCAACCTTCTGTGTTCTTCGTTTCGAAGTTTTTCAAATCGGCGATATTCAAATTCGGAATTCTTACCATTCGGGAATTTTAAAATACCAATTCTCGCCTTTTTCCTTCTTGCTATGTTTTTTTTTTTTCTCTTTTCCCTTCTTTTTCTATACGGCCGGCGTCGTTGAGTACATTCATCGAGAGCCTCTTCCTATTTCTAGGTATCTTATTCGATAAGACGTAGTGTTTTAATCTCGTCTGACTTCTTCTCAAACTCGATTGATTGCCGTCGTTTAAAGAGCGTCCGGGTTCTCTACACCTGCAGTAGAAGGCATCACATCAGAAACCCAACAAGCAGCAAGTTAAATCCCAAGTGCGTATCGCGCACCTTTTTCCTTATACGAAACGTTAAGCGTTAACCAATCGCGAAGTTTGTCGCGGCCAGTGATCGTCTCGTCTCGTTGACAAATAAGCGCACCACGTACATCTAGCTACTAGAACTTGCACTTCTGCTGCACGGAAGTGCGACAGAAAACTACCTACCTACCCATGCCATATAGATTTTAGATCTTTTTATATCTACGATAAAGAAATCGCTGCATATCTCCGTAATCTTCTTTTACAATTTTCCACTTTTCTTCATTTCAAATTTTTTTTTTGGGTCATTTCAATGCGATTTTTCGGAAAGAATGATTTTTTTTATACCTTTTTGGCCTTTAAGGTTGATCTATTATGTGAACCTATGTCTTTTTGGTATTAAAGACGCGATATATTTAGGTTTCTGCTAACGCAGCAGCATCAGCAGCAGCCCCTCTTTCCTTTCTGTTCGCTAATCCTACCTCGCGTGTAAACGCAGGATTACGCGGGCTCTCATTCCGCATCCCGGCGAAGCTCAGCCTCCTTAACCCACTCGAACCACCACCTGGTCTCTGAGACTTACCCACCTACCTCTATATAGGTATATGTATCTTACTACTTATCATATACCGAAGTAGTGTCTGACGCGTAGGTATACCCAAATCGGATAAACTTCTAGATGTGAATTTACACAGGATGAATTTAAGAAACATTATTATTGATATATAAATGAATTTTTTTTCTTCTATTTCTCGCTACGTATTCCAATTTCGAGTAATAAGGGCTATAATATCGTTATGCGCCAATGAGATTAAATTTTTTTTTCTCATTATTCTGTTACTTATGCCTATAATTTATTTTCACTTTATATTACGCGTATCAAACGTAATTTTGTTCTTCTTCTCCCTCTTCTCTTTTTTATTTTCACTTCTATAAGGAGGTTTTGGACGGTGCTTAAAATATCCAGTTCTTTGATGAGTCCGCGAGTCGTTTGAGTTATAATAAGCTTTAAAAGTAAAAGATGAACAAAATTCCGGTGGTACAAAGTTGTTTTCAAAAATTTTACTCATCATTTTAAAGCTCTCAATTATTCTCCTGGCTGAGAAAATTTATGATCTTGTCTCTGCCCCCAAAATTCATTGAATGAATAGAAAAGAACGAAAAAGAATCGTGATCGTTCCTTTTTCTTCTCATTTTGTTTCTCCTCGCTAGAATATATATGTCTAGTCTAGACGTAACATTTCTACGTATATACATTTCAATACGTGTATAACTTTTACGTAAGTTCGCTTATTTGTTCGCGGTATAAAGATCCGAAAAACTTGACGAGGATCTATTCAGAGGCTGCGGCCCGCGGTATGGGCAGCGGTGCGAGATCACCGCGCGAACAATGGCGCCGGACAATACCCTATATCTTTTTGATCGGAGCGTTTTTCACGCCCCGAGATACACGTACCTGATAAACTTCGCTGCCCGCCACCGCCGACGAATGACTGTTGCGTGTCTGCCCAACGCTCAGCTAACACCTTATCTATGGAGCGGAGTGAGATTTCGGTTTTTTTTTTCTCCAAAAATCTTTCTGTTTTTTCGCAAATTTTTTTTCTTTTTTTTTACCTGTCCAAGAGAAGAACTTAAAATTTTATCAATTTCCAGCCAAGGTACTCACTTTGCCTCGGTCTCCCCTTTGAACCTACTCCAGCTCGTCTTCTCTTATTCTTCTTTCTTCAACTTCTTCTCGCGGCTTTAGTTACTTGAAGGAAACTTTTACTTTTCCTTGTCCGTCGCTATTTTATACATTTAGGAAGAAAGCTGCAACATTTTTTTTCAGTTTTTATTTTTTAATTTTCCTCGTAATCAGGGCTGTTGGTACATGATTTTATAGTCGTGTCCCAATTTTTCTTCCGAAGAATCGCAGAGATTTTTCAGTTTATTTATTTAATTTCGTTTTGAAAAATTGGGACCCCAATCGCAAGATCATCAATTCTTGGTATTGAATTTTGATCAAACCAAAAAATCATTTATACTCACCTAAATTTATTAATTATTCTGATTGATTGAAAGACGAGGAAAAAAAATGTGGTCAATTAATTAAGCTACAATTTTCATTCTTTCTTTGCTTTTCTTTTTTATTTATTTATTTATTTATTCATTCATGTATTCCTCGACGTTGATACTTTCCTGCTTACGTAATTGATACGTTTAATTAATTATCTCTCGTCATTGCTGTTCCCCGCTTATATCACGGACAAAAAGGGTGAAGTAAAATGAATACCCAAAGAGAGAGATTTTTTTATTTTAAACCCCTTCTTTTTTAATTAGCTTGAATAATCTTCGGCGAAGCTTGTTATTCTTCTTCGTCTTCTTTTTCTTCTCTTTCCTTTTCCCCTTTCTCTTCATATGACCTCTCCTACTCTCAAGTCTTTCATTATCTTTCACCATCTGTTCGAAACTTTGAGTTTCGGAGAAAAGAGATCGGCTCGAGAAACGTGTCGGCCCTTATATAAATTAGGTACGCGAGGGTAGGTAGGGGTAGCTAATAAAATTACATTACTGCCTCATACTTGTGTGAAAAAATAAAAACTGGAATAAAAAAAGAAAGAAAGAAAGATAAAAGGTTGAAAATATTGTAAAAATATTTTTTATCGAATCGTTTTATTTCTCTAACCGTTCGAACGTTAATTGCATAATTTAATTATTCAATTTAGAGCAGCTGTAGTAGCGACATAAGAGTCTACATATACCTATACGGAATTACGGAATTACGGTATAACGGAATTACGGAACGAGAGTGAGATAAAAATGAAAAGCAGCCATATCGACGATCGCGCGAAACACTTAATAATTTAATTATACATTTATTTTACTCTCTCTTTATAATAAATATACTGCAGGTAGGTTGGTAGGTATCAATAAAATTACTTGTACAAATTTAAACTCTGTATAATTATATTACCTAACTGTAGGCGTCGCGTCGTCGTGGCTCCGCGACTCGTCTGTCGATTAGGATAATTAAAAATGCATCAATAGCGGTGTATACCTGCATAATGCATATATATACTTATATATATGTATATTATAATACATCGAAACTCTCGGAGGTAATTAAACGCCGCTTGAACCTCGCCTATCGTATAATACCATAGGTATACAACATACATAGGTATGTACAATTAATTAATTTCATTTCGCATTAATTAATTAATTAATTAATTAATTATCAAAATACGTGTATAAAAAATAACACAAAAGAAAAATAAAACAGAACAAAAGTATTGAAAATAAAAATCCTGTTTGATTATCGCAGCTCCACCAACACCTCGGCTATATTAATTTTTTTCGAAATTTCTGTTTTTTCTTTCTTTTTTCCCACTACTCGCACTCGCCTCTTCAAACCACTCCTACTATTTTATACAGCTGTTACTAAAATTTCTTGATTTTAACGCAACAGCCGCAGATTTTTTTCTAACAACTAACCAATTTCCGAAAGAATAGTATGTATATATATATATATTTACCCCGCAACACGTTATATTCAAAACGATAAAATTTTATTATTCTAGACCCTAAGGCTAAGGTAATAAAATCACCTGTATACCAATTTCAGTTTCTCTTAAGGTGGTAATTGCTCCAAAGTATAGCGGTGGGTAGATATACATACATACATACATATCCTGCCCAGTTTTACACCAAGTTCTTTTCCACGAGACTCGAGCATCTTGTCTTGGTGTTATTTTTTCTTTGACTTTTTCTTCTTCGGTTTCTTTCATCTCTGCGGCTCTTTTTGCAACTTTTTTGCTTTTTACTTTATTTTTTGTCCGTATTTCTTTCCGGTGGATATATACTATATAGCCTTCCGAAATAATATTGGCAACCTCCCTTGATACGTGGCGTAGTATAGTTGCCGTATATGTGGTCAGTGCTATCTGGTTTCCCCTCTTTTCCAAACCTCGCCAAACCGCGTCATGTTGTTCGTAATTAAACCTATTTTTGGGATAACCTTAGCCCGCAATCTTTCTCGGGTTACAGAACCCGCGAACCTTTTTTCCTTACCTTCTTACTTCGTTTTTGATACGATCCTTGAGACAAGTGGCATAAAATATACCTTATAACATAAAGTTACATGGACCGTATTTAATACTCTTTTCTTTTTTTCTTTTTCCTTTTTCATATATAAATTCGATTCCGATATTAAATAGAGAAATTTACATCCGTTCATTTTCTCCAATCTGATTGGCAATAAAATAACGATAATTATCTTTAAAGAGAGAATAATGTGACAAGCGAAAATGTTCTCGCTGCATCTGCATGCAGGGGAAAAATTCGCATCCTCGAGAATTTTTATTTATTGATCATTGGGCAATTGCAATCAATTTGTTGTTATACGAACATCCGGTAGCTACATATCCACTCGGTTAAGTGCTCATTGAGCCACGATTTTTCGCAAATCGTGTTGAAATTTTATACGGCGAATAAATAAAATACGTATGTACACGTTATATCTACCCGGAGAAATATTTTTCAAACCGTTTCCAGTTCGTTTTATGTCAAGTTCTATGCAATTAGCCAAATGAGGTAAAGGAAGTAAAAAAAAAAGAAAATAGAGGAAAAGGAATAAAAAAATATTAATAAAAGACCGAAACTGCAGCGATTCCGCATTTGGCTTCTGGCGCAGTAACATTATTCATATCATTTCGAGTAGTATAGAATATTAAATATGCAGTATAGAATCCAATTAACATTCCGCACCATTTAAATACACAATTTATGCGTGATCGTGAGCGCTAATTACAGGTGCAGTACCAGCAGTAGAACCCGCAATGGTAGTCGATGACTGAGATAGGTATATGTATAAAGAGTAGAACCTGTAACAGGAATATGTATGTATGGTGTTGCAAGAAGAGACACGTAGCGGTGTAGATATAACTGTTCTATAAGGTGGTTAGGAATTTGAGGATTAAAAAAAAAGGTTAAACCGAGTAAAAAATCGAGAACAGAGTTAATGGAATAGAAAAGAAGGATCTAATCGTGGAACGCGTCGAGGGAAGAGAAGGGAAGGGAAGGAAAGATCCACAAAACCATAGAATTAGATGAAGGAAAATAGAAAAAAAAAAACCATCTGTAATACGGGGAACGAAATGGAAAAAGGAAAGAAGGCAAGTGGTTCCAAAGCCAACGCGAAGCCACTACAACAACCTGCCAAATAAATTCTAAAATATTGTTCTTTCTGCCTGCTGCTGCTGTTGCTATTCCTGTTCCTCTTCCTCTTCCTCTTCCTGTTACTGTACACGATACTACTTACTACCGCGATTTTGTGCTTGTCTTAAATTACACCTACCCTCGAATGAAACCGAGTCCCAAGTCTACCGTATTACGTATTAAAGTCCAGGACTTATTTCGAACATATGAAATGGACCACGATGGCTCGGGGGATTTTTATAACAAAAAATTCTGTTCCGCTGGTACCTACGTTACGAACTTCAATCATATTTCGATGCAGGCGATATCTGATTATGCACTCTCATCTGCAACTGGCCATTCGTGCCTAATGTTCATAGAGTTTCGTATAATTATGTGGCTTAACATGTCCTTCGTTAACTCGACATTTATGTAATTGATGTTACTCGTATAGTGTCTCCTCTCTCTTCTGCTACCATACCCCGTGTAGATTTACCCCATATATTATATCACCGCATGTTCTCACCGCGGCAGCAAACCCTGGGACGGATATTCCCAGCACTAGCAAAGTGGATATCCTCAAGTTTATGGCGAACTGCACTATACAGCGAAACTTCGTCCTACGGGGGGTTGACGGCAATGATGATCACGCTGCTGCTGTTGCTGCTGTTTGTATCCATGATTATCGTTATGTGATTTCATGAAATCCAAAGTCTGTTCGATTTCATCAGTTCCTGATGCAAATTTCAATTTTTATTATTCCATCGGATAATTATATACGAATATTTACGGTAATCAATAATCATAATTTAACCCTACGAGAGGGTTGTGTTAGATATTTTCAATCCACAGCAATGGATGGAATATATTTTCTTTATTCGGTATAATATACTTTAGCCTTGCGAAAAGCAGCGTAGATATATAAATAAAGTGCTATACCTATACGGACATCATAATATCCAGCCCAGCCCAACCCTAACCCTGGCCGAAGCTTAGGTTAGATCAAGATCGTGCCTGTGGGTTTTATTCAAATTTTCTTATATCCCTGCACCGACAGTCCAATTTTTCTACGCGGTATATTGAAAGCTGTAATGCCTTGTGCAGGAACCAGACGGCGGGCGTCGCATCGCGTCGTCGTTCAAATCTTCTCAATTTCTATTATACCTACATCATACTTTAATTTCATCCCTATAACGCGGAATGCCACGTATGGAAGATGACGTGAGCTCCAAAATGCGCTTTCACGATCATTCTTATTCCTGTTTGACATGCATTTCGAGACTTACTAGACCGTGACGCATCACGGCTTTGAAGCTTCATATCCGCCAACTAGATTTCAGAAATTCCGCACATTATATGAACAATTTTTTTTTGTTGAGATTCTGTGAGTTTTCAATTCAGACTTGAGGGCGCGAACTAGAATTTCATGGTGGGATTGTGCATTTGATGAAATTCTGGTTTGCATCCTAAAAAGGAAAGTTATGTCCGTTTTGGGTGAATTTGGGCGCAAACTAGACTTTCGAAATTCTAGTTCGGACCTCCAGATCCTAAAATTCAAAGAAGCTTAGTGATTCTGGCTTCGGCCTGTAGCTCCTCGATTTTTAATAAACCGTTTTGTGAACAGATTGACGAATGAATTCTAAGTCGAAAATAAAATTGATCATTGAGTTGATTTCTCGTCGACTTTCGAGGTTCTAAGTAGAATTTGAAAATTCATTAGGATGCATAGACGCTGATTAGAATTTCGAGCGTTAGAGCTAATTCCGATTTACTGCACCTCCGAATCCTCACGTAGGACATAATTCCACTGAAACAGAGTAATCGAGGTTTCCAGAGGATCAAATTAGAATTTCTATTCCGAACAGGGTAATCCTTAATTGCTATGATAACCCCTAAGCCATATAAATCTTTGAAGAATTATCATTTTTTTTTCTCCAATATAGTACATACAAAAAATTAGAATTCAGGAACAGAATTCAGCTTCAATCTCGTGCCCTAATGCCTCTGTTGAATATGAAAATGACCCGTAGCAATATGGAGCAGAGAAATTCGTTTGGACAGATTTATGGATTGCATAGGTCGCTGCATGCAGGGGGTTGTAACAAGAATTTTAATTACGTAGATAAAGCTGATGTTAAACGTTCTCTCTCACCCTTGCCCCAGGCTTCTCTCGCCTCTCTTCTCTCTTCTCTCTTTTACTCTCCCTGCATAATCCAGTCAGCCAGCCGTTTTGCGTACCTAAGAAAATACTTACGAGCTCTCGTCATAGGGCATTGTTGCAATTAATTTTGCACGCTGTCCAACTCCAGGCCAACCCGAGAAGGTCGGGTTAGGGTTTGATAATAATTATGTTAGGCTGGGTTGGTGCGTGCGTAATTGGCTAATTCGCGCTTCATTACACCAGGGATTTTACCTCACGTTAGTGTCATTCAATATAATTTTTGAATTAAAGAATGAATTTGGCGTTTGAAAATCGTTAGGAAATGATCATTTTTTTCATTTTTATATTCATTCAATTATTTCTGTCATTATTAAAGCCTGCATTTTATGGCATATAGGTACTATGTGGAGAGGATCGGCGAGGTTTATTGAGTAAAATTTTTAAGCGGTTAATTTCACGTCAGATTAATATTGATCCATATCAAAACCACGGTGTCGAAATTTGACAGCGATTGACAGCGAATAATACTTGATTATCACATCGTGAATATGTAACTTGACGTAACATATACGAACCGACGAAGGTATATATATCGTATTTCGGAGAGACAAGAAAAAAAAAAAAAAAGTTAAAATAACACAAAAAAATATTTTTAATCAAATGAAATGAAATTTGGTAGAAATTACATCGCTTCGGCTGCAGACAAGAGCAATATCCTGTTAAGTGAATAATAACTTTCTTGATGATCTCTACCCCATGTCTGAATACATATATCCTACCTACCTATAAAAAGAAGTAAATAACCGAGAGAGGGAAAAAAACAGACACCGAAATCTACACCTGGGGTAAATGTATGTTTATATACGTATACGGTGAATACATAGGTATTTATATACGTGTACATGTATATGGGCGTCGCGGAGACGCGTTGCGTGACGACGGTAATACCGCTGTATACGTATGTATAATGTACCTATACCCGGGCCATATACCCGCAGCAAGCAAGAAGGAGCCAGCACAGTCCACGTCCGGTCATAAGTTACACGATATTAACATACTCGGATATATATTTTTTTTTTCTTTCATTTTTTTCTTCTGGTGTATATAAAAAAAGAGAAAAATGAACGAGAACAAGAAAAAGAAGGAAAATAGGGGTACACATTTCAGCTCTTTTTTTTTCCATTTCTTTCTTCTTTATTGGTTCCACGCAAATGCGGAATATACCTATGTGACGACACGCAAGCTATTACGCGTATCAGAATTGGATATAAAATATATCTATAAAATTCTCGATATTTGTCCATTCGTTGAATAAAAAATATACACACATATATTAGGGTGGTTCTTAATTTGATCATTTTCGGATTTCAATGCTTATTGGGATTCCTGAAGAGATTCCTGATGGAATAAAGGAGCCTTTTTAGTACTTATTAACGGTGCGGAAAAATTATGAATAAAGTTCAACGAAAACGCCATGCTCATCAAACGGAGAACTTCAGAAGCCCTGCAGCACGTGTTAATATTGAGATAAATAGTTCAAATTTTTATGATAATTTTTTAAAATTATTTGAAACCCTTCTAGGGGCGGAGAAATCAAAATTCGAGAGTGACCAAAATAAGGACCACTCTAATATAGGCATATGCAGGTGTATAAGTATCGATCGTTTCTCCAAGAAAAATGAATAAATATATAAAAATGAAAATAACGTCAGCTGCAGCAGTCAGTCCACTTGCTCAGAGTGAAATGTCGTCTACAGACGGCGTGGACCAACTCTCAGCAGGAAACCGGAGCCTGTAGAAGAGGACGAGTCTCTATGTATAGTCTGGCCTGGACGTCGAGAAGGAAGACGTACCTAGATCGTTTTTGAGAAAAAAACAGAAAAAAAAAAAATGAAAAAATAAATAAACAATATTGCGTCATAATATATACTCACTTTGTGACAAAGTGTTTTGTGCCGTGCTTTTCAGTATCCCGTAGTATTTCAGAGATTTGTTTATCTCATCACTGAACCGAACGATTCAATTTACTTTTCTTACTCTGCCCCGCACGCACGATATAGCTATCGGGACCACAAGTAGAGCGGAAATAAATTAGAAGATAACAAAAAAAGAAAAAAGAAGGTAGAAAAAATGAGAGAGAGAGAAAAAAAAGGAATGCAAAAACATATTGTATATAAATCGACGAGATTGCGTGGGATACGTACCTCTGTCGACGATTGATTCTCCGTCTTCTCGCTCACGAAATTGAATTTTTTTTCTTCCTATTATACGTATACAAGATTTTTTCCCTCATCATTTAAGTCTCTTATTTTAAAATTTAAATAAATTGTACGGATGCATGAGGATGAAAAAGAAAACCAAACGATTCTTGAGATTTTCGAAATTATTTTACTAGTCTTATTTATAAGTCGCAGCTATTGCGATAATTAATTATTATTCTAGTATATCGCGGGGTCCACTTTGGCGAAGTGCGAATTAATGCGAAGTGATACAGCAACGGGATTTTATTTCTTTTTCTTATCTTCTTTTTTACTTTTTCTTTTTTTTTTTCTTTCTTTTTTTTGTCTCTCGACTCACTCAGTTCGATTATACTCCTTACGTAGCGCACGCGGTGCCCGTTTGTAAGATAGAAAAGAATTGAATTTCATTTTGACTGACGCTGTCGGAAGCAGCTCGCCCGAGACATACCTAATGGAACACGTGGGCACTCTAGAATCTCCACTGATCCGAAACACCAACGTCACACTAGCCAAGCTCAGTCTCCTCCCCGACACGTCCTTCTAATAATCACATGAATGATTCAGGTGTTATATTCTCGTTTTTTTTTCTTTCTGTTTCAGGTGAGAGAAATACTCCAAACTTTTTGCTCCTATGAATCCACACGCAGATGATTTTTCGACTTTTTCAAAATTCAAACGGACTACAAGCAACGGTATTTGACCAGCTGCCCTGTAATACGTGAAAGGAAGAAAGAATAAAAAAATAAAGTAAAAAATTTTAGACCCGCAGGTTATCGACCCTTTGAACGTAACGTAACGTAGTAAGGCACTGCGATACGCGATGTATATCGTGGCATGGTTGTGTTTAGGCTGGAAATACCTTAACGATATAGAACGCCCGCAGAAAGAAACCGTCGGAGGTTTTCATGTTTATTTAATACATTCCTGAAATACGAAATGTATCGACGAGGGGTAGACCTTCTGCCGGTTCTTCTTCTTCTGCTGCTGCTGCTGCTGCTTTTTCAGCTCCAGCTATATGTGCATGTATACTAAAAACCGAAATTTACATCTACGTTTACATTTGTCTATTTTTCTTGCTTTCCCTGGCTGGAATTAGCCCACAGATAATATATCATAGCTACGTTTCATTCAGTATATAACCACCCTAGTCTAGCAGGGTGCGGGCTGTTCACGACAAGGAAAACCCCGAATTCTCAGAGAATTTCGAAAAAAAATTCTCAAAATTTTTCATCGTTTTACTCCATTATTAAAATTCGAAATAAATCAGACGAGGATAAATCAGTCTCTTCGATTCTCATAAGAGACGATTATAAGTCTCGGAATGATGAAGATATTCGGTTGAACTGAAAAAACAAGAAATTGATTGAAAAAACTGACGCGTGTCAAATTTTTTCTATAAATTAGCCGAAAAAGAAAACGAACAAAAATGGCAAACAGACAGAAACCTGAAACGTTACGATCCGTTTCGTCTCGTTTGCTCAGCAATTAAAAACAATTCGGGCTGTCTTTAGGCGCCGGTACTTGACGTATCAATTATCTTGATCTATAATATGGTAGAATTATCGCACATATGTACCGTTACGAGGCGTCGTCTCGCGTCGGCGTCCCGTAACGTAGTTATAACTCTATGAAACTCGGCTGAGCTTTCTCTCGGCCCCGTACCTCACATCGTGGAACATGCATACATACATCATCATTAACACATATATGAGAGCCATTCTAAACGCACTATACGCAACAATGCAATGGCTTAAGCTTTGTTTTATGCTCGGTGTTTCAGCTCCTGTATCCATACGGTGCACATTGCTACTGCTGCACAGCCTAGCTAGGCTCTCGTAGAATTTAATGAAATTTTTAAATACCATCCACCAGTAACCCATGGGATTAGATATGGTTCGTAATTAGCCTACGGGGTTATGGAAAAGTTGGTCTACAGTGAATACACCAACTATTCTCATCTCTTCGTTCTCTATTTCATTTTACATCATTTTCCAAAAAAATTTTCCGAATTATCTTTCGAAAATAAATAAAACATAATCTTTTGAACCGAATGAAAACTGCCATCTGTCTCTGTGAAATCCAGTAGTTAAATAGAATACATACCTATAGTACATATCAGAGTCAAGAAATACCTATACCTATGTACTATAAGCAAGAAACTACTTGAAATTCATATCGCTGTTACCTTTATTCAAATATTAATGCATCGTTGTTATACCTGCGACTGTAGGCGTTAGAAGAGAAAAAAGAGGGAAAAAAAATGGGGAAAATAAGAGACCTCACCAAATGAAAGGTCTCTTTATTCAAAATGAATACACAGATTGAACTGCCTGATTCACGCAGTCATCTGAATCGATAACATTTTTTTTTCCTTTTCTCCTCTTTTTTTTCTTTTCCTCTATTTCATTTTCCTCCGCCTCTTTCAACCTCAAGCATACGTATGGGTTTACCCTCTTTTTTTTCCCCATTCGGAAATATTAGTGTCGCTTGAGGCTGAGAGGGATCGACTAGCGAATGACTTCGGCTAAATCTTTACCTAGTTTTCCGAGATTTCGTCCTCTAGCTAAACTAGGTCGAAGATTTTTTATCTCGTTTTTTATTCCGGTAGCAAATTGCCGGAAGAAATCAATTAGTCTTGAATTATTTTTACGGCCACATTATTTGATATCACGTAATTTACGTCACGTCACATCACGTTACGTTACGTTACGTTACGTTAGATTAAAGTTCCGTTCGTTATCGATATTATTTCTATATTTGTTACTCCCCGAAGAGTGACTCGTCATCGTATAGTTACTGAGAGTGCGGCGTGAAAACTTGTCTCATTTTTATTTATCGCCTCTATATGCCGATGCTTATGCTGATGCTGATGCGTCTACAGCTTCTATATAGCATCTAGTATTCGTCGAGCGGTGGTTGAAATCCCTTTGAGTTCTCGTTTGATATTTGCATTTGAAACGCTAACGAATTCTATATATCGCGCGAGTTTCTAGCCTGATGCATTCGTTGATTGATTCAAAAAGAAATACTCGCAGATCACCGAAGACCATCTGAGATGGTGAACGATTTATTGAGACATCAACGACTCGGTATATGTAGAGAAAACGCGGAAGATACCAAGAGAGTGAATATACGTTGGGTTCATTTTAAGGATCTTATATATATCCCCCCGACTTCGACTTCTCCTTCTTCTTCGGACTCCATCGCTACTGTCTGACTGATTGATATCTGGTTTATGGCCCGATGCAAAGTAGAGGAAAAAAATCGTCGTTAACGAAGGGAAAACGAGGAGAAAAGAAAAAAAGAAAAAAATAAGAAATTCACATAATCCGATGTCACCGTTGACATTTTATATATCTTTGCCCTAAATGCCGCTAAATGAAAAAATTAAAGGCCGTCTCAGCTACATCAAGAAAATTTTATGTATATATACATATATATATAATATGTTATCTTATACGCATTGCCAAACTCTAAATTTATACGTGATAAATGAAATACCACGTTATCGTTCTTATGGCACGAGTAGAAATAATTAAATCAACTTTATCGCTGCACCCATGTGATTATAGTTTTAATAGAAATTTAAGATATGATATCAATTCGAACGATTTATACGATATAATACAGAGATCAAAATTACTAGGGAAAAAATCGATTCAAATTTGTTAACTTGTTAGATTTTTCTTGACTTCATTTTCGCATTTTTGAAAAACTAAAGTTTGGTAAAATAAAGAATGAAAATTAAAATTTGAAAAAAAAATAAAATGAAATGACTAAGTGAGATCATCATAAAGGTATATAACTCAAGGAAAACCGTGATGTCATCCAAATGAAATTAGCATTAAGGCTTACGATTAGCTTATACGAGTTTGCAGCAGCAGCAGCACCGGTAGATTGGATGTAGAATAATACTTTTGCCGCGTGCGAAGTAGGCAGGTATCTGCGTAGTATAACATCTCCTACTCCCGGGTGATTGCAAATTTATGCGCGTGCTAAATCTCACCGGGAACTAACGTTCCCAGCAGCAGCCACGCCTTCAGGGTTTCGGATAACGCGTCCGGCAATTAGCTGCAGCAACGAGTACCTACCTACCTACCTACCTACCTGACTAATCAAGCTTCTTCCGTAAGTAAGTATGAGCCAGATGTGACGTCCACCACGTGTACCCACTAGGGATTATTCAAAATCGCGTATACGATTCGCGTGCAAAATAAAAAAATTAAGAGATTGCATAAATTTATCGCGGATAGGTAGAAATATAAGCAGTTCCCTTTTTTCTTTCTTTTTCTTTTCCTTTTCATTTCTGCGAAGGTATATTTCGATTCTTTTCGCATCGTTTAGTCATGATTCTTCGAAGTCTAAGTCTGGCCATTTTTATTAAGGCGTTTATTAAATAAACTCTCTATTCATGCTTTCGAGAATTTTCATTCCCATGAATCATATGTTTTTTATCTAATGATAAGAATTCCGGTAATCAGAAGAATCAAAATTTTCGAATTTCTTTGATAGCTGCGGCGAATAAAAACATAGTCTGGCGATAATCCGATCGTGAGATTAAATCTTGGACGTCAGCTGTACATACCTATACCTACAGGTGATAAAACTGAATATCTTCTCGTAAGTAATTACTAATTAGATAATTTATAGGATTGTGATAAGAATTGAGAAAACCAGGTCAATTGCCGAAGGAAATTTTCAACAAACTTGTAACAATTTCGGTAGGAAATATGTATAATTCTCTATCGTTTATACATTTAGAAATTACTCAATAATTCAGTGAAGAGTAGTCAGCAATTGACATGATTTTTCAACTTAATAAAAGTCGAAGAGGAGTCGGGAAATTTTCAAGTTACCGCGTCGCGATGTCCGGAAAGTGGCAAGAAAATTCAAAGTTACTAAAAGACCCATGGAGGTAGAGGAAAAAGTCGGGGAAATTGCCAAGTTACTAGGTATATAAAATCGAGTTGAAGAAAAAGTCAGGAAATTTTGCTGGTATAAAGAGCCTCTTCGATATAGATCGGAATACCAACATATAGTACATTTAAAAATCGTCAAAAATCTTTCGACAAATAAAGAGTCGGAGTAAATTGTGAAAAAAAAAAATAAAAAAAAATTGAAATTTCTCGAAGAATCTTTATTTCCAAATCGCCATATACATGGAAAATCTCGTCGTGTTTTCTCTCTTTCTTCAACCTCTTCATATGAGAGTTGCTGCACACGCCTCCTTTTGGTAGTGATTTATTTTTATTACCTCCGTCCTTTTACTTCTTTTTCTTCTTTTTTTTATTTTTTTTATTTTTTTTATTTCTCTCTCTTCTTTCTTCTCCCCCGTCCAGAAGACAATAAGTACGACTTGCGGGGTTCACCGTTCTGCACATCCCTACCTACTCTTCCCATTCCCAGTATCCCTTGCTACGTCTACGGTATCAGCTGTCGCCGGGGTATCCGATGGCCCGTTTTTCCGATAACACCGTAAGACTCCTTCCTGGAAGCCATATTTATAGCACTTATCTTAGCTACTAATCTTCATACTTTCAAACCTCGGGATCGTTAGTTCTATTCTTTTTCTTATATAGTATACCTATACCACCTATACCTACCTTATACGCTATAATACGTTATAATATTGTCCAGTACGCGGTGGTCCAGTATAGTTATTAGTTATACTCATATCTCATACAATAAAATGATATCGTATATATTTCTTATGTGGAAAAAGAAAAAAGGCTTCTCATATCACAAGCCCATTTAATCACTATCTAATTAATTAACAGACTATATCTCTCTTTTACGAAACCATAACTTCCTACTTCTCCTCGATGTCTCACACATGTTATTTTGTACGCTCGATTAAATCCTTACGTAGGTATATATAATATATAATATATAATACATACACACAGCTTAAACCTACTTACAACCATATACACATACTAACGGCTAACCCATTGTGTCATATCATGTTACTATGTCACATAAGTCATACCTAACTGCGAGTGAAACAGCCTCCGTGGTCTGAATTCCGATCCCCATAACCCCCGCGATTATTATATAAATATATGCCTCCGAGCTTTAACATCAGCGGATAGAAAATCTGATATGCCTCAACTCTATGAAGTTATCATTTCAAATTCGCTTCGTTAACACGAAGAACGAAAAAAATAAAAATAAAAATAATGAGCAAAATATTCTCTCGTTAAATGTCGACATTGCAGTTCAGATCTCAAAGAAAGGTTCAGGTGGTACGTTTTGCGGCATGTGAGAATTGAGACCGAGCGAATAGTGCATGATCTTGAATGAGGGTGAATCGGAAATACTATACGCTAGGCTCGTACTACTACACTCGTATGAGCAAGCTTGTGCTTTCGTATACATGCATGCGATTTTCACCCCAGAGTTGCCTGGCACACAAGTTAGGCGGCGCTGGCGGTCGTATACATGCACAAATTCTACACACACTAGTAGCGTACTGGAATTGTACGTGCCTAGCGTATATTACATACCTAGGGCAGTAAAATAAGGAAGGTCCCAGATCACATGTTTGTCGATTACATGTGATCTGGGACCTTCCTTATTTTACTGCCCTAGGTATGTAATATACTAATTCTAGAGTGAGAGGAAAAATATTATTTGCCTACCATTTCATGTGCGTAATGCATCGTGTAGTCACAGTCACAGTCGTAATCGTGCAGCAGGTTTCTCCTCCGCATTATGTATATATCCCTCTCCTAGTTCTGGCTAGACATGTGTAGTAGTTAGGTATGAGCATTATGCATGTAGAGTGACAAATACACTGGGGTAAAACAACCGCTATAGTAATATCCGTCATGTGTGTGTGTAGAGATGTTGTACCGAGTGCATTTTCATTAGTTACATTAGTGCCAGATAGGCAGAGGTAGTACTAGATTCGAATTGAAGTTCAATTTATTTGAAATCCGTCGAGGCACGCCAGAAGGAAAATATACTGTCCATATATAATAAGGAGCGAATAACTACTCTTCGACAATCTAACCGACCAAAAGCCAATCCTCCTAGCAAGCCAAGTCACGAAGTATTTATCTGCCAATATAATTATACAACTGCCACGAATGCCTTGGTGTAGTACATACTGCACCCATGTATGTGCATGAACGACGAAAGTACCCATTATACGTGGCTTCTCTCTCTCTCTCTCTCTCTCCTAGTTCAACGTTTCACCAATATTATCATGGGGGTCAGTATTATACTGCACGCGAGAACATGCATGGTACTAGAATGTTATGCAACACTGTGAACTGTTGAACTTTGACCCGTTCTGCTCCGCTCTGGTGAATAGATAGGCTCCGGGGATCCGGAGGCGTCGACATTTTTGCTGAGAAGGTAACGAAATCTACTTACTACGCGTTCGCGTGCGTATGCGCGTGGGCAGTTAGTCAATTTCGGGACTTTGACAGAATTCGATGCCTCTGAAGCCTTATAGTCTATCCACTACTCTGGCGCACTTCTCGAATGATAGAAATTGCCAATTTAACGAACTCTGGAATTGCATGCACACAGATATATTGTGCACCGTTGAAGCTCCATCTGCGTGACTGTCTTACTTACTACAGTTCTTCTCTCTTCTCGTTATCGTCTATGAGCTTTGCTGTTCCTTTTCCATTCAGGGATAGGACAGTTTTTTTTTTTTTTTTCAACTTTCTTTGATGGAAGTGAAAAAATAACTTACGAGTACGTTACTCCTCGGTGTAAAGTATAATGAGCTTGAAATACTGCAAGCTCGTTTAATTCTTTGAAGATATACCTACCTTCTTGAAACGAGGAGACGGTATTATGATCGTTTTAGAGGATCTAATGGAAGCAATTTGTTGTTACGCACTTGCGGGGACTCCAAAGTGCTCGTTTCAAGAAAAAAAAAAGTGATGAAATTTAAAAGCACGGTATTAAGACACTCCCGCTAAAGGTATCTAACGAAAAAAAAAATGAATAATAATAATAATAATAATAATAATAATATCCGGATCTAATTCCGAGAGAGATTATAACATGTATATAGGCATATATCTCCACGTCTCGTATTTATCTACCCTTAATATAATTCAACGATTAAAGTCTCCTCCCAGCTGTTTCTAATTATTTAAACAAAACAGGTATCATTATTATCAAGCGTTGTTTCGTCCCTTATCTTTAGCTCACCCCTTTCTCCACCTCAGCATCGCATCTTCTCCGTTAACTCGAACGTCTTGTTTCATTAACCTCGTGGTACCTTAAATTTAGCGGGATAGCAATCTGCCCCAACGCAAATCGGGAGTACCACGACCCTTATAATTGGTTAAAATCTGGTAGGAGCCTCCTTCAAAGATTGAAAATTTCGGTTTTGGCTTTCGCCCCCCCCCCCCCCCCCCCCCCTTGCCGCCCCAACCCTTTTTTTTCTTCTCTCTCTATAGATCGATAATCGACTTTATTATGTATACACGTAGAGGGCTCCCCCTTACCAAACTTGACTGTCATTTTCAGTGAAAATTGATACAGATTGATCGAGAGGGTAACCATTTAGCTTAATTAGGGCTTTGGTATACTACCTCTCTTCAGATTTGATAATAAATTGATATATCTAACGCGTTGAAGATTCTTGGACATAGGTATAGGATAAGTTGGCTCTGAGAGTAACTTATGATCATTATTTACTTGACACATACATACATATAGCGTATAAAACGTAGCCAACTTCATTCAGACTGTTGTTCACGTTCCTCAATGAATCTCAATGAATCAAACGAAGATTTATTTTCGTCAGAGGCGTGTAAGTTACAATTGCGAAAAGAATTGGCTAGCAAAAGGTACCCTGCTGCACTACTCGTCTTATATCGGAGAGTAGCAGTAGTAGATGCACGTATAATCTCTTCAGTCTGTCGCGACTTCAACGTAGACTATTTTTGTTTTTGCTAATTCATTCATGCTCGAAAGGTATTTATCGATTCTGGACCAGAGCCAACCACGGCTTGATTCTCCTGCTGCTACTTCGCCTTTTTCTTCTTAACGATCTTCTTATACGCGAAAAAAAAGAGGTAGGTAACAGTTGTATACGTCTAATTTCTCATCCGACGTTTCTTCCCTCGTATTTTTTTCATTCCGACTATTTACGAGCGAGAACAGAAAAATAAAATAAAAAGAAATCAAAAAAATAAAAAATCGCTCACCTGTCTTCATTCGAAATTCTTTTTTACCGAGTCTTCTCTGTACGATGAATATTTTTCTCATTTTCAGCATTGGCGAAGAATTATTATTCGGTACCTACACCTATATAGCTTTGTTTTTTCTTCTTCTAATTTTCTGGATAAAGTAGCTTCTATATGGAATAACTTATAGCCTAAATATAATTATCTGAAATATGAGAAAGGTCGGTGTCTAGAAACACGAGTACTTTCGTGGGGGTACCGCTTTCTAGCACAAAGTAGAATAAGTAGCACTTTACAAGGCAACAACGGCAAAGAACAGAGAATTAGACTCTCGCAGGTGGATGAAGATACATTCTACACCCACACAAAAACGCGCATATACACATATAAAGATGGTTTTCGTAATTATCTCGGGTGAAAAGTTTAAACTACTGAAAATAGAATCGCTGAGAGGAAGCCTCATATGTATAGAAATTCTTCATTATTTTATGAATTTCCTTCTTCTGTGCAAAGCATTTGATGATAGAACCCAAGGAAGTCAGTTTATGCACTGTTATCGAAGCAGCAGCATCCCCCGAGAAGCTAGACTTAATTTTATAATGTGCAGCTTTAAGTTTACCTCGTGGATTTCCGCCTCATGAAACAAGCCATCGAACCTAAATCTATATCAATGTAACTATACTATATAATGTAGGTACATAGCACTAACAAGTAAGTAATCCCTACATGATGTAAGTACGTGATAACAACGCGCGTGCCACAGTGTCACGTATCGTCCCGTGAACTTCGCGCAGGTAGTGATATGAGAGAAATTCGATATTTCATGTGCATAAGGAAACTTGTCAATTAGTATCGAATATTATAGGGAGCTAATTGATTCTTAACAGGGTGGTGATTCCTGATCCTGAAGAATTTTGCAATATGGGGCATTTGCGATGTATCATGGGGTATAGATTCTTGGTTGAGTGAAATCGCTCACTCCTCTAGTAGAAGTGGTTCGAGACTGTCCCGTTCTTGAAGTGAAGTAGGGGGAACGTCTCTAACTTTATTATTGTCAATTTCCTGGGTAAGATCGGTGAGCCGTAGCTACTACCTACAGCCTAGAAGTCTGGAAAGTCTGGGAAACTTGTACTTACCAAGCGAAGACCAGGGTCACATCCACGGTGCACCTCAAAGTTAGCCAAAGACTTGGTCAAACTTTTCGAAGAGAGAAGCAACCAGCGGCGGGAGAGACGCGTCATTGATTCCCTTATTGAAATTTCATCTTCGTAGTTGCCGGAGGTAACCCATACCCGGTTCCTAAAGGAGAAACTTCTTCTTCTTCTTCGTCCTCTTCTTCGGTAGCTACTATTTGTGAACACCGAAATCAAATCTCATGTTATATCCGATTCAAGCGCGAGACTTCGAGTACTGAAATCATAATTCTATGCGATAAAAGATTGAAAATCCGCTGTAACCTATCGAGTTTTATAATCTAGCTGGAGGTCGGAAAAAGCAGGGAAATGATCTGCGAGAATCGAAGCAGTTTTAGCTCTTCTTTATTTTAGTTTTTCGTCGACAAAATGCAGACGTTCTCAACGGGGCAATGAAAACAGAGCTTTTCTTAAAGCGCTGCAATCAATCCTAAACGTTACGACGTCAGATTTATCTGGTAAAACCTGATGTAGGTAGGAAGGTATCTACCCAAAGGCAAAAGGGGTTACGGTGAAGAGTGAATCGCTGTCTTCGATCCAGAGCTGAATATTTCATTCGTTTTCGCTTAAGAGATGCTTCTTGAATGCTCAGAGTGACATTACAGGCACCGTCGAGTTCAGAAAGCTTCGCTTCCAGAGACCAGGGACTGAGGAAAGAGGAGTCAAGAGAAGAAGAGCGTGAGAGGAGAGAACCGAACGTCTGGACCAGCCGGAGGCTGCAGCATCTTGAGAGATATTGTATAAGTTGGCGCGAGCCGAGACTCTTGGCTTCCTCTGTTTCACTCCTTACGACTCCTTCTGCTCTTTTTACAGCCATCTTTCCAACAAAGTACCACCCCGAGCTCCCATTAGAACGATGTTTTCTTCAACTAGAAATATTCCCATACTGTAGTTAGCCTCTTTTTCTCATTTATATTCTTTATTCTTCTTTCTTTCACCTAGTGCTTAAAAAAGTCGAGGTTTTCTTCGAAGTATAAGGTACGGAAAGAATCGTTTGAAATTTTCTTATTTTCTCATTCAATTTCGTTTATATTTCTCCATTCGCGTTACACAATGAAACGTAATCAAAATTGATAAATTATTTCCTTTCTCCGGGTGTGAAATGAATAGAAATTTACAAATTCTGTTGCAACCATATTCGCTTTTCCACATGTGGCGTTGATTAATGATCGAGGAAACTTGTGATTTCTAAAATCTCTTGCCCCGTGCTACAAAGAAATCAGTTTGCTGTCCCCTCCGCCATATGGGCTCCATTCGTTTACCTCTTTTTTCTATTTTCATTCTGTATCTCGGTGTCCCTTAAACGTTACGTAAACTTGTCCCCGCGCTGCCTGACCATTCCGTATACGTATGTTGGGACTGGCCCGAGGCGGGTTGGACAGGCAGACTGACACATCTAGGCTCACTCGCAGTTGATTCCGGGGAGCATTACGTCCGCGATAAGATAGACTAAATAAATAATTTACCGTACTGAAAGTAGGACTGAGGATAAGGCGGCGCAGAGCAGCCGAGAGAAAAAGGAGGAGAGAAATACGTTAAGATAACCCGAGTGAGGAGTCGAGAAACTCGGAGGATGGAATCAGCTCGTCCACCTAACTTATATCTTCATCTAATTCTTCACCAAGACGTTATGAGTTTTGTCAGATTTTCTCCTCTCCGTGTGGCTTTCCGAATAAATAAAACCGCGGACTTCAAAGGCCGCGAATTTCTAGTTTCTAGTTTTTATTTCTCTCGCGATTCCCTTGCGCCTACACGTAGGTATAACTCGGTACTCAAATCGTATATCGACGCCTTTGAAAAGTTAACTTAACATCCCGAGCTACTCGCTCCGCGCTCACGTATCTACATTAATACGTGTTCGGTCTACTGATCAGAAGGAATCTACGTATTTGTTGTGCTTTTTTTTCTTTATTTTGAAGAACAAAAAAAAAGCTACAGTTATTTAACTTATTTTGCGGTAATTCACGAGCTTTTTCTTTCTGAAAAAATGGTAGGAGCTAGACTGACTATGAGATGTAAACTCAGACGCAACTTTATGGTCATATTTTTCCTCTTCTTTCTTCCTGTTACAATAATTCTCGGTGCTAACTTTCTCTGAATGTTTGTCTCGTCGAGATTTAGGTAGGTAAAAATAAAGAGAATTAAAGGGTTTAGAGAATAACCGGGCTGGGTTGAAATTCCGAATTCGTTTGAGACGATTTAGAATTTTCAGAAACGTTCAAGTTTAAATTACAAGATCAAAGTTCCGAAAGATCGGAATGCAGACAGCTTAAAACTCCGAAAATCTGGAACCCCGAAAGACCGAAAAACTGATTTTTTTCTTTTCTTTTTTTTTGAATTCGCCGTGCAGACTTTCGGG
The DNA here is from genome assembly GCA_963992785.1 of Tenthredo livida. NCBI lineage: Eukaryota > Metazoa > Arthropoda > Insecta > Hymenoptera > Tenthredinidae > Tenthredo > Tenthredo livida. Next base: position 2,205,156 of record OZ023071.1, on the reverse strand, counting down.
GTAATAGATTTTCTGAATTATATTGTTAGGTATATTGAAATTCGTAATTTTCATCTGGTCCCGGAATAACAACTGAGTTATTCTCTTTCGCTCGGATGTTGGAAGGCTTATTTACCACTCGTCGAGATATAAAGAAAAAACAAGTCGAGTTTTAAACACGAGCATTTGAGAGCATATATCGTGCAACCAAAAATACCGTACCGCATAAATTGTCGTTAAGTTGTTGAAAACCATTAGCGTATGCTTATGGAAAATAAGGGTCATTCCATTGCGCAAGATCGCGTCGACACGCGCTCTGGCTCAACTAAACTAAACTCAAACACACGATACCAATGATCCGGATGACACAGATGCGTTAGCCACGAAGGCGCCCATTGCACCGCACCGCATCGTTTCGTTGCAGTCTGTTTGTTATTCGCTCGACGCCCTGCTGCACCAGGCAGGCGATGACGACACCGCTACTACTCGCGTCGTCTGGCGCCGGTGTCACGGTCCACGACGCGACGCCGCGTGTCCAGGACCGAGAGATTTGATGATATAAAATAGTCGATTTATTAAATCGAATAATATCACCACACGTATGTATTTCGGTCTTTGACAAATAATTCTCAAGATTCAAGGCGCACGAGTTGAAGAAAGTAAAGGAAAGAAAAAGAAAACTCACACTCAATCGTATAGATCGGAGATATTTGGAAAGATTTTCGTCTTAGTGCAGCAGTATACTAGACGGTAACTAATCGTTTCCTCTCCATTATGAACGAGCGATAAAATGTATATTTATATATTTATATCGTCGATAACTTCTCTCTCTTGTCTTTGTGAAATTTCTTGGCCTCTGATTTTAATCAAATAATTGGCATCGAAGAAAAATTTCGAGAAACGTGCGATAATAAAGGTTCGGTAAGAGACGGTCTGCTGTGGACCACGTCTGGACGTTGAAATAAACTTAGTAATGACGGCGGTAACGAATCGATAAGTGGGTACCATCGCAGCTCATTTACAAAGATTGCCGAGGAAAAATTTTTGATATTATCTGACACGGTTACTTGCTTGCTTGCTTGCTTCTATACGCCTCGTGCATACGCGCGATATACAGACGCGTGCAGTATAAAGTGCGTGACGAGAATTTCGTAATTGACCTCAAGACATTCCGTGTATGATCTCTCGCGAACCTCATACTTGTAATTTGTTTTATCTCTGGTAATACCCTGAACTCCTTGTGCCCAGATATGATCGTCGTTGATCCTTTCATGAAAGGAAACTAAACAACGTTGAACAAGAATAAAAAAAAACAAAAAAAAAAAAAAAACGAAATCAATAAATCAATGAAATTAATAATTGACGGTTATTCATATATCATTCGGAAATATCTTGACGTAAATCTATTTGCGAGTGTCAAATTTTATTTAAACATCTTGCGAAAGAGCCACGTGCTCTGAGCGTCGAGAGATATATACCTATGCAGAGAAAGGTAGGATCTTCTCTAACCAATCAGTCGTTTCGATCGGGTAAATCGCAAGATCGCGATAGCCTCGCACAAGTCGTAGTCATGGCTCGTCGCAATCCGTCAGTTGGGTCGCAACAATGCATCTTAGTCGCTGATTAGATGCAGACGCGGCGATAGGGAGACAAGCAAAACATCGGGGATGGCAAACTCACAATCAGTCTCATGAGAGGCATTGGTGTATAGAAACTTACCGTGTACACCATCAAAGATCAGGTTTACCTCTTATTAAGAAAAAATGAAGAAATGAAAAAAACAAAAAAAAAAAACTTCAGGTACGATTTTTGTATTAGGCAGAAACTTAAATCAGTCTGCAGGAAGCATATGTGCTATGTGTAACATATGAACAAGTTTGGACTTAAACTTTACGTAGTTAGACTGTGAAATCACCGAGTACACCTATCATGCTCCATGTTTTGGGAATGAGAAACCGCGGCGAGAACCGTTCAAACTTTACGACGAATTAACTAGAGAGCGGAAAACGCAGTTGGTGCAGGTAAACAAGTCGCGAATGCGGTAAGCGTTTTCCAACTTGTCACCTGAAAAGTTTTACTTAATTTCAAGTGAGCTTAAACCACCCGCTTGAATCTATATGGATAGATTAAGGAATTCTAGGGTAAACGGTAAATGCTTGATTTTAACGTCGAAAAAAATTGGAAAATGATTTTTTGAAATATACACATATATACCGGGACAATCAGGTGAAACCGAATGGTCCGATTCCCCACCCGGCGGATATTTCGTATTTTTATAGGGTTAGTCACTCGTTGCGCTGAAAAATTCCTAGGGTGATTTGGCCGCGAGGTCGATGCAACAAAACACCCTAAGGATTTTCAGTGTAACGAGTAGCTATCCCCATAAAAATACGACTCATCCGCCGGGTGGGGGATCAGTCCATTCGGTTTCACCTGATTATCACGGTATATATATTTTTTTTTTCAAAATTCATGACAAACTTGGGGATTATTTTATCGAATAATTTTCTCACTTCGAAATGCACACCCGTTATAACAAACGTGCAGGAGCGAGTGCGGAGGCTACGTCGTTGTATTCACACTCGTCAAACCAGTTTATCGGCTGTTTCCTCAGGGTTGAGAAGCGATGAGGCTGACCAGAAGAGTCACGCTGATTATAGATCGTCCGGTGACTCAAAAGCCCCGCGCGCGATCTATTATATCCAGTTTTATGACTCGGGAAACGGAAGATTTATCAAAATTATCAAAAAATTAAAAAAAAAAAATTCATCGGCTTTACACTTTAGAAAAATTACACTGATCGAAGAGCTTTTCATGAAAGAGTTCAAGCATCTCATGATTGACGCGGAGAACCATGCTCACACGAATTGGGGTGTCTTTGAAAAAAATAGATAAGACATGTTATTTATTTTAGTTCAGTTTTTGACAAGACGAGTGAAGAAACGAAATGTCGATTTTTCTTTTCGAGACTCAAATGCACACTCACTGATTGTTCATAACAAAACAAACAAAGTTAGGACTGAACGCTCGCTGATTCTGATAATCAAGAGATCTTATCTCCGTCAGGTTGCACGATAGGACTGGTTATAATGGCCTTTAAAACGACGTCAATCAGAGTCCGGCATGGTATCTGGCTGCGGGACAGAGAAATATCAATTACTTCAGGGTCTGTGTATCTATCCGGTATGGGGTACGCGATGTTTCGCGACTTAGACGTGCCAGAAACCGCTGATGAGGGTATCGATCGTTATACTATATCCAGCCAATTGGGAACGGCCAGTGGATTAATGATCTTCCAGGTAAGATAGGTTCGAGGAAGCGAAGCCGCTGACTCATCATCAGGCACTGGTTGTACCGATTCGGACCGGATTTCGAACTTGTACGTGCAAATAGAAGACAATAGGGAGACATGATACCGTAAGCCTGATCTTGACCACTGACCCTGTGCAGCTACCGCGCGAATTCTAAACAGCTGATATTCCCTTTTTTTAAAGATCGTTTTTGATATACTTTGTAGTGGCTGATCTGGTATCCGATTTCTGATAGCGGAAGAGTCAGTTGGCTCTAACGTAGGTATTCCTGAATTTATAAATTCAAGAGTGCTTTGATCCCGAACCGAAACCTAAAATTGACCCGAGATGCCCTTTCCTTTAATCCGTTTATTTATTCAGTTATTTATTTATTTCGTACCCTGAATGGCTCGGGCTGCAGAAAGAAAGAGAGATGCGAGTGAAATCGTTCGATCGAAAGGTTTTCATCACGCACCTATATCCCCGTTACGTGCGATGCGCTGGTGGGGTCGAGTCTAAGTTCCGAAATTCAAAAGTCCCGAACGGTAAAAATTGAGAATTTGAATATCGCCGACTCACAGTTTTCGGAAAAGTCATTTCCGAGATCACCTATGACATTGAAGTTATCGATTGAAGTTCATGAAGTGGATTTCCGTAAAGAGGGTCTCGATTAGAATAAACTATATTTCGTCTTCCCATCCTGAGAAATAGACAGAAATTTTTGGATTCTTGGGCTTCCGGGGGTCTCGACTCTCGGACCTTTGAACTCTCTGCATTCCGACCTTCCGGAATTTTATTGTTCTGAATTTGAACGTTTCTGAAAATTCTGAATCGTCTGAAATGAATTCGGAATTTGAGCCCGGCCCGTTTACGTTTAGGATTTGGGTTGGGTTTGAGTCTGAACGTCTGATATTCCACGCAAAGGTTTTCCCCCGTCCGGGAGCATTCCTCATCTTCTACTTCCGGTTGATATAACTGAAGATTTGGACGAGAGACTTGACTGTGAGCAACCCTCGACCTCCTTAGCTACATAGTTGATACGCTACAAATCCCAGGTAAGTATGTGTGGCTGTAGCCTAGACGGGTGATAAATTGATCGACATTATTCACTCCGTTACGTGGGAACAAAAACCGGAAGTTGATCTTTTTGGTTTTAAATTATACCTCAATTTCTCAAGATAGTGATCTGCTTATACCGACTTCGGTATAATTTAAAAAAAACCATTATTATTCCAGTCACTACAATAAAAATGGTGCGAATATAAAATACCACATTCATATGTATATTAAATTCGCGGAAATATTATCTGCAGGATATTTTTGAAGCAGCGAATTTACTGACGATGCAAAATCTACCGTCCAGCGAGCGAAACTCTCCGCCTTTATTCTACGTTCATCTTCGAACCCGACAGGCACTGAACTCTGACCAGTTGAAATCTGGACGGCGTTTTATTTCGAGCTAAGCGATTTTATTTTCGCTTATTTTTACCTCTCGACGTGTTTCGGAGATGAAGAAAAAAGGAGAAAATAAAATTGACTTTCAGTTTGAAGGATTGCGTTTTATTACTCGCTCGAAACGTAGTACTTATTGAAATTCATTGCTCGAAATTCCGAAGCGAAACGGAAAAGTTTCGCAAGTTCAATATTTCATTCGATTACAACAAAGATTAAAAAAAAAAAAAAAAACTGCACATATCTGGGACATTCGATCTCTCGATGTCAAGGATCGTCAAAAATCTATTCCACGGCAGGTACCTATACAATAAAAATCACAGAAGGTGCCGACAGAAACCGTCAAATTATCCCCCGAGTGGAAATAGCAAGACGAATGAAGGAGTAGGAGGAATCATGGAAAGAAATTATTCGAAAGGTTGCGGAAGGGAAACTTTCGAGGCAAATCTCTGTCAATCTTTCGATAATTCTTGGTTGACGTTTTCACTCTTGATACGCACACACATGTACACCACAATCGACGCCTCTTCATTTATTGAATTATTAGCGTGTGAACAGTTCGGACGATTTCCCTTTGCCCTATAAAGCAATCGAAACCTGGATTATAATTCCCAGGTTTGTCCGAGGTCACGCATTTCCTAATCCATCTTCTTTCTCTTCATCTCTTCATACGATCTGCAATTTTTTCTTTTTTACTTTGGCTTGTCCCTGTTCTTGAGCTCGTCTAACGATCACGATTTTGTCACTCACATCTGTACATATTCCTAAGAAATTTATCTCATCCTTTAGCTGTATACGTCAGTTCGTCAATCCGTCTGTCTACAAACTTGTCAAAAGTTTCATCATACAATTTGTCAGCCAGCCAAGTGACAGCTAAGTTGAAAATTTTTTTTCTTCTTTCTGCGGTATCATCACGCGATAGGAAACTGTATTTTAACATCTTTTTTCTTTAACGAGGTCTCTTCGTCGTATAATTTGTTCAAATTTGTTTGTTAATTCGGCTTATGCGTTGGCAAATATATTAGGCAATTTTTTAAACGTTGTAAGCTGTTTATAAGATGGAATAGCAAATTCGAAACGATTTCAAACCCCCTTTATCTATGCTTCAATTTATAAAGGTATATTAGTGTATATCGCTGTGTGATAAAATATTCTCTTTCAATTTTGTTTTTTTTTCTTTCTCTTTCTTCTTCGTATTTTATACTTTGCTTTACTTTGACTCAAATTTCACCGAGTTTACAGCTTAAACAAGACTTTTATAATTAATACTTCGTTAGATCATACCAGCAGAAAATAAACTTCTCCGGCGGTAAATAGCCCCCTTTTCCTTCATTTTTTTTTATACCTTTTTCTTTCTTCTTTTTCCTTCATCTTTTTCTTTTATCAAAAATATAAATAATTACTGACTAACTAAGTAAGAAGTGAGAAGTGAGAATATAGCTACAGCCGTTTATTTTTTATTCAACAACTACAGCCTGCACCCTTTCCTCATTATTATTATACGTACCCTACCACTAAGAATAAATTGATTACTTCAAGAGCCGGCTTCGCGCGATTCAATTATTCACACGAAATAAAAAAGGGGAATATAAATTCCAGGTAAAACTCATCCTCTTCTTATTTTCAAATATTTGAACAAACAGTCAATTTCTTAATTCGCTATAGCAAGACCAGCGCGTTTTTTATCTCCCAGTTCCGCACAGCCACCCATGTAGTATACACTCACATGGTATACACATACCTCTTCTTTATTTGTCAAGATTGGATCGAGGCCTATGTAAATCAAGAAATACGTGTCTTGTGAATCCTAGGTCTGCCGATGGTCGTCGCCGTCGATCCTCCGCTAAGAAAATCTACTTTCCCTCCAATTTTCGCCTTAGCTTTGCGTTTCGAAAATGGTAAATCGTCCCGAGTGAGAAAACCCTCTTTCTCACTTCTTCGGTCTCTTAAGTCGCTAAGGGTGGGCAAAAAGGGTTGAGCGGATACAGACTGGGAACAGGCTACCCTAAGCTAATACCCGTATTCGACCTAATCCAAAGACTTTTTCGAATAATCCCGCAAAATTTTCGTAACTTGAAGGCGGCATTCCTTCGGACCAATGTCCTAATATTTTACGCGAAGAAAGTACACAAGGATGACCCGTTTTTTTTTTCTTTTTTTTTTTCTTCTTCTCGCTGAGCCTGATATCACGGAATGAGAATGAATGCTTGTACTCGCCCACATAACCGCAGCTGTCAGTCTATCTGTGTTTAGTTATTTTTCACTTTTTCTCGTATTTCCTCTTCTTTTGATCTTCCCTGTCCCTTACTGCACATACTACACACGACCTTTTTTGCCAACGTTCACATCAGTTCTTATCCTCTCTTGTACCACTCTCTAAATCTCCGGAGGATTAACGATGACTGATGTTGACGCGTGCTTAGCGCCCCTTATAGAACCCATTATCCAGCTAGTATGGCGTGATGATGTTCCTTTGTTTATTAATTAATATTACCTTACGCCTTACGTTCAATGTAACCGTCTATAATCTCTATCTCTAAAACCCCAGTGATCAATTTGACCTTTTATTATTTATCATTATTATCAAAAGTTAGTCGTGAAAAAATAACACATATTTAATTCGCTGCGAAAAGAGTAGAGCGAAGGAGGGAGTAAGGGGAAATATCAAATTCAAAGGCAGGGTCCGCAGAAATATTGTTAAAAACTTTTTCACTGCAAACTGATCCTGCCTACCCATACCTACCGCACCCGGTGAACGTGAACAACGTTCAATTTCATATTCAAATTAGAATTTGTATTATAGGGGCGACTGTTTCCGATCTTGTTTTATACAGGTAAAATGAAAATAAGATATCGCGAATTACTTATCCGAGATTTTTTTATCCGCGCTTAAAGTTCACCAGTAGTTTGCACAGCTGTTTCAATTCCTTTAAACAGGGAGCTCCGCGTTCATAAGTATCGTAAATGGTGGAGAAATTTAGCTGACTTTACCGTAGGTACTGTAAACCAGGTCGCAATACCGAACTGCAGACTCACCTATGTACTAGTTTCATTAGTTCAGGATTACCGATTTATGGGGCATATTGCGATAGATGCTGCGACGAAGCTCGTATCGGGCATGAATTAACCCCAGATTTTAAACACCTACATACGTTTCTTGCTCATATTACATTGCGTGTATACCTTCCAGAGGCTATTATATGTGTAACCAAGAAACGTACGTAGGCGTTCTTGGCTATGCGAGAGAAAGTGTTATGTATGTCGTTTGAGCGAGAACCGCACGCTCACGGGGTACGTGCGTAATGCTGATTTATGTACAATGTTCATGTACTACACTGCATGTATAGATACATCGATCATTTTTATCTTACTTTTTTACTTCTTTGTTTTTTTCTTGTTGTTGTTTCATTCAAAGACATGTTGAATATATCGTATAGGAGAATATTGAGCCTTATGATCGAAGCGAGAAGATCCTGACGCTATAGCTAACTGCTACCAATACCCTAATCGAAAGCTAGACTTCGAGATAGATAATTACACATAACGGTGAACCGTACACCGCCCGGTGGGTCGTGTAATCGAATTGAAACGATTCCGACTGGTTGCACGAGTTTTAAAGGTTTAAAACGCGTTCACTGTGCCACTAGACTTTCAGTCAATTTATCCAACGTCGCGGAATTGAGTTTGACACGGACGCAGATTCCGAGCCTTGAATTCATGGCTAATTATTATCCGGAGTAAACGAGCCGGCAAACCTGTATATCATCGTTTTTTTCAAACATTTTTATAAACCTTTGAATAATCAGTGAATAAAATAGATTTTCTTCACACCTGCTCCAAAAATGCCTCTTTGCGACCTCTTGAGCGGGCGCAAAGCAGGACTTTTCGGCCCTCGGGCGGAAACGTCTTTTCCGCCCGCTCAAAGCGGGCGAAAGAGACTCCTTGTCCGCCTTCGGGCGCAAAGTCCAGCTTTGCGCCCGCTCACTCGGTCTCAGCAGAGGCATTTATGCAGAGCAGGCGTTAAGAAAAATATCGTGTGCATCACGGACGCAAAGCTATTTTGACGAGTGCACATATTGCACATTCGCAATGTAGTTCTTTGCGCCCTTGATACACAATGTACTATTTCATCATCCTTTTATTAGAGAAAAATTTTTTAATTAGGTATACCGCTATTAGATTTCTTCTTCTTTTTCTCCTTTCCTTTTTTACTCTGCAATGAAACTACGCGCGTTAAATCAGTCTGGCTCTTTGTTAGTAGCCACTAGATGATTGGGGTAATTATGGAGGTGACGCCTCAGCTAGAACCAACCACGGTGGGAAACTACTATAAGGTTCTATTCCACACGTTCATTCTCGTTCTCATATTCTACACTTCTACAGTGCAGGACGTTCAAAGCAGGGGAGAAAAGGTGGTTCGATTGACCAATGCACCTGCCCGCCGACTGGCTGGTTGGCCGAGTCCTCGATTCCCTACTCTTTCGCCTTTTACCTCCTTACTCCGTCTTCTTTCTCCTCCTCGTTTCATGCCCTCGAGGCAATGCACCGTCCATGGGGGACGATGACCTCCCGGTTCACTCTCGACGGTTAGAGAGAAGACTTGACTCTGCTTCTTCTTCTTCTTCGTCTTCATCTTATTCTTATTCTTATCCGTCTTTTTCTTCTTCCTCTTCTTATTCCTCGCCCTTCCTCCTCGGTTCTTGCGTGCCTACAAGAATAAACCAACTCCACACTTTGGCCGAGCTCTTAGGGCCGAAGAAGACTGCCGCTGCACGAGATACGAAAGACGTGCAAGCAGCGTGCTAGTCAGGTGAAACCGGACCCAGCAGGAACTCCCTTCTTCCTTTCTCTCGGTCTTTCTTATTCCTTGTCTGACTCACCGATACAGAGTAGGTAAAGGGGGCTTTTTCTTTTACTTTTTCTTTTGTTTCTTTTTCTTTTATAATCACCCGAGAAAAATCGCCTGGTTTTAAAAAGCTACGTGACGAGACGATAAACCGTGTCAAAAACTTCCCTACACTTTTTGAAATTTATGTAGTAATTATTGATTCCAAGATAGCGAAATCTTTTTTGTGCATATTGAGATATTTCGGCTTATAATTTTCGCATCTTTTCATTATTCTATTTATAGTTATGCTCAGTAGCCTGGATACAGAGATTTGTTAATTAATTCCGGTGAAATAAATCGTGGGAAAATGGGATCGTCGAGTCTCGCGATTCAATGTCTCATTCTTCCGCCTACGCGAATATAGTAGACGAAATTCCTCCACTCGACGTATATTCCCGAGGTATAAGTCAGGAGAAGAAGAAGTCCTTCTGCGACTACGGCGCGTTGCCGGATGAGGTTAATCGCTACTTGACCCAATTTTATTCTCTCGCCTTAATGCGAGCCCGAGAACAATGCCACTCTATGCTTGGGCTGGTGGTGGTCCTGATGCTGGTGCTAGTACTGCCGCGCCCACTTTCGACAATACCAAACGACCTGATACCCTTCCTATCAAAGAATCACCTTCCCAATTATCGAACCTGATGCCCGTCGAATTCGGACTAAAAAGATTTGCATTCATGCTCGGAGATCAGTTTCAGCGATTTTTCTTCGTCCTCTTCTTATTCGTCTTCTAGTTTTTGTATGTATAACACGTATCTCCCGATAGACTTTTACGATGATGAGTCTAAGAGAGATGAACGAGGTTCTTTCGTGATTCTTCAGTGAGAAATGCAGAGCGACGTATTTGAAAATATACACTAAATACAGTTTCTCAAGCAAACTTGTCAAGATTCCTTAATGATTTCCCTCGTGTGCTGAGGATCGTTGAAACAATAATCTATTCAACCGATATATAAGAGATATCTCTTTATGTATATACTCTTGTTTATCAAAGTTTTTGTACACCCGTTACTATATGGTACAACACGAACTCTCACGTTAACCATTGTGTATTTTTCTTTAGAAATTTATACCAGATAGACTAAACTTTTCAAGAAAGAAGAGAGAGAGAGAAAAGAGAAGAGAAGAGAAGAGAAGAAAAATTCTCTTTTGGTTCCAAAAATACGAAACTGCTGCAATAATTCTTCACGAATATAACAAACTGAGTTTTTCTCAAATTGCGTTCCAGACTTTCAGCTCGTTTATAATATTTCTTTGACATTTTTATTATTCCACCATACTTTCTTCATCTATTTGTGTATCTGAAGACATGCGTAAAAAAAAAAATTTCATTCCCATATGGGAATCGGGGCTTTTTTTTTTTACATAAACTGATATTTCCATACAGCGTTTCGTCCTCCACGGTATCTACCTACCTTCCTATACCTGCCCCTCGACTAACCACGACTTCGAATCGATATTCAATGAGTGTCTTCTGATGATTTCTATCGCTTTACGAGACGAAATTTTTTTTCGTCCCCATATCCTCTGTTCCATGTTTCATGTTTGACGCTCAATGGTTGTTCGGTACGCGCCCCACAACCTGATCGCAGCAGTACTTGTCTGAGCGTTCGCTCGAAGTGAAATAAGAATAAGTAAATAGGATGAAGAAAGAAAGACAGAAAGAAAGAAATAAGGAATGGGATGAAAAAAAAAAGGAAGGAGAAAAACTGAGAAAAAAATGTCGTGACTGGAATATATTCCGATCGTAACTCTCGCGGCAGAGCGAGGATAATCGGATCACATAAACTGATTTCTCAACTTAATTTCATGTCTCAATTCTTCGTGGATTCGGGACCGCACACGCGGAAGCATTATTATAACCGTGACTTTAGCTCCGGAACAAATCACCACGTTTTCACGTAGGTATATGTACTACCTACTAGTACAATGCGTACGTACTATATGTATATGTACAGCCACGACGTATAATGTTGGCTTTAATTCAACAACGTGTTTGTTATTTAGCGGTGAACTAATCGCGGCTATGCTCACCGTCAAAGATGAACCGGATATTTCACGTTTCCTGTAACGCACACTTTGTGTCCGTACGATTAGCGGCCGTGTTACATTGAATCATTTCGTAACTCGACTACTACTGGTTACTGCCGGTGTCCGCTGCATCGATTTTTTTTTCTTTTTTTTTTTTTCTACGCAGCCATATAATAGCCGGATATTCATTGGCTTTACTGCTGGCGTCAGATTTGAGCCAGGATTGACGAGGATCATTGAGGAGATGTACATCCGAGAATTATTGAACAAAAGAAGGAAAAAAATTCGATAATTTCATCATTGAAAAAAAAAGGGGAAATTCTCGATGTTGAAGATTATGGGCGAGCGTGAATTCGGCTTGAATTCCGACTGAGAAATCTCGTTAATTATACATGGGGGCTACATGGGACATATAGAATGTCTTTGTTTTTGCCGCTGGGTCTTGGGGAAAGAAAAGAAAAAATTAAAAAATGAAAGAAAAAACCGTAGATAACGCGATAGCCAGTTAAACGGGCGGCGTAAGACGAATATCCCGGTTTAGTTGAGAAAACGAGAAAACCAGGAAACGAGAAACCAGAAACCAGAAACCAGAAAGTTGACCAACCGCTTCCACCTCTCTTTCTTTCTCTCTTCCTTCCTTCCTTTCTTTCTTCCTTTCTTTCTTTCTTTCTTTCTCTCTCCCCTCCGAAGGTAGCGGTCAGCATGTCTCAGTTAAAAAAAACTGTAACATCGCACCGCTCTCACCGTGTCTTGTCGCGATAATGAGATTTATGGAAGCCGAAAACGTGGCGGCGATTCCGCAGATAACAACCCCGCGACGACGCGGTGCTGTCTCGTTGCCGCCGCGCCGCGCCGCGCAGTCCTCCACTTCGTTCTTGACCAGCCTCTGCCCATGCACCGGCCTCGAGGCCTTGTCATCCTTGAGACTCGCACATTGTACATTGTACATACGGAGCCTCCAGCTATGCTATTCTACTTATCCTCATTTTATCTCTTCCGTCAAAATACTTACACAAATTTATTCACTGCAGAGATACCGGACGCGGACGTAGGCACATACGTCATTGTATGTTATGTCATATTGCATAACCAGAAAAAATATGAAAAATTAACGAATAAGAACGACGGAGTGAACTCTGTCGCAACTAAAACAGGACAAAGATTCGGTGAAAATTTCATCCAAATTTCTACTCGGAGTTTTTTTTTTTACATCTTTTTTCTGTCTTTCAACAAATTAGCCATTTTTGTTTTCACATCGGTGTATGTTACACACGTGTATGTAAGCGACGGAAGTACGTATGTGGCCGGGCAAGAGTACAAGGCGGAGTAGTTAAGTGGTTCGCGCACCTGGTGGGACCTCGACGATTGCAGCGAAATAAGCGTTGGTCGGCTGCAATCTGATAGTTGGCAATTTCGTTTCGCCTTGACTCGGGTACTATTATCGACCTATACGGCCACTGCTCACTGGTATATCGAAGTAACGTTGCCGCCGACCGTATCGAGTGCTGAGAACAGAACGGCCGCGGTGCGGGCGGCTCCTTCATCAAGATCGGCTAATTACCTGGTGCCGCCTTGTCCATTCGTCGTTCATTAGATTGTCTCGCCTCTATGTTTGGCTACAGAATTTATAAGAGCGAAATTAACGAACGAATGGATTGATCGACGGCGACGACAAGCACGAGCAAAGGTGTCCTTATAATTTAGCGTTAAGAGACGCCGCAGCAGGTAAAACGACGCGTATTTAGTTACACGAATCGTGAATCTAACGATCAATCGTTTGCAATTATAAATACGTCGATTCTAATACCCTTGAATCATTAATCTTGCGGCGTAAAAACGATGCTTCAAAAAATATCGTCGCGTGGAAATTCGCTCCTCTTTTGCAGATGTCAGAGACATAACTGTCACGAAAGTGCAAATTGGGTGGAATTGATCCGAGGCGATCTTCGAGTCGAAATATCTCTGAGACTATGCACTTTTTTGGAAAAAATGTTGAGACTCTTTTTGTTGCAAATTCATTCAACTTCAATGCCGTACAATTAGATTTTCGAAAATATGAGTTTTAGTTATCGAAAAACTTCCGCGAAGTTAAAACCGCGCGAAGCAATTTTGCGTTTTATACAATGATTGTGGGATCAGAATGACCCCTGCAGTCGAAGGGGTTGAAAAGGCATTCTGGAGAGAACTTTCATTTAGAATATCTATATGAAAATGTTAATTAAAATCGTATTGAAAATTGAACTATAAAAAACGTGGACGATGATTGTATTCTAGGTAAATGATCGGTGAAGTATTTTCCAGTCGTTCGGCACATTTTGAATGAGCTATGATCCAGCCGAACAGATACGTGTAAGTTATAGGTAGGTGTGGTGGATAAATCAATCGCGAGAAATGAGAGAGAGAGAGGTGAAACGGTAGTAAATTACTGCCGTTAGGATGTAAAGAATTTATCGAATGATTATACGACGTCGATTTAAAAGAAAAAAAATATTTCTGCAATAAAACGAATAGCTGAAGGCGTAATTTTTCTTCTCTTTGATGTAAACATTTCTTCTACATGTATGTATACCTATAACTATATACTCGTCGACGACGACGATAGAATAAACTATAATACCGCGAGTTCTGTTATATTAGTGCGCGACTATCAACCTCAGTCAGTACGTCTAACCCGTCACATAAATATACTTGAATTCGGGTCGCACACGTGGCTAAAGTATTATAGGGCGTAGTACGAACTACCGAAGCTACCCTAACTCAAGCTCGGCATCAAAGGGCGTCAGAAATAACCAGATCATATATCAGTATGTTTTACGCTTCTTCTTCGTGGATTCGTTACGGTGCTTCTATACTGCAACAGCGCGAAGACCTGGATGATGATTTCTTTTCTCGTCAAGATTTCGCGAACTTTGATAATAATTGTAGTTGTCAATAATCCGTGAAATTTTTACGCTGCTTCTCGCTATCAGAAAAAAAAAAAGAAAAAATTTGTCTACAGCTGACTTTTCTTCTTTTTTTTTTTCATCTTTCCTGTGAATATTGAGTTATCTCCAAGTTTTTGCAAGAGTACACTGATTGGCGCGATAAATCTTCGACAGAGACGAGAAGAGGGAGAAGGATGCGGGTATAAGCGGAGGAAAAGAAGAAAAAAAAAAAAAAGGAAAAATTCTGTCGTTTGAGTTTTTTGGGGGCCTATAGAGGCTAAGAAAAAGACAATTGCTCGCGGCTTGTTCTTTGTTTCTCTCCTTTCTTTCCTTCTTTTTATTCTCCTTCTTCTTTAGGCTTTCGGTTCGATCGTTCGAAACGCGTAAGGTGAGAGGTGTCGTCGTGGGTGTCGTCGTGGGTGTCGTCGTCAACTCACTCACGGGGTAAGAGAAAAGGGGAAAAACTGAAAACTTTTTCTCTCTCGATCTCGTGGTACACGGGGGTGGAAAGAGAGGGGTAGGTATAGCAAAACGGGGGATTTTATCCCACCAGATCTCAACTTTGAAGTTCCAATCAAGATTGATTGCGTCAGATAAAACAGGATTTTCTACGTGGCTGCGATGCTGCTGCTGCTGCTTCTGCTTCTTATTCCTAACTTCTTATTTCTTATTTCTTATTTCTGTTGCTATCGCAGAAAATGCGAACAAGAAAAATTGTTAATATTTTCTGGACAAAACGATGTACCGGTGAAAGTTTTTTCTTTTCTATTTCTCGAGATATTTTGACCCACAGGATTCGCTCGAAACGAAGGATCACATGATATTGTTGACTTCGAACGATTCTGCAACAGCATAGTTCCACTTTGATCAATTGCTCCGTCCATTTATACTACGAGAGAGTATTCTCTGTTCGAGTCCGAATTACAGGGAATTTGATAGTCGTATTAATAAGTATTATACGTCGCCGCGTATACCGATGATCGGTATATAAATTGGTGGAAAAAATTCACGATTCTAGCCTAGCCTAGCCTAGCCGAGCTGAGCCCATTGCACGGGGATGATATTTACGATCCCCGATTTATGACGCTTCAATTGTCTTCACTTCGTACGGTGGAAATTGATATAAATCCGACGTGAAATAGGAGATTTTATTATCCAATATCACCCAGCGGAATTTCTTTCGCTACGAAATTGACATGAAATAGAAGATAATAAAATGAAATAGAAATGTATTATATATAAAATGAATGAAAAAATAGAAACAAATAACTAAAGATCAACGAACAACTCGCGTATGGGATATACGTTGCAAATAATATACCAGAGGTGCATTCATCGCGCATCGTGGGTCGCGAATTTTTTCTTCTTTTCTTTTTTCTTTTTTCTTTCACCACTGAATATCTACGCCTACGCTTATACGCCTACGCTCATATAGGACGCCTATATTTATTCACCTGCTAAAACGAGCCTGGATAAAATGACGGTGGATTAAATATACGAGAATCATTAATTGCACTCGCTGTCTCTTTGACGACGGTAGGTAGATGCCTCTTCTGCCGTATTTTACACTTCGGTGAGACACTTGAAAGGGAAGAACGAGAGGGAAATTTCATCACTTCTTACTTTTGGTTTAAATATTCCTCGAATTTTCCTTTCAACATTATTATTAATAATACCATTATCATCATCTTCGTGTTTCTTGTCGTTATGCGAAAATAAATAAGCAAAATAAATAACCAGCGAATTTCCTCTACGCGCGGAAAAGGAAACGACACCTTGGCCTCGCAGAACAGGGATGAAACTACTTGGATATATACTTAGGCGACTGTATAACCCACTGCTGCAGTACCTACTAGCTAGATTCTAGAAGGTAACTTGGTCACCGTAATGCCTAATCCTTTGTCGGCTTTGGGGGCAGTTTCATGCAGCAAGTTCTCCTCCTGCAGGCTTTCATTTGGCGCGGAGCCCCTGGTATCGCGTCCAACCTCTTAACCACCTCTAATTAAGTACCTGCTTAGTGCTTAGTGCTTACTGCTCACTGCCGTGAGCAACGCCCGCGATATTCCTCCACTACCCAGTTCTCGCCTTATCCACCACCGAGATCTTCGCACCAGAAACCTAGTGTCGACATGGTTTCCACTTTGTGTTATATACGAGACGCTCACGTCAGCTGCAGAAGATGGAAAGGAATTTTGGAAGAGATCGGAATTCAATTTCATGCTCCTTTTTATGTCGCTCACTAATTAGCAAAAATATATGTTTGTACTTCTGTGAAAGAGGAGGAGACACACGTCTGCACATTCAGAAGAACGGAGATATCGGCCGGGGTGGATCGGGGCGGGATGGTTGTTTAACTACGGAAATGAGAAATCCGATTCTGCAGACTCGGAGCAAATGTTTTGCTTCAATTTCATCTGGAATTAAGGATCCGTCCGAAGGTTGTTATAGTAGTAGAACCGGATGTCTACCTACAATGCGTTTTTTGCTGCCCCCTTTTTTTTTTGTCCACAAGGATGAATATCGGTGGTTTATTTCAACGGCAAATTCCAATCTGACTTTAATTAATCGTCAATTTTTGCGACGAGATCAAAGTGGGAACACGGCGATGACGATGCGATGGTATTCTGTTCATATTTCTAACGAAGGTTCATGAAATGGTGTACAAAAATTCCTTTGTATCTGCAGCGTGATCGACTGATTGATTGATTGATTGATGGATGGATGGATGGGTCGGAGGATTGATTCATTGATTGATCGTCAATTCAAGTAATTACAGATATCAATTATACCAATTTCGTCCGCATGTAACGATCGTGGGTTAATGCGTCCATCGAGAAATTAAGAAAAATGAAAAGAAGTTATACCTACATAATATATATTATATATTATATGTACTTTCGACGTAGTATTACGTACGTCCGATTATTTTCTATCCCAGAACAGAGATTTCCGTGTTCGAATATTCGTAAAAAATATTCCGAAGAGGTACCTACTACCTAATCATCAAAGATGAAACAGCGAAATGTTAGAGATTATAATTACTACGAGCTATAAGAAACATGGAAATACAAGTCGCGGAGACAAAGCGAAGCAAGAACTTTTCCCTTCTGCTGACGCATATTTAATCGCGCTAAGTAAAAGGTAACGGCTAAATAATTTACATGAGAAATTAATCTTTTGCTTACAAGAAGGATTAACAGCCCTGAAGGATTCTGAATTGTAAATATTCGAGCCGACCAGCACACCCAGAGATCCCCCCCCCCCCACCCCTTCCCCCTCTTCTCTCCGCTCACTCCATTTTCTTGACTCGTGAAAAGTTTCGAAGAATTCATCAACTAATTACTTTTCAACTCATACCCCTCTCTACTTCACCCGCTGACTGACTGCAAGAAAGAAATATTTCTTCTTATTCGAATTCAACCGCCGCCAAAGATTTCCAGTCTTATTTCTTCCTCGAGTTAATTACATAATAGGTAGGTAGCCAGGTAGCCAGGAAGACACAGGCATATGTATACCTTAGGTAGGTATATACTGCAACCAGTCCGTAACACAGTAAGAGTCGAGATCTGCCTGAGGGTTATAAAAATTCGGAGACAGATGGAAAAATTAACAAATAACTACCCGCATGTACATGTATGCGTGCATGTACATACACGAGTTGAGAAATAAGAAATGAAGAACCCCTCGAGGTTTTCTCGAAGCATGAACTCGGGTATTATTTTTTAACTGGAAAACAGGCGGCAGGCTCTTCTTCCTCTTGTTTTACTTTTTCTTTTAAGATTCAGCTGGTATAGTACTCCCATTTTTCTTTTTCTACAACCGCGCGTTGTTTCCACGTGCAAAATTCAGGGCGCAAACTTCTTTTCGGTGGAAAAGTAACCCGATAGGAGATGATTCGCCCTTTAGTTTTTTTTCGCTTTTCTAAATCGTGTCTGTTTTCTGTCGACTTAACATCAGAAACTACATGTGTGCGTGTGTGTGTGTGTGTGTGTCTGTGTCTATATGTCTATGTACCTTATTCGATGAGAAAAAGAAGGAGAATAAGAAGATGGAAAAATGAAGAGAACTTTTTCCCACAAAATCGATTTAGTCAACAAAAAGGGTCACGGTTAATATCAGACTCCGGAGATCTTAAAGTATATGTATGTACATCGCGAAGAGCGCACCACAGGGTTTTCCTCGTAGCACAACGTTATCTAACCGGTTCGAGTCTATGTAGCTCTTTGCCCTCGGGTCATTGGCTGCGATGACAGAGTGGATTCCCGGCCGTTTGATTGTCTTCTTCTTCTTCATCATCATCCTCTTCCTGCTCTTCTTCATCCTCATCCCCATCCTCATCCTCATCATGCTCCGATCCTGCAGCTTCTTCCTCGGTATTTATTTTCCGTTTCGCACCACCCGGATGGTTCATCATCGAGTTAATGCAAGAAGCCAAAGTCCGGCTGGAAGTAAGAATAGAAATAATCGGCACCGCATGTCCAGAGGCTCTTCTACAGCATTTATGAAAGTGAGGAGTACCAGCATTGGTACAAGAACGTACGGATTAAACTCGAGGTAGTCTTCGGCGAGCGAAGCGATGAGAGGCAAACAAATAAACACATTACACAACGAGGTGTATCTACGACGGTTGTTTACTCTATTATGTATTTATTTTGCCACCGGATGCACTGTGTGTTGGTTCTGTAAGCTCCTATCCGTTATACCTTTCTAGAATCAAAAGAAGCCCCCCATTTTTCATGTTTCAAAGTATAAACCACGTAGGCACCTACTCCATCGATTATCCCGAGGAGACAAATCGAAATTAATTTTTAATTCTATCGATACAGAAGCTGGATTCATTGGAAGGGAAAAAAAAGGAGATCTTCTTTCCATATACAATTTTTTTTTCCCTTCTTTTTCTCTCTCAGCCTTCGATATAAATTCAATAGGTTTGGGTCAGACCGTTCGTGTATCGGGTTCTTTTTCTCGAGGAATAGGGAATTAAGTCGTACCTACGGAGTTTTAAGGTCCGTAGGCGGCGTACATTACCTGGGATAGGTTTTCCTTAATCGGTTTTTCCGCGGGTTTGAATGTCGATGGAATGTGGAAACGCGTTATAAGGATCATGGCGGGGTTCTCCGAGCTATCGGCCGCGAGAAGAATTGGATCGAAATGTGTGCGGGTGAGAAATTCCTCGGATTCAAGCCTCGAAGAGCACATTTCGCACACGTGGCGACCCGCGTTTGTTTTTCTATCAGCAATGTGGCGGTAGCCAAACTAGAAATTGAACGATATAGGTACGTGCGCGGTCGTGCTTTCACGACCCTTATATTGCTCATACGTGAAAAAGCAGGGAGGGATAGGATTAAATGAAATTCAATCGATTGAAAAATAATTTCTCCTTCCGACACGATCGAGAAACAATCGCAGCTATCGCCGTTTCTATACGTTATAGGTATACGAAGAAGATGAATCGACATTTTTTTTTTTTTTTTGGGGGGGGGGGAACATTAACAATCCTGATGCGAAATATTTGATTCATTATTCTTTCAAACATATATATTATTTAAATATAAGTGAAAACGTTTGCCGATTTTATAACCAGATGCGATTATTTTCATGGATCGTTGCAGGTTGATATCCGCGATAATACAGAATCGCGTGGAGCTGAACAACCGAAACTAGTAATAAATTATAGCGTCTATAGCTCCCCACATTTTAGGCGATAAAATTAGTTCGCCCGATTCGCAAGAGGATAACGGTTATAACGTGGCCAACGACGACTAAAATCCGTGGGTGTTATTCGAAAATTGCTTTCTCAGGGATCTCACGATATCTCATTAACTCGCCCCGCCGACCCATCGCGCAGTCATCTCTTCACATAAATCCCTCGTGCAACTATTAGATATAATTAATTGGAAAATAATCGCACAGAACTTATAAATCATCAGGTTTTTAATAAATATCGTTAAATCTGCGCTTTATTCCACGTCTTTTCACTTTCAGTATATCAATAAATTAGCTGATGTATGCACCAGCCGATAAAAATTACTGCAATGAAGAAAAAAATGTTTGAAAATAATCGTTAATAGATTCGATGTCTGATTGTAATTGCGTAATTACGTCCGTACACCTATAGGTGTATGGCAAAACACGAATTCCGATAATATCTCAGTTTTTGTGCTCGTAGTTGTAGCCGGCTGCCAGCGGCTGCAGCGCGTAAGGTATAAGTCAGCTAATTAATTCTTTAACAGTTTGAATTGCCGCGGGTTAGAGAAACCCGAGAGTTAGATAGGTTCTAGTGAATATAGCTAACTTTCTGAATGCAATTCCGATATTTCAATACATTTGCTTATACCGCGTTAAAGACGGCTGCGAATCTCCGAGTGGGTATTATAGAAAGTTTGCGATCACGTATCGCGAGGGGGTAAGAGGCAACATTTAATTACTTCGAGAAGATTCCCGCAGTGCAGAACTCGCGATATATACCTAAGTGAAACCGCCAAAGATTGATTTCGTAGCGTTGATCAAAAAGCCAAGCAGAAACACTTTTTTCACATCGGTCGTCGATCTGCGCAGGGCATCGATTTCACCCATTATCAATGCCCAAGTCTAGCTGAGTTCTGTTACCATTCTCATTAGAGATCAATGGTTTTTCTATCGGTACCAGATGACCGGCGATTTAATGGACTGGTTTCCATCAAGTGGTTACAGTTAAGTTGATCCGAGGCATAAGATCACACAGGGCATAGAAGTGAGATAGTGAATCTAATCAATTCTCTATAAGGTAAAATTGCGCATATAAAGGTAATTGCCAACAGCATCAGCCGCGAATACTTGCGGGTCAAACGAATTCGAAGACATTTTGTTCGGATAGTGTCGGGTAGTTAGAGTTCTCCGTAATCGTGAACCGGGTCAAACGACCGGGAATCGTCTCTCCCTCTCGCTTTAGGCTTTGCCCTTAACGCCTTAGTACCTATTCAATACAAAGAAGCACTTCGCCTCTCCCATATACCCGAAACCAAGAACCAAACTAAACGCACCTTCGACGATTAGAATCTTACCGAGAAATAGTCTGACCGTAATTTCTACGCTCGTAAAGTGATAATAGATATCTGTTAAACCCGTACGAGAAAGTGTTTTAATTCATGGCTAATAATAATTAGATAAAATAATTAGAGGTAGTACCGAAGCAACAAAGCGGCGGTATATAAAACTGCGTGGTACACGTGTCTTACCGATCGCGATCGGTTTAAGCCTCGGGAAATTTTCTCTTCCCCGTTTTACCCGTTTTTTTCTTCTCTTTTTTTTCTTTTTTGGATTCTTATGTACCGCGGAAAGAGAGAGAAGCCCGTACGTTAAATGGAAGCCATTAATCTTTATAGTAGATGTTCCTTAAGGCTCCTCGCGGCTTTTCTCCCAGCTCGTTATGCGAAACGGAGCCTTCTTTTTCTGCCCGGTCTTTCGATTCCGTAGAAGATTTCACGGACCCACGTCTTCGCGTAGGCATAGAAGATGATTGCGTGGGTTTAGGGAATCACCGACCAACCATGTCTCGCGTGGCTTACCTATATATACTCATTTTACTAACCCTCTCGGTAAACCCTTTGAGAGTAAAGTTCACGGCTTCGAATCACACCCACACAAAATTCTCTTCATATTGCCCCTTAATTTTTCGCCACCACAAAACTCGGGAGAAACGAGACAAAGGGCAACGAAATTGAAGTAGAAATCGATTCTGAAAAAATTTTAGCTTATGGTATCCGCGATTTGGAAACGCCTGTAAATCCACGTCGCTAATGCCCCTCTGCTTTCATATAGCTACCTATCCACCTACGTACCTATCCATACGTATGTATGTGTACCTACGAGTACTTTTCGTCCAAGGATAACAACAACGCAGTCTCGAGTGTCACAGCATCTCCCCACGTCTGAGTGGATTGAAGTACCTAGGTACGTAGAAGAGTGGAGAACTCGTTGTAGAGTTCTTTCAATCGTGAGGTTGCGAATCGTCGGTTGGGGTAGGTGTAGTTTTTTCGAGAATTGCATATGCGGACAAAAAATATGTTTGGTAAGTAATTTAAAAGCGGTGGGAGGCGAAGAAATATGTTTTTTTGTATTTCGCATAGAATTTGTGAGATTGCTTTGAGCTTGCGGTGAACTGCAGCATCTACCACTAAAAATTCACCATTTCTCTTTCAATATATTCAAGACGAGATTTAGAGACTCGACGAGCGCGAAAACCGCTCCGCAAATTGAACGAAAACTGGAGAATCTCGTTCCCTCCTATCTTTTACATGGTTTTATGTATCCCCACACCCCGATGCATATACTCAAAACCATACCTGGTTGTATGTACAAAACCCCAGTGAATTTTCATACTAAAAATAGCGGAAAATATCGTTCCGTAGAACCAGGAAACGGAAGTGAAACTCGACGCGATACAAACTGCATCATGGGCTTCTACTACCACGTGCGCCTGAATGCACTAGGATTATCGATATTTCATAGAAACTTATTGAGGCCGGTTTAAAAACGAGCGAAAAGAACGGCTCATGGTCGGTATAAAGTCCCAGGAAAATCCGCAGCTCAGCTTTCATCGCTCTTAAACAAAATACATATGTCCAGTTCGAGTTTCAATCTCATCACAAGATACTGCGATTTTTCCGATCCTAAATCCCCGCATAAATCGTTGCGCGTATCTCGACACGTGGGGGGTTAAATTTTTCACCTGTTCACCGATTCGAGGTTGTAACATTTCTTTGAACCTTTTTTCAAATCACCTGCACCACCCGGCGAATAGCTAGTTTACCGCAGTCCAGTAACTGGCCGGGGTCACCGAAGCGAAAGTAACGCGAGCGAAAGGACCAACGCTCATATATCTTCGGTATCGCGTGGTTAGAAAATGGTTAACACGATGGCCGGAGAGATTCGAGGCAATGTCTTTTCCCGCTGGTCAGATCAGGCCGTACCTCTCTGAGATAAAACCGTTTTTTCTTTTCTTTTTTTTATATATCTAAAGTCTCGTCCGTCAATTATCATATGGTCGGATCAAAGTTCGAAATCCTGTAGTAAAACCGCCGCGACGGACGTCTTTCTATCAACAAATTTGAAATTGCGAAGAAGGATTCGCGCTAGGGATTCTGATTGATTGATCAATTCTAAACCGGGAACCGCGAGCTAAACAGATAGTATTTGACACGTTGATAATACGTCAGGGAAAATCAACAGACGGATGATACTTCGGCCTATATTTGCAGATTACTGATTCCGAGATTGATATTGGCACAATAATTCACAACCATATACATATATGTGTATATGTAGGTATGTGCGTTCCTCATCTAACTCCATACGGCATATGCTATACTCTTTTGCTAATCCTCAAAGCAAACCCATCAAATATTATCACGTCCGATGTCTATCTGTTTACAAGCATGTCGCGTGCACAGCATTCGACGTCGTAAATTTTTTCGCACTATATCTGCACAGGAGCAATTAGCATGAAAGTTGGCGATTCCAAAGCTAGATAATTTGTTGTTCCGATCAATTAATGAATGATCTCGTTTGGAAATTGGACATCAATTTCTAGTTCTTTCAGCGTTAGTTGTTCTTTTATTTCTTTCCGTTTTTTCATTCTTGGTTCATTGTGGTTGTAATTGACGTTATTTTCCGTTTTTTTCCTCTTTTTTTCTTTGAATCAACGTTGACAATCGAGAGTCCATTAGTCGACATTGGAGTTCCTGGTTGTCCTCGCATTGCGAGGGTTGTGCGCGATTCTGACCGAGTGAATGCCAGCGTACCTCCCGGGTGACAAATGGCTGCCACTGATTAAATCAATCCAAGAGATATGCTCCCGGAGTGACGCGCGCCAACGATGGTGTGTCTCGCTATTTACGATCAACCGTATCCCCCTATGGATGGCTGTCCACTCATATGAATCTCCAAAAACGGCGAACGTTTAATCATTCGTTTTCTCTGCGTTTGAACGAACGATGGACATTTGTTTGCCGGCGAGTTCAAATGCTCTGTATGGACCACTAATGCAGAGCTTTTTCTCGCTCTTTCGTTATACTTGAAGACAAATTCATTATTATTTTTTATTTTTATTTTTCTCCCCTTTCCTTTCTTCCTCTTTTCCCTGGGTACCTAATATCCCACCTAAACGTGAAAGAGTTCAGTCCCTTCAGGATGAGTTATGTAGCTACATGCACCAGCTGTAGAGACTGTCTAGTTAAAGAAATCGTTTCACAGAGAGAATTTGCTACACCTAGGTGCGGGTAGCCTAGCACGCAATGATTCAATTAGACGGCGAGGAGGCACTCAAAAGAGATAATTTCATTAGCCTCTAGATATTTCAACTTTAATTTTGTTTAATTGAATTTTTTTAATTAAATCAAACTACACCCTACAGCTAGCCCCGTGTAGTCAAGTCAGTCTGTGTTTCATATTTTGTTTTTATAAAAAAAAATGAAGGAAAGAAAATTATTTTGCAGGCTGATTTTTGTTCAGTTTTTTCCTTTTCCTGGTTTTTTTCTTTTTCTTACGATATTTTTACTTTTTCCAACTTTCGCTGTCAGAATTTTATTTATTTACTCTATACCTACGTGAAAAGAGACGTAACAGATTATTATTCATCGGTGAATTTTGTGGAAATATTTTGACAGATTCTTGGCAAGGTTGAGATAGCGGATTATACGGTGGTTTACGCGTTCAATTTTATGGCAGGGTGTCTTTTAGCAGATTTTTGATGAAAAAAAAAGAGAAGGAGAGAAGAGGAAGAAATTGGGGGGAAAAAAAAGGAAACAAATTGAAGACTGTATATGAAAAGGCGTAAAAGTGACACCTACAGAATTTGTTATAGTGGCAAAGGGAGAAGGTGTGTTATACGCTTTTAAGAGCCACCTACTCCGCCTTCGTTTCCAGAAAATACGGAAATATGATAGATATCGCGCTTCGGGAAGCGCCGCACACCGCCCATCCCATTTCAACGAGATGCGATCTCTGTTCGTTCAGTTGAAGTCTATCTTACATTGTTAAACTTTATACCTTGGTTGGAAGGTACGCCTCGGTACACTACACACCGAACACTCTACACTATACTCTCGAGCTTTGAGAAAATATACTATCACATATACCCACCCTGTATCGGTACACATTTGCTTTTCAGATAAATATTGTGTACATATGCTCCCTTGGGATAAAAATGCATCTGCTATAGCGTTGTTGCGTTCTTGCTCTCTCTTCAGCGAATATGACCAACAAGATGGACAGATATAGATTTAGGTATAAAAAGAAGGAGAAGGAGAAGAAGGTCAGATCTGCAAAGGACGAAAAAAAAATATCGGAAAACTGTTGCCTGAGGGTCAGTAACGAGGAGGAAGGCAGGAGGAGGAACCCTCTGAACCGCAAGAAAAAAGACATTTTAAATCCGCAAAGACCGTGGCTCCTTCTATTTTCCTCCAGATTTCTGTGCAAGGTAATTCACATCGATCCCGCGTCTCTTCTCTATAAGACCCTAATATCCTCGCTCGAGGCATTATTCGAGAATCCCAGGCGATGGATTGACAATCCTGCGGTTAGTCCAGACCCGAAAATAAATTCCGTACAAAATATCCGGCGTGTTTTGAATATCCGTAACATTCGTGTTTCTATCTATGAGTAAGTAAGTGAGGAGGATAGAAAACGATGTGATAAAATCGCGTGAGTCATGTATTTTCGAAGAAACGGAAAATCAGGTTAATTAAAACGTTGGCTATTTATCATCCGAAGGGGGAAATCAGTTGCTGCTCGAAGAAGCTCGACGTTAATAAACCGACGCAGTGACATAGGAGGCATGTAAGGGTCGAGGAACCGCCTAAGATACCATTTTATCGGATAAGCCACGACGCGTGTTATCAGCTGAATATGGTGGAAGGAGTGCCTGATAGCGGTGGGTATATGGCCTTTATCCGTTTATCCGTTTCATTCCATCCAATCGAGTCACCGGAAGGTGATTATAGTCAGGTACCCCCGTCTACGCAACGACGACTTTGACCGAACCGCTGACCGTAGTATAGACCTACCTCTTAGAGGATAATCATTTCACCCCGCCAGCCGTGCCACGGGGTAGATCGACATCACGTATTTTATGTGAACTCATCATCCCTCGTCATGCGCGATTTCCACTGATCTTTATCCTAAATAGAAGTAAGTGCATTCGGTTTTTGATCCACAAAGAGGCGTTTGGTCGGATGGTTTCCTGGTCGAAAATGGAAGATAAAAAAACCGTTTTCTTTCTCTCCCTCCTAAAACTGAATCCATTCTAATCTCGAGGATATTAAATTCGCTTGAGTAATTCGTACTATGCCTTTGGTTCGCAGGAGGGTAGAAATGCTCGTAAGTTTTCTGCCGGACTTTCTACTTGGTAATTCAGAACGGGTAGGTATACTGGCTGATCTGGACATCCTGGAGGTCCTGAAAATACGAATAAAAATTCCCAAAGTGTCCGAGAAAAGTTTTTCAGATGTTACTTTAGACCGGTTTCCTCTCGCTATAACCATGAAACGATTTTCATTAAAATTCTCATAAGTTTAGAAAATGAAATCAACCTTTTCTTTCTCTTTCTCTCTCTCTCTCTATTTCTCTCGCTCTTTTTCTTTGTATAAATTATTTAAACTGTATATACAATAAAATTCCCTCTGGCTTCTACATTTACGAATTTCGTCTCTAATTGCTAAGTCGTATAGTCGTATACATGTTTGTATGTATATGTACGTATATTGAACCGAACAGCCAGAGATTAGCGGGGCCGAAACGTATTTCGTCCAGGGAAAGATAGCGCTCGGTGAAACTGGAACGGCAGAATTGCGTTATCGCGCGTGGCACACGGGTCGCTCGTCTCCGTTATCGTACTAGCGAACTGTCACGCAGCAACGCAGGGCGTCGTCCGCTACCTACCGCGTTCGCCAAAACACCGTTCGTTCGTTCGTTCGTTCGTTCCATTCCACGTCGTAATTTCCGCGACTGATAGACTGCAGACTGTGGCGAGGCGTGACCAACCGGGAATATAAACTAATTGGGTATTAAACAAAGCTAAACGGCCAGTCCTTGTCTATCGCTTTGATAGCGATCAGCCGGCCGGTGACCCGTACAGTTTCATATTTATTCACCATGTTTAAAATTTATTGATTAACGGAATACCCTATGCGAATCATAAATCAGTGCCCACTTTCAGCTTGCCAATTTGGAGAGCGTATGATACTCATAGAATTTACAGAGCGGAATTGAAACACTGTCGAAACAATTCAATGGTAAATCTCTTCAGCTGCAGGAATTTTACAATTTTTATGAAATTTATTGCGGAACGTTTTTTTTCGTATTTTTTTTTTTTTTCTACCATTTTCTTTACTTACATGACCCTTTTTTCACTTTTGGCCCAGTGCTGGTTAGTTATGGGATCCGAGCACTGGTTTATTGACCATAAATAAAAAGGGGATTAATAAAAATATATATATATATGGCCAACGTTTAAACGAGGAATTTTCCTCGTAGGTATAGCTTAACGAAGTCAGATCTGTGGAAGGCCTTGGCACGGTTCAATATTTATTGTACGTTTATCGATTGCCGTAACAACAGCAGCTCTCTAGTGGCTGGAATATTTCCGGCGTCACTTCGTGCCGGAGTTTAAGCTGGATCGTTTTTTCACGTTCGTGAAGATAATTTTTACGTAAGAAGAAGGAAAAGAGGAGAAAAAAAAAAAAATCTAAAATACGAAATTAAATATTCGATCGTTTGATTATTCCTCGCGAACGCGCAGCCGTAAACAAGATTTTTTTATGATCGATTAAAATTTCCGCTGGCTATCAATTAATTACGCGAATACTAATCGGCGATAATTATAACTACATCGATAATCTCGTGTATTTCTCGCCAATTTATTTCAAACCGTGACATAAAGAGAGAAAAAAAGAAGATATAACGAAATAAAAGAGAGCGTGAATTTAATGTGCGAATATTTCTGTTCCAGGTGCCTCGACGAATTACGACTGACCAAAACTGCGCAAGCGGGGAGTAAGATAGAGAGAGTGTGTCAAAGAATCGAAGAAAGAAATTTCTGGAATAATGAGCTAGCGCGATGAGGAGAACGTGGCAGCGTTCGCTGCTGGCCTGGCCATGGGCCTGGCTTTGGATCGCCTTGGCGACAGCCCCGGCTTCCCCGGGAGCATCGTCTTCGGGGGCAGCTTCCAGCACGGTACCAACGCCGGCTACACTGCCGACGTTGACAACGACGACGACGAGTCAACCGCTGGCACCAGCGGTACAAGAGTTTCGTTTCACGCAGCCATTGTACAATGTTTCAATCCCGGAAAATTCCGTGGGAAAGACGTTTGTGGTACCGGACGAAAAGATGGGTATAAGATTGACGGGCTCGAACTATGATGTGGAAGTGAAGTTTAAAATAGTTGGTGGCGATAGGGACAAGTTTTTCAAAGCCGAGGAGAGAATCGTCGGTGATTTTTGTTTTCTTTTGATAAGGACTCGAACCGGTAACGTAGACGTGTTGAATCGCGAACGAAAGGACCGATACGTATTAGAAGTTAGAGCTACGTCGACGAAACGCGATGGTAAAAATCGACTGACGACAGTATTCGAGGCTGACGCAACCGTCGTGGTCACAGTTCTCGACACGAACGATCTAAGCCCCTTGTTTTACCCTACCGAATACGAGGTGACAGTCCCAGAGGACACTCCCCTTCACCGTAGTATCCTCAAAGTAATTGCCGAGGACGCTGACCTCGGTAGAAATGGTGAAATATACTACAGTTTCGCCGAAGAGAACGAACAGTTCACTGTTCACCCTGTTAGCGGGGTTATCACACTTACCAGGCCCCTGAGGTACGCGGAAAGAGCTCTTCACGAACTCACTGTCATGGCTGAAGACCGGGGTGCACTTCTGAGAATCGGGGGTGCGCCCAGGGCAAGTACGGCTAAAGTAACGATCAGGGTGCGTCAGGTGAATCTCCACGCGCCCGAGATATACGTTCATCATTTACCTGACGTTTTGGAACATTCAAATGCCGATATTTATGCGATAGTGAGAGTAGTCGACCAGGACGAAGGCGTTCACGGTGAAATCGCGAGCCTCGATATCGTGGGCGGTGATCCTGACGGCCATTTCAGGGTGCGGCCAGCGGAACCATCGGGTAACGGTAAATCGGGTGAATACAATGTCGAGATCCTGCGTCTTCTCGATCGCGAAACTGCTCCTCAGGGCTACAATTTGACCCTACGTGCTGTGGACCGAGGAGTACCGCAGCGTTTCAGTTATAAATCGGTGCCGGTACATTTGGCGGACCTTAACGACAACGCGCCGATTTTTAACCGGGAGATTTACGAGGTCAAAGTGCCGGAAACGGCGCCAGTCAACACGCCGGTTATTAGACTTAAGGTAACGGACGCCGACGAGGGAAAAAACGCTCTGGTATTCCTTGAAATCGTCGGCGGAAACGAGGGCGGTGAATTTTACATAAACGCGGATACGGGGATGCTCTACACCGCGGTGCCTCTTGACGCCGAGAAGAAAGCTTTTTATACACTCACTGTCTCCGCTATCGACCAGGGGAACGCAGGCACCAGGAAACAATCCTCGGCCAAAGTAAAGATCAACGTTGTCGACACGAACGACAACGACCCGATCTTCGAGAATCCTGAGATGACGGTTTGGCTCGATGAAAATGAGCCCGCGGGTACTTCGGTGGTCAAGGTAACCGCGAAAGACAAAGACTCGGGCGAGAATGCCTACATTTCTTACAGCATTGACAACATCAAAAAGGTCCCGTTCGAAATCGACCCATTCTCCGGAATCGTTAAGACGAAACAGCTTTTGGACTACGAGACCATGAAGCGGGACTACGTTCTTCACGTTCGAGCGAGCGACTGGGGTCTCCCGTATCGTCGACAGACGGAAATGCAGTTGCGCGTCAAACTCCGTGACGTTAACGACAACAGACCGCAATTTGAGAAAATCGATTGTACCGGTCACGTGCCGCGATACGTTCCCATCGGTTCGGAAATCATCACCGTCTCAGCGATCGATTTCGACGCTGGTAACATCATCAGCTATCGTATGGTTTCCGGAAACGAGGACAACTGCTTCTCGCTCGATTCAACCAGCGGAGTTTTGTCCGTCGCTTGTGATCTGATGGACGTCAAAGTGGCCGATAGGGAAGTGAACCTCACTGCAACGGACGGGACCCATTTTGCAGACGTAACGCGAGTCCACGTCCATCTCGTTAACGCTAAACGCAATCTTGGCTCTCAAGCTCGGATTTTGACCGACGAAACTGGCGCCTTTGAATGCCGCGATACGGGCGTTGCGCGAAGACTTACGGACGCTATCGCATCAGCTGAAAGAAATAACATGCCAAGTCGGGACGACGAGTATGCAATGATGCCGAGCCGGTACGGGGACAACGTTCACGCTCCAGAGTTCCTCGATTTTCCAAATGAAATAAAAGTTAACGAGTCAGTCGCGCTCGGCACGACTTTGGTAAGACTTAGAGCCAGGGATCGCGATCTTGGGTACAACGGGAAGCTGATCTTTGGCATATCTGCCGGTGATCGCGACTCGGTCTTCCGCCTCGACCCGGACTCGGGAGATCTAAACGTCATCAGCTACCTCGACCGAGAACGAGAAGACGAGTACTTTCTTAACGTCAGTGTGTACGATCTTGGTAAACCGCAAAAATCCGCATCAAGAATGTTGCCGGTAACCGTACTCGACGTAAATGACAACGCTCCGAAATTCGAAAAGGCCTTAGCAAGCTTCAAGATATCCGAGAACGCACTGAACGGGACTAACGTCTTCAGAGCAAACGCGACGGACCCTGATCTCGGCGAAAACGCCCGCGTGACGTACTCCCTCGCTACAGAAACCAAGGATTTCAGAGTCGACCCTATCACCGGGGTCCTCAGCGTCTATGGTAAACTCGACCGAGAACGTCAGGAGCTTTACGAACTGTACATACGAGCTTCGGACAACGGCGGCATCGGCACGGACGAACCTCCTCTACATTCCGAAGCCCTGGTCCGCGTCACTGTCGACGATGTGAACGACAATCCGCCAAAATTCGCGTTGCCTAGTTACACGGTAAAGATTCGTGAAGATGTGCCAACCTGGAGTGTCGTGGCCGTAGTCAGCGCCACTGATCCCGACGACGGACCCGGTGGTGTCGTCGAGTATTTTCTATCTGACGCGGTGCTGGACGCTGAAGGATATTTCAAAGTCGACAGAGTATCTGGTACAATCAGAACCGCCCAGCCATTAGACTTTGAGGAAAGACAAGTTCACAGTCTCACTATCGTAGCGAAAGATCGAGGCGAACCGTCGATGTCGGCTGAGACTACGGTCATCGTCGAGGTAGTCGATGTTAACGAAAACCTTCACGCACCAATTTTTGACGATTTTGTCGTTTCGGCAAGCGTCTTCGAAAATCAACCCATCGGAAGTCTGGTCACGACGGTCAAAGCCACCGACGCTGACGCCGTTGGCGGAGACTCGAGGGTCAGCTACAGCATTCGAGGTGGTGATGGAATCGGGATATTCTCAATAGACGAACAAGGTGAGTGCCACGTTTCACGTATATTATTTCATCCATCAAATGATCAGCCAATGCTTGATTAGGATGACCCGGAAAGGCCCGCAAGTCATTTTACGCATCGCATTTTCGAAGTATACGAAAGATCAACTTTCGATTTCGTAACGCAAATTGATACGTATACCCGGTCTGTTTGAAAAGGCACTCTTGTGTATGAGGGGATTTCGAGCCACCCTAACTTAGGGCGAGGATTAAAAGACACTAAAGCGTATTAATGACCGTCCGTCAACATTCCATAAAACGACCTGCCGCAGGATAACGAGATACGGCAATAATTGAGCGTGTTTATACCTCGCCGAGAAGGAGGGAAAGAGAGTCGGCTAGTTGGCTAACAGTTCTGTACCTAATCGGTCATTTAACGGCTACTCCATGCAGACTTTTTGCCTCCGATAATGTCAACTCATTATTATCTTCGCGAACTCATCTAGATCGGGAAGCCTTACTTACCACTACGAAAGAAATTTCCGCGCAATACTAACTCACCAGCCTCTATTCGTAGTCCTATCCATAAAAGCATAAACCAATAAATTGCTTCTGCTCAATTAGACCGAGTATTACAAGTTCGGTCGTAAACTGTCCAACCTAGAAACAAACCACGACTTTTCCACCATCGACCCTTCGGTCAGTCCCCTTCTAACCCGCCAATTCTTTCTCTCGACGCTTTGCGAACTCCTGAAAATTTTTAAAGCCAGTTATTACACGAGAGAATTTGTTTTTCTCGCTTTTGGTGTTCGGTTTTCATGTGACATAATGCAATTAGCATTCTGGTGTATATAGGTAGCGGTTTTATTGATTAGGCATATATTATTAATTATTAGCTATAAAATATTCCGGATTATGGAATCGACGGGGTTATTTATTATCCACACAGTTAGGAAATCGACTGATTCAAGATTCACCGAAAAAAAAAAAGAAGAAAAAAAAACTACACACCGCGGTAAAAACGATGCGAATAAAATAGCTGGTAGTAGCTAATAACGATCGTTTCTGCCAGAATCGAAGGCTGACTTCCACTACACATACTACTTAAACCCATGTACGGAATACGAAACACGTTTGGAGGTAGCCCTACTCGAATAAGCGCGCAACTCTTATCGCTGATATAGGCTGTGTAGGCTACGTCGAACCAAGAAAATTCAATATCAACAGTGAATCCCTAGTTCGTATAGAAACTCATATTATATATATGCTCTAAATACATCGCTAAGTAAATTGATAAACGTGTGTATACGCGTACATATATGAAATCGTTCTAGCATAAAGTCGCATCGTAGAGAAATACCTGAACATGGTTAATATGGGTAATGAACAAACCATGTTATCACAATCGCAGTCGTTTCTTTGTCAGATAGGGGGTAAACAGGGTAGGTAAAGGTAGTAGTAATATCATTGTATTAATAAAGGCTTATTTGTAAGAAAGGGTAGGCATCATAGCCATATATGTGTATATATATATGAAGGTAGATATACATATAGGTAGAAGGCGGAAATCGGACGAGGGACATCATTGGATCTGGGGGTTGCAGATACAGAGGGGATGTCGGTGACAGGCGTTGAAGTAAGGTCGTAATAACAGGTGGTATTAAATCTATGTAGTAAGGCTGAACGTCGTGATGTATTTTCACTGATATAGCAGCAGGTTGTTTGATATTATATGTTTTATGTGTTGAAAGAGGATTTATTTCTAAGTCATGAAGGGGAGTTGAAGATTGGCGATTTTCAGACAACGTTATTATAAATTTCTATATAATATATATATACATCTATATATAGAAATATATACCAGGTATGTACCTACGTAGAATTTGATTTTCTGTCAGTAAAGTCTGAATGCGCGTCGATAGAATTTTTTCTTATTTTTTTTTGGGATTCTGAAACGTGGATAGATTACTGGTATAGGAACTGGTTATAACATGCCATTTTATTATCTTGAAAATTACGTTTGAAGGTATTATTCAAATTCTATAAGGCTCGATGATGGCGTTTGAGAATAATAATGTCGCCTCGCGTATTATTACACGAGAAAGGGATCTTGAGCCTACACGCTTCGACGACTCCTTTTAGCCATGGAAACTCAGGAATTTACTTTTGATATTAAAGAAATAAAGAAGAAAAAAAAAAAAAAAACGGAAAAAGAAATCGAAAAAATCAAAAGAAAAAGGAAATAAACGAGGAGAAAATCTATTGTCAACCCTCTCGAGCGATGAACTAAATTTTAACAAGCAGGCAATTTTTCCCTTTCGAAAACGCTCTCTTATCACCTGATGAGAGAATATGAAGAAAAAAAAAAGAAAGAAAGATTCAATTCAATTCAATTCAAATTTCACTCCGATGAAAAAAGAAATCTCGTCCCCTGTATACACTTATACTGTGAAATGGCCTGAGACCAGAGTAAATATAATAATAATAACAGTAATGGTGATAATCATTTCACTCGAAGTCTTCCATAGAGTATCGAAAAATTGCACGTCATTCGATTTAATGGCTAATATCATGGGTTTAGGCCATTGGCGAGAGGCAGTCTATCGTATGAATTGGCGAGTTGTTACCCACCTAGGTACCTATCTGGCTACCATCATCCCCCTTTATTGTCGTTCTAAATTTTGGTTAGAAGTGATAGGTTACAGCCACGAAAAAAGTACTTGAAAAAACGTAAGCCATATATATATGCCATAAAAACGCAGGTAGATGTGATAGGTGGTAGGATAGGTAAGCACACAAAAACACATACACACACGTGTTAGAAGTATTACAATAAAGAGAGCAGAGCGTGTAACCATCGCGAAAGCACACATTCAGTTTGGTACGAAAAAAAAACGAAAAAAAAAGGAAAAAGGAGGAAAAGGAACAACACAATTTAGACTGTATTATTGCTGCATGTTACGTGGCTCGTGCTTTAACTCTCTGCTTTCGTTTATTACGGGTTCGTTTCTAGCTCACCCGAATCACTCGATAATTTTAACTCTGGAAAAAAGAAATGTCAAGGAAAACCGAGGAAAACGTATTCCTTTCCTCACTTTTCAACCCCGCAACACGGACTGCAGATTCGCACCGGCGAAATTTCTCCGACCCGTAAAAATCTTCGGTATACCCTTTAAGCGATATTCTCATCGATTTAACCGCCAAACTCCTCGTACATACCTTACTTATTGTTAGACGTATGTGTACCTATGTATGCGTGTGGGTAGGGGTGACGTAGGCTAGGTTGAAAAAAGAAACTTTCCGATTCTTCGCTGCTGTATAAAAAGATTGTTAAAAGTTCGCGACGATATCTATCGGGACGGATATGTATGTATGTAGTACCTAGATACAGCCTACTTATACGTACGTACCTTATGCTGCCTACTACACACCATAGAATCATCCGAGGTAAAGTGATCTCCTTTCATAGTTTGACGGATGTTTTCCGATCCGATACCTTCGCCTATCGTATTTCTCGCCTTGCTTCACTCAAGCGAGGAAAAAAAAGTTCACAAACGATCCGGAGCTACGAGGACGAGAAGGAGATGGTGTAATACGCGTCTTCCTAGCAGATGTTGCTTCATCAAAACCAAGAGAGAGAGAGGGGCTTTTTATCATGTCATGGAAAGAGATGGAAGAAAACCGGAGTCAGAGCCAGCGTGGACATTGCAATGTGCAAATTATAGGCAATATCGATCGAGCACCCACGTCGGACAAAAGGAATATATATCTGCACTGGCAGCGTATATGCATATTCAATATCGAGTAAATATTCATAAGACATGCGGATGTGGCCGGGACGTGAATGTCCGTAAAGTTACTGTCGCGGTATAATCCTCGAGGTATATCTAGCACCTTATTTCTCTTTGAGAAAAAAGATGGAAAAAAGACTAGACGAAAGACCCACTTTTCGCCGACTATGAGAGTTGATTATACATGATGAAAATTTTGCGCAAAGTGATAAATGACGATAAAGAAATCGTGAAGATCCTTCCACATCTCTGTAGATGCATATATATATATATACAATTGAATATATATAGGTATTTCTTAGAAGCAATCGAATTAATTACACACATGAAATCGTAGTATATTAGCAAATTTATCCACGTGTGCTTGAACCGCGGTGCTTTGGGGAATAATCGACGAGGCATTTGGAAGTGTAATTGCCCATTATTGTCCCTGTCAAACGTATCTAGCCACATCTAGTCACGGCGGCTACGATTCTAGGCATATCGCCGCTAATAGAGATTCAATTCTCTATTCAATGAGAGATATACATGTATATAGCCTCAGGCCTGACATCGCGTCGGTTTATTCAGACGATGGATAGATTGAGTGCTGTATATATTATCTATCTATATCTATATGCCATAGGTAAGTAGATCTATCGTAGCTGCTCTATGCAGAAATCGAAAATACCTAAATGCACGTTACCGCATATACCTACCTGCCCAGATATTATTTATATTTCGGGATTAAATTACATACCTACCTACCTACCTACCTGCCTACTCGAGTCTGTAATATTCTATGCAATTGATAATTCGTGTATTAATTTATACCCGAATTGGTCCAACCTCGCACACTTTGCAGTTGAATAATCATCGTCATCAACCGGTTGTTTGAAATTGTTCAATTATCAATCGTTGTAGCCGCTAAACGTGGTCAACGTCGAGCCTGTATAATGGTCAAACAGGTGATTCAATTGGTAAATATAAATGCGGACGGTATAGGTAATATAGCTATGGCTAATTATTTTATCTAAACGTATAGATTTTTTGTTACCGCTAAATAATGCGAATATACATTTTTATATGCTATAGGTAGTTATATATTTTATTCTACCACGGTGAATGAAATCTTGCTCCCAAATTAAGCGACAAATTTATTTTTTCTTCTATCTCCGTCGAATCGGAATACAAAAATAAACTGAAACTACTGACGCGCGTGGGACATTGTGTTTTGTCTATCGATAGATCCGTGGTGAATATTTTTACGGATATCGTATATGTATATAGTACTGGGGCGGGTATTGTTTCGTGGAAACAAATTTATGGTTATCTCAACGTTAAACGAGACACGAACGTAACGATACGAAATTTTCTGTTTCTACGTTTATTTTATACGTATTTTTTTTTTCTTTTTTACAGTTACCCTTTTTCATTTTGTCGTTTTCCTTGCTCCTCTTTTTACGATATTGATACAAAAATGTCTACACCGCCTATCGACGAACGGCAAAAATCAAATAACTCAAATAATATCTGCGGGGCTCGCTCTGGCTGCCTGATGCAACTTGGCGGAAATTCCATCCCGACTAATTGCCAGCTCGACAATCCCGGGCGAGAAGCGAAAATTCCAGAGTCCTCATCCCCAACTCGAGGGATCCTTCTCTCACGATTCTTTTCAATCCGTTGAAACGGTCGAAAAAATATCATCGAATCTTCGTATCTTGACTTCAGGGGGAAAACTTTCGGCTTTTGTAAAATTCAACTGAATTTAACGAACTCCAACTTCTGTTTCGAAGAGGTTTTTTTTTTCTCGTTTTTTTTTTGCCCACAAAACTTTTGATAAGGTCTAGTAATCCGGTTTCGAAAAGCTCCTCTCTCAGTCTATATCGTTGATTTGAATCTTCAATTTACAACATAGCTATGATATCTGTTCGGTAAAATGTAAAACATCGAGTTTTCTCGCTCGCAAAAAATAAGCAAAAATATTTTCTTCCGATATTCTTGGAAATCTTGAATAATAGTTTCTCGTCATTTTATCCAGGGTTAAAAATCATCTATATATAAATGATTTTCAATCCCGTAAAATGAAAGCTACTTCACTAGACTCGTTCCCTTCAATTAGATGGCGTCAAACCACGTATTGCTAGCTAAGTTACTCGGATAATCGCGTTACTTTACTGTGAGTAGAAACACTGGTAAAATATCGAAATAGCTTTTTTATGTCGTCCCGAGGCGATCCATTAGGTAAAGAATGCGGAGAATTTTCAAATACATATAATTACTCGTAAACCCATATTCATCTACGTAGTACGTACATAGGTGCGTGCATATAGCGGATGAACGATTCGTAATTCCGAAGAATTTTATTTCTAACTAAAGTGCGTCGAGGTTAATCGTTTAATGTACGGCGTTGGTTAACTGGACCAATTAGCCTGAGTCGGGAATCTCGATTCCGTTGAAACCCAGTTTCCGACGACTACTAACAGGTACAAACGGTAACAAGAAATTGAATAATGCTCGGCCTCGGGCGTTTGGAAGAAGTTTATCTTAACAAGAATTTGCGCCACGTTTTACTCTCGCAATTATATCGAGTAAACGAGAAGAGATTCGCGCGTATAAGTTCCGACGCGATACTACCTACTACGAAGTAGATCGTTTATGCGGGCATATCGGCTCTACCTATATATTCGGTCATTCAGTTAGTAATTATCGACACCTCGGTACCTCTCGCCCTCAATGTACCTCGTCGCTCGTAGTTTTCCAGAAAATTGAAATTTATCGGGGATTATCTTTCAGCAAGCTTCGAGCTTTACCTCTATCACGTTTCAAGCGGTCTCGAGCGGTTCTGAAGCGCCCCATTTCCTTAAACGCCTACTACCTACATACCTACCTACCTACCCACCTACCATACCCTTGCTTACCATACCTTTCCTACTCTGGTACAACCGCACGACTACGAACCCCTACTGTATTCTAAAAGTTTTCACGAATAGTGCAGCACTTTCCATACTCCATACTCGGCACTACATTGTGCCTTACGCTCCGACCTGGTGGTGAATTTATAATGCACTTTAACGTTTCGTAAAAATGGGTTACAGTAGGTACTTCCTTATAAGCGGCAATGAAACGACTGTTAATATTTCGCGATTTACCTACCGCATCACCGTCTTAACACACCTACTACCTATAAATCCGTTTCTTTGTACAACTGCAGTCGATATCGCTCCAGGACGCCACTCTCAGCTCAGGACTCGCAAGTATAACCGAAGGTACATATTTGACCGGGCTTGTATATTTGTACATACGTGTATAGACGACAGTTGAGAAAACATATCGTTTTCGTATATCTCGTCTTTCACGCTTTGCGCAATAAGAGCATCGCGTGTATGCTTGCTTTTCCACGTTTCTGTGTATCTAGGTAGGTAGGTAGGTAGGTACAATACACATACATGTGTACCTACACGCGTATGGAATAGTATCGCGCCACGCCACGCATCAATTCGATTCTGCACACATACAACACTCGCCAGAAACGCACCCTTTCGACTTCCGGTCTGATCCCTGGGGATCACCTACGTTCGTTGCTATTGTGCTCGACACTCAACTTCCTCCGACAACCCTACCGAACTCTAAAAGTCTAAACCCACGATAAATTCGCTTATTTCTTCCGTCGTCGAACCCCGTTCGATATTCAAGCCGAAGAACAATTATTACCCCGCGGAAATTTGGCTCTTTTTTTTCGTTATCGTACTAAAAAAATTTTTTTACTCCAAATTTCTCTCTCTCTTTCTCCTTCTCTTTCTTTTTCGTCGAACCCTTAGCCCTAAGCCAATAGCCTCGGCTCTTCGACAGAATAGAAATTCTTGAACGCGTAGGGTTATGGAAAGGAAAGAGGGCGACCCTTCCATCCACTTGCCACTGGCATCGTAATGGATCGCGAGACACTTTAGCTAGGTACCTATACGTATATAGAGACGTCTTACTCGTGATTTTGCGTACCGATTCGACGTTGGGAATTCATTTTTTCTCTTTTCTAATAGTCAATCCAAATATTGAAAAAAAAATTAAAAAATTCAGACACTGGTCAAACATGCGTGTTATTTCGTTATTTCGTACGTATTATTGAAGAAATATTTGTCGATATCCAAACAACGGTGGTATTCTATTATCGAAATGTTTATTGTAAAAACAAAGCCACATGCGTTTGCTGGAATTAACTAAAGGGGTAGTCAAACGGAGTTGAATAAATAAAGAAATATCCACATTCCAGAACAATAATGAACGTTCTACCAAAGAGTAAAGATCGCCCAGTCAATAAACTCTAGTGTTTTCTTTCTTCGCGATCGTTTATACACTCTGGGGTTAGTTTTGTTACCTAATTAATTAAACGGAACGTGTACTTCGGATACGACGCGTATATCGCGTTACTAAAGCCAAAAGGGCGTATCTCAAATGATACGCCCTTTTGGTTCTGCAGAACCAAAAGGGCGTATAAAAAAAAAAAAAAATTCTCTAATCAACCTAGAAATGTTAGAAATAAGGAAATATATCGAAAAAATGAAAAAATTTTTTTTTTTAGATACGCCCTTTTGGCTTTAAGAAAAAAAATTCTTAAAACCAAAAGGGCGTATCGTTTTTTTTCAACTTATTATCAACCATGTAGAATAATTATAGAGAAAATTCGAAAAAAATTTACAAATCATAATTTTACAACTCAATAATATTATTAGTAGTAATATTAGTAGTTAATAATATTGAGTAAATTGAGTAATAATAGTATTGTAAATATATTATTATACTTGAGTATAATAATATGGAGTTGTAAAATCATGATTTGTACATTGTTTTCGAATTTTCTCCATAATTATGCTACATGGTTGATAATAAGTTGAAAAAAAAACGATACGCCCTTTTGGTTTTAAGAATTTTCTTTTTTAAAGCCAAAAGGGCGTATCTCAAAAAAAAAATTTTTTTTCATTTTTTCAATATATTTCCTTATTTCTAACATTTCTAGGTTGATTAGAGATTTTTTTTTTTTTTATACGCCCTTTTGGCTCTGCAGAACCAAAAGGGCGTATCATTTGAGATACGCCCTTTTGGCTTTAGTAACGCGATATATGAACAACGTAAAAAGTATGGGGATGAACAAAAGATATCATTTAAAGAAGAAAAGAAAAAAAAAAAATTTGCGAACAATAACGTGACGCCTTTATTTCGTTTTCTTTTTCCTCGTCCTTCTCTTTCGCGCTATGTTATAAACCACCCCTGAATCCAATTAGCAAAATATTTGAACAAAAATAAGTTGTACCTCGTTATTCTTATGCACAGGTATTTTTTTTTATTTTATTTTTTCTTAATAACGTTTTATTTGGCCTTTAAAAAATGTAGACCTTCGCTTTCGGGCTACAGAATGTACCTACCTAATTTTATACAGTCTCGTTTAATATCTCGACTCCTGAAAAGAAATTAGATTTTCCTTTTATTTTATTTTCTCGTCCTTTTCGTTGGACGTTTTCTTTATTAATTCCGAAATATTCACTCTCGCTCGGAGACGCGAATTTTTTTTTTCTTTTTTCGCATATTATGCACGGTTTATCTTTACCCGGACCCTTTTTCTCAGACCTCAGCACCGAGGCGTAAACCGAAACGCAGTGTCAAACGCACGAGAGAAAACAAACTTGAAGACAAAGGGTGTGTATGACGGAACAAGGGGCTGAAACTCAAATGCAATTCTAGACAATTCTACCTAAGTAAACCTAGGCGACGAATTATTTCTCTAACTAGGAAATGCAAACGTACCAGGCCAGCTCAAAGGCAAATACAAATAACTCGAGAATCAAGTCTTAGACGTCTTATAATTAGAAATCAAAAAAGAGGAGACTCGACGCTGGCTTTTTTCCGCTTTTTTCTCCTCGTTTAA
Organism: Tenthredo livida; assembly: GCA_963992785.1. Taxonomy (NCBI): domain Eukaryota; kingdom Metazoa; phylum Arthropoda; class Insecta; order Hymenoptera; family Tenthredinidae; genus Tenthredo; species Tenthredo livida. The sequence continues at coordinate 2,163,362 of OZ023071.1, read as the reverse complement.
TTAGACTTTGTCTCTTGTTCGAGATTATGGGATCAAGATGAAGTAAGTGAGAAGAGAAAGGCATGAGCTTTCACTCTAACATTCGGTTAAAAATCATCTGCACGAATTTCTTGTTTCTTTAAGAGTCGCTATTTCTCCCTTGTCTCTTTATATTATCAGGGAATGAGTCCACCTGAGGGATAGCTCGAAGTTATACATGGGTATAATACAAGAGGCAATCTAGCTGCTGTTGCTGCTGCTGGCGAATCAAGCAGTTACTAATTATTTATTGAATTTATTTGAAAGGAATTGCTGACCTGACTTTTACGATCACAGCTCTATACCTACGTAGGTACATATATGTTACATATAGGTACCTATACATGTATGGTTGAATGTCCGGAGTTTGAAACTGCTTTTATAGCTTCTCAACGAGTCTTTACGTCGTTATAATTTAAGCCAATTACTTTGATCACAAGCACCACCCGACTATCAGCAAAAGAATTTTGGATTTATTCATCCTCTGTATGCCCAAACTTTTCGAGATACGCTGAAGAAGAAATAAGGAAAATCGGGAGGGCGCGATGTATATTTTCTACCGATTTCTTGGACGCGATCTTCTCCGCACAAAGCAGATACGTGATTTCAAGTTTTTTAATAAATCTTATACGACCAAACTCGGTGAGCGAAACCGCGAGTAGATTATACCTAGGTATACTTATGCATCTTCTAGAATTTAGATCAGTTTTTTTTTCTTCTTATTATTATTATTCCGTTAAATCTTCCTCGTTTTTTTTTTATGGCGTTCATTTCCAATTTATTCCAAGTAAACATATCCATTGAAAAATATTTATTTCATCAGTTTCTCATATTTAGAACGAAATCTCACACGTCCGTGAGATTTTCTTCTCGAATCCAAAAATTTCGTTTCGTTTCTTTTTTCTTTTTCTTTTTTCCCACGCGTTTGGGACAGGAGAAAAAAAGTTTCACGTACTTTGGACACTTTTTCATCCCATCCCTTACTACCTGGACCAAAAATACGTGCACGACAAGTATATAAAGCTTGAAAATAAAGCGAGCTTCGTCGAGATTTTATATCGAGGTAAATGATCAAGTTGAAAAGTCTTTCTTTTTTTCTTTTTTTCTTTCTGCCTTCTCTTTTCCGTGTATCGTATAATATCAGTCTGTTTCGTAATAAATGTTTACCTGCTTGTTTACTGCGCAAACAATTTAAAAGTTGGACCCTACCTGTAGGTTACAAAGTTTGAAAAAATGAAATAAAATTTACCAGAAAAAAAAAGGGGGAATAGAAAAAAGAACCCAGTTAATGAAGGTCAATAATTCCACATCTACCTAAATTGAAAGTAAACTACCCCCCCCCCCCCCACCCCCCGCCCCTCCCCCAAATAAAAAGACAAACAGAAAACATAAAAATAATTTCAGCAAACCTGAATTCAAACGACGATTTATACCATATGCGAAAATGAACTCAAATAAATGATTCAACAAAATTCGCGTTATTTTCACAACAACCCCTTGTCAATTTTTCAACCCCATTCATTTCTGATCTTTATTTAAATTGCCGAAAAACGTTTGAAAAAGAAAAAAAAAACAAAAACAAAAAACGAAAACACACAAACAGGTATAGCTACGACAAAGTCCGGTCTCTGTCCGAATTTCTGTTTCGCATTTCATCGTCTACCCTCATTTGATCGCGATATGGTCTATATCCAATATCTATGTAGTATGGAGGCAAGTATACGGTGGTTTCGATTGCATCTGACGCACACATACGAAGATTATAAATAATCTACATACCTACATGTATGTAGAAATATAGGTCTAGCAAGTAAGAGTATAAGTGTAATAGAGTATAAAGACTGGCCGGTTGTCGCGGTCATTGTCTCTCAGTACCGAATAGTGATCATATGTAGGTACATGCACGTAGAGATAGGTGGTTTTTCGTCCCTCCTCATACCTGCACTGTTACAACTACGTCACTTCCGCCGCCCTCGCGTCTTTGCCCTGCGAAAACCGGTACCGCCTAAGGATATACAGCGTTGTAAACTCCGGACCGTATGTCGTAGGTATAGTGTCTCGTCCTCGTATGTACATGTATATATATACCTACCTATGGGTTTATCCGTGTAACTATTGGTCGACTTGAAGCGCGTGTGATTTTAGTGCGTAGGTTTTAAAAACGGTACAGATGTATAGTATACGTATTAAAAAAAATTAAGAAAAAAAAAAAAAAAAAAACTTTTTGAAAGCTATTGCAAGAATAAGACTAGCGAAGAAAAATTATGCTTGGATACTGAATAGAGGTGCTGCGGTCAAGTTTCGCTTTGCTTACCGCAGAAGTGATTTTTCTACATACCACATCAATTTCTCGTACATTTATTACATCCAGGTAATCCTGCGTACGTGCGAATATGTATTATCCTACCTACCTTCATCTTCCTTTTCCTTTTATTCTTGATAAGAAAAATAGGAAAAATAATGAAGAATAAAAAGAAGAAGAAGAGTTAAATACATTTCTCCCCTGCACATCCACGGGTAATAACTCTTCCGGTTTTTCTTCCATCTTACCATCATATAGTTAAATGTCTTCCGGTGACGTTATAGGGTTATCATTCGTTTCCGCCCGCTTTAAACCGGTAATTTATTTCATTTTCTAACAGGGTTTCAAATCGTTCGAATAGGACAAAGTGTCGAGCTGATTACGAGTTCTTCTCTTTTTGTTCTTTCTTTCTTTCTTTCTTTTTCAATTAAAAATAGGTATTGGCGAAAATAGCTGCTAATATCATAGCTTGAAAAATTTCTCATTTTTCTCGTCTTGAACCTGATGGAAATAAATTATTTTCTACCGTACAGAATTACGTAGCTGTTCTCTACCCATTGCGTAATGTTGGAGTCAGAGTGAAGGGTGAAAGACCTGAGAAATCTATGAAGAGTAATTTCTGTATCTCTATACCTATATAGGTTGTATACTATATGTATGTATAATGCGATAGAGAGAACCGGCTGACTATATACGTTTTATAAACCGAGTCTTTAGCTAGACTAGTCATTACACTTACATCGCGATAAAAGTTTGAACGTATTGATGTATGTACCTACCTACTATCTCATACCTTATACCTTAGTTCTCGTAGAAACTAACAGGAGTTCGAAAGGGTCAGAGGTTCGAGGTAAGATTGAATGACGTGCCAGTAATAAAGCGAGAGAACCCTACCGAGAGCAGGCAACAGATAGCCGCAGATAGAAATGGAGAAAGAGAGAGCGAGAGAGAGAGAGGGAAAGGGAGACACTAGCCACTCAATTTAGCTACTCTTCGAGAAACACCCGCCCCGGAAGTTAGAATTCTAACGTACGAGGATACCACGAGAGTAAACTTTCAGATACGTATAAACACATTGCGCGAAGACAGAAGATCTCATTTAATCATAAATTTGGTGTATCGTGATGATCATTTGGTCATTTTCGAATTTCAATATTCCCATGTGCGAGAACGTCTCCAAATATGCACCAAGAACTTTGATTCGAAGGATTTGGGGCAGTATACTTATAATTGAGATATAGGAAGCTGGGGTTGTGGCTAAATGTTTTTGGTACATATTTGGAGACGTCCTCGCCCATGCAGGGAGCATTGAAATTCAAAAATGACCGAATTGAGGACCATCCTAGTATGTACACATACGTATATATGTATTTATAGTACCTACACGTGTGTCTGTTTCGAGATATAAGGTGCAGCATACCTATGTCTACCACGATACCAGATCGCTTGGTATACTAGATATATATCCGTTACATCTAAAACCGTGTAGGTAAAACTTTATTCACTAGTGATAATAAATACCTATTGGAATGTAACTTGTGAGAGATATTTTTTCTCTTATTTCTATATTGAATGATCATTTATCACGAATGTTGTTGCATAGAAAGGCACGCTTTGCATAATGTATTCCAACAATCTGGATATCTTAGTGCCGCTGCAACAAACACATAGGTAAAATATCTACGAGAAGCGTATAACAACTTATCGCATTTTAAATTTACTCCGAAATCATTCCATCGCGATTTACCAAGCCTGTAATTGCCTCCACGCTAACATATATCATATTTCTTTAGAGTGCTTGAATTATTGAACCAATAAATTAACGATTCTCATATGTAATCAACGATGTCCTAAAAAACGGGAACGACTCGATTACACAATGGGACCATGGGACTTTAAACCAAACTCAGACACACCCAGCTGCTGTTGCAAGGTGTCGTTAGAGATAAAATTAGACAGAAAATTTAGCGAGAAAATTTACACCAGGGAGATTGCAAAAAGGATATAACTTTCAAAAAGTAATAGTTATTAAAAGAACTGCAGTAGCGTTGAACAGTCTTATACAAGCTAAACGCCACAGCTGCAGCAACAAAGGTAATCGCATTGCAATTTAGGATTTCTTATATCCCAGACCGCTCTGCTACCGCGAGTAGTGCGAAACGGGAATAGCTGGTATAGAGGTATTACCGGGTTCATAGATCCGCAAAATTGTCGAGTAAATGTTATGCTCTGAGACGTTAATGCATGAGTTATGTATCATAATACTATCCGTGAAATATGATGTTGAAACTCTCCTAGCGAGTAGTCGTCGCAAAGAGGTACCACCATAGATAGAAGCTGGGACCCTCGTGGCCCATCCATCATCGTTCTGATCGCCGGTATGCATCATGCATTTTTACATCCGTATGTTTCGCTGCCGCATTCTTAGCGCCTTGCCTTGCCTTGCTTTGAGTTGCCTCGCCTTGCCCCGTCGGTTTTCTCGCAAGTTTCGCTATTTATTCGATGCAGCTCGAGGTTCAAACAACGAAAGCAACCGGCAGTCTGTATCTTCTATGGGAGCCGGGTGACCTATAGTTTAGAATTTTATACCTTTTGCACAATAGTGTGCCGGTCAACGTGACGGGCTTTCACAAACGGATATACGTCTACGCACAGTAGAGGATAAGGTCCAGACCCTTGTCCCTAACTTCGTTAAACCCGGTTGAAAATAACCTAAGCTAAGGGTAATTTCGCGTCTTCGTTCCAATCCATTTATGCAAATGAAGAACGTGGAATCCCGGACAATGGTTTTTATTTATTTACAATCTACTGGGACCATCGTCTTCTCGGCGTATAACCCCTTCGAGATTTGAGTCTTCAAAGATGTACCTCAGCCTTCCATTTCATGGATTCAATTTTTAAGGGGTTCTTTTAGAGTGTCGACGAGAATCCATTCCCGTCTTTTTTACATGAAGAGCGATTGTATTCTGGATAGGAAATACGAGACAATCGAGAATCGGGAATGTTTTGTAACATTACCGCTGACTTTATGCTGCTTTAGAAGCTGCAGTAGCTCCAGATACTAACACCAACTCTCGTTCTTCGCTCGATATTTCAAGAGGAACTAACACTCCGTTTCCTGGCTCAACTCCGCTCGTGTCGCGGCAGATTAACCGATTAAAGTATGTCCTGATCTTCCACTCCCCACTCCCCACTCCCGACTCCCTGGTTTCTTTCTCCTTCTTTTTCAGCCGCGTTATCGCGTGCGAAAAGTCCTGATGTTCAAAAGTCCCGATCGTACGTCATCTGCAAATGATAGCGACTTCCATTCAAAGAGATTCATTTCAATGCCTACATTCAACTCGAAATCTATCCCCGCCTTACTACCCTTCCGCGAACTCTTGTATGGAACTATATTTAGAATTCTCGAACCCCGCTGAATGCGTCTCTTCATCTGGAAAGATTGAGTAACTTAAATAATTTTTCTCCTTCCATTATTGGACTTCATCTTCTTCTTCTCTTCACTTTTATCCAACAACCCTTAAATCACTCGGCAAATTATCGACCTCAAACCGTATCACAGTATTTTACCGACTATGCTATGCTATGCTATTTCGTTCATTCTACCCTCTCGAGCATAAGCTATATGCTAATGTTATCGTACATCGGAGTGTCATATCATCTCATCGCGGTTGAACGAAATTGAGAATGAATAGAGGACCTGAGGGTCTCCGGCTCCTCTGAATCTTGATTTTCCGTATCGAATCGGTGGACATTTGCGAGGTGAAATTATTGCCTCTTTGACTTGAATGGGCGCCTTCGGTTCGAACACCGGACACTGAGAATTAGTCTCGTAGTTATGTTGCATACAGCTCGGAATACCCGCGGTCTATTTGCTCGAGTTTTCGAAAGGTAGGTAGAGGAAGGTATATACATCGGATTGCTAGTGCAGACAGGCAGATCTCCGATGGACCCTGTATCCACTACCTCGTATACCACCGGCGCTCGAACTATGCGGTGCGATTAGCTCAGAGTTCAGAAACTGTGATTGTACCCGAACCTTGACGCTCTGCGCTAACTAAGCAGCACTTTGGTCATTAATTAGACTGATCTAACTGATGCGAGAACTAAACCCCGCAAAAACGACAGCAAGCCCCCCTTTCAACCCTCGACCACTCTGCACCTCGTTCCGTACCTTGTATCTGAAGCAAAGTTAATCCATTAAGGACATTGGGGTTGCTGCAGTACGAATCACGCTGTATATAGGAGGTGGGAAAAGGAGAATTATTTCTTCCCTAAAAAATTCGGGTAACGTTCCAGACATTCGATTTCAGGGGAATAGAAGTCCGATTATACAACACACCGTAGGTGTTATGTTCTAATGATAGTCATGCTGACAGGGTTTACCCTGTTATCGACAGCATAGCGTAATCACCGCACGTACTTACGCCTATTGTATCGGTTGGATGACTAAATGCAAAATTACTACGTGGATTAGTAATGAAATTGTCGTTTCATCGAACTCGTAGGTTTGCCATGCAGGGCATACCAAGGTAATTAACAATTCTATTGGTGTTAAATGCGGGACGTGGGGATCGATAAATAGTTTACATCAGAGTAAAGCTAAACCAATAAATGAGACTGTGAAATTAACCGTTGAATAGACGAGCTTAACCGATCATTATTATACTCGTAAATAAAAACAGATCAAATCCTCGAGTAGGTATATATTGTTACAAGAAATTTCCATGCATGCATTAACTAAAATCGCTGAAAATTATTAAAACCTGAACAACACCAACGGGAGAACATTCGTTTCACCACTAGTTTCTCGTATTGTGTAAAGAAATAGCAAAACGTATAATAACGGTAGCTGGAGCTGGTGCAGTAGGTATATAGGTTTGCCAGTGGTTGGAGTTTGGAATTAATGAGAGCGTTGCTGACTCCGTTATTTTGTCCAGTAGGTAAATTGTAAATGAGATAAATACTGGTGGGCCCGTCTCCGCACGCGTACATAGGAAACTCAATTTGTAGTTTTACGTCGTGTTTATTTCCCAGAAACAACAAAATAACACCCTCGGAATTTTATTTCTCCATTTTCATTCCTCGCTTTCATCCTCTTTCTCTCTCCATCGTCGACTGCATTATAACGTGCATTCGCGCACGTGATTTACACGGCCTTTTCCCTCGTTCGAAATTATTACACCTTGGATTCAGACTCCGTTTAATGGTGCGCCACGACTCGTGGTCATTGAATACCGGGCGAAAGGGTCAGGGCTAAAAACGGCGATGACTATGTAGCAGGATATCGATGACGATCAAGGAACTGATTGGGATGGTAAGAGAATAGGAATCGGGAAGGCAGGGAGCGGCTGGACGTATAGCTTGAACAGAAATCCAATTACCCTAAAATCATCGAAAGCCCAGTACTCGATGCACATATCCAAAACCGGTGGTTCAAGGAGGGCATTCAAACATCCTGAATGCGATAACCGTTCATCCATTTATACATGTGTATATATACCCCCATCAACGTGCTGTACGATCGAATGTGTATTTCTGAAAGACGGAGGAGCGGAAGGCCCTGGACCGTTTTTAGAAGGATTTTAATCGGGGATTTCCGATAAAACATTTAGTATAGCATGGAGGAAACAAGCTATAAAAAGTAGTCAGCTAACGATATGAGAGATATAAAATGTACTTTCCCCGTTTCTCCGGCATAAGTAGTACATTATACCGATCGATACGACCTGTAACTTCCTTAATAAATAATTGCCGATATCGTTTCGTCGATTGTCACGGATCAGGGAATTGACTGATGAATATAAAACGAGGAAGAAGAAGAAGGAGAAGAAGCGATGTGGAGTGGGGCTTGTTTTGCCCATCTACAACAAGGGTTAGTTACGCGATAGTTCACAGGCCGGTGCTTCCTGGAAATGCTTTTTAAATATTTAGTCTTATCGATGCATCAGTGGAGGTGAACGGCTCCCACTATACCACACGGTATAACTGCAGTTTATTTATCTATATAGCATACCAACGATTGATTCGACGTTTTACCTAGTGCTATAAATAAAGGTCTTTCACTCTACCCTTGCTATATGCGCCGGCGAGAAGACCCCCGATTCTAAAACTTGTTTGAATTTAACCCGTATTCATTTCTTCAAGGTAGAATAGAACCCCGGGTGTCCCTAACGGCGTTTAAAATTCAGTGGACGTCAGTCGTTCACCATCCGTTCATACTTACTTTGGCCCTATAGCCATGCCTATACCTACCTACCTTTCTTACTTCGACTCGGAAAAATCTCGAGAGTAATCTGACTAGAGAGAAAGAGGGAGGACGTTGTTCCTTACTATACCAGTAGACAAAACGTGCATGGAACTACTATACACTAACGGATCATTGAACCCGGGTGCAGTATACACTACGCCATGTCTAAGGATATATGCTTATGCTCTCCGGTTCCACCACCTATTCGCCCATATGCTCATGCAGGCCTCTGTCGTAGGGCCACGTACCTTCGTGATCCTGGGACGGTAAACACGGTGAAATGTTACTTACTACCGTTCACCAGCTGCTAGTATCGAGTCTGATGTACCTAGTATAGGTGTATGTACCTACTTCGGTATCAGGTAGCAGGAAATTCGAGCCGATGAATATTTAAGATTCAATGACTTGACACGAGCGGTCTTTTCCCGTTTATAAAACCCGACCCCATCCCTTGTCATTTTTATCATACCTTCTTAGATTTTTTTTTCTCAATTATATTCTCTCTCTTGTGACAGGTAAGGAACCGATCAGAACGAGTTTCGATCAATATTGACGAGTGATGACAATTAACGTTGTATCTGACGCAGAATTTTCAAACTTGATGAGTAATTTGAAATTTGTTAGAGGCGTCGCGTCGCGTCGCGTCGCCTTGGCGTTCTAAACGCTCAAAGTGTTTGAAACATTTAAAATATCTTGTCAGGCGCCTAGCTGGTTCCTTTCAGTATAACAGCACGTCGCACGTTCTGTGCTCGGATTTTCCTTCAAATATTTAAGCAATGTGATCTAATGAACCAGTTGTTCTTAGCTTTTGGTGAACAACCCCTACTCGTATTCAAGCGAGGTATGTAACTTTTTTATGGTGGTTATCAACGATGGATTTATTACACCTATGTATATCCAGACACCTCCGTGTCCTCGAGGACGTCAGGCAGTGTTGAGTTTATCCAAATGACATATAGCCAGCCGAGATTATCTTGGGTCTATAAACTGTGTCGTGTTTTCCAAACTGCCTGGGGGTTGGGGACGAGGAAAATTGATACTCCTAACTACCCGGAAGTATGTGTACTGAGTTTTTAATGGAATCGAAAGGAGCATCTTGATAATTGACGGACACGGATTGGGCGGGAAAAATAAAATTCGGTGAAATAAGGAACGAGATTAACACTGCAGCTCCAGAGCTGCCAGGAGCGAGCCAGAGCCTCTGCCTCACTCATACTCTTACTCTTACTCTCACTCTCACTCTTACCCGTCTTTAAAACCCCGTATCAAATAGGGAGCAAGATCCATGCGCTCGTTTGGGCGCAAATTACATCATTATACAAGTACATGGGCGAGGATCTCCGCGAAACGAGGACCCAGAAGAACCAACCCCTCGCCACTCGTTTCAACCCCCTTCATCTTCCTTTTTCCCACCGAACTACTCCGGAAGTGATACGCTCTCGCGTGCCTACCTATCCGTAAAATGTTCTTGATGCTTTTTCTTTATATACCTGCTATCCTATATTTTCGATTTTTATTCTTCTTCCATGGTTTTTTTTATTTTTTTAAAATTTCTTATTTATTCATTATTCTTTACCTAGAATGTTTGTGTTCGTATTATATCCGCGTATGTATAAGGGGGAAATATGTTTGCTTTTGTAAGTCAATAGATTGGAAAAAAAACTTAATGACGTCGGAGGATATTGTCTTCTGTAATATCTTCAAACATTTTTTTTTAACCATTTTTTTCTCTCCAATTTTTTTTTTCTTCTTCTTCTTTTTCCAATCTGAAGCCGTTTTTGTCCTATAGATCAAAGTCCGTCGAGACTCGAGTGGACGAGAGGAAAAAGTACGGTTTTCAAGGGTCTTTTTCTCGACACGGTCAAATCGGTTATATGTACTAAATAAATACATAGATATGTACTTAGGTAACTGAGTGGCGAGTATACTGCTATACGAGTCGTTAGAAAGGTAAACGTAACTTGTAAATATACGAGTTGAAAAATGGGATTAAAAACAGCGAAAAAAAAATGAAAATTCCATTCATAAGAAAAAAAGAAAGAAAAAAACGTAAAACAAAAGTAAAAAAATGAAACATAAAAAAAAAAGGCTTAAATCTGCACCTTTCAGTCTACCCTGCACCGGTTCCTATTCCTGTTGAACTTTCGACGTCGAGTCGTCATGGAGTGGAAAAATTTTTACATAGAGTAGGTACGGCGGACCGACGAGGGTGATCATTTTTCTAAAACTTGTCGAGAGTCAGACAGAGATTACATATATGCTGCTAATTAGGTGGGTAGGTACAGGGTTGGCGTATGGAGGGATGGATACGTCTATATACAAACGTCAAAGGCTTGACTTGATCTAAAATCCCTCGTGAGCGTGGGTGGAATTTTTATTTTATTTTTTCTATTTTTCCTATTTTTTTTTTTTTTCCATTTTGAGAACAAGGAAGGAAAAAAATATTTAGTTTTTTATTTTATTTTTTTCATCCCTCTCCCAAAATCTTCTGCACACGCATGAATAATTTATTTGAAAATAAATCTCGTAGACGTACGGGAATCGTTATGAATAATAAATCTAGAACGTTTTCGTACTAACTAGAAGCTATTTAACGCTGACGTTGTATTTATTCCCACAAAAATTACTCTACTCAACTACTCGCTATACTCATCTCCCTCGACCTTTACGAAACTCTGCACAGTTATATTTGAATACGGTAACGGTGCGCGTCGGGGCAGAGAATTTCAGCTCCGAGGAGCTCGCTTAACCTCCAGAAATCTCTCTACCATTTTACGAGCTGAAAAATTGGTTAAAAATAAAAACAGGAAAAAATACTGCCGGAGGATAACTCTCTGACCGACAATATCGCGAGAAATTCATGATATGCGACTTCGCCATCCCCCGAAGAAAGGGGGAGACCACTTTCTACACCCACCTGGGAGAGAAGACTCTCACAGATTTATCAAATTTCCGAGAATCCACGAATTTGGAATTCCGCAATACAAACTGACCGTTTTCAGCCTTGACCAAATATCTGACACGCCTTGTTCTTACTACCCCATATTGCATGTCACATATGCTTTGTTTAATCAAAGGTGGTAACGCCCTTTCGCCACTCGTCTTATTCAATTTATGGATCTAATTTTTTCCTTCCCAATTTCTATACGGTTAATAGAACAGACGATTCGGGTTTTGGTGGTGAGGTTGTGTGACGGATAGAGATAACGTGACGAACCGATATGTCTAAGAAGAATAATGATGGTGGTTGGGTTTCAGGGTGGAAAACTGACCCCATATTATTGTTTAGGGTTGAAATGAACTCGAATGTCAAAAGTTTATTGTCCCATCGATCGCGATCCGGGTATAAATCGTATCGATCAGATGAAATTTGTTGCCATCAACCCCCTGCATCCCCAACCCTTTCCATTTTCGTACCTACATCTTGGCAAATATTTAGTCGAGAGTAGAGTGAACCCGAAAACGATTTGTCTGGGTCTACCTCAGGCCCTACACTAAATTTGGTAAAATATCTATGGAGTGCGTCACGTTTACGCAAACTGAAGAGAAGGTAAATAAAATGGCAAGAGACTCGCCGAACGGCTTGAAGGTACGCGCCAATTTCCCGGAGAAGAGGGTGAAGGACGTAAAAGAAAAAGAACCTATATGCAGTTAGGATCAAATGACGCGCTTCCAAAAATTCCATGGCACCTGAAAGGCACTGGATTACATGATAGACGCGAACGACGATGGCATATCCTGTCACGTGGGACTAAGATATACACACTCACTCCACCGACGTATATATCCCCCCCAAAAAAAAGAAAAAAAGGATAAAATATATGTATACATATATATTTTCCCACGAGTGGGATGGAGTTCGAGTTAACTTACTTTCACGCACTTCTTCACGAGCCATCGCATTCCCGGGGGATAATTTATCCGCATAAAAAAATTAATCAAAGTTTTCCTCTATTCGCGAGGATAAGGGTAAGGCGCGGTGATGAGAATTTGGGGAGTCCTTAATTGACATATATGTACAAGAGAGCCCTAGGAGCTCCTGAACCGTGGTGTCTGATGGTTTCTTCGGCGAAGTAAAGGACTTATAATTATCTTGAAACTTGATGAGATTTAGGGACGAACACCCTAGGAGGGTGTGACTCTGGAGAGGCGATTATTATAAATCTCACTACCCATTATTTACGGAGTCTGTTGTTAGTCCAGCGTACCCAAAACCTTCCCAAATTTCACTTTGTAAACATTCGCGAGGGCGAGAAGTTTCTTGCAATTTGACACCCGACTCTCATGGTTCGAGGTGAAAACCTAATATCAAAGACTCAAGGAAACCTACCTACCCACTTTTTCTCTGTCAAAGCTCTCATAGGAAAGACTTCTGTCCCTAGGTAGTAGCTGGTTTAGTTGTCGACCATAAAGCCGGTCTCGAAGTTGAAATTGGTCCAATAAACGAGATAAAACCCAAGATACGAAAAGAGACTCGTATAGGAAGACAGATGGATAAATGGATAGACGAAATGGACAAAGAGAGGTGAGAGGAAATGGCCACTAATATGCGGGACGACTATACCTAACGGTTTGACGGAAACTTCTTCTACCATTTTTTACTGCCTTCTTTTTTATTCGTGTCGCGTTTTTTCTCCTCTTAAATCTTTTTCGCTACTAGTACGAAAAGCAGGGCCTCGAGCTTTACGCGGAAAATAGATTAATATAGTAAATTGATGAGAAAGGTTGCCTCGAAAGAACTAACAAATGATGTTCCTCGTTTCTTTTCGTCGGGTAGTAAAATCCCGCCACCGTTATACCGCCCCTCAACTCGCTCCCTCGCTCCCTCGCTCGCCTGCTAGTAGGAAGTCCTGGGGCTCGTTTCACAGTTCAAAGGTCCGCCGGGGCGGACAGTGAAAAAACGGTCAAACAAATTTATTTGCATGGAAATACTCCCCCTGTCTGCTATGGCCTGGCCTTATTTCTTCTTTTGCAATCTTATCAAAAAGGTCAACTTTTCCGACCAGGAACCCACCTCTCTCTCTCTTTCTCTCTTTCTCAACCCCTAGCGACGATTTCGTTTTGCCCCGTTAAATCTTTCACTCGAATCAACGGAATGGGAGGCGGAAAAACATTCGATAAAATTTTCAAAATTTTATAGATTCGAGCTGAATTGTTAATCCGGAAAACCACCCGACGATTCACACGCGAATTAATCCAAAATGCGATTGTTTAAACTTGAAAATATCGAGAATCACGTTTTCGAACTCGATCCGGGGTCACGGGAATATCGCAGATGGCCGGAGGCAATGACCTCACGGTTTGGGTCAGCATAGACTAGGAACAGGTAGATCGGACAGACTTATGGCTCGGCTTTGGCCGTGTTTTCGAATCTGCAATTAGCAGCGATGATTTACTGTACTCGTTTTAATTGGGACTCGCTCCCGTCCTGTGGCGAAACATAGACAAGCCACGATCGGCCTTTTTTTCGAACATTTCAACTCTGTTATTTATAGTTATGACCAAAAATTGCTATTATGGTTATTTTAATTTTTCTTCTCCCTTTTCTTCTTCCTCTTCTTCTTTCGTTGTTCAAAAATCCGTCCGAACTTTTCTACCGTTTCGCATCCTCTCATCAAGTGAGAATGGAATCGATGGCGATAGCTGGAACGTTTCATTTGCCAAATGTTTTTCGCGAGGTCTTCAAACTACTTCCGCAATTTGGTAGCTATTCTCGGTGAAATGTGAGAATCCCATGGGCGTATTTCCGGGTGAAAGAACTAGGACGAGAAGTCCCGTTGTTGAATTAAACAAGTAAATTGGAAACGCGTTGAAACAACTTTTTTTCACCCTCTTATCTCGTAGACATCATCGACATCCTAAACTCGCCCGGCACTCGGCAGAGCACATTTATCATTATTACGATCGGTATATAGACCTGGTGAAGTTGATAATAAAATGTCGAGTGACGTGCTACTTGACTTCGACTATTAGGATCAAGAAGGAAAGCTCCGTTTCGCCTCACCTCACCGATCAAGGAAACATAAAATATCCCGAACAAAGTGCTACGGGTTATTTACTCGAAAAAATATATGATGCCATTCGTAAGTATAACAATTTTGTTGTACACAATCCATTATTATCTACGAAAGGAAAAGGAGAAGAAAAAGAAAACGAAAAGGGAAAAGGAAAAGGAGAAGGAAAACCAGCTGTAGCACAAAAGTATTCTTTCTTATTCCTTTTTTTCTTCCTAGGAATAAAATTTCGTGTATTAAACCTAGTCCCTGCAGGAAAGCTTTCCTGATGTGATAAATGATCCCTTCTTCAGGGACTCGCCAGGGGCTCTTAGGAGCCAGGAAAGACCTGAACCGTGGAATCTGGAGGGGCGGACGTCACACAACAGCGGTTATAGAAGCTTCATTTTTTTGGAAATTGAGTCTGGCCCTACCGTCTTCCTCCTCTTATTTTTCTATTTTTCCCTTTTCCCCTCCTTTTTGCGCGGTTATCATTTCCAGCACGGTAATGCGTGTACATCGGGGTGCGGTACACCCTAGTCAAATAGAAAAGGGAGGAAGCGGCAGCAGAATAAGGTAAGATGCGAATACAGAAATCGCGTCGGGGTGGGCGCCGCGCACACCACCATCGACAACCATCCAGTTGAATTTCCTTATCGCGAAAGCAAGCGGTGAATTTTCTATAGAGGGAATTTGAAATTTGTTATATGCTAATTTCTGTGTATCGTAACGGTGCCTATGCGTATAAACCTACCTGTCCCACCCTTCGTATAAATTTTGCTCTGCTCCCGCTGCCGCACTACGACATGGATGACGAACCGTTTTATGGATTTTAGATTTGAAATTCCAAATATTTCACCTTCTGTGGACAAGATCAGGGCGACGACGAGTCTCGCCGAGAGTCAAAAGTATATGGCGTTGCATTGCGCACCAATGATTTTCTAGAATATAAAATGAAAGAGAATGAAAGAGAGATGAATAGAATGATAAGAACAAAGTCAAAATCGCAAGTGGTGAAAGATATTTCTATTTCTATTCATTGATATTTTGTCCGGCGAAAATCTCACCCTGGTAAAGGAGGTAAATAAAAAATCGATTCGCGTCATTATTCGCAGTACTGGTTGACGTCGCGAAGTGGTTTCGACGAGGAGCGACGCGACGCTACTGCAGGGGTGAACCGGGTGAACGGAAAAGTGGTTGCCAAAGATCCTGGTGGTAAGGAATAAGAGAGAGATAGAAAGAGAGGGGTCGTCAGGCTAGGGGTTGTGCAAAGTGCTTTTAGCCCTGTATATCACTAGTGGTTTTTCCGCGCGTGAAATATTCGTAAATACGAAAGTGAATATAAATACGGGTTGAAAACTTCCGCCGTTGAATTGGATCGAGGCGTAAAAATATCCTGCGATCGAGTGAACCTACAGGTTAGTAAATTCGAACTTTAAGAATCCTGAGAGCAGACGCACAAGTCGTTCAAGTCGTTCGTCTTCGATGCGCGAAAACTCTGTACAGATGAAAAAGAAACGATTGAGATAAAGAACAATAGCGCGAAACGTTGAGAAGCAAAAAATGTAAGAAGGTAAAATTTCACACGCGAGTACGAACGCTCGTGGTATAAAGGGACAAAGTTTCGTATACTTCCCAGATGGCCAGATCCACCTCCCTTGACGAGATAATAAACCAACAGAAAGAAACAGCTAAATTAAAACGTCACTCAGCCGTGAGATCCGCCATGATTCAAGCGCGCGTGTCGTTCCTCGTTGCCCTGATCTTTTATTTTATATTTATAAGGTAAAAGAGTACTTCTGTAGTGACGTCCTTCGAGCAAGGTAAAACTCCATAATCATGGACTCAAAGGATTTCTTTGCTGTCTGCGTCCCAGAGTCCCTCTTGGTAAACCTGAATTTCAACTGCGACTTTCAAAATTCTCATATCCATGAACCCGTCCCATACTATCCGTGTAAAATGGACAGAAAAAAAGGAATAATAAAAAAAGAAAGAAAGGTAAAGGGTATAGAAAAGATACTCGGATCTGTAGAACCGCTCAAGCGGTTCTTTCATCGACCTATTTATTATCCTAGAGTTATAGAAAATTATAGGAACATCAATTCACCGAGAATACTCGAGGGGGAACGCGTTTGGTATAAGCCTAGGTATATAGATACTGTAATTTACTTTCAACAGATGTTTTCGGGTCATCAATAATACCTATCATGTCTACACGTTAAATATTAAGCGGCAAACGTTTATTTACGCTACATATAATATCTATCAGCATATTCGTTGGCCTAGAAAGATTGGCCTGCTACTCGTACGCTGGAGCGATCTCTTGCTCTCAGCTCGCAGCTTTCGGTCCTTACAGCTCGCTTATACGTATTTCTTAATCTCAATATTCCGGATATAAGTAGATGGTCTGAAGTACTATCGAAAACTCCATATCGCATACGTAACGACAATTAATTGGTCGAAACGAGGGAGTCGTGTAAAAATAGATCGCAAGTGGAGGTGGTTAAATTTAAACGAAACATAACAGAACACCATACTAAACCGAATTAATTGACTTTCATCTTCGTATTTTTCCTCGTACGATAAGGTGATACCTCTGACGTGGTACATAATCTCGTAACTCTGGCCTGAAGACTTCCAGCGCTTCCGTTTGATGACCTAAAAGTGATTTTTAATACTCGCCAGATACACTTATGCCACACTGCTGCAGTATGGGGTACTATCTACTTAATAAATTTCACCAAGTGCACGAGAGGAGATTTGGAAGTACGATTTTAGGACATATCGTAAACAGTTGGGTAAACATCTGTGCTTTCGAAGTTACGTGTATAAGACCCTGGAGTTGCAGCTCACCGAGCTGAGAGATGCTGCCTGAGGCAACATCTGCTAGTACCTATCATGGGACATGAGAGCTTGCTGTCTGTTCGTCGGGGTTTGCATGAAGGAAGGATCGCATTTGAATTGCCCCGGTATTGCATCGGTTGAGAAATCGCAAAGAGAATAATTTAGGGCTTAGACGACGAGCGCCCGCGACGCGACGCGCCGCGACGCTGCGTCTGAAATCCTGACTGCCAACATTTGACTAGGGTCTTTCCTTATTTGTGAAATACAAGAATAAAAGGGTTTAGCATTAGACTGGAACTGTAAGCGATTTCGCTGTTAAGACGGTGAAATATTCCTCATTTTTTTTTCTTTTTTTTTTCTTTTTTTTTCTACATTCGGGTAAAAAGGTAGAAAGTCGACGCGATGCCTCATTTGGACAAACTTAGCCGCGTTATTCTTCCTCTGAGTAATTGGAGAGGCGCCAAGTCCGATTTTTATACTTCTAGCTTTTCATTTCTTTCACTCTTTTTCCTTATCCCTAAAGAAACTTATTTCGCTAACGATAACACCTGGTGGTCTGCGCGCAACAGAGTTTGCGGAAAAACTTTTTCCCAGCCCAATTCTTCCTTATAACTCGCTTTTATATTTTATCTCGATGCTTTTACACATCCTTAGAGCTAATCAACGAGCTTCTATACTTGCGCTTTTTATTTCCCCACTATTCTGATAAAATTCCGAAGTATTATTTCCCCGTTAATTCTAACGGCGAGAAAAAAAAAAAAAAAATTGTCAGCAAATTTCCTTCAGATAGAAAAACCGAGAGAATAGAGATGAGGGAAGGATCGCCGCACGAAGTAAGAACTCTTCATTTTCATTTTTTTATCGTTATTTTTTATTAATCGTGTGAAAAGGGTGAAGAAAAAAGGACGAGTGGAAAAATGAGCGCATTATTATGCCGTTCACAGTAGTCCGCGGAGGTCGACTATATAACCAGGAGTTTGTCACCTGACAGTGCAGACCGCTGCATGATTAAGCGATATAAAGTAAACACTATTAATTCCTGTACAGCCGCGGTATACCGGCGTCCCATTGGACGTCGGATTATCTCATATAAGAGAGGTGGGTAGATAGGTGCAGGAAGAGGAGAAGCCCACCTCCCGGTGGCTATTTCGTTCGCAAATAGAACGCGAGGCTGGCTGGCTGGTAGTACGGGAAAAGCGAGCAATTAATCTCGACCAAGTTTTTGCTACCGTCGAGCACATCCTGGTTTTTGCTATGACGCGAACACGCGCAAACGGCCGGATGAACTGCCATGAATATGAGTCTCTTGTGAAATCTCAGTTTCATTGATTTTACTTGGAAACACGTCAAGTTTCGCCCTCCTCATCCTCATCCTCATCCTCGTCCTCGTCCTCGTCCTCCTCTGTCTTTCTTGCAGTACTTTTTATCCCCTATTCCGGAACGACGAAATCAAGAGCTTCGCGCACCAGTCAGAAAGAGGATGAATCTCGCACCGATGATACGCAGGTTCAAAGGATCTCGTACTTTCCCAAAAAACATAAACAGCAAATAGAGACTCGCGGTACGATACCGTTCGTAGTTAATCAAAACGATGACAAGTCTAAGTATGAGTGGGAAATTCAGTCGACTAGAATTTCCCGAAATTCGATGAAAAGCTGGAGGGAAGCACATCGTTTTCATCTACCATTAGAATTTTAGTCTTCAGTTTCCGAAAATTCAAATTCATGAAAGCACAGAGTGGCCAGGTACGGTTCTCTTCAATGGCGTTAACTCAAAAAAGTTTTTTAATTCTGTCCTCGGCGTGCCTGGAATTGGATATACAAAACCGTAGAGTGTATGGTATAGTCGTATGTAGTATCCACATAGGTATACATACGTTGAGAAACAAAGTGGCTTATTCGTTCGCCGGTCTCGACGGAAATAAAAAAAATTGAGAAAAAAAAACCTGTAACTTCATTTCGAGTTTGATAATTTTCTTTTTTTTTTTCTCATCTCGTTTTTTGATCGTTGCGTGTCCCAAGTCTCAGCCTCAAGAGAATTAAATGTGATTGCTCTTGGGCAATCGAGTGTCTCGTTAGTGGTCTGCGTCCACCAAGCGACAACGGGCGGTGTCTACCGCGGTATTCCCTCATCCTATATATACCATTATCGAAAAATTCGTTAGTTAATGAAAATATAGTCAAAGTGCGTCGCCGTGAAATATACGATAACGAGATGCCATGCCATGCCATGCCATGCCGCCGCGATAGTGTGTCATTTATAACGACGTGATTAAAGGTGAAGTTAATTACGACTTCCGCGGACATGATATGACAACCATGATTTTTATGCATCGACAATTAAGCGTCAAATTTTCACACTAGATTTGAGAAAAAAAAATTTGCCATTTTTTATACACTGGGTATTGAGACGATGAAGATGAAGAAGAACGAGGAGAAGGAGACGACGGAGAAGAAAGTCCTTCCACTTGGCCAGGTGCGTTTAGTACCTACCGGACTCGTATTCGTTAAAGAACGGTAATTTAGTAAATCACAGAGCTAGTCGAATGCAATTGGAAATTTTCTTTTTTCTTCATTTTTTCTTCTCCTTTCCTTTACCTCCAAATTACAAGGTTCGTTCTGAGAGACTTGAGAACCACGCTGTTTCAAACTGATAATTATTAAGGAAGGCTCCAGCTCGCTCTTCTTCTCGACGTAGGGTAACCCACTCTGTGTCTTACGACTTACGGGATATGGCGCTTCACTCGAGGCTCTCTTCTCTCTTCTCTCGTTCTCTTGGTCCCCCATCTCTACTCTGATATAAACTTTGCTGAATAGTTGCTAAAACAAACAACGGATGAAATAATTCCTTATTAAATTCCTGTAACAAAAAAAAAAAAGAAAAAGTGCCAAAGGTAGAGAAGAAAGAGGCCGACTCTCGTTTCTTTAAACCATCCTGCTGCATATCCTGAAACTGAACTAAACAACAACGAACCTTGACTTGGCCAGACGCCCAGGTGGATTTCTCTCCTCTCTTCTTCTTCTTCTCTGTCTCGAGTTTTGCTTCCAATTATTATCATCTGGGTCGTTGCCAGGGACGGAAAAGGAAACGCAAAGAAACTACGCGCTCTTCTCTTCTCTTCTCTTCTCTTCTCTTACTCCCGCAATAGGAACGTATCCTAATAATAGTCTAGTTTGTTCGCTACTTTTTCATCGCCTCGCTTTCCTTAACCACAATTTCCGCCTCGCCTGTATAAAGCGGCATGCAATCTGCACAGGCGTCGCCATTTCCATTCCCATTGTGTTCCATTTGTTAGTTTTTATTTTTATTTTTTTCTCCATTTTTATTTCCCACTCTTTCGAATTCCTTTTTTCTTTTTATTTTCTTCTTATTCTTTTTCTTCTTTCTTCTTCTGTTTCGTACAAAAAAAAAGCTCTTCGTGTATGTAACCAGCTCGTATACTACCTACCCAGACGGGCATTATTACCTCGCCAGATATACCTATACACACGCAAATACCTATAATATCGATTCGGAAGTATCAAAATTGGCCACGAACTTCCTACAATTCCAATCTATCTTTCCGTTATTAATAATAGCTACCTATCCTCGAACCGCGATATGACGGTGCTTATACCCTGCAGTTGCAGCAGGGGATGAGCTCTGCGGAATACGCGATATACCTACCCTGGTATTGTGCTGCATGGCGTAGGTATACCTACCCCGGTAACTATCGCGCTTCCAGGTGTATTAATAGTACGATGAACCCCGCCGTCAAGTGTTAATTGGAAACTCTGAAAGATATCTCGAGTTTAATGCACTTTCGATTATCATACTCAAGAATTATTATCACAAGGTAATATATATATATCCGCGGTATAATATGATATCCGTATGATATGGATATGTCAATTTGGACCTGCAGGGTTGAAGTTCCAAACGGGCGAAATCCGGAATTTGATTATTATAAAATGGATTTCCGTAAAGATTAGAGTCTTGATTAGAATGAACCATTTTTTTGTCTTCACATCCTGAGAAATGGACCGAAATATTTTCAGATGTTTTGGGCTTTCGAGCTGGTGTGAACCTTCGCAGTTTTTTAACTGTCTGCATTCCGCGACCTTTCGGAATTTCAATCTTCCGAACTTGAACGGTTCTGAGAAACCGAAATCGCCACAAACAAATTCATTTGACAAACTGATAGCTGAACAATTGAATAATAATTAACACATATTTTTAACCTGTTTTGTCATCTCTCGACCGATTTCAGGTCGATTGCTTCCGTTATGAGGGTAGGTATATAACAATGATAATATCAATACCGCAGTATCAAAGAATGATTCTTTTTCCTTTTTTTGGTCGCGACAACGGGGCGCCCACGTCTATAGACCGGAAAACTCGGTTCCCCGCTTATCGGGTAACCAGCTTAACCCACCAAAGTCGCTCCGCAGGGTTTCCCCGGTAGATATGTATTATATAATATTGCTTTTCGACGACTTCCGTCTCGCATAAGCCAAAGGGAGACTCTTCAATCCGATTCCGTACTTGGTTTGTAACATTAGACGTGCCGTAATTCGCGGTTACGTCTTACCCTCGCTGCAATGGTGCACGAATAGTTACAGCTATTTCGACACTGTTGTTTGACGTATTTCTCTAGTTTGCCTATATCCACAGAATCTAATTAAAACATCTAAAGCTTACCCAATTAACCCGACAGACAGTCGTGGGTACTCAGGAATTCGTCAAACCACGCTAGCTAATTAATCAAACCACATTTCTCTCAAGTAATTATCTCTATTTACCCCGGTTTCAATAATTATTAGACGTCTAGTTTCGAGGTATACTACTATGAATAGACAGGTAAACATTCTGCGGTTTAAAATACCTCGACCCAAATTATATACTACCTAGAATCTAGATGGTAAAATGAACATTTTCAACGAGAATAAATTCTCTCTTCAGTCTTAGAGTCTTTTTTCTCGTTCTTTTCACTTCATTTCTCTCCTGAACTTCAGGGGTCCCGCAGCCTTTTCTCGAAAGGATCTAGTAGGTAGGTACATTACTCGTCGGAGGGTCCTCAATTAAGAAGTCAATTAAATCAAACTACGCGGTTGAATATAAATCTCGAGAGTTGCGGTTCACTCGAAGCTATATGAACGACACTCGTAAAATTGTACCGCGAAGAGAGGAACTTCGTCTTCTTATTCTTGTTCTTATTCTTCTTTAATTGCACCAATTTTTATCTTCGAAAGTAGATAGATGTCCCTACTGCATCTTCTCTAGTTCGATTGAAAATCTGTTTCCCTAATCGAGGGCAAGTATCCATTTTTCTTTTCTCTCTCTCATTGATCAATCAAATTTCACACCCCTTTGAACCGACTACGTCCTACGAGACCGGCAATCTTCGTCTGCTTCGCACGGTACAAGAATCTATTTAATTAGTATACGTTGGAATTAGCGGCACCCCACATTAGCCCAATTAACCCTTAGACGTCGCATGCGCAATCTCGAATGCCACTGAATCGGTAAGTAATTACTGGGCTCAATTAAACCGCCGCAAAGATCGCGGGGAAACCACAAGCGAAATCCATGGTGCATACTAGCTGTGTATAGCGAGGTGTAGAATAGGCTTAATGTTCTACTGGTCTACGCGATATCTAACCGGGGAATATTACCCTACTCGACGAAATAATATCGCTAGATCGTGATCCACTACTGCGTTATATTATTTGCTTCTATGGATATAGATAATTGCTTAAATCGCTTAGTAATTGGTAATTATAGTCCAACAATTGGAGCTTTGGTATACATTGACGGTATACTCGATTATACGGTGTTCACATACACGGCCCCTGCCGCCACTAGGCTTTGTTTAGCTGTATTAACGCATTATTACGGAGGTTTACCTAGAAACTCATGAATCATGATATATATTCGCAGATGAAAGGGCGAAATTCTTTCGCTCCCTATTTGGATTCAACGTCATGATTCGATTTGTTTTAATTAGTTTGGACGATATTTATGCAACAAAATATGGACGCTACGCCGTTCGCCAAATCAATTTTACCCATCCTTGAATCGGTTTGGAAATAAGCATTAAATTTGAGGTAAAAAAAATCGAAAATTATAATTAATCTCATCGTATTTGTTCATTTTATTCCGTTAGCTGTGTGCGTTGTGTTTATGAAACCTCGTTGAGCTGTCCATTATTATATTCGAAAACACTGGATTCGCCTATTACCACCTACCTACCTCCAGCTGAAAGCTCTCCCGACTTCATTGAGTTAATATTTAATTTTCACAAACCGGAATAATCCCGGGGCTCATCATCCTTTCTACTCTCGAATCATAATTCATATAAATCTCGTTAAATATTTGACGAGTAGTAATAATAATCTTATGTCGGACTGTGTCTATCGTAGAACTTTCACATTCGCTAAAGTATATATTTGTACATAGTGTGACGAAAAATTTTCTTCTTTTTCGAGGGTGAAGAATAGATGAGACTTCCTATTTCTCTTCTTATGATCGAGAGCAATTAAACACCGCGTGCAGTTGGGATATATAATCGAAGTTGAGCATTTAACAAAGGTCACAGAGCAATCAATCGCTGCACCAATGAGTAATGAATTAGCAAAAGGCTGTTGGCACCTGACGCGAACCAACGGGATCGACTTTCAGCGCATGTAAAACCCTCTGGTCATTGATTTACAATGGCCATTGCGTTCCGTTGCGCTGGAATGAATCGATCTACTCGGAAAAACGGGGAAAATGAAAAGGAAAAGAAAAAAAACTGTTCAAATTACGTCTATTCTCTTTCTGTGTCAATTTTTTCTTTTTCCTTTTTTTCTTTTTTTTCTTTTCTATTTTATCGAGGCTTTACTGCAACCGGACCGGTCCGTATATGTATACGTGAAAATAATAGGTACTGCGTTCACTCGTTGAATACACTTTGATAACGAACTAAAATACTGTACCGTATATGAGCTATATAGGTACATGCATTGTCCAACTGATAGAGAAGTTGTTTCGAAGAGCAATCAGAGTGTTATTTGAAACGAAATATTGCGAACCTTTATAGAGAAAAGCGAACAGGTAATGGGAATTTGTTCGACGATACTTATCGAGGATGCTGTAGGTATCGTTGCAGGGTGAAGTTTGACTCCTATATGTTAACAAAAAATATAAATGACAATGACAATGAGAATGAAATTTATTTGAGGAAACGAAGCTGTGTGTTTTTGCACTACCACCTACAGCTTTATAAATTTGGTATAGTAATCTTGGATTATTGATTCGAAGCTATATGTAACGAAATTCGAGGAAATTCAAAGGAACTCGTAACTTTGGAAGAGAGCTCGATGGGATGTTTCCGCGGCTGCAGTGAAACCCGAGAACCGCAACTATGAGAGTAAATATGAGACCATCTATTTCAGGAGATTTGAAATCCTGGAAATATCAGATAAAATAAAATAAAAATGTAATACGGAACTGCAGGGTGAGTCCAGAAGCGGTGTTTTACAATCTAGGTATATACGCGAATGATACGAAGAGCTGAACGTCCTTCGGAATCACGAAATCCTTTTAAAGATGAAATCGTGCGGAGTTTAAATCGCACGGTACGATTCCCGACGACAATACAATCCTCTCTCATATATATTTATCCTTCATTTTTTTCCTCTTTCTTCTGATGTTATCAAACTTGTTGTTTTCTCTTCAAATTCGCTAAATAATAATACCTAGCTACGAAAAATTTATATTGAGATATAAAATCCATAAGTGGGATGAAAATTGAACGATGAAAGCTTTTTTTCGAACAAATTTCATCTCACATAATATATTTCGTACAAGAGATACGTATGTACGTGTAGGTATGTGTGTAGGTATACGAAGAGTATAAAGATGTGGTGCATAAATGAGAGAAAAAAATCTCTTCATTCATTCCTCGGTTGCTCAAGGGGCGAATAACCTTGCAGTTTATTGGCTGGTCCAACGGGTTGACAGCGGATATGCAAATCTCTCGAACCCTCGGCCTCTCTCGAGCAGGACGTACTCTTGAATGGAAACCAGTTCCTTCGCGTGTTCATTCTAGGAAGTCAGACAGACGGACGGGCGTGTTTCAGGGCCGTCTTTACCATCTTGAAAATACAAATAAGTTTGCTAACGGACCGAAGACGACGCCTACTACTAAACTACTCACTCACCCGATACCCAGGTATATACTTAACCACCTAGATATAACATATATATATACATGTATATATATTTCGCCAGACTTCTCGCGTGTTAGACTCTCTTTATCTATCGTATCAGCCTCGCTGACCTGGGCACGGCTTACGATTAGAATTACAGGAACTCGTTTCCTGACTTCGTGATTAAAGCGTGGGTGGTATTAGAGGGGGTCTTATATACATGTACGGTATAGAGGTTTATTCATACATATACCTATAACTCTCGTTATTACCTCGCCAAGAGATAATTATTTCATATCATTCTGTACCTACCTTGTAGTTTTTGTTATTTAATTCTTTCTCCATTCTTCACTCACTCTCCGTACTCTTCATGCGTTATAACATTTTTTTCCACACGGCGTGCGCAAAGTTCGATTTTGCGCACGCTTCGCGTGCATAAAATTCAACTTAACACGCGCTGTGTTGAAAAATGAAGTTCGATACACATGCGAAAGATGATTCTCGACTTGTGTGAATATCACCCTCGCTTCGCTTGGGCGAAAAACTTCACACTCGTCTGAGAATCAACACTTTCGCACTAGTATCGAAAAGTACTATATCTCTTCTCCACACCGTAAGTGGAGTCGAACTTGTTCTTTCCGGGTTGTCTCGGTGTCCAATTAATGGTAATTGACAAGGGAGTCGTAGCCAGACCTATATCCTTGTCTTGTCGACTTCTTTTCTTTCACCTCGCTCTCTCGCTCTCTTTCTCTCTCCCTTTTTCACACACACACACACACGTCTAACTATACTCAAATCGACTGTGTGTAGACTTTGGCGGAAATATGCAGCCCTTCCCAAATGTTCAACTCTGAAATTTTGTCCGTCCGGTAGGTAGTTCTAAAATTCGGAAGTTGAAACCAGCCCGAAAGTAACACCTGATGCTTTGCATGGAACAATGATCCTCCGTGAAAATATTTGTTCAACCGCGTCTCTATTCTATTCTCTTATTTTCTTCCCTTATTTTTCTCTCCTATTCTTTTCGCTTCTTGAACCATCGCTAAAGCTCCTCTCCTGAAGAAGGTTGATGCTGGCACGAATGGCGTGATAGGGGTGGGCGCAGAGGTGTAGGAAAATTTGGCACGTGAAAATCTTTTGACAAAATATTTGCGGCGAGTTTCGCTTAGCTCTTCTCTGCGGGTACGGTGCGACGCGGTCGTTTGTTTGTTCTCTCACGTGAGGAAGGAAGGAAACTCCTACTTGGTAGATACCAGCTACCTACCTAGCTATCTACCTTATACCAGGATACAAACCACCACCTTGAATTGAGCCAAGTCGTGGGCGAATAACCTGCCACTGTATTTTGACAAAAGATTGCCCCGCCGCCACGACGCGACACGACGGTGCTACTGCCATCCGCCTTAAGTGATCACGGTTATCCCAACCGAACAAAGTGTCTTTCGCGTCATGGCTATGGCATGGTATGGCATGGCAAAGCAAGGCAAGGCAAGGCCTACGTGTGTTTGTCAAAGAGAGAGACCCCCGTATTTCGGTAATGAAAGTCGAGATAAGCTTCCTCGAGGAGCAGCTGGTTGGAAGGAAATAAATCCTGAACAAAGTCGAGCCATATTATACGTGACAATGAAATCTTACAATTTATTCAATCTTCGATAATGGATAATTAGCAAGTGTAGGTAGTTAGTCTCTTTCGTCGGGCTAATTATCTCTATTTCTCTTCTATTGTCTCGGATTTGAGCTTTTCTGTTCTTTTTTGTCCTTCTTCTTTCACTCCAATGTAAAATCGCCTGTCTTGTCACTTGATGAGCGATGTTTAGTACCTGGTACTGTTTTGCCCCGTTGAACAAGGAACGGTAATGTCATTTCGCTACCTCCCTGGGGTTAGTCCAGTTTTGTCCCAGGTCGGATGGTGGAGGTAGGTGGATAGGTACGGGTACGGACGCGCAAAGAGGAGGAGGTCGAGGTCGGCCAAGCGTAATGCGCGTCCTGTTTGTCCTGGGAAACCAGCCATGTAATGAAACCTCCCGGGACACCGTGTATACCAAACGACTGTCCACCTCCAAAGAGAAGAGACCATGATCCGTCCACGGTACTAGATTCCCGTTCCGGCTGCAAGCGCACTCGATTTAAACTTCTGAAGAGATAATCATGTTTAACTAATTGACGATCAAATATAATCGACCGATACCTGCCCTGCAATTTACCAATTACTAATCAGTTACGGATCGAATCGTTGTTATTTATCTGACCGGTGATACCAACCCCTCTGTACAAAATTGATTGAGATGAAAATTTTAATTATCAAACTCGCGGAGTCGATAATTAATTGTCGATGGAATTATTGTTATTTTTTATCGCTTCAAGAAATTGTGTTTCCGTATCTTTTATCGGTTTTTTTTTCCACCTCTAATTATTTCTCGCTTGCGGAAATATCACGAAGTCTCGTCCTGGGCATGAGAAGCCCTGAAGCGTTGGGTTGGCTTCACTTGGAAAAATAGACACTGTTGCAGCACTAGCAACAATAATGCTGCGGGATAGATACAAGGGTAGGAAAATAATGAAATGAGAAATTTCAATTCTTATTTCAGAATTGTGATATGTTGCTAGCGAGTATAGAAATCTGAGCTTTACTCGATTGTATAGAAAACACAAGTAAATATCTCGTAGAATTTATTCCTCGCAGTCACATTTCGCGGTACACCGAGTACCCGACTGTTATCAATGGGAAACACTTGAAAAGTCGACAAACCGAGTGTAAATAATACCCACGCACCTTATAGATATGCGAATTTATATATGTGCGCGATTGCAGAAACTAGGGATTCAGTACGTTCACTATATTCACAACAATATCAAATTTACGTTACAATATAAATTCGCTTCTTTTATCGCCGACACTAAAACACCGTATTGTTCATTTTTCCGGCCCACTGTTGTACGCATGTAGACAATACGTCATCACAAACTTCTACCCTGTTCGATATCGACAGATATCAAAGTACTGCGTGGCTGTAACCGAATTTTACCTCTCAAATATTATGATGGATTAAAATAATGCCTGCAGGTTGTAGTACAGTGGCCATATTTGATTGGAAATATCTGTTCCTCTCTCTTTACTTTTCCTTTTTTCTTGTTTTTTTTTTCGTTTTTTTATATCATTTTTTTCATCTCAGTGCTTCTGTGATTTTTACCATTTTTTTTTCCCTATTTTACGCCCCCGGAGCTTTCAGCTGGAATTTTTTTTTTATCGGCCAACATGAAGCAACAGCGGCGTTTTTTTATTTATTTATTTTTCTTTTCTCAAAATTTTTGATAAATATGAAATAATTGATAAAAGATGAACAAAAATTGAATCGGTTAACATTTTAGCAGGTACCTATTTTTTGATACAAGAAATTTCATATCGGTTCTTCTTACGTGGATATACGAAGATTGCGAACTACCCGAAACGATTATTACACCAAGCGCATTTCCGCTAGGTGAAATTTACGATGCTTTCAATGTCCGCGAAGGAGTTTAGAGTTCTGAACTCATGGCATCACAGAGTTCTAATATTGCATCGTTCCACGAGAATCACGTAACTATACTACCTTTTTGCATTGACCATCTTTACACCGACTATGGCATTAGAAAAATATTACCCTCTGCGGTCTTCGCATTGGAAAGACCAGATCGCAATTTGGCAGAATATATCATACGTCAGGGTTCAACACTTGCATCTGCACCATGTGCGAGTGGAGTAGGTATAAATTTACCATAAGACTCGACAAACCACTGGGGTTGAGTTCAAGTTCCAAATTTTTCAAGTTCTAAACGGTAAAAATTCCGAATTCGCTTGAGATGATTCGGAATTTACCATAATGTTTAAGTTTAGAACATTGAAATTCCGGAAGATCGAATGCAGACAGGTCAAGACTTCGAAAGTCCAGACCCCCAAAGGCCCGAAGATCTGAAAATTTTTGTCAATTTTTCAGGATTTGAAGACAATGGAATAGTTCATTCTTATCGAAACTCTCTTTACGGAAATTCATTTTATCTACTTCAATCGATAACCAGAATGTCGTAGATAATTGATAGGATTTTGAAACGAAATTTGGAAAGAGAATTTTTTTCCAAATTTCAAGTTTCGGAAGTTTGGGCTCTCGGATCTTCAGCTTTCAAAATTTTGAACCTTCAATGCTCCTCGTTTGAAAGTCTCAATTATAATACGAAGTTCTTTTCTCTTTCGATTTTCTTTTGCTCCATCGAATTTACCTACCTACCTACTTATGAACCTCCAAGTTCTTAGCAGTTTGATAAAATCTCTTTTTTACCTCGATAGCTGCTCAAGCAGTGAAAAACTAACATCTATTCATTAGCGACGTTCTTCGAACACCGGATTATTAGCGTTTCAAACATCACACTGTGATGCGAAATAACGTTTTAACGCAAATTTTTTCATCACATAGGTAGGATCAAAGTTACGAATTCTTATTGTGGCTGAAACGAACTAAACGCGAGTGCAGACTATTAACGCTGATTAACAATCCGGAGTTAGTTTTTCGAGTAAATCTACCGAATCGCGATCCTTTAAAGAAGGTCTATCTTCATCCGGGATGATTCCCGTAGTTTGTGAGAAAGATTTATTGTTTGTTTGTTAATTTTTGCCAAAACTTGATACCCACACTGTGCTGCGGTGATGATAATATCAGCGTTTGGAAATTCATCGCTGTTCAGCAACTAGTAAGGAAGCAAGATTAACGCCGAAACGAGGATTAACCATTAGCAACTCTACACGAACAACGGGGAAACAAGGGTCTCGTTCTCGCTTGGCTTACCCTATTCTCCTACGCGAAAGATGATTTCGTTATATCCGATTGCAGAGAGTAATACCGGTTTCTCATCGTCTGGGTACGTAAGGTACGCAATAAGCACCGAGCACCGAGCACTGAGCATGACTCAAAGGGCCCGTTCAGAGTGGCATTTAGGAATTATATAAAAAGGAATCTCAACCTTGCCAAGCATAAATGTCTTGTACGGCTATCAGACCTGTTTATAGTCAGCACTCGCGGTACCCAGAGGTATGCAGATCTCGTGTTTCTAGATATATTTAACTGCGGCGTAATTCAGCCAAGATTTAAACTTTTGTATATTTTATTTTGTTACTTTTATCTCCACCTTTATTCCTACTGGTCTTTGAATATCCGCGGTTTGTTTCCCTCGTAATTTTTTCAATCTTCAGCGACGAGGAATAAATTAGCTGGGAATATTTTCTCATTGAAGTTATGTCATTTAAATTTCCACACATCGCTTGATTTTGACAAAAAAGATATTTTCGCGGGTCCGGTCGGTTGTCGCGGTTATACCATCTGATTAAAAACTCATTTCATTCGAAATAGGCACGAAACAAATTGCCCTGAAATATTTATCACCCAAACCTTGTTAACGCGGTCAACTGTCGGCAAACAAAGGGATAGGGAAACGGAAAAATCCCGGGTAATTTTCGTCGTTCGGGGTTGAAGCGACGAGGGATGAAGAATGTAGGTGAGGAAGTCAGAATTTATTTTAGTAATTTCCCATTCCTTAGTTTTTCACAAATTGATATTGTCAAAGAAGAAATCTTCGAGTGGCATCAAATTTGAATTCGATTTTGAGACATGGCCACGGGTGACATGGCTGCAGTCACGTCGTTGACGTACGTACGTCTTATATCGAATGAAATTCGGGAGAATAATCGTCGGTGGAAAGAAAAAAAAAAAAAAAAAAAGATTACGAAGATTTATATAAGAACGTACATACAGCGTCCACGATTTGTCACACTACATTTAGCTTGGAATATTTTTCATAAACTTCCTCGCCATCCGTTCCCTTTCACTTTTATTTTTCTCCTTCTTATCCTAAGCTTTGACAATTTCTTCTCGCCGTCTCTTATCCTCAGCTCTGACAACTACCTTACTTCTTCTACGATACCGATGCCATGCCACCTCGGTTTATCCATAAGCATATCAAAACCAAACCTCCTTCTGCACATCTTTCGAAACTTCTCTTCATTCATTTTATCCCTAATGGCTTGATCCAATGTTGATGAAGCGAGAATCAATCTCTTTCAACCGTTGAAATGAATATTAAATGTATTCGGCTTCAAGTTTACCAAAACTTTTCACCTACCCCCTTTCTCAACAACCCTCAACCACTCTACGTACCCTTTTCAAATCTAATTAAATATCTTCCTTATCTTTCCTCTTCCCTCCTCCCTCCTCCTCGTCTCAGTTGTCTGCTGAATAATACAATGGCAATTAAAAACAGAACTAATTTTTACTATTTGTGTTTTATCATGGTTTCCCCTACACCCCGCAACTGGCAATTATCACTTTTACGCTGAAGTTGTGTGAAAATTATTTTGACAAGACAATGGCCTAGGGAACGCTTTCGCATACATACATACCTGCGTTATACTATATGGAAGAGCGAGGGTAATTAACGATAGTTTCACAATTGCATCACGCTCCTCTATATTTTATAAATGGCTTTCGTGGCAGCTAACCAACAGCCGAGTTGCTCTCTCTGTTTATAAATTGAAGAGAAGTTCTCAAACTTCAATTCGCTCCACGCCTCTGTTAGACCAATTTAATACCAGCCACATATATCCTCGTGTATATAAAGTGCGTGTGTATAGGTAGACACACATATACATACATACGCGTAAACTTAGTTGTGAGTTATATACGCCTACCCCCATGTACGTATAAAATCTAGGTATAGACACAAAACGCGATAACTGGGAAACGGAGTTCACTCTGAAAATTTTCTCGCACAGATAGAGTAGAGATATATATACACATACATAGGTATAACATCTATATTCGCACATCGTGGTTACCCACATTATACACTTTCTACAAATATCGTTCTACGGCTGAACTGATCTAATTAACAAACGAAAATTCACCTCTCCTTTACCGTACCGTATACCGTTGCGGCGATCGTCCTCAGGGAATACTCCTAGCATGAGATGCACACATATAGTATTCCCCCTCTCCACCTATCAAAAAATATAACTCAAACGGTTGTGATTACCAAAAACTTGATCATATCGATAGATTTTTCCACCAAAAATCCCACAAACTCATCGCAGCTGATCTCAAAGCTTTAAGATACTTGATCATTTCCTGATCCTCCTACTGATGGAAACAAATTCCTTCAGTATTGTGTACAGGAGAGATTGTCCCCCGGCTGTTAACAGAAGCGTGAGCACACAAGCCTAGCTATAACATTATCGCACGGGACAATATCGCGGAAAAGCGCGGTGCCGCGGCTCTTTTTATTTCTTTCTCAGTTCCCTTTACGGGCTCAGAACGTGTCAAACAGTATCTATCCGGCTCCATCACTCTATCTCAGTATTTCCAGTCTTATATACGAGGGTGTAGGTGTGGGATATAGTCTTTTGTAACCAAGGCAATTGGAGCCGCGTGCCTCCGTGCAACGCCTGGTAAGTAAACTCGGGATGTTTTAGTTTGCGTTTCGCGCGATAACGTTGTACACGTCGTAAGTAAAACGGCTAATGTTTCTGCAGACGCCGCGCCATAGCAGCTTATCTCAAAGCACTATCCATTTTGTTGCACTCTCTTACGAAAGTCAGGGTATAAGTGTGGGTACACCAGCGTCCGACTACTTATACTCACTTACACTAATACGCTTTCTTTATCTGCGTATAGTAGAATAGACACTAGTAAACGTCAGCGAATCCGGCTTCAGGAAACACAGACGACGTTCGTAACGCTTTGCCAGTATAGTTTAATCGTTACGTTTCTCTTCTCAAATTACCCATTCAAAAACCACTTTTGAGAGAAAACTTTACCGACTTTTCTGACTATCTATACGAACGGACATCGCCTCTTCAGATTTTCAGTCAACGTCTCGATTCCGATCGGCATTTCATCTGACACAATGCCATCATCATCGTGAATTGTGGAGCTAGACAAAAAGCTACCACTTTCTTCGCACGCTAAAATTGCTGCCAATGATTACTTCGCAGAGCAAAAAAAAAACGAGGAGAAAAGGAAAACCGAGTGAACTTATGCAGCGTATACTTGCATGGGGTGCAATATCATCTGCATAGGATCCGTGGATTGAAGTAAGTTTGAAAAGTTTTCTTCAATTCTGGTTGGTATCTTTCTTCTTCTACTTGAGTGTCTTGAGTTTGTCGTATTGTGTTTGTCGAAAAAGTTGTGCAATATATATTGCGCCCCGTCCATCGGCGACTATCTCCGTCTTCTTTTTCCTCAAATTTTTTTGTACATTACTTTTTTTCCCCTCTTTCCTCGGATAAGAGCTGGTAGTTTAGTGGAAGCGATTCGGAGCTGAAATATTTACCTCTTCAGTTCTAGTTTCCGTGGGTGATTTGCTGCTAGGTATATGAGATATCCGTTCGCCATATCCGCGTAGTAGTTTGGAACGGTGTCACAGAAGGCGGAAATACGGGTAGGGCATCCAGGGTAAAACTCTATATACCTATCGGCTATGGTAAGTATCGTCGTTCTCGGAAGTCTCCATTCAAGGCCAAAGCCATGCGATATTTCACGCGTCTTCGCCGTCCCAATGAATAAATCGAAGAACATCTACGAGCATGAAACACGCGTTGGACACCCGAACAATGAAACGCGTGGGGTCGATCTTTACAAGCCTCGTTCACGTAATATGGAATTTTATTTCCACGCTGTGACCCGCCACCTCTAACCTCACCCTCTTCCTCTTCCTCTCCCTCATCCCTGTCCTCTTCTTTTCCTTCATCTTCCTCTTTTCGTACAAACTCGTAACCTGCTCCGCAGCCTCAGTAGGTACGACGGCCTTGATCTACGGTCTGAACAAGAGGTAAAGTACGCCCGGAGATTCAGCTTGGGCAGATGTTGCAAGACACACAATGGCCGTAAAGATAAAGGGAAAAAATATGGTGGTTGTGCGTGGATCCGCGATGTATCGACGGTACAAGATTGCCTTTTATCACTCTTCCATTTCTATTCAGGGATGTTTTCCCTCGTCTCGGACGCTCCGTGCATGCTATTAAGATCCGACGTAAGAATGACGCGAGTCTTAGCCTTCGGGTAATTAGTTACGCCGTACCATGGCCGTAGGTAGAATTTATTTGAGAAGATTTTTCAATAGAAACGAAGTGTTGTCAAAGTACACTTACCCAAGGAGCTAAAAGCTTCGCTACTCGTTACACACTGATTGAATAAGAGCGAAACGTTCCATTTTATGGTTAGCCACCGCCAGAGGAGACGACGGAGTCCCGTGAGAGAGATTGGATTTTCTCATCGAGGGACGACTCCGTCTCTTCTCTTTCTCTGGCAAACTTTTCCGCTTTACTCTTATATACATATTCGCGGACAAGTAACGCTGTATAAAGGACGTAAAAGGGCGTGGAAAGGGGGCGCGAATACAAAGAACATGAGGACATACGGTCGACGGCCAACCAGCATCAAAGAAACGTGTTCGCGGTCCAGGCTAAAGCCAAACAAACTTGGCCCGTTATCCTTTCCGGCTGTTTCTCCCCGCGGTAAAGAGTTGTAATTTGATGTTTCTTTCCACCCTTGAACAAAAATGAAAGAAAAGAATAAAAAGAAGAAGAAGAGAAGAAGAGGTGGAGAGGGGAGCTTTTATCTCCCTCGAAACGCATAATATTACTTGCCTTTGAAATAAGAGGGAGAGAAAAGTTTCGTTTGATCTTTGGTAAAAATTGTTCCATAACGTTTAAGGAGTAAAAACCAGAAACAGGTGGCCTGAGATTCTGCAGGGTGAAAGAAGCCGCGACTTGCAGTTTGCAGCTTGGAACTCGTTGCATAATGCAGTCGCAAGATTTACCCTAGGCGAGGGAGGAGGCGACGATTCGCAAAATGGTATTTTTCTCTGGGGGGTCGATGAGTTTGTCTATTTGTTGAGAAAACAGCTGCACCGGACTTTACGGGTATTATATAAACCATCGATCAAATGTTAGCGGGCCTTAATTCACTTTTCTGCACTTCTATCGGCACGTCCACTTATGATATTTTACCACCGACTCATAGTCACGCTTTTCTCGAGTGCAAATATGCACTTCTACGGACGTTCGAATTTTTATTCACCGAGGAATAGCCAAGTCTGTTTTATGGAGACTCTGGGTTGTTTTATGCCGCCCTTGTCGTACCGTTTTCACAAGTAGGTAAACCTACTACGATATGTATAGGTATGGCAAGGTGCGCGCACGTTATCTCGTGTCCTTCGTCCTTCGTCCCCCGATCATTCCGCAATGATAGTGAATCTGATGATTTTGGAAATCCGAAACCGCGAGTTGAACAGAAGCAAAAAAAATATGAGGAAATAATATGGGGAAAACCAGACAGAGAAGACATATCCTCGTCTGCTCATGTCGTCATTTTGTGAAAGCAACGTCAACAAATTGGGGTCAAGCGCGTGCCTCGCGTTATCCGCGCGACCCTCCTTCTAACTTGTTTCCTTTTTCACCGAGGATGTTGCTGCAGCGAGCTCAGAAACCCATTTTATTACAACCGGCTGCCTTTTCACGAAACTACCACGATTTCCTGCTCGCTTTTCTAAAGACTTTCGCTGCTGCGCAACCCCTGCCTTGCCTTTCCTTGCCTTGCCTGTCTGCCTCGCGAGTTTGTAATATTGCTCATTCTTCAGCTCTCGCGGTGCGGCACCCACCCCACATAAAAGAAATTAATTACCTCAGCTGCCTACTTGTGGATCGCTAGCAAACGTGGCGAAACCTTTCACTCTATGGGAAAACAGAATTTTCCACGTTCCAGGATCGTGATTTTACTTTTTATACCAGACCGCAAATTTGATCCTTGCAAATAACGTTCAATTTACTCTCGACTTTAAAGTACATGGTTTGTTCAGTCCCGAGTTCACAGCTTCATCTCGTTACTGACAATGACTGCGGTTAACAGTTCTTCATTTTTCATCCAGGTATCTGTCGCTCGTCTAGCATGAAAGGAAGAGTTTCGTAAGTGAAAGAGACGCCGCTAATTAGGTACCTAAATGTTTTCGGCCGTTGGATGCAGTAGGAGCTGCCGCTGGAGACTCCCCAGTCGTTGAATGCATAATTTCTTTAGATATTTTGAAGAAAGTAAACTTCGCGAACCTTTCTAGTATATCTCGTATCTCTAAAGTAGGAATAAAAATGCTTCAATTCCCTTCCGGTTTTTCTATTTCAATCTCACTTCCGCCATCCCATTTTCTTTTTCTTATGGAGTTGGGGCGTGAAGACGAGGAGGCAAATGTAATGTGAATCGTCTCAAGGAAATGCTGTACCATCATATGCCTCCGAGTAAACTTCCGGTACTTTAACGGTTCGAGTCAGTTTCACGGATACATATACATATATATGTCTTACTCTATATCCGTCTTCGCAAGGATGGATTAACGATCTACCTGCTATACGTACGACTTGCTAAAGATAAAAAAACTTTTTCCTCCTATAGATATATATCACGGAGGAACTGGGTGAGCTCAGCCAGTGGGTACCGCACCTTATACTCACTCACTAAATAACTGCACGTATATGTATGTACACATACACAACCCTGTGAATTATAGATCCTTCTTTCGTCGGCCCAAATACTTTGAGAGCTTTATATATATAAATTTATCATCAATCTACGTACCTAAATATTCCTCTGTGGGCATGTGTGTAATATGTATATAGATCTTTTATTAAACCGTGATAAATGGTCGTCTAAACGTTCACTTTCGACCGAGTCTTCCGAAAATAGTTTCCAAGTTAATCCTACTATCCGTCCACGCTGGCCTTTCCATCGTTCAAAAATTTTACATGCAGGTATACCTAGCTACATCGATTTTATACACTTTCATCAAATTATTCAAATATCACTACGAGATCATGTTACTATACGATATTCACATCTTACGTCAAAATTTCAGCACAACATGAGCTCGTGGTTTGCTTAAAATCATCATAAATCTTACAGCCAAAGTGCAAGCGTTATGCACCGGTAGCGAGTACCGAAGTGGTTGCGTGTAGAAAATGCATCCGCTAACCTGGCTAACCGATATAGGCCCTATTTTTACTGTAAAACTGTTAAATAATTGGTTTTCGCTAACTCGCAGCACTTTTTCTATGACGAAATTAACAGCCAGTAAAATCGGGGTGAAATACTTCCAATTTGTCGTAAGGAATCTACAGAGTTAATTGGAAGGCACTGAGTTCCCTGAAATTACTGAAAGATACTTATGTAGATTCGCTTGACAAGTAGGAGTTAATTGAGGTCTTCGCGCTGCAGTATGAAATGAAGTTATCTTAGAATCCTGTTAATAATTTTTCGCTAAAATTTGTCTTCGAATTTTGAAAGCAACGAAAAAGCGTAGTAGGTCATATTCCCTCGGCTGAAAAACCACTTTTCGTTCAGGCTCGTCGATCGGATCTGAACCTTACCAAGATTTAACTTAATTCAAAAGAAAAGTTGAGAAAAGTTTCGTAAAGTAAAAGAAAAAAATTAATCCTCACTCTCCGAAGGGCTATTCGTCCATCACTTATTAACGAACATTCAATTTCGCAAAAGTCTTATAAACGCAGTTAAGCCCGGACCTTGCCTTACTCGGCCTTAGTTGACAAAAGGCATAAGTATAAGAACCGAGAAGCGAGAAGGACTGCAGAGGATAAGCTAATGAATGGCGGGTCTCTCGGAATCGTATCGGGCAAGCGGTCAGCCACTGGTGACTGGTGATTAGTCGTTAGCGTTTATCATTAACCCGGGAGGTTAATTCTTGCATTAATTAGCCTCCGCTTCCTCACCCGCGTCGGTCGGTCGCAATCACATGTCGGCAAAGAGCCTTAGGCATCCTCGACGGGGTCCCCCTGGGCGTTTGTATATCTGTCTGACTTTTTTTCCGACTCGATTTCATTATTCTTCTCTTTATTTTTCGGTTTCTCGAATGGTTTTCTCGTTTTTTTTTTACTTTATTGTTTTTTGTTTTGTATTTTGTTTTTTGTTTTTTTTCAAGAGCCAAGGGCGGGAGAGAGAAACTAGGGGGAGAATATGAAAAAGTTGAATACCAAAAGCCGATCTGTATTTAAATAGCCAGACGCGAACGAGCTGCTGTCCTGTGCCTCGGAGCAAGACTCTCTCTTGATATACTGTGCCGGGTGATTTATTATTCTTGAGACAATTGTAAAAGGGGGCGTTTACCCCAAGGGAGAATACGAGAAAAGTGAAAAATAAACTTTTACCTCCTATTATATTCTTTTCTTTTTCACTCAAAGTATCATGACAAACGAGTACCCCTTATCCACACTCCTTGGTTCCTCGCTAGCTCGCTAACGGTACGATGAAACTCGGAAAAACTTAACTTCGAGCGTTTATACTCCCCGCATTCATATATAACAATTTTATTTATACAACTGAATTGCATCCTATAATTTCACGACCCAAC
The DNA here is from genome assembly GCA_963992785.1 of Tenthredo livida. NCBI lineage: Eukaryota > Metazoa > Arthropoda > Insecta > Hymenoptera > Tenthredinidae > Tenthredo > Tenthredo livida. The sequence goes on along the minus strand of OZ023071.1, from coordinate 2,124,356 downwards.
GATCAAATTTTTCATATCTTCCGCTACTGCAACAGCTCGGATAGATGCTTCGGCCCAAATCGATCACAATCAAAGGATCTCCTCCTGCACTCGGACTCAAAATCAATTTCTAGGAATCCAAATCATTTTTTATGGGACAATATTTTCCGGGGTAAGAAATTTCGAATTAAAAAATCCACCTTTCCTATATCCTAGTATCGCCTAGGTCCTAGGATATGACCATTGCTTCAAGGATCTTGTTCTCGGAAGTGAAGCGTGTGATCTAAGGCGTATAAGCGTAAGATCCTTTATTTTCATTTATACCTACCGACGTTACGTAGGTACGATACTCGAAACTATTTGCTGGTCGTTTTAACCGCGGCTAGACTATTTTATGACAAAATTTATGGGCTCCTACTTACAGCGTAGCGTACCTTACCTCATATATATATTATACGCTGGATATTTTCCAAAGCTGTGGTAAAGTTTGGAGAATAGGTTGAACGAGGCAAATACGAGAGCATCGAATCACGATACTTGTTTAGCAACTTTAATTAATTTACACTCATGGGCATTACCGTTAGTTACATCTTAAAATTAACGGCAAGGTTTCGACTTGATATAATGACTCGAGTAGCTGTCTGGGAATCTTGAGTAGTTCTGCTAATTACTAATATATGTAGATCTTAGGAATAAAAATCAGATCAAGAGTCATTGAAATTTGTTCTAAACTCAGTTGTTCTTCTTTCAATTAAACGTTCATTTCTATAAGAATAATTAAAATGGGTGTTTCAATTGAAATGATATATAATTAGGGAAATGCAGAAATCAATCAAGATATTTTAAAATCAGAGACTTGACTCCATTTCAATTAAGCATGTCGGATGCTATTGGGGTGATAAGTTACACGAGTTTTCAGCCTGAAAGTAAGAAAGAAGTTTAGTAGCTTTTACCTCAAGTAACCACAATACAACTTGAAGAGCAATTAGATAGGCTGGAAATTGAACAAGTACTACGCGTATCAGGTTAAAAGTTTATCGTTTAAAAAGTGGGAAACTTTCTATGGGATCTTAACCGGAAAGTTTTCTTATTCTTATCCTTATAGGTCCTGCAGTTGTATAGCTTGTAAAGTTGTTGGGTAGCTGACATTGCGTAGACTCGTTCATAAATCGACTTTGAATTCAAATATCCCCGTTTTTTTTACAAAAGCACGATAATTAGCCACAACCCGGTGAACTTTGAACTAAATTTTAACTTTTTACCTGATAATACAATATCTGCGTATTCCAGCAAAGTGCATAAATTCCAACGTTTTCGACTGGTTTGAGAATAACTTCAAAGGAGTATAAATTTTGTTTATCTTCGGTTTTTCACGATTTTCATTTATCATTTTTCATCTTACATTCCTTTTTTTCTTTTTTTCTGTTTTTCATCTCCACCCTCGAACCTGAGGGGCAAAAAGTTTACACCGAAGGGGTGAACTGCAAGCGGTAATTTTAATAAAGACCCGAATGCTCTGCCGTACGGTTAGAAGTACGAAGTAGGTATACGAAGAAGGAAAAAAGAATAAGAAAAAAGGAAGAACGCCTCCGAGGTGGTGCTCGGCTTGATATCTGTAAAGGATGTGCGGCGAATGCCAGGACGGTTTTTCCTCTATTAAATTTCCTTACCATCCGTATAATAGTCGAAGGAACAGAGTAGAAAATTCACCTTAAGCCCGAGTAAATTCCCCAGCCTTCGTAATAGCCCAGGACTTACGTACCCATAACTAATGGGTATTTAGCAGCCTACTGGCGAGCCATCAGTAATACACAAGGCACGAGGGTTCTGCTCGAGAATTCCTTACCTCTGACTACCCAAACGTTACTCACCATCAAATGCAAAATACTTTTGATTTTCCTCGAACCCCTAATTTCTTATTTGGGAATTATCCGTTGAAATTTTTTTCTCATTCATTTCCCGAAGGGGAATCGAATTCAAAAAAATTTCTCGATAACGTTTCGTGAACGAAAGATGAAATGAATGAAATGAATGGGTTGAAATTTCTTCCGTCGAATCTACCTCGTGATGCTTTCAACCCTTGATCTAACCTTTGGCTTATAACCAGAGAGATTTTTACCGATGAATTTCTCATTTAATTATCTCGACTCTGTACGGCGGATTAGGTGAGCGAGGTGAATCCGTTTGATTCCGGGCAATTTTTCAGCAACATGAATACGAGCTAATCCATAAGTAACTCGGTTTGCGTGTCTGCAGTATCCACGTGTTTTACTCTTTGATTCGAGCTTTGAATCCGCGTATATACGAACGCGAAAGCCGGATTCAAATTTGGGGAAAATCGCGTTTTCTATGGACGAGTAAAGCGGCAGGGTTGATCACGTCATGGTTAATGGAGATTAAATCATCGTCAGTGCAGAGTGTTTTTTAACGACTATTAAATTAACCCAATCCGAGTGAGCCGGTCTGCCTCAGGGTAGGTATGTCTGAACCCGCGATTTCAAACATTGTTAAAACTCGGAGATAGATTTTTCTCCGACAAAAGTCTCCCACATAATGCAAGTGTAATGGTATTATAAAAGTTTCACCATCACACCATCTTCTCCCTTGAGACTTCGCTAATATTTAATATCGGATTTAGCTACTAGAGTGCTGCCAGTGTCAGTCAGTCTCGCACCATCGATACGATATACTTACCCCAAGAAAAAAGAGGACGATAAATCGATTGTACCAAATTATTGAAAAGTACCACAAATAAAATGAGAGAATTCCATAATTCTTCGACTCCTGGATTGAAACTATGCATTATAAATCGTTTGAAATTATGTTTTTACTAACGTTGACATCGCAGATATTATAAACGAGTGAAAGAGCGAAAATTGCGTCTCTCTTTTAAACCGCATGGTAAAACCAAGTTTACTTTTTACTCCGTGCTTTGAGATTAGCTCATAGCGGTCACCAGTTTTCTCATATTTATTTGACATCCCTTTTAATTTTAGCAGTGAAGCGTAAATTAATTAGACTCGAGGTTCTGCGGTGTAAAGCTTTTTAATGGGACGCGTTGAGGCCACGTCTACCACTCTCTGGCACTCTAATTATCATTATTATTATATTCATTATCAACAATATTATTATTATTATTATTTGTTCTAACAGGAAAGGGATTATAGTGTCTTTCAATTAACCTGCGAGTTTCTAGCTCCGCAGCACATCTCTATCTCCGTGAGATTTACATATATGGCTCATTCCGCGTCACTTCAGCTGCTAAAAAAAAAACAAAAAACTGCATTTGCGTGATCCTTTTAATACCTCGGGTCCACCTAGGGAGTGCACCTATACAGCAGCTACGTTATTCCCCCATTGAATGAAATATCGATAATCGCACGTTCAGGACTTATAATTTATTAGAAAAAAGCAATTCCTCTAATTTCTGTCCCCACTTCGTTAAAGGGCGCCAGGGAAATCAGGTAATAATATTATCAGTGTTGATAGGAAGGAGCCGAGGAAGCGTATAGTTGTGGTGGAATAGCAAGAAGATATATTATCACAGTACCTACCTGTGCCGTTGGTCAAGGGCTAACTATAATTTCGTTGTTTCAGGTACCCATATAATTTCATTAGTCGAGTGCATACGCTCCGCTAGTGTGGAAAACCGGGCGTGTCTCGTTGCTCGAAAATTATGTGTCCTTTTTGCTAATTGAATGTCCCTTGAAGAGCTGCTGATGGTTCGCGTGATTTCAGGCCTGAGAATCGTATTGGGTTCTTTTTTGTTTTTTTTTTCATTTTTTTTTTTTCAACAAAAATCAGTTTTTTTTATTTGTTTTTCGTCCTGATTAAGAAGAAGTCGAGGAATATAATAACGGGAATTATACCCTACTATCGCGATTCTCCTTGGTGAGGGTAATTAAGTCGGTCCGTAAATAGCTCTGAACTTTAAGATCATATAATAGCAGTGGCAATTAGTGGGAATTATCGTTGCTGTGGGCGTTGTAGCGGCTCCTCGGTACTCGGCAAGTGCTTTAAGGAGCTTACGTCATGTCGCATTGTCTTTGATACTCGAGTTTAAAAATAAATTTAAATTGGATGACCCGTGGTAGCTGATGATGATGTTGTCGAGGAGCCGGTGTAGCGAGACGTTCGAGATCTTCGTAGATTCGAAACTGAATTATTCAGAACATTTAGCTGGTTCGCGCGTGGGTAGGTACATGAGAGAATTTGGTGAAATCGTTCGATTCCATGTTTCACTAAAAATTTGAAACGGCTCGGTGTTTTACACTAAAAGGCTTCGTGTGAGTCTCTTTTCGTGTTGAAAAAAAAGGAGCAGAAAAAAAAAAGAAGAATAAAAAAATAAAAATAAAAAAGCACCTCCCTTTTCGCGGCTTATCAATTTCTACGCGGTGCTCACGCTCGTTAAAAAGTTTAAAGATTCCTCGGAACGACAAGCGCACGCTTTACGGTTTATATATACGGTATATACCCACATCACCTTTTCGTACCGCATATATATCTATACACGTGCCTGTTGGCTGCTCACTTTCTTTCATCCTTTCGCCCCTACTTTTTCACATCACTCAGAATTTTTGAAGACGAGAACTGTTTTAAAAAAATTATTTCCATCTCCTGTGAAAAGGAGAAAATGGAAGAAAAGAGAGAGAGAGAAAAGAAAAAAACAGATTTTGTTACTTCGTCAAAGTGAATATATTATTTGCTTGATTAAATACTAAAACAACGCGTAATCCTTTTCAAAAAAAAAATCACCCCAGAGCTAGACTCTAAAGGACCTGCAGGATCTTTTGATCTCAATCCAAAACAAGATTTGAGAGAAATATTCCTCGGAAAATTTGTTGAAAATATTCTTAAAATATTTGAAATATTTAAAAATATACCTACTCCGATCCAGAAAACGAGTCACCAACTTTATTGTTAGTTTGAACGCACCATAGCTATAGTCGGAGATAACATCCCTAATTATAAAATTCCAAGCCGTAACTTTTTCTCCCTTGGCAGTTGGCCTTCTCGCACACGTAACCGCGTTTATATCTGTAGCTGGGCAGATCAGAGATCATTTTATACGAACAGAATCTCAGTGCCGTACATAAAGATTTTCATTTTTATTGCCTGAGAAAATTTTTTCTCTTCCGTATAATAGTTATATTGAAATAGCGAAAGGATTGGATGAAATCTTCTTAGTTTTGACGGTGAAAAATCGCGGTGGTGGTGAATTCCGCTAAAGGGTATATGAACGACAGTATGAAATAGATCGCATTCTGCACGGTGCGTTTCTGCGGTTGATTTATACTTGTTCGATTGCATGAGACTCGCGAGACCGACTCTGCAGAGTCTCAGTTTCGTTTCTTTAAAACGATGATACCGTTGGTCGTGTCGTGATATAGAATAGAAGAGAAGAGAGAAGAGCTAGAGGAGAAGAGGAGAGGAGAATCGCGCGTACAAATGTCTGGCGTTAGTATTGCAATAAATCTGTACATACGTTATAACGAACGGTAAATCAATAGAAACTAGTAGTAGGTAAAGAGCCGACAGGCAAAAGCCAACAGTATCTAGTTTCCTCGAGAATTTAGTGTCATGTCGCTTGTCCGAATCGACCGCGGTTCGGTTCAGTTCAGTCTGGTTTAGTTTAGTTAGGTATTCCACAGCAAGCACGCTCCTGCCATGCCAGGGAGTTAAAGGCGACCTCAAGAAGAGCAGCACTCTGGGCTACTAAAATATTTCGCAGAAAGCTAATAGAACCGGGTTTTGGTTAGGGAGAATTAAGATGACTCTTGATAAGAAGAAGAAGGAGGAAAGGTAACCGTGTCAAGAAAGGGTCGTTTTCATCTCCGTCTCCGTCCGGGTGAAGAACTTTGAAAGGACCCTATCCCGAATCGATATAGAGTAGTAGGATAGGTACCTACCTGCCGTCCCCAGTTATTACTCCGTCGTAAAGTCAAACTTGGGAAATATAAATTTGTTAAGATTTACAACCACGGCTAAAGATCACCTGATGCTCGCCCCATCCTCGGCATTACACCTTACCTTACCTTGCCTTTATTCCCTGATGCCCTATACATCCACTGCAACGATACCTTCTCTTCGTCGTTCTAAACCATTAAGACGTTCGGAGTTTAAATTATTATGAGATAATTCAACCTTCACAGATGATAACGGAAGCTCATGTCTGTTTCACTGCGCTTCCATACCATAGGCGTGTATAATTTTGACGGGTTTAAGACCCTGCGATTAACGCTTTTCGTTTTCTACAACAGATCTGTTCATCCCACTGTATGATGTATCAATACGGATGTAACGGTAGACTACAATTTCACTCGGATCATCATCTTCATGATAATGTGCAGATTCTTCATCTTTGCGATTCGGAGTGGATAGGAAGAGGAAACTGAGAAAGAGTAGGAGAGGAATAGATAAGCGGCGGAAAAGATACAGTTTAGTTAGCTGTAGAATGGCATTTGCTCGTCTTCCGCACGTCACGTCACGTCTCTATCTTTTGTTGTATATTTTCATTCTCTGATAGCGGTAGGTATAGCCTGGTGCAACCATACACCTACATCATCCGGTGGAAGATGATTATAATCAAAAGGTATATCCAAGCCATGAGGCTTTCTTGGTAGAAGTTTCATCTCCGTGAGGAACGGAAGAGGTAACGAAAGAACGATCGATTGGATCTCGAGCGTGACTTTGAACTTTGAACGACCATAGGTAGAGGAGAGGAGAGTAGAGGAGAGTAGAGAAGAGAACAAGAGGAGAAGAGAAAAAGAGAAGCTTTTCTCTTTCTCGCTTTATCTTTAACCAAGACGTGAGCTCGACGTGACTCCTTAGTTCTTATGGCCGCGTATTTCGCTCGCCAACTTTATTCGGGTTACCAGGTAAGATATCGAAGGTACAGAGAGAGATCGAGAGAACCAGTCTTCATCCGAACACCGAATAGAGAATTATTAAAAAGTTAGAATGTGGGTCTCGGGTGACGCAAAAATTTATATCATATAACATGCGTGCGGACGGACGGAAGCGGAATCGATATTGATTTGATTTCAATCAGACTGAAATCCGCGGTGATCAAACCATCCGATTAACCGAATGTCTCATTGATCTAATCGAATCCACTAATCAATCGGGAAATAAAAATTAGTGGAATTGACTAGAATAGAATGATGTTGTTAAGTTGAACGTGATTTCATCGGATCGAATCGAATCGAATAATGAATACCTTGAAGCAGCGACTGATTTCTCTGCGATTGAATGACTTTCTTTTTTTCATTCTTATTGCATAATTTATGTACATATACTATAGTATACTATGTATACCTACGTGTAACCCGATTATGGCGGTGAAATTTCGTTACGATAATATAATTCATACTTACGCAATCTGAAGAGGAAATAAGGAATGAAGACGACAACTAACAAGTATACGACGATGTGCAATTTCGTGGCGCCGACAACGAGGTAGAGAGGTCTGTAGAGGTTGAACTGCCAGTGAAGATGACAGCGATATGCAAATAGACGAGGTGAACGACGACAAAGAGAACGCTTGATTACGTTGGCACGACGCGAATGCTGTTGCAAAGACGTCAACCAGATTGAAAAAGATTTCCTCGAAGTTAAGGATCATCGAGGAACCTGAGTAGCAAATGGATATTGAAAATTATCGATTCACAATTCTGACGACAGAACATCTGGGCGATCGTAATGCTGTCAAAAAGAGGCGTAAAATAAGCAGTTTACGCCCACTGTATCAAAATAGTACTTTTCGATACTAGTGCGAAAATGTTGATTCTCGCACGAGTGTGAAGTTTTTCGCCCGGGCGAAGTGAGGGGGGAGAATCACACGAGTCGAGAATCAATTTTCGCACGCGAAGCGTGCACAAAATCGAACTTTACGCACAGCGTGTTGAAAACCATATCATACGACTTGGGTTTTGGTGTGACAAAATGATCTCTTTGTTACTCAATCAAAGTTTTATTTTTATTTGAATTACCTTAATGTGGTCGACAAATGTCAACAATAATTTGAACAATGATATATATTGAGAAAAATCCATTGTGCTTCGATGAACCTTCGTTAGCACAATGCCGTCGGACGATTTCAGTATTCAGTTATTATAGGGAAGAGCGGGGTAACACCGGACGGCGGGTAATCCCGGACACGATTTCTCAGGTCTGGGTTACAAGTTAAAAATCGTTTGTCTAGTAATCTTTAGCATAAATTAAATTGTAACTGCTCCAATTGCAGAGTAAAATGGTGCGGCAATACGTACTTGCAACTGTGAGAAGCTCAAATGCAAGGAAAATAGCCGAAACCCCAACTCAAATTCATGGCCAGCATTTTCCCACGGAATGTCCGGCATTACACGTCTTTGTCCGAAGTTACCTCATCGCGCAATCAACCATTCAAATATTTATGTTGCCTTCCAGAAAAAATTTGAAAATGTTATGTTTTTAGATTATTACAGAATAAAGTACGTATTTTCAGAGGACATCTTTGTTTTTTTATTTGAAAAATTATTTTGGCTTAGGAGCTGCGAAATGGAGAAACGTCCGTATTTACCCCGCTCTTCAAGCATTGGTAATTACGAAATATCTCATGAAAGGTACATGTAAGCCCGTCACAGCATTCGTCTATGTTCTCGCACTGAAAGAAAATGTTCAACGCTGCGATATAATTAGGCAATTGATATTTTCTCGGTTGAAGTAAACGAATTTGACCAACAACCAACTGCGACTATGGTTTTAAGAAATGAGTTGCTCGATTAAATCGATCGATATACCATTTTCTAATTTTCGCGTAAACCTTATGTGAATTACGGACAGTTCACCTACTCATTATACTACCTAGTTCATATACTTACGAGTTCGAATTCTGCGGTACAAGCCTCGGCCGTTTCCATAAATGCGAGTACAACAGCAACGACGAGAATCAGGATGATCTTCATAATTTTCTCCATCGCGAGGTATTTCCGAAAACGTAATCAGAATTAGATATTATTCATATAATTAGTGCTGCCGCGACAGACGAAAGGAACTATACGAGACGAAGACAGATACGAGCATGCAGATCGGGTGCATAAAATAAACGGAACAACGTTAACAAGTCAGATATCTCAGTTTTCGTTGTGAATTATGCCGATTTCAAATGTGAAGGGTTCCGCGTCTTGATGCGATTATCTTAAGACCCGTTTGCGTAATAATTTTGAAGAATAGGTATCAATAGTTTACTTTAATAAATAACGCCTTACCTTTATTCGACGAGTCAATCAAATCAACAAGCTTCACTGCTTCGGGTTTCAAATTCACGACAGTAGTGAGGAAAACCAAATTTCTGTGGACTATAAATACAGTGGAACTCCCTCGTGGTTTTGGCCCCCAACCATGAAAATTTCTCCTCAAAAAGCGGGGCTAGACTCCCCGCTATATTTTATCATTCCATTAGCTTACCCCTCACTCGTTATACAATACTCAAGATAATACCGTATCGAATTGAAGCGTAATTACTGACGTGGCCTTGTGTCGATTGTTGGTTGAAAATTTATGTATTTTAAAATTTTTTCAATTTATATGTTTAATATATGATATAAATTTTCCCAATAATATAATTAAAAAAAAAAAAATTTCACTTCATTTTAATTTTTCACGTAGGGTATACATCTGGACGATCGTAATGCTGTCACATAGACTTACTAATCCAGTCTCTCGGGACATTTTCTACAAGCGAGTTTTCAAGTGTGCAAGAAAATTTTGGCAACTGGCCACACCGTCCCAGATAGCAAGCTCAATGCTACTTTGCCATGTTTCTGTACGATCTCCTCGAATATGTTGTGCATTTATTTGTATTATAGTATATATACGTGTATATACGGACGTATACATAACGGCGCTCTAACTCAATTATAAGCGAATAATAAGGAGCACAGAGAAATCCGAGTGAATTAGTGACCCCAAAGCGAAGAACCAGCCAAAATCCAAAGAGGTAGTCTAGTCAAGATTTGGACAAACCTCAGCACAACCACACGACGTCTAGGTTTCTTGTAGACGTAGGTACCTGTTCTGATTGTTCCATCAAGTAGTATATCTCTTGTTAGGGAAATTAGGTCACTGCTTCGTACCAGCTAATGGGGTTATTAAGCCGACCATGACAAAGCTCGAAAATCTCCTCAACTTCTCGTTGAATATAAATGCACGCTTATAGAAGTAAGGGCGTGTATTACCTACGAACAAACTTGCGTACTTATGTAGGTATTGGTTTGAAGAGCGTACGTATACGAGCGAGAGTTCATTTAGCGCGAAGCTTTTCGGATGAAAATCCTCTCTTTCATATTAAAAAAATGCGTGGGTTCCGAAAAATCATCGCCTCATATTTGTTCGTTCATATATATTTTGTATTTTTTCAATGAAAATTTATCCTTTGATCCCGCGAAAATGAAGCTCGTTGTGTCCAACCACCGAGCGATATTCATCGATGAGCTATTGCCTCGTCGAAATGCAAATACCTCTCATATTTTGAGACGCGATATCATCGGTTCATTCATCGCTCACACAGTCGTTGAATAATTCTCGAAATTGTCAAGAAAAGAAAAAGGGTAAACCTCGCTGTCGGCTTTCAGTAATTTTCGTTATTTCGTTGAATGACGTAATTTGTGCTAAGCGTACAGAGAGGCTGAGAACATTTCGTTGGACAAAATGGGGAGTTTACGGTAATTTAACAAGCTAGACGTACTACCTTTGACTCGCGAACGAATACGGACTATGTATAGTATTTGTGAAAGAAGCGACCGTCGTTTCTGCCACTTTGCCACACTAGGAGCTCCGCTGAATTTTGAGTCTGAAACGCTCGAGAACTCTTGGTTATTTTCGGCTCGTTTTCGCGCCTGTATAAAGTTCAGATAGAGTTTCGGCCTCTGACATTTTCTCCAATTAGTAGAGGCGTTCGTCTGGAAATAACGCCGCTCTACTATGTGCTCTCAGAATTTCACGGTATTAACGAAATCGCGGATAGACGACAACGACGACGACGACAACGACGACGACGACTACAGAGCTCGAGGTGTATGCATGTGGAACAAATTTTTTCTCCAACTAAACGGAATTTCAATCACATGTAGGTATACTATATAGTATACCTACGTACCTACACCCAGGCACTCATGACATTCGCATATATGTAATATAATAATTCGCTGACGCTGATATACGGGAAACTGAATTTTCGATATTCTGCGGTCAAATATGTTACCGTCGATTTATTTCTTTTTATCCTGAAATATAAAGAAGAGGTGAGAATCGATTTTATTCACGCCACATCTAGTCTTTGGATTTTCGAGACGCCTTCTCTCTACCTTGTTACAGAATAATGCTTTTTTGTCGTATATAGCTGTGGCGTCTCGTATAAAACAGCTGCCTCTAAGACATTACAAGATTCTCGATATCGTATATACCTACTCGTATAGTAAAGGTAAAGCATCGAAGGCTGTCAAACGAATTTCGAAGGCTGTCCGATTTTAGAGATCGCTACACAGGGGGCCCCCAGCATCGTTTTAAGACGTGTTACGAACGGAATGGATTTCTGGCTGGTCTTGACTCGGAAAATAAGGCAACAAGGTACCTATACCAAGGTGCTATGGGGTAGGGGGAATTGAAGATTTTCTTAGAAAGTAGCGATACTTTCATTCTTCAGTATATAGGGAATATAAGATTACGAAGGACGTCGGTAACCTACGGTGGTTGGAATTTTATTTTTGAAAAATCTTTGATTTTATTTCTTCCCTGATGTAACCGTATATTTCAACTCCTCGGATGATATATATATAAGTTGCCGTTTCTTTATCTTTCAGCTTTTTTCTTATTTTTTATTTCACCGCCATACCCATGCCGTATGTATTTTACGGTCGTTACATAACGTACGGATTTTTTTTTTTCATCTAACATTTGCATTTTCAATTTCGTCGAATACTTTCCCGCCAATTTTCTTCCTCGAAGTATAGAAATCACGGTGACGTGAAAAATGATATTTTGAATAAAGTGCAAAGTCTGCGATCCTTCTCACCCGTGAACTTTTTCCCTACTTCCTTGCTGCTTTCTAACAGACGATGGTAGAACAGGAGGGCGTACCTTATCGAATCTTGGCTTCCCATAACTCAGCACCTGCCTGCCCTGCTTACCCTGGGCACAGCCGAGGCGCCATGACCCGAGCTCGTGACCAGGAGAAACCCGTTGACCCCAACTGCCATGAGTTTAGAATAAAAGAAGAAAAAAAACATTATAAAAAAAAAAAAAAAAATCAAAAAGACCGCAAAACCGCAGCGAAGCTGGTGCTCGGCGGAACGGTAGTTCAAGAATTCCTGCAGGCGTGGTCGGGGTGATATAACATATTTTCAAGCAAAATTATCACCATATATATCGTACGAATGAACACCCGTTCATTTTCTTTATTTCTAATCTTCACACTAGGACTTTTCTTGACACACTTAGATTTTTGCAGAAATTCTATACTAAAGTTTTATAATTTCCGAATTCGTACAGCATTGCCAATTTCGTAAGAATTACTGAAAGAAAATGTTCAACGCTCCGATATAATTAGGTGATGGATATTTTCTGATTTTTCTTGTTGCGTGTATATTTGAATTTTGATCTTTCTTGAAAAAAAAAAAGTTTCTCTTTTTTGGACCGCTCATTTCATGCACCCCATTAGATTTTGGTACGCGCGTAAAGTGCGTCCTAATTCGTTGCCCTCTCTTCATTTTTACGTACACCACCGTGGTAGATATATCCCCTACCCCCTACCCCCGTATCTCTCGTTTGACTAAAACCTCGACGGTAGAGATTACGAGAGTAATTCCCTGCCCTCGAAAACTGAGGAGTAAATATGCTCTGCTGTGTCCACCACTACCACAACTTTGTAAAATTTCGTGCGTTAAATCGGAGTAAACATTCCCACAAAGTTTCCCACACTCTGAACGTATATTGGGTACCTAAAACGAGCGGTCAGTGTGCAGGATTTGACCGTATAGTGAAAAGGGTGCCGTTCCGAATATACTTTGCAAAACAAATATTCGCGGGCCCCGTCAGAGGCGGAGAAAGATAGAGAGAGGGAGAGAGAGGAAATTGGACCAATCAGTGAACAATTAACGATCAAATGCGGTAACGGTATACGAATCGATTTTTTCACCCCCAACCCCCTCCTGCTCCTCTTTGCACGGTTGTTTTTCGCTCTTTGCGGTCAGCCCCAAACCCATCCCCCCACTCTCGTCGAGTTCTACGCCGTTACGTAGATTTCGTACCGAGGTTTTTGTTCGGTGCAAAAAAAAAAAGAAAGTAAAGGAATTCAAAAAAAGAAAAAAGAAAAAGAAAGAAACAGGGAAAAAACGGCTTTAATCACCTTTAAATTATGCCAACCTTTCCAACTTTTAAAGACTCCCACTACGCGCGGTGGGTAGGTATAAGGTACAGGTACCAGACGCTTTTAAGTTCTACGTAATTTAGTGAATAAACTTTCCCGGGCTCAGGGGCTGTTGCTAACTTCTAGTAAGTTATGGTGAAATCTACCTATAGATGTAACCTTGACGGGGTTAATTTACAGGATTCGATACTACGGCCTTGCAAAAAGGGAATCGCACTGTGCCTGGTGTATATCGCAAACTAACTCAACACTCTGACTTGGTAAAAAATGAAATTATTCAAAGGTAGGGGTTGAGGATTAGCGTATTTTCGTATTCTTCAATCTTCAACCCCCATTTCTGTCCCCGCGTTGATCTTGTTTCTAATTTTCGACGTTCGATACAGTCGAATCATTCCGCGATTCGGAAGTTATATTCTTACCGTGACAATACCGGCGTTGATTTTTCCCTCTTGAAGGGGTGAAGAAAAAAAAAAGGGGATTTTTTCATGCATATTCCAAACCCTCTATCCTCACGCTTTAAGATATACGCGGTCGCAAAAGGAGCGTCAAGGTGTATACTGGCACGTGACTTTTCGCAGTAAAGGTTGGGCTGCGACCCCTAAGGGCGGGTACCCCGGTGTTCCATAAATTCCAATACACCGCTCGAGCCTTATACAAATTTGAATACGCTAACTCGTTGAATATATTGCAGCGGTTGTTTTACCAATGTTTTTATTATTCCTTATACTTATATTTCACTCACAAGGGTAGTTGCAAGCCTGTGTACAAATACATTATCAACCCCCATACACGCTAATTTATACATCCAAAAACATAATCAGTTATTCCTAATTTTTGTTATTAAGGGTTGAAGCTGCGGATACGATTTCATCGTTTTATAAAAAATTATAATTGCATCATTTTTTCTTCACATTTTCGACTCGCGATTCAAGAAATGTTATAACTTTCACGTGATCCTTAATTACAGTGCAAAGTGACTCCGCGTTAACTATCTGGCACTATCGAGACCTTCGCCGTAATCGTCTTGTGCATGACACGCGCGTATGCCTAATTACTTATTTATTTGTATGTGTGTGTGTGTTGTTCTATTTCCAATTATTTAGTTGTTTTTCTCCAATTATTCATTTCATTTTTCATGTATACTGCAGGAACCCGATTTCGCACATTCGCCAATCCGGAGCACCGTCAATCTTCTGCCAATTATTTGTCAGAGCCCTAAGTTACGTGCGGGATATATTTTTTATTTTTGCGAAATGAAAAGACCGATTATTAATATATTCCTCGGTAGCGATGAATAAGCGAGCGAAGCGAAAATAGAATGAAATGGGCTGGAAGCATATATACAAAAACGAAATTTGATGCTTTCTGATAAACTTGTCATTATGTGTAAAGGAATTCTAAGTCAGATGTAAATTTTTTGCAAAGAAGTTAAAAATAATTCACGTTTTGTTAAGAACGTTTTCTCGGCCTCGAGGCTTGACCTGAATGAACCGTATGGCTAGCTCGCAAAGCGACACGCCGAAGAATAAAACCACTAAAGAGTTACAAGTACGAGCTTGGAGGGAACGGAATGAAATACGAGCTGGAGGTGAGGCTCGAGGTCAGGAATTGTTTTTAAATTATCTAAATTATCGTAAACCCCAAGAGCTGAAAGAAGACGAAGAAGAATACGAATAAGAATAAGTCTGCCGCGAATGTGCATCGAGGCTTAAAACCCCCGGACAGTAATTTATTTGGGCGTGAAATCCGACTGAATATACCTACCTGCCTATAAATTTGTTGCGATTTCACTTTCCGTCTTCAGATAGCTAAGAGAGTTTCATAATTTCATACCTCGTAGCTATATATATTTAGCGACTCTTCTGTCACATGAAAAGCACGTTTTATTCAGGTCTGCAAATTTCCCGGATCCGAAATGTTATCAACAATTATGCGTGATTCTATACGTAGTGAAATAAGCCGTAATATAGATTCAAGTTCGACAATAGGTCGAGAAAATTTTCTACCCGTCTTTGTATTAAAATGAGAGACACGCGGAAATCGAAAAGCTTGAAAGGAAATTAAAAGCATTTGAATTTCGCAAGATCGAGAGAAAGTGAGGACGAAGGAAAGAAGGAATAAAGGTAGGTAGGTAGGTAGGTAGGTAGGTGGGTACTGCCAGCAGTTCCATAAACTCCCATTAAGCCCATTATCTCTGTTTAATCGGCTAAAAAATAATTAATTTTATTCTCATCGAGCCCTTTGTCGGGCTGTGACAACAAAAGGAAAAGTACCCCCCATGCGGAATCAACGTCGTACTGCAGGTAACGAAATGGGAGAAAAATTGTTGATTGAAACAAATTCTCATTTCATTCCAGCTCTTACCGCTCTTTATGGTGTATTATATGAATTTATTAACGCAGGGGTAAATATTTCACGGAGGTTAATATGTGTATACTTATACAACACTTTCTTAATAGGCTGCAATAAGCGTTAAACTATTTCTTGGTTAATTAAGTACGCAACGACGCGTGGACGCGATTCGCGATGCCTGAGTTCAGTAATAATATCTTCCTCTATCTCGCCCTTTCCCTCTATTTCATTTTCTCTTTCTCCCTTTTTCCCTTTTTCTCTCTTATACTCTTCTTCTTATTTCTCCTCCTCTTCTCATCCGCCCCGCGGAAGTAGCGTCGTGACGACAGCGTCGCGCGAGTAAGGGAAGCCAAAGTTTATAAATACCCAAGTCATTAATATCCTGTCTGGGTATATAGAAGCAGACCGCAGTCAGACGGGTATTATGTCGCGTTCTTCCGTTTCCGTAACAATTTATGAATCATTTTTCCTCGACGAAACTTTTCGTCCGAGTGCACCTTTTCAACCACTTCAATTTCCCCCTCTTGTTCTCCACGTCTTTTCACCTTTGTCTCACAATTTTTCTTCTTTCTCTTTTTTATATCCTCTTTTTTCTCTGTCTTTCACATTTTTCGTTCCCACACAGCGACAGCTGGATGTCGATCCTCTAATGGAAATGTTGAAATAAAAAATATAGTCAAAATTCTCTTTCCACTTTACACGCAGATTCCCAATTAATCAAATCCGAATTATTATAGTCCGGTATGAGCTTCGGTTATAAATTATAAATATTCAATGGTTCAGAGAATCGATCAAAGGGCGCATCGTACAGGTTGAAAATTAATTTGCGCTTTGATTAAAATCTGTCCAGCTTCCGGGTGGATATTTACGCTTCCTGCATCCCATGTGTCGATGGGAGTCATGCGTCAACGAGAATCTAGAATCTATTGGCAATTGTATAGAAACCAGTAAGCTGAACGTCCTTAGATTTCCTGTCCAACCGACCAACTAAGCTCGTAGTCCGTTATCACACAAAGATGATGTTGTGGACCGTAAAGTGTTTGACAATTTAACGTCCGATCGTTGCCGGAAATTGAATCCGACGAGTTTGAGATCGCGTTGAAATTGGCATTGCAGAAAATCAATCCTCCAGAAATGTCTCTGTCTCAATTATTTCGCGTCTCATATTGACTCGGTTCTATTCGGTTTCTATAGTTTACCGCGATAACGACATTTCAGAGGATTAGTCAACCTCTTCATTTTTTACGATCTTAACTCAACAATTCGGGTCGAATCCATGATTAGTGAAAAAAAAAAAGACGAGACAAAAGTTCGAACGTCGAAGATTTCTCTTACGACTTCGTTCGTATAAAAATTCATTCTTATAAAATCGGCTAATGGTTTTGCACGTGATTGCGGTGCGGAATGAATACAACGACCCGTTATTTCACCCTCTTCAATTTTTTCGCATCATTTTTCTATTTCTTTTTCTTTTCCCTCATTTTACGCGATTCTTTTCTCCTCCGCTCGTGTAAAGTTCTGGGGTGAAAGGCTTAAGGATAATAAGAGAGCGGCTAGGAGTACAACGAACGCGGAAACGGAAATAATACAAAACTATCTTTGTTCGAGCGATTCGCTCCGCTCGCGGCGTTGCATTACAACGCGCCCTAGGATTTCACTTCTGATCGTTTCGGCACGCTATATGGAACTAACTAAGAAACGGGTATACACATCACATTCTCACCTTATTTATACCTTCTACCTACCTTAGCCTCGATTTATATAAGGTCACAGATGAGATGACCATCGCATATCGTGTGCTAGCAGCTAGTACACTCTAACCGCCCCGGCATTTACCACTTGCCATTTAGCTGCCGTTAACACGCGATTCCTCAAACCAACCTCTGTCAACGTTGAGTAACTCCCCTCGTTCCGCTCAATTTCTCCGTATGGTAAAAACCGCGCGAAATTCTTCCTACATTTCCTGTTTCCAAAATCCACTTTCTTCCATTTTTGCTCTCTCTCTTTCTCTGCGTTTATAAAATCCTCCTTCTTCGTATACCATAGATGCACATTATTTGCTGTATATCTCTCCGCCATGGTGATCTATCGATATTTCTATGGAGCGATTACGGTTCGCGGAGCAAGCCATTAGGCAATGTTTCGTAAATTTTTAGTGACGTGTTTTAACACGACCTGGCCACACCTGGTACAAGAGAACTCGTAGTACATACCTCCTCGAGAGTCGAGTCTGTGGTTCTGTATCTGTGCTACGGAATACGAGTGTAAGTCGTGCTCGAGTGTTCCTCTTGTCGCTGTGACTTGGCAATTTAGGCATTTGACCCTAAGATTCTTAAGTTCAGACGTTTAAACTGGCTGCAATGTCTCTGTCCGAAGTCTCTGCTCTCTCGCCCACTTCTATTTCATCTCTTTTCATTCTATCCTCTCGTTTATACTCGCCTTTCTTTCTTCGCCTGTCTTAGCTCGCTCAACTACCACAAGCCTCGAGCAACAAGCAGTCATGGCTTGTCCGTATGTTATGGCGCGAAGAAGACCGAGTAATCGGCATTGATTGGAACAAGGCTTCGCCTGCCTGCCTGCCTTTGCCTTCTCGCTCCGCATCCCCGATCTTTGCTCGATCTCGACTGCGTGAGAAATCATTTTATTTCTTACCGTTAAGTCGTACGTACGATATACCATTTTTCGATCATCTCAATTCCGACACCGAATCAATTTTCCCGGATTGGATCATATTGATCAAGAAATGAACATTTTAAATCGAATTCAGTGAACATCTGAACATTGAGAGAGATGCGTATAGTTCAGTAAGGAATCTGATCGGCATCAGAACGCTTTGAATCGAGGTTGCGTTTCGCAAAAACGGAGCCCGCGGAATCTCGAGAGATGTCTCGCTTAGACAAAGGGCAATTGTGTTCGCCGAGCCTCGCCGTAGCTTTGACCCGTAGTCATCCTAAGGCTGCGTGAAATGCCTAGATTACACTCTCTCAACCCTATAGACGGCAGGGGTTCTAGACCTCATTTTAACCGGAAGTTATGCATAGCTTATATATATAGATAGGGTGAAAAAGGCAAATATCAACCTGTCCAAGACTGCTTGGTTTATAGCCAGACTATAGCCTGGGTCTGTAGAAAAAAAGAGAAGCTTCAGTTTATTACCTCCCGCTTTTTCTTCCGCTGCTTGTTAATATTCGACAAAAATTAATGGAATAATAAAGGTGGAAGGAACTGAGGCGTCGATTTATTGTGATGGTCCGAAGAGCTGTGTGTTCGTATGTTCGTATCGTAAATATATATGTGTACGAAAATAAGGTTGATTGGTTTTATTGTTGGAAGGAAATCAGTGATTCACTTTAGTTTCTTGTAAACAGGGAGATTAGATTTCGGCACTATTCGATCAATTCTTAGCCGTTGATAAAGGGAGCATAAGATCAACTCGGCGGCTTCACTATCCCTGGCTTGTATATCGAACCGATAGTCATGATCCGAAATTAGCATCAGCCGAGGAAAAAAATAAAAAAATATACTACGTAAGGAAAAGCGAATAACCAAACAGAAGGGCGAGCGGACCTTCCTGAGTCGCATCCCGTGTTCAATTTCCTAAATCTTTTCAACCTACCAGAGAAAATTCTATCTTCTTTCTTCTTTAGGCCGGTAAGAGAGCAGTGGCTGTTTCAATTCTGGGAGTGCCTTAGGGACAAGAATGTGAAAAATAGTCTTTCATGGTAGGTATTTGATGAAAATGTTCACGCTGCAGAATGCTGATGGGAAATTATAGGGGACCTTCGATGTTTAGATTTTTGATTATCCTCTTCTTCTTATCTCTCAGAATGTGGCTTGATCAGACGAGACATTAGTTTCTTGTAAACTGGAAAGAGAATAAATTTTACTCCTCGTCTTTTGAGGAGAAAAAGACCGAGAAATTCTACGATCAATCATAATTCCTGGACTCGGTGACATATTTCTATCCTCCCTCGCTTTACGCCCGCCGATATCCTTCATCGACTACCTACTACTCTCACCGCCAAGTGATCCTCCGGCCTTACGGTCCTTTAACCTCCTTAGCATTCAGAGACCGATTCACGCCTGGCTACCAATCATTCGTTGGTGTCTGCACGCGCGTCTCACCCACACCTCAAACTCCAACTCCACCTCCACCCTTCGGAGTCCTCAGTCGAACTCAGTGAAACCCCTAAGCCCCCGTTCTGCTCTGATCTGGTCCTTGCGCTGATCGCGACCTACGCGAGGACCTTCCGTATAATTCGCATCATAACGTGATCGAGCGAGAGACACAACCCTCGTTACCTCACCCAGGAACAGATCGTGGACCTAAGGGTAGGTAGGTAGGTATATCCGTTTCCAGGATGCTGATTGAAAATCAACTTGACTACGCGAGAAGCTGAGACCCTTTAGCGGGCGTATTCTCAAGGCTGATAGTGTCTCGCTCATTCAGCGTCTCGACGCCTCTAAAATAGAATAAAGAGAGACGTCCACCGTCGGAGTAGCGCAGTCTGCTAAACGTGATCAATCACGGAACGGTACTATTTGCCCACTTCTTTGACCTAGACAAACAAATAGAAAAGCTTTGAGTTGAGTGCCGAATCTGTTTGTTATCTGCTTACATTTACTTCTCGTCGTTCATTCACCATGCACGAGTTAAGCCTAGGCTTAGATTCGCGTTAACCAATTTCCTTTACTGCGGAGGGTAGTTCTGTCCGACAATTCCGGTTTTTTTTTTCCATGGTGGTTTTCTGCTTCCTTCTTCCTTCTTCCTTGGCTTGTACATACCTCATCGTAGCTTGCGGCAGGCCATCAATAACAGCCTCACTATTCTCACGGCTGTGGCGAGGAGGAGAAAGGAGGAAGAGGCGGCTTGCTTTCAAGAAAGAAAGGCTGGGCTTGATCGTTCGCATTATCTTCACAAAATTGCACAGCCCTTGCCTTGCCTTACTCCCATCATCCTCTCTCGTCTCTTCCTCTTCCTCTTCTTGCCTCGGGCATCCTGTCATAAAGAAACCTCCCGCAGAGCAGAGGTGCGTACGCGAGCGAGCAGAGGGTAAGTAAGACGCACCCCATCCTCGCTCGAGCTGGTCGTTCGGCTCGGATGGTGTATAGAAAAATTGAAAAACACCAGATCCGAGGGAAAAATAAAACCTGGGAGGTTCCTAATTAATCTTAGAAAATTTTCTCTCATGGCAGTATCAAAAAAGCGACGTATAATACATAGACGTTCAATTCTTCACAATTATTGAAAATTTGTCTCTCGTTTTGTGTCATTTTTTTATATTTTTATTTCATTTTTTTGTTCGTTTCACACTAATTTCTCGACGAAACTTGTTAACGACTACACTCGCGTAGAAATCGTTAATTTTCAACCGCACAATCTGACAGAGCGAACAGGCTAGTAGAGAGTTTGTCGTTATATTATATCGGAGCAGAATGTTCAAGTAGAGTTTGTGATTTACAGTATTTCTCCCCCAATTCTGAACCCCGCAGTGACATAAAGCAAATCCGAAATTTTTTATTATATTCATTATTGTTATTTTGTCTTTTTTTTGTAAGTACATATATTTTAACGTTATGCGATAATTGATAAGTTACTACGGATCGTACATCCGTATACCTATAATATATTCGTTCGCAATAAATGGAGATCTAATTTTTTTTCTGTTTCTTCTCTCTGTTACAGGTGAGCATTGAATACGTGATGAACACCCATTACGTGAGTAAATCTGTGTTCATTATTTATTGAATAACACATTTTATACAGAATTCGTATTTGTTGGCACGAGTATCTCGTATATCGATTGCTTCGGGTAAAGCTATGAGTCTAATACCTTCCGTGAAATGTGTGATGATGTAGCTATAAGCTATATGTGACAAAGTGCATTTGAGAAACGTTCCTACAATATTGGAAACGAGATTAAGTTATTTCCGTCTCTTTACTCTATGGGATAAAGATAATATCCAGCTTCGCGATTGAGTTCGCATAAGTAGCGAAACGTCGTCGCGAATTCCCCAAAGAACATGCAATAACTAATTTCCCGAAGTCTAGAGCTGTATTATGTACCCAACATCTGCTTCTAGCACGGTCTGCAATTTCGTACATGAATATAACTTATCTACGACTTGTTGGGCTGTAGGTATGTATATTGTATACGTGTAGGTAGGGTATATACATACAGTTTCCTGATAACTTTCTACTAATTGTCTTACAGAAACTTCGCTAAATATCATTAAATATAATATACTATAATACGCTAATCGGTCCGCAAGAAAAGAAAAAAAAAAAAAAATTTATCAAAAAATGACTACGTGCAAAGTGAAAATACCTTACCTCATGCCTACCAAGAATTTTCTTCTTTCTGCGCCTGGCTTGAGATTTATGTTGTTTGCGGTAAAAGAAACGGGCTCAATATTTGTCTTTTAAAAAAATGGCCTCGGGCTATCGGGCTCAGTGACCTTACGGCTTACGGTATTAAATATCAGCTGAAATATCGTGTCAGCTGAGATGGTGAAGTTCAAAAGCTCTTCAATGTTCGTTTTACCGATGTGGCAATGAGGTCAGGAGTTATTTAGCATTTGGAAAGCAATCAGTACCTACACCTTTTCCTCCCGAGTAATATCATAGCCTGTAGGATTTTATTCTTATATATCTCGGCGCGTTTGCAGAAGGTACCAGGTATAATTACTGCAGTAGCTCGTTTATTTATTAATCGTCTCTATATATTTTCTGAAACCCTTAATTTTCTGTTCAGCCCTAATCAGGCCCTGGCTGTTGCTTTGTTCATGCATGTCGAATAATAAAGCCGTTTTAATACGGGTCAGTGAAATTTTAGTAATATAACCCGGATTTCTCATTTATTTCAACATTCAAAGGGAGGAGGATATACCCTTCGCCCCACTCCACTACCAACCTGGTATAGGCACCTGATATACCGTAGGCTTTCTTTCCCCAGTGAAACGAGATACCATATCATATATATGGTAGCTGGGTTGATGCATATATAACTGTTTCTGAACAAACAACAAAAATTAGTCTTGGCATACAAACCTCGACGTGTAGAACTTTTGCGATAATTATTCAGATTAATTTGCTTAGCTTTTTCTTTTCTCTTTCGAAGGAACCCTTTTTCGAAAATTTCGGGAGTTTTCATCCCTGTAGGTTGTACAACTCGAATTTATAAGCGTCTTATATCCCGCGAGTGGAATCGAAAGGGAAAAAATAAATTTTCAACGAACTATATAAGAAGCAAGTTCGCCATTTCCTGGGGGACAGGAACACCGGGTGTATAGGTAAACTGAGGAAAGGGAAAACCGGGGACAACCACCAACCCCGCAAAACGAAGGGTGGAAATGTGGGTAAGCTCAGCGAAAATTTTCTCGCTCTTTAAGGAAACTGAGCCACCTAAAACGACCCAGTTTTCAACGCAACGCGTCCGAATATCCTCGCAACTTGTATATAGAGGACTTCGACCTGATACCCTACCGGGTGTCGAAGAAATTCAATAATCAAAATCGAGTCCCAATTCTGATTTCTCTCTAGTTTATTTAGAAATTTTATTCGGAAGATTAATCGATAGAGGGAATAGGGATAGAATCTTTTCAACTCCAAAATTATCGGGTTTTTTAACCGTCATTTTTGGACGACTTACATATTGATATCATAATTTAAGAACTAATCGATTTTTCCTTATTTCTTTTTTTTTCAATCCCTTTTCGATGGGTAGAAATCAGCGTTTCAATGATTCGGATTATTGAAGGCTACCCTGTAGCCGGTGTAGTAGCCGGATTGCATTATAGAGGGTGAAAGACTAGGTTGGGGAGATAGAATGAGAGAAATGCTAACTCGACACGATCAGAGTTTTCGCGAGGATAGACTTTGCAAGAGTAGAAACTATCGTCGTGCAAACAAACGTCAGCGTCATCCCGCGATCATCGGGTTCTATCAGACACGAGTAAGGAAGCTGCACATCCGTGTTTGTCGAATAATTTTTACATACTATAGACGACAAAAAAATCGCTCTTATTTCTAATAGTCGTCTTATCTCACGCTTCAGGACGTTAGAATCCTTAACTCCAAAAATCTTATGGCCAAGTTTCGAAACATTCCGCAATTAGGTATACTTACTACGTCCGCCAGGGAAAACGTCAACGCATCAAGTTCCCGAAATTACCGAGAAATTCCACGTAAATTTTGGCACATAATATCTATTTATCTACGTATGTATGTATATGTATGTATGTATGTATAATGTATATCTACGGGTGTGTCTCACAGATGTAACCACCCCGACTTACGCCTCGTAATATAATACACATCCTAGCTGCCAGCGAGAGCTGCCTCAGTCCTGACGTTAAGGTATGATTAAAGCAGTTGTAAAGGAGTCGGGTTCAGGACTGACGATGAGCGTGCGAAATGGGATGGGTGGATATGGGATTCGCCAAGTTCCTAAGGGATTCAGAACTCAGTTCAGACACATGCCCTCGGGACATTGCGCCAACTGCACCCTGCACCCTGCACCCTTCTCGTCTCCACGTTGCAGCCTAGGATCGAGACTTTGATGACTGAATCGATTTCTTCGACGAATATTTCGGGAATTTATCAACTGCGAGATTCAGCGTGTCGCAGGACACTTTGCAATCACAATCTATCACGTTAACGAGTAGCCAGGGAGGGATGACTCATATATACCATCGGCTGCAACAGGGGACAAAATCGAGGTTTAGGAAGGACGTACGGTCCCTGTAGTCGCGTTCGGGATTCGCTACGAATGATCGGTTCACCCGGACCCAGCACAATGCTGGATTAGCAACACCATGGTATAGGCATAGGGGGTAGGTAGGTACCTACACTGTCGCCGGGAGCAACTGTGCGGACAAATTGATGCGTGGATCGGGTCTGTATTGTTCGACCAAATAGAAGCGTCGCGACGCGTCAGGGGTACTGTGACACAAAGGCAGAGAGAACGAGAAAGAGAGAAGGATATAATAGCTATGTTGAATTTGTGCAAAAAAAAACGAAGAGAAAGAAAGTAAAAAAAACCCCATGGATAATCGAATAGGAACTTTAAAAACGGTATGAGTTGAAAAAAAAGGTAAATATATATACCTACGTAGATAATATTGGCCGTATAATAAAGGAGCGAGTAAAGTAAGTCGGGAAAAGTTGTCGAAGGAAATTACGAAGGGTGGTATAGGGCTTGGAAGTCGGTGGCACCCTTAGGACCAATATTGGGTTGATGTAGGTGTATATATAGGAAAGCTGCTTATGTTACACCATCTGGGGTACCGGGTGGCCAAGAACGTTTAAGCTCAGCTAGAAAATCTGGACGGGTTCTTAGCAGCCTGCTTTTGCTCTGGCTCTTGCTCTGCCTCTGCCTTTGCCTCTGCAGCCATAAGCTAACTACAAAACTGACGCGACGACGCGCCCGGCCACAACGAACTTTTGCCATTTCCGCCAAGCCAGCAGATTTAATAAAACCACTGACGATGAAACCTTAGGAAAACTTCACTAGTTCACCTCCTGAATACAGAAACCCCTCAGACCGCACGTCGAGCTAGCTTGCATCTTATTAATCGTTAAACATCACGGCACGAGCTTAGTAGCGAGATATTTTCTTGTGCAAAATACTTTGGACGTATCATACATATACCTACCTTATTTCTATATACATGGGAACTCATTCGTATATCAAATATACAAATATAGCTTTTATCTTGTATTAGATATCGATTCTTGTGTGATTATGCGAATTACATACATATAGGGATGAAATATTCCTGAGCTGTCTATCTGCGCGCAAATTGGTATTGCGAATCGTTTAATTTCCCTCGATTTCACTTTAGTAGTTTTAGAGTGGCTGTAAAACTGCCAACTCCTTGGAGACTTGGGCGAATTCTTCTTCAGCAGTCGAACTCTCTCAGAGCTTTACCTTACCTTACCTTACCTTACCTTAACCTTCTCCTTGTGCATATATTCATGTAGAAAAAGCTGAAGCAATCTTTCAGTTCGAAACTGACAGACCGAAACCAACTTTACTTCAGTCTGAAACTAGTCGTCGGAGATGGGGATTGTTAGGAAAAATTCTATATTCTACTCGCGAAATCCCTGCAGGCTTTACCCTGGAAAGCCAGGGACACCGTCACTCGTAACTCAAAGACGAAAGCCGTGAACGAAAATTTACGAATTTGCTAATTCTGAACGTTTTTTTTCCTTTCATTCTACCGGTAATTGCACTCACTGACCCGGGATATGCATATGAGGTCTGCGCATATGGTCAGTCATTGAGAGTGACAAAACTGCTGAGAAACTTTCCGACAAGAAGCTAAAACATAGAATTTATGAAATTTGATGGATAGATAATGGATTGCTGAAATTATTTCTTTAAAATCAATGGAAGAAGATTTCGAGTTTTTTACTTTAGATAATTGCACTCAAAGCATCGAATTGAAATTCTTTTCAATCTGCTTTCCTCTTTCACCCAAGTTTCCTGATTTCGCTGTGCTATATCGAGTGGAAGAGAAGAAAATAAGAGAACTGTGTGAAAGAGAAAAGGCGGGCAACGGAACAATAGGAATCGGAAAGTGATCTTCATTGTTCCTTATGCTGGTTTCCACCCAACTCCGTATCTGCAGTATCTGACAAAGGTAAAAACGAAGTCTTTAATTTCATCCGGATGACAACAATCAGGTAACAATTATTTAAATTTATCGAAAATCTTGTCTGAATTGGGACAGAGAGAGAGAGAGAGAAAAGGGAGAAATAAAGAAATGCTCGATGTATAGCTTGTCCGCAAAAGAGTGCGTATATAATGAAAAAGATCTTTATTCATTTCTTTTGAATCTCTTGCGCACCAGCTGCTTCATATTTTGTCTGTCCATTACACAGATGGTCTGGTACTTTCATCATCAGCACCGGAAGAAATAAAAAATAAAAAATAAAAAATAAAAAAAATGAAAAATAAAAGGCTGGCAATAAAAATATATTTGTACAACGTAAGAGGGATAGGGAGAGTCAGGTAATACGCAAGTAGGTAGGTGGATCGTCGTCGTACCTCCTCGACAGGTAATTATCATGTGCTCGGTCACTGGTGAAAAAATAACCGCAGGTATATCTCTGGCATTACCTCGAAGTGCCCCCATTCAAGATAAGCCCCCCATAAAACTTGGGCATAAATTATGCCGTCCCTACTCCTTACTTTTTCGTATTTTCTTCCTTTCACTTCCATTCACCTCTTCTTCTTCGTCTTCTGCGGTCTTTTTTGTTTTTTTTTTTGTTTTTCTGTTTTATCATATATTTTTGTTTTAATACCTGAAACGCAAAATTCTTTGTGTTATAGTTACGGTGAGAAAAATGATGCTGCCGCCGTCACTAATTGCCGAGCAATTACTTTTTCAAATTGCCCGTAATTTCCTGACCGCGGGACGCCGGCTCTTATGAATACTCGCCTTCCCATTTTCCGTAAACTTGACTCCCACCTTTCTTTGGTTTGGAAAAAAATTGACAAATTTTCGCGGGTTTTAAAAATTGTTATACTTTTATAGATTAGTAGTGAAATTTTCCGGATATTATCGCGAGAGTATCAACTATTTTTCCTTAATACATATATATACATAAATTCCACGATAAATCTGAGTCCTTATCGAAAATGCACTTATTCTAAGATCGATGCACTGCACCAGCTATACTGCATCCAACTTCTATACGTGGCCGATCCGCGATATAGAGATCGCGGATTTACCCGGCTATAAAACAACATATCGAAAATTGACGAGCGTTAGGGGATGGCTGTTCTCTCGTTGAATTCGAATGAGATGCACCTGAAGGATTTAGGCGAGCCTTTTACGTATTCACCATCCGATTTAACTAAGCCGCGTTTACCACTAGCTCGCTGTATATATTTCTGCGGAGTTTGTAATCGTGATTTATCTGAACGTTATAAACTAGGCGTTCGTTTGACACTATCTGGTTCTGGTTCGCCAAATTTATTTTATTTTATTTTGCATTTTCTCTTTCTCTCTCATCTTTTCACGGTAAAATTAATTCTTGCAATGCGAGTTAAAAAAGCTCACGTATTACCTACGACCATTTACGTGATCGAATAAAATGATGAATAAATAATAGTAGGAAAAATTTAAAAAAAGAAATAGAAATAAAAATTTGTATAAAGTCCGGAGAATTCCTTTTTTCGTTTTTTTTTCTTTTTTTTTTTTTTTAATTCTCGCTTGAATTCGGTTCGCGGTAATTGGCGTGGCTCAAAGTTTAACCGGAGCTGCAGCGTATGTAGGTATATATAGGGCCTCCATAAACGGCAATAAATTCTACGTATATATTCCGAAAGTCTCGGTACCGCATCGACTTGACAAAGGGATCTCGATTATTCAATTGTCAAACGAAAGTGTTAGCGATAATTTTCCGACCGGATTTGAGCAAAGTTTAGATCGACCCTTTGCCTTTACCTCCTGTGGTCCTGTCCATGAGCTTCGGTGCCCTCTTCTTCTCTAACCCATACGAGTCAATTCGAGGGTGGAGAAAACTGAGTTTCGATTCCCGGCAACAATAGAGCCAAACCGCTACCAACACCACTTCGACTGACACAATTAAACGTGATTCTTTGGTCCAGTTCTACCTCCCCTGACCCCTCTGCTCTCCTCTTCGAGCCCCTTTCCTCTTCCCTTTTCCCCTCCAGCCATTTGCTCTCAAACGAAATTAGGAGAACGTAGCTTGGACTGTATCTGATCGGGTGAAATTTTCCTCATTCCTCTTTTTTCACTGCTTTTCCCTTCCGAACCTACGCGGCTAACGCGTTCTACTCGAAATAAAAATCTAGTTACCTTTATCGTTCCGGGCAGGGGATTCACCCCATCCATGTAATAGTTCTTTCCGTGGTATAGATGCGAACCACAGGAGTTGAACGAACGTGGTTACTGCACTATTCTCGGCTTGGTTACATTCAATTTCCGCCTGATTCACCTCAAAGTCTCATTTCATTTTTCCTATAGTTTTTCTTTATTTTCTAATTTTATCATCCCATCGAGTATTACAGTTAATTGTCAGAAGCAACCAATCAATTTCGAAAACAGATCGAAAAGAATTTTTGTTTTTTACTTTTGTTGTAAAATAAATCGTCGCCCAAGGTAAAAACGAAGTAATCAACGAATGTCGGGAGTAAAAATAGCAATAAAAAAAAGAAACAAGAAATAATTAAATAATCATCATATCACTCGACCCAAATCCTGTATAACTGTTACGGGGCAAAAAGTGCGCCGGGTATTTAAACCTTAAAACGGAGTTGCGCGTTGATTGCTGCGACAAAACTAAATTATCTTAATTCCCAAATAACAATACGCTAATCGAATGACCCGTTATCCGCATAGTCCCGAAATTCTGGATAAAAGAGGGTAAAAAATAAATAAATAAATAAATAAACAGAATTTCATCGCAAATAAAAATGTAGAAATTTTTATTTTTCTTTCTTTTTCAACGCTGCGGGATGTGGAAAAAACAAATGGGTTGTAAATTTGACTTGAATAAATTATTTATTCGAGTTTACATACACATGCAGTACATATAGGTGTAATTATTCATTCGGCATAATATATGGCTCGTTAACAAATTTACTCGTTAATTATTATCAGCCTCGTTTTTATTTAATAATTCTTTCCCTTATCCTCGATCGTGTATAGTCGTCGCCTCGTTTCACCTACATTATAGGTATACCTACCAACCTGCCATAACATGCAATTCGTCCTAATTGCTTTGTAAAATACGTAGACTTCGAGCCAATTAATTCGATACCTTCGTTATTTTGAGTAGGCTGTTTCCTTGGGGACATTTTGCGGTTATTTAAATTACAGTTTAACATAACCGTTCTCGTCTTAGATATTCCCCGATCTCTCTCTCTCTCTCTCTTTCTCTTTCTTTCTTTCTTTCTCACTCTCTTTTCCCTTCTCGTCTCAGCTTTTCCTCTTTATGCCACGGTTTTCACACTTTGGCGTATATATTCGTATTAATATATCTCTACTCTCTCTGTCTCTCTCTCTCCTCATCTCGTGCCCTCTTCACACCGAAAGGCTCGCTTTAGGCGTGGCCGTCGCTAAATTTGCAGTAATTTAGCTCTTGGCTCTGTTTCTCTGGCAACCATGAGCTTCCATCGCAGATATACATACACGTCTATTCAGCTTTCCTGGCATAATATCATATATGCCTCGGTATACATAAGTGCATATACACGTTAGGTATATATACAGCTAATAATTGCTCACTTGGGAATATATTTCACATTTCGAAGCTCAGCTATAGGTATAATACACCTGTATGACGAGAAATTATTTATGAAAGGGTAAATAGGCCTGCCATTGTCTGTCTAAGAGTACCTCATATCGCGAACCTTATAATTTTCAAGGATCAGGTATTATGGATATGATTTATATCATCAGGAGAAGCTATAGACAAATGTGGGCGCAGGTCAGAAAATAATATACATCGTATTTCATTTTAGTCCCGATTTTCAAATTGAGAATACGACTTCTTCTTGCTTGCCCGTACATTTCCTTTCTAGCTGCTCTTCGATTTTCTCCAATGGTTTATTGCAATGGTTCTATATCTAGGTGTATATGTACTCTGTACGATAACCAATGTACGAGAGCATTGGCGTATATATATATATAGCTATAACTGAAGGGACAGTTCGGAAGATTCATTGTATATACGATTTCTCTGTACACGCTCCCGGCTCTCCGGTAAAAACGAAATAAAATTCTAAATGAATTCCTTGTTTACTGGAAGCCCATTACCTACACCCAGACATCGAGGTTTTTAGAAAACCTCGATATTTTCATCTGTATAAAATTTTTCGAATTGTTTTTCGTAAATCTACTCCCAAAGTAGGTAATCTACTTTTCTTACGACTGTTTACGGTTCTTGTTTTCGTTATAATTTCGCGAATATAATATAGGCATTTATTCGGTACAGTAGACGATGATTTTCCATCCGGTATAAGGAATCTAGTTGATGGATTCCGCGCAGGGAGGTCCCGTGGGAACGTCTCGGGAAGCTAGTCCAAACAAAGCCGCAAGCCTTGCTAACCACGAAACTTTACACCGAGCAGACGACGAGGGCAACGATGCGAGTGAAGCCTGCAAGGGGACGCGGATAAAAAATAAATAATAGAAAGAAAGGGCGGAGAGGAGAAAAAAAAATCATCTTAAAACAATAGAACGAGGCAAAACGAGAGGAAAAACAAAAAAAATAAAGAAAAATAAAGAAAAAAGAATGGAAACTGCAGCTAAGATGATGCACGATTTTCATTCTTCTCTTATTTCTGTCATATCGGTATTCATATTCCATGGAATGATTCTTTCTGATTTTTTTTTCAGTTCTTATGGGATAAGGGTAAATAATTTCATTCGAGATCAAGCCTAAGAGGGTGGAGAGATTAGAGAGAGGGTGAAGTGTCAATCCCACCTGTTGGAAAATAAATACATGAGATTTAAACACAATGGGAAGTAGGCTGAAACTCCATTGAGGAATTGGCCATTGTGTGAAGGGAAACAAAGAAACTTCCAACGGAGTTAGCTTCAGACATACAGCGTACACCACACAAACGTATTTAGAATATAACCGCATTGAAACAGAAGCCTCTATTCTCAGCCTCTTTTGATATACCTAATGCGTAACTATGCTTGTCCTTTTCTGACAGATGGAAAACCCACTCAGGGTTGGACCAAAGTGTTAATCGTTTGCACCCTTTCGAGGTCCTATTGGTAATTTGGAGTTCGGAAATTGGACACTGATTCAATTCCAGTTAGTCCATGGATAGACTCTTCGAACCCTCTTCGTGCCGTCTAAACGTCCTTTTAATGTGACGTGATTAGCCTAATTAGGGATCGTTTCGATGCACGGCTGATTAGCGATCTTATCAACATTGCAACACCTACGATGATAAGGGTCAGAGAAATGAGATCATAATTCGAAATGGTAAATCGATCGGGAATTTGAATTTGGGGTAAAAATAAATGTGGAAAAACGATAAAAGCATTTTGTTTGTCACGTGTTCCGCACCAATTCAAATGGCAATCCACGATGGTAGCTATATCCAACCTGCAAGAGTGAAAAATAGTCCGTTTACAATAAACGCGGGAGCGTGTTGTGCCGAAGTCATGAGATAAGAAGACAAAAGGCTTGTGTGCGTGCAACTCCAGCTGCCTTTAGAATAAGGGTATAGAAAAGACCGTTGCCGAAGCCCGAAGGGGGCGATAAGAGGTCCACACGAGTTGGCATTTTGTAGCCGAGCAAAGACTTTGTCTAGATATTTTCAAACGATAAGATAACTATAAGAACTTTACGCGATAGTTTACTCACCTATATTGGCCCACGAGTTTACAGATACGATTACCTATACGTGGATTTTGAAGTGGGGGAATTTTTTTTTTTTTTTTTTTTTTCTTTACCCGTTTTTGAGCTTTATTTTTTACGCGGAAAGACGCGTCGATATGGAAAGTCGATTTGGCGCTACAGTGGGAGGAAGAAATTGTCGCGAATAGAAAACGCATTGTGAGCTCGCGTGACGAGCGAGTTAACAACAATGAAGGCTTTCAGAGGCGAATTTTAGGTAGTACCAGTGATTTCCATCAAGCCTTCTACCCATCCTGCTGCCTGATGCACGTTCTCGCCCTTTACCCCCGGTCCATCCATCCATCCATCCATCCATCCATCCATCCATCACGTTTAGTTCATGGAAATCGCGATTTATAACTCGTAATTCATCGGATTAATGAAACCGCTGCAGAAACTCCGAAACTCCCTTTCCATGACCTGGTTTAGCGTTTGTTTCAATGGCTATAGCGAGGGCGTTTCGAGTCTGTACCCACACGAGCCCTTTCAACTGATATATTTGTAGTAACTGACATTTCCCAGAAGTTACGACCCTTTACATCCGGATTACCTGTACTCCTTCTTACCTCTTTTGCCTCAACGAATAATCCGCACATCACATGCCACTGCAGCACGTCTGACATTTAATGGGGAAGCCTAATGGCCCGGAGAAGGAAGCTCAGCAGGATTTCAAGCCAGAAAGTTGGTCGAGATTTTTTCTTGATTTTATTTAAACGAGAATAAAGAAGAGGGAGGTTTGAATATCAAAAACTTGTTGTTTCCCCCTTTGTCTTGAGCTCGCTCAAAGTATACAAAGTACTCGAATTAAATGAAAGGATAGATGAATTCAGAGATCGCGGATAGACGGAGGAGTGCTACTATTATAAGGAAGAACCGAGTTTCCGTACTTTGTGCGGGTTTCTATAAGTTTAGAAACTCGAATTGCCTCTTAATACCAAAACTCCTCACTCTCTTTCGCTCAGCTCCCGTATATGCATGCCCACTCCTTACTTTACCACGGCATCACACATACATATACCTAGTACCTACTACCTTATACCTACGTTAGCTGTTTCTCGAAGACTACCATCAGTCGTAGTGAATTTTCAAAGGCCACGGAATCCCCGGCTTAATTACCTTCCCTCTTATCCGATGTATTATTCAAGCTTAGATTTTCAGTGGTGCAGCCGTTATCGCGCCCCGTATCCTCATTAACATAACTATACTAGAGCGATCTCACCGACGACGAAGACCGTGTGTTTCCACCACCCGGTTCTCCGCCTCCTAACTCTATACCTCTCTGCAACTGCACTGCAGATTAATTTTCCTAGTAGATATGCAGTCAGAATACCAAACCACGACCGTAAATCGTAGGGCGTATAAAACCATCGCGTTATTGGATTACCGATTGGTATCGTCAGCATTAATCACCTGTTATGAAGTGCGACTGGACCGAGTTATACCGTAAATCTATATATTACGCAGAGAGTAGCTCACAGTGTGCAAATATCAAACACACACACACACACAAATCTGCAGCGATGATTCTTACTGCAGAATCGTCGTTCTCACATCGATAGACACAAAGTCACACATGCCAAGTGTATTAGATCTGATGGAAACGTAATTCACCTTCTATCCTACGTAGTCTGCGAGCTTATTAAGTTTAATTAACTCAACCGCAGGATGGTATTGGAGCTATGTCTTAGAAATTGGATACAGTTGTGTTATCCAATTACTTGAATTTTTTAGGCTGAATGAACGCTGAGAGGATTCGCCGCCGAGACAGTAGCTCAATACCGATTCTAATAGGATTTCATTTCAATCTTGTTATTCATCAGAGTGATTATCAATTAATTCGCAAATTAAGAGACAGACTATTGCCTCATCAGAGAAATTCGCTGCTCACTATAATCAAGTGAATTCTGCACGTTGCATTCGATCCGTTGTAGTGTTGAATTGTCGCGAAAGTACAGACGTATGTTGTGGCACATAGGTACGAGGTAACGTTATAGAGACAGGTGGAACCTCCTATTTGCAAATCTCTATACAATTATTGCATAGGAACTCGAGATCACTACAGATTTAAGCTAGTTTCTGTACGGTGAGTTACAAACTGCATTTACAGATTCGAACACAATTTAGTCTGCCTGCAGAACTAACGCGACTCAGTTTGTCCTATTACAATACTATAATATGGAGAAACTATTCAATTTGTTCAAAATAGCATCACGGTAATATCGAATCGCCTATAGCTATTCATCTCCCGTAATAACGGTGCAATTATTCCGCTAATTTAATCAAGATGTGCAAAACTGATAACATTGGTACACGGGCAGCACAATATAACGACTCCCACTGATTGTGAGTATGTAATTCTTGATTAAAAAGCTGTTCTTCCTTTTCCCTACCGAGGATACAAGTTTTTTTTTTCCTTCTCCTCCTTTCTACGCGAAGTTTAAAAATGCTTCTACAATAATCGTATACCTACATAGTTCGAATTCGTTAAAGGTTCGCGGTTCGTGGCATGAGTCAGCGCCCTCAAGGATGCCGGGTCGTGGTAGGTTTGCTAATAAAAATCAACGCCATGCCTCTCACAGCTCGGCTTTATATGCAATCTAATTCCGCATGCCATGTAGAGGTTTATGACTTCTGCGTACGTACGGGTGAGGGAATTAAAGATCCTAGAGGGTTGTACGAAGGGGGGATCAGCCTCCTGCCGCTTGCGGACCATGGGATAAACGCGATCGCTGATTGCGTTTCTGAGTCATCGACAATCCCGAAAATTTATGAGATGGAACGCGCTAGAATTTCTGGTCAAAGGTCATGGCTGCTACAGTACAGTGCAGCGGTGCACGGTATCTGGATATACCTATATACGATATTGCAGCCCATGAGGGTTGCCAATCTAAGCCTCTTATCGCACCCCTAGTCTCCCTTAGCTCTACTGTGAGATCTGTCAATTGTTGAACGAAGTATAACATACTAGGTACATATAGAGAAACTAGACGGTAATTTATACCGTTGATTCCTCACCCACCCTTCGCCCTCGGCTCACTTTGTCCAATTACACCGTCAAAGGAACTAACGTAATTTGTTACGGTCAAGTTAGGCGGGGCGCAAGGGAAGCCTGTGCATGACTATATCCCTGGAGAAGTAGGGTAGGTATACGGGACTATGTAGATTTCGGGAACACAATATACGAGCTCGTCGTGTTCTCTTATGCATGGGACGATGACCGGAAGGGAATTTTCATCCCTGGTTCAATTCGCATAAGAATTTTCATCCCATATATATTAGTTGGAAAGAAACACCAGCTGTTTTGGATTCCCTCCAGCAGGACTGCTGCCTAAGTAGCTCTGACTGGTGTAGTATTCCACTGTACAGCAGACTCCTTTATCCGAAACGTCGATAGCTTCAATTCTATCGAGGACTATGAAATTTTCGAAGCATTTAGTGGCCTCGTTTCTACTGTGTAATTCATCAGCCGGTTTTAGGGGTTGAATAGGTAATTGAATTTGGAAAGGAGGTAAACGGGTGTTGATAATCGGTTTCTAGATGCCGACAAGCAGGGAAGAAATTCCATTTCGAATTTCCAAACCTATACGTTATTGAAAAGTTCAAAGAGCGTCTGGTCGTCTTGTCGTCGACAAGGTGACGACTACGAACGTACTACGAACGTTTTCGCAAAGTTTGGTTTCTGCACTGAGATTTTCACTTTGATTTGAAATTGTTCGCTTGGTTGTGTCAGAGTGCATGGTGGTTTTGGGCTGGCAAACAGCACGCAACGTATTCGTATTCACAAATCGTCGGGTTTCTTGCCAGGCTAGGAAAGCGCCGAATGAATGAAGAGGCGGTGTGCGAATGCAGGCGAATATAGTTACCATAAATTGCGATTATTTGACCACACCCTTGGCACGGGTTCCCGTGTAGTTTTCTGTATTTATCATTATTACGCAACGGGAAAAGTTGATGTACCCATTTATCTATGTGTATAATGCCTAAGTAGAAGGGTGTTGCCGCAACACGGTCTAGTACCGAAGAGATTAGCGACACTTTTCCACTTTTCCACGTTTCCACGTTTTTACCATCCCCCGGTGCTCCGGTAATACCCAGGAGGCCATCATCCCGACGTCTACGACGACTCCAGGTCATTTAATAAAAAGTTTTAATAGCCACGGTGTGGCCTGCAAGCGGAAGTATTTACCAAGAAACAGCTCTTCAATTACGTTAAATTAGCGTAACAAACTTTTACACGTATAATTACATGTAGGTAGTACGTTTACAGAATTATCAAACATATTTTTTTTTTCGTTTTTTTTTTTTTTGCTTTTTCATGATTTCATTTTAAACGCCAGAAAATCTTACTCGTTTGATAGAGCTCTTCGAAATTATTGATCGAAACCTTCCCTTCTTCCCGTCTTCTTTTCTTATAAATAAAATATCGTCTCAAATCTTTTGTACAAAAGTTTTCATGCAACTTCACAAGCTCGTAGACGGAACCGACGATTCAATTGAGTTTTATTAATTACCTTCCTCTTCCAAGCAATTAAAACTCTTGATGATTTTTTCTTTTTGTTTCTTTTTCACCTACCTATGTAGACTTTGCTGAAATGTCACGAGTATATATCTGAAATGATATATATATATATATATTTTAATGAAATATAGTGCACTTCGAGCGGTACAGAAAACTTGACGAAATATCATGTTTCGACTCGAATCTGGATTTTATTTTTAATACAATTTTAATGAAGAGTAAAACTTTCGGTTTAATTGGTAATATAGAAAAAAAAAGAAGGAGAATAAGAAGAATAAGAAGAAAAAGAACGGCACGCAAATGCGAACCCCTCATAGCCGAGGGAAATAGAGTAATCAGCAAAATCCAATTAAACCGTCACACGTCTTTCTCTGAAGCGTAAAACTCGAATGGGATATATAGTTATATAATATATGTATATATGTATGTATGTATGTACGTATATGTATATATATATTTTTTTAAAACACATTTTCAGCGGCAAAAAGTTATTCAATCCCCTTGATTTCAATGGAAGAGATACTATATAGATACATAACGGATCTGGTACCTCGCAAAACACTTCGATCGTAAATTACTAACGCAGTCTGAAAGGCACATCGAATTACGAATGACCCAGCGATCGTTGAGAGGGTCGGTTTGACACTGGCATATTATATATATATATATATATATATACTATATACCTATATATCTTCCAATCATGGAACTTTTTTGTCCAGATACGTGAGCCGAATGAGTTGTTCACACAGACATACGTACAGCTAGATAGACAGAGCGACAGACAGCCAGCCAGACAGACAGACAGGCAGACGAACTTATGGACAGACATACGTACACGAGGAGACAAATTTATGCACGGAATTCACTGAATGCAACTTTACGCGGTACAAGAGTATCGTTTGAATATCCAACAGGTTGTTGATCCTACTAACGGTGTGAAACGATTGTGCGCTGACACCGATGTGACAGACAGGCGTCACGTTGCATCACTTACACATTTACTTACATGAGTTTCTTGACACAGTTTGAAAAAAAAAAAACAAAAAAAAAAAAACGAGAAATAATTAACGAAAAACCAATCTGACGAAAGAAAGAAGATACCAATTTCTTATTCTCGCCCATCGAAACCCACCGTTGTACAAATATTTCGAATTATCGGAAACTGAAATCGAGCAAAGTTATAAGGATCTTGAAATTCGGAGCAAAGTTAGTTAAAATTGAAAACTGATGCTCCAAAAGCTTTCAAAGAGCTTCCAGTTAATTTTCGGTTCAGTTCTTAGCTGGTATTATATCTTGCGCATATACTATACTATATAGAAAATGCTCAGAAGATTCGTCAATAGACTTTATATAGGCTTAGTAAATCCGTTATTGGACGGGGTAAAGTTTGCCGAATAGATCATCACCGTGAATTTCGTAACTTAACCAGCTGGTACCATGCTGGTCTAACATTTGCTTAGGTTTAATCGGCTGTTTAAATTCGACGGAGGTGATTCGATATACAGCCTCCCTCACGTACCACATACGTATACTTTACTCTCAACAATCTTAATCTCCTCGTAGACTGATTAGCTCAAGAATAATGATGATCAATAATCAATGGTGATGATGATGGTATAAGGAGACACCATTCCTATACGTCGATCTTACTCAAATAACAAACTTTTTTATTTAATTAATCAATTTTTCATATGCTAATTGCTTTACCATAGCTGATCGAGATTCTGATGAGAAGTGGAGATTCAACGTCTAGTTTTTATTCTATAAACGCTTTTTTCTCATTCATGAAATCGAAGGTTCGAATATAGAAAGAATTTAATTTTTTATTTTTTTAGGGGTGGGGGGATTCTTTTGTGATTATAACAATATAACCAACTGTACGTCGGAGGTAATGATCTGTTGACGATTCTTATTAACGTCAAGTTATCTCGGGTACTAATTACACGCTCACGTATATTTCTCGTTGAACGCGAAATGTTTGGCATGTCTCGTTAGCAGGGGAGCATAGGCTGTGACCAAAGCACCAAGCGAGAAAGATTTATAAGGATACATATATAGAGGTATACGTACATGTGTGTGTGTGTGTGTATTTATGTATACCTATGTGTGTACTATGCAGTAAGTGAAGAGCGAGAGAGACCACCTACGAATACGTGGACGTTCACCACCGTTAATGAAAACGACGCCCCGTGTCTTTTTCCATTCAAGCAACGCGCCGCGTTACGAGGAGAGTAATCAACCGTAACTTGGAAAGATGTCCCTAATTTGTCCCGGACCAAGTTCGGGCTTTTGGGACTGGTAATGGCTAAAAGCACTGTTAAGTAGATGAGAAAAAAGACAAAAATCAACTTTCGTACGCAAAGATTTCATGAATCTGCCTAAGGTAGAGACGAAAAAATAAGAATATATATATAATATAGTACACGTATATGTATGACCCTCTTTCATCCCTTTCCACCGCCTCGGGGAACCGAGAATTAATTTGCAAGTGGTAATTAAAACCTGAGATGTATCAAATAAATTCAAAGACGCAAACTCCCGACGTGCCCGTTGAATTAAGGCGCTTGATATATATTCGGGATGATATTTTGATTTTGTGTATTAATCGCCTCGTTTTCCGAATTTTGTTCCTTCCTCTCTCGTTTTTTTCCTTTTTTTCTCCTCTTTTTTTTCTCATCTTCT
This sequence comes from Tenthredo livida, assembly GCA_963992785.1. NCBI lineage: Eukaryota > Metazoa > Arthropoda > Insecta > Hymenoptera > Tenthredinidae > Tenthredo > Tenthredo livida. The sequence continues at coordinate 2,085,020 of OZ023071.1, read as the reverse complement.
TTTCACTCTCGAGAGGCTCTTTAATTTTCTTCTTCATCTTCCTTATTGCCAGTCTATAGACTCTCCTTGTTTAAATTTTAATGATTTTTTTCTTTTCCTTTTTCTTTTTTTCTTTTCCTTTTTCTTTTTTTTTTTTTTTGTTATACTCCTATCTCTCCTTTTCACTTCCTTGCGACGGAGAGTAGAAGTGAGGCGTAAAGGCCTGAGAGAACTATTGTACGAACTCTTGTCGCTCGTCGTCGCTCGTAGTATGAACGCAAAGCGAGGGAACAAGCTAAGAGATAAAAATCTTTCGAACGATTAACGCCAGTTCGTTCCGGTACGTCAATCAGCCTGAAGTGACTTCAGAAAGAAGAGTAAAGATAATAATTATTGTCACGGAATGAAAGGAGTCGGTGTTCATGATGCACAGGGACGCCCTGCGCGCAATGTGCGATACTGACAATGGACCATCCGCGCTCTGATATATCTCCGATCCTTTTAATCTCTCTCCATAAAGTCGCGCCTGGTTCAAAGCCGCGCCTTCTTTGACCGAAAGATAAAAAAAAAAAAAAAAAAGAAAAAACATAAAAGTAAAAAAGAAAAAAAGGAAAAGAAAAAGTGGAGCGTGAAGCAAACGAATATGTTCCGGTAGATCGGTACAACAATCAACAGTGTGAACCTTATTTCCTTCATTCTATTTTTTTTTTTTGTTTTTTTTTTTTACTCTTCTCTCTTTCTATTCAGAATCAGAGATTTTTAACACTCGATGGGAAGTTTTTATAGTACCGCGAATTAGACAGCCACTGAACTAGAACATATGGAATAATAAAAGACGAAATAGAGTAGAAGGAACAAGCGACCCGAAGAATTATTACGGGTTGAAGAAGTAATGACAGCCGTGTGTAACTCATATGGGGCTATTTGTTTAAATGGCAGCTATCATATTCGGGGTATCGGAAAGCGATATAGAAATAGGTATAGGAAATAGGAGGATAGATGTATTGCGTACGTGACGCATCGGTCGGTCGATCGATCAATCTATTTCGTTGATCTTTGATGCCAACCAGTATTTGTGCCCAATTTAGACACGGAGCTGCGTTGGAAAGGATAAGAAGGTTTATGGTTAGCTGAGAGGTGGTTAACGGTCGAACTTATGCTTGCTCTTAGTTTATGGTTGAGAAATTGAGGTACATAGCTTAAAAGCACCAACGAAATTGCGTTTAAATTGCGAAACCAGTAGCTGTGAGAGGCTTTGATTAAAGACGAATTTCTAATGACAAGCGTACCTGCTAATTTGCTACGACTGAGTTTCATTAGTTTAATGAAATACCCGCTAACTCAAGCGGTAATAAGTTTCGCGATTAACGTTTCAACCGTCTCACTTTTTCATCCGCATTTTTACCCTACTCATATTATTCTTTAACAACGAAAATTTATTGCTTCCAAAAATTATTCACCCAAATAACGAAACAAACTATACCATCGCTTGTTTATTTCGCCAACAACAAGTGGCTACAGCGAACAATAGTATTTTCGATGGATACGATAAAGTAGAGAGACAGTTCTCTCCTCAGTTTCACAAGTTAAGAAAATTAATCCCCTTGATTACATTTTTTATTCCCATTTTATGCAACGTACCCCTTATATGAATAAATTTATACTTTTCTACGGCAAACTCTGATGCCATTTCCATTCTACAACCTCCGCTTCCTCCTTATTTCTTCGTCTTCTCTTTCTTCCAAGTTGTTCGCAGAGCACCGTCTCCGTTCGTTCTAATAGGTATAAAAAGAGTTGAGAAAAACTACCTCGGGCTCGTCTTATCACCTCAATACCATCAACTGCGAGGCCTCCCATTGCGTACAAGCAAACCGTATAGGTAGAGCTAGAATTTCAATCAAGATTCGAACCGAATCGCAAATTTATCGAGCAAGAATAGGTAGGTAGGTACTGCTGTCTCTTCCCGCTAAGTCTTCGCAGGAAGAGGAGTCGAAAGCTTCTTGATATGAGAACCCATCCTTCGCGAAGTCCTCTGAAGATGGTCTTCGTCTGCTACAACTAACTGTTGTCATTGAACGTACCTATACAGGCAGCTGGTACCTTCCTACCTATCTTATACCCTGCCAATATCAATCAACAAACATTCGACTTGGCCAAACCATCGACTTTGGGGGATACAACTAATGGCCTTTTGATGTACCGTCTTAAACCCAAACAACGTCGTTTTGTCCCATTGACGTAACCCGTTCAACGAAACAAACAGACCGATCTAACGTCAGATATTGACAGCAAACAATCGTGGAAGTGGTTGACGGCGGAGGAGAAGCTGGGACGGGTCCACACGTTATCCATATACCCGCAGCTTCCCTTGTCGGGTAATTCTTGATTACGGTTGAGCCAGAGATCTTGGATATCAATTTTATTTTTCGATCGAACTGCACATCCGCGTTCCAACTTTACCATTCTTTTAATACAACTGTCCGCCCTTCGCGATGCGGTAAGATGCTGCGGAAGAAGGATGTTTAATGTATGCAACTCACGTCTCGGTTAAGGTGTGAGCCTTGGGTAATGGACGTATGCAATAACCGAGAGAATAAGAGGAAGGAGAAGAGGAGGAGAACCGCGGAACCAAACTGCTGGAAGACTACGGTGGGCGTCGATGGCCATCACCTTCGCCCTTACAGATGGAATTTCTGTCTTTCTCCTTGTCTGAACGTACTGTGAGCGAAGCTGCGAGGAGGGAATGAGGAACTTTTTACGCAACGGAAGCTGTAAATGTGGAAAATAGGTATATATAAGTTTACGCTTTCCAGTTTCGCTCGACCGTGCCCCCTCGTACATATACATATATACCTATATATATTATTCCGCGGATATATTCCATGCATTAAAATTGCACTCTGGGAAGGCGGATAGAGAGGTAGAGGAGAAATCGAGGATGGAGGAGGAGAGAGAAACTAAGTTTTAGCAACGTATATAGAGCGGAGGTCTTTTCCTACCCCATACCGACCGAGATAACGCGTAATTAGTGCGACTAATTAAACGGAATGGATAATTCAGTCAAACTACCGGAGTTCTGGAACGGCGAGGATTTGAGATTCGAATGTTTTTTCCTTTTTTTTTTTTTTCATTTTCCTTTCACTGTGGTAAAGAAACTGCGCCTCTATCTGTATACGCGCAGAGTAGAGCTTCAGAAGAGGAGAGAAAATAACTTTGAAAATGAATTAAATGAATTAAACGAATTAAACAAACGTCCACGTGTATACTTCCGTTGATAAAGTACAATTTCGGTTTATTAACTTCTACCCGAGGGGTAGGTAGGTAGGAAGTAGGTGGGTAGATTTTACGATTTTACAGAGGGAAACGGTTTGTGTAAATAATATTCTGTACCTACCGCTAACAGCAGCATATGCAAGAGCTTTGAAATCCCACTTGAGACTTCAGCTAAATATATGAATAAATGGAAAACGTAGAAAATGCAATAATTCTATACACACTATAATACCGTATAAAAATGCAACGAGAAAAGTTCTCGGTAGTTGGGATACCCTTATATGTATTTATACTCTTGTATATATACGTGGGCATCTTCCCGCGATTCTCGCGAATTCTCCAACATTTTCTGTTCACTGAACCAGGGCGAAAATCGTGATTCGAGAAGAGTTGAACTCTTAACGAGAATAGGTAACGATGAAACTAACTTTTTCCTATTCTCGCTGGGGGAGATGAGCCTTGTTTCCTCTTCGGGGTAAAGAGCAGCAGCCCCATCGCTCTTTGCGTTCTTTATCCGAGATTGAAACCGTCCAGGGATTAGTAAATCAACGTAGGGGTGATTTATGTACTTTGTTAGTTTCACGCTAGTGTAGTATATAGGTCAGAAAATAAGAAGCTTCAAGAATTCAAAACAAGACGAAATTTTGCCAATCAGCTTCCTTCGACTTGGCGATAATTAAATCGAATAATTGATCAGAGAGAACGAGAAAGAGAGAGAGAGAGAGAGACAATGAAAGTAAAAGTAACAATAACGGTACGCGTAAGGCGCAGAAATACAGATTTTGGCAATAAGGTAAAAGCCCGCCTTCTCTGAGATTAGCTTTTATTAACTGCAATTAAAATCAAGTATACCCATTTTGCCTTAGGATTTCATTATAAAATATATAATATAAGGGATGATAAAACGTTATGAAGATTGAAGAATAAGGTGGAATATTATTGCTACTCAACGAATCGTTCATAAAAGAAACAAAATCACTATACATATAATGTAAGCCATAGGGTATAGGGTATAACCTCAGGTTACACACATTTGTGGAAAGTAAATCTGCTTGCGAACGTTATTACTCTTCAACCTGATGGAATAGACTTTCTTAAGCTTATAAATTATCCTGTCATCGCAGTAAATGCGAAGGGTATAAAGATAAAAGTGGTGAGGACACAGGGGGCTGCAGGGGCTACCAAAGCGACAATAGACATAAGTAATCTGTCCTCGATTTCTCCTCTTGCTCTTCATTGATTTATAACTGATCCCATGGATTGGGTGATATTTATTGGTAGCCGCAGACGTCTGGCTTATTGATCCTCAGAGGATTTACTGTGTCCTCGTCGGTCGTCCGAAGAACAATGGCCACATCCCTGGTCCACGGGCTTAGGTATAACCACGCGTTGTTTCCGGGCCGATTCCCCCATCCGAATTATATTTCTCTTTATATTTTCATCAGAGATATAGAAAACAGAAAATATACAGAAAATATTTGACGTACAAAATAATTCGGCTTTTTCGAGTTGATTAAAAATCGTTGCTAAAAAACGAATAACAATTCTGTTTACGCTGATCATACAGAGAGAGAGAGAGAGAGAGATAGAGATAGAGAGATAGAGAGTTGCGGCGAAAAAATATGTTTCCAATACAGCAGATCCATCCCCGGATAAACCACGAAGGATGTGAATGTAAATATGTATAGCAGACAGACGAACAGACAGATAGACAGACGATAGAGTCGAGTGAGAGACATAACAGCGAAATATTAAATATAGGATAAAGAATCGAGGTGTGTTTTCCAATATTTTTTTTTCCCGTATTTGAAATAGCGTGGGACCGCAGCGAGACCGTAGTTGTGGTATAGGTGAAAATCGAAGTTATTGGAAGCATGTAAATAATAACCGACAGCTAGGGTAGGGAAACAACGTGATGGCCGCGTGCCAGTTTTCTCTACGAAAGAACAAAACGAAATTTATTTCCTTCGGATATGCGAGCGAGTATAAGTCGGAGCTGGTTTCCATTCGCTGATCGCTACCCGGGTTTAGATTACGTGAATTAGGGTTACTGTTTACTTTATACCTATTTCGCGTGTCTGCAGCGTAAGGGTGGGTAGGTATAGTGGAAAATATCGCGTCTTGAACAAAGGTGCTCGATTATTAAACGAACGATATCATCGTAAACCTTTTCTAACGCCTAGCCCATGCAATTTGGCATTTTAAAATTCCCCCTCCCCTAATCCCTCTTTAAAACAGTCTAAAATATTGTTGACGTCGACATTAGCTGGCTAATCTACTGACATTCACGATCAGCGGAAGTCTATCAAGTGCTAAAGATCAAAATCTCCGTGTTTAGTCGGCTGATGTTGGCATTAGCCAGCTTAGGTCATTAGGGGTAGCAAAATCTGCTTGAAAAACTTGTCGTGAATACAGCGGCAATCCCCCTCCCCCCTCAAATAGCAAATTAGAACCGTCAATTTTTCTCCCACGATTTATTGATCCCAGTCAATTTTTTCCGACCCTTAAGCTTGCGAGAATTAAATGAGAAAAAAAATAGTATGGATACGTCTTTCCCCACAGAATAGTGAAAAAATCGCTGAAACAGCCCGGAATGAAATTTCATTCCGGGTTTCGGTGTTGACTAGCTAGGAAATATCCCTCTCTTTATTTCTACGTAGCAACGTTCTTTCTTCCACGTATTACATAGCGGTGAATGAAACTGAGCTGTGAAATTGTCCGAGGGGGAGATATAAGAACCAATTTGCATACCCTTCGAGACACGATGGTCTTTCGCTGTGGCTTGTTACTATCCTAATTATTATAATTTCATTTTATATACCAGATACAATATTCATGTGGCAGAGCTATAATAGGGGACGCGCGCGGTTTTATTAACATCAAACTTCATTCTAAACGTATGAAAATCCAATACATAATATTAAGCACGACACATGTAAGGCTCATCATTCTTCTGAAGTAGAACGCCGTGATGATCACGTGGAATAAATAATTATTAATTATCGTATAATCACACGGAATTAACGAGCCTTGGGTCATTACTCAAAGGTAATGAACGGACGTTGGGAATAGGAAAATAGGAACTAGCCTAGACCGGGCTGGCCTCGACACGGAAGCAAATCTTGCGCGGCATCCCATCGGTTCAAGTGCTGTACACGCGATGCGAATATTGCAGCATATATGTAGTCCCTTATCGGTACCGTATAACGTGTACCTAAGTCAGACCTCTCGGGATAAGAGTTGAAGCCAAGTGAGGCGAAGTGAAGTGAGGTGAAGTGAAGTGAAGCGAAGCGAAGTGAAGAAGAAGATGAAGCTGGTGTAATAGATATATATAATAGCAGAGTTGAAGGAAGCCGCTACCGCCGACCACACTTTCCCAGGCCTAATTGCACCGAGTGTGTAACTCGAGTTGCTAAGGCCAATGATGTAATGATACGTGTAGCGGTGTAAAAATTAGTGTAACTCATGACTGGCCAGTTATGTACCGCAGGGAGTAGGATGTGGACGGGAACTGCAGGCCGTGTCGTTATATCGACGGTTGATTGAATTGAAAAATGACCAAGAATCATAAAGGTAATTTGAATTCCTTATACGCCAGTGGTAGGTATAACTCCTCGAAGAGTGGAATTCACAATAAAAATCGGTCGTTTCATCAGCGAGAACTTTTGCCTGAAAGAAATAGAAGAGTCAGTGGTCTGCAGCGTTTGGGTTTAGTTCGGACCGAAATATGGAAGCCGAAAATAGTTACGCACCATAGGAATCCAGAGCAAGTTAAAACCGCGGTATTTCCAGCTGTTTCTCATTAGTGATAAAAATTCCCACTTTATTTTCTCGATTATTTTCCCCATTTTATTTCTAAATAAAATTAGAATCAGGGAAAGAGCTGCCATCAATCAATTAAACGTAAACAGGGGTTTAACGACTGTCCTTTAGGCTTGATAAATTTATAAATAGCTATGGTGTGGAAGTAGCTGCTCTGACGTTTATACCTACCCACTTCCCTCAATGTCGAGTGAAATACGTACGTCTGGATTCAGCGCCTATAGAATTCGCTAGTGATAAATTAGAATCGACTATTCCGTCCGCGAAGGTGATTTGTACTAAAATTGGTTAGACCGAAGCAAAATGTGAACGGGAAAGGTAGCCAGGGTCAAACTGTTCACGGTATTCCTTGACCGTTCAGCACGGCAGACGTACGTCAATGGTCCTAATGAAATGAGAGAAGGCGATTTGGTGGCCAGTTTCTGCACGTTTGCTTGTTAGTTCGCAAACGTGCGAATAACTGCAGTATGATTCAGCACCAAATGACGCTATTGAAAAAAGTGCTTGTTGGTACTCATATACGCGGTTCCTTCGCGAACCTCTCGATCAAGAGTTACCCTCTAATTCGCAATCTTGAATCAACGATCAATCACTCAGCCAATTTCTAATCCCATTTGTTTCGCAATTGGTAGGTACTTTGGAATATCCTAATCTGTTAGAGCGGACTCCACTTCACTCCGGTTTTCAAGTCTCGTAAGCCGACTGTGCACGAAGAGGCATTTAATTTAGACCCAGGATAAAGTAGCGGGCTGTCCCCCTCGCTACCGCATCTCCGTCTTTATTCTCCTCTTTACTGATCCGTCCAACCTTTATTTCCCATCTTCGTCCCTTCGTTCCCTCGAAGGTTATCGGTGCCACCTAGGAGTGATTAAGACCCTGCGGGTCTTTTCGCTCTGTATATCTCGCTGGGAAATTCATCAAACGATTCCTCCGGCTTTTTAATTCTTCGTCGACTGTCACCGAGGAAAAGTTCTACCATCATTTGCGATGTTTGAGACATTCGAGAAATGGGAAAAAATGATGATGCGGATATGTTTCAAAGAGCAATTGCAGATGAGGGGAGAATCTATCCACCCAGTTTCTCTCCTCTTGTCGCAAAGAAAAAAAAAGAAAAGAAAGGAATATAAGTATTTGGTCTTCTCACGCCTGCAGGATGTTGGAGTGTCTTCTCACGATCAGGATCGCTTGGGTAAAGGACCGCAGTGCTTACTCCTGGAATTGAGAAAATAATCCGAGATAAATGAAACGGTGTGGGTACGTCGATGGACGTGCTAGGAGATACTAAAGACAACGACACGTTTTGATCATCAATACTCTGCGTCTTACGAGGGAAAAAGCTCTCTAGTTCTACTCAATTAAATAAGAAAGTGTGGGCGTCAACAGTACCTACCTATATGTATTCAAAGAACTTGCGAATCGAGGAGAGAAACTTTCGAGACTTTTGCACTCACCCCTACACGGAGCAATTGTTTTCTCACTTTACCTTCACCCTCGTATATTTATCGAGCACTTTACTCGTCCGGAATAAGATGGAGCGCATAAAGTCACTGGCTGTCCCAAAGTCCATCGTGAGTCCGTTTCAGCTCTTCGACTAAGAAATAACGTGAAGGAAAACACATCTAGCATCTGCAGTAAGAAATCGCTCCTGAGCTCATTTTATTAGGATCTCTGCAGAATCACCGTGGGAATCTAATATATGGGTGTCTACGACGATCCCTTATGCTTGCTGCGAGTCCCGAGATGAAAATTTTCTGAAACGTTACTCCGAACTTGAATTAGCATTAATCCCCGATGGCAAAGTCTCGTGTTCATCTCTGTAATCGCAAGGTGTGACGAGAACACACTTCATAAGACTTTAACTGTATTTAGTTGGAGTAGGCGGCGTATAATACTTGTATAAAGGGTAAGTAAGGGATAGAACAGAGTTGGCTTAGCTTGTCGTTAACACGATTGGTACTAGAGTGAGGCCGCAGTGAGCAACGACGCGCGGTGGGATATCGCGTTTGCGACGTCGAGTTGAAAGCCGGCTAAAATTACGCCGTTTTACATGCAAATGTTATGGTCCTGCGCGCCATGCCGCGGATGGAACAGCATCACCTCAAAACCAGACTCGCTTTCCTCCATCTCATCCCTCATCCTCTCCCGCTATCCGTTGACGATAATTATTTTATCTTACTTAGCGTTGGTCTCGAACAAACTCAGCCTGCACCACCAACCCTTATATAGTTGTATATATATATCTATATGTATGTATATACCTACGCTCAGAGTTGGTCGGTTGGTCCTGATGCTGTTATCAATGTGGTTATAACTAAGACGAAGACGTCACGACGGGGTTCCGCACCGTCTGACGAACGGAGCTTTCGACGTTGTCGTCGGCCCCGTACCGTTACAATTAGGGTAGTAACGTGTTGGTTTAGGGTAGACGACGCATGGAGTAACGATAAATACCTATTGACGTGAACCCTCCCGTGCGTCTAACAGGTTAATTCAGTTGACAAGGGTAAAATTATTGCGAAGTTTGATCAACGCTAAGTCGTAGTCTTCTGATCCGGGATAAAGGACAGATAGGTATCATTCCCTTTTCTAAACCAAGGAATTAGAAATTTCTTTTATTTTTCAAGGGATTACTAAATTATCATATATTTTCTCATTCTTTATTTCCTGTCGGAATAATTCTCTTGTCAAATATTATACCTAGTGGGGAGTTTGGTTTCCTTTTTTTTTCTTTTTTTTTTCACCCTGGGGTAACGATGTTATTTCCTGGTTTAACGGATCAAGGAAGGATTTGGGGAAAATTGTCTTTTTTTCTCTCTCTCTCTCTCTCTCATTTTTGCAACGAAAATTTGGTAATTTTTTTGTCAGCCCAAAGACCGATGAAAAATACGACTAAATTATTGCAGAGTACCGGAAGAGAATTTGGAGACGTTATCTCGCGGTATGCGACCCGCATGGAGATGAGAAAATATCTCGTAGACAAATGGAGTCAGATATCTCGGAGATAGGAATGCTCCGAGTGGATGAACGATACGGGTGATCCTTGTAAGCGTTCCGTATATAGTCCTTTTGTTTCGTCCCTCGCATCTCTGGCCCTTAATATTTCACGTGACGAGGTAAATACCGATCTCGAATGTTCCTTGCAATTGAATTCTTAAGCAGAAAACGAAATTCTACAATTTTACTACCTTTTCTTTCTTTTCTTCTTTCCTTTTTCAATCAATTATTTAAAGATCGATCGTTTTATTTCGCTCTCAGGCTTCTCCATTAAATATCGAGATCAATTTAGTTCTTGAGGCTGAGTCAGAAATAGAAAGAGCTTCATGCTTCAATTTTCCTCGATAAGTTGAGTGCAAATCATTGAGATCCTCCGTTTGGCCAAAAACCAATTAATAGTTGTACAATTTCTGGCACCACTTTCATTTTCAATCTTCAAACCATAAATCCTCGATGACAGATAGGATGACGTTGGATGCCGGTGTAATTCCTTCCTTGGGAGGTTTCGCGATACTATAAAAGGCGATAAAATCGGTGCTTGGTGACTCCCACTTCCTCTCTTCCTCTGGCCCCTAGCCCCTTATAATTTCGGCACGTTCGATCGAGCAACTAAAAGCAAACCACGTACGACTACTTCTGTATCGTGAGAAAGAGACGAAAAAAAGGAAAAGAAAAAATAAGAAGAAGTCCTGACTTTTTCTTGCCTTTCTGGAGCAGGACAATTCAGTCGAAGATATTGTTATCTGTTTCCACGCTTGAGGAGAAAATAAGGAACTGGCGAAGGAAGGAATCGGGGTTTTATTCAAAAGCCTCTAGCTTCTTCTTCTTCGTCGTCGACGACGGCTCTTCGGACCGCTTGGCGTTGCTTCCGATGCTGTGAGAATTCAAAGATCGCCTAAATTCGAGTTTCATTTTTTATTTCCTTATATACCTCACGCGTTTCACCTTCTGAATTCACATCGACCCTATATCCGGGGGTTCTGGGGTGACAAGACTTCGGAAAAGCCAGCTTCAAGACACGTCACATCGAATCCGAAACCGACAAACGTGTTACTGCTCGAATTTTCTTTTCTTTTCATTTCGTTCCCTTTCCTTATTTTTTCTTCCTCCTCTTCGGACAAGTCAACCCTGGGCACCAGCAGCAGTCCCCCTCCCCCCTGCCCCGCCCCCTTAATTAGTGGACTAACTGCAGGCGCGATATCGCGAAATCTGAAAAATAATCTTGGTATATTTAATTGCTCCGTTACGTAATGTCGTTAGTTTAAACTTCTCTTTCGCAGTTTCATAAATGTAGGTATAGGCAAGTTTCTTCCCTTCTTGAATCCCAAGTATTAACTTATAACAATAATTCTAGTTAAATTTCTAATTAAAAATCTTAACAAGGCACATCTAATTGACGTACTTTCACGCGCTATAGCTGCTTCTGTAATGATCAGCTAATCTCGGAAATTAATCCCCCCCACCCAAAAGTATAAGGAAGAGAAGAAAAAAAAAACGCTACATCCTACTCCTGCAGTTATTGAAACGTAAAGAAGTTTTTGACGAGTCGAGCTCTCCTCGTTACTTTGACGTTTTTTCTTTTTTTTTTTTGCCAATCGTATGCATATATACCTATATCTACGTAGGCATATACGTCATACGTTTTGCGCATATTCTTTTTTTTTTTTTTTGCCACCCACGCTAGCATCCAATTTGGATGAGCAACCCAAGTCTTCTCTTTGTCGAGACATGGAGGAACTGAACGTGTCATGGTAGACGAGGCTATTAATCAAACGTTGTGGTACCATAAGGCGAAGAGACCGTCACGGGCAGAGATCCACCTGGACAAACGTTTGTTTTGTAAGAACGTAGTGGTGCAGGCAGAGAGGCAAGAGTGAGCTGGGACCACACGCTGAGTGTATCTCTTCGGGGGTGGTTCGCCATCTTGAAAACGTTCATAGAATGATGTACAATGTGGGTATAATAAAATATGTATGCGATGTGCATACATATAAATATGAAGCTTTGGTCGGGGGGCAAGGGAAAAGAAATGATGGAGAAAAAGCAGCTTCTGAATAGAAAAGGAGAAAAGAATCAGGAGTAGGTATCTGCACACCTAGAATAAAACTTACATAGGTATATGTACCTACACAAGATTCGGCAAATATGTGAAGGTAAAGATTGCGACGTGAGACGACCATGCGAAATCGGGTATTCCCACCCTACTACATAATAAATACAGCCTTCCGCGAGTCACCACTTCGTCGGAGGTAGGGTAAGATGTGACTCGGTTATACTAAACGTGTGAATTGATTACGGTGTAAATGTCCCATCGACTAGTATCCCAAAAATTGATTTACGACGAAGATGAAGAAGCAGAAGAAGAAAAAGAAAAAGAAAGAGATGCGGTATTCTGAACCCGATTTCGGAGCTTTCACCGACAACATTTTCTCCCTTGGTGTAAATGGATGCTGGTATGATATCGTAGTGGTGGTAGTGGTGGTGGTAAAGCTCATGCGGTAAAGGACGCGGACGCGGATGTGGATGTGAACGGGGAGGTTGGGGGTAGAGTAAAAGGCGACGGGAATGGCAAGGACCCAGTAAGGATCGGCGAAGAATGAGGAGAAAGATGAAGGTACACGACCAAGGCGGATCTGGAGCCCTTACTGCCGACATAACTCCTTGCGGTCTCTACCTTCCGGAATCCCCACCTTCTTCTTCCTCATTCTCTTGCTGGAGAGTTTGTCCGGACTATGTTCGTCCGTGTTCCTTCATGTTTCGGCCTTCTACTCTCTGGTCCACGTCTTGTTCCGGGTTTCTTTGACTGGACCATATATTGCGTCTCTGGAGCTCTTTCGAATATCCGCAAACTTTTGTGCCATATGACATGTAATATAACAGCTCGGTGCAGCTCTTATCCAAACTTATTTCCGCCGCGAACGAGGCATTAAATTTCACTTCCATTTGGATCATCCCTTCTCGGTTTTCATCCAATTTTTTACCGTTTTATTACCGGAGATCATCTCATGGAGATTATCTAGTCAATTTTCACGATGCAGGCAGGTTCTTCTGTTTGCTCGGTATAAAAAGTCGAAAATATTTTCTCGGGCACATTTTGATTCGATCTTATCTTCCTTTCTTCTTCTATTCTATGTGGATATCGGCTGCACATATGGGTCCATGTATACATGGAACCGGAGCCGGCTTACCCTTGGAGGAAACCAGCGAAGCGCCAACCTTTTGTTGGTTGTTAGTTTCACGGGTCGTGAGTTTGATGGGTAGCCATTCTCCGTTTGACCGTAGACTCTAGTTCCCACTTGCTAGAACGGCTATCTTATATTTGAATTCGTTGGTAAAGGTAAACGCGAGTTCGAGATAAAAGAAAGAAAAAGCAAAAACGTTGCAGAACTTTACAGAACACATATTCCCATAAATAAAGAAGGAAAGACATAGGAAGACCGTCGAGCAATGTCAGCTTTTCATCGACCTAAAGCAAGTAGCTCTGACCGTATTTTTTTGTTTTTTCGGGGGAAAATCAACGGAGTTAGGGAGTGAATCAGTATGCAGGGGTTTTTCGATAATTCTTTAAGAAATTTGTTCACGTTTTAATTAAAACGTTGAAACGTTAAAACGACCGCGACGTGCCCCCCGTGGGTCTTGAAATATTTAGTGGACGTTAACATCGCGTGGCCCAACGAGTCGTGAAATATTCAACTATTGTACCTGGTACTTGGAACCTCCAGTTTGTCAATGCGCTCAACGACTCGGTTGTACTTGGGGTGTAAAGTGGAAAGTGTACAGTGGAAAGTACAAAGAGAAAAATGAAAAAGGAAGCTGATTGTAACAATTTTATGAGAAGAGAGCGCGTTTCGAATCGTTGTTTCCCGTGACATTTTTTCACGTTGAAATTGAATGCAGGTATCCAATCCTCATAATGGTGATCTGCAAAGGAACCGCGGTCCGGCGAAACGCCGGTAAGAATTATTTGAAAACGCGGAGAATTGAAATCTGCGGGAGGCAATCTCGTCCCTTCGGCACCCTTCTGTCAATTTATAATCATGTTTATCCCGTTACGCCTCAAGGAAGAACAATCGCGGACAGGGAACAGAACGATACATCGATCGACGTAGTACCCTTTTCACTTTAAAAGGATTTAGTAATTGAGAATCGTCAGACGTCTAGCCTGTCAGTTGCCAATCAGTTCGAAATGCACCCGAGTAAATACCTACCCTTCTCAGATCTCGTTTCTCTCTTCTCTCTTCATCACAGTTACGCACGCTATTGGAATTGCCCTATAGAGATTTCGCTGAGTTAGGAGTTACCAGCTCGTATCTTGCCTCCAGAAGCCCCTTTCGAAAATCGGAGACCTTTCGCAGTCACGCACATATACCTATACTATATTTTCGTATTTTGCACAAGGTTGTTATAACGCTGAGCAATAATAATCTAACCGAGACAAATTGTTGTGCCTTTGATGTTGGGTGTTGGAACCGTCAGGAAATGATCATTAAAATGAAATTTGTACCGGTTCTGCCACCCTAACGCATCAAGTAGGTAGCCTGCAGGTATATGTATGCACATAGCAACTACCGGGTCTACCATAAAAGATATATAGGCTACGGGGCGCAATACACGTCAGGGTGGAATGGAGCAGGGAATTTGCGGAGGGGTGTACGTGGGTGGATGACGAGGGGAAGTTTATTCAATGTGGTAATTTGGAAGGCAATTTACATCTCATTCTCTGAAATACGGGGGGATGAAGATTTCCATGTGCGCCCAAGATCTATTCTCCAACTTTTTTTTCTCTCTCTCTCTCTCTCTCTCTCTCTCTCTCTTTTTCCTCCTTAAGTATATATTTGTTTTATTTTAGTTTTTCTATACGTATTCGCAGATCTTACCTCTTACCTCTCACCGACACCATTCTATTCCGCGATATCCGGTACATTAAGCTGCAGAGGCGATGCAAAACTCTCGTCAGTCATTTCCGACAGGAAAAACTCTTCCGATATTCTGTATTGAGAATTATATATAAGCGATCAGCTACCCCTGCAATAAACTTTTGGAGAAAAATCACCAGAAAGTAGATTGATTTGATTAAAGAAAATTTACTGTATGTAGATAAAGTGAAAAATTATGGTTTATTCATTTTTCTTTTCTTTTTTGTTTCTCTTTTATCGCGTTTGCATATTCGCGATTAATCGAAAATCTCTGGAGCCAGGATATTTCGCTGAAACGTTATTTGGCGAATCCCGAGTGGCTGCCTGCATGGCACACATCCATCCACCCGACCCGACCTGTAATACGTTCTTGATGGCTTTGTCAATACAAAAGAGAGAACTTCGCCCCCGATTTGAAGCAAAAAATGTTTAATATTAAAAATGGTCTAAATGACTGAAAAAAAATGTAAGATTTAAGTCGAAAACCAACACCTCCGCGTCTCCTATCATACATATATATGGTATATATCACGTATACATATGTCTATATTTTTGCGATGCAATATACCCCCGCGAAATATACCCGTGCTATCTTCTGCTCGTCAGCAGACCTGCTCTATAAATTCAAATCCAGTAAATCTACCCCAGAATGTAAAAGAGAAAAAAAGAACCATACGAAAAAAGAAAATACGAAATTTCACCAGCACTTTATCGTTCCTATTATATTCCAAGGGTTTTAAAACTTGGCGAAAACTTTTCTGCCGTGTCTACTTCAGGTGAATGCAAAAAGTTAGAGATGATTTATGTACCGTGACGTATTTTCTTATGATAATGATGATGATGATGATGATGATGATGATGATGATGATTTGAGGAAAAGGAAGAGCGATACTGTATTCGAGTGAAATCTATTGGTCGAAGAATCGTTTCATAACAATCGGGACCATTTTTTATTTTTTACTCTTTCTTCTATCGTTTTTGGCTAGTGAATGTTTCGAATAAATTTTTGAGAATTTACCCATTCCTGTATGTACCTACCTAAGTGGAGTTGATCTCTAGGGTTAACCAATTTAACAAAAAATCAACGCAGCAGTACTTTATCTCAAACGACCCTGACAAATTTTGCGCTACAAAATCTGCTCTACAAGCACCCGAGGGACTCGGACGGTTGTCAACGTGAGCTGGATACTTTCGTGACTTCGTTTTTCACCCTTTTTTTTTATTTTTTTTTATTTTTTTTTATTGCGTTTACGAACACAGCCTCCGTAATTTCGTATACAAATTTAGTAATTACGAATTGGGAGTCGGAGTAACGTCATAAAAAAAAAAGAAAAAAAACAGACGATAAGACTTTCTGAAATCCTATAAAAATTCTTCTACCTCTTCCTTATACAAGCCGTGGTGTTTGACTTATTTCGCGACAAAAGTTGCGGAAGAAATCGAGCCCAGTTCGATGATTCCATCAATGTGTTATTCTAACGACCCAATTACGAGTTACTGCTTTCCGAAGTGCCACAGCGTGCCTTGCCGCCAGAAAACGAGCGATAAATCGTAATTGAGATATCTGGATGATATTTTATTGGATATTGTGAGATCCAGTTCGAGTTTTCCTCTGCAATATTTTCCCCCGTGGATCTAAGCGTATAAAATCTTTGCGAAATATTACATTCATCTATGATCGCAAGTAGAGAGGTAGAAGCTGAAAATTTCAGATAAAACGAGATTATAAGGTCCGTTTTTTTTTTTTTGGTTTCTTATTTTTTATTCACTTTTCGGTATGGTAGGTTTCATCTGAAAACTTATACGATCATGTATGTACAATGTACATACGTAGCTGTTAGATGCAGCTGCAACGTTGCACAAGGGTGTTATACTGGTGTAATAGATCTTAACACTTAAAACATATCCCCGTCAGCAGGTCTGCTCTTTTGCCGAGGTTTATGAGTAACAGGATATTGTCAGCCTCGTAAACTACCGAACAAATCACTATAAATTCGAATCATATAACTTAACTACGGCACTCTGTATATAAGGCAGCTTTTTCTCACGACATAGACGTTGGTCTATAACGTTAAGTTAAAACTGGAATATGCTTAACGGATCAAGATTGCAGATGGTATTTTATCGCGTTTTATGTATATAAGGAGGGTGAAAAACAAAGGAAAAAGAAAAAGGTGAAAAAAAAGTAAAATATTAGCAAAAATTTTAAACAGTGTATAGTAATCGGATTACTTGAGATTCATTTATTCGTTATAGAAAAATGGTCGACTCAAAGCTTTTAGAAAATCGTGACCGAGCTTTATCGTTGATCAAGCGAATTGTTAAGCTTAAATTTCTCACCTGCCTTGGTACAACTTGTTAATTTGTTTAATCGCGATCAACCGGCAGCAGCTTTAAGCCCTGGTATTGCTGGTGCTGGTGCTGGTGGTGGTGCTGGTGCTTTTGTCGTAGTTTAAAGAGATTTTTATTTCCCGTATATTTCCATCGCAGCATTTAGCGCGAGGACTTGGCGTTAAAATTTAATCGGTGATTGTAATTCTAAGTGGAAACGCCTTTTTCCTTTGTTAGCAAAAGTCGTCTCCATTGTCAGCGAAGCGGAGTTCATTTGATATTTAATACGACAGATTTATATAATGACATAGTTAAGCTTTGACCCTATAGCTCCGTCCAAATTGTTAAATGAAAATTCACGTCGCTCATCCTACCCCGTATCCCTACCGTATATATATAATATAATATACGTATACATATATATATATATACATACTCTGATATTAAAATCCAGAGCCCTCTCGTTACGTTGATTAAATTTTAGAAATTATTATTTTACCTTATTCAAGAATAAAAACTAACACGGGATTACTATGCTACTAACGTCTATTAAAAATTCAAATTATGCTATAGTCACTTACCTTAAAATAACAAATTATTATAATTCAAAGTAGGCATATATACGTACGTATGTATGTACCTATGCATATAATATGCATATTCACTGAGGTGAAAATTTTCACCTAGTCAAACCAACCCTGCATTTGTATAATTGATATACATACATTATCTTAAACGAGGCGTAACTCGGTCTCTTACTGGGCATATTAAGGATATGGTAATGTAACCAAGATTCAATATTCATACGCTAAACGGGACCGCTCAGTATTCAACTCTGCGAATCTATTTTAGACAAACGTTACCCTATATACCGGGCTAAATTTCTATCGTTAAATTTAAGATTACGTAAATTTCGCAATTTATCACACAAATATGTTATTCATGTTTCAGGAAACATTAAGACCAAGGCGATTCTGGACGTTGAGACTAAAACTGGATATTGGTTGACCGTTTATGCCCAGGACCACGGTGTCGTACCTCTCAGCTCTAAGGTGGAGGTAAGAAATTTATCACAATATTTTATCGAACTAATTTCATTTTCTTTATTTCTTATTCGAGTATATTGAATACGATATACTATAAGAGAGATATATATTGAGGATATTGAACTCTCTGATTAATAAACCAGTTGTAAAAAAATCTCTAATCAAATTTATCAAACTCCGAGTTGTTTTATATCTCATCGTAATCGTATATGTATAATACTATCGCTCGTTATATACCTATGGCTACGCGAAGATCACATTATTACATAGCTATACAGCTACATCTTATGCCTACCTACCCATCTACCTACGCTATTTCATCTTGTACTACCTATCCCCAATTATCTACAACGAGGCAGTAAATTAATACGACCTTAAAAGTTTATCGACTAAATCTATGGGCAAGATAGGTGACAGTTTTATTTATCAACGTCAGATTCATTCCCTACGATATATTATCATACTTTTAATATTCGACTTTGAAAAATCTTCGCGGAATTCAATGCAACGATTAAATAGCTTACATTATTTTCAAATCACTGATAACTTATGCAGAGTTATTCTACCGATTTGTTATACTCACAGCTCGAATTTCCAGGATCTTAAAACATAATTAACCCAAGACGGTCACACCTCATGAGAATCCCGTGGTGGTCATATGGGGTGTGACACACCCCAGCACTTTGAAGCGCTGTAGAATTTCGTAGAATTATCCGGGGGGCCCCAAAAAAATTGACAACATATTTCAAACGTTTCTCTATTAACCCATTCAAGAATGAAACGAAAATTTTAGTTTTAAGTATGTTTAAAAAATTCGTGAAAAAAAAATTTGCGAGAAAAAAAAAATTAAAAATTTCAAAAAAAATAAAAACTCTAGTTAGAGGTAATAACGTCGGTTTCCGGGATTGAGAGGCCGAAATTCGAGCTCGAAAATAACTTGGGGTGTGTCACACCCCATATGACCATCTTGGGTTAAAAATTCATTCAGATTTTATTGACATCGAATTAGATTGGTTATCGTATCGTTCATCTAAAATTTTAGCCAAATTTTGAGGAAATATTATCTACATCGATGTAGTTTCGTAGCGAATCAATATTTACTCGAAATTGAAAACAATAAAAAAAATAAAAAAATTCAAAATCTCAAATAATGATGAGATATTTTTCGTAACAATTTTTCAAACGTTGGATTATTGGAATTGATTTTAGAAACCGATCCCGTAAATAATTGATATTCCTGAATAATTACTTTTCTCCCCGAAAAAAAAAAAAAAAAAAAAATTGTTCAGGGGATAAAATAGACACGTCTTGATTTTATTCAAGGAACTTATCGAGCCGATGTTCGCGCAGGTTTACATAGCGGTTCTAGACGAGAACGACAACACACCGCTGACAGAATTACCGGTCTATTATCCATCTGTACCTGAGAATTCTCCCGCTGGAGTGAGCGTGGTCCAGGTCCGTGCTTTCGATCGTGACGTCTCACCCCAAAAGCTCACCTTCGCTATTACCAGCGGTAACCCTGAGGGTTATTTTCTCATCAATTCTACAACGGGTAAGTCTACAAATCAAAATCACGAGTGTTAATTAAAGTCTGCCTCAGCGAATATAATGGGGGGGGTTCAAATTAAGAAGAAAATTTTCAAATTTAGAAAAATTTATTTATACGAGCTTGAGCAGCTGCATAGCCGATTATTTATAAAATATTGGAAACTGTTTCGACAGGAACGGCTATTAATATATGAGAATATAATATTGACAGGTAATCATGCCCCTGTGTTATATATATATTATATATATATATATGTATGTATAAACGTTGAAATTGAATTTTGAGTGGTAAATTTCTTTTTCAAATAAATAAATTAATAAAAATCATACTATACGTATTATATTAGATTGTAGATTTTGAAAATATGTTCCGATAAAAATTAATGTTCAAATATTTTCATGTTTATAAAAGCATTTGGACGTGAGAATTAGAATTGATGAAAATTTTATGGGTGATAAATAAACGAGAGGAAACAATATTTTTCTTCAACCTATATATACACTGAGAGAAATAATTCGTATATTCAAAAAAACCTTGTTTAACCCAACAAAACGCGGCGGTTACGGGGCATCAAATGAATATCATGTAAATGTGACAAAATATTGGTTGCTTGAACTAAATTTGTTTGATTCGAATGGCCGAGGTATGTTATGGTAACTACGGCTTATTCATTCATACAGAATGATGGTTGAAACAACTATTTCTTAACAACAGAATCAGTATGTTTGATTCAACGACTTTTTTCCCTCAGTGTATATATATATATATGTAGGTATGTACCATCGTACAAATCTCGGTTTTATTTTTACTCTCATCTCATTTTACATTCGGTTTATTTTCATGTAATATTCTCTTTCCGTTGTTTTAGGGTTTTTATCGCTGTTTACCCTCTTCAGATAGGTATATATTATTTCACTCTTATTTTTCCTACCGAATAATAATTCGATGGGATCCCCATACCGCGGATATTCAGTACCTACACGCGAAATTTTTATTTTTTTATTTTCTATACTCAAAAATTTATTTCCGAACAAGCCAGCTAGGTCGGTGCAAAATAAAAAATTCCAAAATATTATGTACGAGTGTTTTTTTCTCGCTCTCTTTCTCTCTCTCTCTCTCTCTCTTTCTTTCTTTTTTTATTACGGCTAAACTTTTGTCATTTTCTTCGTTCGTTCGTTCGTTAATAACCCCGTAGTTCTCTTGGTACAGAAAGTCTCAAGTTTAAATTAGAATTCAGTCGCACATCCGTCATCCAAGTTTCGAGTCAAGTTGTGAACTGTTTTCTTAGGGTCCATATACCCATACTGAAAGAGAGACCAGCGACAAAGGAAAATAGGAAAAGGGAAAAGGGAAGAGGGAAAATGAAAATGAAGATGATAACACAAAGCGATACATACACGATCGAAAGACAATAATTATTGTCTCGAAAGATGAAAGTAAATCGCTTATCATAGTATTTTTCTTTCATATTTTATACATTATCAAAAGAATAATGAAATTTATATCGATATCTATATTACATATACATGGTATGTAAACAACTCTGCATCACATATGTAGTACATATATATGATATTCACGTTTCGATCGCGGTCATAAACGGCGATAACAATAACGACGACGTGACAGTCTGCGACAAGTATATAGTATTAGTGTAGTAAATGAGTTAAACGTGGGACGACGGTCAACGGATCAACGGAAATAGTTCCAATAACGAATGAATTGTATCAGTAATAAATGTCACGACGGGTTATCGCCCGATGTACGTTAATGAATCTCTTGCACATATCTATAGATAATAATAATATAGGTATATATATTCCGTAAAATACCACGATCTCGACTAATTGACCGAGGCTCTCCGTTCCTTAAGGGGACCAGTACAGCGACTTTTCGAGAAATTATCATAGTCCGAAATCAATTTATTTCATACGCAAAGTTCATTTCACATCAAAATATTTTTCTTTTTCCAAATCATGTGTCGTAAGGATTTTGGCACACCGTTGGTCCAATTCAATCTCTTGACGTCTCATTTTCTCCGGTGAACCATTCCTCATCTTGTGAATGTAGGGATTTTTAAATAAAAAATTATGTCATAAGTTATGATCAATTTACCAGATTTGCAAAAATTATTATCACTCATTTCTTAAATAACTTGGCCAAAACGAAAAATTTTCAAAATTCCTACATTCACATGATGAGGATTTGTTTTCTGAAGAAAATGAATCCAAGATGACCTGAATTGGTCCAACGGTGCTCTAAAATCCTTACGACACATGATTTGGCAAAAGAAAAATATTTTAATGTGAAACGAACTTTGGCGATGAAATAGATTGATTTCGGACTATGACAATTTCTCGAAAAGTCGCTGTACTGGTCCCCTTAAACTTTAAAGTAAAGA
The DNA here is from genome assembly GCA_963992785.1 of Tenthredo livida. NCBI lineage: Eukaryota > Metazoa > Arthropoda > Insecta > Hymenoptera > Tenthredinidae > Tenthredo > Tenthredo livida. Next base: position 2,062,706 of record OZ023071.1, on the reverse strand, counting down.
CACACGTCCGTCTTTCCCTCACATAGCGATAAATATTGGCGAAATATCGATGTATCGAGTGGTAGTTAAATTTCAGTATTTTACCGCGGCTTCCACCCCTATCGTAAATATTATACTAGAACGAGATCTGGCTCGTAATTTACCGAAATTTCCAATCATTAAGTCCCTTATTGCCATGGCGTGAGCGTCAGAAACCCCCCCAGCTTTGCACGCTTCTTAAATATGCACATATTTCCAGTACAGACATGCGCGATCGAAGTTATAGCTGTCAGGTTACATATTATACACACACACAGGGTGTTTCTTTAGAAATATGAGAAAAATTTGTGATTTTAAATTAAATACAGGGGTTGAATTATTCGCGGTGAGAAAAAAAAAATTCTATCAGGTTTAATCAAGGCTATAGAAAATTGTCCGCTTTGTCAGTGAACGGAGAAGAAATCTGCCGAATGCCCAACCTTTCGCGATAATTTATCTTTATTATAAATCCGGCTGAACGTAATACAGTAGTTTCAAAGTGGAAAAAAGTAGTTTTCACATAAGGGCAAGTTTTCCCATCAAACTCGGTAACAAATAGGGAGGATTATCTCACTGATAGATTGTCGACGAAAAAATAGAGGAAAATAAAACTGGAAGGAGCAAGAAGAAGACATTTCGCTTTCCTTCATATTCCATATGTGTTCTTCACTCGTATAAACGGAAGGATTACATAGATGTTACATGAAAATTTTAGTACATAGATTAAAAATGTACATATTCTTCAGTTTTATAGAATTCTAGCATGTGTATTAACGGATCACCCCGTACTACGAGTAAATATATGTATGTGTATATGCTGCACATGGGCGTTTATGTACATAATATACATACCTGTATAAGTATATGCGCAGAAGGGGGTATACCGGAGATAATATATAAGACCCCGTCTGCCGTCCCTTTATGGCGCATATTGCAAAGTACGTCGTTTCGCCAGGGTTATACGTATGCCTAGATATGTATATACCATATACCCTAGGCACATGTGTGTGCGAATTTAGGTATACGTCATCACACGTCGAATCTATATTCACAAGTTATACATACCTACGTTAGATTTTACTATTTCAAAGGTAGATTGAGTATGTGTAAAATTTTCCCCACGTGCTACTGCACAGACCTAGTTTAGCAAAATATTAGTAGTCAGAGTTCTCTATGTGTGATAATTTTTTTTTTCTTTTTTTCTTAACCGCGAATGAAATTATTACGGTTTGACATTCCTGACGAAACATTGAAACGACGATCGGAGATATTAGATCGCAATTTGCAGTTCGAATTTCGCATCTGAGAATTCAATTGATAAAAATAACTCGGGAAAGAAAAGCTAAAAAAAATTGTAGATCGGGAGCATGGGAGGATATTTCCTCGCCGCAAACTGACCGGTGCAAGTGATGGATCATCCCTGTATATGGATGATGAAAACTTAGAGATATATTACATGAGGCTAGTAAAACGTGGGCATATATGCATTAGAAGAAGGGGGTATATGTTTATCAGCAGATTCCAGAGTCATATATATATATATATAGGTATAAACGTGAACCAATATCGTGAGTTAGATTACATATATACTATATATGTAATAGGTACCTCGTCTCTTAAACATTGAGGCAGAAAATCGGTGGAATACCGAGATCGAGATTTCGACTGTAAAATGGTATAGGTAGCAAGATTCGTTTGCGTTCAGGTTACGCATAGTCCGAGAGGACGAGAATGATCGAATCGGCATCTCCCGAGAGAATTCCGCCGCAGGATCCAGCATCCGTATTTCCCTACATCGCAGCCCGTATTCGCTATGCCATCCCAGGACGATCCCTTATTTACTACCGCGTTAGGGATAAACACTTTTCTGTCAGCCAGAATTTATTCCTCGATTTCGTGTCCCCGATCTCTTGGTGAGAAGAAGAAGAAAAAAAAAACACACCCATACCACTTCCTCTATTTTATCAGTCTTCATTTAATAGTATAACGTACCTATATTACCCGGGCTGGGTTGAAGTTCCGAATATTTTAAATTCTGAACTCGTTTGAGACGATTTCATATTTTCAAAAATGTTAAAATTCAGATCATTAGAGTTCCGAAGGGTCGGAATGCAGCTGAAAGCTAAAAAATCCGAAAATTTCGGTCCATTTCTCAGGGTGTAAAGACAAAATTAGTTCATTCTAATCGAGACCCTATTTACAGAAACCCATTCTGTTCATTTAAATCGATAACTCCGATGTCATAAATAATTGTTAGGATTTTGAGTTTTTTTTTTTTCCAAAAGGTAAATCTCGAGACGATTAATTTGACCACCTTTTGGTTTCGATACGATCGATACAGCCCGAGTTATTAAACACTGAATGAATACATGCGTGAATTTCAAGTTTCGGAAGTACAATACATGCCTTGGCGGATGTTTAGCTTTCGGAATTTTGAACCTTCGGTGTTCCTCGTTTCAAAGTTTTTGAAATCAGCTATGCAGACTTTCGGGGAAATACCCTTTCTAAAATCTGATGCGAGTCGGGGGAATATTCAAATTCGGAATTTCAACCCGTCCCCGTTTACCTGTAGGATATTTACTGTTACCTATACTTTATTTCGATCACTCTGCAAGGATATAGGTACCTTTATACCTACCTACTCCTTCACAGGATTAGCGGCGGTCGCCATGGCCCATTCTTCGTAATTACGACTTCATGGCAATGAATTCTCCGTTATTACAGCTTGATCATCCCCGTTTTATTACGTTTTATCGGCCGCACGTTATTCGCCGTTAAATAAGACGCGCATAAAATCGTAAAGATCTCGTTCATTGGCTTCGCCACCGATATTGAGGTATATCCCTTGAGTACAGATACTCAACGACTCAATTAATGCGTTAAATTGCGGATCCCTCAATAGCTTCATTTTCAATTTTCCTTTGCTATCTCCAATCTTTGATATTTTTTTTTCTTGAAAAGAAGAGAAAAAAAAAGAAAAAATTGGCTGACTTTCATTATACAAGTTAGCACAGGTATATAACAGTCCATATGATACGGATCAGTTTCCAACTAGTCGCATCCCATGTAGTGATTATTATGACCATTGCACAATATCGTGTAATCACTTTTCGTCAAACTCGCTTTGATTTCCGATAGCAGTATTTTTTAGTTTTTATTTCATTTCAATTTTTGTTGTTCCTTTTTGATTTTTCTTTTTTTCTTTTCCTTTTTTCGCTCGAAGCAGAACTGCAGTGGAAAACTGTGATTAAATTTCAGCCTTTTATCCCCCGCTGCAGGTTTGACATGTTTTATTTTTTCAACACCGAAAATACTACCGGATCGAATGTAAGGAGACCGTGTGAAAATAAATGAATTATGAAACCCGCAGAATGAAGGAATACTATCGTTACACCCTTGGTAATCCATAGGACTTAAAACTTTCCTCGAATCTTAGAAAGTCTTATAGTAGTTATAGCAAATTTGCAATAATCAAAACTTCCAAAGTTTTAGGCTTTAATTATTGTTCGTAGGCGGTAACTGCGGCTGGCTTTTGGTTAACTGAGCAAAGTTGACTTAAATCTCATTATTTAAGATCAGAGGAAAATACGCGACGAGATATTCATCTGAAAGCTAAGTTCGAGGGGATGATTTAGAGCTTATTAAAATTTCGCTCAATTTAACCGTAAACAGTTATTATACGAGAAAATTTTAGTCGTGGTGGTGAAAATGTTTTTTCCGTGACTAAACTATAACATCGCTTTGCAGTGGTACATAGAACCGTTCGATAAAATAATTTGTACCAACCTCACAATAGATTTTTAATGGAATAGTTTCCGGGTTGGAAAAAAAAAGTAAAAAGTAAAAAAAAAAATAAAACACAGAGTTTGAATTCGGATCCTGCAGGCCCGGGATTCATAAATAACCTTTATCGGCGTATAGGCGATTTATCGGATGGTTCACGGTTCACGGTTCACCAGCTGTAGCTTCGACCTTATCTTACGTCCGCGAGCTCTGAAGGACGCGATGAAAAAGTTTGAAATAAAATTTTCTCCAACATCGAGGGGGGTTAAAGTTTGAATATAAATAATGATATTGGTGTCAAATGGTCTGCGCCAATAAATTTTAACACTCATTGATCAGACGATTTACCCATTACACAAATTTCCGCGCATATATATGCTATATCTTGCCGCGGTGCATTATATCAGCAACCCTTATTTGCCGCATTTAAATGGTTTCCTAGACCGGGCGAAAACCGGAAGCCTATACAGAAATGTTTCATATTCAATAACCAACAAACTAATCAGTTTAGCACGGCGAAGCCTTGCTGTTAGTAAAGTTTGTTTTGCGTCTATCGTTATGGTATAGCGCCTAGGACAAATCTCATGGCTTCACCCGATACTTGTAGGTACATATAGCATGTAGCAGCCAGTATGAAACTCTGCACATACTATAAGACTGCAGTATAAACGGCGAGTAGAACCAACCAGCTGTTGTTAATAATTTGAGGAAAATTTTCACCATTGTTTTACTACCTACTGGTAAGGTATTTCGAAAATTGAAGGTACCGACACACGCATAGTGTGCGTATAGCAGGAAGTGTTAAACGCCTGGGATCGCGGATCACCCCGGTTCACCAGGACTTACGTTTTGGGGTGTGAAAACTTATCGCACTGTTAAGAAAACAGCGAACGATATCAATAAATAAACTTCATATACGCGTCGACTGGGGGTTCGGAAAAAATATCTTCGAGTATTATCATTTTCATTTTCCGTTGCTATGCAGGGTGGGTGGGTAGACCTATAGCGAGATAAAATTCGCGAGCCCTTATATTGTATTAAGATTTTCAAATGGACTGGAATATAGAATAAGGTATATATATACTACTCAGGGTTCGGCAGGGTTCAGGAATTCGTAAAGGGGGTCGGTTTTATGACCACAGGTTATTCAGGAATTCGACTACATGGTAAACTGCATTTTGTTAGCAGGAATGGAATTTAGGGCTCAAAGTTTACGGCGGCGTATATCGTTGCATACAATATGGCGACGGGGAGCGAAGGGAAGGGAAAGAAAGGGAAAATAAGATTTGGGAGAGAAGAAGGAGTCTATAGAAGGCCGAATCTCAGTCGTTGAAAAAGCCATTCAGTTCATACCGCGAGACTCTTTCCTCTTTGTCTTTTTTTCATTTACTTTATTCTCTTTCGTTTTCGTTTTCCTTTACATTTTCCTTCTATTTTTCTTGCAACGAGTTGAGGAGAGGTTCAAACGTGGCAAAGAATACCGGGGCGTGACCGAGAGCTCAACGAATAGAGTTACACCCTCGGGTGACAGAGTAAAAAGTAGTTTCTTATTTTTTTATTTTTGGATTTTCTTTTTTGTATTTTTTTCTTTTTTTTTGTATTATTCTTTTTACGTGTCTCTAGTGCGTACTACCACGACACCTTTCTTCTCCCCATCGTAACAACCGTGCACTTTGCACTTTTTCTCAAAGAGCTCGATCTCCCGCAGCACCAGGCTACAATTCTGTGCTGATGCAGGTGCAGGCAATACGGGGCTCTTTGCGTTTCCGTTTGCCTTGCAGTTTCTCGTATGCTTGCAAATCGGGGGGTGTACACATATCCGATTCGAATTTCGAAGCCGAATGAGTCGATCGCAAAAAGAATTTCACTTACGATCAAACAGAAAACGAAAAACGAAAGAAAAAAGGAGAAAAAATAAAATCCCGTTTCATGACGAGGAAGCTGTTCGAACTGTTGACATTAATTCGCGTGTCAATTGGTGCAGCAGGATTCACGTGGAAAAAAGAGAAGAAAAAAAAGATGAAACAAAAAAGAAAAAGAAAAAGAAAAAAAAAAAAAAAGAGATTCGCAAATTACAACCGGGAAAATTCTCTAATGAAAACTTCTCTGAACGTCCCGACTTAATTCCAAGGGGTAAAAACAGCATCGTAACTTTCGAATGGGTTGTAATATCAACAGTAGCTAGTAGACGTGCGGAAAGAAATATTCATTAATCAAGTCTCCTTTAATTAATTCTGTTACAGGCCTCATCACAACCAGCGGTAGAAAACTTGATCGTGAGAATCAGGCCGAGCATATTCTCGAGGTGAGTTTTAAATTTTCATATTATATACATAATTTATGCATATATTATACTAATTGAAAAACTGATATTCTACGATTCTCGACTTTTGTGAAGAAAAAAAAGACAGAAAAAAACGGAGTCACAACGAAAGGAACAAAAATGGAGTAAAGTTTATACGGGATGAAAATCCGTTCGCCAGATGAACGAAGTTGTTTGTCTCATAATTTCACGGAGAAATATATATAATATCGTGAGAAGAAGCGTGGGAGATATGAAATCTTGGTATAATTACATCAAAGTAATAATTATAGATAATTTCAATTAAGGTTACAAAAATATTTGCCACTCTTCAAGCCAACCCGATTCGATGCGCGATAGTTTATACCTATTACTGTATACCTACCTACCTACCTACCTACCTACCTACGTGCCAAGAGGGATTATAATAACACACATCTCTCACAAGAATAAGAAGAATCCTGCAAACTGACGTTCACAAGATATACCTCACCTGGAGAGTAATCTGCTTATACGGTGCACTATCGTGCCTAGTTTAACTCGTACAGTATACAACTAGGCAGATATATACAGGTACCTATACGTTGCAGCCTTAGAAGGAACTCTATATGTATTGTATACGTATGCATGTACATAGGTACATGCATATATCCCGTAAATATCCATATGTGTGTATAACCACGTATGGAGTCTCTCTAATACTCGCGTAGTTAGCGGTAGGTGTTTCGACATCAGGATCGTTTCACTACCTCTACCTTCAAATTCACGCCGCTATAGTCGGGACATTATTATTATACCTGTATACCTGATATATACCAATGTGCGTATTACGTACATGTATACACTTCGACGCTGGTAGTTAAGCTATGCCATGCTAGACTACGACCAAAGAGAAGTGCACCGGAATATTCCGGCAAAATATAGGTACATGACGAGGGGCTTAGTAACACCCGTTAATTGCATCAGCGAAGACTCCCTCTTCCTACATCCTGCAGAACGTTATTTCATCTTGGAGTCATGGCTCTCTTGTTTGGTTACTAATTCACTAATTATATACATTTCCCGTTTACTGCAAGCGAAGGCGAGTCGGCAAGTCGGCGCCGCCTTTGTCATATCCTGGAATTTATTCTGACCTAAGTCCTAAGGTACCGCAGATACATCGCGTACATACACATTCACGGCTAGGTATTACCTCGGGTGAACTCAATACCCTAATTTTTCGCGAATCAACTACCGATTTTTAACATTATAAGACGGAACTTGATTGATACCGAATATCGTTGTGCAAGGGATGAAAATACGATGATGTTGAAATAATTTTCAAAATATTATTTATATATCTGCAGTAAGCTTCGAATAATTATCTTTGTATTCAATTACCATAAAGTATCCGAGGTACACGAACGCTCTCGCGATAATCACCCCGCGTCTTCCATAACCGTTCGTCATTAGCGAAAAGGGTTTTACCAATACCATACCAACGCATATATATATACTCACACCTAGGTATGCTACGTATTATCTATGAAACAGTCGTTAAAAGTCAATACGATTTGAAGTCACTTGGTTTACTTGTTCATCTGCGTGTATATGGCGTAGAATTGATGATAAAAATCTGGTATCGTCGATTAATTATCTCATAGAATATTTTTTACAATTATTAATCCTCGAACAAGGAACAAGGGTCTTTTATTTCTCTATAAATTCTGATTCGGACCTTTCAGAGCTTCCCCCCTATATACACTATCGTACTTGAGAAAAGTCTCGAGTCACGAACGCCTTCTTCAGTCTGTCGCATTGTGCAGGGTAAACTCACCCCTGCAGAGTTCGTATAACTCTTTGTCGCATCGCTCTCGACACCCTTGTCCTTCGTACCTACCCTTGCCGAGTAAACAGACGGGTTAAAGTTTAGACAGACGTTAAAGTGGCCCACGGATGAAGTGACGACGGTAGAAGTTTGTTAGCATCCAAGTCGGCTTTCTCCTCGTCTATAAGAAATTATGTACAAAACATTGTCCACGCCGGAGTATGGGACTGTCATTTTTAATTTTACATGCCGTTTTGTACATGAGAGATGAAAACGTTACGTTTGATACGCTGCTTGATGCATATGGTGGTATCGGGTATATGGTATACGCGGTCCCCTATCGGGTCCACGTATATCTATAGATGTATCATGCTAGCTGAAACCTAGCTAGGCACTTTGTGTGCTCAAGGTTTGTTTTATTGCTTAGCTCGTATCTCGCGTCTATTTCCTTCCCGGTACTTTACTTCCAGTTTTACTTCTTCTCTATACTTCTCGGCTTCGGAGGGGCAGCCCCGTATCCATGAAGATCGACTTTTACGCGCAATATGTCGTTGTACATACATAGGTAGATACAATATATATCCGATATCCACAGCACCGGTCTGTGTAAAATGGAAAGAAATAAAACGCTCAGTACTACCTACCTACCGCTTTTGCCAATAAACATGGGATTGCCTATCTGGAGGTATAATGTCATATGGATCGAGAGAATGCAGGGAATTACAAGCTTCAGTAACTCACTTCGTACGATATTTACTCAATTTCTGTTTTTACCCTCAATTCGAAACATCAAATGGAAAATAAAAAAGTGATCAACTTATTTGAAAAAAATAAAAACAATTTACATATCACAACTATCGAACAGATTTTCGTACTAGTATCGTCCTGCACGGTTATGCTTGAAATAAGTTTTCGCTCTACAGGAGCTTTTCGGAAAATTGGTTTGTATGTAACCCAGAACCTACGTTCGTTCGTTCGTTCGTTCTCTGCTCTTTCCATCTCCCACGTCTTTCTAACAACGGAGATGGTGTCTCTTGTCAGTTTCGTCGCAGTGCAGTTCCAGGAGTACTCAGGGAACTGCAGATTCTCTAGGGAAATGCACATCTCTTCTCTGCAATAGCGTAACGCAAGAGAGTAGAATCCCGTTTTACTTTTCAATCTCCCGTAGGATACGATTTTACCCTTCATTTCCAGCCTGGTAATATAGAGGCGGTAAATCGGCCCCTACCGCCATCCCACCCCCATATCCGTCGTATGAAATAGCAGCGTGATTAGATTTCAATGCTTCTGAATCAGATTATCGTGACACGCATTAGTCATCAGCTCCTGACTACCTGGTCAGAACTCATCAATTCTAATTGTATAAAAGAAAAAAGTATGGATTTTCATCCCTAAATTTTCTGCGTCTCGACCCACCAGGCAACGAAAAGTTACAAGCTATATAGCATATCTATCTCTTCCAATTTTGAATTTCATTCATTAGTTATCCCCGCAGCCCTGTTCAAACGCAACGCGGGTCGTGATCTAGATCCTAGATGAAGATTCGGAGTAAAGTACTAAGGGGTAGATAGGTATAGCAGCCCCGTTCCGAAGCAATGTATCATACCGATGTAAGTTTCGAATTGTACTTACAAGTTCGATACGTTTCTTTCCTGATAACAAAAGTTGCTATACCTACTCCCCGCGTTGTCCCGTGGCGAGAGTTTTCTAACAAACTTTCGATTGATTACTTTTTCTCTCTTTCTATTTCCTTCGTTCTCCTATTTCTCATTGGCGCAGCTCAGTTTCATTTTATTATTTCGAAAGAGATAAAGAACGAACACTGCACGGTGAAATTCATTCGCTAAATCATGTATTCCGGGTTTCCATATGAATTCCGAATATCCGTACCTACGTTTCGACATTCCCAATATTTATCTTTCTTCGTATAGTAATTCACCTATCCATTTTTGGCCTTGTTCGAGGTGCTATCTGACAGCGTCCTTTACTGATAATAGAGTTTGTAATAATTGGAGAACTCAAAAGCAAGATAAATTTAATTAAATCGACGGTCGGGTTCTGAGGGGGGGGGGTCCTGGTTTATTGAACCTCGGGAACCCCGCTTCGAGCTCCGAGCTGCGAGCTGTCAATGGGGGTTGTTAGGCTAGTTGTTTGTGTTTCTAACTAAGTTAAGGGTAACAAGTCTCAACCTTGGACCTATATACCCGCACACACCTTTACCCTAAAACTTTCTTGAGCCTCTCTCGCAGTCTCGCAGATATAGATTACTGTGTGAGTACAGTCTTCGATCCAGTTTTGGTACCGAAATTCCTTTGCATTGATTGCGCAGATTCACATGTTAATATACTACCTACTACTGCCATTCTATATGCTGTAGTATAACCACTAGAGCTCGTGATTGCTGATTATAATATACACGAGCACCACCGATCACGGCGATTACATCGTTCGGTTATACGAGCCAAGAAGAAAATCTTGCTTCTCGCTCTCGTCGTGTATAACGATCGAATAACTTTTAAGAGCTTACAGCTTATAACTTTTAGCAAATAATCTTTAACGCTCATTGCAATCAGGTTTTATTCACCTTCGACGATGTCAACGTTTCAATAATCAGTACCTTTACTTACTGCTACTTTCTTTTTACTTTTAATCTTCTTTTTTTCGATTTTTTTCGGGTTTTTTTTCACCCGTTTTCTTTATTTCGTTCAGTTTTTTTAAACTAACAAGCCAAGACACGCGATGGTATGATATTTATTACCAGCTTATCTCGGCGTTCTATCATCCGGTTTAAACTCCGAGAGTCTGATTACCATCCCTGTGTTTGTGCAACGTTTCAAGATGCAAGAAGCCAGAAAATTCATATCCCTATATCCTATACATATATACGTATATCCGTGTTACGCGAGTCTCTAGATTCCATAATTTCTATTTACCAGTGTAAATTCATACCTCGATATTATAATACTCGAGCTGCTACTGCCTACCGGGATTATAAACTATCCAAATATTACACAGTCTGTAACTCATAAAGCCGATATTCATATGTAGTTATCTGAAAACCAAACACATCCACGTAAATACTGTATATATTAGAAATGACAAACCTCCGAGCGTTGAGAATCAATTCGTTTGAATATCAATGAACTGAAAAGTCTTCCAAGTAGTAATCTAATTTAACAAAAAAAAAAAAAATAATAATTCAGTCTCATTATACAAGCGATGTAAATTCTCGTGTTAGTCTTAATCTCACGATCAACAAGACGCTTCGTAATCCTCAAGTTGTTCACTCATTTATTTATTTATTCATTTATTTATTTTTGCAAAACATATTTCGCCCACTAGATTGAAATTCCAACGGACTATACCTACTACGTGATCAGGTGTAATTTATGGGACGTAAAAAGGCACCTGCTAGTCTTCGATACCCTCTCTTCTCGAATTGAACGAGCGAATGCTGCAAAATAGTTTTTGTACGTGACTCCGAAAGGAGAGAAAAGGAAAGGAAAGGAAAGGAGAGGAAAGGAGAGAAAAGGAACTCTGAAGGGAATTCTGGCATCGAAATAATAACTTTTTAGTTATTTTTATTTGCGTCAAATTTTTATAGGGATAAAAATTTTCTCGCCATTTTTATTCGCGATAGTATGAATGGCAAGGCCGACCGAAGTCCTGACCGGTTATCACATAAGGTATACCTACCTTAGCTCTGGGCTATGGGCCGTTAGGCTGATGTTATCGCGGTGATCCAAGAAAAGGATTTTTACATACGACGGCTCCACAAAATCAATGTTCTCTCCCGCAGCTTAATATATTCTGTTGGATTTGAAATATTCATGGGGGTATCCGCAGAACAAATTATTTATATTCCCCGGATGCTGAGTCCTACGTATAATATGCCATATATACAGTATACCTATACGTGCGGTATTACGGATTGTTTGATAAATATCATTGGCTATGACCTCGAGAAAATAACTGAAAACCGCTTGAGTGCCTTGAATTTAGAGGGGAGAAAAGAAGTCCGAAGAAAAACGGGGCGAACCCTCTCAAATTGCGATCATAAATTTAAAAAACCTCTTACTCCCTTTTTTTTTACTTTTATTTTTTCATTTCTATTTCATTTTATTTTATCTTTTATTGTCAAACTCGAAAATTAACTGCAACAGATCTGAATAATCACTCGAATGCACAGATATTGCACAAGTTTCCCGATTTAAAGGGGGGCCCTGTACAGATGACTTCAACCATAACACTGTAAAAAATCTGTAATAAGAGAGAAAGCATGAAATCAATTTCTCAAAAGCTACAGTAAATTTGTTAGAATTTTATTCACAAATTTTCTACAAAAGTTCAAACCGAAGAACTCAAAATTTTTGATGCAAAAAGCTTTTTGAAAGGTCGATATTTTAATTGTAATCAAGATGCTCCTTAGATCGCCAATTTTTATTGGCTCGTCCGAAGATGTACTTTCAAGAGATTCGCGAAGTTTCATTCCCGGAGTAGGTATCGAATAAAGTCATCTGTACAAGCCTCCATGAAAGTCTTTGAAATTTTATCGAACTCTCAAAAATCGGTGAACGTGATACAGAATGAATCGCAGCTGGAATTTTTTTTTTTTTTTTATTTCATTTCCAACAACAAATATGACGTGAAGTATCTATTGCAGATATGAAACGGTGTATAATTGGATTTGATTGTATGTATACGAGTATTCGTTATTGCCCTAGGGTAAAATAATTTGCAAATTTGTTGACCGGAAATTTGTTTCTGCAGGTGAAAGAGTGGCTTGTTTCCCAGGGTATAACTATGGGAGTGGAAAGCGCGACTGTTTGTAACAGTAATGATGATAATTTTCATGAATCGATTATGCAAAAGAAAGAGAAAAAGGAAAAGGAAAAACTTCGGTCTTGTGGTTTGAGATAAAATATACATCTAGGTATATCGACGTAGGCTTATATACCGATTCCGACTAACTGCAAGGCTTTACCTCCACAGCCATGCTAACCGAGGCTATTTCTCAAATTTTTCTCTACGTGCATATTTCACTATTCTACGGTTAAAGGATTTCAGGATCTCAGCCATTCTCAAAACGAATTAATGGAGTCTTATTCCGCGATTCTTTACCATCCATTTCACGTACATAGGTATATCATGCCTCTTGCATGTTGTGCTTTTCACATTATCTGGTTCTGCGCGCCGTTTATCGTACCGATTTTTGCTGAGTTGCAGAGATCGTGATTCGCTGGCGAAAATTATTCCATGGGTCAGTTAATTAATGGCTCGGCTCAACGGATCGTCGTACCTACTTGTTTAGTCGTAGAAAACTTTTTCTCTCGTTTTGTTTCAAGAAGCAGAAAAACGGAAGTAAATTATAGCCGAGGTATGAAGCACGTGACAATTTTGCGAAGCTTTCTTTCCCTCGTTTTTGTCTTTGAATAATAATCGAGTCTGGGGCGTCAGTTTCAAGACTCTAGCGTTTTCGCGAATACGTATAAAAGCTGTGAAATAGAAGTGTCAATAATTTTTTTCCGTTTTTTTATTTTTCTTTCTCTTTTTCTCAGAGGCATGAAATTCTTCTCACATTCTTGTCATATCTCGTAAAACTTAAACGAGCTTTTTTTAGATTGCCTGAACCCCTAGGAGCTTGAAATAGCGCCTTATAAAGGTTAAACAAATGACAGAAACAAATCAAATGGAAAGCAAATAAAGTCGTAAAATTTTCTTCGAGGAAAACAAAGAGAAGGGAAAGTGTGGTAATAATCGAAAATTGATAGTTGAAAACAAATCATATATATTTCAAGTAGCTGTTTGGTATTATAATACATCCCGGAAACTCACTTAGACGGATAGAACAAATCGAGAAAACCTCCCAATCTTACATCTGCACTCTCTTAATTGCAACTATTCCTAATTCACTTTAATAGCACCACGTACTTTCATCTTCAATATTGGCTTTCATATTCTCTGAAATGGAGGAGGAAATCGTTCTGAGAATGCAATGCATATATGCAAGAAATCATTGTATTTACATATAAGTGCACATCTATCTCCTCTTCTCTTCTCTTCTCTTCTCTTTTCTTCTCTTCTCTTCTCTTCTTCGAGGAAGATTATACTTACTGACACGAGCTAAACTATCCTTGGTGATCTCCTCCTCTTGTATGATGCAATTTGGCTCAGGTGGAGCTTAAACTTGAACTGAAATATTATATGTCGTGTTGCAGTTTGCAGGAGGGAAATTGTATAGGGTTAAGCTAAAGTGCAAGGTATATGTATACAAGGCTTTAGAACTGCAGAGACTAAACATTTGATTATTTTATTTTTCATGCCCCCAGGGTTCTTTAGTGCAGCTATCAGTTTCGGTATTATACTGTTTATTTATTTAAGGTCATTTTATCACTTTAAACTCAATATTTCTTCTTCCTCCATGAAACCTGCAACCCTCCAGCGTAGTTTCCGCTGGTTGAAATTTTTCACTTTAATCATTATTGCTTTTCTATTTGTTCGATATTTCGAAGAGATATGAAACAAACGCCTCGTTGCAGCAGCAGCAGCTTCACCTTTACAATATGGCGACTGCTAGATAAAACCAGCAAGAAGATGGATGTCCTATTTAGCCTGAAGCTGAAAATCGGAAAACGCTTACGTAACGTCCTGTGCTCGACACAGTGGTACAACCCTTAGATAAACTTTATTCTTTAAAGTGACAAACGAAGCAGATGCTCTATGGGAAAAGTGTATTTCTCGTTAAAAGCGCAGGTAGACGATATGTAATGGCGATATATATGACCATTATTAGAGAGATGGTATATATAGGTATAGGTGCTACAGGATCGTATAAAGGAGATCAGGGTAGCCTTAGAATAGTCGGTTGAAATTAAAGACGATCCATTCTATCTATACTATAACTGGCTTTGTTCACTCTTGGCTATTTCTGATCCTCAAGAAATTTATGGTACGTAATTCTCGATAATGCCAAGGAAGATTAATTCCCGGTACGGTTCGGTACCAACGAGGGGATAGACGTGAAGGAGAATTAAGTAGATGGTCTTATTTTTACACGAAGACGAATAAGAGGAAGAGGAAGAAGAAGAAGAAGAAGAAGAAGAAGAAGAAGAAGAAGAGGAAAATTTACAGTATTTTCGTTTCAATTTCACTGCGAGCTATCCGGCAGTTAATCTAGCTAAAAGAATCCTTGAATTTCGTACCGCGATACAAGCGCGGATGACATAAGGAAGAAGAATTTATCCCTTCGGAGGTCGGGGGGGGGGGGGAGGGGGGGAATTTTACCTTAGGGCTGGTTGATTTTACCTTATCGTAATTACATCTTTTTTTTAATTACAATCTCCTCGCTAAGCTGGCCTCTGCGCCGCTAGACTCTCTTATATAGCGAACTTCCGTTTTCTTTTTAAACCGTTTTCAACCGCAAAAGAAAACCGGCCCCCGAGCGAGGCAAAGGCCCTTACATTTTAACCCCGCAAGCAATTTCGTCCTTATTTCGAACAAGAGCCAAAGAGCATATCCAGCTGGCCGAGCTGCTGCTCATACCTACTCACTGCTGCCAAGAACTTATCCGAGAGCAGCCACATCATCGTATATATATATACCGAGAAGTTTATACCGCGCAAGAACGTCGAAAGACCACCGAAATTATTGGGGTCTCAGGCTAAAGAATCGCGCGAGCGAAACATGCCCATTACCCTTAATCACGGTAGAAAGGTAGCATGGCCTAACCAAACCTACCCTAAGCGAACAAGGCGCGAGAGCAAGCCAAAGCAACCCAACCCAACCCAACCCAACAGCTCTACGAACTCACCTAGAAAGGTGTAGTGTGGGTACAGCTGAGAATGCCTTCATGAGGTGAGGGGAAGACCTTAATGTACCCAAACCGCCCTATACTCGCCTCGAGAGGGTGCAAACCTATTTGGTAAAGCTGCCACTTTAATACTCGTTACCTTTATCTCAGGGACAGATATACCTACAGGTGAAAGAAAATAAGGGTAGTGATAATTTATGATTCATTTTGAATTTTGATTTGCCTTTTTAGAACTAGAATTTTTCATACCGGGAGTATATGTATGTACCTACATACCTTCACTTACGTTAATCATGTGTCTCGTTAATATTAGCTTAATAGTCGTTGAAAACAATTAGAACGAGCGAGAATCACCCAAGGTAATTAAACCCTGGTGCAATTTGCGGAAGGGAATCCTATACGCGTTTCGGTTAGATAGATGGATGCGAATACGAGGATGGGATAGGGAATGAGGAAGAACTCTGACTTGTTCTCGACGTATGTATGTTATATACATACATACAACTTGTATATATGTATGTAACATACATACGTGAATTCCGCATACTAGTACCTTAATTTAGTGCATGTGTTACCGTCAGGATGTCACAGGGACAGGTGAAACCTGCTGTTCCCAAGAGACTGACGATTTATGCCCCTTGTCGCTTATAGTCTCAGACTAAATTCAGAGAAAATTGCTTAGAGAACGTAGCACAAGCCTCCAGCTTCGTTTGGGGCTAAAAAGCTGAGCTTGAACTCGATTTAAATTCCATTCAAATTATAACGCTGTATGTAATTATCATCTATTTTTATTTTCTGTTTCAGGTGACCGTTAGAGACAATGCAAAACCGCCTTTGGCTTCAACGACTCGTGTCGTAGTCGAAGTGGAGGATGTCAACGACCACGGGCCAGAATTTGAGCAAAAATTTTACACCGTCCAAATACCCGGATCTCCAAAAGCCGAAAAGGCATTGTTCCAGGTTGGCCTTTGATCTCATTCTACTTTTGTACATAATTAATTTTCTCCTTTTCTGTACATTACTCCACTCAGGCACCGAGGGACTGTGAGAAATTTCTCACTCTTGGGGTATTTTTAAATTGAGACAAAAATCTCGATTGTAACACAGCGGAATAATTGCTTATTTTCCTTCTGTGTGTAGATCAATTTTGTGTATTATTATTGTTATTTTGAGGCAATTTAGGCATACATCTACCATATCTCGATCGTCGACAGTCCCAGCTAAACCCTGACCAATTCTTTAGATGTAATTAATTAAATCATTAACCGATAAATGATGACACGCACATAATCTCCGATATTTCATTGTTGCGATACTATATTATAGGTACCTATATATATATGATAGGTCGCAGTGTAAAAGTCTAGTATATAATTAGATACAGCACCAAAGTCCGCGCACGTACATATACCTTGCACTTTGGCAAACCCTGAACCTCACCAACCAGTAAATCACAAAAATTTACCTTTGACCTTTAGCCACGATTACACGCAACCCCCCGTTGTCTTTCACCCGCATTCTTATGCCGTTCCTTTATTAAATTATTCATTTTTGCAAGGTGTACTGATTTCTATCATTTCAACACCACTTCGCGTCCACTAAGTCCGAAGTGCAGTATAACTTACTATCTTCGCGTTTCCTTCAGCTCGAATTTCACATTTTTTATGAACACAGAATCGTTCGCTCCTCGTTTTTCTCGAAAACAAGTTTCTCCGTCTTATCAGTATCTCTTGGATAGTCGCAGAGCAATAGATCGTCTCAACAATCGCTATACACGATTCGTAGCTACAGACTGAAAGAAACAATCAAAATTCGTAACGAAACTAAACGAAAAGAAGAGTTTTTTGTTTTTTTTCCTTCATAATTACTGGCCAATTGGTCATCGAAATAGTAGTTAAAGTTTTTATCTCGTTATTCCCGACAGAAATCGAGGAATCGTACGCGGGATCTCGAGCTCACGGTCGATGCGTTCCCTGAGAATGGAACTTGGGAGACTTTTAGCCCAGACAGCTTGTCAGGAGATCATTTCTTGAGGGTAAGGAAGCTTGGCACGTACCTAACATAACGTAACTTAATGAAGAGATGTGAGATGATGGCTGTATCTCTATATCGCTATGTTATACGCATCAAAAAAAAATGAAAAAAAAAAAGAAAAAGAAGCTATACTTTTATTCTGGAAAATTTGAAACGAAACTAGTATTATCTCGGTTATTTATTCAATTAGGTATTATCGACGCTACATATCCGCTTATACTTGTTCGTCCTGCGTATACGCATCCTCCTGCTGTATATCTCTTCTGTACGCTAAAAATCTTCCTTAAAAATAATTTTATTTCGAAATGCCAACGAAAAATACCTAGGTGCATAAAGACATGTACTATACTTATACTACCGCGATCGATATTACCCCATATGCATAAAAAAATTCGTTCGTCTGACTGCCTTTAGCCCCTGTCTATCCTCCGTCTATTCTCACTTATCACTTATCACTTTTTATTTCCTCCTGGTTATACCGTCATCTTAATAATAATTATCATCGTATCATATCTTATGAATTTTTATAAATGTATGGGAATGCTGCCTTGTCATATGAAAACGGGGCTGTCGCCTGGGAATGTTGAATGTTCGCAATTAGAAATCACATAATATTATCACAGCATCACATATTATACTGATACTAGATCATAGTCTCGACTATTATATACCTAGACACCGACTTAAAATTACTGCACACAATCATAAAACTGCGCAAAATTGATCTCAATATTTAGGTATACCTACTTATCGAAAAATGAGTAAAAAATGACTTTTACTCCGATAATTGAAATACACGTGATGGGAAATGCATCGAGCCACTTGACAGGAATCACGGAATTGGCACGACTCGCACATCTTATAGGAGTCGCAAAATAGTAAAACAAGAGTAATTCTACTGGCAGTAGCTGAGCATCTACTCACAATTTATTGCAACCAAAGTGCTCGGTGCTAGTTTTCATGTTGCATCGTTAAAACAAAATGTATCCCACGTTTTACTACACTCACTTAAAACCTCGAACTCCATGATACCATGCACTAGACACTGACACTGCACTTTACTATTCCTCTATTTGTACACGTGTCGCATCATCGCATGTCAGTTGGGAATGTTAATGCATATATTGTATAGATTAAATCGAAATTAAACGAGCCTCGTATATTGCCGCTGTATACCTACACATAATAAAATACAGCTATACAGCAAGATGGAAAATTAATTGATCGATTAATTGCCAATTTATTGATAACGTTTATCAGGAAATAACTGAAAGACAATTATTTTCATCATAGCATCGACGACAAGTCGGAATTGAATTATTGATAACAACTGCAATCAAGGAGTTCTACTTGTTACAATGTCTTGTCGTCTTTCTAGTATTTCATTCATTTATTATATCACAACTTGGTGTTCAATTATAAATTTGCCAAGGTGCAGTTATTAAGAGTTACGCAACTCACAGAAGCTGAAAATTAACTAGCTATTCGCGTTTTCTCGCTATTTAAAATTGTCTCTTGTTATAAAC
This sequence comes from Tenthredo livida, assembly GCA_963992785.1. Lineage (NCBI taxonomy): Eukaryota > Metazoa > Arthropoda > Insecta > Hymenoptera > Tenthredinidae > Tenthredo > Tenthredo livida. The sequence goes on along the minus strand of OZ023071.1, from coordinate 2,043,426 downwards.
GAGTAAAGAATCGAACACGTGCTACCAGGTGCTGGCCAACGACAAAGACATCGGGGTCAACGGTGAGATCCAATATAGCATCAAGGGTGGACGGGGAAAAGGGAAGTTCAAGATCCATCCCACCACCGGAATGGTTTACTCCCAGCGCGGTTTCGAGGCTGGCCAGGAATACGAGCTTATGGTATGCCTTGAAATAGTTACTAAACCTTCTCAGCTAGGAACATTGGGCTAATCAACTAGCAAGTAATTAAGTTCCGAACTTCTCGTTGACGCATTTCAAGGCTTAGGCGTATATCGTCTACAGAATTTCTCCCCGTCAAACGACCGCGTGCTAATTGAAACCTGTCGTCGTTTGTCGTTTAGATACGAGCCGTTGACGGAGGAGAGCCTCAAAAAAGTCATCAGACAAGGGTGTCGGTCCAGGTGATCGAAGCACCGAGAGATTCCGTCGAACCACCGGTTTTCAAAACCGCTAATCAAAGCGCTGAGGTCACAGAGAGCGACGAGGTAGGATTTCTCGTTGCTCTTGTTCAAGCTCATGATAAGGACGGGGACGCACTGTGGTACGACATAGTAGGTAGGTAGAGAGTCGAAGGGACGTGTAATAACTTAGGAAATAACCGATTGCTGATCTTGTTACTTGTCCATATCAATCAGACGGAGATAAACGGGACGAGTTTTTCATCGGGAGAGACAACGGGAATGTTTTACTGGCAAAAAAGCTCGACTGGGAGACCCAGAACTTTTACAATTTAACCGTTAGCGTCAGTGACGGGGTCAACACGGTTTACACCCAGCTCTTTGTCACTGTAATCGACATCAACGACCATAGACCAATATTTACTGAAAGTACTTACCGCATTGATATATCGGAGAACGTTGCCAAAGGCGAAAAAATACTCCAGTTGCACGCCACAGACGAGGATGAGGACAAGAAGGTATTCTACAGTCTTCATGCTGCCCAAAATCAAGATTCCCTCGAGATATTCCACGTCGATTCTGTGTCCGGAATTATGACCCTAAACGAGGCTCTGGATCGCGAAACAACCGAGGAACACGTACTAACGGTAATGGTCAAGGATCAGGGAACCCCGGCCAAACGGAACTACGCAAGAGTCATAGTCACTGTTCACGATCACAATGATCACGCGCCTGAATTTACCAGCGAAATAATACAGGGAAAGGTATACGAGACTTCGCCCATAGGGTCAGCGGTTGTTCAAGTCTTCGCCATCGACCAGGACCGCGGGGAAAACGCCAAGATAACTTACTCGATAACTTCGGGGAACGTTGGGAACGTTTTCAGCATAAATCCAAGCCTGGGTCTGGTCACAGTAGCTCGTGAATTAGACCTGAGCGTTACCTCCGAGTACATATTACTCGTCAAAGCAACCGATCACGGATCTCCAGCCCTGATGAACACCGTTCCAGTACACGTTATGGTCACGATGGCAGACAATGCACCGCCAAGATTTATCCAGCGTGAATTAGCCGCCGAAATATACGAGAACCAACAGACTGGTACTTACGTTAAGCATGTTGAAGCTCGCAGTACTTCCTCCTTGCAGTTTGAGATCCGCAGAGGAAACGAGGATGACACCTTCTTCGTGAACCCAAGCACCGGTGTTATTACGACCAAAAATCAATTGGACTATGAAAAGACGAAATTCTATAATCTTACCATTGCGGCAACGAACATGGCCGCGGCGACCGCTTTCTGTAACGTGATAGTCCACGTTCTTGACAAAAACGACAACGCTCCTAGATTTTTGCAGGCGGTTTACAGCGGGGAAGTTAGCGAAGGAGCTTCAATCGGCTCGCTGGTATTAACAAACGGAAGTTCACCTCTGGTCATTAAAGCTAAGGACGCGGATTCCGAGCTTAACGCTTTACTAAACTACGATATCGTGGAGGATTTGCCCAGGAAATATTTTCACATTGACTCAAGCACTGGCGCTATTCGTACTATAATGGTCCTGGATCATGAAACTATACCGGAGTTTGTCTTCCACGTGAAAGTATCAGATCTTGGAAAGCCGAGGCTGTCTTCCGAGACGATTGCAACGGTCAAGATTTCTGTCACAGACGTTAACGACTCGCCCCCAAAATTCACCAGGAATGAATACAACGTTACGCTGCTTCTTCCAACGTATAAAAACGTGGCGGTTTTGAGAGTGAACGCGACTGATCCGGACACTTCGGAAAACGCTGGTCTCAGATACGACATTATCGACGGTAACACTGGTCACGTTTTCGCAATTGATTCTGCGGCCGGAATAATCACCGTCGATGATCCCGACCAGCTGAAGTCCAGCTATCTTCTACACATCCGAGTTTCTGACGGGAAATACTCAAGCGTTACCCAGGTCAATGTCATCGTAGAGAAATCCGCAAACTCTGGGCTAGTATTCCAGAAAAATATATACGAAGGAAGAATCATGGAGAATTCTACAAAAGTAATGACAGTGGCTGTCGTCAACGTATTGGGCAGTGCGCTCAACGAACATGTCGTATTTACGATACTCAATCCTACGGACATGTTCGAGATCGGTAGCACTTCCGGTGCCATTAGAACAACCGGCGTTAGATTCGACAGAGAAGTATGCGACAATTACGAGCTGATAGTTGAAGCCATGAGCCAAATGCCGGACAGAGAAAAGCCGAGAGTGGCTCACGTGATTGTGAACGTAACGATTTTGGACAAGAACGATAATTGCCCGATGTTTGTTAATCTTCCATACTACGCGGTCGTATCAGTGGATGCGCAAAAGGGCGATGTAATCACAAAGGTAAGAGCGCTGAGTCCCGTCTTTGGGTGTTTCATGTTCATTCTGATTGAAGGTGTATGTCAATTGCATGAGGATGTTTTCTTGAATTCATCAGGTACACGCGATCGATATGGACAGCGGTGACAACGGCGAAGTTCGTTACGAGTTGAAAAAAGGCCACGGAGAGTTGTTCAAAGTTTGTAGAAAAACTGGCGAGATTTCGCTGAAGCAAAATCTCGAAGGACACAACCGAGAGTATCAGTTAATGATCGCTGCATACGACGGCGGTAAGTTGACGAAAATTTCGAACTTTACGAATAGCGTTTGATCATTCTGTTTGATACATTTTCAGGTATCACACCTTGTTCGATCGAGGTTCCGGTAAACGTGAAAGTGATCGATCGATCCATGCCGGTATTTGATAAACAATTTTACACGGACAGCGTGCTTGAAAGTATAGAAGTTCACTCGCCGTTGGCTCTTTCGATCCAAGCAGAATCTCCTCTCAGTCGAAAGCTTATATACAGCATCGTCAGAGGCAATGACTTCGAAGAATTTGCCTTGGATTTCAACACTGGTGAGTTTCAACCATTCACACAATTCTTAGCATGTATCCTTTAACATTGTGGCAAAATTCCAATCCCGAGGGACTATTCTGGACAATAATGAAACCCTGATTCAAATTCACTACATACGGAGTAGCGTGATTCGTAACTCCTTTAGTATATAAATTCAGCCAAAGTTTTCGGAATTATTTTTGCTCATTTATTTCTTATGAATTCTATCCAGAATATCATCCCTTTGAAACAAATGTATATATTTTTTGCCCAGCTTTGTCATAATGTGTTATTCTCGGTTCGTTAGTGTTATGGTGGTGAGAATATACGCTACTTATGCATTCTAAATCTATTTTATTAGTAGAATACAATTTAACACGAATGTCTCGTTGAGTCCCGGATCGTTTGAAACCCTATTTGCATTGCAACTTGCTGGCTATGGGACAAGTAGTTTTGGTGATAGACTCAACCACCTGCGCTATACCAATTTCACCAACGAAAATTGCAATTTCCCTATAAATAAACATGTGTATACACACATATAGTACATATATATATTTTCTCTCTCTTTCTAATCAGTCTAATATTAATATCAATTAACTCGATGGATGAGAAAGTTGAAAGAAACTAGCAGAATGTGAAAAGGCAGTAGTGGTACGAGTAGGCTTCGATTTAAAACAAAAAGTACTATTCTCTCCTTGCTTCGCAGTAATGCGAATTTCGTACGAATTCATCCGTATATTATGTATGTAATGTTGTTTTTTTCACAAGCCATCAAAGTTGAAAATTTAATCTGTATATCATGTATAGAGGTATATAGATATATATACCTATAGAAATGTATTGAAAATATTTTAATGGGTGATTTTATACATAATATGTTAATATCGGTTTTAATAGACCCAAGTAAATTGCGAAACTCTGAATTGATTAAACTTTTGTCGAGTGCTTATAAGTTACATACGTATACGTACAAAGTTGAAAATTTAAAACCACGCTAAAATTTTATACACCTATTTGACCCGATTTCACCCTTTGAAGTGCTTGATTCGATTTGGAAATTAAAGTTTTGTTGTATCTCCCTGTTTCGCAGCCCCCGACAGTAACAATGGCCCTTGTGAGTATAAAACAAACCAGTTCTACCAGCCTGCTGTGTTGCTATTATTTTTCGCTGTTACATCGCTATTTGTAGAAAAAAAAAAAAACAATAAATTGGCAAATGGTATCTAGGATAACATTTGAACGCAATTATTATTCAATTTAAATTAGATCTCTTTTGCAAATATACCTTTGAATAAAAAAATTTCGTACAGTATAGCAATGTTACGCGAATAAATATGTACATAGGCTTCGTGTTCGCAATATTATGTTGGTTTTCACTTTTTCTCTAATCTTTTATTCAACAAGCACATATCGTCGTTTATTTATTTTTTTTTTTTTCTTTTTGTTGCATGAAACTTTTCGCTACGCACTGCAGCACAGTTTTATTTCGGTATTTCTTCTACTTTGAAAATCATTGTAAAAATTATTTGATTAGTATCGTTCGACATTTATGATCTTCTGGGGCGAAACGTTTGAACGAGACAAAATATGACATCGCAAAATTAATTTTCTTTACAATTGTTTCTCGATCAATTTATAATCTTTTAATGATCTGATTCTGTGGGCATTTTTGGTTTTAATCTCTTTTTATTTTTTTGTTCTTATTGAACAGAACTTTCATAGCATGCTTTGCTTATCATTTCCTTGTAATCATATTGTACTCACTTTGTCACCCTTCTTCTATCTAGCGATATTATCTTAGAAAAAAGATTCAGTCAAAGACATGATTTTTCATGGAAATTCCTATTTTTCATAGATATATTGTATCGAAGTGATATTTCTGATTGTAATGGCATAATGCGAGCAAGCAATTAGACTTTTACGAAACTATCTGCTTAAAGTTTGAAAACTCTTATCTTCATCGTTGCATGAAATTTTCAACGGCATCAATAAATTCATTGGCATTGTGATGTTATGCATATAGTATACAATACAGGGTTGCATTCATTAGTGTTATCAAACGTTAGAGAAATTGAAATACCGACTTGAAAAAATGTGTAAACGAATCCATCGGTCGACGAAAGACAAAAGTTGGAAGGCCATCAGACGCAGTTATTATTCCGCACGAAAAAAAATGTCACGCAAAATTTCAAGGAGCTTTCGATTTCTCTAATGTCTGACTAGATCGCGCTTTGGGTCTACAACCTTTATTCAATAAATTAGGTGTAATCTATGTGGTGGATGAACTGGATTACGAGCAAAAGAAACAGTACGAGTTAACGGTACGAGCCACAGACAGTGTGTCCGGAGTATACGCCGAGGTTCTCGTCAGCATCCTGGTACTGGACATGAACGACTGCCCTCCAGAATTCACTCAGGACTCTTACAACATATCAGTTTCTGAAGCAGCACCATTTGGAACATCAATTCTCCGAGTTAATTCAAGAGACAACGACACAGGCAAGTCAAACAATCGGCATTCATTCTGAGAAACGATCTTCTCCCATGCATGTGCACACTGCCCCTGATCATTGTCTCATATATTCTTCATGCAGTTCATCAAGGCTTCGCCCTCGTAATCATCATATTCATCATTCCGTTACAGGTATAAACCAGAAAGTTAGATACGCGATTCAAAACGATACAGAAAATAGCAGCGAATTTTTCCACATGGATCCAGAGGAGGGAATAATTTATCTGAAACGATCTCTCGACCACGAAAGGCACAACTCTCATCATTTCACTGTCCTCTCAATGGACAGAGGCGTTCCAAGTCTCTCGAGCACAGCCCATGTTTGGGTGACAGTAGTAGACATGAACGACAATCCGCCAATGTTTGAACAAATATCTTACACGTGTTCACTATCCGAACACGCAGAACGGGGGCAATTTGTTACAGTAGTATCTGCAGGCGATCAAGACTACGTAGACGAGTCGCGATTGACATACACAATAGTGGGCGGTAACGAACAGCAAACATACACGATTGATCCAAACAGTGGAATAATCTCTTTAATAAACATGCAAAATTTTGGAGATCAAAAAATGACGCTATTAAATGTTTCCGTAAGTGATGGTGTCTACACAAGCTTTGCTAGAGTAAAAATTGAGATTCTACCCGCGAATAGACACAATCCAAAGTTCCCGAATCCTCAAGTGGAAGTTACTGTATTGGAAAATCAACTGCCGGGGCGACTTGTTACAAACGTAATCGCGGATGATGAAGATTTCGGGGACTATGGTACCGTGACTTATTCCATTCCTTCGGACCTGATGAAGGAGACATTCGACATAAATAAACTAACTGGCGAAATCGTTACGAAGAAGAAGCTCGACCGAGAGTATCAGAAATTGTACGAGCTTCCTGTTATGGCTACTGATGGTGGTGGTAAATCCGGATTCGTTATGATCAGAGTCAGAGTTGGAGACGAAAACGATAACTCTCCTGTATTTTTGCTCAAGGAATACAAAGCCACTATACACAGCAATCTTTCAATGAACACGATCTTCCTCAAAGTAAAAGCTCAAGATGCTGATGAAGACGATGCGGCTAAGATCGAGTATTCCATATACGAAAAGCAGAACTCTGATGCCAAGGATTTGTTCGGTATTAACTCGGAAACCGGGGCATTGTTCCTGAGAAAAAGCGCACTTCCATGGGGTGAGAATACCTCCTTATAATCCCGCTGTCTGTTTCAGATCGCAAGATTGCTGTAGGTTCTAATGATCCCTGAATTTTTTTTCCAGAAAACCAACTGTTCCAGCTATTCATTCGAGCAGAAGACAAGGGAGTGATTTCACACCATGCGGATGTTCCCCTGAATATTTACATCATGGGTGCTCAAGATGTAGCTCCCCTCTTTGAGAGAAAGGAGGACAAGTTCTTTATCTCTGAGGCCTCTCCAGCAGGCACTCCGATTACTAGGTTGAAGACCGTTACTAATAGCACAGTAACTTACAGGATAATATCAGGCAATGATAATGTCTCTCCATTTATCGTGGACTCAAATGGTCAGATAACGTTAGCCAATCCATTGGATCGAGAAACTAAGGACAATTATCTGATCGGAGTATTAGCTGAGACTGATTCTAGCCCTCCTCTAACAGCGCTGGCTGAAATATCGCTTCAAGTTCTCGACGAAAATGATCACGCACCAATGTTCGAGAGTAATCCGTACTCCATAAGTCTTGCAGAAAATATTGAAGAGGGAACTTCAATTTTGAAAGTTATCGCTCACGATAACGACCTCGGTAGTAACGGAGAAGTTAGATACTCGTTTGGTTCTGACATCGGAGAACTTGCTAATGTGTTTACAGTCGATGCATACACCGGCTGGATTTCGACCCTGGTTCAACTGGATAAGGAAAAACAGTCTGAGTACAAGTTTCAGGTAGTTGCAACGGACAATGGGAACCCAAAGCATTTTGCTAGAACATCTGTCCACGTTAAACTTAAAGATTACAACGATAATCCCCCAGTATTTGTCGACGATCATTACGATGCCTCTGTTAAGGAAGACGCTTTGCCTGGAACAGTCGTCGTCAAACTTGTCACTACCGATAAAGACACGGACCTCAATACACCCGTTGAGTTTTACATTACTTCCGGAGATCCTAGATCCCAGTTCCAAATCAGATCAACTGGTGAAGTTTACGTTGCCAAAAGTCTAGACAGAGAAATGATTGGCCAATATGAACTCGACGTTATTGGAACTGATGGAAAATACGTTTGCAGAACTAAAGTGACGGTAGAAATTCTTGACGTTAACGACAACCCTCCTTACTGTCTGCGATATCGATACAGAGAGATTTTATCCGAAGGTTCGCACCCTGGAACATACGTTCTCACAGTATTAGCGACAGACTACGACGATGAGCCCAATGCAAAACTGAGGTTTTATTTAACTGGTGAAAACAACGAGAAGTTTTCTTTAGACAAGGAAAATGGGGTTCTTAAAACAGTCGGTCAATTGGACAGAGAGACGCAGGCGAAATATTCACTCACTGCTCACGTTCAGGACAGGGATAAACCCAGTTGGGAATGTTCGTCGCAACTAGAAATTTTGGTATCTGATTTGAACGATAACGCACCTAAGTTCACAATGCAATCGTATAGCGCGACGCTTCCTGAAGATGTGGAAGTTGGCACTTTAGTGACCAAAGTACATGCAACTGATAGCGACATTGGCATTAATCGGAAAGTGAAATATGAGTTCATTGATTCTGCTGATGGACATTTCCTGATTGCCGCCGACAGCGGCATCGTTACTCTGGCCAAGCCGCTGGATAGGGAAACCAAAGCGATGTATAATGTCAGTATCCAAGCCTTGGACCAAGGAACACCCCAACTTGTCAGTGTAGCAACATTGATCGTCAATGTTCAAGACATAAATGACAATCCGCCAGAATTTGCTTCCAAATTCTACTTTGCTAGAGTTCCCGAGATCGATGCTGTGGGTACTGAAGTAGCAAGAGTGCTTGCCACTTCAAAAGACACAGGGGTCAATGCTGACGTTTATTATTCTATAATCGGTGGGAACGAGCACAAGAAATTCCAAATTAATACCCAAACTGGGGTCATCTCTATCGCCGAACAACTAGACTACGAACGAGCTAAAGATTACTTTTTGACTATACAAGCAATCGACGGAGGCATACCACCATTAAGCAATCATGCCACTGTCAATATCACTGTCACCGATAGCAACGACAATGCTCCAATCTTCAGTCAGGTTTCTTACAGCGCTCTGATAAGAGAGGATGCTAAGATTGGCGATAAGATATTACAGGTAGGGATTTATCGCTATTATATATTATATATTCTCTGTAGTCGATTGTAAACCATTCATGACTCCTCTCTCAAACTCTGTTACAGATAACTGCAAACGACTTGGACAGCGGTGAGAATGGGAATGTATCATACTTCATTGAACGAGGCGACAGACAAAAGCAGTTCACAATTGACGAGAGGTCTGGATATATATCTGTTGCAGCCCCGCTAGATCGAGAGATGGTTTGTTCCTAGTATTCTGTTATCTCAATCATTCCAACACTACGTATTTTACAATCTTTGTCATCTTTTACAGGTATCAAATTACGTACTAGAAGTCCATGCGCGAGACAACGGGGTCCCAATGCTGATGAATTTCGTGATGGTGAACATCGAGATTTCAGACGTCAACGACAACCCTCCGTTATTTGCCCAATCAAATTACACTGCGGTTGTTCAAGAAGACAAATCTCTCGGCCACATTGTCTTACAGTTTATTGTAACAGACGCAGATACATTTCCCAACTCAGACCCGTACACGTTCGATTTTAGATCCGGAAATGAAGGAGACGCTTTTCGATTAGAGCAAGACGGCACCTTGAGAACAGCTACCAAATTCAACAACCGCGTTAAAGATAAATACCTTCTACATGTCAGGGTATTCGACAATGGAAGCCCTCCGTTATACTCCGATGCATGGGTTTCAATAAAAATTATCGAAGAGTCTCAGTACCCGCCAGTTATCACACCTTTGGAAGTCACAGTCAATTCTTACTTGGACGAATATCCGGGAGGAACTATCGGTCGAATCCATGCGACTGATCAAGATCAGTATGACACGCTGACCTTCAGGCTGATACCTTCGTCTCCGAGCCCAAATACCGATCTATTTCAACTTGATAGCGTCGATGGAACTCTGGTGGCACTTCCCAGACTGGATGTTGGTGAATACAAAGTGAATATCAGTGTAACTGACGGCAAATTTCATTCGTATTCTATAGTGAAGGTAAACGTTGAACTAGTGGCTGAGAAGATGCTAGAGAACTCTGTAATCGTTAGATTCCGAGAGGTCAGCCCTGAAGATTTCATCCTCAGCCATCGCAAGGGTTTTATTAGAACTGTTCGTAACGCAATGAATTGTAGACTCAAAGAGGTAATAATAATCAGCGTACAGCCATCTGCTGACGAAGTTAACGTCATAAAATCCCGAGCAATTCGTCAGGCCGTCCACAACGATCTTGACGTTTTATTCGCCGTCAGAAAGGCCCAGACTCTGCTCGGTGCTACAGGTTTTTATACGTCAGAAAGTATCCGCGAAGCGCTCAATCAACACATAGAAGAATTAGAAGAATCTACAAAGCTAGTCGTCGAGGAAATTGTGAGATTCAAATGTAACAAGGGATACTGTGTTTATGGGGAGTGCCACGACAGAATAAACCTTGACGCTAATCAGGTTTCACTAATCGCAACAGACGTAACGAGCTTTGTATCACCGAGGCATAAGCACAAGATGGAATGTAGCTGCAAGGAAGGGTACGCTGGGAATCACTGCGAAGTTGTGGTAAATGAGTGCGCAAGAGACCCTTGCCCAGGGTTCAAGGTATGCATACCGGATTCTTCGGCTCAAGGCTACTCGTGCCAATGTGCAGAAGGATTTGCGGGCCAGACATGCGACATTGACATCTCAAAATGCCATGACGAGTCATGTTATATTCCTAGAAATCCGATTTCATTCAGTGGGAAGAGCTACGCTCGGTACAGAATAGACAAAATGCTTATGAAACAGACTATCGAAGATAAACTGAGTCTGCAATTAAGAATAAGGACGATGCAGCCAACCGGAAACCTCATGTATGCTGCTGGCAAAGTTGACTACAACATTTTGGAGGTAGTTAACGGCGTGGTTCAGTATCGGTTTGATCTTGGAAGCGGCGAGGGCATGGTGAGAGTTAGCAGCGTTTATGTCAGCGATGGACAATGGCACGACGTTCAGCTTGAGAGGGAGAACAATGACGCCCGTGTTACTGTTGATGGAAAGCACATAGCACATGGCGCAGCGCCAGGAATTGATGACATACTCAATCTTCAGTCTGACGATTTGTACTTAGGAGCAGAAGTCCGACAACATCCATCCATTCTGGGCTTCGAGGATGTACAAAGAGGGTTTCACGGGTGCATGGACGACGTTAGAATCGCAAAAGTCTCCGTGCCTCTCCACATGAGCGGCGCAAGCAGTGTTGCGGTGCTAAAACGTTTTGCAAATGTTGAATTCAGCTGTGATTCCGCTACGATATTAGTTCCACCTGGAGTGTGTGGATCACAGCCTTGCCAGAATGGTGGGACTTGTAAAGAGCTAGGTGGTGATAACTACGAATGTCAATGTCACGGGAGATTTACAGGTTTGACTTGCGACGTAGATACAGATCCTTGTGCTTCATCGCCTTGTCTATATGGAGGAAGATGCAAGATCATCGCTGGAGGCGGAGATTTCAAGTGCAATTGCGTCGGGTCAAATCTGAGCGGAAAACGTTGCGAATATGGAAGATACTGCAATCCAAATCCATGCATACACAGTGGTGTTTGCGAGGAAGGAAACAATGGCCCGATATGCAAATGCCATGGATTTATGGGAGAACGATGCGAGAGTGATATCAATGAGTGCGATACAAGGCCTTGTACCAACGGAGGTACTTGTATCAATGAAATAGGATCATACAGATGCATTTGCCCTCCCAATATGACCGGTCTGAACTGCGGAAATCCAGCTTACTCGACGCCAATAATATCGAGTAACTTCAATATCACTTGGGAACAACTGATGTGGATTAGTATAGGTATTCTTGTAATTGTGTCCTTATTAATCATCGTATTTTTCACCTACCGGAGAATAAGAATAAAGCGTACCAGAGCTCGAGCAAACAACATAAACAATGAAACTCGTAAACAAATTGTCCTCAATTCAGCAAGACCACACGAACATGAATTCAAACGTAGTTCAAAGCTGAGCAACTTGGAAGTTATACAGGTAATTCGATTTCAATATACCATCGTTTCTAGTTGTAGAGAATTGTCGGTAAATATATATGGCATGAATTATTATAAATATTGAGAAAACTCTCCATGCATATAGTGCAGTTTATTTTTTGATTTGCTATTGGCTGATTATCATTTTATTATTTAGTGAAAGTGTGTTTTTTGAGTTTAAGGGTTTTTGTGTGATTTTTTCAGAGAGAACCTCCCCAATGTCCTCCTCGTCCTGCCTCCTATACTCCCAGTTCTAACAACGAGCCGGCGCCTTATAGCAACTCTGCTGCTGTGGCTCTAAATAATTTGGATACTCTGAGGAGTTACGGTAGCGCTGGTGACGAGTTGGAGAACTTCCCACCCGATTACCTAAGAAACCTGAATCGAAGTACCCCACTACCTCCTCCGTCCTTGTCCAATCCCGTTGGCGGAAATGCCACAGGCAGTGACACGGACAGTTTACACAAGCCTACGTGGCAGGAGCAGATGCATCTGGCCTCTTTCATCACCGATACGACAAAGATCAAGAACGGTGAGTCCCTGTTGTAGCTTTTTATTTTTATTTGCTTAGTGCATGATGGGTTTTCCGACTAGCTTTCATCTGAGGTTCTCTATCGCGTTATGACAAACTGAATAGCAGTACGGTGAACCAGAATCCCATTAACACTCGCGTGTTGTTGTGTGTGCACTAACAGACCTGAAACGAGCGAGCCCAGTGGTACCAGAGCTGACCGCTGGAGGACTTCTACTGAATACGAGACGGGGGCCTCACGCAGGAGGGACGTCTATAGCTTCCCTTTCCTCCATTGAGGATGATCCCCGTATAGTAGGTGGTAAGTGGATAGACTAGATTGCCTGATTTTATTCATGGGTTGCTTTGCCTGATATCTTTTACACGTTTTCAACTATGCTTTCACGCTGCAAAGCGCCACTGCAGTAGCAATCGCATGTAGTCTTTCAGAGTACAGTTGTTGTCTGCAATGCTTTTAGGGTATCACTGGGACTGTTCAGACTGGGTCAGGCCAAGTCAGAACCCCTTACCTAACATCACGGAGGTTCCTGGCAGCGAAGTTCCAGACTCATCCAGCTTCCACAGCAATGAGAGCAACGAGTCCAACACTCATCAGCTACCACCAAGTAAGTTATCCACACCGCTTCACAGCTTTCGTCCGTTAAATTGCACCGTAATTTAATCATTTATAAATTGTTCGAAAAATCTACCAGAAAAATACATAAAACTCAATTGACACAGAAATGTATATTAAAATATAATCGTGAGGACCGATCGCAGATTATTTGCAATTAGGCAATGAGTTAGATTTATGAAGAAAGGCATGATACTGAAAACTAGATTGTTCTGTGCCAAATACTTTGCATATCACCAAAATTTGTTAGCAAACACATCTTTTTGCCGCACGAGTGCATGATCTATTCTTCGGTTTCGATTGACGGTATCACACCCTGATTATCACTACTATCTCGTGTCTTATAATGGTTGCTGTTGTTGTCTATGAGTTGAATTATGCGAGGAGATGTGTATAACGCAATATTATTGTTTACAGTGCACGGTCCAGTAGATCCAACGAGAGATATTGAGACCCTAGACGAGGACCAAGAATCTGAGTATGTAGGAGACTCTGAATGTGGAACAGAGTTTTCCGAGCATAATTACTGCCCAGAAAGTCAGCGTTTAAATCCGCTTGATAGTGGTGGCGAAGGGGAATACAAGTACAAAGATTCGGAAAGCTACCTTCGCCATCCTAATTCATATCTACCCCACTATAACATTCATACGGATACAGAGAACGAGACTAATCCACTTAACGGACGTCTTAGTACCCTGGAATCTGATGAAGAAGAAGACGACGTAGTGCCTTATGGGTTTCCGAGTAGTCGGCGCAACCGATGCCTGAAAGGAGACGACGTAGACGAAATTGGATCTGTGATCACTACTCTCGAAGAGAGAAATTCACTGTTGGGCGGTGGAACCAGCAACAGTGATCTCTCTACCAATCTGTGTGAGATTGACGATTCTGAGTATGAGATCACAGACCAAAAGAACAATAGTCGTGCATGGTTGGCCGGTAATGGCATCACGCAAACCTCAGTGTGACAAACAGTGATTCATACTGCTAACGGACTAGACGTGATCGTGTTTGTGTTCTTTAAAGAAACAATGATTGTTCTTAAACACACAATTTTGTACATATATTATCATAATAGATAGCTAGGCAGTCTAAGCAGGCAGCTATATATTAAAATACCAACATAATAACGATAGGTAGTATAATTATAGTATTACGAATCTGTAACAACGCAATGATGGTGTATGATACAACAGTAAAGCACACCAAACTTAATTTATACATTAATTAATAAGCGAATATAAGTTCTTAAAGTTTGAATGCTTCCTGATCTACGACGTAATATACTATTATCGTTTTTATATTCAAACTAATTGTCCCACTGCGGTACAGGAGTAATTCCCAGCGTGTACTTCTTTCAAGCTTTTTAATAATTGATTTTTACCAATTATTATATGAATAATAAATGCTGCGTTACTTTATATCATACACTGTAAGGAAATTTTTCAAATTTGTAATATGCAGCTAAGTACCACCGAGCTGTTCAAACAACATACTCAATAATCACATATTCATATACATGTATAATAACAGACGTAGAAAAAAAAACCATATATATATACACAGATATATATATGAATTCTGCATAAACTATTAATATTAATAAATAAAAAAAGAAAATGAAATTATTATTCATGATCACGTTGATAGACCAATGACTATAATTTAATTAATGAGATATTATTTAAAATTAAGTGTTCTTTAAATTTAACGATTACATATTTCCAACGCAAAAGGGATACACCTATACTATAAATATATATAAATATGATGTATTTATAATATAAGTTCATTCACGTATTTTTACTAACTATAATATCCATAATATTATTTTGATAAATTGTAAATGAACTGATAAACTACTTAATACATATTGTATAATGAACTACTTGATACTATACTTTATACTATACGATTATAGTATAAAAAAATAATGATAAAAATAATGATAAAGATAAAAATAAAAATGCTAAGTGAAAGTGTGCTGTTTCACAGGCAGTATGTGTATGCGTGAATATACTGTGTTTGGATGCACAAGTTTATATAGTTATTATAAAACAAGAATAAAAAAATAAAAAATAATAATGAGAGGAATAAAGTAAAAAAAAATTAAAAGATATAAAATATTTTTACTGTGATGATAATAATGTTTGTACGATGATATAAAACACTCTACTATATATAATAACGACTTGTATAATAATCGCAATGTTAATAATCCAACGTTTTATAAGTAAAAAAAAAAAAAAACAGAAAAGAAACAAGAAAAAAATAAAAATTGAAAAATTAAAAGCTACCTACTACAGAGGGAATCAATGTTCCTCACCTATTATATGACTAAAGTTATCATTAAATTGAATTCAGCAGTTATTCTATCAGTTTATTCATCTTTAACATCATTCACCATCAGATGGGACGATATCTTATAGATATATCTGTAATTGACTCTTTGGTGCTACCTACATCAAATTTTGTAACTCATATATATGTCCCCAAGCTCTGATAAGACTGCACAGTAATGTGAGCAATTAGCAAATCATTACATATATATTGTTGTATTAATTGATTGAATAATATTTTAATTATTCAAATCATTTATCATTTCTCATCTTTTATCTATATTATTATTATTATTGTACGCATTTATTAATTGCCAACTCTGAATGCCATACTAAAAAAACAATGCATGTGTTTTCAATTATATAATACCCAATTATTATATATTATAGGAATTTTATAGGATCAAGCGCATTAATTTCTATACATACAATTACATACGTATATATTATGAATAAAATACAAATACTTTCATTCCGTCAGAAAATTATATAATACATACATATATATTTCTTTTATTTTTTTTTATTTTTTTTTTTTATAAGAATATGTAACTGCAGGAAGGATTGTTGGATAGGAGATATACCGATATTTGTGTACAATATAAGATTTTCGTTGATGACAAAAGAAAAAAAAAAGAAAAAATTAAGTTTTATGTTCCTGGTCTACACAATAGACATATGTAAGCAGCTATTATTGCTTCGCAATTAGTGCGCGGAGAAGAAACGCGAGAGGTAAATTGTGTTATATCATTATTAACGACAAATTAATTAATATACAGGGTGATTGGTAAGTTGGCCAACAGAGTAAATCGCCTAGATTATATTTATTTATAAGAAATTTAAGTTTCTTTATTGCCTATATAGCTCCAGCTGACTTTAACTTCCGAGCAACCCACGTGTATAATATATATATACATATATATAATATACGTACACCTATACATACATAAATAGATACAATTGAAAGTGGAGGAATATTCTATATTAGAATGAGGATATAGCAAGATTGTATAGTTAATTTAAAAATATTGTATCAAATATCAATTACTATTGTGTGTTTTAAGCAAGGAGAATTGATCAGCCCAGCTATATACATATGAAGCACTGTGTACTTTTTATTTTATTTTTTTATTTAAAACTCATATTTAAAATAACATGTGAATTTGATTATTACCTACTACGTATAAATATGATATTTAAATATGATTTACTTTTATATAGAGTTTTAAAATCATTGAAAAATTAGGCGATTTACAATCAGTTCAAATTTACGATCTATACGCTAGGCTCGTACTACTACACTCGTATGAACAAGCTTGTGTTTTCGTATACATGCATGCGATTTTCACCCCAGAGTTGCCTGGCACAGAAGGTAGGCGGCGCTGGCGGTCGTATACATGCACAAATTATACACACACTAGTAGCGTACTGGAATTGTACGTGCCTAGCGTATAATCATATTATGAATTGAGGCAATCGGAAATCGGCCTGTCGTAAATAAGAAATTTTGCAATGAGAAAAATCTAAAAAAGATGAAAAAACAAAAACAAAAACACTGACATGCTTCGTGTTATTTATTTTATTTTTTTCAATTTTTTTATCCCTTTTTATTACCCCTTATTTATATATATTCGTAACGAGCTCTAAATTACAGGCCTACTGATATAAATACGCCAACCTACTGTCAGCCATAAAGCTATATTTATAGTGTGAATATTCATGAATTTATAGTCTATCAAATATCAATATCCATTTCGACCAACATTGTTACGTTATGCACAGTCATGATAATTATTATTATTATTATTACTATTATTATGATTATGATTATTATTAATATTATTATTATTATTATTATTATACACCTTTAGGGAATGACAAACTGAGCATCAATGTATTTTGTTTTACCATAATGATGGATGTTGAGTTTAGAGCCCCTGATATAGAATACATATCGATATCATGAATTCTTTCAGTGAATAAGGAACTTGACTTGTTATAATTATAAGGCTATAATAATTTGTACAACATCAACTTTAACTGTAATGAAGAAATAAATCTTGCCTATGAAAATACTAATTTAATCTATACCATCTATAATATCTATATAATACATATTTCATCCTTATTTATTATTACATGACGCATTAGTTTCAAAATTTGACGAACGTCTCGTTCTAAAGAAATAGATAAATCATCTGCAACGGGAACAATAGAAAAAGAGGATAATCATTTTTTAAATAATTCGAATCCATTCCCGCCCACTATTTGCGGCAAAAGCAGTTCATCGATTCGCCACCATATCATAACGCCATCTATTCGATAAGTCAGAAATTTGTGCTTCTTGGAAGTCGTTGAAGATGGAGCAAGCATACAAGCTTTAATGGCTCCATCGGTTTCAAACATGACGTACTAAATTCGGAGAAATTATTACGTCAATTGTGTGTTTGATATCAATGATGGAACAAGCGGGTGAATTTACGGCTCTGATTCGTTGGGTTAATTTTTTTAAATTGCTTTAATTGACAGACGTCTTAAATAATGTATTGTTTCACGGCCAATTTAAGTTTAAAAATTCATATTGTTAGTACATAGTTCGAATTCGTGCCTATCAGAAGCGTCAAACATTTTATACATACATACAATGATATTAATAATCGTAATGTTATCATAAGCCTAATAATGAAACAGTCTAATCGTAGATTATCAACAATTAAAACAACACAATACAATTCCAATATTCAAAATTTATGTGATATAGTGTAAAAAATTGACAAAATTCATTCATTACAACAATAATATTAGTCATGATCGTCTGTTATATCATATTGTCTAAACTTCATTCGCTAAATATGTACAACATCGAAGATACGAACGAAAGATGTGTTCAAAAATTGAGAAACGTTAACAAAGAGGATAAATCCTGAGGTAAGAATATCACGGTTTTATATTCAGGCAGACCTAACCTCTTTTATTATAATAAAATAACCTCTTTTATTATAATAAAATAGATACTGGTTTGAAAATGCTCAATTTTTAAACCGAAAATTTTATCGCTAGTTAGGCTGTCATATGCCACGTCGACTAGCTACCATTGAAATTACAATCATTTTAGAAACGGCGAAGTATGCCAATTATATTGGAATGGCTCGACCATGGATAAGATGTCTGATCGTCGCAGTTATCACATCGACAATGTTCTACTTTTACCTGTTTTCAAACGGTGAGTATGATGAGTCTGTTACCGATGTCAAGAATCAGTTTTGGTCATATTTCAGTATATTTACAGTTGGGGATAGAAGAAATTGGAAAAAGGTCATACAGACTGATGGCGAATCAAGAAAAACTCACTTGAGTATTAAAACTGATGAAAATCCAACCGGGTATTCAATCCTCAACAATCAATATGCACTCGACAATAATGCGGAGGTAATAATCGACCCAATTTAAATACAGCAGAGAAAGAGAAAGAGATAGATAAAAACCCATGAATAATATACTCTATTAATTTTAAGGTCGAGTGCAACGTTGTTCATATCGCTATGGTTTGCGCAGGATATAATTCTACTTTTGCCACCGTAACTGTGGTCAAATCTATTGTATTTTACAGAATAAATCCATTGCATTTTCATTTTTTGGTAGACGAAGTCGCTAATAGAACGCTTTTCGCGTTATTCAAATCGTGGGACTTGCCAAACGGTTTGTAAAATGATTTGGTAGTCAGTTTTATTATATTATACAATTACACATATTAGGGTGCTCCCTATTCGACGAACATTGTTTTTTTTTTCGATCCATTGACGAAATATTGTTCTATGTACTCAAAAAGAAATTCTCTCAAAGTTTGAGGCCTTAATACAATTCTAACAGCAATCTGAACAGTCTTTAGATTCTCCCATTTAAAAAACATCTAAATTCAACAATTTTTTGTTCAATCATCTAATGCTCAGCTGAATTTTATGAAATCGTCTTATAATGGAGATTAACATGTAGGAAATTTATTATTATAATTAGACTACATGCTTTTCGAACGATAAGTCGAACGAGGAAGAGAGAGAGAGAGAGAGAGAGAGGAATTGATTATTCTTCAAAAGTTCCCATTATGTGGTCTCAGTGTAACTCGAGTTGTTTCACCTGTATCAACATGAAGAGTTGTTTTTCTAGCATAACTCACATATTTTCGTTGATATCTGTGAAACGGCTGAAGCTAGAAGAAATATGTACAAGACAAATTTACAGAAAATTTAATTCTCCAGAAAAAAGGTTCTATTCTTTCATCGCCTAGAACTCATAGTTCAGAAGATAGAGGAACTTGAGTATTTACAAATACAGATGAAACAACTTGAGTTACACTGAGATCACAATGGGACCTTTTGAAGAATAATAATCAATGAAGAATATTTGAAAAAAAAAATCGCTAGATTTAGATGCTTTTTAAATGGGAAAATGTAAAAACTGTTTAGATCGGTGTTAGAATTGGAATTAAGGGCTCAAACTTCGGGGGAATAAGAATTTCTTTTCGAGTACATGAAGCAATATTTCGTTATAAATGGAGGAGAAAAAAAAAACAATGTTCGTGCAAAACGGAGCACCGTGATATGTGAATGTTGAAAAACGTGATAATAAATTCTAATCGTTTATTTCAGTTCAACTGACTTATTACAAGTCTGTGGAATTGGTGCCACAAGTGGCCTGGATTCCGAATAAACATTATTCCGGTGTTTACGGTTTATTGAAATTAATTCTTCCCGAAATACTGAGCGAAGATAAAGTCATAGTACTTGACACTGACGTTACGGTTTTAACTGATATTCTAAGATTATGGAAATTGTTTGAGAAGTTTAGAGCCGAACAAGTAATAGGATTAGTAGAAAACCAAAGCGACTGGTATTTAAAACCATCAGCAATCAACCCGTTCCCTTGGCCCGCTTTAGGCCGGGGATTTAACACCGGGGTTATGCTAATGAATTTGAAACGCCTTAGGAGTATGAAATTCCTTGATAAATGGCGCGACATATCGCGTGATACTTTAAAAATAATTCATGAAACACACCTCGCTGATCAAGACATAATAAACGCTGTAATCAAGGAATATCCTCGTATTGTATACAGGCTTGAATGTACCTGGAACGTTCAGCTGAGTGTGAACACTTTGAGCGAAAATTGTTATACGAATACAAACCAAATAAATGTAGGCAATAATTTTTCGTATTTTTCGTATTTTATTTATTTATTTATTTTTCTTTTCTTTTCGTCCAACTATCGATATTATTTTTTCAACCTTTGGTTACTCTTCGAAAGTGACTATATTTGAATAATTATTCGTTGTTAGATTATTCACTGGAATTCACCGTGGAAACAAGACGTGATTAACAAGCATATAGACGATTTTCGAAAGGCTTATCAAATTTTTTTAGAACTTGATGGAAATTTGTTGCGGAAGCAACTCTTCGCGTGTAACGAGCGAAAAGTTGAATCGCAAATTGTAAGTCTGATTAAATAAGGGTATCACATTATATGCTAGGATTGTGTGTTGGTATATTTTATTACATTATTGAATCGCGCTTTTTTTTAGGAATCTAAGCCTAGCCCGTGTCAAAGATTTGATAAAAGTGCGGGAATAAAGTATCGGACGTATTATTTCCTTCTAGAATATGAAAATAACTTTATATCTTATCCCGACGTAACTTTGATAACTCAATGCAGCGCCGACAGACTTACGCTTTTGGAAGATCTCTGCAAACGATGGTCTGGCGCTATATCTGTCGCTCTTTACTTCACTGACGCTGATACAAATAATTTTCTTAATTTTGTACGCGGATCAAGAGAGCTGAAAACAAGGCGTAACATCGCTTATCACATTGTGTATAAAGAAGGGGTGCGTCATTTTAGCAAACTTCAAATACACCTACCTGTATCTATGTCGTATTTAAGGAAATTCAGTTTCGTTGACGTTACGAACTTGAACCTCATTTTCCCTAAACAGTTTATAGAATTCACGCAGCACGTTATATCCACGTTAAAATATATTTTTTCTTTCTTTACCATTGTAGGAATTTTACCCTGTAAATTATTTACGCAACGTAGGAATTACGCACGTAACGACACCTTACATCTTTCAATTAGACGTAGATTTTATTCCGTCTAATGGCTTGTACGATACTCTGATGAGCAACATTATAAAACTAGAATTAAATGAGAATAGTAAAGTAGCTCTGATCGTACCAGCATTTGAAACCGAAAGATATAGGTAACAATATCCCACTGCACATAATAATTTTCGAATACCTACCTACCCCATAAAATAATATGGTTAAAAATAAAAGAAATTTTGCAATAGGTTTAATTTCCCTACGAGTAAAGAGGCTCTCGTCAAATCGTTGAATCGCGGTGTATTTTACACATTTCGATATCACATTTGGTCGCAAGGACATGCCGCTACCAATTACACATATTGGTGCAAAGCCAACGAGCCATACGAGGTAAGAAATTAAGGAGGAAATGATGCTGTAGTAACGTGATTTTGTATTCTTGAAATAATTTTTTTCGAACGGTAATATCATTCGTAGGTTTCGTGGGAACCAGATTTTGAGCCTTACGTTGTAGTTCCGAGTTCTGCACCAAGCTACGATACGAGATTCGTTGGTTTTGGGTGGAACAAGGTTTCGCACATTGCTCATTTGGCAGCCATCGGTTACAGGTAGGAAAAATGTTCTTTTTACTGATGAGGAAGCTTTGATCAGTGAAACAAAAAAAAACTAAAGGTTGGTCCGATATATCGTTGTAAAAACTTTACAGGTACGTCGTGTTGCCTGATGGTTTCGTTATTCACCGTCCTCACGCGCCGAGCTTAGATATTATAAAATTTCGCCAAGACTCATTATACAGAAGGTAATTTTGGGTATAAAACCCGAGTGTTCTTAGGGTGATAAATTGCATGTACCTACTCTGTTTTAAATTACCATTAAATTATTCTTTCAGATGCTTAAAAATATTGAAAGACACATTTGTCGATGAGTTATTAACGCGGTACGAAGATAGCGCTGTTTATAATTTAAAAAAATACTCTCATCGATCGCAAAACTAGGTACATGATTAAAGGAAGTTAAAAACTTGACCAAATATTCTTATACCACAAATAAATTGCAAGTAACTTTTAAATCATAAATCGTAAATATGAATATACAATATATACATATGTACCATATCATTAGCTAAAACAATTATTTCAGGACATTAATCATTCTGCACTCTATATCTATATTCAAAACGCGATTTGTAATACATTATATAATAATTTTTCTCGCAGTTATGAGTAAATCGTTAACATTGTTTCGCTGTCATAGATGTATCCTCGATTATAATGACGATGATAAATTGAGGGTGACTAAATATTACGAGACAATTAGTATCTAGCTGCCACCCCAGTTTTATATCTCGTAGGTATCGCGCGCAGAAATTGCATGTTAAATTCAGCGAGTTAGTTTCAGTCGAGAAGTTAGTCAAAGGGAATCCGAAGGGACTAAATAGAGAATTCAAAATTGAATTAATGGTGGACATTCATTATATAGAATTGCTTTGTCGCCGTTTTGAACAAAGGGCGAGACTTTTATTCAAAATAATCAGTGGCACAATCGGCGCAGATCTCTACCTCGTATTGTCGCGTGCTTCTCGAAAATTTTAAACCATTCGTTTCTCTCCCTATACTACGGCACAGCGAGAACCAGTCTCTCCCAAAGCATAAGCCGATTAATTACTTATCTCCAGCACCGTATATCCCGGCTGTTTTACCCGTTCATTTTCACCCTTCTCCTCTTTCACGATCTGAACTATAATTGATATGGGAATTTGGAGGCTGAAAACTTCGACCAATTTTTAAATCCAAGTAATTCACCCTCGGCAAAGAATTCGGGAATTAAGGACTCTCCTTAATTCTCGTCGCGCGTTGCTGCGGAGACGAACTCTGCGATCAATAATATTGAAAGTTTATCGATGTATCGACGCGTACTTTTGGCAACAGTTCAAAGGTTTTTCAATATCCAGGGGATCCCATGTGAACTCGGTAAACTGTGAAATAAACATTTTTTGTACCGCTGGCATTGATCGAGAGAACGAGAGAGGGAGGGGAGCGGGCTTCTCGGTGCCCCTATTCGGATTGCTATTGATTAAACGCTTTCATAAAGAATTCCAAACCTTTATACTTCACAGGGTTCGCCCGCTACTACCTTCCACATTCGTTAATACTCTCTTCTCTAACTCCGTTTGTTTTCAAAATGAGGTCCACCATCGAAAATTTTTGATGCAATAAGCGTAAAAAAAATTCGAGACGTTGATCAAACACCGAGACTCGAGGATCAACCGATTGATAAATGCAGGACGGAATCTCTACCGATGTAGTGTTTCTCTTAAACTTAAACAGTGGAACTCGCGGTTATTAACAAAGCCGCGTAAATTCGCGAAGTATAGTGTTTTAATTTAGCACAGTCTCGAGAAGCGGTGGAACAATGAACAAGGTAGGTTCGTCTCGTTCAAAATGTAGATAAAATATTACTCCGAGGTTTCGAAGACAGGGGAACTGGAGTCACCGGCGTAACTCACAATGGAGAGAAGTAACTGCTTGGTGGAAGTGATAAAATGAAAATAGAAATGATAAATAGACCCACACCCTAAATCGTGGAACATGGAACGGATCGTAGATTTGCTGTTTATACTATTGAATACCCATCTGTAACACGAAAACACGAAACATCATGCGTGAGATTGATTCCCTTGTGTACCTGTTTCCGGAATATTATACCTTTGCGTGACGCCATGCGTATATAGTATATACATGGGGCATTCCATATTAATTCGACCTGGGCCTGACCCTCGACCTCTCAGATCTGGTCCGCGATTTTTAGTGTCATTCTTCTGACTCTAAATAGCGTTTAGAATTTTTTTGCAGATTTTTTAAAATAAATTTGAACTCGTCATGAATTCAAGTCTGAAAAAATTCTCCTAAAATTCTGTGTCAGAAATAAGAATTTGTCAACCAAAATTCATAATGTCTGGGATTCTGTTTCAACCCGTTTATCAAATCGAATTTATTTTCAAAAATCTGACAAAAATTCTAATTGCTATTTGGAGTGAGAAGAATGGTACGAAAAATCACGGACCAGATCCGAGAGATCGAGGGTCAGGCCCAGGTTAAATTTGTATGGAATGCCCCATATACAATAATAATCTATTACATATTATACACGTACCTAGATAATAATAATAATAATAGTAATGAGAATAGATGTGAAAGAAGCATTGAAACAGCGACAATAATATTGTTACAAAACAATTTATTAACTGAACCAAAAACTATAGAGACTGATATTTATATCGTATAATCACTGTACGGTGGTTTGTATAGATTATAAAAGCCGCAGGTGCCTATGATGAGGCTGATTATGATATATTAATAAATAATTGTTATTTGAACATGATTGTGAAAGGTAATTTGAATTTGTATAACCGACGTTTATATATATATATGGTGAATTTAATATTGGTGAATTTGTACGAGATTCGTTTATATATGTCTATACCAGAATGTAATTACTCCAAAGCATATGGTTTCAGGCTGATTAGCCAGAATAATCCCAATCTTGAATCATCCATGAATTAACGGTGCAAGGGTAACGGGGGTGAGGAGGGGGAGGGAGGGGGTAGGGTAGGTATACGAGATCGATTAGATACTTCAAAGTTGAACAATTAAATTACTAATGGTTACGTTGATAGCTGATAGGGCAAATGCTCGATGAATCCATCCACGTTTTAGCACTAATTATAGTCACTTCGGTGGGTTTATTAAATCCCAATAAACCTGGACCGAATTTTGCATCCTCGTCTAGTATAATTTCGTCGAGTTATACCGGACGGTATTGAATTAATAAATTAGCCAAGTTAATGTCCCATTCTATGTCACATTGATCATGCATCTGGTTTCTGTGCAACAACGAGGACATGTAGGATTATAACCATCGTATTAATTATGAAAAAGCAATTAAGTCGAAATCAGAGAATTTAGGGAAACGAATGTAACGAACGAGCCTTTTCTTATTTTTAGCAATTTTTTAATAAATGAGAATATATACGTACCCGTCAAGACGTGGATTGATATTGATGAGATGAAACGTTATTTCCTTCAGTTCTTCGTCTGTCCGCGTGCAGGCTCGTGGGTCAAAATTTAGGGATCAATATGTTTTAACAAAATAACAACAACGCAGTCGTAAGTGGATAGAGAAAATGATGAACAGGCATAGTATACTTGAAAATATAGGATTGTTGGGATTATTTATTAAAATTGAAACCACTTTGGAGTGTACAGAGCGATTATTTAATTAGATAAATTTTTTTTTTGTCTTCTTTTCTTGTTGTCTTTTAATATTACAATTCACACTAATATTATTCTTTTATAAAATATTTATAATATTTACATTAGCCCCGCAGCATATACATTTACACATAATATATTATGTATAATGTATATATATATATTATATATACCTGTGTATATTATATGCGAGAAATTTATTTTCTATACAAATTTTATAATCATTTTTAATATTATTGTAACGAAGCACTCAATAAACACATTTATTTTTTTGAGGCAAGCTTCGACGCCTACATACATGTACAAGTACATAAGTGTACCTATATTGTAAATTCTCCTATGCATATAATATGTATTATGACGATAACGATAATAATAGTAATAATGAGGCATATATTAAACAATCTTTCATTTATTTTAACATCCTTATCCATTTTTCATTATATAATCCCATAACTAATGTAAAAAAAGATTCATCCCAAATTTGTTCTTTTACATATAATACCTACTACTCGGAAACACGGGATTGTATCTCATCGAGGCTCTCGTATAACTCCACTCACAACGATATTGTGCCCTCCGAGTATAGTTATAATTTATAATTATTATAATTATTTCATAATATTACGTATTTACAATAAATCGCTCGCTCACAAGTTTTAACAAATCCGGCCAGCTTCAATTATTTTTATTCATAAGCATAGGTATTATATATGAATAGGACTGTGGAGATCAATTGACTCGTTTTATTTTTTACTTCTTTTTTTATATATCATTTATACATGATCGGCGATTTTCAGATATATATATACATATACATATATACTTAAATACAGCAATTCTTAAACGATGATATTATTTCATAATGGGTTTTTCATAAAACAAAATTGCAGATGATTGACTTCGATTTCGCAGGGGCTCATCATATAACACTATATATACGTATTTCTTATATATATGTATAAATCAATAATTTTCAGGCGTCCAGAGTTTTCTTAAAAATAATAAGAAGATAAGAAAATAAGAAAAATGAGAAACAAAAAAGTTAAAGAATTATGTCGTTTTTACGACACTCATCGTATACGACTTATATACCATACGTGACTCTTCGGATACCTAGAAGCTTAATTTGACCCATTCAAGCGACTCTAATGAAAACGTAACACGACTGATTGCGAGAGTAAGTAGTAATCGGAAATGATTGAATTCGCTGTATCGTTTGGCCTTTGAAATCTATTTCTATATAACGTAAGAACTCAGCCTGCTTCGAAAGTACAAAGAGTTTAATCAACCATGACGTAAGTCGATAACTGGAAATCAAGTGTCTCAAGATTTATCTGTTAAGGTGAAACTTCAATTTACTCCGATGACGCGACTCCCTGTAGTTGCAATCGGAGAAATTTCTGTACACGAACGTTGATTGATAAATGATGAAAAGTTAAGACAGTCGATTTCTGAATTATTGAGCAAATTAGATTTCACGGGTAACGCGACTTTCATTCGTATAGTCTAAAAATTCATTTATTACATAAAATTGTACAGGATTATAATACCAAGGTAAAAGTATCGCGTCTAAGTTGCCTCGAGAGTACGTTTGAAGCATTAATCGAGTTTCGTCCGATCCAGCCGGTCTTCCGCTCCGCAGGAGGAAAGATCGCGAGAAAATGAGACGTACCCGGTCCTTTGGTCTTGTCGTGCCTTAAACTTGTCCGCAAATTAGTTTATAAAGTTGAGAGGTATTTGTTATTTTTTTTTTTACGTTCTCCACTGCCGAGTAATTTGAATTTCTCAAGAAACAGAGAAACGGTGAAACCCTAGAATAGCTCCAGAGTTATATACCTTCTGAAATTTTCCCTCTTATTCTATCTCCTCGAAACAGTCAACGGAAGGCTTACGACTAGCGCTTTTCTCATCTAATCAGGTTATTTAGTTTCCGGGCCGTTAGACCTCTGAATTTCGAAAGGTTGCGTCCAATAAACGAGGGAAGGTACTGAATAACATTAGGCCGTCTTGGTAAATAATTAAATAGTTTTTTTTTTTTTTTTTTTCTGTTTTACCTCGAAACGCTATAAGAATTATTTAGGAATACCTATCACAATGGGCTGAAAATCTGACTACTAAAGTAGGTAGTCTACTTTCCCCACTCGTATAAAGCGAGCTCCGAGCGCACCATCACCACCAGCAGCGAATCTCTTGAATTAATTATTAACTTGCCTTTGTTACTTGGCCAAATTACTGCTCGGTGGAAGCCCGATTTAGATAAGGTTCTGACTCCGAAAAACAAGGGGAGTTCGTATTAAAAGACCGGCCGAATATCTCGCGGTTGACTAATGCCGCCTCCCACCTACGATAGAATTTTCAAATTTAGCATATTTCGTTGCTGTACAGTGTACAGTGTACAGTGTACAGTGTACAGTGTACGCGGTGGTCAGCTCGTTTCTACCCAAACATACCGCGTCCTCCGGCCTCTCATATGCCGTAGTACATAGTTATACTAGCGTTGATAATACGCCATTGTGTTAGGTGATAAACTGGGCACAAGGTTGTTTAGTTTCAACAGATTTTTCATAGTTATTTATTTAACTGCAAATTTTTCGTGTAACAAAAAATAGTTTTTTTCTCTCTCTATTTGATTCTCTCTCGGCAAGGAATGTGAAGATAACGTTTAGTCGTTCACTTTTTCGCGGAAAAAAAAAGAAATAAAATAAAAAAAAAAAAAAAATGAAAAAAAATAAAAAAATACCTCCCTGCGTAATTATCGCGGACGACGCATTCAAAAAGTGCTTATCTGAAATGCTAATGGACTTTAACGAGCGTTGCTCACTATAAAGGTGAGGGGTTCGGTAAAACACGCTATCAGACAAATAAAGCCCTTCACATTCAGCGTAAAAAGTATACGGTACTTCACTTTTCTCTAGCTCGCATACATGCATAGACATTATACATGCGTATAATATATTTGCAGCATGTATATTATATACGTAATATAGATGTAGGCAAAGTACGAAATAACTTATTTCCTTTCTTAAAGTTTTCACGTTTCGAATACTGATAATAAACATTTTTTACCATCGGTTTTGGAAAGGTGAAACTTTTTCGTAAACTCTGACGTTAAATTGAACTGTAATTTTGCCACATTGCTCGCGTTATTCAGCCGGTCATATGGACGGGAAAAGTTTTTATTGCAACGGGTTAGTACTGCAGGGGGTTATATACCTACTAGGTATACTGCACTAAATAACAAAGTTTCAAGTCGTATGTATGAAACTGTGAACAGGTACGTGCGCGGAATTCCGATTAAGAAATGCTCCGCGTATCTCGAGGCAACACTCAAGCTCCGCATTGTTCTACTCCCGCAATTGTGAATCCTGTACCTTTTTATCCTCTCCCTGTGGTTTTTTTGGGTTTTTTCTAAATTTTTTTATATAATATCATATACATGTATAACCGAGGGTAATAGTAATGAATTTGTAACGACAATCGATACGATACGGTAGTGTAAATATACTGAAATATATGTACACCGTAATCAATATTGTTCTCTGTATGAAATGAAACGGGGAGATTTTCAGTCAGATGAAATGATAAATATTATACGAAAGAAAATTGAAGAAAAATTTCATCATTTTATTCAAACGAAGAAATGAATTTTCATTCATTTATGCTTCATTTCCTTTAATTTCAAAATAAAACCTACCTTTTTTATTCGTCCTGAGATTCAATGGCGTTGACTTTACGATACATATATATATACATACATAATATGAAATGCTGCGTGATTGAATCGGTAAAATCTTGATTAAGAAAATGAATAAATTATATATAGTGAAAGAAAAAAAGAAAAGAAAAGGGTAAAACAATATAATCATGTATGTTTCAACTTTTATTAAACGTAGAATCTACACTTAAGATATATACCTCTAATTATTTGATAAAAATTTGACGCCTGGTCAGTAGAGGTTCATTTTTCATTTTTTATTTCTTGAAAGAGAGATAGAGAGAGAGAGAGAGAGAGAGAGAAAAAAAACGAGATATTTATAAGAAAAACATTATTTTAATTCATAATTTTTTAAATTGGAAGATATCATGTTCACATTACTGTGGAAATAAAATTCGGAAGGTGCATCCCCCTCCCAGCTCCTCTTTAATAATAATAATAATAATAATATATTAAATATTAATAATGAAAAAAAAAAGAAAAATAAGGTAAAATATTTTCTACATAAAGTGTCTTATTACAATTTAATTCTATAATTTAAATGTGTTTAATGAAACTTATAATTTATTATGGGTCCCATATAAGTTTAATACATATAATAATATAATATAAATAACGAAATGTATAGTAGGCGAATAATTACGTAGTGACTGACACACGTAATGAATGATAATACATGTTAATCAATGGTGTTCGCATTGTGCGCGATTTAAGCATCTGTTTAAAATATAATATATAGTATGCGATATCGCTTTGCAATTACTGACAGACCTTTAGTTTCCGTAATATTGCGGGTTAATTGCTTATTGTCAATTAAAAATGGAACAAAATGCGACAATGAATTCATCTGAATTAAAAGAGAGAGAGAAAAAAGGGAATAAAATTGTTGTATAATAAATTTTTGAAATTGAAATCGATTCGTGCCAAAATCGTTTCAAAGCTCTTCGTACTTGTAGAGTAGAAAAAAAAAAAGAAAAAACAAAAATAAGTAAAAAAATATTTAATCGTTTGATGAGATGAATCGGAAATCAAAGTTCTGTCGTAGTGCAGTGCAGTGATATATAATATAATGTATAATAAATTTATTTACCAATTCTCTGGACGAATCATGATTGCTATATATGTATATATAATATGCGATATAACGACAGCTCTGTAAAAAGATAGGTAATATAATTATTATAACTGTACTGAGCCTCCCTGTGTAACTTAATTATTTAAAATGCACATATTATTCATACGTGAATATTAATAATTATATATCTATATATAGGTATGTATATTGTATATGTATGTATATTAATATATTAGAAGTCATTTATTTTATTATTATTTATAATCCTATAATTTGAATTAACTGGAACAATAACTGCAATATGTAGTACTCTCGTGAATATTTATTGAGTCAGTCGAAATTTGCGTAGGAAACGTATATATATTATATACATATATATATGTATATCATGCACATGTATACACATATGTTGATTAACAAAATTTGAGAAAATGAAATCAAGATTTAAGCATAATTATAACGTTCGATTAAATTATTTCATTTTTCGTTTCTATAATTTTTCCTCTCCTCTTCGTGTCTTTCACTTTTATAATTATAATTCTAAATTTAAAAAATATATGTATAATATATAATATGTAATATCCTATAAGGAATATATCGGCTCGCTACTATACGGTAGGCCGTGGGGTGGACTATGGCGATCTTCAAAATACAAAATTACAAAAATATATTCGTGGTGCCATCCCAGCTACAAAAGTCGCGCCATTTATTGTGTCGCATATTTCGATCAATTCGAACAAATTCTATATATTGATATATATATACATATATATATATATGCATAAATTAGTGTATTTACATTAAGCGACCCGCAGTTGGGATGGTCAAACCGCGACTCTTATAGGCCGCTTAAAATATTCACGACACCGATCAAGCATACAGGTCATATAGGTATTGTATCATGTATATGTGTACAGAAATTTTTCGTTCTCCTAATAACTTCATCAGCACCGTATACGTATAAAACTGTCTACTGTACAAATAGTACGCCAAGATTGTGCGCTAGACATTAAATTTTTTGTCCTTTTCTGTTTTTTTCTTGTTTTACTTTCCTTCTTTCTTTCTCTTCTTCATTAAAGAACAGGGGGTGGGGAAAGAAAGGAAGAAAGAAAGAAAGAACGAAAGAAAAAAAAATTCTGGTTCAAAATTGTATTTTTTTGTTTGTTTTTTGTTCATCCCTGAAGGAAAGAGACCACCTCGGAAAAATATGCAAAGCCCACAAATTGCACGATACCAAGGCGTACGCCGACACACATACGACGTTTGTCGTTATTATACCCTCGCCGTCCTCCCCACGCCCGTACTGTCATACATTATGCGTAATACTGAACAGTTTATAACTCGATATACTGCAGACGATCTGAATTTTGGGGTTCACACAGCTGCGGTATTAAATACTATTTTTTCAATTTTTTTTTAAATTTTTTTTGAATTTTAAATTTCAATTATTTTATTGATTTATTTATTTGATTTATTTGTTTATTTATTTATTCATTCAGTTTTTTTCACAGGCGCGTAACGGCGGTCGCCTACTCTCTTTTATTTATTCTTATTATTTATTATGAAAAAAAATTTAGGGGTTGAATTATAAGATTCAAGTAGCCAGATAAACAGCTGGTATAGGTAAAGGTAATAAAAATGATTGAATTTATCGAACCTGAAGAAGTGTGTGGCAGGAAAACAAAAAGAAAAAAAAAAGAAAAAAAAAACCAATAGGAAACGAGAGAAATCAAACCCAAAAAAAAAAAAAAAAAAAAAAAACTGAAAGACTGCCAATTTATTATTTATTTTATATCTTCGCCACCACCGCGATCATGATTATACCTACGTGTGGTTTCGTTCCCTTGTGAGACTTTCCCTCGTGTTTATACAGCAACGTGAAAAAGACTTTATTTTTCTTTCTTTAACTCCATTTGTCTTTAGCTCGGTTGTTGGTTCTTGTCTTTTTTTTATATTCTTTGCTGGTCGCGTGAAAATGCTTAAGGTATTATATACGCGAGTGTATTATTTTGAGGGTCAAAGGTCAGGGCTGTTGGAAAAAAAAAATTGAACAAGAAAAAAAAAAAATTATCGAAAAAAAAGAACCAAAAATCGATGGATTCAGGAAAAAAAAAGGAGAAAAAAAGAATGTTCAAAGAGTGATGATGTTGAAAACTGATTAGAGGTAATTGGTTTCCTCCGCAACCACCTCGTATAATATGTCAGAGCATAATTAATAATAAGTAATCCATCAATTTGTGTATTCCTCCGTTCTTCAGCGGTTAAAAAGGAAAAAAGAAGAAAAGGAAAAATCGTATTTTCACGAAGGAACGAATATACGAGGAGGTGTAAACTAAATGAAAAATGATGAATCGGTGAAAGAGCTGATAGAATAACACGTCCGAGCTGTGGAAAAACGGATGAAAAACATTTGCTAAATAACATTTTCAATCTTTCGTCCCTTAACGATTGTAGAAAAAAAAAAAAAAATACCATTCGATATCACGATTTATCATTTCTGAACTGATGAATCTTGAACATAATTTATAATAATTATAAGTTATGAATTGTGACGGTGGAAAAAAAAAAAAAAAAACAAAAAAAAAATTGTCTACCTATAAAAGGACTGTCTCTTCCATTTTTTTCACCTTTTAAGTTCGTCATAGAATCTCGATGGTTCTTCAAGAATAATTCTGAGCATTAACTTTTTCCCAATCTCTGTTTATCTGGACATTTATTCATTTCGACAAGAGATGATGGAGAAAAAAAAAAGAAAAAAAAATACAAAAAGAGCTTTAAAAAACTGGAGCTTAACGTAACGAAAGAATTCTTGCTTTGTAACTGTTTATAAGACTTTGTATAAAATATTTCTAATTAGTGTTGGTACCTTTTCTTCATTTTATTTCTTTCTCGTTATTATTTGTTCAATTTTATTCGTATAAATGATCCCCCGAAGATCAGACAATCTTGCAATTTGTTAATTTATTATTAAGGGTATAGTAGGTAGACGTAAGTAATAATATTAATTAAATATTTCGTTAAACGCCCGTACATCGAACCATAACGTTTACAATAACATTTTTTTTCTTTTTTTTTTTTTTCAATAAAAATCAGGAAGATAATAATTATTCATTATTCTCATAATGCATTCCTAATTAATATATTACAACCCTTATACGATTAATATTTTCATCGTTTAATAAATGAATTAATGAATTAATGAATGAATTATCTACCTATTAATCGATCATCTATTCAATTAATCCTAATTACATAATCTACTATCGTAATTTTAAGTGTTTAATTACAATTACTTCCTAGCATATAATAGACAGTTAAATGTACATTTAGCATCAGAACGAGAGCCCCTCGTCTCTGAATCAGGCATCATCACACCGCCGTTGCTGCAGCAGGATAATCAGTGGACAAAACATCGGTTGATTGAATCAATTGTCATTTGTCAATTGTCAATTGTCAATTGTCAATCTTTATTATCGGCATTATCACCGCACTAGGCCTCCAGGACGACGTCGATTACACACCAGTGTTAGACAATAACTACACTCAGCCGCATATACAGAGAAAGAGAAGTCTCGAGAGTGGACATTGGACAATGAACCTAAAGTAGTCTCTTACAGAGGCTATCCTTTCACATTCGTACACACGCACACACACACACACACTATGTATACTTATATCGTATATACACACTAGGGTGGTCCTTAATTCGATCATATTCCAATTCCGATGCTCCCATGGGCCAGAACGTCTCCGAATATATACAAAAAAAATGCAGTAAGACCCCAGGTTCCTATCGCAATTATAAGTACTGCCCCAAAGCCTTTGAACTTTCCTTTTTGGCTAAATTTTTTTGTACATATGTATTTGGAATCGTCCTGCCCCATGAGGACATTGAAATTCTAAAATGATGAAATTAGGGAGCACCCTGATGTACACACACATGTACAGTTGTCGACGAATTTCCTCCTTGCAGTATTCACCCTGTATATATAGATGCGATTCAACTTACGCGAGATAAATTCCGGCGTGCACCACACAAAAGGAGAATAACGTATCCGCATGATCTATGGGGTCTACGTCATCGTCCCCCATTTCCCAATCCGAAAATCTCCCAATCTCCGAATCTCCCACCTCTTAGCCGAGCCAAAATATCCCGGAGCTTTTGTCAGAAGAATTCGTGTCGCGACTTTACGGCGGGACATTTTTTGGCTCTGCTATGAGGCGAACGTCTGGGTGTTAAAGTACTTTTTCTCTTCGGTGCGTGGTGGTTGGATTTTCTGCCAATTGAAGAGTGACGCTTTTTTTTCTTTTCTTTTTACTTTTTATTTTACTTTTTTTTCTTCCTACCCTTCCCCATCCCCGTGTCTAGTCGAGCTGCAGACTAAGGGGCCTGGAGACCGTTCGGTTAGTAGGGTATAAAGAAAAAAAAAACGAAAAAAAGAAAAGAAGGTATTTCGAAAGTAGTTACACCGGCACCAAGGAGGAAAAGGCGTGGTTAGTACCGTCACGAGCGGAAATCATCCCCATAACTATCTTTCCCTTATTTCTGTGAAGATTTCCACCGGATATGGGAGACAAAGGTGATAATTTAATAAATAAGTGATACAGAGTCGGTAATTGATTTTTTCTTTTCTTTCTTTATACACAATTACTGTGATAGTGGTGTATGTAGAAAAATTTGCAAATTTGTGATCTTCTTTTTTGTTTTCTTTAATTTTTCACTATATTTTGAACTTTTGAGTACAGCAGAAACTTTGAAATTTCGCACGTCACATGTTTTAGTATAAACCCAAGATTAATAACCATGCCCTGTCTCTCCTCGATAGAACCGTAGTATATCTGCTATAACACCCGCGTTTCTGACCCTTACAAACTCGGGTAAATCTCGTTAACTAGAGAAATCTCAAAGTTACGCGTCTCGCATACGTATAGCAACATGGGGGTGGTAGGTATCATCTACCATGTTGGATAGACGATGGTGGTATAGTTGGGTGTGTGCTGTCTTGTGCTTAAGGGCACGATACGACAGCTGTATATCCAATATTCACCAAGAATAGAGATCTCAGGTCCATTGTTCTCGCCAAAAGTCCTATACTATAATATACTCCGTATACCCTTCTACATATATATACGACTTAGCTGTGATACACTTGACAAATAGACATAATAAAAAAAGATAAACGATAAAGAGAAAGAACAGAAAATAAATTATACTCGTTGATAGGTAAAGAAAGAAAATAATGATAATAATAATAATAATAATAATAATAATAATAATAATAATAATTAATAATAATAGAAATAAGTAAATTAATAAAAAAATAGACCGTTCAATTCTCTCACGTGACACTGGTACCCGTTTATTATTATTATTCACTCGTAAAAACTTTCCGCAAATTTAACTTTGAAAAGATATTTTTTTTTTGTTTTTTTTTGTTTTTTTTTAGGGATGTGCGGAAGCCCTCGTTTTTTTTTTTTTGTTTCATTTTTTTCTGTCTTTCTTTAAAGTTTCATTATTATTATTATTTATTTTTTTTGTTGTTTTTTGTTTTTTTTTTGTTTCTCGAATGAATATATACTATATAATACATATCGGTATATATATACCTATATATATATATATTCATATTCATATTCATAAATAGTTATACGGTTAGGGTAAAAGGCACTACCGGTCATTAAGATTGGCGACTTTAATTCCTATCCTCAATATCTGCACCATATTCGAGCCGATCGACCGTTCAAACTTCCGTACCGTCCTCACCCTCGTCTTCGTATAGTGGTCCATTCGCTGATTTCTTCCTCGGTTTTGGGGGCGGTCGTGGTGGCACCTTCCTCCCCAATGTACCACCGAGAAAGGGGACGTCCATCTCGTCAGATAGCTTCGATGGCCACTCTGGCGCTCCCTCGGGAGCTGCTCTGTCCGTTGGGCTAGTCGTCAGGATATTTGGCGTACTACGTTGTATGGAAGGATGGTAGTGAGACGTGGGTGTACCCGGTAGGGGTCGACCCCTCATCCCCGAAGGCTCGGGACTCTTATTAAGGGACAATACTGAGCTACCATCGGCCGTGGTCCTGAGTCCCAAATTATCGTAGACGGGTTCAAGTCCGTCTGGAGATGCGGGGGGCGCGCTGCTCCAGCTAGGAGCTCGCGGCCTCCTGGGAATGGTCACGTAACCATGTCGCGGCATGACGGGGGGTCCTGCGCTGTAAGGTGCGGCGCTACGATTATGAGGTAAGGTTTTAAAGTTCGTTGGATAAGGTGTCGCCGAATTATTGGTCGGACTAAAGGTAGCCGGTTGTGATGGAAGTCGAGAACTGTCCGGTGCCGTTGAAGCCTGGCTCGTAGGAGAAGCTCCACGACCACCGGAGAATGCTAAAAGATCTGGAGGGTATGGTCGGTAGGTTGTACCGCGGGGTAGTGTACCACCGTCTAGTTCGGGGGTGGATCTCTCCCTGTCGTCATCCCCGACACCACCAGCTGCGTGAAAATGAAGAAAAATAAATAACACAAATAACGCAAATAACATAAACAAGATCAGGGGTAGTTTCGGTGATATAGTATAACGATACGTGTTCAATGTTCGTTATGACGTTAATTCAAGAGGATGATGAAGAATGAGGTGTGTTCTTTTCTTTTCTTTTTTTTTTTTCAATTTTCAATTTTCAATTTTCAATTTTCAATTTTCATTTTTTTAACAATGACGATGAAACGCGTCTCTTCGAGATCTCAGTCGATAACGGATTGTCGCGTAATAAAAGATGCGTACTGACCAAATACTGAATCGTTGTCTAGGAGGGTTCGGTTTAGTTCAGTCGTCTCGGTCCCATGCGAGGTCACCGAGGGCGCGGCCTCGTAACGTCTGGGCGGTTTTACCACCGGGTTAATAGCGGTGATCAGCGACTTTTCCTGTTCCCCTAGACCGTGATGTTCCAGGGCGTTCACCTCCGCGGTTTTTTCGTCACGACGCGAACGACGACGGCGACAGTAGCACGCGCAAAGAACTAGGGTAAGCAATATTAACAGCAAAAGTGCGGTCAGTCCTAGGCCAAGTGCGAGTGGCAGGCTTATGGCAGATTCGTTGTTGCCGACCACATCTCCGATCACGTTTAACGACACGTTCCTCTCCTCCAACCCGCCAGGATTCATCGCCTGACAAATGTAA
Source organism: Tenthredo livida (assembly GCA_963992785.1). Taxonomy (NCBI): domain Eukaryota; kingdom Metazoa; phylum Arthropoda; class Insecta; order Hymenoptera; family Tenthredinidae; genus Tenthredo; species Tenthredo livida. The sequence goes on along the minus strand of OZ023071.1, from coordinate 2,005,459 downwards.
TCCCCTTTGTCAGCCGGAGTCGCGTTTGGAATCGTTAGATTCACCCAGTTACCGCCATTCAGGAGTACGTAGCCTCTGGAATCACCGTTGTATCGCCTGGTGCCGTTGTTCAATATCCTGGTTCGGTAGATCCAGGTAACTTGGGGAAGCGGATTACCCGAGACGTTGCACGAGAGAGTGACGTCGCCGGGACCAACTTCGATCCTTGACGCTGGTCCTGTGAAGAGTATCTCAGGACGGCATGCGAAATGGTCGCTTTTCACGTCGTCCCACATCCTCCTGGTCAGATTAGCGGGTTGATCGCAGGCCGTGGGCTTCGTGTATATGTTCTTTTGTATTGACCAATCGCGAAAATCCTTGAGATTACAGTCGCAGTTCCATGGGTTATCGCGGAGCGCTATACTCCCGAGTTTTGGCAGATCGTCAAAGGTCTCCCGTTTCAGATTGGTCAACCTGTTACCTCCCAATGCGAGAGACTGAAGACCGGGGAGGTTGAGAAATGTCCGTTGCCCGATATGGTCCAGTCTGTTATCCGATATCTCGACCTTCTGTAGGTAGGTGAGATTGTGGAATAGGCCATCCTCCAATCTTTCGATTCGATTCTCGTTCAAAAGCAGAACCCTCAACCTTAGAGTTTCGTGAAACGTGCCTGGGTGCAGGGTCTTTATTTTATTAACCGAAAGATCAATTTCTATCACGATTTTTAGACCGTTGAATGCCTCGGGGTGCACAGTCTCTATTCCGCACTCTCGTAGCACCAATTTATGCAGGTTGTTCAATCCGACAGCGTGAAAGGCGTCCTTTGGTATGTCCCTAAGTCTGTTGCCGGTAAGTTCGAGGTTTTGTATTTGGTCTGACAAATAGTTAGGGATCTCTGTGAAATTCAGTTTTATACATTCGGCAGTCTTTTTCCCCGAGACCCACTTGCATTTGCATGGTAAATCGCACTCCCAGTTTTCCTGACCACCGCATAGAGCCGCAGCTAGGAGTAAGAAGACGAGTTTGAGGAGCGTAGAATCCATAGTTTTTCTCTTGACTGAAATCAGAAAGAAAAAAGGGGGTGGATCGGGTTATCAAAAACAGTAATCTACCTTCGACTATATATAACGTAATATGTATATCTCTTAGAGCTATGATATATAAACGCCGCGAATTCCTGTCGTTGACGTAAGTACAAAGAGGCAAACTGAGCGAGACAGAAATTCCGAGATTTCCTCCGCCGACTCCCTGCAGCGAGAGAAGCTTCAGAAAATTTTCTCAAGCTCAGGCTTAAGCTACGGAGATTAGTTTAGATGGCCTCGAAAAAGAGATGGCATTTCTCCAGGACTTGTGTATACGCAAGGGTAGGGCGAACTCGTGCGCTTGAGGAATAAATAAAAAAAACGATACTTCTCTGAAAAATATAGAAAGAAAAACGTAAAAAGTAAAAAGTAAAAAGAAAAATATACAAAGAAACAAGGGGAAAAAACCGTCACAAAGCCTTTTCCCCTTTTCCTCCATCCCTTCAGAGATACCTAGATATTATCCAATTACGTCAAACGTGCTCCTCTTCTTCCCCTGTTATACACAGTTACGTAATATCTTCAGGATAACAGCTTTCATAACTATACTTTGTGCCGGAATTCTATGGCTTGAAAAGGTATGAACAATGCGATTAGTGCATTTCATTTCCATTCTGCACAGCTAGTGCCGCGAATGTCTGTCGTAGTTATCGCGAGATAAACGTTATTCACATATTATACATCCATAGAGTCTGGTTGCATAGCGGCGCGAGATTCTTCAGCACGAAAGATGAAGCTAGTCTATTCGCACACATCCCTCAGGTTAATTATATGCAGACATCAGTGGACGGCGTACTTTACACCGTATTATAGTACGTGTGCTCATCGGATTACTAATTAATCCCCAAGAGATGAGGATAGAGAGGGAGAGAGGGGGAGAGAAAGAGAGAGATTTTGAGTAAGGAATAAAACTCGGGGGTTCGAGGGAAGAACTTGATGGCTCGGCGAACCCCAAATTCTCTTGTGACTATAGCGCAGGGTGTCGTAAAATTTGCAGAAACCCATCAGCTCGATTTGTTCACCGAATCAGGGGCTGGATGTTGTCACGAGACGATCGTATAAGGTAAGTATAGGAAGGAAAAGCCGAAAAGCTAGCCCGGCGAGGAGAACTAGGGTGCGGGTAGTCCGTCGTGCTTTTATGGCTGATTATTCCATGTTTCTTGGCTGACAGGTGACCGAGCGTTTCTCGTACCTGTTAGACTAAGGTTGAGACAAGATCCCTAAGGCAATGACCCAAACGCACGCGATAACGTTTTAATTAAAGTTGTGACAGGAAAATTTAAATATTCTTTCCTCGACGTCAGTTCGGCTCCTTGAAAGCTATTCAATCCCTTAGTTTACAATAGTTAGTAGTTAATCGCCTAATTAATCGTTAATTTATTATATTATGTATATCTTATTATATAATTATATTATATCATCCCATATAAATTGTCGAAATTCGTTGAGTAATCTATTTAGCACTCATTAGCCTTAGACATGACAATAACGTAGCCCTATGCCATCTATGAATATGGTTCGGCATACTGGCAACCGCGTGTGTCGAACTCACTGTCCTTCCGTCTGTTGAAGACAACAGTCGTTTAGTTTTCAAGGTGCTCGACTAATTCGACAATATAAAATAGTTCTATCTTGTTTGTTATCGTGTTTTATTTTCTTTGTCAAATTATTGAATACTGTGTTGTAGTGAAACAAGAATTAGAGATTTACCTGATCAATAACGTAAGTCAATAAAGTTTATGTATCTTTGCTTAATCTATCTTTTCTATTGTCTTGCAATTTTCTATGGTCCCCAACGGAACTCCCCTGTGATTGTTTCATTGTTAATTAATGAGCTAGTCAAGTAAGATTAATCAAATTATAAAAGGTATTGGTTCCTCAAACCAATTGGCGCCCAACAAATAGTTAATAATTAATAGAACACAGAGCCCTGTCAGCCGACGGACCACGGCCGCGTCAGGTGAGGCTTATTATTTATCTTAAAAAAATAAGCTTTGTCTCATTTGGCGCCCAACGTGGGGCGACGTTGGAAATTTGATAGATTAAATAAAATAAAATTCAATTAATACGGCGAATTTAACGCAGTAATAGCTTCAAGTTAGTGAGTTGTTATTCACAAGAGCCGGCTAACGCTAACGTATAATAGACCGCTTTGTTTACATCGTGTAGAATTCATAATACAGGGACTGTTCCGTAGAGTGACGCAGTACTCTGACCTCTCTGTCTAACTCCTCACTATACTTTCTATCCTATCTCTTTCTAGTAGCCATCTCTGTAATATCTGCTAAACTATCCTTCTCGCTTATTATACCTATATTTACTCTATCTACAGTGCGTATTCTTGTTTAGTATAGATATACGACTATCATTGGCACTATTATTATATTAAGAATAAATAGATCGAACTGAAAATAATCAGTGAATATTGAAAAGGTTCTGGCAAGTGCGTATTATCAGGTAGATAATGAAACCATAGTATGGCATCGATGTTTTTCTCTCCACCCAAAAGAGTAACTAGAGCGGGAGTAAAGCCAGTCGGTGTTGCTAAAAAGAAAACTACAAATAAAAAGAGTTTGACGATGTCGCGTAGCGGAACGCCACCGTCAATAGGAGAAGGGGGCGCGGCGTGCGTTGACTTGTCGAGAGAAAACATTCAGGGGCAAACCATGGACAATATGGGGGTGCAGGGGTTCCACCCGACCCAAACTCTGAATGCAAATACATTTCAAATAAATCCCAACGACGATTTCTTCGCGTCTGATCGGGGAATTCCGCCGTTAGGAAGAGGGAGGGGGTCACGAGGAGCAACTCCAGCTCCAGGCGATAATCCTCGAACCTCACCGTTCGAAGAGACAATAGTCAATATGAATAGTAGATTAGAACGAGTCGAAGCACTAGAAAGCAAAATAGATTTATTATTACAAAACATGAAATTAATAGGAATTCAAAATAGAGAAAACCCGTCGCGACTCAACCCCGTGGTTGAAGGGGGGAGCGGGGCAGGCGAAATTACAAATAGTGGTACTAACGTAGTAGGCGCTGGTTCGTCGAACGGTTTGGTGCAAAGCGCGTTGTCTAGGACGTCTGGAACCGGGCAACAAGCAAATCCAATAGAAAATACAAATAGAAATGATACGACGAATAATGTCGAAATATATGAAGTAGATAGTGAACAAGAGACACCGCGAGACAGATTATCGAATCCCTCGGGAGCCTTTGTATCTTATTTACACCACAGTGTAAGGAAAGATATAATAGACGCCAGACCGGCGCAAAATTTAAATAATATCGAGTCGTTTAGGACGTATGAAACCAGACAACGAGATAATTATCAATACGAACAAGGTATTCCGTTAGCAAGGGAAGAACCTCGTAGAGTACAGTTTAATGAACAATCTAATGCGAATGATAGGTTATTAAATAGCAATCGGGTTGAACCACCAACTTACCATAGGCAAGGTTCTCAAAGAACGACTAATACCAATTCAAATGCAGGAAATTTTAGCCCGCGAAACGTTGACTTGACGACTAGTTTAGTTAAGTTAACGGCAACACGTATCACAGGAGAAGGTGAATATGTCGAAGACGAAATTTATCTAAATAACGAAGAATATCAACAAATATTAGAAAAGAAAAGGGAAGTAACCCGTGCTACTAGTTCGCTTCCTTATCAACGTTCTAGCCGTAGACAATATACGTCAACGATTAGAAGGGGGGCACTATCTTGGCGAAGTAGTGAGTCTAGCGACAGCGAAGAAGATACGCGACAATTTAGAGAATCCCGTAGCTCGCGACCTAGGTCAAATACACCATCTTCAACGCGTTATGCAGAAATAGCTCACAACCCACCTAGATTCGCTCAAGATCGAGAACTCGATTCCGCAATGAAAATCGGCCGAATAGTTAGCAACTGGAAAATGACTTTCCCTAAAACCGAAAGAGACCCAGATCAATTTCTGTTGATTTTAAAAGACCAATTAAGCGTAAGTGGAATAAACAAAGACTTGTTTGTTCCCTGTTTGTCAAACATTTTTGAGGGACCATATAGAGCTTGGTATCTGTTAAATAAACAACACTGGCGTACATGGAAAGATTTTTCAAGAGCATTTCGCTTTCAATGGGGAGTTAAGAAAGATGATGGCGATCTTTTCTTAGAAGTGCGTGACTTAAATCTCGAAAGAAACGAAACTTTAGCCGAATTTGCGTGCAGAGCGCGTCTTCTTTTCGAAAAAATGCAACACCCTCCACCTTTCCGTGAACAGCTAAAACAGATCCTAGTAAAATTCAATCCTCGATTAACATTTGAAGTCCTCAATTTGAATATAAATAACTATGACGAATTCTTACACTATATAAACGAACGGAGCTACGTATACCGTAGATCGCTCGAAGGAAAAAAAGAGTCGCGAAATAAACCCGCAAGGACCGAACTGAAGTGTCTACAAGACGACACCGACGAAAGCGATGTCGATCAAACGATGCATCACTCGGACAGTGACGGACAAACCGCCGATTTATGCGCCGTACAATCTAAGGGCTCGTGCACCGGCAAACGAGATAACAATAAGTCAAATAATTCTAAGACTCTAGTAAAACAGCGACTCGAAAATAACCTTTCTCAATTCGAAAAAAATAGTCAAACGACGACATCTAATTCTAGCGATCAACCGAAGGCAACGCAGGCAAGATTTGTCCCGGATATAAGCAAAATGTTCTGTTATAATTGCGGCGGAACGGGTCATACCTCACGCTTTTGTACTGCCGATCGACAGGTTGTATGCCACGTCTGCCGAACAACAGGCCACGTGAACAAAGATTGTCCTACGCGTTCGGGAAACGCCAAGGCCCAGCAGTGACCGATCCTCGGGTTACCGCCACCAAGGGCAAATCAGAGGTTAACGAATCCGAAATAAACATCGAACAAGTGAAAGCGCTAAGTAAGATAGACAGTATAGACACTTGTGCCGACGATATTTTATCAAATTCATTGCAGGAAGTAGAAATAGATGTAGGTAATACTCAAGGAGAAGTAGGCTTATCGTTAGCCACCGAGTCATTTAGCAGCTCAGAATTGTCAGATGAAGACATTGATTTTATAGAATTACCTGCGTCTAACGAAAATAACGAAGTTAAAATACAACTGTCAACTGTGATAACAAGCGAAGAATCGGAAGTAGCTATCATCAATACACTAGACGATAGAGTAGAAGCGGAGGAATTAAAAGACTGGAAACCAGTTGGGCTCTCTCCACATCTCGCCGAACGCTTAACGCAGCGACGAATTTACCGTGCAAATAATAGTCTTACCGAACCGATCAGAGTTATGAGAATACCGGTGAGAATTTCCATTTTTGGAAACGAAATCCGTGGTATACTGGATAGCGGTAGTGAGAGATCATATTTAAGCCAAGACGCGTACGAACGGGTGAAGTCATTGCAAGTTAGGGAGCTTACTGCAGATTCAACCTCTAAAAGCGGCGTGCGTCTGGGTGACAAATCAATCGTTAAGACCAAAGGGGGTACCTGTTTTATGATAGACGTAGACGATGTCTATGGATTCCAATGGTTCAGTGTTCTCCCGAATCTGTCAAGTGAAGTAATTCTCGGCATGGATTTTTGGTCAACATTTAGAGTAAAGATAGATACGTCGAAAAATTTATGGGCATTGGATGAGAGCAAGTATGCCTATCCAATGACGCAACGTTATATTAGTCAAACCGAATTAAAAACCTTGACAGATAGTCAAGCTGATCAATTGAAACGCTTTCTCGACGCGGAATTCGCGAAATTAGATAAGGAATCCACGGGAGTCACGGCATTAACGAAACATGTTATCGAACTACACGATCACACTCCGCATAGGCAGAAACCCTATCGACGTAGCGAGGTAGTACGCGAATTCATAAGTAAAGAAGTTGATCGTTTATTAGAAAAGGGATATATAAAATGGAGTAATAGCGAATGGGCTTGTTCACCGGTCGTAGCCCCAAAACCGAATGGAGGACTGAGATTCTGTATAGACTACCGACCTGTAAATAGACAAACTGTTAAACCAGCCTATCCTCTCCAACACATGAAATCAATTTTATCCCAACTACATCAAGCCAAAGTTATTTCAACATTAGACATGAGTGAAGCTTTCCACCAAATTCCGATGGACGAAGCAAGTCAAAAATACACCGCGTTCGTTGTCGAAGGTAAAGGGTTGTTGGAATGGGTTAGAATGCCATACGGCCTAACCGGCGCCCCGTCTACCTTCCAAAGTCTAATGGACAAATTAAAAAGACGAATTAAAGAATTAATATTGGAAAGAAACCTTCCAAACCACTGGATTGATCAAATATTTGCATATTTAGATGATTGGATTATAGTCAGTCAAAATTTAGATGAACATCTTGGTCTCTTATCTCTATTGTTCGAAGTACTACGGGAAGCGAAGTTGAAAATCAACCGGGCTAAGAGTAGTTTTGCTTGTAAAGAAGTCAAATTCCTCGGGTATATCATCGACGAACTAGGCATGAGACCTAATCCAGAAAAAATCCAACCAATCCTAGATTTCCCAGTACCAAAAGACAGAACTCAATTGCGACAGTTCAACGGTCTCGTGAATTGGTACCACCGACACTTAAAAAACATCGCGAAAATACAAGGCCCATTAAATAAATTAACTAGTCCTAAAGTTCCATGGAAATGGACAGAGGCCGAACAAAACTCTTTTGACGAAATAAAAATAGCATTAGCTAATACACCTAGATTACATACGCCAATACCTGGGCAACCGTTTGTTTTATATACCGATGCGAGCGATTTCGGGCTAGGAGCGATCTTAGTACAGCAAGACCCGGATGGCGAAAGTGAAAATCTAATAGAAGTTCTGAGCCGACCATTAAGAGGTGCAGAATTGCATTACACCACCACGGAGAAAGAATGCTTGGCTGTGGTGTGGGCGGTCGAAAAGTTGCGTTGTTATTTAGAAGGTGTGTCATTCAAAGTCATTACTGACCATCAAGCATTGCAGTGGCTGTACGGATTAAAAAACCCCACAGGTCGCCTTGCAAGATGGGCAATCTATTTATTACAACATTCTATGACGGTTGAATACAAACGAGGTACAACAAATGAAGCACCCGATGCACTTTCGCGTATGCACGATATCGATGTTGATCCGCGCGGATGGGAAAAGATTATCGAAGAAACCATTCAGAATCGAATTCATTTGTCGACCATTTGCGATCAAAATTGGTATAAAACAAAATACGACCTTGTAACTAAACAACCAGATAGATTTCCTGATTGGAAAATTCAGGATAGCGAACTGTATTATCATAGGCCAGATTATTCCAAAATGTTAATAGATGATGAGCATCCTTGGAAGAAAGTAGTCAAAACAGAAGACGTTCCACGTGTTTTGAGGGAAAATCATGAAACCCCACAAGCTGGACATCTGGGTAGGGATAATACATACGAACGGATAAGACAAAACTATTATTGGCCAGGGATGTCACGCGACATAAAAGCCTACGTAGAAGATTGCGATATATGCATTAAAGTTAAATTCAATCAAAACCCGATTACAGGGCCACAAATGACCAGACCCTTACTCAAACCGTGGGCACAATTGTCAATCGACACCGTAGGACCGTTTACCCGTTCGAAAAAAGGAAACGTATATATAATTGTTATACAAGACTTATACACTAAATTCATCGAATTATTTCCCGTGCGTGTTCAAACCGGAAAAGTTGTCGTCAAAATTCTAGACACCGTATTTGATAAATGGGGTGTTATTCCAGAATCAATTATCTCTGATAACGGTACGGAATATATAAACAAAGAGGTTAGAGCCTTCTTGACAGCTAAGAAGGTGAATCACGTTTTAACTCCACTGGCACATCCGCAAGCGAATCCGGTAGAACGTGTCAATAGGACCATTAAACCTATGATCGCCGCGTTTATAACCAATCATCAGAGTGAGTGGGATGAAAATTTGTCAAAACTTCAACTAGCCTATAACACTGTACCGCACGCTGGTAGCAGAGTCACGCCGTTTTATCTGAATCACGCGCGAGAAGCTAATATCAATCCACGAGAACATCTCGTTGGCAATAATCAAACAGTAGTAACAGACGAATTGGTAACTGACTGGGTGAAGAGAATAGCTAAGTTTGACGAGCTACGACATGAAGTCGAAAACCGCATTAAAACGCAAACCGATAAGCGCCTTGCTAAAACCAATTCGAATAGGCAACAACAATTCAACCTAAAAGTAGGCACAGAAGTCTACTATCCCAATAAAAAATTGAGCAATAAAGCCGAAGGTTATTCAGCTAAATTGGCACACCGATATTTAGGCCCGGCCACTGTAAAACGAATAATGGGGCCAATGGTAGTCGAATTAGCGGATAAGAATGATAAAATTGTAGGGAAATATTATGTAACTGACCTGAAAATACCGCGCCGAAGTTTGCGTAATTGTTAAAACTTACCCTGAATAGATTATCAATCTTCGACGAAATGGATGAACAAAGGAAGCAGAACGAGGCAGCCGCTTATCCTGATGACGCAAGCCAACTGGAGGAGTTGCTAAGGCAAAAATGGGAAATCGAGAGCCGATTCGAAGCTTTTCGAGACAAACTTCGTGCCCAACACGAGGAAAGCCTGAACGCCTCAACCAAGGCCAGTTGGGAAAGTCCGAACCATCACTCGCAGGCAGCAGTCACGCAAAACTCGGAAGCTACCTTGCTCTTGGCGGAACTGAAAGCTCTTCCACCGCCAAAACTGAAATTGACAAAACCTACCAAGGTCACCGCTGCTGATATCTATGCAGAAAACCTAAGACGCAATCGCATACCTGCTAGACAACATCCAGACAGCATGTCGGTCGGACTAGGCAGAGTACTTAGGACCACCGACGACCCTAAGGCTGTAGTTGCTCCATCAGTCATGGTGAAACCATTGAAACTCGAGAAAATACCATCTTTTGACGCAGTGTTGAAGGAACTGAACGTTCCGGAATTAGCAAATCCGCACGGCGAGAAGCAACCACTATACATGACGGATTGTCGAATCCTGAGCCAGAAGCTATTGAAGGATCTGATCACCAAACGAGCTCAGAGTTTCGTGAGCCAGACGGAGTCCACCAAGGTCGATCGTGGAACTCAGACGTTCGTTACTGCCGTCGGAAAACAACACATCGCAGGCTGTGTTAATTGCCGTTCAAGAGAACATCACTACAAAAACTGCAATCTACCATTTAGACCTGGCTTTTGTCGAATCTGTGGAGCTGACGGATTTGATACCGACGACTGTATCTACCCGCATGGCATTGAACATGAATATGCTTTGGAAAGGTGCGCTGGATGCGCTAGGGACATCGAATTGTATTGCCCGGAGTGTCCAGACTGTAACATAAGGTACGGAGACATAGTCGACTGGTTACGCCTGAACTATGCCACTTGGCCAAGCTGGATGGTACCGAAAGATCACCAATATCTGATCAACGAAGGTGAAGAAACCTTGAAGAGGAAAGTCAAAGCTAAATTCGATAGTCACACGGACTTCCCGAACCGTGTACGCACTTATCTAATTAGAGAAAATGCTCTCCTCTCAGCAACCGCTATTGCTAACCCAGCATCTTCAACAGCATCAGAAATGTCCGAGGAAAAAAGACGCCTGGCATTGCAGAAACTAGCCACAGAAAGCGCCAGACGAACCCTGGATCGAGTAATGTTGGAAAGAGCCGAAATTAACAAGGACGAAGAAGTTCACGTTATCGTCCCAACTAAACATAAAAAATAGTTGGAATCTGCATCGACAGACAACATTATAAAACCGCTAACATTTCTTTGACAAATCTATATTCTACTTAATATAATCCTATTATGTTATGTTGTTAATTACCATTATTTTCATTCTCAATATTACTAAAATACTCGACAGTTGATGTATGCAGTGCTCCGTTAATTAATGTTCTTTATAGTCTCCAACGAACATGTAAACATCATACTGTGCCAAAGAAGGCAGTAATACTTTATTTTTGTTATAACATAAAACTGTATATGCAAACTACTATATGCGCAGATTATACTAACTATACTTTAATTCTGTTCATCATTGAATCCAAAATTCCTCTCCCTAAATTGCAAGACCATAGAAAGTACTCCGTTATAATTACAGATATCTATATTGGAGTGGTATTTTGGGCAAAGGCCATAGACTTCGCGGAATTGTAATAGCACCTAGATCTTGACAGTAGTCAATTTGATCTCGCTCATGACGTCAAGGTTCGAGAAGGGGGAATGTGACAGGAAAATTTAAATATTCTTTCCTCGACGTCAGTTCGGCTCCTTGAAAGCTATTCAATCCCTTAGTTTACAATAGTTAGTAGTTAATCGCCTAATTAATCGTTAATTTATTATATTATGTATATCTTATTATATAATTATATTATATCATCCCATATAAATTGTCGAAATTCGTTGAGTAATCTATTTAGCACTCATTAGCCTTAGACATGACAATAACGTAGCCCTATGCCATCTATGAATATGGTTCGGCATACTGGCAACCGCGTGTGTCGAACTCACTGTCCTTCCGTCTGTTGAAGACAACAGTCGTTTAGTTTTCAAGGTGCTCGACTAATTCGACAATATAAAATAGTTCTATCTTGTTTGTTATCGTGTTTTATTTTCTTTGTCAAATTATTGAATACTGTGTTGTAGTGAAACAAGAATTAGAGATTTACCTGATCAATAACGTAAGTCAATAAAGTTTATGTATCTTTGCTTAATCTATCTTTTCTATTGTCTTGCAATTTTCTATGGTCCCCAACGGAACTCCCCTGTGATTGTTTCATTGTTAATTAATGAGCTAGTCAAGTAAGATTAATCAAATTATAAAAGGTATTGGTTCCTCAAACCAATTGGCGCCCAACAAATAGTTAATAATTAATAGAACACAGAGCCCTGTCAGCCGACGGACCACGGCCGCGTCAGGTGAGGCTTATTATTTATCTTAAAAAAATAAGCTTTGTCTCAAAGTTGACCGACGAAACGAGGGCTTAACTTTTCGTGGAATACAAAAGAGTACAAAGAAACGTAGTTGTTTCAACAGGGTGGGTTGAAACGACCAAAAAATAGTAAATATATCAATTATACCCTTGTTAATTATTGGTCAGGTAATGATACGACTTTGATAGTTAATTTGGCGTGTCGCTAAGTACAGAGTAATAAATAGTAATAATAAGTAGGTAGCTGGGCATTTGTACCTAACTGTGTCTTAACGATAAGTATTAAACGTTATACCCTCTGTGATCATATCATACGTGGAAAAAGAGATTAGTTGTTAATTTGTAATTAGTCAAGTTAATAATAAACGGAGGGTAATCGGTACCTTCAGCCTACGTTCGGCAAAGGAAATTAATGATTTATGAAATGAGTATTGAATTCGTGGAGTGGCTATGTAATACGTATTGGTATATACATGCACGTTATAATATTACAGTGAAGAGATTTTGTACCTACGGAGGTGGTATAATTTTCGTTGATGGTATATGTCGCGCGTGAAATGACCTAACATGTAATTAATGTTAGGTATATAGTAGGTAAAGCGAAACTAATTACACGTGAGCAGTAAAAATTCAATATGTAAATTAAAACATTCCTACATAGGTATATTCTACATGTATATGCACGTATGCACGTATGTATGTATGCACGTGCACGTTTATACGTAGAAATTTTAAACTGTCGTGTATTCGTTCAAGCAATGGAAACAAATGTGGCATACAGCATAGGCCATAGGGGTATGTTGCTGCTACCGTATAGGCAGACGAAAATTTGACGCTTCAACAGGAAAGAGCATTAACACTCGACGATAAAAATGATTAAGGTATACGGTGGGGTGGATCCAGGTCAATCAACGTGGTTTAATGGAAAAAAATTCACTCGAGTTCCGTGTCAAAGGTGATGAACGTTTGTCCAAAAGAAGAACCCATCACGATTCGATAACAGAAAATAAATTTGGAGTGAAAAAAGGAAAAATAAGTGTCTATAATTATGTGTGTGTGTGTGTGTGTTTATTTTTTTCAAAATATCAAATGAATGAATGAATGAGTGAAAACGAAAAACATGAATAGACGTAATTTCGAAGCAAAGACGATATCGTTACGTTAGCTCAAGGTGTAGAATAGAAAGAGAAAGAGAACGGGATCCCCATTCCCCGGTCACATCTTTCCGGGTCGGTCTATACTACGGCGAGTGTAACGATGACATTAAATTCCAAGTACTTGCTCGGAAATACTGGTAGCATGGAACTCTGCAGCACGCCTAGTCGCGGCGTGGTGCGGGCGCGGCGCTCCTTTCCGTTAGGTAATCTCAAAATATGGCAAGCGACATTGGCAATTTAGGTTCGTATAATTTCAGCATAGGATGAGGGAGGAGGTGGATAGAGTACACCTCCTCCTGGGAGTTTGACCCAACGTGTCGCTAAAGTTAAATTAATACCAGCTCGTATCTACGGCTCGCCTTCTCCTTTTATTATTGCATTAAAGTCTGCGGTTTTCCCCGCTCTCTATTTCTCTCTCTCTCTCTCTCTCTCCTTCCCTCTCTATACGAAGCGAATAAATTAATAATTGACGGTGCAGTAGCACCGCGGTAGCTCTCGCTACGCCAGAAAGGAGCCCGCGACGCTCTCGTCACGAGATTGCTGCAGCATCGCATGAAATACTCCAAGGCGCGCGGCGCTCTTGCCTCTATTCTCGGATGAAATTAATGAATATATTCCTGGCTGCTGCAGTCATCCGGCGAACAAAACCTTCCGTCTATTTGAGACCGATTTTTTTTAAATTACCCGATCAATTAAATCAATTAAATTTTTTAAATTATCCGATCTTCATAAGGCGTGAAATCATTATCATAATTTTTCTTCTTCTCCTCTTCTCCTTTTCTCATGTTATAGTCCCGATTAATTTCTGAGGCTTGAATTCTACACAATCGCAATACGATATAGAGAACAAAGAGTAACACGAGCGTTTCTTACTGACATCTGTATAAGTTTCGATACGCAAACGTAGTTGTTGGCTAGAATACGACACGGGAGGTCCTGGGTAACCGGAAGTTCGAAGGGTGAGTGACATCCGAGCTTATCGAGGGCTTGAGTAAACAGCATTTCGTATATACGAAGGCGAAAAGGGACTCCGTATACAGAACACGGTCGAGGGATATAAATTTTTCGGGAATGATCCTGCGCCATTTTCTTTATATATTCTATTCCAAAAAAAGAAAGAAAAAAAAACGAAAAAAATGAAATAGAATAAAATAAGACGAAAAAACAAAAAAACAAATTCCGTAGCCTTTACCTGGAGGGTTGAGGATGGGGCCGAGGGAATCGCGTTACGCGTACTATTTCAGGGGCGAATTTGAGATATGAAATACTCCGAAGTAGGTATACATATAGTACGCGAATGTCGGGGTTATATCGACGACGAATGTGAACGGACTTTTAACACGCGATGTTTGTTGTTATAAAAGCCCGTGTCAAACGGGCTCGAGGCCTAGATTCGCACGGCTACACCCTATACACGGGCCGTGAACAAGTTGCAGGGTGATTCATCAGTCTTTATACATAAAGTCGCATCGATATGCATATATATAAATATACATATTATATATATATATACGGATGTGTCTCTGTGTGCAGTCACTAGCGAATAGTCCCAGATATAGGTATACGAATATCAATCCGAAGAGCTAGATGAATGTTTCAAATTCACGTCCGTTTCGCACATTTATATCTAAACAGTGAATTTCGTTTTATGTATTTGAAAAAAATGAGGAAAACGTCCTGCCTTTTCCAACCTATCTCCATCACGATTCATATCATATTTCATTCATCGACTTATCGCGAAATATATTCCACCCTTTACGTAGGGTATACCTACCCCTACCCCTACCCAGGATAGCACATATACATATATACCTATATGTGTACGAATGGGATACGTACGTATATCGCTTATGGAAGTGCGAATATCCTCGAGGGTGCGTGACCTTTGTCACCACGGTGGTATGTTGACTCAAGCCAGGTATCAAAGCAGACGAGGTAGATTGCGTTTTATTAATTACTCCGGCTGTGTTATGGGGAGAGGACTAATTTTAATCGCTATTTACACGAGCACTTAGCTTCTCTTGTCCGCTCCGTATGATAAAATGGCAGAGTGTCAGCGAGGGTGAGAATAGGAAAGGGTATAGAATATAGTAATATTAATTATATGATAGAACGGTGGATCTTCATCGAACAATTTCGCAACATCAAACGTGTTCGGCGAAATAATAACTAACCAACCAACTAACTAACTAACTAATAAGTCAACTAATCAAGAAAGTCCGTTCTTAGCTAAAACTTTGATGAATTGAAAATTTCGTTCGTTTTAGTACAGATGAGGGAATGAAGAAAACGAGTTTATGGTTGAGTAACAATAACCGCAGAGAATGATGGAGTTATACGTCTTGCACGTTTGCTTGTGGTTTATTATAACTTTGTTTATGGAATACGATTAAATTTTCCAAAGATTAAAACCCAGCCGAGATGCAGGGTGGGTATAGGTGTACGGGTACGTATTCTATACATAGGATAAATCCTATAGAAGTAAATGTATGCGTACCTACGAAATAAGTTTTTCGGTGATGGAAAAAGCCGCATGGAATGCAAATTAGGAAAGCATGAGAAGAGGAAGAAGAAGAAGAAGAAGAAACGATAAGATAGAGGGGTCCGGGCTGAGCGTAACAGAATTTTCGAGTCTTATCTCTAAAAGTATGAGGAAACGCGGTAAAATCATCTAAGATAAAAAGGATCGGTACACGTCTGTTGCGTCAAGTCAACAAAAGGCTTTTTTATCAGAGGATTAATATTTATGAACACTTCATTGACTATTAATGAAGAATAGTACAGGTACACGTATACGAGTAATACGTGTACCCAGCTATGTATAAAAAATAAGGGAATAAGAGAAAGGATAAAAAAAAAAATATATATATATATATCGCTGCTTAATTTTAGCTCTATCCATTATTCAGGCATGAATTTACACCATAGCCAGCTCGCCCGCTCGAACCCCTGAGATTTAACAGAAAAAATTACTGTCGAAATTTTCACCTAAGCAAACGAATAATCGTCAACCCCCATCTGCTGTTCTTCGCGTTCCATAACGGAGCTTCGTACTGAGAAAAAAAAAGAAGAAGAAAAAAATATATGAAAGAGAAGGAAAAAGAGAGGGAAGGAAAAAAAAATCTACGTCGCGTGTCGCTTATCGCTACCTCGCCACTTCACCTTCCTACGCGCTACTGTCAACCCTTCTGCATAAGTTTCTTCTAAAAGACGCTTAACCCAAGACCAACTTGCTGTGTGACTCGGGTTAAAAATCCAGGACACGATCACGGCCCTCAAAGTTTAGACAGATTCTGTCCCACCTGACTATACCCGCGTCCGTCGAATCCCTTCCGATCCCAAAATCGTCAAAGTCAATCCGTCCGCTAATCAAAATAGTAGAAGTCAACTCGAGGAGTGGAATTTTTCTGTTTCTACTTTTCGTTCATTTCTCTTTTTTCTTTCCTTTTTCTTCACGTGTGTTTTAATTATCCCGGTGATCGATACCAGAATTAAAACAATATCCTTGTGGAAATAATCACGCCGTATGCTAATTGCCGGGGAATATATTATACGGAATGAATAAAGAGGGGCTGAATATAAGGGTCGCAACTTTAACTACGAGTACGACTCCTGCGGGAGGTGGGTTGCGGGTGGTGGGTGGTGGGTTAACCTGGCTGTCGTGACTGAAGGAGGGAGCGGCTCTACCTTCCGTTCTCCAGGTGGGTGGCCGACCTACCTGCTGCCTACAAACTGGTCGCATCGACCGCAGGAACTCGACAATGCCGCCTTGCCGCATCAAGTATAAGAGAAGCCTCAACCCAAACCCAGAACCCAACCGAACTGAACTGAACTCAACTGAACTGAACTAAAACTGAGCGAAACTAGAACCTTGACAAACTGAACCGAACCAAACCAAACGAAGCCCAGAACCAAGGGCCTTGCTTTATCTCTTCGTTGGTAAACACCCATCCGCGCCTTATACCTACCTGGTGCAGATATACACAGCTGTAAACTTGATGTACACGCGTGGTGCTGGTCCTATACTACGTAACTCCAAACCACTGGCTTAACCTTAGAGCCTCGACTTCGTTCATCACCGAAGATTCTACCGCCGTAGTGATGTACCGACGTCAAGGCTAGAGGAAACCTTAGTGCGGTGTAAGGGTTGAGAAAGGATTGCACCGTGACTTTGAGTATTACTAACTAAGGGTGAGATGAGCTCGGGGTAAAGGTCCAAGAGATATGGACCACTAGAAGAGACGTACTACCCGCGTATATGTGTATGAAACTCTCGTGATATTTATTCACCGATTCTAATAAAACACAAATTTTCCATAACGATATAAAAGCTGCATCAACTTTCGCGTTTCAAATTTTATGATATATAGGTCAGGTACTTATTCGCTTCGCTTTATACCACACCCCATGAAGAGAATGAGGTTCGAATTGATGGCCCGTCAATAAATGTGACGTTATCGATCAATAAAAGAAACAAACTTATCGACTCTGAGGAACGAAGAGAAAAAAAGTTATCCATCTCTCCTCGACGGACCGTATACTACGTCAAGAGTCAGAAATGACCGGCCCGCATGGTGTAGAAGATGACAAATGTATTAAGTAGATAAGAATCATCGTGTTATTCGAAATTTTGGGAATCGAGGTTCGCCCGTGTATCCTCTGTGCTGTTTATACCCTCAGGACTCAACATCCAGAGCGTTCAGGAATCGACGAATCAGTATAAACCTGTAAGGGATTCAAGGGATATTAGGAGCTGGTCCTAGTTTTCGTTGAGTTTGTGCACGGGTCGCGATTAAAGGCCATAGAGAATGTCGTACGGGGGGTTGCGAATACGTCGCGGCACAAGGGAAGGGAAATTGGTGGTTGAGGTCCACACTGCAGGGCGCCCCGTTGAATCTCAGTTTCGCTCTAGTTTCCAAGTCCGCTGTTCTTGAGGAGGTCATTCAATGAAGCTTAACTTAGGGATGTACCTACCCAACAGCCCGCAGTACCTACTTAATGCGAAGAACGTCTGTACCTAAGGCTTTCTTTCATCAAAAATTAGTCACTGACAATGAGTCGAGTTTATACTTTATAATGACGATATTTATCTTACCACGATGTAGTACACGGCATTGTATATTATAATGCAGTGGCTATGGCACAATAACGTTGCCACAGATCTACACGCGAAATGTCTTTATGTATATGTACATGTACATTATGTATATATGTATTTTATATATATATATATATATATATATATCTGCATGAAACGGGGGCAGCAGGTTTTTGTGGTCGTTAAAGAAATGTTTAAGTTTCCGCAAAGAACGTTATAGACGGTACGTACCCACGAATATTGCAAAGTATCTAGCGAACGACCCGACGAGTCGTTAGAGCGCGACGTTGATGACGGTGAAGAGAAAAAGAAAGAAGACTAAAAAAAAGAAGAAAGAAGAAAATAAGAAAAAATTTCAAGTCACGCGGCTAAAAGTTGAAATTCAAATTTCCATACGTAAAATATGTATATATATATAGGTATATATATATATATAATATATTAATCGAAAGGCTCTGTGGTATCTCGATCATGTGATCAGAGTCGTAATTCCTTCGGGTAATGTGATTTATATCTTTTTATAACTTTCGAGGAAACGCGCCACAGCTACCGCTATACTGACTTGTACGAAACGAGTCGAAACTTATTTGGCAAGTCCGATCGTCGTATTGATTCGTTTACTCAAAGACCCTTACACTTGCGAAGGAAGGACCTACCGCGACTACTACTCCCAAGGTATAGGGTCACAAGGCCAATAATATCAGTTCGATCGCGACGAGACGAGGTGGCACGACAAAAAGGTTAATGGTGCCAACTCCTTGGCGAGAGGAACGTATATATACATATATATATATGATATCTAACAATATATACCCCATTAAGGAAGAAAAAGCGTCGAAAATTCGTTGGAGGCTTTTTTCCCTTCAATTTAAATGGACCACTGATCCAGTCTGTCAATGAAAAGTCTTACTTTGATCAGATATATCTTGACCTTACGTTATAGAATCTCGAAATTTGGTTCCATTAATTTCTTAGATAAAGAAATCGAGTCTCATTGGTATATAGTGGCTGTATTTTTTCCATTTGACCCAATGCACCACTCTTAATCCAGGCTATTTCGCAAAATATCAAGCTTGATCTCGAAGCCCATATATTTTTTCAAAAGTACCTAAATCCTTTCCTTTCGAAATGAGCCCAAAACGAACTAAATATCTTCGGTTTTAACCCAGTTATAATTTTTTTCGTTAATAAAAATGTTTTTCTTCATATTATCCTGCGTCAATTTCACGAAAGAAAGAAATCCTGTTTGAGTGAGTTTTTGAACTTGAGCTACACGCATCTCCTTTTTGAAGAAGGTACTTCAAATCGGGATCCATCATTCGGAGTATCTGCAGTAGCGAAAGAATAAATAGAAAGAATTTTTATTTTCTACGCACTCTGACATGTAAACGATACAGCCGAAAGAGAGAATATCCACTTATTTGCACCTCAGTGAAAAGTCTGGAGGATGTCTTCCTGTGGGAAAGACAGGCTGTAAGACAGACGACGTCATCATCCCCGGAGGGAGAAGTAGCTCTACTTTTCCTCGGTGAAGAGGAGACGGTGATGCATATAGTTATTTCAGCAAAATACTCGACGTCGAGATCGGGAAATGGAAATGGAACAGCTGTTTTCTAGCTGGTAGCTTCAACTGGTGAGAAATACGATCAAAGTTCCGGTCAGTGAGATACATAGAAGAGAGGTCAGGACAGCTTATACAGCTGTTTGCTTTTCTCGTCATCAAAACCCACTCGACGAAGAGAGAGATATTTGCTTTCGATTTATCACCGGTGTATATTTTAAGGTAATTAGAATCGAATTGAAAGACCTGGGAATTGCACACATGGAATATTCATGGGGGTATATTTTGGCACTGGATTGATAAAATATGAGGTTTTGCGTTAGCGGCGAGGGTTCGCAGAGTTCCCGAATCCTCGAATCCTCGAATATGAGTTTTATAGTTTCTCATTGGCTAACCATTGATGCTGAGTTTGCTCTCTGCTCATTCTACTCCTCTCCCTTCAGGACGTGTGTAGACTGAGCCTAAGCACACTCCGTTAATGTTTCACGCACGGGGCATTTACCGAGTTGATTACCCCCCACCGACCTAATGAATTCTACGCCTGGGAATATAAATATTAGTACTAGCGAAAGCGGAAGGCAGCCCAGTCTCTTTCCTCGGCATCCACCCACCGCGAAATTCGTGTTTCGAGATTTGCCCTGCTTGTGGTTTTGCAAGACCCTTGGACGATGACGAGGGTCTGCGTTGTTACAAACCCCAGGCCCCCTTCTCTATCTGCGTAGTCCCAAGCTAATTATAGGTTCTTCCGAATGTCCCATGGGTGAGAGAGGTAAGAATAAAGATTAGTCCAGTTTATTAATGAACGATGCGCATATTAAGTGTATAAGGGTATGAAAACTGGTGCGTTTTAAATTTAGCTGCGTTGCAGCATAAAAACGTTGAATATTTTCCGCAAACTTTTGCTTTAATTGATACTAAAGAAGGCGGCCGGCCAGCCTAGATATAATACAGAAATTATTGGAAAAGTTAAAGGGAAGTTAGTAGCGAAGTTATATGAATGGTTAAATATGATAATGGGGGCGAGTATACAATGGGTAACTCGGGGGATATTGGAATTGAAAATTTTTAATGTTATACCCGGCCAACAGGGGTTGGGGTAAAGCCACCCGGTATATGTATAAGGCATTAACGAGGAAATTGATAAAGGTTTAGATATCGCGTCAAAAAGTCATTCCTAAATTATAATAATACACCGGCGGAACTAGCCACTTCCCACTTCCCATTTCCCACATCCACGTATACATATCCTACGTATATATCCGAGCCGAAATGTCATCTCCGGAACTTGTAAGCCACTCGAGAGTGTCTTATGTACGAAAGCTGTGTACGTATCTACTTATCGAAAGTGGTTCCTCCTCTCTTCACTCTAGCATGATCGTCTATACTCCATACTTTATATATATAGTGTACTAACGTACATATATAGTAGTTTATGTAAAGTATTTATGTAGGTAAATGGTTATGCATATCCATTTGTGTATCCGTACCTCGCTGCCACCCACGTGGCTGCTACATTCATATATATGCCTTTGCATATACATACAGACTCGTCGGTTCGAACTTTTATTTACCCACGGGAAATTACCATTTTAAGTACCCCGTCGTGTTGTTGAGGCAGGGATCGGTCGATGGACATGCTGCTGACCCTACGGCCGATAATTATATTTATAAACGTTACGCGCTACCACTTAGGCGAGTTTTCCATTATCATATAAACCGATAATAAGAAATTTCCGAGGAATATAGTACGAATAGACCTACTATATTATAATTCTGAGGAAAGAAGCCTATAGAAATAGTTGAGATTGTACAGATTTGAAACAACTATTTCCCGATTAAGGATTCAAAAAGCAACCGCATTGTAGTACATATATACCGTACAAAGGCACCTATAGAGTCTAATCTTTGCATTTTTCTCTTACCGACGTTATTTACCCCGAGGGAATTGCAATTGCTAACAAAGGCTTTCGCGAAATGAAAGAAATAAAGAAAGAACGAAAGAAAAACTAAAAAAAAAAAAGAAACAAATCTGAATTTATACCTCTACGGTAAAGAAATTCATGTCTACCTCGCCGTTTGAGGTAAAAGTATGTACCTATATATACATGCACACACATGTACGTATATAAATATCAAAATCCTTTCTTATCGCATCTACAAATTTATAGGGGTTGTTTTTTTCTTCTCTCCTTTTTCTTTTTCTTTTCTGTCATTTTTTCTCTCTTCCAAACGACTTTTCAGATCAATCAGAGTCCAGCTACTGGACGTTGAACCAGACAGCACGTACAAAGACACATCAAGGTAAACTCTGCGGGCACATTGGAAGGGCTAAGCGGACGATGAAGATTGGTATTGGATTTTTGGCCTATGTACACCAAGGTGTATATAGAAAGGATTAGAGCTTATGTATCCCTAGTCCACCCATTAGGGTTGCCCGACTACCTTCACCAGTTAATTCTTATAATTCATCATCATTATTGGCGTTCTTATAACCGCAGACAGGGGCTGTGTGCTTTCTCTTGCGCCATTTCCCGCAATCTATCTTTGGTTTTCTCACCTCTGACTAGAGGGACTGGAATTTATTTTTCCTCCCTTCTCTTGAATTTCTGTTTTTTATTTTTCTTTTTCTTTTTATTTTCTTGCTTTCCATTGTTCGGTTATTTCCTGTTATACTATACTATCTTCCTTCTCTCGCCTTTCCCAATTCCCGTTTCGCGTTTAAGAATTAAACGCATGAGCGCTCGATTGCACGTTCAGTTTCCTCCGAATAGGCGTAAAGCTCATCAATCATAGAGTTTACAATCGAGCGCGGGTGTAATACTTGGACGTCTGTTCGTGTCACGCGTCGTTAGCTCGTCAGAACGATTTGGACAGGTGAGCAATCGTCGACGAAACTATAGGGCTAAAAGGCGCCGCGACGCGACGTGACTCGCGGCCTTCTCTGTGCCTATATACCTTCTCTCTCTATTCATATATATATACAAATGATGTGTCAAGTATAAATGTATACAATACGAATAAGGGAGAAATAGAGAGAGAGAGAGAGAGAGAGAAAGAGATAATTTCATAATAATTGTATACGTTACCTGATTCGCGTGACCGAAATTCCCATATACAACATCGAGCGAGAGTATGCACACACATGTTCAAATAAATGTGCGAATATATAATACTATGTATAAACGTGAAATAAGTTAAAGCAACGTCGACTCGTCCCGGATTATTACGAGGAAATTCTACAAGCAAATATAATTGAATATCGCAACCCCTAAGAACCCTTCGCCCTTCCAATCGAGAAACTCTATTCAAACGACGTAGTAAGTTTTCTTATTCGAGGTAACTTTCGTCATAAATAAAGATGGGAGGGTATACGAGGAATCTGGGGGTGACTCCGAGTGCAAACAAATTATACAGTTTACTCGCCACTAACGAGATTGCTCCTCTTCGCAAATTGCTCAACTTGATAAGTTGCCATATGCGTACAAGATATATACCTACCTATCTACATATAGTATATATATATATGTATATGTACGAACAGTACGTAACCCAGATTTCTAAGCTATTGAATTTTTATAATAGACCGAAGATTTCCCAGCGATTTTCATTCGCCCAATTTGTTAAATCGGGGATTTTCATGTGCCAATAATACGTCAGACTAATGCCAGTCCCGGATTAAGTTACTTCCAATACTTTATCAACGACCAATTCAATTATTTCTTATAACATTGACGAGATTGACGATCTTACTAAACGTACATATTGAAGATGAAATCATTCATTAGTCACTCCACTTTTAATTGAGGATATAAAATATGTATAGGTATAGATTTTCGAATAATTAATTAACCAGACCCTAAGTGTTCGAAAATAATTTTCATACAGTACCTAGCGTGTAGATTTCCGGGTTTATTCAAGTGCGAATCACTTCCTTGATACACGTAACAATTATTCTACTCTGTAATTTACTCGTCACCTGTGAATAGACGGGGATTGGAAAGCTTAAGGGTATAAATTACTGGATGCCAACAATTCCGACGATAACAATATCAGCTCTGTTCTAAACCCGAATATATTTAGAGAGAAAGAGAAGAAGGAGAAGGAGAAGGAGAAGGAGAAGGAGAGGAGTCCGTGTAGCTGGCAATGGCCTCTGCCTACTGCACAGGTGCCTCAGGAGGGCTCACGTTTGGTTATTAATATGGATAACATGTCGATACACACCTGGTGGCTGTCCCTCGGGATACCAGGGTACCTACCCTGCCTTGTGTAGATAGGCATGTATATATTTTGATCCTTGGGGCAACGTCAGGTTATGGAAAACGTCCGAAAATTGTAAACGTCACAGTTTGCGGACAAAACGACCAAGGGGAACGACCTGCACCAAGTTGTAATATTCAAGGATATCACCTCGGGTTGTTATACTACAAATAAGAAACTTTTGATATTTGGGGCAGAACAGATTGACGTCAAATTTTCGTATATAAAGTGACTAGAAATACGAAGACAAATATACGCGAGTGTGATCAATACTCAAGGGGATATCCATCTCTTCGAGTCACAGTAAAATCAGGTAAGTATATAAAACACGTGCGGTTTATGCTATTTCAATATCGAAATGCATCTAATGGTAGACGAGGATTCGGTTCAATAAAACCCGCACTGTTTCGGGAGCTTTCAACTTTACCGAAGAATTCTTCATACGGGTGAGTATTCGTTATACGTGTGCCACGCTGAAAGGATTGCATAAACTTTCCAAATAAGACCGCCTCCTATAAATCAGGCTGGAAAACCCCGCCGGTTCTTTTGGCCATATCTGATATTGTGAAGAGTATATTACACGCGAGCTGCTCCTCTAATATACCGTACATATATGTATGTGTACATATGCACAACTTTTCAAAACTTATTATTCTGTGCAAAAAATTGCGCAGATATATGATTTTCCGATAGACAGAGCCCACACACACCTAAATCAGAAGTTTTCGGAAATACGTGAGAAACGTACGTGCAAAAAAAATTATAATTATAATTATGATTGACCTGTGCAATTTTTACATTCTAGACATATGTGTGTTTGGAATGTTTATTTCTGAGACGTCGTGACCACATCATACAGCGACTTAATGAAATGTGTATAATCGTGGATTAAAAATACGAGCGGAATAAACTATTCAAAATGAATCAGTACCCCGAGTTTAACCGTAATACGTATAATGCCTTCTGAATCTGCCCATTGCCTCGAGCAGTTCAACCACAATTCAGTCCCGTCTCCTTGGTCGTTTATCCCATTCCCGCTATTTTCTAACCGACAATAAGTGAGGGGGAATAAAAATGAAAATAAAAATAAAAATAAATGTAAAACGCAACGCAACATTTCACCGCTAGCCGTATACCCATGTTAAAGTAGGAACTAAATTCTACCTCGGTTAGGTGTATACCTACATACATAAACGTGTCAACCTGAAAATTTCAATGTCGCACATATGCTCCATTTATTATTATCACATATATTTCTTTTTCTCTCTTTTTTCCTTTGTTTTTCAAATACCTCGTGATTTTTCACGTGAAACGAATAAAAGTACGTGTGTGTTCCTTTTTTCTTCAATTTGATTGTTCTTTTTTTCGTTTTTTGTTTTCTCCGTTCACATCAACTGTGCAATAAGAGAGAAAAAAGAATAAATGTCATATTATGGGTATATTTTTTCTAAAATACAGAAATTCTTATGTGAGGTCGAGTATTTCGGGGGCCGAATGATCATAGACAAAGGGGGCACGTTATATTCTCATTTCGTTGGAAAACCGAGCGATGGATCACCGGTATGAAAGTACTTTGTCACGGGGTCCCCCAGCGCGAGAATTTCGCCGCAAAGATCGCTGGACCAAGATCGGTGGAGGTCGAACCTTGAGACGGATCATATGTCTTCGAAACGACCTGAAGTTAGCCGAATGTCGGACGACTCGCCCCTACTGACATGAGATAAAAGAAGAAGTGGTGTGAACCCTGTCTTTGTCATATTGCAAGAGGCTCACCCCCTCAAGGCTGTTTTTAAAACGTCTATTCCACTTTTGAGACCGAAAACCACATTCGAAACTAAAACCTCTCTTTTATTTTCCGCGCTGTATTCTTCCCCAACTCTCTACTCTCTACTCTCTACTCTCTACTCATTCTCTCCCTTCCGTTTTCCTTCCTCTTTCTCTGAAATGGTTACGCTCGGTTACAGTCAGGCATTTTCTAGCTCTGCCATTCCCATCCACAACCCCCACACCTCTGACGCCTTACTTCCATCTTGTGCCCTGGAAAACCCCGTGAGATTTACGACAGGCTCTCAATAGCTTCGAACAGCCATTCGAGCGGTGTCAAGCCACGGGTAAATTCTACACATTTTTTCAAACCAACACGTATAAATGCCTCGAGGAATTACACAAGGGCGCGTAATGTTCACGTCGACGTATCTAGGCAATTCGACTATTCATTCCCTCGGGATATGATAGGCTCGAAAACGAACTGCGTAATATCATTGGCGATTGGGGGTAAACAGTAGTGAAAAAATGAAGAGGACCACGGATCCTGAAATTAATCCGAGTTTGATTAATCCAAACTAATTGAAGATCGAAAGTTAACGAAACCGAGTAAACTGCCGAGTTCGAATGAAATAAATTAACAATGAACGAGGAATCGCGAAGTAACAGTTATTCCCCATTCTTGGGCGGAAAGTAAATGCCCATTGTGCAAACACTGACGATAATAAAAGACAAACTTTGAAGGCCGCGGTTTTCACTCACCTTTTCCTGACACAGCAACCTTGCTAACTCAGGCCTGCTCTGACGTCGTTTATCCTGTAACAATAAATCCCCACATCAGTATAGGCACGAAGAGAGAAATATAATAAGGGGTGGGTATTTTCGTTTGCAAATAAAATAGAAAATAAGAAAATAGGAAAATAGGAAAATAGGAAAGGAATAAAGTGTTCTAAAATTAGGAACATTAGTGCAATACTGCAATAATAAAGTTTTTGGTATAAACACTGTTGAACTATTCGCATAATGAGAAATTGACGCGTGAACCAAAGTCCTCTGTCCAACAGACCGTGCATGATATACGATATACGATGTCGATAATTAATTAGAGAATAGTTAATTAATAAAGAGGCGTTAATTAGAGCAGAGTTAGCCGGTGGCAGCAGGTACCTAGTAGAAACATAAATAATTCTGGGTAGGTAGGTGCAGTGTGTAAAGTAGAGTTTCGGAGGTAGTATGGTGATATTAGCGATGTTTGCGCATATACTATATATAATAGTATTCAACATGTTCGAATGATATTGAACCGTTTCCTACTTAATAAGAATAAAAGTAAAAGCATTGGATTTGTAATTGTGGGAAAGTGGGTGAACCTGTATAAGGCCAACAACTGGCTTCGAGGTGAAGTAAATCGGACTCATTTGATTAGAAGGTTCATTTTCAGTGTCCGAGAATTGAAGCGGGCGACCATCAGCGTTTGGGTTGGTTGGATATCGGATTGTTTGAACGACGTAATCACGACACCTAACTGGAACTGGTAGACGATTTGATAAAACCTGGTAACATGCCCCAAGGGTTCACATTTAAAGGGCTTACCGCCCTTAATTTGTCCAAAAGTAAACGATGCTCGTCCATTTGACAAAGAGTTTCTGATCAAAGTCGTAGGCCCTGGTAAAGACACCCGTATTAAATAAATTCCCATAAGAAAAGAGGGAAGGGTGTGATCGGACTGGTTCTTTAGCTGTAAGATTTTTTTGATAAAAAAAAACCGGCTGTCCTGCAATTAGTAATACGGCAACACCCTGGATCTACCACCCCCGCTGTCTAGAATCCATCTAGCCAAGCATAAGACAAATTAAATGCCCGGAATAGAAACGACGAGGGTTAAAGCCGAATCGCGCAGTTTGACTTTCCCCGACTTCCCGGGTCTCGGTTTGTGGACTAAAAAGGGTTGGGGTTTTCGGATTATAGTCCCAGGTAAGGGAGAAGCGACACGAGATGTTCGGAGGCTGCGAAAATGGTGGCGACGGCTTACAACACGCTTTCAGCGAACCCCTTAATGTTTCTTCTTTGACGCCTCCGGAGCTTGCGGCTGTTCTCGCCTCGACTTCCCCACACATATACCGTACAGCTACATTATACATAAATAAATTAATACGGAGGGGCATGAGGTGCATGAAGACGTTGATCAGGATAAACGAGTATGCTAATTAATAGATTAATGACAGAGTATGGCGAGCGCGTTGAGTTATCAAAGTCTTATTTGTCAATTAGTCAGGTCAAAGGGATCGCGTAAAGTATAACGATGTTGAGTATTTCTAAGGGAAATTATCATGAGCTTGTGCATTTACTCTGATTAATAATCATTTATAAATTCAAGGTTCCTAAAGTTACAGAGGTAATTAGGTGGTGTAAAAATGTCGCAACTTCGTGTCAGCAAAGTCTTTATACCTTTCACCCTCGATAAGGCGGACAGTTCATCCGTGAATAAAATCGCGTTTTCAAGCGGATGCTGACTGTTTAGAGCCACTTGATCCGCCCTAAGGAGAAGACAGATAGGAAGTAGACAAGTGAACATTTATAATGCACGTTCTGAGCTGAAAATTTATTTAGATGTAGGCTTTTTTCTGTCCCATCCGCAAGGAGACGAGCAAGGGAGGATCTGTGGTAAGCCAACCGAGAGCAGCTTACCTCTGATTTATCCGAAATTCATGGATTTCGAGTTAAAACTTCCTACAGAGATTTTCTCTGTAGGTACGAAACGCTTACTGCAGGACTGATTTAAGCACGGTGTACCTACTACCATACGTATACACATTCGTACGTGTGCGGATAAAATATATCTATGTACTCACCCTGAAACACCCTGCTTTAACACAACCAACAAAGCAGATTTAGATCTCCAGTCACGGTATTTAAACTTCGAACTCTGAGCTTGAAGCTTTCGTATATGTATACACTTATATACCTACACCACGCTAAGTGGTAGTGTGATGCCTTTTAAAACTCTCTCTGGCAGGATCCAATCTAGTCAAACTCTCGGGATACGGTGGATGTTACAATCTTTAATTAATTAAATAAAGTTCGAGGGGATGGTTAGCCTTTATACCCTACGACGAGAATACGATGGTCAGAAACTCCTCGCCCCGTCTTATACACTCAGCAGCATGCTCGGCCGAAGAAGAATTCGGAATGTCATGAAATTTCCAGCTTCGAAGAAATGAGGAGATCGCTCAGAATCACCTCTTGATAAACTGGATGGACTCGCGATCTATGCGTGAGACGAATTCGTTAAAATCTGAAAATAATTTCAGATTCGAAGATGGTACGATATCAGAAATGAATAAAGACGTGTATAGAGGACCGTGTGCGATGGTCTAGAGGTCAGCATATTCTACAATCCAGTGTGTAAATATATATAGGTATCTGTTATAGGGGCTGACCAGAGTCTCAACTCCCTTGTGGGCACGCGTCGCCGAGTGACATGAATAAATCTGTCGTGATTGAATCACATTTTGAAAACGGTGCATTCGTGCTCGGCATACAGACCATAGTATCTCTTGGTCGTAAGGGTGGGTAGGTGTATATACTAGTATAACGTAAGGTTATACACCGTGTAAGTGACCATGCCTTCCTTTCCTCGTGGGATTCAGAGCGCTAATTCGAGCCGGAAGGCAACCCTTGTACCCTGGACAGTCCCGAGTAAATTATATCTAGTTATAACGAAAATTGCACACTTCGAAACCAGGGCTACCCCTATACCCTATACCCTAGGTATAGAATTTTCTGTCTATATCATCGAAGCACCAATTGCACATCGCAGTGGTGCCGTAAACACCAACATACTATATGCATGCCTATATATTATGGTTAATATGTTTAAAATCTGTGTGTATATTCTAGCACACACGTAGATCTACATAGAAGTTCTTTACAGCCTGTGGGAGGTGCACCTAGTGCTGTACCAGAACTTCTATATCCCTTGATATACAATACTATACATATGTATATGTATATACACCTTATCCATGTAGGTATATACCTAGATGTTGTATACAGGTGCTGAGGGGTCGTTCATAAGCGTGTAACTCGCGGTCACGTTCACCGAGCTCATAGAGCCCTCGAGTGAGCCAAGAGAGTAGAATCTACTCGTAGATACACGGCCACAGGCTATAACCCAGTATGAATTTGCATAATTAGGGCTATCAAAGGCGTACATAAAACCTAAGGCATGGGCGCGAAGTAAGACGGTGTGAAGCGCAAGTAGCCTACCTACGGGCATATTTTGCTAATTTTCATTTTTTTAAATTTTAACAAAAAAAAAAATAGAAAAGTCTGCATTTTTTTTTCTTTTTTTTTTTTGGTCCAGCCTTCAAAGTGGACTCGGGCTCTCATGACAATGGCAATATTATTGGATTGATTCTGCGTCTGGGATGACGAAGAGAAAGATAAAAGTTAGAAGACGAAACCACTTTGGGATGAAATTTTTTTTTTTTTTTTCTTTCCACATGTCAAAAGTTTGAATTATTTTCTCTATCGCCGTTTATTGCCTTTTCATCCCCCAAATAGCTGCACTAAAATTAATGAAAATAAAAATCGCGAGGGTTAGTCGACTGCCTCGATTTCGCCTTCATGATGTATACTGCAACTTTATTTCGCTATGTATAGGTATATGGGTATACATACATCTAAGCTCTGTATATTGGAGGCTATTTTTTTTTTTTTCACTCGAAACTGAGGATTACGTTAGGTGGTGGTAGTGGCGCCGCAGCCTCTCAACCCCTGTATGCCCGCTTATATACGTAGGTATGTACCAACGTATACATAACTTCGAGAGGAATCCTTCTTGAAAGCCGTTTTCCTGTAGAAACTGGAAAACCGCCGCGCGCGTGCTAAACGCTCGCCAACCCATACGTTATAATAACATATGAGATCATAAACCCTTCTTACTTTACGGAAATATCCACAACTTCTCTCTAGCATAAAATAAATACATAAATACACGTCTTCACCGTGAGTTTGACTCGGTTTTATACTCTCTACAATATATATATTATTCTATACCCCATAAATTATTTCTCAGTATATAATAAAAACGGTGGAAGTATCAACCTCAAGAGTCAACTGCAGTTTTCAGAAATACATACCTATACATGTATTCATTACATGATTTGATGAAAGTTTGATTTCTGAGTTGAGGGTTAACGCATATTTCGTAAGTTTGCGAATATGGTAAGGTGTACGAATTCACGTTGGTAGTGAATGCGAAATAGTCGGACTACTAAAAGCCCCATTAAAGTGGCGATATATCCAAGTTGCACTCGCTAATGTGACGGGCCCGATAAGGGTCCGGTGTAAAATGCAGAATGATTTTTTTTCGCTTTTGACTATTAGTAATATTTATAACAAGTCGTTATTCCGACCACCCCTTGTCGTCGCTGGGCGAAGCGAACTCCGTGTGGAAAGAGAGACGAAGAGCCAGCTAATTGCGCCCGTTCCTAAAACCCATTAATATTTTCTCACCAACGAGGGGCGGGGGGCAATGAGCTTTAGAACAAGTATGAAAAAATAAAAATAAAAAAAAAAAAAGACGAGAGCGAAAAAAGGGAATCGATGAATTCAAAAAACGAAAGAATCACACCCATAGGACGTCTACATTTATACGTAGGTATAGATACAGGTATAATAGGAACGAGAAGAACTGCAGCGGTAAGGACTGAGAATTAATATCTACCCACATAATTAATTGGCCTGCTGACTGGCATTCTCCATAAGTTCTCTGATTATGGTGGCTACGAGGTATATTTAATTGCATCTCAAGAACGGTTCGTTCTTCTCCATTTACCACGTGTCGTCACCACTCTGGCGACGTTATAACTTTGGGAAATCCTCGAATTTAGGTGGTTCGGTATAGGTAGAGGTACCCAGCTAGTAGTCTGATGAATTTATCGCGGTAGAGTGAAAAGGTAAAATTATACTTGAATTATAATATTGTATATAGTACCTCCTAGTATAATACCTCGCGATATTTGAGATCGCGATTTTATGAAGAAATCAAAAATTTTATGTGACTGAATCAGTTCCAAACCTATTATCGGCGTATGTCTTATACCGATGGGATTTCGAGACAGTAATAACTACTTTGCGGTACTAGTGTTATAGGTACAGCTCCCTCGTACTTACGTATAACAAAGCTTGATATTTCATAAAATCTCAACGGATTCTCCCCCGCTTTGTCTTGCGACAATGTCTATTATAGTTAACGGAAGGGTTTAAGCACTGATCTTACCATGAGAAATTATATTACCCGTTATAGCGACGGGATTCTAACCCTTGAGGCGCATATAGCACCAAATGGCAGCAAATGGGTTTGCGTCTGTGTGAATAAACAGTGGGTTGTCAAAGCGGCGTTAATTTTCCTACACGACACAATTTAACGGGTAGTACGTATATATATGTATACAGGCACATGTATATGCATACACGTATATCTATATACCTATGTGTATATGTATGTATGCGAAGCATAGAGAAACGAGAAAACCCCACATAACGTGCAATATTCTAGAGTTAGTTTTTCCTTCCTCTTTTACGGTCGTTTCCTGAAAAACACTAGTCTAGTAGGTGACCCATTCCGCGAGTGTCAGAGATTTTTTGGTACTTATATATTTTAAAGGTGCAGTATAGTATATAAAGATTATAGACATAAATTTTATTCATCGGTTTGCGAAACTAGCTCGCCGCGCACCGCGCACCGCGGTATTATGCGCGAATAAAACTTTTCTCTTATACGTACTTATTTCTCTATTTTCTTTTGATTTCTTGTCTTTTTTTTCCCCCTTTTTTCTTCTTCATTTTGTATAAATTCCTGCGGATCAATCAACGCGAGGTAAAAGTTTTCCCGTTTGATTTCCCCGGGATGAGTAGGTATTATATAGGTAAGAGAGAGAAAGAGAGAGAGAGAGAGAGAGAGAGAAAGAAAAAAAAACGAAAAATTAATACCTAATAATATTAAATTGATTCCCAAAAGAACAGATCATTACGTTGAAAAACAAACCATTATTAACCTCGTGAACTTTAATTAACTTATAATGTATTCCGCGTGAAGAGAAAAATCGAACGGTGGATGTTGAAATACGTTATCTCTGTTCTTCATCTTCTTGTTCTTTTTTATCTCATTTTTTTTTTCGTTGTAATAATCAGACCTCGAGCCGTAAAGTTGAGAATTTCTTAAAAGAGGAATAAAGACGCATCGATAAAAAGCGAAAATATTAGTATACCAGAAATCGATAGGCGATAATAGATAAGGGATAAGGTATAAGGTGGAAGGTGGAAGGCGTTACAGGCAATCGGAAATAGGAAACCCCTCGACTTGTTAACATCCAGTAACGTTCGGATTGAAATTAGGATGAAATTCTCCTTTGCTTAAACGCGCTCGACCCTGCTTCGAGTTAGCCTCGATTTTGGCTAAAGCAGCCCAAGCCTCGGGCTTGGTTAACACCGTAGAATCGATTCCATTCAGAGAGAAGGAAACAGCTGGATGGGTGTTTATTCAGGAACCGACGGTCTTGAGATGGTGGTTCAGATTGAAACTGAACTGTTTTCAATCAAAGTACGTACCTACTTTCGTAGCCTCTCTTTGAGGACCTGGCTTTGATTCGAAGTATACCTACCACCACCTACGTAGATATAACGTAGATATATAGGTATATATTCATACCGATCTATTTACTTCAAAGTTCAAGCTTACCGCAGGTACTTTTTCCATTATCAGTCTCAGCTAAGATACTCGATATTGAAGATTCACCCATCCAACGAACCCCTTACATATATACATACCCACTTAACTTTCGAACGCGCTGCAAAATTGCATTTGCCTTGCCATCGAGACTCTTCTTCTTCTTCTTCTTCTTCTTCTTCTTCTTCCTATACTTTTCCTCCTTCTCCTTTTCTCGATAGACCCAGCTATCATCGTCTCTTATTCTTTTCTTTGACGTACCTTACTTTTAAAAAGTCAAAAGCTTTCCCTTTGCTGTTGCTGCTGCTGATGCTGATGCTGCTGCTGCTGCAGGTGTATTGAACTGAATTTAATTATACTTTACGTATAATTATAATAATGATGAGAAGAAAAACAATTTATCTATATAAATATTTGAGCTGAATACATGTCGAGGCGATTTCTTTCTTCACAGGTAAATGTATCGTCGTTGAACGACAGGCGTAAATTATATAGGTCAGATTTAAGAGGTGCATTGTGTGAAAGGTAGTGCGGTTCTAACTAAAACGTATACCATGTTTCCGAGTGAGAAATGCCAGGCGATTTGAGTTTATTAGATTCCCGTATCTCAATAAAAGCGGTGCGATCAATTTCGGGACCCCTTAACAAGACGCCATAATGGAAATAGCGAAGCACGTGTCTCACCCGAGGCGTGAAACGATTTTTATTCACCTGTAACCCAGGTGAGATATGACGATGTTGGATCTAATCATTCATAAGTAGATATAGCTTACATATTGCTACTCATTAATTAGAAACTCGTGGATTACACGATTTTTGTAAAAAAACAAAGCGTCTTTTATATCGAAATGAAAAATAATGGAGGGACTAATCAAGCGAGGTAAAAGCGAAAAGCAAATAAACATTTTCATCGCCTTCGATTCGGCTTTTGGGACGTGCTTTCCAGGATTTTCGGAGCTAGCGAGGGCTTAGCGTAAGCCCCTGGGGTAAATTGCTAGCAAAGAGGGTAAGGGAGGGGTTTCGTTCCTCTGCAAGGCATTTCCCACACCATCTTGTCCCGGTATGGTGGTAGGAGCCAATTTATGGTTTAACAAATGCGTTAATTTTCACTTGTGGTAATATGAATTGCTTCGTTTCTAGACAAATGCTAAATCTGCACTTGAAACATCGCGGGGATTTTACTTTATCGTTGAATAAACTTTCGAGTGGAAAAAAAAAAAAAAAATAAGAACAAAAATAAGAATAAGAATAAGAATTGAAACTGTGTGGAAAAGTTCACGAGATATTCAGTCCACAACAAGAAGTAAGGAACGGTCGTCGTCGTCGTCTAGTCACGAACTTCCCGATGTCCATTGTCGCCCAGGAGTCTTGGAAGAGGACAAATTAGACAAACAAGGGGAAGTTAATTGCCGACGAAGAGACAAAGTGTTGCCAGACGCGTGACGAAAATACACCCAACCCTCTCTCCGCAGCTTCGGAAGGTATTTTCTATATAGTACCTACATACCCACCAGCGTTCCACCACGAAACCGTTACGTAACGTATATAACGTATCCCGGGGGCAAGAATTTCGCCAAATTCTTACGCCCACTATTGAGTTACCAAACTTTATCAGAAAATGAAGAAAAAGTAAAAGGAATGAAAAAGGGGTAAGAAAATATAAAGAAATCAGATATTTCGGGTAAAGTTCATGTCTCGAGGGTTGTTCCCATCATGAGAGTCAAAAGAATAGCTGACGAGAACCTTGATACGTTTTCGACTCGATTTTAATCCCGTAGTATACTAAGCGACTGAATGGTATGTCAATCTATAAATGCCATGTCATAGGTATGGCAGAGAAGTATATGTATCGATGTATCGGTACTACAATAAACAATCGACTTTTCTTCAACGTCTCGGTTCCATGCTGCGTGGGGTTCGCTTTTCAATCCTTTCATACATCCAGACTACGAGTTTGAATTGCGAAAACGCGCTAAGCATTGTGGAAATGAGAGATATAGAGCAAGAGAAGAGTATATACCTGTCTATATATGTATGTAATATCCATATACATGTTTTTCTCCTTCTCTTTCCATTTCCCTGTCCTTTTGTATATATACTATATATGTGTATATGTCTGACATATATATGGGAGGCACCTACTCTGGTGCATTGATTTCTACGATCGATCCATGCCATCGCGACGTCGCGGGGGGTTTCGATCCGAAGATAGTCGAAACGGAGGAGTTCGTCAGGTTGAAACAAAGCGGGGTAAATTTTCGAGGGTAAAAAATTCATGAGAAAAGTAGTAGTAGGTGAAATCCGTCGAATGATAAAAGTTTTAAAGTAGTCTCCTTGTCAGCAGGGTGCAGGCGCGAGGTTAACAAACTTGAATTTCTTCCTCTGCAACTTTCGAATACATTTACCGAAATTATCTAGATTTCCTGGGATTTACGACGAGCCGTGAATGAAATCCAGAATGAGAAGAAGAGAGAGAGAAGAATACCGGATATATTGAGAATTTGTTATTAAAAATGATACAGACGAGGATGGAAATTCGCCGCGTATTATTTTTACCCCGAAATCCTGATGCGGTCGATTTATTCATGCGAAAGGGGTGCAGGAAAAGCAATTCGGTTCGAACTATAAATTTATTACCGTATTGGTCAAGGGGCTAGCTAGTGAAGAAATATAGGCAGGAAAACGAACGACGTAGGTATATAAATAAAAGTAGGCACCTACCGGGCAGAACGGAAAAATATAGTGAAGAAAACAGACGCTAAATATGTATTATACACGTAGGTATATGTGTATGGTTACATATTATATTGAACACATACTCGTAAAGGATCGGAAAATTTACTCGAGTTTCTCTCTGGTCTCTTCTGTATATAGCAGCTCAAACAGACCGTAACAAAAGTCCTAATCAATGCAACGGGGCCAAGTCTAGAAATTCCTGAAGTTATAATAACGCAAACTTCGAGAATAGAGATTGGAAGGCAAAAATACAGAGCTTGTAACAGCTTGGCTCCCTTTCTCCTTTCTCCTTTATACTTTTGTCCCAGGCGACGACGTAGCCCGTAAAATTGACCAGCTGCCTATCGAGAGAACAATTTTACACTTCAAACTTTCTTCGCTGGAGTATCTCCCGGAAATATGCGAGATATAGGAATAAGAATGAGAGATACAACACGCTGTATGCCTATACTGTACAGGAAGATCGAGTCTAAGCTTGAAAGTTCGATAATCTGCAATATCTCTTTGATCTGATAAGGGAATAAATTGGGCCTTTATCGATCGGCGGGGCAATACAACATCGAAGTTAAGTACCTAATAAGAAAAGGTTAAAAAGCTTGAATTCTTTGATACCGAGTTGGCCAATGAGGGGAAGGAATTATCCGCCTATGGGCGGAAATGAGTAGTCGTAAATAAATTTAAGTGTAATTGGACCAGGGACCTTACCTCGACGGGTTCGAGTCCCGGTCTAGGTAGGGTGAGGTAATCCTAAGGTGAGGAGAAGGTGGCCGGAACCTTCGACCGGAATTCAATCTTAATATAACGTATAAAGTCGTGTTGTTAAGCTGTGATATAAAACCGCGGCGTGAACAGAACGACCTGAATAAAGAGAGAAAAAAGGAAGAAAAAAATCGTAAAAGCTGTCGGAAAGTCGAGACAAAAGAGCGTAAGATGCTTTCGCGCAAAGTCCACTTAATCCTAGCAAAGAGGTTGCTGAAATCCTGATCTATCGCACACCTGAGATAGAAAACAAAAAAAAACAGAAAAAAAAAACAAAAAACAAAAGAAAAGACGAATGCAGCAGCCGCGAAGAAATCCGATTTCGCGAAAGCTGAGCTATCGGAGAATACGGAGAATCGCTAAAGACGCACCATTCATTTTTTTGCCGACAGCCACTATTGCATATCGCCGCCTTCTTTGCGGCGAGACTAGGGAATCGGAGGATCCTGACCTGGGCCAATGCATAGGAGATTAAGATATGACCTGAGTTGTGGTTAGCGGACGGCTGCAAGCGGACATCTGTCACGCACATATTAGTATATTGGACGTGGGAGGAGAAGCGTAGGTCACTCACAGCTGTCCTGCATATGTACGGGAACGAACACGAGGCATTAATCATATCGGGGT
Organism: Tenthredo livida; assembly: GCA_963992785.1. Classification (NCBI taxonomy): domain Eukaryota; kingdom Metazoa; phylum Arthropoda; class Insecta; order Hymenoptera; family Tenthredinidae; genus Tenthredo; species Tenthredo livida. Next base: position 1,967,696 of record OZ023071.1, on the reverse strand, counting down.
TTTCCCCCCAATAACTGCAGCCCGAAACACCTCCTGCGGCATTAACCCTACACCAACGATATCCCCGTATGTATAGGCATAGGTATTCCACTCTCTACTCTCGGGCTGCACCAGAGTAGGTACAGAGAGATACCCCTAGTGCAGTGCACCACTGAGCATATAATGCTAGTTGCAATTTCTCTACAGAGCAGCGCATTGCACATTGCAGCACATTGACGTGAATCATAGACAGTGTTAATGCTGCGCGTTATTCCCTTGACGAATATATATGCATATATATTATAGGTATATGTCATATACGCTCTGCTTACGCAGTTCATTAATGATTTGCATATATTTCAGGGTTAACGAATATCGCTGATTGACATCATTTCGATATTTACGATTATTATACTTCGAACAAATTTCACGAGGACTCGGTTTCCTCCCGATGTTATAATGGTCACGATCGTGTGGCGTATAAGTGTTATTTTTTCAACCAAAAATCGCTAGATTTCACCACTGATCCGATCCGATCCGATCCGATGCGATGCGATGCGATGCGATGCGATGGCTCGTTATTCTTCGCTAACTAAAACCCTATATATACAGATAATTTCCTAGTTGGCACGTATTTGGAAATTTCTGATCGTTATACAGCTGCAGCGTAGATATAGACCATACGTACGCCGAGAGATAACTCACAGAGAAATTCCTTTTTCGAATTTAGGTATTTTGCAAACGGGGTAGATACCCGAACTGACCCATAATGCCCATGATATTTTACTCCGGCTTTTAACTAAATCCGCTAAATCCAGTGGAATTGAGAACTCGGAGAAAACACGTGTGCTTCGTACGGCATACACGTCCGCGAGCTTCGATATCAGATATCTATTGCACGCTCGTATTATCGGCCACGTACGTATAGAATAACGGCAAATATCCTCAAATGGCACCGCTATGATATTAGCGACTTCTGATAGTGATCTTAATTTTCTTAATTAATCCTCAAATATTTCCGACAGGTGATTTTGACTTCATTTCTTCTGATTTTTTTTTTCTCATACTTAGAGACCAGTCAGCTTATTCTGTGTCTCAAAAACTGAATTTTATGATATACAAAGCAAAGAGATCTGATTGATCAAAAAAAAAATGGATGAATTTCGTTGATTTGTTGAATAAATAAATAACCAATGAAATTCTAATGCCTCCGGCATACAAAGCCGTTATAATTACTTGTTAGCTGTTCTTACCGTCGCAGGGATACCGCGTATCGCAAGGCTTCTGCGATAGTGTGTAGTACAAAAACCTGAGTGCTTTCAGAGACGGTCACAATCTGAGGATAATCAGCTGTCGAAATTTTGTTTTTTGCTACAAGTTTCTATCAACGTTACGAAATTTGTTGTTACTAAGAAAACGGGTGGAATATTTATTGGCAAATTATTATCACCTCTCGTGCCTATCTTGACCAATTCAGAGTCTGATAAGAAACGATCGACGCTATGCCTAGTATCACGCAGCAGTGTTCGAAAAATTTCATGTAATAACCTATGGGAAAATAATAAGAAGAAAGGCAAAATGGTGGGATAAAAAAAAAGTTTCCATTGAACGGTTAGCAAATTTATTCGGGTTCGCGTGAATCTATTGAAGAGTAAAACAATTCCTCCCCGGGTCCTATCCTCCGCGGTTAGAAGTTCGAGCGAATTCTCTTTGCTATGGTTTTCCAGGGCTCTGTTATGTGCAGGAGAAAGGTTGTCTGGGATGAATTAGAAAGTAGTGAAGCGCCTACCCTCAAGCTGAAAACACAAAGCGTGGACCCTTCAACGTTGAACGGACGCAAACAGAGCCTAAAATTGATTAGAGCCCTGGGCAGACTAGGCGCCCGTAAACCACACAAGTCAAACAAATCAGTTGTGTTCAATTTCGGGAGGATAAGTTATCTTTGAAGTTCTTTTCTTTCTTTTTTTTGTCACAAAATTTTATTTCATGATACAAACAATCCTCTCCAATAATCGGATCTCAGTCAATTCTCCATTTGATAGAGAAGCTGCGGATCTCAACTCGTATTACAAAACTTTATGAAATGAAATTATATCGAATCTAATGATTTCCATCACCTTGGGTGGTCTCCCATTTTAGGCGTTATGAAGAAAGTGCATCTGTCTTGCTTTTTCTTACATACAACCACCTCACCTCACCTTACCTCACCTTACCTTACCTTGTGTTTATCTACTTTTAAAATTTCCTTGTTAGTCGGCGCGTCTGAAGAATAACGACTCGTTGCATTTCCGGTTAAAGCTATATACCCGGTGCTAAAGTGAAGATATAATATTTCTTAGCCAGACTGCGCCGTAGGGGAAAAAAAGAAGAGAAGAGAAGAGAAGAGAAGTGACGTGAAGAGAAGAGAAGAGAAGAGAAGAGAGGAGAGGAGAATGGCGTGGAATAGAAAGGACGTCGAGATAACCGAGGCGCCTTCTAGTCTTTTGTGAGATAGAGAGTTGCGATGCAGATTTCGATGGAAATGCACAAAGGGGGCACATCGTATCTGCACTGCCTCTCTGCACAAACCATAATAATACTATAACTGCATGACATATTCCACCTCCTCCTGCACAGAACCACCTCATTCGTACGTAGCTGTAGACGTACGGCATAGAAGTTACCACGATGCAAATACAACGAGGAATTCTATTCCATTTGATACATTTGGTATGAAAAATTATTACGCGATTATAATTCCTCGAGATCGTATCTCAAGAACGGACCCCTCGTTAAAGAGTGTATAACTATTAGCAGAAATAAATAGTAGAAAACAAAAAAATAAGAATAAAAAAGATGCACACAGCTACCCTTCACATATGAGTTGTGATGTATCGTCTCAAAGCGGTTCGTGGATGGCGATAGCTATTGTTAAAAAGCTGAAAGCTTCGGTCACCCTATACAGTGTATAGCTGAACTTTTGTCGTGAAATCACCACTCTCGGTTGGTTGGGGGTAACAAGTACCCTACGACAAACAGAGAATAAAGCTTGTAGTAGTAGAAGCTCCGGTATTTTTTGATGAACAAAGAAATAAAGAAAGAAAGAAAGAAAGAAAGAAAGAATCACTGGAGCAAAGCGTCGCGTCGTTTCGCGTTCAGAAGGAATCGCGGTTATGAATTTGGAGCATAGATCGACGAACCCAAGCTGTGCTAGACAAGAAGGCATGAAATAGTCATAGATTGTTAGAATCCTCGATATTTGAGTAAGGATGAAAAGAAATGGAGCAAGGAAAGGAAAGGATGTATTTTAGTAGAATTTACAAAGCCGTGCCTGCCTACAAGAGGAGACTTTTTAATTTTTTATTGATTCAAATCACGGTCTTTTGTTGTATACCTTGATATACGTACAAGGTATATATAGCATATACTATACATAGGTATAGGTATACGAGTAGAAAGAAGATTTTCTGGCTGAATTTTAATCTTTCTTTTACAAACTCCCGCGCAGTTACTCGCTTAATGATTCTTATTGTCGTCGAGTGTCTGCCTTGATTAATAATATACCATAGGATATCAACTCTGGTTTAATAATTTACATTCAGCTGTTCAATTTACGGGATGGATGATCACCTTACCGTTTATACATTTATACGTCGTATAATAACATCAATTTTATACATGATATATTATGCATTATGCATGTACAAAATCGGGTTATAAAATTGATTAAATTTCATTTAAATACAATTCTCTACTTCGGTCGTAAAGAATTTTCATTAATTAATTAACGCCGCATGATGTATACCTATATACAGCGTGATTCAAATTTAGTGCACCACATTTCGAGGGTAGATTCCCCGCCAAAATCTAAGACTAAATATCCTTTACAGAAAATTCGTGGGACGAATGGTTTCTGAGCTACGGAAGATCTCGGTTTACCAATCGCAGAGCGTATAGGTCGCACAGACTGGGCACCGCTCAAGTTCCACTCATGGGCAGCCCAGTCTGAGTAACCAGAGAGGGTGATTCAAATTTAGTGCACCACATTTCGAGGACAGATTCCCCGCTAAAATCTAAGACTAAATATCCTTTACAGAAAATTCGTGGGACGAATGGTTTCTGAGCTACGGAAAATCTCGGTTTACCAATCGCAGAGCGTATAGGTCGCACAGACTGGGCACCGCTCAAGTTCCACTCACGGGCAGCCCAGTCTGAGTAACCTGTAAGTTTTCTGATCGGTGAACTAAGATCTTACGTAGCTCGGAAACTATTTGACCCTCGAATTTTTGGTAAAGGAAATTTAGTCTCATAATTGAACAAGGAATCTACCTGCAAACATATGACCCGCTAAAGCTGAATCACCCTGTATAAATCGACATGAATTAACCGAATTTCGTCGAGCGTTAAATTTTATCGTATACCAGAACCTTCTGCGGAGGTAGAATAATGCCTTGTTATTTGTGTAATCAGATTTTTTCACTCGGTAAAAGCTTCTCACAACGGTGGATAGGCAGTCGTAGCAGAGCGGAGGCACCAGGCAGGACCAGAGGCTGGTAGGATAACGGGATAACCTATCAGCAAAAAACACTCTTCAGCCTCTGTTCAACGTCGGTGTGCTTTTTCGTCTACGGTCGCGTAACTGCAGAGAGATAGAGATAAAGGGAGAGAGAGGGAGAGAGAGAGAGAGAGGGAGAGTAAGCGGAGGTGGGTGGCTTACACGGAGCGTACCTAAAACGTAATTTATTCTTTGTGATAAAAAAAATAAAAAAAAATAAAAAAAAATAAAAAAAATAGGATCCCAACTAAACTTGAATGAAAGTTACAGGGGCGTGGACGTGGCCCAATCCAATTCACCGCAAGTATTTTTTAACCCACTTCGTTCAACTTATACTTGTGTTCCCTCTTCCTTGTTCCTTTTCCTTTTCCTTTTTTTTTCTATTTCTTTTGTTTCCTCAGTCTCTCTCTTAAATACCTTACCCTCTATACGTGAATTAAGGGATGGACAGATATTTAGAGGGAAGTTAAAGCTTCGTTTTCGTTCTACATAGGTAGAATGATATTTGTACATTTTTCGAAAAAATATATTTTTGATGAGAACAAAAAAAAAATCAGATATTTCATCAACTTTCAGTCGAGAGTGCCCACTTTGCCCCGATACCCCCGTTGTGTGTGGGTATCGTATGGCGTATTAAATCGCATGTCTGAGTATCGTTACTGTATTCTCTGGGAGACACGTCGCGATAAAGGTCCGCCCTTATTTTATCGCGTTTTTCATTTATCTAATAAAATCGGAATATTATACCTCGAGAAAGGGAATAAACCTCGTTTAAACGGGACGACAGAACATGGCATCAAACCAGACTAGTTTTTTTAGTTTATTTTGTTTTAAATATGCATATTCCGAATTATTATATATTCCAAGTTCCATTCCATATTTTTCTACTCTATCGATGCGATGGCTTGAAACTTAAATTATATCAACGTATCCCTTACATGGTTCGTTCTCTCTCATTTTTCACACGTGTATATCCAATAAGAAAAGAGCTTGAGCCTTTAGGGAACGAAAGAAGACGAAATGAATTTCTTGAAAGTGCATCTCTCTATCCACTGGGAAGAATGCAACTGCGTTGTAACCATTACGATTACCATTGCAATTACACTTGCAATTACTATTAAGGGTTGAGACGTAGCTATAGGGTACGTTGGCGGAAAGCAGGCAGGCGAGAAAGTAAACGTAATGGTTGAAGCAAGAATTTTTTATTAGACACTCAACGGAAGTCCGTTAAATAATAATAACTCTCTAGGCATACACATTTCGGACCTAATCTCGTAATGGCGGTCTACCAATCTAGTCGGCTAATACAAACTCCCATTTGTCCAACGAAATAATTAACAAACCTCCACACACGTAGTGGGTAAATTTAGAAATGCTGAATATATGGATGTAAGATCGCGAGTAATGGCCAGCCATTCGTATTCAGCTAATAGAGCGAATCATTCAGCTGATGATGAGGGCGATTGATAATTGATAAGCCTTCACGATGTGCAGCTTGACAATTATTTCAAAGGTTCACGTGCACAAGGGACAAAGTTGTATAACGGTATTAGCCGCCAAAGACTGACCGGTCGTTAAAGCTTTCTAAAATAAGTGACGTGTCTAAGATAGCCGCACGTTTTAGATACGATCAGATGGTTGCTCGTGACCAGCACGAAACTAAGCATAAAACAAAGGAGAGACCTGATACTTAATTTACTAGGCCACGAAGCCCCGGAGTCAAGTTGTATACATGTGAGTATGTGTATGTGTTCATCCATCTGTCTGTCCATCCTTACATTCGTTGGTCAGTCCGTACATCTGGCTAATAAATTATTAACTTTATACGCAACGAGGTAAATTAGCTTTGTCCAGGTGTTATATGAGAGGGCGAACTATATAACAAACTAAACTTCAACCTCAGAGACCTGCCCAGAATCTAGAGTATATTAAAACTAACGAGTCATCCCGGCGATTTCGTATGCCAAAATAAGGGAAGATGAGTGATGGGCGAACCTTTTTTTTTTCCTTTTTCCCTTTTCTCTTTCAAGTCTTCTGATTTTTTGGCATGCGAAATACGCAGGATTGAATGTTTTTATGAAATATTGAAAGTTTCAGTCTCAAGTATTACACATCGTACTATCGACTGGATATTTTCAACGAGTGGAATTTTCGAGACCCCTAGATATGAAAGAGGGGCTTGGCTGGGGGGCTATACTGTTCTGTAAAAGCTGCCAAGGACGTTCTGGAATCAAATCATCGCACAGAAACGTTCGACCGACGAGCGCTTGAAAATCGTCGCAATTAGCCGAAACATGGTTTTCCCAGAACCCCCTTCAGACCCTGCCAATCAGCCTTGTAGCTGGGCACAATTCCCAATGACGCAAATCCCACGCGATTCCACCTCATTAACAGGCCTACCTTGCGACACTTGTGTCAAATTTATGTGACGACGTGTGTACGCATATATATGTATATATGTATGCAAATGTACGTATGTATATTAGGGTGTTCCTTGATTCGGTCATGTTCGAATTTCAATGCTCTCATCGGCCAGAACGTCTTCAAGTATATGCAAAAAAGCTACAAAGTTTTGGCTACATTTTTTTGTACACATTTGGAAACGTGATTGAAATTCGAAAATGATCGAACTGAGGACCACCCTAATAGGTATGTACCTATGCGTGTAAATTATTGAAAATCTATCGATTTGATCGGATTTTATTTCACTGAATTTTCTTCATTGCGAAAAGAGTTTTGGGAATTGGAATCTTCAGGGGTTTGGCAAAGGCATCCACGTACTTGATTTTTATTATGCGCTTGGCTTTATTCTTCGAGTGCTGCTGTATTCGGTAGGCCGTCTTGAAGTTTGTTTCAGAAATTGAAATTTTTTTACGAACGAACCAACGAACCCTGCAGCGCAAAACAGCGTAGAAAGTATTCAAGACTTTATTAAGCCTCACGTTTTCATTCGAATTGTTATTAAATGCCGATCCACGTTTTACGTATTTTAAAAAAATATATATTTCCACCCCAATATCTCCGCGACATCTTATTACCTACTCCGTTAGAGAGATGAAAAATTTCCAACTTTTTAGAATTATAAAATTATACGTCGTCATGAATTATCATCGTAATAAGAAATGGAAGTAGGTTACCTGCCACCATTTAACGCTCACATTTCAATTGTGAGACGTGAATAAAAAACTTATACTCCAAGTTGAAAAAAAAAGAAAAAAAAAAAAAATGCGAAAAACAAAAATCGCAATGGTTACTTTCCTCAGAATTTTTCATCTTAATGCTCCTACTCCTTTCATACATTCTTTTAAACAATTCCCATTCGCTAACCATAAAGCTGACAACACCTTACAGAACGTCGTGTTTTAGGCGTTTCTCATTACCTAAATGAAACCTACATTTCTGCGGGTTAAAGCTTTAAATGAATTTTCAAATCCTTTGCTGCAGTTTTCCTATAACATGCCATTCATCCATTCGTATTCATTGAATAGACTCTAAGACCAGCTCTCTTTCTTTATTTCTTATTTTCCCATCCATCCATCCTGCATCCATCCTGCATCCATCCATGGATTTCTACTGTGAACTGCAGAGTTCTGGACTGTTTAATTCATCCAACTTTCCTAGGTGCAGGGTATTCGCTGGCTGGCTGCACAGTGGGCCTAACATAATGTTGAACAATTTCCCAGCGAGCAGCAGACGCGACACGACACGATGTTCTGAATGTCCGGAGGGTATGCACCAAGAGTACACCCAACTTTAAGCCAAGTCTTCTCCTCCTCTGTACTACAGAGTATTGAAGGTTCATTCACACCAAGATGTGAGGTGAAACTAGGACGTACTTCGGTCATAACGAGGGATGCAAATATACGTACTACACACACATTTGCCTATAGCTTCGTATATACTTGGATGGATGTTATATATTCATTCATTGTATGGAAAGTTGGAATAATTCAGGATGTATGCATAGTGCATACGTAGGTATATGCACCTATGTGTATATGCACCTCTGTTACATAGGTACAGGAATATGTACCGAACAACGGATAACGTTCAAGTTATTCGCGATAATATTAATGATTAGTTCTTCGGTGTGAGAAATACCTGGCATAAGGTAAAACGTGACGTACCGAGCTTTGCTTTGCCTTGCCTTACCTTGCCTCGCCTTACTTTACCCTATACGTACATACATACATATACAAGGATGACGAGAGAAGATGAGATTCGTCGACGTGGGTTACCTACCCTCTCTATACTACGACACGACGTTGGGCAGCTCTTTCATCTGCACTCTCTGCTGGGTGAAACATACCTACGGATAACGACGTCCCCGGGAAAGATCAAGGAAGGTAATTTATGTACCAACGCTGCTTTTATATGTGTCAATTTCCGCACAAGTTTCTACTCTAGCTCTGTTATTCACGTACTGTGCTGCAGCAGACTTCAATATACAACTAATAGGGTGGGTACGTGTCTTTGATGCAGACTCATGTACCCATACGTGTTTGTTGAAAATTGTATTTTTATACTATAGGTACTTGAGATAAAAATAAAAATAAATATAAAAAAAAAGACGAAATTACAGCTCTCCGTGTATCTTCGAAAAAAAAAAAACGTTCTGATACAGGGTTCAGAAGCTACACGGAAACGTAAATGTCGATAAGAAAAAAAATTCTGAGTAAGGTTTGACGTTTAATCGCAGTCCTCTCTCCGTTCCATCACCGGAAATTTTCACCTCTTCTCCTCGACTTTGTAGGTATCTGGTATCGATAAATGCAACCCCTATTCTGTGCTGGCACGAGCATTGAGATTAACCCGGCCGTACCTAGCCGCGTACACATATGCTCATTCGATGGTCAATCGGAGTTTAAAAGCGCATAGGAAATCAATTGAGCGTTTAATCTCATCCCGAGGGTAAAAGTATGCGTAGGAAAAATCGTGTGTATAGAAAAGGGTAGTAGTGGCCGTATTTAATTTGAAAATTAACAGATAGACAGAAAATTGATTCGGTCGATTACTTTTTTCGCATTGATCTAGAATGAAATTTCAGGTTTGCGTACGATCATTGACATACGCGGAGTCATAAATCTGGAATTCATTTCATCGGATTTTGCGGTGAAAAAAAGTTAGTAATAGCTGAATATATAACTCATATCCGCCATAGGTATACCTAAGTATAATTATTATTTGTATGTGAGTTAAAAATTCCTAACGGTTATTAATATGACGTTGACGTCGCACAGCTAGCAGCTAAAAAGCGTCCCGGAGAGATTCCAGGGGGTAGAGGTGGTCTTTTCTGAAAACCAACGTACGCTTTTAAATTACGGTCATGCCTCAATCTTTTACACTCTCAGTAAAAAAAAAAAAGAAAAAAAAATCGACCAAAAAAGAGAGAAAGAAGAACGAAAGAAAGACAGAATCCAAAAAGAGTAAAGAAGAAACTGAAACAGTTTTTTCATTTTTTTTTTTTGGTTTTTTTTTGTGCACTCGCGACGAACGTCTATCATTAAATTTAACCAATGCGGACGAGAGTCTTTGCGAAATAGTCAGTCGGGTCAGAGAGTTGAGAGTGAGTCAAGTACTTCTTCTGCAAAATATAATGCCGCGAAATTTTACGATTTTTCTACCCTTTTTTTTTCAAATTTCTTTTAAATAAATTTTCATCGTTTCTGTTATTTTCACAATTTATTTCGAACGAACATATTACACGTATATTATGACTCGCCCGCATCTAAGGTATACGTTATAGTTATAGGCGCCTTGGCGCCTTAGTTGACCCTGGCGTTAAGTGCCCGCAGATCTTAGCTGGCAACGTGTCAATATCACGCCTGAGGCATCGGCTCGGTTTGTAACCTGATAGCAAAAATCAACCGCGAGTGATTCTGTGTGATCCGTATCTACACGTAATTATCTAATGAAATGGAATCCCCGCGATATATTCCGACCGGTTGGAGACGCGGTATAAAAAAAAAAAAAAAATCCTCGTAACGCAAAAAGGGTTGTTATTATCATCTCTACAATTCAACTAGTTTTTTATTTTACTTCAATTTTAGAATTTTTTTTTATTTATTGTTTCCTTCGATTTTTTGCTCTCGCATTTCGCACAGAGTTCACAAGAAGAAAAGGAAAAAAAAAAGCAAAAAAGATAATAATTGTGTGAAATGCGAAGCTTAAACCCGTGACGATATAATAAATCGTAAATTATTGATTGGTGAAAATAAAACCAATAAGTTGTTAATAAATAGTTTCAACATTGATCCCCACTTTGATCTCTTGAATTATTAAGGTACATGCTATAATCATCTACGTGGTTCGTATACAATCGTTGATCATTGTTATTGACTTCCTGTCATCAAACCTTGCAATACTAGAGGATATGTGGGTATTATATGTATATGTGTAATACATACAAAAAAAAAAAGAGAGGGAAATAAAAATAATCCCAGCAGGAATTCTCTATACCTCTATATCTCCATCTCCATCGCGTACAGGGTGATTCATTGAGCCGGATTATTATCACCTCTATAGTATCTGTACCTTCGTAGATAGGTCTAGGTTTGTATCAACCTCTGGAATATCTATCCAAAGGTATAATAGGCGTATTTTTCTATTTTCCATTTTTTCTAACCCTAGGAAAAAAAATTTGATCAAAATTGCTTCGTATTGCTTCATTCGCAGGCAGACGCGAACGAAGAGAGACCAGAGAAAGAGAAAATACGAAAACCAAGGGCGAAAATTGTGCCGAAATTAATCCATCGGGAAAACCTCCTGTATGCAGTATCTCTATATTCGTAAGTAATCGGTTCTAACAAGTGCGAAAAAAATTGTCCCGCTTCCATTCAACTACCCCTAATCGCTTCTAAGCTGATGTTCTGTAGGACCGAACAGCCAAGCGTAATCATACGACGACCTACTAATGCGTAAGAGGCAAAATCCTAATCTTACGATCCATTATAGCAGCTTTTGGACCCAAAGATTCGTACCTAGTATATACGAGGAAAATAAACCGGGCGAAGGATATATCGTCGACGATATTTTAGTTGGAAAATTTTTGGTGTAAAATAATTAATGAATTTCTATAGTTATTGTTACGTATACGTGTCCAATAAATCGATTTTAAGTTTCCAAATCCAGTCCATGAAATTTCAAATTTAAACCCATATTAGCGTGTGTGTTTGACAGGCTGTATCGTTAGTTCGCCAATTCACACGTACTCGAAGTTAGGGCTGATAAAATATGTACGAACGAGCGAGTAAGGGATATTCGAAAATATATTAGCTATACGACACGTATACGACGTATACGAGACTTGCGAGGATTTCGTTCGATGAATTGCCTTAGGTGGAGAAGAACAGTCCACCTCGTCACTCTGCAGAGGTAAATTAGCTCTAGGGATCGATAGTTCGAGGTATAGGAAAGCGGGGTATAAATGTATCAGACACGTTTTTAGCGGCGATTATAAATCGGTGTTAATTAACGTGTTTGTGCCGTTGAAGAGACTCAAGAATTTCGGAATACCGAATGATCATCGCGCAGCTCCTTACTCGGTATCCTTGGATATTTGACTAGATAACTGTGCACCTCCATCCTCCGGAACACAACTTAGATTGAAGATGGAATCGGGCCATTTCCGGTTACCAAACTCTACCTCTACCTCTGCTCTGCTGTACCAAGCTTGTTACTAACGAAGCTGTATGTAGTTGTCTCTTACCTTGGTACACAAACACACCAAGGAATTTAGTCGGAGGTGACGTTAGAGACTATGAGGAAATTCCAGGCTTGCTACCTCTCAAAAGCCACCCCGGAAATTTCTCCTTTTATTTTACGTCATTTTCTTTCGTCTTCTTCTACTTCCTCTCCTTTTCTCTCTTATTTTCTTTTCTTTTTAATGTCAATGCGCTAAGGTGCAGAGTCGTTTGATGGAAGTAAAGAGAGAAAAATGAGAGGGTTGAAGAGAGGATCAAGGGAAGTAGAATAATTCAATGTACCCAGCTCGGTGAAGATGGGGGTTGAAGAGGAAAACTAGCTATAGACGTAAAACGTAGGGTGCAGAGCAATAAAATAAAAATATGTATATATATCTATATGTATAACGGTGTACAGATAAAAGAAGATAAGGCTGTAACTGACACGGAGCTACGACTATTTCATTTATAATTGAAATTTGACGATCATTAAACGGTGGGTTGCGGTTTCCGCTTTCCATAAGCTGTTATAAATGGAGAAACGAAAAGCTTTGAAGATGGTAATAAAACACGCGATTCCGTACCTCGATTTTCGTTTTCGAATTTCCGCAAATAGACGTAAAGGATTATTATTTACTTTCAGAGGCTACGTCTGCTGCTATTTGCTTCAGATAAACGATATACCTATACTTTCTCTCTTATCTTCAGGCCAATACACCCGGGAATGTAATATATATATATATTTTTTTTTTCACCAACCTCTGATCAAACCGATGTGATAAAGGCTTTTCTGACAGCCGTTACCACGCTGTTTAACGGTCAGTTTTCATATCTCGATTTAGCTCCCTTTATTCAGAAGCTTACGTTACGCGTACCTATAAATAATATAATATATAGGTATACGGATGTTGGTAAATAAAAAAGAAAAAAGAAAAAAAAAAAATCAAAATCATATCGCATACAAGGGGAAGAAAAATCTCCAACCGTGGCTCTTCATGTTCCAAGAAAATAATGAATACATATATTTTCCGTATTCTTATTTCTTGATAAGGTATAGGTATAGGAGTGAGGCGAAACCCGCCCCGAGGATAAGCCAGATTAAATTTATACTCATTTCAAGAATAACGGATATCAGTATTAAGGGGACCTGCACGTTGAAAAATTTATACAAGGATTGGCTGATCCCAAGGCGCGCGCGGAGTGTCGCGTAATAAATTGATATGACAAAAAAGAAAAGTGTAAAGAAGAAACCAAGCTATACGATGCGGTTTAAGAAATAAGACAAGTCATAAAATAACGAAGAAGAATAGGGAGAATAAGAATAAGAAGTCCGTAAGACACATGTACCCAACGCCCACACTTCTCTTCGCATTAGCTTCCCAGATCGGGTCAAGTTGTGCAGAGCTGAAGAATAAAGCGACGCAAAAAGCTAGCCTACTTATGTACCCCGAAGTACATACATACCCGTACATACCTAACTTTGAATTCTGTTGAATTCGCTTTACTCTAGGTTGAGTTAGGTTGAAAAAAAATAAGGCATAACATAAGAGTACCTCGAGGAGCCGGAAGTTAAACCCTGCTACATGGGGGACGTCGAAAAAGACACGTCGAAGATATTGAGCAAAGTAGATTATTAGTTTATTTTTTATTTTTTTTCCCTTTATTCCCTTATTTCTTCACATAAACCTGCACCCACAGCATATTATATGCCTCGCACGTTCTTACAATCGATATACTTGTTCCAGTTCCGATCTGATAAGCCCGGAGAAAAAGGAGATAAGGGGATTCATTATTCCGCTGAGTTGTTAAAAAAATCATAAATTTCATTCGTCGAAATTTTATCGTACCAGCAGCGATACGATCCGGTTTATTTTCTGCTCGGGTTAAACTGGCTGAAGGTATAGTCTGGATTATCTATGATTAGGTGAACTCCGTTCCATATACGTATACACAGATAGCTCTAGATTTTTGCTAACGTACGCTACGCGACGTAACGTAACGTCGAGTGGTTTTGACCGTAGGCCACGGTTCGGAGCGATGTAGCAAAGCCTCATAATCAGGGTAATGGGAAAACAAAGCGAGTTACACACGTGTGCAGATGAAACCAGCCAGCGCAGCGCGATGTGACGTGCATACGTTATGCCCGGGCGCATATGTGACGCGGCACATACCCGCACACTACCGCATGTTGCCTCTGAAGGGTTGGTTTTCATAGTACGATGAGAGGAAGAGGAGGGTAAAATCCGAAGTAAATCACACACGCGACATTCTGTCTTCTCTCTCCCCCGTGCGTTTGATGAGTGCGAATACATACATACACATTACACACCTTGCTTTGGATATATATTAACGTAAACCTGAAGCTTTGTTTGTCACCGGAGCCGTGCTAAGCACTCTGAAACGTTAAACTGACAATAAGACTCATTGTCAGCTAAAGCGGTCGTGTGAGGAGGCAGAGCTGTAACCACCCTTACCGCCGTATGCAAGCTGAAGGAAAACTATCCCAGCGAAGAAGAAATAAGGACTGAAAGGGTGGTACAGCGAGAAAGAGAGAGACTTCAATTGTACGTGTTAACATTGGACTTGGTTGCTTACACTGCAGGGTAACCATGCAAGGACCTTTTCATACCACGATGGGACGATCACATGAGCTTTTGATTAATTTTACCACAACTTTACAAATGTTTGTTCATTAGGTTTATTGAGTAAGAAAAGAGTTATTTAAATCTACAAAATTTCGTCTTTTCATACAAAAAAAATAAATAAAATGTCATACATATGAGGTAAACGCGAGAAGTGCATCAACGTAGTAGCAGTCTTTTCAGTCACAGGATAAGAGCCCTTAAAAACTGAACTACCCTGTTGGTTTTTAATAAGCTTTTCCAAAGCGACTAACTTTCAATTCAATTTCAATAGGATGACAAATACTTGCATCTATATGATCCTGCTCATCATTTTCTTCTCTATTTTCCCATCTTCACATCCTTTTCGTACAGCTATTCGTTGTCCCGTGGGATGTTAGAGGACACCGTCTACACAACAGATTATCTCTGGCTAGTTTTGCCTCGCAGTTTTGCTAGCGTAATTAATTCCACCCTGATATTATCTTCTCATATACTGTGTACCGTTACTAGCGGCGAGTTATAGCAACAGTTTTTATCAATAATAATTACAAGGTAGAGGTACCAACAACTGCAACGCCTTATCATCTCCATGTGCGTATATATACGTATATACATGTATACTATATCATTTAAAGCCATGAGGTTTCTCTCAAGGAAGTACCTAGTTGAATAATACCACGAGCTGTCGACGTTCGGATCGACTTGGCTATAATTATTTAAGCTGAAAGCTCCGGAGGTAACTAACTTAGGAAACGTAGTCAAGTGTGACTGTCACTCTCTCGCTCACTCCCTTTATCTAATTCTCGAACCACGGGACTTACTTAACGATGATTCTGAACCTGTACCTATATATACGGACATTTAAAGCTCACAATCAGTTTGCTGGCAAGAATTGCCAATTTCCGTCTCAGGATAGACAATGAAATTAATCCAAAGACTAACCAGGTATACCGATCTAATATATACATATAGCGCGAATTCAACGATGCTGCAATGTTGAATTACGCATCGGGTTTATCTCCCTCGGGCAGCAAGGGCTGCATATATAATATCGGGATTCTAGTCCGTTCCATACATGCACGTATTCTATATATTGGTCCATATATATAGCATGTATATACCTATACATAAATACCGTTGCAGAAACGGTATAGATATATACAGATTATAGGATATACCGTACCGAGGTTTGATCTTTAATTAAGGCCTAGCTGCAATGTGTTTCCCTGAGTTTAAGAGAGGAGCCGGATTCATTCGAGCCTTGTTCTCCCGCTTGTACACTTCTTCGCTTCCCGCTGTTCCTTTCTAATTAGACATCCGAGGGGCGCAACTTTCGGTAGATTAACGTTGTAAAAATAATATAATTAACTGCCTGTTTTCCTCTCCTCTCTACCTCGTTTCTGTCAGAATGTCTGCTCCGTTTTCTTCTCCCCTGCCTGCCTGCCTGCCTGCCTGCCTATATACCTACTCGTTTCCTTAAGCCTGTTAGAACCGCGCGGAACGTTGATTAATACCGTCGTTAATCCGGCGGTCAAATCCTACGCGAAAATGTCAACTGGGAAAGGGATTTTTTACAACCACATACAGGCTATGACGTTAAATATATTCACCCGAGTCTGACACTATCGTCTTAATCTCTTCATCCGGATACGATACGAGATACGATCCGGGTTTGTCGAGCAATTCGAAAGGCAGATGACTCAGGATCAAGGGAGGAGACTCGCATGTATGATTTCCGAAATTAGCCCATATTCGGATCGGGAGATAACCGTCTAATATATTTTTGCGGAATTGGGTATACGAGGGATGAGCTAATAAAGGGAATCTTAAGTAATTATTCGAAGCCTGATGGAGGAGGGGGAGAGATCGGGTGGAGTTTTACTCAATCTTTTGAATATTCAACGGTAATAAAAATTATCTATCGAGCTGTCTTTTGTGTACTTATACTCGGTCTGATTAAAACAGTTTTTAAGAGTGGAAATTGAGAATCTAGAATAATTTATCAGCGACTTATATATATATATATATGTAGGTACCTACTATCCCGCGCTGTAGAGTTCTCGTAGAAACTTTTTTATTGCTTTTTTCAAAGATATCTCTTTCCTTGGCTTAAACTTAAACTCTTGCCTTACAAGCATATAACAGTCCTGAAAATAATATTTTGCACAAGTTTTTTTTTTCCCTTCTCTTCTTTTTCTTCTTTTTCTTCTTTTTCTTCTTTTCTACCTAGAAAAAAATCTCTTGTAACAGCTGGATTTAATAAACGAGATAAGAAAGAAAGAACACGGTAACTTAATTTTCAATAGAATAACTTTTACTGTAAAATATAATAATGCAAAAAAATAAGAGCTTTAATGAGCCGTCAGTTCGTCGCGATAACAAAATTCCGCACGTTTCAAGTCGGTGTGTACTTTAACCAGCCTTACCTCATCCCCTATTAATTAAAATCCTAATTAAGAACCCGTATAATACCGGAGGGGGTGTCTGAAGTTTCGAGTTATGTCAGTATCGAATCACAGTGGTTTCGTCTCGAGTCTCCAGTCAAGGTTCAACATTTTTTTTTTTCTTTTTCTACCCACATTTCATAATGTCTCGCAAATTTTCAATACTTCTCAAAATACAGCCAGTCATACCACCTACACTCCTATAACTCAGAGCTTCTATTCATCATCGGGTATTGTCTGTTCCCTGTTGATACCTACATGCGGCTCCTGCAGCCTTTCTTGTATACAGCTCTATACTAGTATCCACGTAAATCCTAGGTGTACTGTGTACCATACTGTATACTCTATACTCCATACTCTATATACCCGCTAATAACATTCTCTGCTCGGTTCATAGACGGTAGCAAAAGTCCTCTTCCCGTTCTTGTTCTTGTTCTTGTTCTTGTTCATGTTCATGTTCAGGAGTCCTGCAGGAGGATGCAGATGGGCAGTAACTGCATATATTGTTAGCGGCCATCATCATGTCTAGCATTATACACCACTCACCGAAGTATTCATAGGATTCCCTTCGCCTCATCTCCTCTGCCGTAAAACCACCCTTAACGTATAATAGGTACCTACCTACCTATATACCTATATATATATATCTAGGTATATAGTACTTCCGTCAGGACGACAATGAGGCTGGAAGGAACACAATAGGCCTTACTCTCCTCAATCGCTCCCTAGAATTCGCCACTGCAACTCAAATTCACTGCAGCATATATTAATACGCGCACGCACCCAGTTTCAGTTGAATAAAATTCTAAAGGTGATGGTGGTGGCTTTGCTAGCTCATTTTTAGCGGGGAAAAACTTCTCGAAAAGATATTTTACCTTCAGAGGTTAGATACGCGTTCAAAACAGGGTGGGGTGGGGTATCTTTAAATTATCGTTCGAAAACGTACGGAGTTGATTTTTCGTTTTGTTTATTCTTTCAGATCAACTAATAGCGCAGTAGCGCAGTAGCTTTTCTTCATGATAAACAACCAGGAGAAGAGAGATAAAAAATAAAGGAGGAAAAAAAGTTAGAATTCTTTAACGAATACATTAATCCTTAAAGACAATTTGCTCCTGTTGCTGCAGGGGGTATGGATATCAAGTGTAAAGTGCCTATACCTAACTGAATAATATTCCGTTTTTCGTTCTTACGGGGTAGTTTGTTCTTGTAATTTAATTAGGAAACTGGGGGGGGGGGGGGTGTTTGGGACGCCGTGAGGCACGAGGAACGCTTGGCAATTATTAACCCTCGGTATATTAGGTATAGTAGTCGAAAAGGGGTAAAAAAGACGAAAAAATAAAATAAAAAATAAAAAGAAAAGGCATGGGAGCAAAAAGATATCTTGGCTTCTATCTACTCAATTTCCTAATTTAAAACTCCCAGGGCAACTTTATCTCCTGTTTCTTCTAAATTAACTTTTTTTTTTTTCATCTTTTTTATTTTTTTTCATCATTTTGTTGCTTTTTTTCTTTTTCTTTTCCCTCTTTTTCTTACATGCTCCTGATTCTTTCACTTTTTCCATCACATCACGCCCACCACCATCTCTTCCGTCTTCAGATTTCAGATTATTACTTTTGACCGAGAAATCAATGCGCACCAACGTCGTAGCTTTTTAGTTTTTTTAGATTTTTTTATTTCTCCTTCCTATTAGAAAAAGGGGGCTTCTGATTTAATGCATATTACATGGTACTACGTGGCTCAATTATTCTACGAGCACTCGGCATACTAGGTAGTAAGTTTTCTTCATTCTTTTTCATAGACTAATATAAAATTCTATCGTCAAGAGTTATTTCGCGATAAGTCACGATCGCATTATTGAAATTGCTTGCTTCTTGAAGCACCAATCAAATCGGCGCGACCTCTTCAACTCTTCACTTCTATTTCTCTTTTTTTTTTGGGGGGATTTTTTTTGTTCCTTTTTTCTTTTTTCTTTTTACATTTCAAAGTGAAGAATATTTAATATAGAAACACGGTGCCGTTAGAAATAAAAGTCAGTTGGAATATAGTATTATATATATATTATATGGTTGAAGGAGAATTTTCGATTTATAAAAGTACTGTATTAATTAACACCCTCATCAAATAATCCTTTTCCAGAGCATTCAAAAAAAAAAGAATTTTCTTCTAATTCATTTCTGTATCACGGGTATATTCGTTAAATATATAACATATGATTCGCACGAAACGAAGTATGTATTTCAAAAAGTCTCGTCCAGTATTTATACAGAAAGATAGAATCTACTCTAGGAGAGCAAATGTATGGGATGGTGGTTGGCAAACCTCCCTTAGAAACGAGCTAGGTATATGTTACAGTATGTATTCGAATTTACGGACCCTGCGTTTTCCATGTTTTAAAAATTTCATACATATCTATATGTACATGTAGATAGATGTTGCGTAACATAATATACATCTACATACATATATCTACATGTATATATATTGAAGCTGTCTTCCTAGGGTGTTTTCGAGGTTCTATGGTTTAGGTTGCGGACGGGGCGTTTCGATGGTATTTTTATACCAGGCCGTACAAAGATCCCTTTGAAAAGTGTAATAGGGGTTGCCTCTGAGCGATCGAAAATATATTTTTGCCAAAAAGGTAAGAAAAAGAAGAAAAAAAAAAAAAAAAGAATAAAAAATGAAGAAGGAAAAAAAGAGTGAAAGAAAAAAAATTCACATACCTACAAGTTGCTTTGAGGCTACCCCTGTTGTCAGAGTTTGTCGAATTCTGGCTCTAGGTTTACCTTCGGCTTGATTTATCACCCTTATTTATCACAAGATGGGTGAACAGAAAAAAAAAAAACAAAAAACAGAAACAGAAATGAAAAAAAAATATCATAGCAATTCGAACGGTTGATGTGACTTTTTGTACATAAGACTCGGAGGCGAACTAGAATTTCTGCGGTACACAAGAAAATAAGCTAACCCCTAGTCCAAGAAAACCATGCCTTTTATACCGTTTCGTATTTTTTATTCATTTCCTTTTCTCCGATCCAATTCTAGAAGAAAGAAATAAAAAACGAAAAAAAAAACGAAGCTCTTTGATCGAACCAGCGAGAAGTTCAATAAAAAAACATTATTTTCATTAACCCTCCTCGAACCCTAAAGCCACATGGGGTTAAATTAACGCGAAGCTATATTTCTACTTGAAATATCTAAAAACCTATAGAATTTTTTTTTAACCCAAGACGGTTATATGGGGTGTGACACACCCCAAGTTATTTTCGAGCTCGAATTTCGGCCTCTTAATCCCGGAAACCGACGTTATTACCTCTAACTAGAGTTTTTATTTTTTTTTGAAATTTTTTTTTTTTTCTTTCCTCGCAAATTTTTTTTTCACGAATTTTTTAAACATACTTAAAACTAAAATTTTCGTTTCATTCTTGAATGGGTTAATAGAGAAACGTTTGAAATATGTTCTCAATTTTTTTGGGACCCCCCGGATAATTCTACGAAATTCTACAGCGCTTCAAAGTGCTGGGGTGTGTCACACCCCATATGACCACCACGGGATTCTCATGAGGTGTGACCGTCTTGGGTTAAATAAACGTGAATAAGTTTCTCGTAGCAAGTTTATCGAACTTTAATGTCGCGCGGTTATATGTTCGAGAAAATCAAATTTTGAGCTATCGAAAAACGTGTTCAAAGTCAAAAATACCCCATGTGCACTCTAAGGGTTGATTAGGAATAATTATTATTCAATTTATTGTTGATTACATATGCGAAGTCTACAGTTTTATTTCTACACACAGTTACGCGTCTGAGGCCGACATATGTACCCATAGTAGTTGGTACAATGGATGAGGGATTGAATTCGGGTCCCCCGATGAGTAGGTAGGTAAAGGAAGAATCATCGGGCTACCCCAGAGCGGTGAAATGTAAAGGTGCGGTTCGGTGTTAGAGGAACGGGACAGATGTTGGGTTTACGCCTGCATCCGGTTTTATTATATACACATATACATGTATACGTATACGTATATAGGTATCTGGTATATAGGTGTACATATACGTACACGTAGGTGTATAGGGCAGTCGAGCGTTTATGAAAAAGCGATCATTTATTCCCTGACAACGTCATGTTTACGTGTAACTGGGTACCGTTACGGGGCACCCTAGGTCAGGGGTCGGCACACTCATTAGGCCAAGGAGCCAAAGCCGTAAATCCACTTAACCCATTCACCGGCACTAATCCTTTTAACGCCGTTTCTAGGAATTTGGCAGGTATGGGTAGGGATATGCAGGTATGAAAAGACTTGGACGGTCAGACGCAGTTTTTGCCGTCCCAAATAGACCGCACACCCCTTAGTTCCTTTTATTTCTCCTGAACGCTGCCCCTACCATCGAACTTTCAGGTAAGGACAACTGACCGTTCTCAGGTAGACCGAGGGGACTTACGGCCGTAGTAATTGACACTTAGAGCCAGGTTGGCGCATTGCGCCAAGCCTGCCGACCTCTGCCCTAGGTAGTAACTGTACAGCTACCAGCTACCACCTACCACAGGCTACCATCGTTTATAATGCTTTCCGCAAAGCACACTTTTCATTCTCAGCACACATTAAAATCGCAATTCATAAAGCTGAAATAGTCTGGCATTTGACGCGGTGAACACAGTGCGGAAAAACACCACGGAACCGAAACGAAATAAAGATAAACTATACCCGAGCTGCTGCTGCTGCTGCCTCCTACACCAAAGTACTCGTTACACCTACTGTGTCCTGTTTTCGTACTTGTTATGGGGGTGAATAGAACGGGGAACAGATTTTTTTTCCTCCTTTTCTCTTCCAAAACAAATTTTCAAATAACAATTATGGCGATGAAATATTTGTTCGACGATTGAACAAACGAAGAGAATTAAATACGAAAAATTGTTATTCCATGATCGCACACAAAGCTAATTAGGTATACCTAATCATCGCGATTAGCGTTGTTACTGATTATCATTGTTACTATTATCGTCATAATTTCGGACGATTTTCGGAAACGGATTATCGATCCACTCTATACTGTAACAAGCGAGATTCTATTCCCTAATAAAGTCACGTTCATAGGCCATTTGGTTCACCGAGGTGTGCGGTAGGGTGCAATCGTAGATCCGGTAGAGCTGCAGCGTTCTATTCTATAGCTATTGCAGTGACAATGGCCAGTCCCTTAGTCGTATTCGTATAGAACATACATATACTCGCAATTGTGTTGGTATATATGTAGTACACTTATATGCATTTACAAGGTACACGTACGGTAATCCGTGAAATGTACTGCAGCAGTGCGTGTTACGTGACTATTCCTTGTCCAATTGTTTTCGAGGATTGAAGTAGAGCGAACGGGGGTACTACCTATGCATATATCGTCGGCCAGTTAACTTGAGTGGATTTATATGCACACACTGCAGAAATAATTCTTTTCCACAAACGCTGCAACGATGTGCATATACAGACGTTTCATTCGTCCATTGAATTTGATGAACGAATTTTTTGATTTCGTCTCTTATTGTAAAATATAATAACCAACTTCTGACGCAATAACTGCAGTACACGCGTATATCTATATCTCTGCAATATAGTCAACGAGGATGCTGAGTAACTTTACCAATTAGATATTATCCCGCGGATAGAACAACTCTACTACTCCTACCGGTCGTATCCACACGTTTCTAGATACGTGGAGATAATATAAAGGTTAATTACGATCCTGCGGCTTCGGAAGAAACGCAGATTTTCGCAAGTGCGATAAAAGGTTTAAGTGGTTCAGCGTATATGTCCGCGCGGTTATTGTCAGAAAAAACTTTACGGGTCAGAAAAGAGGCCGTACTCCTACCTAATGGGTTGAATTGTCTCTTTTGAGTTTCAGCGGGATTAATTAATGTAGATAGAAAAAAATGAAATTTCTTTCAATGGAAATTCGGGCTCTCCTTTTCCTTTCTCTATTTGAAAGGATGTATATGAGTGCCGAGAAAAGAAATTCATATTGAAGGGGAACCCCCATTGAATCAGTTTTTCTTTTATTTTCTCTCTCTCTTTCTCTCTTTAAGGTGAGGTATAAATCCGCGAAATCCCTGAACTAGGTGAAATAATACGCCAAAGGCGAGGGCGAAGGTGGGTATATAAATTTTTGTTCCTTATTTCATCTTTTTTGTTCCTTATTTTTATTTTATTCATCTTCTGACGTGTGGAGATGGGACTGGAGTACACATCGTCATCTTCATCCATCACCTCGTAAAACTCGCAGCATTCATTCAGGGCTTGCGGAAAGGACAATCGAAAAGTACGGAAGAAGGCCTCGGCGCTCTTGACGTCACTCCTAGTCAATACCATTGGCGACGTCGACGCCATTTGATTTGCCACATCGTCGAGGTACAATATAGAGTACAAAAGTAGAAGTAGAAGTAGAAGTAGAAGTATAGATTGCTCTAGAGAACAGAGAACTTGAAGTGGATCTCCCTTTACCACTTCGGTTCGTCAAGGATCTATACGCGAGCCACACGCTTCTGTGCCATATAGTCTGGGATAAGTGCTCTTCAATTTATGACTGAACGTCACTATGAGGGGGTTTCGGTCTATCGAAATGGCTGATGGATTTATAATTGATTAAATTTCAGACGCCTATCATATACTCGCAATTAAAATCGATGAATCACGTAATTAGACTAAATTTTACTCTATCGCTGCACAGTGAAAGGATTAGAAGTTCATTAACTCGTTCTTTCATTCACGTTACGATACGATACGATACTTTAGTATGAAAGTTGGAGAAGGCCTTTGATATAAGTTGAAAAAATATTGCAAATAATTTACTATTTAATTATATTTCTACTAAAGGTATGAGAGAGACATTTGTCTGGTGTAATTAAACGCAGAGGCAATTAGACTGAATAAACGTTGAAAGGTTGTCTGGCTTCGTCCATATCATCTGTCCCGAGACTTTGGAAGCCCTAGTTTACGAGTGGCCGTCATGTCGTCTTGTCTTGCCTTGGTGTCTTCAACCGACGTCGTCGTCGTCGTCGTTGTCTCGTTGTCGTTTTCAACAACGTCTTCGACGAGGTTCACTATACGCTTTCTGACAGCAGCTTATCGCGGGGGCTGTCGTCGCCCTCGTTAAATTTAATACGACATCTAATCGATCTTTCGCATTTATTCGTAAAAAAATAAAACAAAAAAGAAAAAATAGAAGATGAAGAAAAAGAAAAAAAGGGAAATAATAAAAACCATAAATAATAATAATAATAATAATAATAATAATAACAGCAACAAGATCAAATAAGAAGATTAATCACCCGACGACGTTGCATCATGAAAGAAGGAAGGACGTAGAATGGAAAAATGTCATCTTGTGCAAAAAGCACCTCCTTTGTTATTCACGTTGTGAATTATTGCCATTACCACTGTTGTAATCCTTATATTATTATCATTATTATTATTAATTATTTTTTCAGAGAGAGAGATGGAGAAAAAAGAAAAAAAATGGATTCGTATATATAATATTGAATGTAAGAAGATATGGTTGAATCGGTGATGAAGATTCATCATTCGTGTTTCTTCTTTCAGGAGTGAGGGGGTAATAATTACTGGATATATATTATATTATATACATCTTTAATATTGTAATATTTAACGGTCGGTGTTGTAAATAGGGAGAGAAAGAAAAAATGAAGAAAAAGAAGAAGAAAATCTTGTAGAGTATAAAATAAGTGTGAAACTTGAGGGAGAGAATAAGGCCTTATCATTAGGAGAGAGTGACTCGTCTGTGGTCGGCGATTTGTGGGCTTTTCGTGGTCGTTTTCGTCGTCTGGTACCTATAGTACCTACCTAGATGCCTGAGCCGCCTTCTACTTTACAAGTGATAATAAATATGCATAATTAGTAGAGAGAGGGAAGAGAGAAAAAGAGAGAGAAAAAGAGAAAAGGGGAAAAATAGAAGACGAGCACGTTTTTCTGCGTAGCTTTTAAAACGTCAACGTTACCTCACTATACGCGCTAAAAGGCAAATAACGCAGTCCATAAGGTCTGAGAAAAATTTTCCGAGAAACAATATATCGCCAGTATGTAATTAAAGAATTTCTTTTCTCCCCGGGGTGGGTAAATGCCATTCGGTTAATTACTCAATGAACCGAGAAGTAACCAACCTGGATGGTTGAAGGGATGGTTAAAAAATAAAAACGGAGAGTATAAAATCGCCGGTATTCCCGCGGTTGTACCCGTTACCAAGCCGCTAGCGTTGTCTTTATTGATTTATACCAAGTTTTCTACATAGATATATCGCTAAGAGAGAGAAAGAGAGAAAGAGAGAAAGAGAGAAAGAGAGGGGGTAAAAAAAAAAGCGAAAAAACGAAGTTGAAAAACCGATCCTTTTACCTCGTCACCGAGAGAGATAGGACGAGATTTTTCTCCTCATCGGGGTTAGTTGACATACATAAGCATAAACATAATATATACATAGCATAGTAGATAAAACTGAATAATAATGTGAGTTATAATTTATTTATTGTAATTTTTATTCAAAGAAAATCTCCGTAAGAAGGAAAATAAAGAAAATAAAAAGTATAATAATAAGAAGAAGAAAAGACGGGTCTCCGGGAGTAGTAGGTATAGTGGATAAACGAGGAGGAAGAGATCGGGGTGCATAATCCCCTTGTTACGAAGATTGATCATTTTCACCTTGCGGAGGAACGACATAAGCTGGAAAAATGAATTTTTTTTCCCCTAACTTTATCAGTTTTTATAGTAAAAATTCATCTTTGAAAAATATATATGGGTGGGTACAGGTAGGTACTCGTTGACTTATGTACATATAGGTACACAAAATATCGTTACCTAATTTTCAATTTCTCTATTGATCTCTAAATACCCACGTCGCTTCATTTTAGTATAATAAAACTTATCCGATTTTGAAAATCTAACTAATAGGTAACCAGCGATTATTTTTCTTCATAAAACTTACCAAAAAATAGGAAACTCTATCTCCAACGTAAAAAACAACTCTCCCTTCGTAGTAGATGCGCAGTGCTCCTCCTTTTCTGGAAATAAAATATATTTACGATCACGTAAGACATATCTCAATATTATATGTATAAAACGAAAGCTAGATACTAATCAGCCTCTATATCATATCGCTCGCATATTGTTAATGAAATACGTTCGCTAATAAATTACAGGTGAGAGCTTGCATCCCGAACTGGTGCATACATGAATATTTTTGGATATTTTTTTCGCCAACGATAGAACCGGACGACTAGGTATAGCAATTTTATATTTCATCATAATTTCCCAATTCTATATGTTTTATAAAAGCGAAAACGAGGAGCTTATCTTCCTCGAGTATTTCGTATTTTGAAGCTGATCGTAAATCGTGAAATATTATAATACACGCGCGTCGGATGCCCTCCGCAAATCTCTGAGGGCAGCCTCCAATTCCAAGGCTCAGAACCAGTCTGGACCACCTCGTATCGGCCGAATAGCTGGGCAATTTGTGGTTCAAGGAAGGCTGTAACCAGAATAAATTATGGGCAAGTGGTGCGGTCACGTTATGGGTGTAGATGTTTCCGAGGTTGCTTATAGACGGCTCTGGTTCCGCTGCCGCGGTTCTTTTGATACGTAAGAGAAAGAAAGGGGAAAAAAAAAGAAAAAATCATCCGCAGGGGATGACAAAATTCCGAAATACAGGTAGTATACATGTAAATGTATATCTCGAGGGAAGCTAGCTTGGCAGTTTTAATCCCATAAAGAATTAAGTGAATTTTATATAATCCCTGATTACTTATCAGGCGTTAGTTGTAGTAATGAGGGTTTATACGTAGCTAGGTGTAAACCTACCCCTAGCTATTATAGAATCGGGTATATATACCCATATAATAATACGATAGTAGAAGACAAAAGCTCGTTGACGATAACCGTCGAACAAAGACGTTTCTGCTAAATGTCTCTATTATTTAAATTCAAGAGCGTGGTATTGGGATGAAGAATACCATAGCGCGTTCACTCGTCATAATTTTCTCGTGTTTTTTTCACGCGTTTAATTATAAGTCGGATGTAACTGCAGCTGCACCATATCATGATCGGTTACAAAAGAATGCGAGGACAATGCTCCAGTTGTGAAAAAACATCATTTCGCTAGTGAAATAATATGCAGATTGTAGAATCTGGGTATGTAATAAGGATCGCATTATTCTCGCGACTTTTCCCATTATTCGTCACGCTACGATTTGAGTTTAAAGAGTTGTTAATTTTACGGGATCTCCCCACTCGAGCTTTCGTTATACCTTTCGCGCTCGTTCCCGCGAATCTCTATAGAATTTTATCGGGCTGAGTAGAAAATCATGCGTACAGGTCACGTTCGTCACGATAGGGAAAACTGGGGTATGGGGTAAATAGAAAGAGAGAGAGAGAGAGAGAGAGAGAGAGGGGCCAGAGGTAAATCGGAGCAAAGTCTGTCTCTCTTAAAGCTGTTAATTTCGCAAAGCACCAACCGATTTGTTAACCGTTGTGCTCCCAGTGGCTGCCGCATAGATTAAAGTCCTAGAAGCTGGGGACTGAGGGAAGTGAAGTAGAGAGGCGCCAAGTCTCGCAGTTGCCTAAGTGACTAAAGGACTAATTCTCACGCGTGCCAGTTTCACAGATGGCAATATTTCACCGTCTTGCTGAATGGCTATGCTGGTTAGTTTATAGGCAAGAAAGTAAAGCACATGGATATATATTATATATATATATATATTATATCTGCGCGGATGTGAAATTCTCTAATATCCATCACTTGGTCCTAAATCAAGCGTAAAATCGGGCAGATATTATATATCGATGTAACATAGATGTACGTTGATACGTGAAAATGCTTTTTATGTTCTTTGGTAAAGGATAAAGTGGCGGACTAGAGGAAACGACGTTTTCAAATTCATTTCAACGCCTCGTATATACGTACATATACGTTGCAGGGCGTCGTTCCGGCAGACTTGACACCACCTTCGTTTGAAGATATATACCGGTAAGAATCGGAGTAAAGAAGCTTGGATCGGTGGAAAAGGAAGAAGAAGAAGAAGAAAAAAAATAAAAACAGGAAGAAGAAAGAGAAAAAAAAAATGGAAAAAAAAAGAAAAAATAGAGAAAGATATGACGAATTGAGAATATAGAATGAGGAAACGAACGGAATCGGATTCACCTCGCGGAATATTTCCGCTCTTGTCACAATTTCTGACAGACTCTTCGCACCCGGGTTCTTCTTCTACCTAAAGATTTTGCCTACGACCTGAATCCGCGGGTAGTAGGTATGATAAGGCTTCGAAAATATGGCGAAATTTTATCGACTATAGTGGTTTCGCTTCGATCGATTTCATAAAGCTGTTGATTGACGGTGAGTTCTGAACTCCGACGTTACCAGGGGTAGAAAAAAAAAGGAGAAAAAAAAAAAGAGAAAAAAAAAAAAAACACGTCGAATCAAACGTCAATTGCAGAGACGGGCTTTAGAAAATCGTAATTAATTGAATCCGCAGTAAACATATCATATAGGTACATTCGATATAAAAACGAACAAAAAACGTAAAATCGTTACAAGATTAATGAATTTTTCACCCAAATCAAGAAAATTTCTCCGTGCATTTTTATATACGGTGATTTTCAGATAATCTTTGATGATGCAGATGATGAATTACTATCCCTACGCCTCGTTGATTCACTGTAAAATATTCACCCACGTTAGAGCGACTAGTTAGTTACGTAGCCATCCTGAATTGAAACTCTCAGGTTTATTACATACACCCTATATGTATTATA
Source organism: Tenthredo livida (assembly GCA_963992785.1). Classification (NCBI taxonomy): domain Eukaryota; kingdom Metazoa; phylum Arthropoda; class Insecta; order Hymenoptera; family Tenthredinidae; genus Tenthredo; species Tenthredo livida. The sequence continues at coordinate 1,938,638 of OZ023071.1, read as the reverse complement.
GTATATACGGTCTATTATACAGTCCGCGAATTATCAGCAGGTAAATCACGGCGAAAACGCGAGCGTCGCAGCAGCAACAGCAGCAGCAGCAGCAGCAGCAGTTGTCGCTGTCAACAAGGGTATAGTGAGTTTGTCCTGCAGGATCCGGAGGGGTGATTTTCCCGCTCCGTTTTCACTGTTCCGTGTTTCAGTATGGGTTTTAGAGAGGATGAAAGGGGAAGAGGAAGAGGAAGGGGAAAACCCAAGGGGTTGAGGATCGAAATTCCCCTTGTCCTCTCGTGAAAGAGGAATGGCAGAACTGGGGGTGGGAGAGCCGCTTGTTAAGGACCAACGCCTGCTAAGCAGCCCTTGAGCCTTTACCGTATAGTACCAGCTACCAGCCACCACTCGGTGGCGAGGAGTATAAGGTAAAGTGTTTTCTCGTACAGGAGATGAAAAATTCTGTTTTTTCATTTTTTTTCTTTTTTTTCCTTTTTTTTGTAAAAGATTTTCCGTTAGTCAAACCGCAAGCGGTTCCAACATCTGGGAATACGATCCACGCCCTTGGGCCGGCCTCACCGGGAGCTCTATAACTTCATATTATACCACAGATCGTGACAATCCGTTGGAACATATTCGAGAGGAATATCTTACCCTGAAAGGTTCTTTTCTCGTGAAATAAATCGCGAGAAAATTGAGACATCGAAAGGTTTTCGGTTCGTGTCACACCTGGCATTGAACATAATATGGAAAAATTCGCCTGTTAAATTCGGAAAAGCGATTTCGAATTATTGTAACGATTCAAAGGTGCGTTTCATGCAGGCTTATCATATGTTATATATAGGGCGTCGAGAGAAAAAAAGAAGGAAAAAACAATTGGCCAATTTTAAAATCGATAAGAAAATATTGAAGAATTGTTAAAATCCCGTCGAACTATATAGTATATAGGTACTATTATAGACGAGAATATATGAGGGATGAAAGCTTCGCGATTTTCCACCGCTTTGAACTATCAATTTTACGGATGAAAAGCTGTCGGAAAATATTGCGATTTAAATTTAACCGGATGTTTACGATAAGAGAATATTTATAGTTTTAGTCAACTAATCCAGATATCGATAAAGCCGCTGCACTTTACCATTTTTCGCAAAACTAGCTTTATATATGCTGCACCTATCCACACTTCACTAGGTGCATAGAATAAGAAGACCTCTTTTTATTCACTCAAGTCGAATGTATGCCTGCAGGTATTCTGATCAATATTTGCTAATCGTTAGTGGGTGCAGAAACCGCACGCTCGGTTAATGGCTGTCAATTTTTAATGATTATGTATTCGACGTCGCGACGTGTCAATAAAAAAAACCCGTTGATTAATTCCGGACTAAGTTTAATTGCGGTTTAATGTAACCGCGCACGTTTCTACATCAAAAAATATAGTGAAGATCAGATATCCACTTACGCGTGTTAGGACTGAGAGCTGGAGATAATAGGCGGCTAAGCAGTGGTACGTTAAAACGGAAATAATCTTTTTTTAATATCCCGAGACCTGGACCCTTTTACAAATGAAATTGATTAGCTTGGATATAAGATAAGGGCGGGGTGAATGAATGAATGTATGTATATACGTATATTCAGCTACTTGGCTATGCCACATCGCATTTTCAAGTTCCGAATTATTCATGTCACGTTTCCCATATTTTATGCCGGATTGGCACCCAGCCGCCGATTACGAGTGAGAAAAAAAGAGAGGAGAGAGAGAGAGAGAGAGGGAAAAGAATAAAGGGAAAAAATAGCTACTTCAAATGATTATCACAAACGCAATTTAGTCGACCGTGCGAAAGTAATTTGATTTCACCGTCACCAACGTCGATTATATTACAACAGGCACACGATAGATCTCCTCCTTCGTCTCACACCGCGTCGCGACGCACCTTTAATCACATAATTCAATAACTAAAATAAGGAATAATTCCTTGAGCTGCAACAATTCGTCGTTGGTTTTCTATATACCTTTGAAAAGGTTTGCTGTGATCTTTCGATTAGGAAAAAATTATCTTGGTCATTTTCTCAGCGAATTCAGGTAGGATCTAATGTACCCAACGATGGCAGAAAAGATACGAGAAAAACTGCACAAATCAGCGACAACTTTTTCGAAGTAGAAAAACTGCACAAATCAGCGACAACTTTTTCGTAGTAGAATCGAAGAATTTGGATATCGGATGTACGCGGGGTCTCTCGCGAATTTAGCAAGGCGGAAACTACATAGCTCCGAATTCTATTTGCTAAATCAATCGAGTTAGATCAGCGACGGAGGAATCGGATTTAGCGATGCGGGGGTTGAAAAATTTCGTTAGTAATTAAAAATTAGCGACAGCTTCGTCGCGATAAAACTATAGAAACGATTCGCTATAGAAAACTCGCTTTCAGAGTTTTCTTTCAAACGGACTTTTTCGTCTGTAACATATAGGTACATTGCCGGGAAACAATATGTTCGCGAATTTGATGCTAGACCATGTCCTGGAGTACATCCGCATATACACATGCTATATAGGTATATACCTATATACATACGTTGGAGATGGAGAATTTGCCAATTTTACGGTGGTCGCGCGCTAAATTGAAAATTAGCGAACCGTCCTTCGCCGTTGGGATTTTGTCAATTAATTGTCACCGATAAATTCCTGAACAGTCTTGACTCTTGATGCGTCGGCAGTATATACTGTTACAGGGTTAATTTGATGTTAGAAATAAAGAAAATATAAAAGTGTGAAATTTTGATGAAAAATATTTTCGAATCACGACATTATTGCCGATTTGAAAATATTTTCCAATATTTGGAATCCACCGGCGCTACTGATCGTCACAATTGGATATTTCAAAGCTAAATCATCACATAGTACCTACCTACATGTATAAAAATAAAAATATCCCATAGAAATATCTCGCATATGGAATAAAGGAAAACTAAAAACGTTCGATTTTCAACGGGGATAATTGCTGTAGCCTTTGAATTTCACGCTCTGAATTTCACCGATTTAAATATTCTGTTTATGCCTACTACCTACCAGGCCAATAAATTCCATCACGTACTCTATAATACCCCTTGAACAAATTGAACAAACTATTTGACCCCCATACACGCGGTTAAATGTCAGAATTTTTTATCCTCGATAATTTCGAATTGGTCCTCTCGATAATAATTGGCAAAAAGCTTGATAATGCGTAACGGGAAATTCGAGCGTAGCTTTTATAATATAAGAATAAAAAAAAAAAAAGAAGAAAATGAATTGCAAAAAAATACCGGGGGGATTTGAATTCAATAAAAATAGTTTTATCAATCAGCGAGAAATTGATAATTAATAATTGTTAACGTTTGAAGAAATAAAATAAAAAACAATTTATCGCCCCCCTGCGTTTCGAACGAATAAATCCACATACGGTTGACAACCATATGTATACACCTATATATATAGATGTATATCCCTCGTATGATCCTACCTACCACCTACCACCACCGTCGTTTGTAATATAAAACTGCATAAATCCTTCACCCCGTTATTACCACGAGCAGGTATTCGCTTTGCAATTTGCAGGTTGCCTTTTGGCCACGTTTCATAGCGCACGCTATTCCGCGAACGCGAGAGAACGCGAGAGTACGTCGCGCGGGATCGTGATCGCACGGACCGATCTGGTAGTTTCACACTATTAGTAGTCCGTATAACAGCTGGGATTGATTTTGCTCATAAAAAGAGAAAGAAAAAAAGGTTTTTGAATAATGACGAGGCATCGAATGAGCGAAATTTCCACATTTTCACATTTTTACATTTTTTTCCTTTTTTTTCTAATGTTTCTTTAAAAAATTTGAGAAACGGAGAGAAAAATTCGGGACATGTTTCGGTACGGATGAAATTAGACAGCTGTACGTTCCCGTTCGGAAATCCGTGTATACGACACGTATGTAACCTACTGCACATACGTGTGGCTGATAATATAGGAGGACGGTAACGGGTCCTCGCGGACCTCGGGGTCGGGGGGTCCCGTTCACTAGAGAGACTAAATCACGAGAAGCTGCCGGTGGAAACTGAGCAAGAGGGTTTGGCTGTAGGATTCAGGCACGACCGCATACAAGGTGTACCCTATTGTAATGAGAAAATTGGATTACCTCCAATCCGAATAGAGACGAAAAATAAAACGAAAAAATAGAAAGAAAGAAAAAAATGCAAAAAAAAAAAGAAAAATTTAATGTAGGAATATTTTTGCACGATGTACGGAGTCTGCGAATTGTTTTTTTTTTTTCCTTTTTTTTTTACCTCTTTATACCTTTTTTCACACTCTAATTTGAATGAACTTTGGATTTTACAGTTCAGAATAACGAACTGCTGTGAGAATGAAATTTACAAATTAATATAAAAGAAGGAAAAGAGAATTTGAATTACGCACCTACTAATATACTCGTTCCGGAAATTTAATTCAGTAGAAAAATTTTAACGATTAAACGAATGGAATGAAATAGCTGTAAAAGGTAGAGAAAAAATCTGACACGGTGTATTGGAGGAAGGTGTATATGAGTATATATAGGTGTGTGTGTGTGTATATGTAGGTACTATAGCTTAGCAAAAGGGAAAAGTCAAACTGAAGAATAGCGTTCTATTGGGAGTTTTCCCGTAGATTTTCACGAGTAGGTATACATTCGTCACAGTATAGTGGTGGTAGTAGTAGCAGCAGCCAAGAGAGAATAAGATTTCTTTTTCTTTACTGTTTTTATCTCTTCTTCTCGCTGCAGACTAAACTCGCTCGTAGATCCAGCGCCACGTTTTATCAGATTTCGCGAGCTGCGCTATTCTTTGTCTTTCTTCTTTCTCTCTCATCCGAGATTTCCGATCCCTTGACATTCAATGAGACCCTGCTTATGCATACTCTCTATATCCATGAAATAACGGCATTGAAATCTGGACGAGAGAAGAGGAAAGAAAGACCCAGGGCAAGGAGAAGACAAGAGAAGAGATGAGAAGAAACGAAAAAATTGATTTGATAATTGATTTGGTATATTATGACGCGTATTATACACGAATATATTATGTATATGTATAATAATTATTAGTAAATAGAAAATACTATGATTCGGTATAGTATAATTAATTAGAATATCGATTCGCCGTGACCTCGCGTTTCCGCTTGGGTGCTGCTGCTCCCCAGTATCACGCGAGAATTTTGTATACCACGCTTATAGTACCTACCGTATGCTAATAATCATACCACGCTATTAGAATAATGATTTGAGAGGCAAATTCTAGGGCAAAAGATACATATACATATATACAATAATATCAAGCTAATGTAAATTATTATACCTACACTAAGGGTGGGTTATGCTTGCTGCAGGCGTTTGCTTCATTATTTTATTTATGTTCTCATTCTTTATATACATATACATATATTATGAATTATCACATATTTTTTCAACCCACGTAAAATACTTTCATCATACATACACGAAAATAAAAAAAAAATAAAAAAAATCAAGAAATCTATGTAACACATGATTAATCGATGGAACAATAATTTTCAAATATATTCCAATCGATTTCTCTCCTTGGTATGTATGTTCCTTTTTTATTTCCGTTTTTTCTTCTTTTTTTTTTTTATATTTTAATTTCAATTCTCGTTCGATTTGTTACACCGTCGGGGGTCTTTGACATGCCAGACGCGTAACACGGGACTTCAGTATCGGTTTACGATTAAAGAAATATGTATTAAAGAATGGGAAGAAGATGAGAAGAGGAAGAAGAAGAAGAAGAAGAAAAAATGACAGAAAAAAAAACAAATTTTGAAGAGACTATCTTTGATCCGCATCGAATATCCAACGGTGTCATAATAAGAAACTTGGTATACTAAAAGATGAAACGATGAGAGGGCGGGTAAGTATATACTCAAATTATAGGTAACAGGAAAAGGCGAGATATAAAGAGAGGAGAGAAAGATAGAGCGAGTGAGGCAAAAGTAAACTCAATATTTCGATATTTCCTGAATTACATGCGAGCTCCTCAGTGTTCTTCACCGAGCAGGAAAATATTTTCTCTAAACTTTAGGAGATAAAATCAACCTAATTACGTATTTCAAAGTCTGCACGTTGTACACAGTCGCCCCGGTAAATTTCAAGAGTCGGAAATATTTTTATTAGCAACAAGAAAAAAAAAGAAAAAAAAGAAAAAAAATCGAATCATATACGCGGAGTGATCGGAGCGAAGGATAGAAGAGAGTGGAAAAGGGGATAAAACATAAAAAAAAAATAATAATAAGTAATAAAACGGTGCGGAGATATACTGCGCGTGAAAGACTTTAATTAAACGCGTATCGAGATTGACACAAGGTTCGACTCCGAATTTCTATTTTAATTGAATTCATTTCACACGTAGATATAGGTATACCTATGGCCCGTTGGTTGACACGGTTCAGTGCAATAAAAGGCAGATGAAAAAGTCGAAAAAAAAAAAAGTTGAAAAAAACGAATAAATAAAACGAAACAAGAATAATGAAAAAAAAAAAAAAAAAAAAAAAAACAGTGAAAAAAGAAAAAACACCTAAATCCGAAACAAACCGTAAAATTAATGAACGACCTAAAATTTATATCCCGCCACATTTGTCGACCAATTAATTATTTAAACCGAGCCACACTCCAGGACAACGAGACCCTAGTTCGGGTGGTCGAGTATTCCAGTCTGCAAGATAGATGACTCCACATTCACGCACGTTTCAATTGTCACGTAGGTAGATAGGTGTAGCTAGATAGGTAGGTAGGTATAGGTATAGGTATATATACCGAAATGTAACGGGACAAACGTCGACCCAGACAAATTTGTGCTTGACCCGGAGACCGGTCAAATGATGTGGGAAGGGTGTAAAAAGGGGAGACGATAGACACTTGAAATTGAAAAACAAAAAAAAAACAAAAAAACAAAAAAGTAGGGTGTTCGTGTTTCATCGAAGGGTTGAAATTTTTTGTTTTTTCAAATTACTATAAGAATTAGTACCTAGTTAAAGGACATTTTTTTCAGATCCGCGATCTTTTTAACACGTATAGAGCCATGAGATAGGGTGCCTCTGTGTGTGTAAACATAAATCACGTATTATTATTTCTATTTTGTTTTTTTTTGTTTTTTTCCGGATGCTTTTAGCAGCCCTGTCCACGACGAGGGTGGTTATACACCTAACTACTAAGCGTAAACGTACCGAGGCCACGTGGCGGGGTTCTTCGCTTCTTAATGGGTTTCACCTTTTCGACCTTAATTCCCATCCCGGTGGTCCATAACAATCAGTGTCGCGGTCAGGGTTGAAAAAAAAAGAAGAAAAAAAATCAGAGTGTTAATTTGTTGTTAGTGAATTTCTACCGAAATAACGATATCTTAGAGATTCAAATCGTGGTCCTCCATGTCCAGAATCGTGGAAGAATCCTAACGCCGTGGAAACCCTAGCCGAAAATACGAACGCCTGAACTGACTCCCTTAGTTTATAGGATATCGGAGTTTCCCTTGATAATTTTGAGAATCTCGATAACCTGCGGGGCTCGGAAACGAGGACCTTTTCGTTAAGGAAAAACAGTAAGTTTAAGGTAGCGATATAAGGGAGGGATCGGTGCTCTGAAACATCCCCTATATAGATTATATACTCGTTTGTCGATGGCCCCATTAGGAGTTCTCCCCTAAAATATGTAACTGAAACTCATCTTATACGCCCTGGTCTGGGTATCCTGATGCTGGTGCAGGTTACAGAGATGATATTGGTGCTCATAAGGAGGCAGGAATGTTGATGTAGAATGGGTTAAATTAATGGGTCTACGTCAGGCGCAATAACAGAATCATCAGACTGCTGGACTCTGCCCTGCCTCCCTGCCTCCCTGACTGTCTGCCTGCTTGCCTGTCTTCCTGGCTGGTAGCTCCTGGCGTTTCCCACTTCTCCAATTCCACTAGTAGGCAGTTGGTCTGCCCTGTAAAGCCTTCTTGGTTAATTGCCACCGTCACTCCAGCTTCAAAATGAACAACCGAGTTATGCCACGGTGAATCCCTGACTGAACCCTAGGAATTTTCGCCCCTAGTCACGATATGAGTATTTTACACACGCACACCATGTTCACTTATTCCACATTCACCCTGCACCTCTATTCTCGCATCTTTGATTTTTCAGGACTTCCAACTTCGAAGATCATGTCTCAATAATTATTTTCTTTCTTTTTCTTCTACACAGTAACACGAGGTAATCCCGATTTTATTTCAGTTATAAAAAGAAAACTCACCTTCTAAGGGTCGGTCGGTGGTCGTGAAAAAAAAAATGGTAAAAACTGTCCGTACAGGTAGGTAGTATACGTAATCTGTTACAGCACGCGAGGAGTAGCTACGCAGAAACGTCACACGGTTTACCCCTCAAGGGAAATGAAATAGAGCGGCAGGAATTAGAATATCGAATAACTGGTAGCCTGCAGGGGATCGTGTGCGGGACGTTACATGACGTACCTAGATACGTTCATCCATATGAATATATATATATTATATGAACGCGTTATCGTGATAAAGCTACCGTCCGTATTAACGCCTTGGAAAAAACTGGCGGTGGCCACTTTCCCACGATTTTGAAAAAAATAAAATGATAATAAAATAAATAAATAAATAAATAAGTAAAATGTGGAAACAGTACGACGACCACCCTGCCTGCTGCAGGCTGGTTAGTTAGTTCGTTCGTTCGTACGTTGGTCGGTTGGTTTATACGCACAAAGGTACATATAACACAACGTGCAGGGCTGTATATCACTCGTTTGGTTTTCCCCGGGGGTATTCCCCGTGTTGGTTCAACCATCTATCCGTTACTATGTACATATACCACACACACGTGGTTCACACTCGGTCACGTCGCCGTCGCCGTCGCCGTCGCCGTCGCAGTAGTCTCCTCTCCGTTGCCTTTTTACAAGTTTAAACTGCTTCGAAACGGGTCCTAAAAATTTGAATAAGTGTTTTTATCAGGGGTATAAAAACCGCGGTTTCCGTTTAATAAAACGTTCCAACAATCTGCACGACGCAAACGCGCGCTTCTAGAGGGTTGATCAAATTCTCCTCTTCCATGTGCCCCCATAGTTTTCGACGAACACAAGAATCACACGTTTCTCTACTAGTTTATTCAACATTTTTTTTCATTTCCTTTTTTCAAACTTACAGCTCTACAAACTTTTTCATTTCCATTTTCACTTCCCTGCTGCAGTTATGATTCCATCGGCTTACCTATTTCCCGGGAAGTTTTATGTATTTCAAAATAAAACAGTAGTGTAATTTTTTTCTACAGAAATCACCTTATAGTCGAAGAAGTTACCACCTAGCGCAGGTAGTAGTTTGGTTCGGTTTCATAATGTAACACACGCTGGTGCAGCACTGCTGCAGTGTTTCATTGTCACCAGGCAGCAGCCGGACCGAACCAACCTCCTGGTCTTTAGAATTTCTCCGACTACCTATACTAGGTACTAGGTAGGAAATTTAGCTCCGACCAAAACTAGCCCAAACTAAAGAAAACTTAATGTTACTTGGGGTAAACCGCGGTAACTAAACGCCCGATATCGCACCACGTTGAAATTTGCACTGATTGCAACTGCTGCAGTTTTGAACATTTCGTAATTTGCGTTCGAATATTCAATGCCTATTGTGATAAGTAATAAGTGACAACGTTTCCAGGAAAATTTTATCGTAGGTACTCATACGATTAGATCATATCGCCATTGTCGCGTAATATAATGAATAAAAAAGGTAAAAATGAGTAAAATTGATGTATTATTTATACAGCCGCGTGAGTATCGCGAGGACCGGAGAGTACAGATGTGTAGATGTGTAGGTGGAGCACCTAGGTACCTAGTACTCATTTGGTATTCTAGAAGGATAATTTTATTTGAATCTATTAGAGATGGCGTCAAGCGCGTCCGTTCCTTAAGACGGCATAAACGTGAGATGCTAATATCTCATCTTAGAGGCGCCTTGCCTTGTCTTCCTTGTCTTCCTTGTCTTCTCTCCTCTCCGTCCGTATTCATCTTTGTCTTAATTTCAGAGGCCTTTAGTGACAAACTCAAGGCACGTTTTACTCGGAATAATTATATGTCACCGATAGTCTAGATCCGCTAGAGCTTAAAATCGTTATTACTTCCGGCGATAAGAATACTATGAATAAACTAAAGCGTGGGAGTTAGCCGGAGCCTAGAGCGGGGTTGAAATGAAGAAATTTCGCATGTATATTAAACTATGAAAATTCATAAACTCAATTCGTTACTTACTACACCGAGTTTTATTTTCATATACCTACCTATACCTGTACCTATACACAAGGGAATTTTCAACCGAGTAGCTATTTATTCGCTGATAAGGCTGCACCGTGAATAGGTCAAGTAGCTTCTCTTTCTCTCTCTCTCTCTCGACCCGAATTAAAAGTTGTCTACTTAAAAGTTTCGATTTGCTTGGCCCCCGCGCGGCGCGCGTGCGGTGTTGCGATTTAAGATAAGTGCCCCTGGCTCTGTATTCGGTATATAGTGGCCTTTAAAATAATCTGGGCTTTCGTTAAAACGAACAAAAAAAAAAAAAAAAAAAAAAAGGGTTTGGAAAATATAAGTGTTATAGGTGATCGAACATTTTTCATGCATCGACAATTCCATAGCGATAAGTTTGACTATCGAGCCTGTAACAAGTGCAGTAAGGGATGAAACTATACGACAGGTATATATACATATATTTGAATATTGAAAAATATAGACGACGTTTATTTCGCTGCGGGGGTAAAACGCAGATCGGTCGCCATTATTTTATTCTCCTACCTACCCATATTCCTCTATCTTTATCTCCTTCTCTGCCTCGCGCTTTTACTCCTCTTTGCCATTTCACTATCCCAAGGGGCTTTTCGTGAAGCAGTTATTTATTCAAATTGATAGAACCGAATAGGAAGAGCAGAACGTTGAGCGTAGGTTTACTCGGTATAAATATATACCTACGTCGACGTACCTATGTATATGTATATGTATATATATATTTAATATATACCTACCCCATAGAATAATTATGCGAAAAAATCTACCCGCCCGCTAAACCCTATTCATAAATAAATAAATAAATAAATAAATAAATAAATAAATAAATTGTACGGCATGATCGATTCATGAATTACTCATGATTTGAGGAAACTATCGACGTGATTTATACAATTGGTAAGAAAAAAATGAAAAATATAAAAAGAAAAAGAAAAATTAATAATGTTATATGCTAAACAGTGATAATAAATCTCGGAGAAATTCCGCAAGGACTAATATATGTAATGAAAGACTAGAGTAATGTCGTCGTTCTCTAGCCCGAAATTGACCTCGTGATCAGAATTGTTCAATCTTCTCTTGTTTTCACAACGTTCTGGAATTCCCTCGCCCTAGGAGTAGAGTAGCATGCATTCCTCGGCGACGACGTTCTGACCGAGTTCCTAAGCATGGGGTAAAAAGAAATTTTCAAATTCCTCGAGGCGCTGAGGTCACTTTAATTTTCCCTGCGAAAAACGACTTTACTATGCCTACATACGCGTTGGGAAAATCAAATCTTCAATTTCTTCTTTTTTTTTTTGAACTTCGATTTATCTCCCTTTGCGGTTCACTCCTCGCTCCTCTCTTCATTCGGTTCGGAAAAGTTCTACTCTTTAGTCGTTAACTTCCTGGGCGGTTTGCTAGGGCGGGAAGGGCGGGAGGGGCGTTCGTAAAAGAATTTACGGCGTACGCGGTTTATTTGCAATTCCAGTTCGAGAGTGTAACAGCGAGGGTGGGCGGCGAAGCCGCGGGCGAAGGCGAGAAGGCTGAAGAGAGTGCCCTTTGCCGACCAAGGTCCTTGCCTCTCGTGGTTTTCCTTACGCGGTCGAGTAGCGGGGTGGTTTTTATTAATTCCAGAACGACCACGATGCTTTGAGGAAGGGAAGGAAGCTGTTGCTCCGTCTATAGTTCCTAAGATATCGTTTCGTTTGACTGGGCTTGCCTCGGCTCGGCTTGGCTTGCCAAGAATGAGGGTATTCCATTATGCATTCAAAAGTGGCGTTAAAATAACTTGGAATAAAGGGGATGTCATTAAATTATTGAAATTTCTCTACAATTAAATTTTCAGCGGTATTCTCGTTCTCGATATTTTCTTTCTTTCTTTCTTTCCTTTCTTTCTTTCTTTCCTCCCTTCTTTCTTTTTTCCTTTTTGTCTTTATTTCTTTTGGATGCAGGTAGGTATATAATGACGATTATTAAAAGGGGTGCCAAAAGACAATATGAGAAGATGAAAAACGTCGAGGTAAATAAAAACGAATAATAAAAAGACGTATAAATTACGTAAGGGATGAAAAGTCAAGGTCGTGACGACTCAGTTGACTAAAATGAAACAAAACGAAACGAAGCTACGACGACGACGACGCCGACGACGACGACGACGGAGAACACGCATCGTTTCCACCCTGCTGACGCCAAGTTACGTCACGCGGTTGCGTGCTAAACTCTCTTTGTCGATCCGCCTGTCTGCCGAGGAACGGGAAACGAGGAACGAGAGACGAGAGAGGAGAAAGGAGAAAGGAGAAAGGAGAAAGGAGAAACTAGAAATTAGAAACAAGAAACAAGGAGCGAGACGGACGAGGTCGTTCAGAGACCTTTTCGAATTTCTCGAACCAAGACGAATTCCCTCACTCTCGAACAAATTCCAATACGCACCTGGGTCGTTTGCAATATCCGCTATTGTATATTGTACCGAATGGTCTGACCCGAACAATCAATACTCGTGAACCGGTCAATTATACCGAGGGTCGTTCCAAATCCCACAAAGAAAGAAAATATATAACACTATATACCTACACAAAAATATATATTACATCGGTACCTATATTTGTGATACAACATTTTCCACTAGGTATTTTTATTTCATTTTTCGATTAATTTCGATAAATAAATTATCACAGACTTGTCACCTTGTCTATAAATCGTGTCTACCATCCCCTAAAAAATGTATTGGAAAAAAAAAAAAAAAAAGAAAAAAAAAGGAGAATAAATGAAGGGTGAAAGAACGCAAATATAATGGCAAAAGGATTTTAATCTCGAATTGAAACCAGTGTCACTTTTGTATATTAGTTTGACAAAGTTTGATCAGCCTTACGATCTAATTTCATTACCGGAACAGAGAATTTTTAGCTCCTATCTCGGATTCATGTGCGTGATAATTAATCCCGACAGTTATCGCGAAACACTCTATTATCTATACATCGTGCGACTAGCTGATAAGAAAACCTCAAATGTCGTTTTCATTTCAGTCTTTTTTTTCAATTTTCCTCTTTGTTTTTTATCTACTAACTGAAATAAATTAACGAAGCTATGTGTGCTTCGATGTGTGGTTGAAATTTTCGTTTCTTTTTTTTTATTCACAAAATATATGCGATGTACCCCATGTGTCGGGAATGTAAAGGGAATAAAAAAGAAAGGATGAGTAGGGAATCGAATTTGGGCGGATTATGTCGTCGGGTGGAAAGTGGCTGAGCGTGACAGCAGCTGATCGGAGGTGTTGTTTTCTTTGAAAGTTGGAAGGAGCCGCCGAGGTTGGGCAATTTGAGTTTTTGAGTCAACAGGGTTATCCATTTGGCTGGTCACATCCTCCCATCTGTTGCCCGAGGACAAAGTTAGCCTGGCTCAGAGTCTGTTTGCTTGGTTTGCCAGAGGCCAAACCCCTGGAAAAAACTTTCTTACAAAGTCGATTGAGTCAGTCAATAACCCGACATGTGCGTGAATATAGGGCTCGTTAAGGAAAGTTCTGCGAGTTTCGTGAAGTATGAAAGGTTCCAGATTCCAGACTAACGTAAGATAAGACGACGACGTATTCATCCAGCAGTTCTGTCTGTCTTTGTCCGACTGCACCCCTACGACACCGGAAGTTTTTCACCTTTCGAGGAAAAAAATAAACAGCAAACCGACGTGATATGAGGAATGAAAATATCGAGGAGGATAAGAGAAGCGGGAAAATTATGCATCAGAAAGATCGCGGTCGATTGAAAATTTCTAACCAACTCACCCCGAAACAGATTTTCCCATATTCGAGGATCAGAGGTTTGACTACGGTCAAACTTTTCCCGATTCCAAACCGCCCTGACCTAATGAAATTTGAAGTAAAACGAGTTCAGGGAATCCGGAACGAAACGCAACGCGAAATACAACGCAACGCCTAAGGGGATGAAAAAATCTTCGCCGATATTTATTCCTAAGCAATTTCATAAATTCATACTTTTCCCATACCTATATACTTATTTATAAATAAGGGATGATATTTTTGGATAAATCTCCGCCTATGGCGATACTTTTTTTCATCATAGGTATAGGTATAGGCGTTAGGTATATGATCGTTGTAGGTACGTGACTTGATCGTAATGACTGGATCGTGCGAGTTGATCGATTCAAGTTCGATGTATTAAATGCGTGACACGTCCGTCTTAAATGAATGGTAAATCTGCTTGATCAAGTCCCGCAGTGGCGCGAGGTTAAAATAATTATTAACACGTGCCAGAGAGATTATATAACGATTATACCTTTGTGGTTGTATCTAGGGGTGAGTTTCAGGGCTATGACGACAGAACGACGCGACGCCGCCCGGGCACCTGGCTCGTGTCTGATTAAAAGGATTTCCTTATGAATAGTTTAAACCTTTTAGCCAAGTACTGTCGAGAGTGTATAATCCACAAAGACCTGAAGGGTCGAAGTGGTAGCGGTCGGTGGTGATATTGGGGAAAAAAAACAAAAAAAATTCAGAACAATTCTTAGACCGAAGAAAATTACCGCGTAATATTATCGCATCTATATATAAAGAGGCCGTTTTAATAAAAATTGGGTATATAAATTAAGCCCATGTTTACACCCTGTGTGTAATTTAACTCACCCCCTTAGCTCCATATATGCCAGTTAAAACGTCTAATAATAATTTCATACACGCGTTACCGGATCCTGTTTTTTTTTTCTTTTCTTTTTCATTATCTCGAATTTCACCCTGCCAGGGGTGTAATTTTCAATTTCTTTTTAGAAAATTCTATTACATCAACGATGTGTGTGATATATATATACATATTATATATACATAGGTATAAATGTATGTGATGCGTATGCATATAGCCTGAAAGAAAAAGCTGACTCATCGGTGTCAGACTGGCTAAAGAAAGTTTGAAGCGCAAAGCGTGGCTTGTCTCGATCAAATTCTTCTTTACCGCGCACAGAAAAACGGGGCGAGTTATAGACGCGTAGGTACCTAGATATAGGTATAACGTATAGGTAAGGGTGACGAGTATAAGAATGGCTCAGGTAGCAATAAAGATTTATCTCCCCTTACCAAAAAGCGAATAAAGCGGATGCCAAAGGGCAAAGGTTGCACAAGTCGTGGTTGCAGCAGCAGCAATGGATGGGATTTTATCCGCAGCACCAAAGGCTGGAAGGCATATGGCATAGTTCAGTTTTCTACATATAGAAAAACGGGTACACCATTAGATATAGAGCTGTAGAGATGAAGAAGAACCGCAAATTCTCTCAGGTGAAAAGTTTTTCGCGAACAACGCTTCGGGGTTGGCGGTTCCTTTATTTCCTTTTTTTATTTTTATTTTTTGTTTTTTGCGGTAAACTCTGGAAAAAAAATTTGTATGTACGTTGTATTATGTTATTAACGTACCAAGGCATACAACAACTTTTTTCATAGAATTAAACACGAGCAAAAGAAAAGAAAGAAAAAAAAAATTAAAAATTAAAGAGGAAAAATTTTACAGAAATATTTCTGGAGTTGAAACGAACGAGTTAGTAAACAAGAAAAAAAAAAAAAAAAAAAAAAAAAAACACGAGTTTTCGAAGTGTTCAAAATGCGAATTTGTTGTCCGCGGTTAAACAATTGCAACTCGAATTTTTCTTCTCTCTCGCATTATTTAAATACGTGGTACGGAAATTCGAGTCTTTAATCATCTGAGTTATTCCTCGTCTGATAAGTAACGCCGTTATAATATATGAATCGGATATTCAGCCAGCTAAGTAAACCGTGCAGAACTTTGGCTCAAGCCAAAACTCGAGCGAGAGTAATGGGAGCCAAGAATTCAGCGAGGTCGATGATCTCGGAGAAAACCGCATATCCGCGAAGATGCACCGGCCGCAAAAGCCCTGAGAAACCAATCGGCCTTGTTTTCGAACGAAACTAACCAACCTGCAGGATGTTATACCATCCGGATCTATAGCACGTGGCTATTAAGTTATTTTCGCTCAGTACCAAAGTGCGAAATTAATTTGCGAACGATGCGGTATATGTACGTAGTACCTACTGGGTAAGCTACCTTAGATTCAAGCGATGGAATAAATTATAGCTTTAGCAAAGCTGGTTTAAGCCTATTTACAAAAACCGATTCGCGATAAAAATAAATTCGCCGAAAAAAATGTTAGCAGAACGAAATTGTTTTCTTATTGTCTCGTTTCTTTGCAAAAGATTTTTATTTTTAGAATTAACTGCGATTTTACCTTACGATTATTAGACGTAGTTCGTTTGAATATAACAACAGCTCGCGAGAGTAACGCCTGCGAGATATAAACGTCTAGGATAAAGCTCTCGAGGGTTTACATTAAGCAATTTATGATAAACCGGCTGGAAGAGAGATTTCAGCCTCGGTCATCACGCCAACGAAATTAATAACTCGGGCGAAAGAAAAAAGTGAAAAAAAAAACAAAGAAAAAAAAAACGAAAGTGAAGTGGGAATAAAAAGGGAGACAAAAACCGTTCGAGGATAAAAAAAATTGAAGAGTGTAAAATCCAGTTTTTTTTTCTTTTTTTTTTCTTCACCTATTTACAAACCCACGGTTTTTCAATCTTCAATTATGGAACGTCGCGTATGAATGAAATTGATGAAAATTATAGAAAAAAATGAAAATCAAAAATCCACGTTAAGAATTTTGGAATTTGATAAGCTGATTCAAAATCAGCTAGTATATCGCAAAATTCTGCAGCTTGACTCTAAACTTAATTTTCAGCAAATAAAGAGAATCGTTGTTTTGCACCGAGTGGTTTGCAGTGGGTTCCGTGATGCGGAAAATGTTGTGCATGAAATTTGTTACGCTATATACTTCATGCCTGGCTTTCTATATGTATATTTATCTTTCATCCGTAAAGCTGAACGACGCGACACGAGGGTTCAGGGTTCAGGGTTTGGGGTTCGGGGTTCGGGAGTTCAGGGTAGACGTATGTCCTCCTCATTTGGCGAAAGGCCAAAGTATTGAATAATTTCATTTTAAATTCCGAACGTTATCATGCCGTGGCGGTATCAGTTTGTGGGAGAACCTCCGTTTTCATTTCGCTAAGGATACCGATATACATATATTTTATTTATTTATTATTAACCTCGCGTGTTTTATCGAACTTATACTATCAAGTATACCTACAGTTCAGAGTCTAGATACATACTATATACCTAACTTGCCTACTTACTTACCTACTCCTCGAGGGCCTACCTAACTTTAAATTTTATTTTGTTTTTACGGTCAAGGTACTCGCGGTCTCGCTACTACCCTTATACAGGTCGGGTCTCACCCATTACGTCCCAAACTTTGAACCAAGGTTCACCCTCGAGGAATAAAAAAAAAGAAAAAAAAATGACGAGAAACCGGAAGAAGATATGAACGCTTCGTATTTTTCGGTTCAATTTACATAATGAAACACCTACTTAGCTCTCCTATTATCAATGAGACGGGCTTCTACTATATAAGGGCTAGTTTTATCCTGATTGATGATAAAATAGCCCGAAAACGGTCTACGACGATGTATTGAAAACGATTGATTTCTGTCCAGGTAGTGAGAAAATCGCTGCTTATTTGTAGCAATTCTTCCTTTTTCTTTCTTTCTTTCTTTCTTTCTTTCTTTCTTTTCTCTCATTTTCTTCGAATTGCTACGTGACTTTGAGGCAACTATTATTCCCTTTACGAGGTTAATGGTGAAACGAAATTGTGTTATAAGCGAGATATAGATTATCGAGCCAAAGACAAAATATGAAGAATTTATTAACTGGCAATAACAACTTTCCACGTAGTACTATAACATGGAAAATTATACAACAAGGAGTTTTCCTGATTCTCCTTCATCTACGCTGTTTGTTAAACTCGGTTCTATCGCACAACCGCGGGACTTTTACGTCCGCGAATTCTTCCTCCGTCGAGTCCACTCCGGAAGGTATATGTGGCCACCCCCAACCCTTATAATGCGGCAAGAAATACGTATGTCTTCGTAAAGTCGGACAAATGAATGTCGTGAAAGCTCGCGTTGTATACTAGCAATGGAATATGATCAAAACCGAGGGGTTGTTGTTTCTACTTTATTTATGCCCCTTGACCATGGGGCAGGAGAATTCTTATAAATGACGATGTAACTAAAGAAATCCTCCGGTCTAGGGGCTCGGGGTTGTCCGCCTCAAATGTCCGAGAACCAATTGAATCCATCCTTCGTGTAGGATACACACATTGAATTTGGCGGCGAACTACATCTCGCCACTTTTGCCGTGGGGTTTGATAAAAATTTCGTGTCGCGTTCCGAGTCGGCCTCAGAGCTGTGACGCAGGTGAAATTGTTTTCCGAAAAATGTCAAAAGTTATTTTTCTCGCAGCTCGAGAAGAATCGCGGGGGGGTTTATACTGTTTTAACCAACCCCACGCGCTAAAACCGCGGAGAGGTAAAAGGGTCGTAATTTTATTTCATTTGTCGAAAAAGCTGCGTACGATAAATAATACGAAAAAATAAAATGGAATGAAAAATTATAAACCAGCACTTTGTGTATTTATTATTTCACTTTTATGGAACATGTGCGCTTTTCAGAACAAATATAAACTTCTGTATTTCAATTTCCTGTTCTTCGTATTATATGTATATATATATAAATATATATATATAACCGAAGAGTACATAACCGTACGGACTACTGTATCTATATACATTTTCATCGATTTTTATTGCGTCGTATTTTCTTCCATCCCGCGGCGTATTGCACAACGTGAAATATGTTCGCATCGTGATCTTCGATGGATGGATTATTAACGATGGCTGCGCACTCTGGTATATATGTACCCCATATATATATGTATATATACACCTATCCTGCAGCGTATAATGTGCCTTTCAGAAACCTCCGCAGTTTCCTTACTGCGGTTTTATGTTATGCCTTACGGGTTCCGCGTTTTTTCGCTCTTAACGAAAATAAAGAGAAATATAGAAACTGATAAATCAGATGGGGAAATGGGGAAATGGGGAAAGGGGGAAAGGGGAAAAGGGGGAAAGTCCCCTCATGATAATTATAGTCACTCAAAGTCGAGTACGTCGCTTTACCTCGACGCGGTACTTTATTAATCCACCAAATCAACGTCAGACTTCATTCCACTAGGTCGAAATACCGAGTTAATTAAGCACATACCAAACTGTCGCCGAAGGTGTCCGCTAAAATCAATTTCGAGAGTTGATTTCCGACCTCTCTAACCAAAATTCAACGAAATTCCCACGAGATCGTGTCCGACTATTCTGCATTGTCAAATATTACGCCGCAGGTCTGTGTGTTTATTTATCCGCGAAAAAAATCAATGGCCTAATGAATATCGATGGAAGAAAATGACGATGAAAGTGAAATATTTGGGATGAGAGGCTGGAATTAATTTGTATAAAGGGTAAAACACACATTTTGAACTTCAATTATAATTACTTGGTGAAATTTTTCTTATTTTCATGTAAAAATGACGAAAATTTATAACGTTAATATATATAATTTAGCTTTGCGAAAGGGCTGCGCCTCTGCTAATGTTGATTAATAAATGATCTGGCGAAGGAAAGCAAACGGAGAAGAGAGACTCGGACCCTGAGAACTTTGTGCGGAGATAATTGGTGGGTAAAGTGAGACGTAGAAAGTAAGAACAAATTATTAATAAGTACTGCAATGTAACCCACGTTTTGTTCTCTTCATTATTTTCGATTCAAAGATAGTATTACCGTCGGAAAATGATCCCGATGTTAAAATTCTAGTACATATCGCGTATTTTAATTGTTTGTTATAAAAATACGGACTATGTGAATTCTTTGAGACAATTAGGTAGGTACCTATATCCACTTTATAAGCGCGATAAGAATTAGGAATTTTCCATACTGTTAAACAGCTCTGGAGGAATAACCAATTTGTTCAAATGCCTGAAAGTAAACATCCTCAACTTTCTGTATGTATGCTCGATTTATTTTCCTAACGGGGCGTAGTGTGTACTTCTATCGCTCTTATAGTATCGACTCGATAAGCCGATTAGGTCGTCAAAATCTCGTTAGTTCTGAACAAATACGAGACAAGTGATTACCATGTAAAATTGACGGTTCCTTATCGGACTTGGAATATAAAATAAATATTTTTCTGCTATTATAATATTTAAAGTTGCATTCCTACCGCAGAACTAGAACGAAATATTAATCGACAAGTGGCCTCAGGGGGTGAACACATACGTATATTGTATACAGCTTACACCCTGGGGAATTATTTTTTCCAAATCAATAATCACCACGATTTTAAGACTCGGTAAGAAATTATATTCAAATTTGTATAGACTTTGACTTAGGTACATAGATCAAATCTATCGGAGTAAATACAATCCTGCATCTATATAAACCGAAGTCCATATATAAAATCTGAAATACTTCTGAATAAATTCTGAAAATAATACATAGCAATTAGCTATGTGGAATAACTGGATTATCAGAATATATTTTTTCTTCGTAATTTGAGAAAGAAAAAGAAAGGGAAAAAAGCTGATTTCCAAGGTGTATAAATAAATTCAATCGTCAGCTTGGCACGTTATACATTTTCTTCTCTAGTTTTTTTTTTTATTTTTTTTATTTTTCTACTCTCCTCGGTTATATACCGTTTTCCGGGTTTTAATTTACCCACCCCAGTTTATTCCCTTAATCTTGTATATTCCGTGTTGATTTTTTCGCTGTTTTCTTATTTCCTTCACTTTTATACTGGGACAGGGGGGTAATCTAATATAATAGTAGAATAATTTCCATAGTCAATTGGAAACAGGACGGCCTGCACCGCGCCGCTTCGGGGCTAACGAGTTTTCTCGACCGTTTTAATTTCAAACTCGTAAGTCCCTGGTAATACTGCGATTCGTAGTCGATGTTGGTATTAGTAAGCTGGTAGGTAGGTGGGTAGGTATAAAAGGGAGTAGCTGAGATCTTTTCATGAAAAATACTCGTTTCTTAAAGAAACCTCTGATGCAGAAGAACTTTAGAGATTTTTAACCGTACCTATATACGGATTATCCGTTCGAAGTTAAAATGTCCAGAATTTCTAGAAGCGAGCTTATGGGTAGAGGAAAATCAAAACCATAACCGAAACCGAAACCAGAAGCGAAAGCAGATGCACAAGGGGTAAGGAGTAAGGAATAAGCAGAAGCAGAAGCAGAAGCAGAAGCAGCAGTCTGCAAACTTCGGGGAAGCTGTCAAGCGTCAATATTTACCATCGACGAGAATCCTGGGAGCAGGATATTCACCAAGTTTAGAAATATATTTACCACTGATACCCCGCCGGCCATTCTAAAGCCTTACATTCCCATCCCCCGCCGTTGGGGGGTTGTTATTGGTATATACGTTATAGGTATTGTATAAACTCGATGTTGACAAATAAGGCAGGGATCAATGTTTGACGGTATCGCAAACACCGATATCTACATGGAAAATTCGATCCTACACAGATCCGAGACATCCAAGAAATCCAAACGATTCAGAAATAACACGTGGAATACATCATCGACTAAACAGAGCTGCGCGATTAGCCCCTTGATTTCCTTGATGATGTCAATTTTTGAACACCTTCTAAATCATTCGATCCGTTGATATTTCGATATCAATGAACCCGTGATTGACGTCATCGCGAAATTGCAGTCCCATTCTACTTTAATTTCTATTTTTTTTTTTTCTTTTTCGCATGTAGATGAATCCGCGAAATGGTTCTGCCATAAACGCTAAGAACATTGAGACAGTGGATTTTTGTCTACTCGCTTAGTTGGTCGATCAATTATCTTTTCCTCCCTGCAGATTCCGTATACACCGAGGTATTTCAAAATCACCGGAAGCTTGACAATTATAGCTCCAATTAACACGGTCTTTGAATCAACGTTGTATATGATCATAAAAAAGAAAAGCAAAATGAAAGAAAAAAATTGTCCAAAATCACCAGAATAAACATGCAAATTTTCGCTCGGTCAAACCGCTTCTCTCTCGCAACGCTAATATGTTATATATATATATATATACAATATATACATACATCAAATACACGATGTGATGAAAAGATAGCTATACTAATTGATAATTATTAATTACTAAATATTGCTACACGTATATATAAAAAATATGAATAAATCGATGGGAATAGGCGTGCGAAAGTCTATAACTGCAGTTTCGAATGAAACCTGCATTCCACCGCGATGCAATTCGAGTTACGTTTACCCACCATGAACCGCGGTTGATTGCTTGCAGGGATTAGCGCCGATTGCAGGCATCGATGTTTTCGATTTTGATCCGAAATAGTTTTCTATTATATAGATGATGGCCTCCTGGGTCCAAGTCGTTCGAGATTAAACTGATCTCTCGAGAATCTATCGCAGTATGATAATATTCTAAGGGTTTTAGAGTAGGTACATACATGGTAAGCCTATAATATATCTAATTACCGCAACTGCATGTATGGGAATAATTAAAAATACTTACAGCGAGGGGTAATAAGCGGTTAAAGCTTTTCCAGGCAGGGTATAATATGTTCAAAGTAGAGAAGAAACGACTCGAAAAAAAAAAAAGAAAAAAAAAAAAAAGATGAGAATAAAATGAAAAGGAAAACTTTTTATTATAATTCGAGAGTTGCGAGACGAGTTTTAACTTCGCATCGCATCGCCCTTTTATTTTCAAGGGAGGATTATGACGAGGGAAATAAATTGTAATTCTCGTTCGTCATATAAATCGAGGAGGTAGGTATAGGCATACTTATTTAACAGAAAGAAAGAGAAGAGGATGATTATTCGTTGATCACGTAACCGGAAATTAACAATATTATCTATCGAGGTAATATATCGATTATGAAATGAATAAATTGCACAAAAGTACCCTGAAAGAAAGAAAAAAAAGAAGAAAAAAAAACAGAAAAGGAAAGGGTATTTCCCAGCGTCGAAAAGCGGGTCCAAGTATTCGACGACTTTTAAGTTTCAGTCCCGGTTCCCGACTTTAGAAGACACTAATTCGAGGAATGGGGTAGGTATTAATTCTTGGGGCTGTTATAGCACAAAGCTAAGATCTACGTGACTTTAATTATTTCTTGAAATGTTCCATTCCGTTATACCTTATACTCGCTGGCATTTCTATTACGGTTTACTATAGCCGTCGCGACGACGCTAAGGTAGTAGTAGGCTATGACGACGACGTAGACGGTTTCTTCGCCAACGGTTTCACCCTTGTCATCGAATCGCCCCCGTCCAAACCCAACCCCATTTTCTTGTCTTCGCGTTACACCCTTCGGCTGACAAAATGACGAGGCCATCTTGGAAAAGCTACTGCACGTAAATATCTCGTTGTACATATATATATATACATCTATATATCTATACGTATATATATACAAAGAGAATTTATTTATGTATATTGGGGTGAAGTTTGGGCGCGACTACGTCCTGTGATTTCTCAGCCGAGGTATACACACATAAACACCGGCTAAGCGCGTGAATTGTGACATGGGGTGTTGTTATAGTCTTTGTAAACGAATGAGGAATAGGGATGTTTCGTGTATATTTGTAGTTTCGTATTATTATTAACATTTTTTACCCCCTTCATTATCCTTGAATCCCATTACAGGACGTATAACCGTGTCGAGAGAAAGAGAGAGAGAAAAATGTTAAACCGTTCATCTCGAATTCCACTTTTCGATGTATTGTACCATATAGTACGTGCGTGGAAAATGTGATACTTGGTAAATTGCAGAAATTAAATACCGCGTGACGATGTAATTAAGTTATAATTTTTTCATACTTTATACATTAATATTCACACGTGAAACAAGAGACTTGATAATTATCCGACCATTAGGATGATGGATGTAACAATTATTGTCGATGACGAATAATTCCCTCGTACATACTACATGCCTACATACACCCCGCGTCAAACCTCGTATATACCCTCAATCCCGAGGTTTATTATCACATCGTTAAAACCTAAAGGGGGGTTGGTGATAATACAGTAACATTTAAGTTCTACTTGTTGATAAAATTCATTTCAGTATAGTCAATGACCATCCGATGTCCAATTAAACGTTAATTAACTTTATCGAATGAGTCTCTTGTTCTTATTCTCCTATCACCCTGCACCACCATCATCCTGCAGGTTGACCTCAAGATGTTTAGATGCGACACCCGGAATATGAAATTACGGTAAAATTTGTGTAATAACGTTATACTCGTAATACCGAAATTAATTACACCGGTTATATATTATACCAGCAATTAATTAGTCTCAAAGCGTTTTAGGCGCGTTATCATAAATAAATTTAATCAAATTTTTCCCATAATATATATAGTAAGATCGAAATGAGAATAAAACGATATCGCACATGCATGCTTGATGATTTCCTCGATGCCGTTAATTTTCCTAATTCATATCGCAGCTAATATATAAATTATCATTGAATATCAAATATAGGTAGGGTGCATTTAGCCCGCATTGATAACGCCTGTCAAAGTTCATTTGCAAATTAACTGGCACGTAGGTACATAACGTTCTGCGAATACCATCAAGGCTGATCAAGTGGCCCGAATCAAAGCCGAGTCATTTCCCGTGCAGCGATCAGCCTTCAGCTATGCTATGCGGTTAGTCAAGGGTCAAAGAGGGACGGGAAATTTTTGACCGGGAAGCTGTCTTCTCTCGAAATTCGTGGGAAGGAGTGAAAATTCTCGAGCAGCGAACATCTCGGCTCTTTTAATTCCACTGGCAAAAATTTGGGGATTAGATTTCCGTCTTTCTCATTTCACTCTTGTGAAGAGTTCCGATAAAGATCGAGAGATGTGGAGGAGAAAAAAAGGTCTCATCGAATACCCTATATCCTCCTACTTTTCTTCCTCGTATCTTTACCGTGCGGTTATGAACTCCTAAAATTTTCTGGTCAGGTCTTCGTGACAATTAGCTTGGTATAGAATAATGGCACACGCAGAGGTAGAATCGGAGTCAGAGTCTAGACTTTTAGTTAGGTAGGTAGGTGGGTGGGTAGGTTGTACGCAGGTAGAAACCGCGTTTATAATTAGTACGTTTCGGGTAGAAACGTGAAGCTCTATATTTTGCGGTAGTCAACTTTTACGAACAAAACATTCAGGTTAAGTTACGTGGAAAGTTATAGTGCCAGGCCAGGGCAGAGTAGTGGTAGGTAGGTGCATGGCATTAACAGCAAAAAGTTACCTAAACGAATAATACAACAGTAGTGTAGTAGAGTTGACTAACAATAAATAATTCCGGTAGGTAGGTAGGTAGTTACGTACCTGCGTGCAGAGCGAGACAATGGTGTATCACCTGTAAAAATAAAAAACAGAAAAAAGGAAATTAAAATTCGTCGAAACAAAATTCTAATTATATATGAAACAAAAATGAATAGAACTTATGCAATTTCATTTGATTCAATCGATCATTCCGATGTCGTGAATAGTTGAATGATTTTTTTCCGAGAAGTAAATTTCAAGACGATTAATTTGACGCCTTATCGGTTTCGGTACGATCAATACAGCCCGAGTTATTGAAAACTGAATGAATACACGCGTGAATTAATTCAAGTTTCGATTGAGGTTTAGCCTTTCGGAATTTTGAACCTGCGGTGTTCCTCGTTTCAAAGTTTTTCAAATCGGCTATGTAGACCTTCGGGAAAATTATACCCTTTCTAAAAACGACGAGTCGGTAATATTGAAATTTTGAATGTTCACCGTTCGAAAGTATAATTCCGAAATTTGGAACTTCAACACGGCCTCGGCCCTGTCTTTACGCCTTTCCCTCTTTTATTGTCAATTATTTTTATCTCGCTTTAAAACGTTTATCCATTGCATAATTCATTAGTAATTACTGCGCTAATCCTTCAAAATTGCAATTACTTTGTTAAACTCTTGTTAATCTCTCCCCCTTTATATGCCGTTTCATTTATTATTCGTCAAAGGGATGAAAGTATAATTTCACCTCGATTCATTCGACAATATTTGACCACGGTTTGATAAATCGCTCAATGTATAACTCGGATGTCGATAATATTCAAACCTTTTCGAACTCCAGTTCGAACTAATATCCATCGGCTACCATGGCAGATCGCATGACTGGAACTGGTGCATTCGTGCTCTGTGCGTTAATGCCCCATTAATTGCTCTCTGCCTTGATATACAGGGTTCGTCGTATAGCATATAATTTAACAACGATAAAGAAAAGCTGTCTAAAAATTCTCTATGAATATTCAGAACGAATGAAGAAGTCTAAAGTCTAAGAAAGTAAATAAATATATGACGTCGATCCAATATAGAGAAGGCAAAAAGTAAGTTTATCGATATATTGACAATACGACACAACAGAGCGAATTGGAAAAATGAATTCGTCCACATATTACGTGTATGAATTCTTTGCTTCGAGGCATTTCGAGCATATATGTATAGACTGAAGAAGAAGAGTAGGTATAAAATAAAATCCGTAAAAATGATTCCTCTTCTCATTTGATGCAGATATACCACGCTGCATCCATTCGTCCAGGTATGCGCGAAGGTAAAAAGAATTTTTTAACGATTTTTCTGAACGCGTAAGTGTACATGTGTATAGGTATATTCTTCTATGGTCTAGAACCGCCCCGTATACGTATGTACTCATAACATGGGTTGTCGTAGGCTGAAATAGGCTTCTTTGTGCACGGGATTAAGCAGGGGTCGTATTATACGAGCGAGTGAACACGCTCGCGATTCAAGAGGCTTGGTATACGCGAAGCTAAAGGTGGCGGAGGGCGTAGGGTTTGTAAAAATCAATGGCTATCTAAAGTTAAAAGAAAAAGCAAAAAGAATGATTAAAAAGAAAAAAAAAATTGTGTGTGTGCGAAAGGAGACGGATGTAGCATATAGACAGAGAAAGAGAGAAAACGAGACACGCTTGTTTCACCTGTTTACCGGTCAGGGAGATAAGCGGTTCTTGAAAAGCTCGAGACCCGAGAAGAAAAGAGAAGAAAAGAGAAGAGGAGAAAAGAGGAGAGAAGACGCTCGTCACTTCATCCCTGTGCTTGATTTTTCTACTGACTCACACAAGCCTAGATAGCCACCCCCTAAAGTTGCGTACAGTAAATGCCACCTACCCTTCCGCGAGATACACGCAACGCCTAAAGGATCTGGGGCGAATGTTGACCCCCGCAAAATCCGAGGCTTAAACTAACCCTTCGACAAGAGGCATCGTCGATCGTGTATTTTCAATCTAAAGTCAAGATCAACGGTATACTACATACATACAGGATATATATATATATATATATAAAAAGGGTGAGAAAGTTTGAAATTTATGAATTTATGAGGGGTGTCATATTTTCGGTTAGCAAAATTTTTGTTGTCTTTTGCGAATTTAAATACTGCAGTTAAACTTTTTTCGATAAAACGAGAGAGAAGAGACATTCTCTGAGAATTTCAGGGTTTCCAGTTTCACCCTGAGAGAATAGCAATTATAAATATCGGTAATCCACGAATGGCATCAGATCGTAGAATTTATATTCAGCAGGTAATTAGTGACGATTAATTTGAACCTTGGCTAGCGGTTAATTTCGTCCATCATAAAGTTGTTAAATTTAGCCGTACTGAAATTGGGTTCGGTCATGACATGAGTGACAGTTTCCTGTAACGAATACGGTTTTATCTCTCGGATCCTGTTATAGCTCTACGATGTTAATTCTTCATTCATATCCAATCTCTAATTAAGGTCTAGTTATATTGTAACTCTATACGATCCCGATCGATTTATGTAAAATTGAGTAAAACAGTACCTATATTACGACGGGTCTTGATTATTATAAAAACTGTTATTTCGTTGTTGTTGATCGCGGTGTGTCGTATCCATGCATTACATTACACGTAGGTACGTGTATAATGCTAGGGGGTTAAACTGGTAGGAATTATCAAAGCAAACAACAAGAATGATTAATGGGGGGCGTGGGTACGATAGGATAAAATGAATTGTGTACTTATAGAAGTATAATTCCGTCGAGGAACAGGAAAAATGAATACAAATAAAGGCGTGCGTGGCTAAACGGAAGGAAAAAGGACGAGGAGAAAAAGAAAAATGTGGAAACAAAAAAGAGGTGAGGGAAGCCGGATAGCTATAAGTGAGTCAAAACGGAATCTAGTTAAATGGGTTATAATTTCCCCATTTATAGAAGCCGATGAGTATAAGCTACAACCGATTTTACGGGCAAATCGAGAATCAATAATCCCCTGCACGTTTCCGGCAATTTAAAATTTTCTAAAAATAAAATACGCTGTTGTTCTCTATTAACTTTCCGATAAATCAATCCCTCGGCATAATACTGTCACTTAAATAAAACTCCAACATCCCCCGCAGGTGCGGGATATAATCAACCCGGATACCTATCGCCAATAAATTATACGAAAATCGCGAATTGGCCGATTCGAGTTCCGCCACCTTCGAGGGTTGCTCTCCGTTTAAGGATTTACAAGATCCTCAGTTGGCTCTTGGTCGTAGCCAGTATAGACAGATTGACGGGTCGACAGGGGATGACGACGGTATCTATGTTGCAAGAGTCTATTTTTCCTCTCGATAAGCTGCGCCTCTCAAAGATCTGCTTTACTGCCTCGCGGTGCGTGCGGTTACGCGTCTTTACAAAACCGGGGATATTGTTAGTCCTCACCTTTCGGCGCGACAATTATTAGAAGAAAATTATGACAATGGTTGAGAAGACGAAGGGTAGAAATTATATAAAAAAATATAATTCGCATCTTCTTCCTTCACCCGATCAAAAAATCTGTTGATTACGATCCGAGCCGCGCTGTTCGAGTGAATAAATCTATCTGTTTGCTCAGCGCAGTTGATTACCACATTTGTTTTGTCCAATTTGGCCGCTGAAAGCTGGCCAAGAATTACCGAAATTGAATGATTTTAAACCTAGTTGGGAAAACAGTTCTTACGTAATCGGTAGAATGTCAAATAATCGCGTTGACAGGGTATAGTAAAATCAATTTGTCGATCGTGGGTAAATTTCGGTATCAAATGACACGTACCTACGTATAACATTGCGGTTGGTCAATAGCGCAAGAAAGGTTAATTAAAACGTATTTCAACCAGCAATTATTCCGAAATAATTATGCTCGCCGGATATGAGAGCTGCGAGGGAATACATTAGCAATTTAATTTTCGCTCGAATAAATGACGAAAAATATAGATGAAGGAAATTGCGGACCGTTTTATTGGTTGTAAAAATGATTAAGGGTAGGTTTGATTTGGTTTTTATTTTTCAACTTTCTTTTTCTTTTTCTTTTCTTTTTTCGAGAGAGAAAGAGAGAAAAAAGAAAAAAATAAAAAACAGTCCTTACTTTTTTCGCGCTGCAGCTACCTTGCTTTTTACTTGTTAGTGAAAAAGAGGGAGACAAATTTCATTACCGAATTCATTATCTTACGTTTTAAATCAATTACTTCTCGCCCCATTCAGCCTCGCGTCGAGGATTTGTATGAATGAAAAATTGAGATGAAAACAAAAAAAAAACAAAAAAAAAAAAAAAATAGGAAGAGGGATTTTATTTTCTTGGACAATCTTTGACGGCGTTGAAAAAATAAATTAAATTAATGATAATAATCTTCATAATTATATTAGATTCATTAAACAAGTATTTTGCTCTGATCTAAAACGCGGGTCCCGAATTTGAAAAACGAACTTGTTATAAGAGTTAAAAATTGATTTTCTGTATACC
The DNA here is from genome assembly GCA_963992785.1 of Tenthredo livida. Taxonomy (NCBI): domain Eukaryota; kingdom Metazoa; phylum Arthropoda; class Insecta; order Hymenoptera; family Tenthredinidae; genus Tenthredo; species Tenthredo livida. The sequence goes on along the minus strand of OZ023071.1, from coordinate 1,908,617 downwards.
GCGGATATTGCGAATGATCAATTTCATTATCAATTTTAATCTTCAAATTGCGGATAATCGAAGTGAGAAAAAAGCCAGAGATCAAGTTATACACCTACACGCATTTTGTGGTAAATCAGCTGGTATTATTATCTATATTTCAGATACGCTCGAATACTTGGGATTCTGTGAATGATTACAGTATGTTATTTATATATTGAGCTAAAATCAGCTTATCCAATTCAGAATCCATGCTGAACTATACAGAACTACATCTTTCACCTATTTCCGAATATAGATATATTCTGTTATCACAGATGACGATAACAGTATAATAGATGAATCAGTATAATAATTATACCAAAGAACGAGGCGTTTAATAAACTTTATGAATGAATAAATAAAATCGATATAGATAGAAAGATGGATAGATAGATAAAGATAACGTGACGGACCGAACGATCGGTACTTTTCACTTTGTAGGGATTACGTCAAGAGTGAAGACAGTTTTATTCTATTATTTGTGTTTTTTTTTCTTTTATTTCCTTTTCCTTCTCCGTTTTTTTTTTTTTTTTTTTCTCCTTCGATTCCCTCGATAGGGCGGATTTTTCGGAGGTTCTGCTAGCCTTCGTGACGACGACTCGACGATTCGGTTAAAACTCACGTACGAAAACGTGCCAAGGAGATCAATTTTATCTGTGAAACAGGTATGTATGTATACGTATAGGAAAAAAAAAAAAGGGAAGTAAGGAAAAAAGGAAAGATGGAAGGAAGGAAGGAAGAAAAGAACCAAGAAAGGGATATTTGCCAAGAAATAATGCCTATAGCCCTCGCAGTAGAATAGTTGACAAATTTTCCTACATTTGAACGTATAACAATATAAATTCCAATATTTCTAACATACTTGGTTACTCTATAGGTATAGTATAATAATAATAATAATACCATAGCGAACGAATCTACTAAAATTTTCCACCCCAAGATCTTAACGCGAACTCGAACTAACCTCGTCGTCCCGTAAGTATATTGGTTTATCGTTGTACTGCACACTGTGTGCCTATATCCTGACCTAAAACTTTTCTATGGACCCAGAGCACGTGTGGGTATATATATATATACATATATATGTTATAGAGAGAAAATAGAGAGAGAGTGAGGGGGAAAAGAGGGTAATATAGAACCCCCACGTACGAAAAGAAACTTTGCTGAAATATATTTCACTCGGAAGTGCAGCAGGAGCCCCACGAATTGCGTTCAGAGGTTTGAGGTACAGATATGCAGTGGATTTCCCCATAGGTATTTCGGATACGACGGTGAGAGAAGATAAAAAAATAGAAAAAAAATCGAGATTTCGGATCATGTGAAGATGGATTAGTGCCAAGGGGTTAATACCGAGGTGTTTGCAATCACGTACTTAGCTAGTACCTAAATAATAATTATATTGATCGTGTTTAGATGGTTTGATGTAGCAAAGGCACGAAAGCCGTGATCGCGATTCAAGTGAAGCAGCTAATCCCGCGTTTGACTAGATCTAAAAGGAGTGACTGCTCCTGATTGCTTAGAGTATACACGTACATATACCGAGAGTTTTCGGTGAAACTGGCTACCCCCCTCCCTGCGGCGAAACCAACACAGACACGTACCGCGTGCGTGAGGCTCCCGAGCGCGAAAACTCTCGGTATGTAGTACGAGGTAGACTTTCGGGGAAAATTCGGAAAACTAAGGGACGAAAAAAAGTTTCTTGATATACCCCTCCGAGCAACCGAAGTCTTCATTATTTCTGGGTCACGTAACATGATCGAAAGAAAACTGCGGGATACTTCGCGGAAGACTTTGCTGTATTTGTGAAAGGGAATGAAAGAAAAAATCAATAAATAAATCGGTAGTGGAGTACATACTATATTTATCCACATTTGATGTGTATGTATGTGATATTTACCGCGGATCGATTACAGCTATGAGATCGAGAAGAATACTTTATAGATGTGTAATATCTCTTTACTCGTTATTTTTTTAATTTTTTTCTTTCTCATTATAATCTCTTCTTCTTATTATTTTTCGCTGCAGCATCCGCGCTACTACTACGACAGAATGAGATATGACGAGTTGAGAAATATGTATTATATTACGATCGGAGAATTTAGTTACATAACAATTTTATCTATTTTTGTTACAGGAAGCTGCGTCTCTTATCCTTATCTGAGATAAGGAAGAACGTTATTACGCCTCTAAAGACCGCCGGTATTTTAATCGTTTTATTATTCCTTATCCCCCGAATTCTCTGACGCCTCGTTCTATGGAATTTGCCTACTACCGTCTCCTCTTCTTTTTGTAACCCCCTTTATTCGGTTCTATATATCTTTCTATACGGGACTCGGTCACATTATCTGTCTAATTATAAGAACGTGCAACTCGTTGGTGGCTTGTTCAGCTATTCCGACAATTTTCGTATATATATATACATATATATATATATACATATATATATATATATATTTAAAATACATAGACTGCAGAGCATGCAGAGCTCACTAACGTGGGAAGAGAAACTCTCATCTGGCTACATATGTTCTCGCCTCAATTCGCGTTTCCGTTCCACAATATATTATACACAAACTGGTAGGTATATCATGTTTCTACGATAAAAGGAAAACGAGAACGCGTCTATATGTAGTGTCTATATTTTACTAAAACATGCCAAGAATTCCACAATTTTTTGTTAAACAATTTTTTCCCGTCAAAATGACGTTTTTTGATTTTTATTTTTTTCAAAATCGAAATTATTCTAAATTATATAATTTTATCTGGGAAAAAATTGATAATTTTAAGGATGTTGAAGTGAAAGAAAAAAAAAAGAAAACAGCTTTCTTCGCTTTTAAAAAAATTTGATGAATGATCGCGAAGATTCCACAAGATTTTCAAATATTTCCAGGTTGTAGTGTCGGAAGAATTCTTATCATTTTTTGCTTTTTTTTATATAATTTCTGACCCCAATAAATGATCGGTTCATTGAACTTTCTTTCAGATAGCGGAGAAGGACGTATAAATCTATTTTTCGAAATTCCACAAGATACTTCATACCCGAAATTCTCCAATTTCGAAATTTTGAAAAAGAGAAAGAGATAAGTTTGAAATATTGGCGATCAATTTAAATAAAATTCTTGAAAAGGGAATTCTTCGAAATTTCGAAATTTCGTTAAATAATACATAAATTCGATTATAATCTGTAGACGGAATGACTACGTAGTTGTGCAAGGGGTAGCACCTGCCTGCAGCCTAATTCAGGGTGAATATTGAATGAATGAAAACAATTTTCCCTACCCCCGATATAAACGAGACCCTGTAATATATAGTTTGCCTCTTCATCTTGACGGGAAGTAATATAGGAAGACGTGCCTCAGAGGAAGAAGAAGCCTCTCGTCCAATTTCTCAGTATTAATTCAAACCCTGACCACCACGCCTGCAGCACGCTACGCCGCGCCGTACGCGATTTTCATCTCAAGATAATATACCTACGCGATCTCTGAGACTTTGAGGTTTTCAGAATATAGGTATAGACGCCTCCCTCGCTCTTATTCTTGTCAATATATTTTATTCAAGAATTGAATAACCCGGAAACAGAATGAGGTTCATCCTAAGGTGCGAACTGGATGCTTCTCATCCTTTCACTAACAATTTCGACTATATACTACATCTTTTATTATATAATCTACCTACATATATAATTAAGTAAACCGTATAAAAACATGCATAAAATAAAATTATATTCATGTACAAAAGAAGAGAAGATAAGTGAAGAGGGAAAAAAAAAAAAAAGAAAATGGTCAATTCACTTGTGCGAAAGTCAGCAGGAGCGTGAAATATCACGATCTTCCTCCCACTTTTTTTTTTTTTTTTTTTTTTTTTTGGGGGTGGAAGTTATTTCTTTCCCCAGTTCGTGGTGGCTTTTTACTTAACGGTCTTTTCGTAGGGGTGGTGTGGAGGGGGTGTATAACGGAAAAGTTGTCCACTTATCGACGATCGGCGAAAAAGTTTCTCTTTTTTTTCTTCTTCTTCTTCTTTCCCCTCTCTTTTTTACCTTTGCCCCTATCCGAAAATCTTACCCTTACTCAATGCTTTTTATAAACTCAGACCAATGTATTAGGTATACAAAAAAAATTGGTATAGAGCGATTTTCCTAACGTAGCAATATCAACCCCTCAGTTAACTAAACGATTACAGTTAACCAGCTTTAATCACTGGAGCTTTGATATTAGGGGTTGAAACTTTCGTATAAATTTTTTTTGTAATTATTGTATATAAATATCGAAACCCGACACATGTGGCAAGAAGTCCTTGTAAGGTTCTTTCCAGGTTATAAGTGTATGTACATAGTTAGATATTATCCAAAGTTCCAACATAGAGGGGCTCCTGTATATCGCCTACCCTGGTACATATATGTATATATACATTACATGTGTGCATATATTCACACATATTCCTTATACATATATATGCACGTTTGTAAACGATATACGTATAGTAATAGTATACCAAGGGAATAGATACCTTGGTAGGTATACACCTGGCTCAACTATTTTGTCGCGTGAAATAGCTCGACTAAGCTCGAGCCGGGGGTACACGTTATTAATAATTCCATTAAGCCTTGTGAACGTTAGATATTACCACACACACGTATACCCTGAATGTGTACTAGAACTAGGTACCTACCCTGCCTCCTTAAGTTTCATTTTATTCACAGAGACTAGGTGAAACTGAATTTTTCTTTACGTGCTGCAACTAGCAACGTGCTCTCCATCTAATTTTTCGTTTCGTTCCTAAATTGTAGTTTTTTTTTTCTGTGATCCCGAGAGGATGAGTAAAGTTTCTGAAAGTGGGTACCTATCTGATATCTGCACCTTTCACCTACAGACTACAAGGCTAACTACAAAATATGGAAATCCAGACAGAGGCGAGAAATTAACGCGCGTTTTCGGAGTAACGCAATCAAGAGGGTTTCGGAGTATCAAGGCGAGACTCTCATCGCTTATCAAAGACGTATTCTAAAGAGAAATATTTATAAAACACGGACCCGCGTCTGAAAATCGTATATATACATATGTATAGAAGCTATGGTGTTCCCAGTTGCTCGCGTTGGGAGAAATGAAATTTATCTCCGAGAAGTAGATATATGTACCGAGAGAATTGTGAGAGAATTGACAGGAATATCATCCGCCTAATACTTGTGCTTATCTCATGGAAAGAGGGAGAAACTGGATAAGAAGAATAGGGGGGTTGGAAGGATGCGTCTTTTGAATAGACAGATAATACCCATTTCTGTGAAAACGATAAACTTTATGAAAATCTCTGCACGGAATGAAAATTCCGCGGTTTTTTTCTTTTTTCTTTTTTCTTTTTTTTTTCTACAGGCGTCAAAATCGTCGACAATCTTTCTTCTGTTAGGGTAAAGGTGTAATCCTACATTCGAGCGACAACACTCTTTCAAACCGAACTTAATATCAGTCTTATTCTTCGCCTCACGCGCGTGGTAGTCTCTATAACGATCAAGATAAATATATAAGTAGCCGAGAAAAAAGCAAAAGCAAAAGAAAAGAAAATGAAAAAGCAAAAGAAAAGAGAAGAGAAGAGAAAGAAAAAAGGAAAGGAAAAGAAGCGTGTTCGGTGAAGGTAAAGACATCTTACTTCTACGAGGCTGCAGATTCTCTCACAAACGTGACTAATCTACATTCTAAAAAGCTGTCGACTCTTCTCGCAGCATAAGGAGCTTTATGAAAATCTCCGTCAAACATAAAAGTTAGCGAATATAATATACCCATACCTATACCTATATACAGACTTGAAATATTTCTTCCGTAAAAGACTCAAATACCTAGAATTTTATTTACAAGTTGGATTGTTCATTCCGAGATAAATGATTCGGAGGGCGAGAAGAAAAAATGAATTAAAAAAAAAAAAAAACCCCATGTTGGTTTTTAAAACGCGTTTTTACAATATCGTCTTTCTAACATCGCGCTTCAGGGTCTGGCCGCGGTCGCCTTATAGGCATCACATCGCATCGAAATGATAGCGATAACGTGGTGTAACGTAACCGTGGGGTTTGCTAGGTCGATCCATCATCCGTGATACGCGAGGCTTCCTCCTCGCGGGCAAAACTCGACTCTTGAAGAGAGAGAGCGAGAGAGAATGGTAAAGGGAAAAGGAAAATGGGGGTGGGGTTGTACAAGGGGATGATGTAAGTAGGTTGGGTTACCCCGAGGAAACGTGAGGCGTAAGGGCGAGAGACGAGAGGCGAGAGGTTCGCGGACTCATTTATCAAGCGCCGATGAAGTTGTTAGTCGGGCTGTTCTAGCATACGTAAACTTTCTTGCTATCGCACGATCCGAGCAACGTCTTGTTAGGATCACGTCGACCGGAAATGCACCGGGTCCTCGGATCCGTAACGACCGGTTAGCCGTTTTCGAAAGCTGCGAAGTGTAACGGGGTCGCTAGTCCGTCCATGATCCTTCCTTTATTCCTTTATTCCTTCGTCACCGTTATAATATCATATTAACCGCAGTAGGGTATGAATAGGTGGAAAATTTACTTATCGAGTTATCACTCCTTCCGATTTCTTGGACCCATTTTACACCCCGTATTTTATACCCCAATACTGTGAGGGGTAGTTCTAATATACATATAACTACATGTATGTCCTCTAGGGGTCCTTAATTTGATCATTTTTGAATTTCAATGCTCAGGGATCGTCTCCAAATCCATGTACACAAAAAAATGTACCCAAAGCCTCAAGTTCCTATCTCAATATCCTAAGTACATAATATATACCTATATATACCTATATATACCTATATATACCTATAGATCCCCTGTCACCGGTTGGCTTGACTTTTACACGGGACACCGTCGTCAGAATCGGACTTGACATCGTCGTCTGGTATTGAAATTAAGCGGGTAATGCCCGAAGAGGAGGGTGCGCAGGGGTGTTCCCGAGGGACTGAAGGGGGATGAAGAAGGCAAAACGAGTCATTTTTTTTTTTTTTGCTGTACATCTTTTTTGCTCATTCTCACTTTGCCATTCCCTCCAATTTCTCTCTCCTCTCTCCTCTCTCTCTCTCTCTTTCTGCTCTTCTACCTCAGCCCTTTTTTCCGCTTTTTTTCCTTTCCTTTCCTTTCCGGTTTTTCCTTTTTTTTCCTGTCTTTTCTTTTGCGCAGTTTTTATCGGGGGTGATGTTATTGGCTTAGTTGACTCGGGTGGGATAAGAACGTCTAAATTCGTATATTCTTCGTGGGCAGGCAAGAAAAATACACTGATCAAATTTTACCACCCGTTTTCCCGCTTTCCCTCTTTTACCTATAAACAGCTAATACGGCATGTATATGTATTATACTGCAGTGTATAAGCTCATTCGGTGCCTACGTTCCGTATTCCAAATGATCTAACCGGTAAATCTTCACTCTGTACAGTGAAGACTACTTTTCGGATGTATGTAGGTATACCTACTACAGTAGGTACGTGTATGTGCACAAATTTGAAAATCAACTAACGAAGTAGAACGGGGCCGCGTCAACTCGTACGAAATAATCCACTCAAATAAAACCGGGCAACGAATTTGAAAAGCGAATTATAAGCAAGGTGGGTGTATAACGTACCTATATATAGACGAAAAACTGAAAATGAAAATGAAAATGAAATGAAATGAGAAGCAGAAAAACGAAGAAAACCGGAAAAAAAATTCCTCTCATTTAAAAACGAGGGGTGAGACTATATACTCGAATATCTTCAATCCTTATACACAATACGTACGCATTGCGGTTATTCAACAATAAATTTTCGGACATAATTTTGCATTTCTTTTTTTTTTTTTACTTTTCGGATTTCAGTTTCGTCGTGATTTTAACTGTGATATGGAATTTTCCGGTTTTTTTTTCTTTGCATGTTTTATGAACGAAGTGCGATACGTTTTTATGTCTTTTTTTTTTTTCTTCCAGATGTGAGGGAAATACGAGGAGGAAAAAACGTGTTTGATAAATTTATGAAAATATGTAGGTACCGTATACGTACTATGTATACGTGTACCTATGTTAAAGTGTAGGTACCTATATATACCGCAGTTGTTGAAGGGTTGTGGAAGAAGATGAAGAAAATAAGGTATAGAATGTTGAAGGGGTGACCCTTTCGCCGCCACTTCTGAAAATCGAAATACGAAAGGAATAAAAAAAGAGAGAAAAAAAAAAGGAAAAAGAAAAAAGAAGAAAAAAAGGAAAAACAGAACGAGGGCAGGGAAATTGACCCATTCCAATTCCGTCCGCGAATTTCGTCGCCTTAGAGGCAGTGGGCGTGTGAATCTTACGAATGTCAATCGAGAAGGTATAGCGAGGGTTAGGGAAAAAAAAAATAGAACAAACCTTATATAAAGAGAGAAAGAAAATGAATAAAGTGGATTGTGGAATAATGAATTAATTCGTGTTTCGAAATTGCGAGTAGAATCAAGAGAGAAGAAGAGTAGGGAAAAAAAGAGAAGAAAATCGCACACATCGTTCTATTCCTCATTATTGAGAACACCTCGTTTCGGAAAGAACCAAATACTGACGAGCTTAGATTCTTGCTAAATCAGCAACAAGGGATTGGCACCCCTCGAGTCGAAATTATGGATTTCATGATGCGAATAAGCCCCGGATTATCGGGGGAATAGACTCTGCACACGAGTTTCACTTGGAACGTAAAAAAAAAAAAAAAAAAAAGAAAAAAAAATCAAATTGATAAAGAATTTTCATTCGAGATATAAAATCGAACTCGCGATGTTAAACCGTCGTAAATTTTTTTCTTTTTTTTTCTTCCTGTTTTCCAAAAGAAAAAAAAAAAAAAACAACTTTAGCTACCAGAGATTTCCGAGTTTCTTTGGAATAGCTCAAAGGTTTTTCTCCCAAGGTTCTTGAAAAGGTGAAAGCTAAAGTAAAAAAAAAAGTAAAAATCCGATAAGATGAATCCGGTTACAGTGATCGAGAACCAAAAAAGAAAAATACGACAGAGAGTCAAGCCGTTAAGAATACATTTCTGACATAAGAAATTTATTGAAATCCATGCGTTTCTGCGAAAGAGTTTCCTAATCCCTTTACCTGGTTAGAAAAAAAAAAAAAAAAAAATAAAAAAAAATAATAAGAGAAACGATTCTCCGTATAAGACTTTAACTCTTGGCGTTCGTTTTCAAGCTTAAACGAACAGAAGCTGCTTGATGGTTAAATTAGCTTCATATCCGATTAAGCATTAATACGACGACACCTTGGTTCTTGAAGCGTCTAAAAGGCCCATCAAGACTTCTTCAAAGAGTTGAGAATTCACCGAAGAAATTCACACTCCGGGAAAAGCCGGAATGTGGTTTTTTTTTTTTTTTTTTAATTCCGCGTTAATACGCAGTCGCATGATTCGAGGTATATTTCTGCGTTTTCCGTGGACTCGGGATAAAGCGTTTCTTTTAGAAAAAAATGTCAAAGAGAGACGGAAAATGGAAATAAAATTATAAGAATAAAAAAAGATGAATTTTACCCTTAGAAAAAATAAAAAATTAAAAAAAATTCTCCAACCATGCGTTGTGGAATAAAATCTGCATAAACTCTGTCGAGGAGAGAGAAATGTCGACTGCATGAATAATAATTATCACGTTATATATATATATATATGTATACCATCTGTTTTCAATAATTTATAAATATTTATGTAATGCGTATGGTATATGGTATATATGTATTATGTATGTATATTGTATATTAATGACTTCATCAGAGTTTTATGAGAAAATATCAACGCACGATATATGGAAGTACCTGTGGGCAGGTAGATATTACCGGTTGTTAATTCACGAAGAACGTTTCAATAATATAATTATTCAATCAACGCCCGACGCTTATTCTGGGTCGGTTGAAATAATGGTAATTGTATTTTTAGGATACTTTAACCACACACTAGAAAAATATAAGGTATAGGCATATAATATATATGTATACATTCAGGGGTAGAAATATGATTTGGATGGTGCCAGGCGTCGCGACGCCGAAGCTATTCACCTCGTTTCATATATGCGTGCAGCTGTCGGTCGTTGAAACTCTGATATTAGGGACTAGGACTAGATTCTATATAATAACTAGACGAAATGTTTCAACTTATTATACAGCTGCGAATAATTGAGTTGTTAATTTTTTTTATTATTTTTCCTTTCCTTTTTTTTCGGTTCTTCGAGTTATACTAAATAAGAATTTTTTCATCAGAAAATTTCAGCCTTACCTTAATTAAAAACGAAAATGAAAAGAGAAATATATGTATGCATATTTTCGAAGCATCTCCTTAGTTAATATTCCCGATAATAATTTACATAATATTTGAATTGATTAAAACATGTTTTAATAATAAAAACAGACGAGTGAATAAATAAACAAGTAAATCAAAATAATAATTTGCATTAAACAAATTCAGAACTCCACAGGTGCAGGTAGGTACTCTTTCTCTCTCTCTGTCTCTATAGATATGTATACCAATATATATATATATATATAATACTAAAACATTAACATAAAATGAAATTACTGAGAGCGGTATAAAGAAATCGAGTTTTAAGCTTGCGGGAAACGAGACAGCTGCTGGATTAAAAAGAATTATTTAAATAATAGGCGTATTCTAATTTTCAAGTATGTAAAGCTAATCGCGGATTCGTGAGAAATGTACAAAAAACAAGAAACAGAAATTTTTTTAAAAATATTGATGAATATAAAGTCCGAAAAAAGTAAATGAAAGAATAGGCAAAAAAAAAAAAAAATGTTTATTTAACAAATAAACGTCGAGATCATACCTATATAATCCCGTTGTACACAGAAAAGTGTTATGGCGGTGCCAGCAGTTCTCTTTGACCACTTTAACTCGAGTTTTATATCCGCATCGTTACCCAGCAGCGTGTTATAGCTGGTAGGTACCTATAAACACACATATAGGTACGTATGTTACATACGTATAATAGGTGGGAATACAGCTGTAGGTATACCTATAACCAATTATATAGAATTGTTTCAAATAAACTAGGTAAAAACGAAAATAGCAAAAATGATGAAAAAAGAAAACCAGAAAAATAAAGAAAAGGAAGTAGAGTTGAGAAGAAAATTAACATAAAAATAAAAAACTAGTGCAAAAAAGGTGAAAAAAAACGTAAAAAGAAAAAAAATTGGCAATTATTTTGACAGGGTGAAATTCTCGCGTTAAAACGCGTTGCACCTTTACCTCGATTCAATGCGGATATAGGCAACGTGTATGTATGCAGTATACCTATATATATGTGGTATATATACAAGTGAAAAACCAACGGCGACAACAGTTTCGGACGACCACGTAATGGACACGGTACGTAAAGCAAAAAACCATTCACCTGAATCGGGTAGGATCAAATGGATTAACTTCCGCACGCCGCTTTCGCGACGCGGGTGGTGTTACCGGTCTGGTGGTGGTGGTGGTGTCGGCGGCTAGCTATAACGGTGTTTGAACGAAGAATCGAACAATTTGCGAATAGTGTTGCACAGCGGTGACCACCACAGTTGAAAACAGAAAAAAAAAAAACTGAAAAAACTTTTTAAAAAAACCAAAAAGAAGAAGAAAAAATACAAAATAAAAAAGGAAGAAAAATATAGCCGATCAGCTAAAACGTAAACGACTATAGCTGCAGGTAGGTGTTTTCGCAGCTATATAGATAAAAGCCTCGAGCACCGTATAGTATGGGATTTTCTATGGAATGAAATTTTCTTTTCTTTTTTTTTTTCTCACCCTCGTTTATAGTTTAGAATATCTTGCGAAAATTTCACTCCTAAACATTGGAACTAAAATAAAGAGAGTAAGAAAAAAAATTAAAGAAAAGGTCTAAAATCACCGAAGGGTAGGTACCTACCTATATGTTCATTTAATATACCCAATGAAGACCTGCAGCAAGGCGAGAAGAAACGAGAAGGAAGATTTGAGGGCGCGGGGGATGCTGTGCATTTAGCCGGGGGGGGGGGGGGGGGGGGGGGAGAAATCCCCTCATGAAATAGCCCATTTATTTCTTGGATACGAAAAAGCATGGAAAGCCTTGGAAAACCACCGAAGTAAGGAAATAAGAAGAAGGTGAGGGGCCGACGAACACGAGGAGAATAACGAGGCGGTAATAAAGAAACGCTAATTGAGAATCACGTTTGGTTTTAGTATGCGATTCGCGGATTCATTCATGTAAGAAGATCTCCTTCCTTCTTTCTCTAGTCTTATGCAGCAGCAACAAAGCTTTAAAGCACAACTTAGTTTATTTCTAGCTCTGGTTGAATCGGCATTATGAGCATCTTGACGAATAATTAACAGCTCTATGCTAAATTTTGTTCTGCTCTATATATTTATAACGACCTTCGATTTAAATTGCCGTTAATTTTTTTTTCATTTTTTTATGTGTTTTTTGTTTCACCTCTTCATTTTTCTAGATATCTCAATATTTCCTAAGAGTTGCGTTAAATTAAATGTCATTATATATATATATATATATATATATATATATACTGAGCAACGAGATGAAAATTTTAACGAACACATATTTTCAGTTTCTAAAGACTTTTTCAAATAACTGAAGAGCCTTACGCTAGAAACGACTGAGTGGGAAAAAAAAAACATTTTTTTTTTTTTTATTTTTTTTTTTTTCCACGAGACCAAAAGAACTTCGCCCATTCTTCAAATTCTTGACAAATTCTATTATTAAAATTCATTAGTATATACGGTAGAATGCATGCCTAATTAAAAATCCGTTTCACTGTAAGTGAACGAAAATTTCGTCTGATAGCTTGATAATTTAATTCGTAAAAAAAAAAAAAGCGTAACGCGTGCTTAGCGACGTCAAAAATCTTCTCCATTCGATTTTAATGAAAAATATGAAATTGTTATTAATGAAAATAAAAAAAATCACCGGTTCTTTCATTCTCTGGTTCTCTTACCAGAATATATACGTATATATGATTTCATAAATGTTTTTGGTATTGCTTTGGGATAATAAAAAATTGAGTGGATATTGTGTTGACAATAATGAGCCTCTGGGTTTATATTTCAATTATAATTGTTAATTGTAGCGTGATTGTGAATTAAAACATGATATAGAACCAAAAAAATAAAAAAAAAATGAAAAAAAAATAAAATAAAAAGTAATTTTTAACAGATCGATGAACGTGCGGGTATTTGCTTTTATATATGAATAATGAATGCGTGGCGTTATACCGTATACCGTACAGTTCGATCAGCCGTGGAAAATAGTCAGTTTCCCACGATAGGTACATAAACGAGGTTTGTTCGTATACGTTCTTTCGCGTGAAAATTCACTTTATATTTATATTTATATTTATACCGTGTAAATACGTATGCATATAATACGTTATATATATATAGGTAGCACCCGATATGATGTTTCGCTACAAATATCAAAACGTTCTACATCCCATTGTATATAGCTTATATAGCTGAAAACGTTGGCACGCAAAGTGCAAACAGACGGTGCAAAAATATAAATACATATATACATATATATTTATCTAAGGTATATATATGTATACGAAAAACGAATGAATAAATAAATAAATAAGAGCACTTGAAAATAAAATAAAATAAAATATAATATAATGAACAAATCGACGTAGATATTTATTTATCTCGCGAAATTTTTCAACCTATATAGTATATGGAATAGTATTAGGTATATATAATATGCAGTAGAGAACCCCGCGCATATGCATTCTATAGACCAATTTACGTGAATAAATAAATATCTGTATGCATATATGTACATATATCTAATATACGTATACATATGCAAATGGAAATGGGAAAATATTTATTTTTCATATTTCAGAGATAAAATGATTTCCAGTTTATTGCACCCGATCTAACAAAATATAGTGGATTTACAAAAAAAAAAAAAATGAAATGAAGAAAAAATATATCCTATATATTATAAATGTCGAGCCTGGAGGCATCTGCAGTGGAAACTAAAAAGGCGTCGAATCTAGGGGATGGAGAAGGAAGAGAAGGATGTAGGTGGAACCGGGTCGAGGAAACTTTGTTAAAACCCGTCTGCATTGTAATAGTCTCCCATTTACGGATGCAAATGGCGAAGCATTGAGACCCTAGCAAATACTGGGTGGTGCTGTTAGGTAGTTATAGTCATAAGTATATAGATACGTCTTTAAAAGAGGGATAGAGGTAGAGATAGAGAGAGAATTGACTAAGTATATACCTATTAGTACCTAACGTAAGTTTGAACTAAGAATGAAGCGAAAACGAAAACGAAGACGAAAACGCAAACTAATTGTAAGTAGATAGCTCTTACACCTGAAATTACCTATATATTATATACTGCAGAGCTTTTAGCCCGATCACCGATTACTAATTACCAATTACTAATGACTAATTACCGTCGGCTGTCAGGTACTATAATTAAAGTAACTGCTCGTTAAGGGTGAAAATCGCTGACTTATATACGAAGAAATCGAACGATCAGCTAAAACGTTTCAAATTTTCTATCAAATAATCCTCGACACGTAGGTAGATATTATAGGTATAACCGCATCTATATTATACCTATATATGGTATAACCTATGTATAACCCAATCCCAATGGTAATAATCGATAGTCGAATCCTTCTTTTGGCAAAGAGGCGCACGTAGCTACCTGCCTTCCATATACCATCGAAACATACGACCACGTACATTTAGCCGAGATAAAACCAATTCGAGTAAACGTGACAATTTTTTAAAACAATATACCCATACACACACTACGTCCGCACCATCTGCTCTGACTAGGTACCAATTTATTTATTTATTTATTCATTCATTCATTCATTCATTTATTTATGTAATTTTTTTTATTTTTTCTTTCTGATCCCGCGTTTAATTTTTGAATCCTTCCGGCAGGATTTCCCGTACTATCCGTCATCTTAAATAGAATTGCGAATCAGCAAAGGGGACGTAAACCGCGACTAAACAAACTGGAAACAAACGCGTTGACCATTGCGGTCGTCGGCCCGCACAAATACCGTAGAAACTCTAATTAATTATATACCTTCTACAACCATAGTCCACCGTTTTACATTGTTCATTGTTTGCTCGTAAACATGTGATATAGTTCCCAGGATGATGACCGACTATGAGGAACAACGTTGTCCATAATATATACAGGTGGGTATGCAAAGTACTTTAATCCGGACTAAATGTTCCGATGATAATCGTTTGAAATTAAATCATTTTATTTGAGTATAATTAATTGTTCATTAATTTTATATGCCTAAATTTTCTTTCCTCAATTCTAAATTTTTCTTCTTCTCATTGTTCCTTTTTTCCTGATCGTCGCGTTGAATTAGGCGTTGAAATATACACCCTACGTACTACTTGGTATCATAAAAAGTCCCGGTGCACAGATTTATTGCCATATTCAAACACATCGCGTGCAGTAGGCTACGTAGGTACTGGAAGCTAGCTTAGCCGAGTCGCGCTACCGCAGTGCATAATAACGAGCTAATACAGATATGTGCAGTTGATAAATATTTCATAGAATGATATAGGAAAGAGTAAAACTATAGAATAGGGACTAGGGCGTCTGTGGTTTATCGTTTATATTATTTGGGAGAAATTACAAAAGGTAATAAAAAACGGAACAAATAAACAAAAAAGAAGAAAAAAATGAAAAAAAAAAAAAAAAATTCGATACAAGTTATAGAGAAACGAGCGGATTAAACGTGTCGTAGAAATGTGTATATGCTACCTGCCCATTTTTAGCACATATGGAAGTTCTGGTCATTTTTCTTCTTCCTCAATATATACCTATTTCTCAATTATTTCTTGTATATAAAATATACCTATATACATGCGATATATAAGCTAGCTACTCGTGGCGTATATACGGCAAAGCGATTAATAAAATATACAACCCACCCCCAATACCTATACATCCATTATTTTCTAGTTCGACCCCCGCGGGTTTATATATAGACGATTCGTTTCGAATATACGATGATAATGTTCGGAGGGGAGAGAAAAAAGAAAAAGAGATCGGTAATTACATCGGGTTATTATTTGCAAATCGAATATCAGTACATTTTTTTTTACGTAGTATGTATGTAGGTCTACGTATGTATTACGATGGGGTCGCGAAAAATCCAGCTGTTATATCAGTTCCGGATCTACCTACCAAAATCAAATATGATCTGTTCGAAGGTACTTCCGCTCCACGTAACCGCGAAATTAAGCCTTTTCATAATTTATCATACAGGTATACCCACACATGCATATCGGTACATATATTCACGTATTCGCTCTATATTCGGGAAGGGTTGAAACGTACGAATCACTGTCAAAACTTCATATGTTATATAGCTATACCTACCCTTAGCTTATTTTCATATTTCGCTATGATTTCTACCGGATAGAAGTTGAATCAGTGTCCGTTGAGCAAACGCACTCTACGTCTATATACATTGTACATATACGTACGTAATTTAATATAGTTATACATGAGGGAGAAAACTCTTTCGAAATACTACGTAAAATATAATTTTCGCCAAAAAGCACTACGAGTACTACGAGGAGCAGAGGCATAAACAGCGAGAGGTTGAATTCGTTAAGGGAAAAGCAGCCGCAACCCTCGAATTTATATATGTGTATATCTCGATCTACACGAACTTGGTCAGAGTCCTGCAGGGTCCGTCGTAACGAGTGGTTTACCAGGGTTGTGCGGTTGGACGGTAGAGGCATTTTCTCAGATAGTAAAATAATTTTAAAACAATTTTTTTTTTTTTTCTATTTTTCTTTTTCTTTTTCTTTCTAAGCGAGAGTATAGGATATAGAAATAAAGAGTTAAGGAACTCGAAATGATGTTTTTTTTTAACATGAATCAACTTTATTCGAGAGTGAAATTTCTCGCGAAGAGACGATCATTTTTCACACGTTATAAAATCGAGGAACTAATTGAACGAAGAAGAGTGATGGTATGAAATTTGGAATAAATTTCTTCCCCGTTTCTTCGTTCCATGATATAGGGGTCGTGCCGCGAGAATGTATCATAATAAAAAATGAGCGAAAATAAAAAACTAAAAAGCGTAAAAAGTGGGTAACAATGTTAAGAAAAGTATTAAAGTCGAAAATATTTCTTCCTGCTCGCTATTTAAGTTTCAATCAATTCCGCGTTTGATCGATCGATCCGAAAAACCCCATAGCTCGGATGGCCTCCGATTAACCCGAACCTTTATCTACTTTGAACGAAGCGTCGAGGAGGCGCTAGGCACCGAACCTCGGCCCAGTATATTTTCTCTAGATTCTAGAACCCGGCCGAGGTAGCTGGTATAGGAGGTATGGGAAGGTTTAAACCTTATCTGATCTCTTTACGGCAACGACGCCCATTACCATTGATCGTTGATGATGATTATGTGTACGTATGTACCCACCTCGGAAGAGTTACGAAACAATTTCAAAGTATATAACCGTTAATTGTTCAACTCCAGCCGCCTCATTACTCATCCTCCTTATTACTCTCCGTTTAGTGCACAACGTGATACCCACTACCTTCTACTACCGCACTTATCTCACTCTAATATCTTATCTCTGCGTATATGAAGATATAGTCAGTACCTGGGTACCTTTAGCCGTATTTGTATACAATACGCGTACTACATGCATGTAGTAGGTATGAAAAGATTTCATCATCGTATTATTTCATACTCAAACAGCAGAACCAACCATGGAGGAGATTCCATACTCTGTAAATAATAGCCAAGTTGTAGATATACGGTATATGAAGGTATGATTACACCCTGGATTTTCTTCTCTCTACTGACTACTCTACTCCTTCTCTTTTGAGGCGAAGAATTGTGCCAGTCAAGGTAAAGGCAAGGCAAGGTAAGCCAAGGTACGGTAAGGTAAGGTGAGGCGAGTATCGTCGTGTGTAGCCTAGCAAGCAATATGGGTATATAAATATCATAAATAATACAGTACTGGGAACGAATTCGTCGGCTATGGTGGTGCTGGTACCAAAGAGTGGGAGTTACGGGGGTTTGGGGTCGGGGGTTGAAGCCAGCTCCCTCAGGTGGATTAAATAATGCAAGAAACAAATAGCACTCTGCTTGGATTGTTTCCCAGTTGCAAGCAAGCAAGCAAGCAAGAAAGAAAGGAAGAAAGTAGGTAGAAGGTAGAAAGAAAGAAAGAAAGAAAGGGAGGAAGTTAGGTGGGTAGGCAGGAACGGGGAAAGAGTGGTTGATTAAACCGTTCTACCTTTAGCTCAGATTTTTATCCCGCAACTTTGAACCCCCCTCAGAGTGAGCTTTCTCCTAATTTGTTTGTACCCTGTAGACACGGGCGTCTATTTTATTATTACACCAAATTTTCCTCGCTCCTACCACAGTGTGGTACTAAAACAGAAACAGAATTGAAAAACGTTGTGATTCTTTGATTGAACATTGAACTGAGAAAAAATGACGAATTGTTAGAATAAGTTTATAATATACGTGTAGTACATGAATATATAATATATAATATAGAATATAGTATGCATATAATGTGAGTAAATTTAATTTAAGGAAAAGTGGCGGTAAAATAAATAGCGAGAAGAAAGTGTGAATAAAAATTCTTTAGGTAATCCGAAAACAAGAAGATGGTCTCGTTCTAAGGTCTGTGGCAGTAAAGTTTATTTTTCATAAAAATAATTTCACTTTTTTTCTTTACGGTAACAGAGAAGTCTCGTCTCGTCTGGCATGGCATGGCATAGCATGGTATGGTATGGTCGAGATCCTGAAAACTCATTAAAGATTTACGATTAAGCGTAAATATAAAAAGCGAGAAGGTATAGACGTAGTAGGTACCTACGTAGGTACATAAGTAACTAACTATAACCGGAGTAAGTAGATAGGGTAGGTACATCTTTTTATAACAGACAGATATATATTCAAGATGATGCAAATAAGAATAATAATAATAATAATAATAATACGAATGAGAAGAATGAGAAGATCTGACGAGATTCCAATAATCCAAACTTTTTCACCCTTTGTAATAAATCATTCCGTACCTACCTACTATACTAAAATCCGTTACCCGTCCGCCAAACCATCGTCTATTTAATGGAATCGATTAACGTTCATATTTCTAAAACTGTCTGATAGTAGAAAACACTCGGAAGGTGATTAACCGCATGATTAACTCCCTCGTATAACATCTTTTCATATTATATACACCTATATGATACGTTTTTGTGTTTCTTTTTCCAACCACCTCTTACATCAGATTAATTATTTCTACTAATTCCCTTTATTTATTGACGAAAGAAAGAAAACGCTAGACGACTTCTTCGTCTTCTTTAAGAGCACCTAAAACGGTAATAAAAATTAGTAATAGTCTACCCCGCTTACAACTACTACATATTTATCACAGTACTTCCGAATTCGGGTTGATATAGAGAGGCGAGATCCCCCAGCTATGCATATTGTATAGAGAAAACCAACCACACGGGTCCAGATAACCGGAAGTGGGTATAGAGACGCGTATAAATCTATAAACCTATAAACCTTATAACACTAACATGAAGAGGCAACCTGCAGTGATGGTCTAAGCATTGTACAACACGATACCTAAACGTATGTGTGTCTATTGTGTGGGTATATCTATACGGGGGTGTGTGCATATGCACATTCGTAGTTTGAGGGTCTTGGAAGGCGTTATACACTCGGTGTTAAGGTAGGTATGGTATGGTAAGGTACATGAAAATCCCATAGTGTTATATTAATACCAGAGCATAAGGAAAGTTATAAAGGGTTGTCAAGCCCGTGGTAAAATAGCTTGGGGTTGAGAAAGCAGAAGAGATAAAGAGAGAGGGTAGTGCAGCAATTTGCACTCGACGCTGTCAACGTGGACTTCGCATTAAGCTTTATTAAACTCGTATAAACTGTTTAATTTAAAGTTACACGAGAGGATTATCACGAACTTGGGAGAAGCAGAGCTTTGGGTGACTCTCGTAGCAAGAGAGAGAGAAAGAGAGAGAGAGATTGAGAGACGGGGGTAGGTACGTAGGAAGTTATGATAAAAGGAATAAGAGAGTCCCCCTCCCCCTCGTCCTTCGTCTTCTTCTTCTTCTTCTTCAGTTAATTCAAACCATATTTACAGGGGTATATATATAACAGAGCTTTAATGAGTTATATACGTAAGACAGGTGGTACCGTAGTAGTTTACGTTGTTATTAATAAACGAGATGACGTTAGTGGATTAATTGTCCCAATATCGCGTTGTTAGAAATTCGCGTTCTAAAACCGGAGCAAAGTTTCGTTTCCATGTGGATTTTCTCATTCGGTAGGTACCCATATACCTATCCGCGAAATATACACTGCAGAAAAATTTTGTTGCCAATTTTTTGGTGGTTTTAGAAAACGCAAGAAGAAAGTCAAATTCAGTCAGGCAGGCAGTCAGGCAGCCATCTTGGCACCAAACTTCTCTTCCATACAGAATCCAGAACGCGTATTGTCGCCGGGCCAAGAGAGTCGTGATACAAAGGCATTTAGCCAACAATAGAGCTCGTTCTGTGATATAAATTAAGTCAAGTTTCACAGCCACCAAATGGAGCCTAGGCGCTAGCGGTGGACCCTGAAGTGCAACAGGGCTACTATAGGCTCAGACCTTACGTACGTACCCTCTTTGGCATCTGCATTTAACCTTTTGCACCGCAATGCAATTTCGCAATGGGGTAAACCTTCCCCTAAATTAAAACGATTCTTGCCATAAAACGAAGAAAATAAGACGAGGGAAAGAAAACCTGGAGAAGATATATCCGCCGTTGTGAAGGCACACATGTATCCAAGATTTGAGCGAATACTGCGGTGAGCTTTGTGCAAAATCGTGCAACAATTTTTTTCCGTGATGGAACCAAGAGTCGCAAAGCAAGGAAAAAGCAAGGCATGGCAAGGTAAGGTAAGGTAAGGTAAGGTAAGGTCTGGTCTGGATCCAAGTCTTTGCTTTTATTTTATCGACCCCCGGCAACGAAATTACTTTGCATAAATTCAACCCCTTTAGAGGTAAGGAAAGTTGGCAAATTGAAATCGATTGTTGTGCTTACGAGAATATTCCCTATATTTTATTTTATTTTATTTTATTTTTTTCGGGTAAAGGGGGAGAGAGAAAGAGGAGGCTAAGGGTTGACGAGAATACTTCAATTCCTCATCTTCTTTTATATATGCAAAATTTAATTGCATTGTTTTATTTATTTTTTATCATTCATCATAAGGCCGTGAACTAGATTCTACAAGAAAAAAGAAAACCAGAAAAATCGAAATTTTATGAAAACCCACTAATCTACAATGAAAGTAGAATTCTCAGAGATTTGTTCTGTTGCCCTAGTTTAACACACTAGGTTTACTCCATTCATTCAGCTTACCTTCACCTCTACACTTTATATCATAAAGAATTTGCTAGGATTTTCACGGTCTAGGCATGCGCGTAAAAGACTATAAACTACTACCCTTTACTGCTTCTGCTTCTACTACGATTTATACACGGGAGTTGCGCGTGTATTGGTACATATAAATATACACATATATATATAATATGTGTACACGTGTTCCTGGTGGAAGAGAATTTGTAACAAAGGTGGAAGTTATGCAGCTCGCACGGTATCATGATTATCCGTGCTTGTGTACCAGCAACGCTTCGAAATTGCACGGATATCTGAACACCATGTTACATATGCTCATCCTTTCACATATGTAGGTATATCATGTACCGATCCTCTAATTCTATAGTCACACGTGTTGCACAACGAATTAAACAAAATATAGTAGAAAATTCATTGAAATCCGATATAATCATCGGACGATTAGACATACCTAGGTACAGGTAGGTACGTTGAACTAAAATCGTCGATATAAACGAGAAAAAAAGAAAGTAAAACGGCTCTATATTCGTTTGTGAATTTACATTATGAGATACTTATGGAGTAATGGCGTTGAATCAAATACTGTTTATGTTACTATCCTGTGTAATTATTTGGGTAAATATTTTTCGGTGTATATATATGTATGTACCTATTATATATACTTATAGCTTGGAACAGCGCGATTAATGAGAAACATATTTGAGTCTGTGTTTGACGCGGCGGTTGGGTAAATGGTAGGAAAAGTTTTCTCGTAACAACCGAATAGCATTTCGCGAGAGTTGTTCCCTGAGTTTAACGTTCTTTAGAAAGTTTCAAGGCGTATTCCTCTAATTCGACCCGATGAAACGGCGAGCTTGTGCAATCAAGTGCCTTGTTTATCGAGATATCTCGAAGACTCCGTAGCTACTCTGAATTTAAAGCACAACTGAGAGTAGAAGAGCCATAAGGAAGGTTGTATGTGTAAAGTCAATTCCCAGGTATTACTGAGAGTCCCAGAGTTCAAATATACCTTCAGCCTCAATAATACCGAATCAGACATCAAAGTTATCAGCCAGATACCTAAATTGGAAAGCTTTGTTTAAGGGAAAATCAAAGCCAATAGAGCTCGTTCTCCTATTTCCAAATATATAAATGGATGAATTCTGACGAAAAATTGTAACAACGCGATATACTGATATTTATATTTCAAATACAACTTTCGTCGGCTTCAAAGCTCGCTGCAAATTCAATTATATTACGCATATCTGTATTGGATATACAAGAGCAAGTTGTCGATTAATTAAAAATAACAAATAACATCCAGGGTAGCTTTTGCTGCGAGTAAGTATTTCGAGAACTCTGTGAGCTTTCGATCGCGATAATAGTATAGAGTTTGTTCTACAAGTTTAAAGAAAATAATAGAGAAAGCCATCCGTCAATTATTCAAACATTCATTAATTCATTTATTCATTTATTCATTTATTCATTTATTCATTTATTCATTTATTCATTTATTCATTTATTCATTTATTCATTTATTCATTTATTCTTTATTAGGAAAGTTATGTTGTATTAGGTTCGATTATCCAGGTTTAGCCAAGAGAGAAACTAAGCTATGCCGTAACGTTTGACCCTAGCTAGCCGATAATTTCAAGTCCAGACCATCGATCGATCGATCGGCTACGGCTCGTTATTCAAATATTAATAATCCGGATCACCGCAGAACGCAAAGCCGAACCTAATTCCCTGGAAATGACAAGCTGCGATAATACAGCTGCAGCTGATGGTCAAAAGAACCCTTTTTTATTTCTTTTTTTTTTTTTACAGATTATTGAATCAATACATGGATAGCAAGTAACTATATAATAGGACAAAAATTGGGTTATTGGTCCGATAATCGGCGTTGACCGAAATCGCTCTCTGCAGTATAATAATAACACGCTATATCTATATATCTATAGGTAGGTACGTATGTATATATATGTATGTATTACCCAAACCAATCGATGCCACGTGATTGGCACTTTGATAAAATGGTATTGACCGATCGTGTAATGGTTGTGCAAATAGTAAACAGCATAAAGTAATACGCATATACGCATACGTCTAAATATAGGTATATATAGGGTTGCACAGTTGATTGCGGTGTTTTGATCACAGAAGTGGTTTTAGCCCGTCGTTCGTTCATTGGTATGAGTCAAATTTGACTGTTTAACATTCGCGACATCTGGGTACGTGCTAATTAGTCATTCATTATTAACGCCCCTACAATCAGCGACTGTGAAGCTTTGCAGGTGAGAAATTTTCATGCACGTGTTTCCACGAGACCCTCGTTTTCGCTCGTTTGATCCTTGAAAAAATAAAAAAAAATGAAAGAAAAAAAAATTTTAAAAAGGAAGAAAAAAGACCTTTTCGACCTGAACCTTTCTTCATCCTTTCTTTTTTTTTTTTTCTCATTGCGCGATACCAAAGTTCATTTTTGGTGATAATTTTTTTTTTTTTTTTTTTTTGCGGATAATTATCGCCGTGTGTTAGATATTTCGTACGACTAATGCCATTATCTGGCGTGGAGGTATGAGACTGATTTTATACACTCGAGGGAAAGAATGAAAGAAAAAAAATTGAAAGAAAAATAACAAGACGAAGGAGAACAAGTTTTTCGTATATTTCGCCCAGTATTAAGAGCTCGAAGTAAACGGAGAGATAAATCCGCTATCTGAACCACCTTTGACGACTTAACTCTCTTTCATAAAGCCCGAAAGATATCCGCTGGTGGTGGGAATAGAATAACGAAAATATGATAATCCTGTTATAATCGCGTTTTCTCTTTTCTTTATTTTTCTTAATTTTTTATTTCGCATTTCTTTCATTCCATTCGAATATCTCTTATTCTTATATTACTATGATGAAAAGTCTGTCCAATCGAATTAGTATACAGGTGGTAAGGTATGAAATTTGTACGCGCGAGAAGAGAATTTGAATGTTTAAAATCGGAGTCGATTTATTTAT
The DNA here is from genome assembly GCA_963992785.1 of Tenthredo livida. Classification (NCBI taxonomy): domain Eukaryota; kingdom Metazoa; phylum Arthropoda; class Insecta; order Hymenoptera; family Tenthredinidae; genus Tenthredo; species Tenthredo livida. Next base: position 1,884,210 of record OZ023071.1, on the reverse strand, counting down.
TTATTTATTTATTTTCTTGTAGCTGTAGCTGAAGCTGAACCTATACCTCTGCACCTGTACGAACCGGGACGAAAATCGTCCGTAAAAATGTAAATCTTTAAAAAGATTCAGTCTGGGTATCGTTTTGAGAATAATTCAAACGGCCGCCACGGGTCGTCCAAGCTTTAAGTAAATATATGCGACTGGGGGAAAATAGAAAGAGATAAAAAAAAAAAAAAAAAACGTCCCAAGGAGAGTTCGAACTCTCAAGCTAATAATAGCGCGAGCAAGCAAAGCTGCTTTTTTCCATCGTGAGAGAAAAAAAGAAGAGAAAAAAAAAAACGAAAGAGGAAAGAAGGAGGACCCGAGGCGAAAGAAACCCGGCTAGGCACCAGAACCTCTGGACCCTTCGAAGCTGGAAAGAAATTCATCCGGTGTCGTTGAAAAATGCAGAGAGACGCGGGACATCTGGTAGACTCGAAGATCTTCCAAGATCCTGTCTCGCCTTTTCTTCTTCTTATTCTCCTTTTTCTTCTACAGTTTTGCTCTACGACGCATGGGATGAAGCCCAGTGACTGACACCACCCTCCCGTGATTTCAACGTGTTTCAACAGACCTTCGACTAATGTATTACCTCGCTCACTGAGCCATGAAGGCTAGACTCGGAAATCGGCACGTTCGGAAAATCCCTTCCGATCGAAGGGGCTCGACGAAAATATGTCTGCTAAAATTAGACGAGATGCACCTATATTCGGGTGAAAAGTTCAAAGGATAAAGACGCTGAACATATCCACGTCGTTCGAAGAAGTTTCATTTCAACCAGAGTCCTGCAGTAAACGAGGGAAATGTTCGTCTCGATATAATATCGATTGGTTATATTTTTTCGGAGTATTCTCATAATCTGGCGTGCATGGAAGGTTTCAAATTTGGACAGCGTAACAAAATCTCGAAATTCTAATATCCTGAAACAGGAGGATTAATTAACAGCCACTAATTGCACTAGGCTCGAGTAAATTTGGCACAATACTCGATACTTGATCATAAATCTGCATTATATCCTTGTAACGTATATTACATGGCCTGCCTGGGTAATGGAGATATGTGTAGACGTCGTTCATGTTCCAAAATTGGTAAACCAAAAGGTCCACGGGGTTCCGGGCGTGTAATAGATATATGTGACCAGACCTAGAACTTTTCGCATTAGTGTTGGTCAACGACTATAAATATTTTGCAATTTGGCGTGTGATCGTTGGGTTCGATTCCCGATAATTCCCGGTCCTGTTCTACGGAATATGTATTCGAATAAGAGAGCGAGAGAGAGAGAGAGAGAGAGAGAGAGAAAGAGATATAGAGATTGAGTTTCCAGATTTCTATAGATACTCGGGAAATTCAAACTTCCGTTAGTGCCTAGTAGCGAAATTTATGATTGCATAACCCCCCGTTATTGTTATTAGGTTTGAACGTAACCGCGCGTTTAGCCATAGTTAAACCCGACGTGACGCAAGTTGTTTCCTAAACCGCAGTAACTCGATGGAGTAATTATATGTGGTTACTATACTACGTGGGTATGCATGTCTCCATTCATTCCGAAACATGTGTAAATTGGTAAAGGCTCGTGTCGGGCTCTGTTCTCCGTGCACGACGCACGTTAACCTGGTCTAGTCGGATGATGGTTTAAGGCAAATCCGCGGTTGAATAGTCGCTCTCACTTTGCCATTCGCAAAGTTAACGTTATGTCCATAATCCGTTTACTCAACACTGCAGAATTATGCTAACGTAACATGAAGAGGAGCGAAAAACCACATTGTCCCTCGTCCTCTCCGCACGGTGAAAAAGATCCAGAACTAAGTGCGGAAGAGTCCATCCAGGAATGAGGATACACCAGGTCAAACCTGCAGCGCCGTTTATGAAACGTGACATTTGACATTTTCAAACCGGAAGCGTGGCCGAATAAACGGAACTCCCAGTTCTTAGTCGTGAAAACTTTGGACCCCCGAGAGGGATCCCTCGGCTTGTGGTTATTTCTTGTCCAAGTTTTCCTCTCTTGCGGTCTAAAATCGTGTCGTCAGCTGCTCTCGCATTCAAAGCACTACGATAAAAAGACAAACTCCTATTTCACTCACTTCTTCCTCCTTTTTTTTTTTCTGTTCTGTTTTTTGTTTTGTTTGTATTATTCCCACCGCGCGCACAGCTCTTGCTCTCCTGTTTCTTTCCTGATGTGAGTCCCAGACTCCCTTTTTATTTTCCCCTGCATTCTTAAAATCTTCCTAATTATACAAAATGACGAATTCTTCAGCCGGAGTAAAATTTCTGCTGATTCATACGCGTACACGTGCGGATGCATGTAACACCGTGAATTCACACTTTCGACAACACACTGCACTGCAGTGCAACTCCGAACGGATTCCAATTCATAATTAAGAGACACAAACCGAACACTTAGCGCAATCGTGCAAACTGTATTAGCACTGAAAGATAGCATCGTTCAACGACCTCGCAGATCTTGGTATATGTGTGTTTTCATAGCCAATACGTACAGACCATTGCAGTATTAAACGACAATGTGTTTCTGTGACAGAGGGTGATTTCTTTTCCTCCACTATCACCCCGCTTTTCTTCGCGGTGCCTTGAAAGACGGAAATTGAAAAATTGTAGATGAACTGCAGTAGAAAGCATGAAAGAGAGGGAAAGAGTGAGAGAGAGAGGGGGGGACAAGACTATCGACTATCTATACTTCTTTTTTGATTTCTTGCTGTTTTTGTATTACTTTTTTTGTCTTCTTCTTCTTTTTTCTTTTGTTTATCCTACAGGCCTTCGCTCCGGGCAACCCGTAGTAGCCATAGCGATAGCAGAATGAGAAACTATCGGGTCTATTCGATAATTACCCTGGGTGGGCATCCCAGGACCTGAAACCAGACAGCATTCTCATCCCACTGGCGTGATTAGTTTTCCGAGACTCTCAGCGCGAGGATGGGTAGTAATTGTGTGCGCGTCACTCGACGAACGAGACCCTGCTGCAGTCCAGTGCGGGTGGAACTGCAGCTCGATGATCATGCAGCTATGTACCTCGTTTCAAAGCAAATAGGGGGAAAAAGGGAAAAAGGGAAAAAGGGAAAAAGGGAAAAAGTGGTATGGGGTTCGGGTTGGGTTGGGTTGGGTTGGGTTGGGTTTGGAATCAAGCGCGCGGGTGTGATATTGGAAAAATTAGTAGGAAATGACCGGTAAAATTTCACTCAACAAAGCCTTTATTACTAGCAGTGCGTTCCATCAGTTGAAATACCAATAAATACATCAATTCTCATGGATGCTGATCCGGGAACGAGATTAAAGTCATTTACAAGTTCTGCTTTGTGGTGTTATACCCCAAGTTCATAAACCTCTATGAATTTTTTTTGGCTTCAACCACCGGCGAAATGAAATATCTTTTACACGGTAGGGTATATAGGTACGTTGATACGTGCACTTAGTTAGATGGTTACGAGGAGTCCTTATACTCGTCTGCGGGTCTATAAGGAGAGAATAAGAAGGTGGTCCAGCACCGGTGCTCTTCTCTATTGCGACTCTTGTCAGTGGCTGAGGACACCTGGAGGTCTTTGACTCTATTTTTCTCTCTTGACTTACATGTCTCCTCTTATATGTGTACGTACTGAATTCGGTACTAGAAGGAGGAAAGAGAAAAGAGGCAAGAGGAAACAGGGAAGAGGGTTGAGGGTGGGAGGTGGGAGGTGAAGGGATGAGGCTCACCAGCGACGACTCTCGACGAAGATCTGAATAGAATTTCACCTCTACGAATCTCTTCCTGAATATTTCTCAAGCTTTTTCGAACCCTCTGACCCCCGACCCTGTACCTGGTTCCACTCCGACAAAATATGAGCAGAACTAGCTGGGCAAAGGGTGCCAGAGATCTCGCGACCCCAAAAATTCCGAGTTCAAAATCCGGGAAAGGTTCGCGTATAGATAAGTGTTAATTAAAACGTTCTCCTCTCGTACACTTCGATGCATATACCTTGCCGAGAGTATGAAAAAAAAAAAAAAAAGAAAAAACCCCTTTGCGATTTTTTCGTTTATTTCATTTTTTCTCTTTTTCTTTTATATGTAGGCTCATAACACATATACACACATATTTTTTATTCCAAGTTCATCCGAGGTTTTCCTTTGCCTTTGCCACTCGTGGAATTTAACGCGGTTGGTATGAAAAAAAAAAAGAAAAAAAAAAGGAAAAATTTCCAGACATTTTTTACATTACGATTATGAACACAAAATTTTCGTTACATAACCCGGGAGGAGGTGGTAGCCTTTGGGTTAAAATATCTCGCGAATAGAGTTGATACGTAGGCTAGTACTTATATAAGAATAGAAGATTTATTTTATTATATAATTTTACGTAAACCCTTAGTTGATCCGTAGGTGTAATTATGTAGCAGTTCGTATAGAGATGAAATATAAGCTTTTGTTGGAAATTTCAGTTCAGTTCTATATAGCAATGGTATTGTAATAGTACATATACCTAGTAGCAATAGCAGTAGCAGCAGTAACACGAATGTACAAAGGTCAAAGGGCGGGCCTCGTATAGAGGAGTTTGATTCGAATTCAGTCGGTCATCAAACACTTTGAAAGTGTCCCTTTGAGCTTGAAATTTTTTTTTCCACCCTGACAAACTTCCAAGAGCAAAAGCTGCGAGTTTTTTTCTTCTTCGTCGAATATGAATATTCTTCTTTCCTTGGGCGAGGAAACAAGAGCGAGAGAAAGAGATGGAGCTGGAAGGCGTAGGCCAAGGGAGGAAAATAGAGGCAAAGAAAAGTAAAGAATATGAAAAGTAAGAAAAATAAGAATATGAACGAAAAGTAGAAAGAAAGAAAAAAATCAAGAAAGCGAACAACTTTCGCGTTTGAAAGTCGCGGCGAATTTTCACCTGGGGATTGTCAATTGCGAAATCGCATTGTCGGGGCGTAACTTCTACTTCTTCTTCTTCTTCTTCTTCGTCCTCCTCCTTTCTATGAAATCATCAAGACAACCATGGTGCAGAGAGGAAGAAAGAAGAAGTAAAAAAGTAAAAGAAAAAAAAGAAAAGGAAAAAAGAACCGAAAAGTGAAACGGGATCGCTGATTATATTAAACTGTAAAAGTGGCTTGAATCTAATTGCTGATATCCCCAACGCTCGCGTTCGTCTCTGATCTCGCTGGGGTAGGTAGATACGTTTTATAAATTCATACTTTGAAATATTAAATCCAAAAAATATTTTCATTTCTCTCGATCTGACGGCTTATATACGGTATACACACGTGTGGGTGTGTATGTATGTATTTATTTATTTATTTATTTATGTATGTATTCATGTGTGCCTATGTATGTAAATGCAGGTATAGTAGATCAAAATCAGAACCATTTTCACGATACTTTTGAATTCTTAAAAACCTATATCTCCACTTTTCCCGAGAAAATTGAATCTGTCCAAGACAGTATTACAATACGTACGATTTACGGTTGTCACAAACAGAGCCCGTATATAAAAAGAAGCAAGTGAAACGTTAAGGCCAAAGTAGAAATTGTCTCAACAAATGCGGAAGAATGAATTACACATAATTTATCAATTTTTTCCTAAATTCCTTCTATGTATGTTTTTCCGATTCAAATTCATTCCACTAACTCACGATTTATTATTCGATCGATTTCAGACCTGGATAGGTCATAGGTGCAAACTAGAGTTTGAGATTAGACCTTGGACCCCCGCGGCGATACCGAGGGACCCCGAGTCGATATAGTGCAATTTTAGTCTCAATACATATGTATACCTACCTACATATGTGTGTATATATGTGGAATCAAATTTCGCTAGCGTCCCACTTGGCAGTTTAGTCGCGGGTTTGGAAAAGCCATCCGCGTCATCGGCGTCGGCCATCGTGATGCGACGAGGTATAGACGTGCGGGAACAGAAAAGATTTGTCCGAACAAAGGGATGAAGTTGTATAGCCGGGGCCGGTTGGTAGAGGGAGGAATTCGTTCGATGGTGTGTGATGGCTAGATTTGATCGGGAGTAGAAAAATCCCTTCGTTCCTTTTTTTTCTTTCTTTTTCAACGTGCTATTTCTTTCCCTTTGCCATATAGATACCTGGATAGATATAGGTACCCATATAGATAGATAGATAGATGGAAAAGAATAGATGTATAAATATACCTGGTGCCCTGAGGAAAGACACGAAAGAGTTTAAATCAAACTATAGAAAGCGATCAATCAATGATATAATTTCTCTTGAAGTAGAAGACCAAGAAGAACGTAGAATGATGAAGAAAAAAGGAGCGAAAAATAAGTAAGGAGGAATTTTTTCGTCTGAAAATTGACTTAACGCTAACCTACCCCTACTGTATAATACCAAAAGCGGAAATTTAAACGCGAGTAAAAGAAGAAGGGATGCTTTTTAACGGGGAGATCGTTCCATCAACGCCGTGACTCTGTCTCTCCGCGTGGCGCAGATATAAAACCCCTAACGATACGACGCATCAGCGTATCTCAAGGCACGGGGTAGACGAAAGAGAGGAGAGGAGAGAAGGGAAAAGAAGAGAAGAGAAGAGAAGAGACGAGACGAGGGATTGTATACCGGGACGAAAAGCTACAATCTGAGAGAGACGAGAGAAGAAGGGTGCTCAAGGTAATGGGAACACGCGGTACTCTCCTCGACGTTCTAATATCACAACGACAAGACGAGACGAGACGAGACACACTCGATGTGACGTTGTGGACCTTACATACGAAGGGAGGGTAGGTACATACCTACATGGATTGCACAATTTCGATGTAAAGAGAAAATAAGAGTAAAAAGGTGAAGGGACTAGAGGTAAGGGTAAAGGTAAGGCAGCGTTGCGTCACCGCACACATAGATCCCAGTCTGTATCCCATACATGTAGTAAGTATAAGTGCGAGATAACCGTGGCAGTAGGTAAGAACCCGAAAAGTTGAACCCAGTCCTTCTCATCTCCTCCACCCTTACGCAGTTCGTTTGGTCGGGTCTTCTCGCGAGTGGCGGGTCCAACTAGGTACTTCGAGTGGCTCCTTGATAAATGGATTTACATTTAGAATGATATCGATAGACATCGATTGGGGAACCTCCCTCAGGAACAGTTTCCTCCTAACCCGAAGACACCAACTTGTTCTACAATATACTTTATTCATTTAGGTACTTTTCTTCCTTCCTTTAATCTCGTGCCTTGTCACGTCAAGGATTCTGCCCTTTCTTCCTTTCTTCCTTTCTTCCTTTCTTCCTCTTTTAAAAGAGGAGCTGATCAGGATCAACCAGAGAAAATCCATGTCTCACGCATTATGTATGTAGTATACGCATGCATAATGATAAGGTTTTTCATATGTTTACCGTCGACTGAGATGACTATCACGTTTCGTTTATGGGAAGACACGCAGACCCGTTCTCTATACAAACTAAAAGACAAATAGTTGGCCCCCCTCTTCTCTCATTTGTGTCTATACGCGTGGTTATATAGCTGATACTAATTAGACCGCGTTATGCAAAACCGAGTCAACTCCCCCCCGTGCAACTATTGTTTTCGGTTAATTTAATCGCCAGTTTCTCTTCCTCTGGGTACGGGATAACAACCGGGGTTGTAGAGTTGGGTTATGGTTTCTACGTACGAATATAAACTCCGTGTAACGTATAGGTACACCTGGCTGTAACATATAGGTATACTGTAATAGGTGTTATATAATTATTATTAATGACTTTGATTTTAATTGTACTCGTTAATTAATTGGTTCTGGTGTTAAATAACGGTGTGGATGATAACAGCTGAGGTTTTCGCCTTATCACAGCCATCTTCTAGCTCAGCATCTTCTTCTCTTTCCCCTTTTTATCTAGGTATATCTTATAGTTTCCAGTTCTCGGTTTAGCTCGTCGAATAAGAACCGGCCTCGAATCCTTACTCTGATAATCGATAGCCATCCGATAAACCGACCTCCTATTTGCGACGACTAGAATATAGGTGCGCGTGATATTAACGACGTCGTTCTATTTAATGAAGCTGAAAATCTAACAATAACGAACGACGCCGGAACGTCTCAGATCTCGATTAGTGAAATATGAGATAAATATATGCGACCCCTGCTCCATCGATATCGCGAAATATTTAACATATTCGTTTCTCCATGTATTCAGACCAGATTTATCCCTATAAGACTTTACCTGACTATGTATATAGTCTATATAATAGATATGTGACATTGTGCTGAAAATAAGTAATCGGATTCGAAGACCCGTATCAGGTATAACGCGATTATCTGAGAAAACACTTCGCAGTTTATCCGTTCATCCGTTTATCTGTTTATCTTCTTATCTGCCCAAGTGCCCTATTTATTTGTCTCACTTTCTCTATCTTTCTTTTATTTATTTCTGTTTCGTTTTCTTTTTCCTCGCCTTTTTTCTTCCCGCTTCTATGTACCTATATACCCAACTGTATACAGAGCATAGCACATATATACATTTGTGCGAAAATTGTGACCAGCTGGCTCAGGCGTATCAACAATAGCCAAAAGCCAATTTGGACGACGCCAGGTTATGCCTCCATATTTCGGAGGGATGAAACCTCCACCCTTCACTTTCCATCCTCCACCCCTCAGGCGGGATTTCCTGTTGACCATTGTCCGGCAAAGACCACGAGCAATCAACAAGCCAGTTTGACATTTGACTCGAAAGGCTCGAGGGATTAGGGTTGGCCTTGTGGCTCGCCCCCTGCATGCTTCGTATTTTCCCTGTATCTTTATGTCTGTGTTACAGTTCAGGGAATGGAAGTAACACCCAATATATCTACACGTTCTTTCTTTTCGTATACGTACGAGAAATTTCACGTCCGAATTAAATCGAGATGGGCATAAAATGATGGACGATAAGTATGTAGTTCGATTTCGATTCAACGAAAGCTTCGTAAACTTTTACTGAAGGAACTAGTATACTAGCCAAAGAGATTATCTTGGCACTCGTGTAGCATAGTTTTTGCTCTTCGCTCTCCTCCCTCATCTTAACTTTCGCGATTTTCTTCGCCTCGTTTTTCTCCTCTATTAGAACTCTCACATAGTAACACTGCGTATTTCTGCGGTGACTGCAGGGAGTAGGTAATTGACCGATCAGCCTACACATAAAGATGTATAATGTCCATGGTGAGTCAGGCTGAGATCTTCCGTATAATATTAGTATTAGATTTTCGCGGGGAATCTACCCTTAAAATACGGCCCGCTTGCCCCGAGTCACAATGTACATATTCTAGCAATCTTCGAAATTGTCAATTTTCTCCGAAGTTTACAATCAATCACATTGCGTCGTTAAATCGTGCGCCTTTGAAATCACAAAGGGGAAGAAATTGTCTCTTGAAATTCTAAATTCGGAGCAATTAATTCGCGATTTATCTTGCTTCGGGTCCCTTGCTGCAGGGGCAGTAGTGTCGTTTTCAAATCCACCATAAATTTATTCATTCCCCTTGATGTTAATTAATTGTTTGATCAATCTTCCTAGCTGTATAATAAGAGACGATTTGGTTCTCTTCCATTTATTTTATTTTTTTTCCCTCCATTTTTTATCATTTCTTATTTTTTCTTTGGATTTTTTGTTCCTGCAAGGATACAATATATCCAACTAGAATTTAAGTGAACTGCTGCACTCGGGCGGCAAAGAATCGCGGTAAAACCTCTGTTATCGCGATGGCTAGTGCAGTGCAGTGTGCAGCAAGAGGGAAGAAAAGAAAATAGAATAAAAGAAGGAAATAACATATGTCAGCCGGGAAGGTATATCGAGGATCGATTAAAGAGGAGGAAATGGGAAAACGAATAAGAAGAAGAAGAATGAGAAGTAAAAGTCGAAGGCGAAGTATGAGGTGAAAGATAAAAAATGAGGACAGCTTGAATATTGGTTCTTGAGAACGAAAAGTTATCAATACAAAAATCGATTTCCCAGAAACTCGGTTATCTTAATGGCACCGATAACACGTATGAGTACCAACCGCCGGCAGACCTACGGATGTCAGTAGAGGAGAGGTAGGCATACAAACCAGAGTTGAGATCACGTAGAATAGAGGACACGAGATGGGAGAAATAGAGAGAGAGAGAGAAAGAGAAAGAGAGAGTGAGAAGCGGGTGGAGTTCGGCACGCCAGCAAATGACATGCAATCCTTATCTCACACCCGCAACGATGACACGAACCTTCGTCTTATCTCAATTCATTCCCTTCGCCGACTTTATTCGCTATATGATACCGGAAACTAGCAAATATCATAGAGATTAATATCATCATACTTGTGAGAGGAAAATATGTTTTTCCGAAATTCTGTGATGGAAGAAAAGAAAAGAAGAGAACCGAATCGAATCCCGTTCTTTTCTTTCTTCTGGTTTGATTCCTTCGAAAAGATATGCAGGGATACCGGGTTAAAGTTCCGACCCGTCGAAAAGTCTCCAAATGCCCAACAACCCGAAAATTTCGGTCTATTTGCTAAAAATTTGAAGACAAAAGATAGTTCATTCTAATCGAGACCCTCTTTACCGAAACCCATTTTATATACTCCATTCGATCTCATAAATAATTGATACGATTTTGAACTTTTTTTTTTCCAAAAATTGAATCTCAATACGATTAATTAGAACACCTATTGGTTTCGATGCGATCAATACAGAGCGAGTTATTGAACCTTGGATGAATACATGCGTGAATTTCGAGTTTCGGAGGTTTGGCCTTTTGGTTATTTTAGCTTTCGAAATTTTGAACCTCCGGCGTTCTTCTATTGAAATTGTTTTCTGAATCAGCTATGTAGACTTTCTGGGAAATACCATTTCTGAAAACCGTGACTCGTTAACATCGAATCTCGGAACTTGAACAAAAAATTCCAAAAATTTATCCTGTTATGTAGGTACACTGTAGGTACATATCTGATCAATATATACATACGATGACTAACTGCATTAACAGACGCATATATATATATATATATAGATATTTATTTATTAAGGGCAGTTTGCTTTGAGATATGAAATTTTTTCGAACCATTCTTATCACCGTTATCACTTGGCTGAGCGATACTGCGGCGGTGGTTGTCACGTAATATAAACGTTGCAGTATATTGAGTGTCCAATCGGAGGGGTTCGGTGATCGTAACTCGTAAGCTGCAGCATAACACACACATGCATTGAAAGCACAGCCACATTACAGCTGGATAGAGAGAGAGAGAGAGAGAGAGAGAGAAAGAGATAGAATGGGGAATAGAACTGGGATCCGTCCGTCCGTCGACGTCGTCTGCACCAGGGTACTACTACTTCCGGTGTTTCGTCGATTTTGAACACGCATTCGGCCTACTATATACCCAATGAACGTGCCAAAGTTACAGAGTACTAAATCACCTTGATTTATCACGCGTTATTCCATATATATACGAAAATTTCATGCTAGCGGTATGTAAAAGAAAATCTATTCTATATATATATATGTGTGTGTATATATTATCCGTTATCTACCGATAAGCCATTTTTATTATATCATCTTATCACTGGTTTCGTTTTTCCCTTAAACCATTTTGATCATAACTTTAAGAGAGAAAAGTGTCCTTAAGAATAATAATTACGTGGCATCGTGGCAGTAAAAGAGATAAAGAGGTTGATTGAGGTGAATGAAGTATTTTTATACCAGCCAGTGGTATATATATATATATTCATTATATACCTATATATGGTATATAGCTTTTAGCGTTTAAACCGTGTCTGTAATGAGCAATAACTATTCCTCGGTGAAATTCGATCGAGATGGAAAATTACCTCGTACTTGAAACTTGGGTAAATTGCTCGTCGAAACCCGGGCGAGTCATATTAACCGCGAGGTAATGAATATAGTCTTGACCCAGAAACCATCTCTATCTATCTATCCGTTTATCTATCTGTCTCTGTCTTTCTCTCTCTCTCTCTTTCCCTCTCTCTTGGTGTATTAGGAGATATTTGAATCATTTCTAACATCCGCTATTAGCGAATACAATTTCGGTCAATTTATCACACCATGGTTAACCGGGATGCGGTGGGATGGATGAGATGGTACGAAATGGGATGGGATGGGATGGATGGATGAATGAATGAATGAATTTCGGAGTAGACGTCGAAAGAAGTAAACAAAAATGATGATTGATTATTCGTTGTTAAATTTAATAAACACATCCACCGCAATTCACAATGCCATAATGAGCTTCTACTCTTTCCTATCATTCTCCCTTCCCTTATATCTTTCTCACCCTGATGGCCAACCAACCCCTACCCAACTTCCGATGAAATTTTCATTTGACTTTTATCCCTGTGATTTTTGAAGAGCCAATATCGTTGGATGAGAAATCACTCGATTTAAACCATGATTAAATCATGACTTAAGCCGGGGTTACTTCTGGGAAAGTTATAAACTGAAACTTGGGAGTCTTCTTTCTTCTTCTTCTTTTTCTTTTTCTTTTCTTTTCTTGCAGAAATTGACGGTGATCAACTTTCGATCTCGAGCTTGAAAGTACGACAAACTTTATTATACCTACCTGCGTATATATATATGCGTATAGGTATAAGTTTGTATATATATATACCTATATGGGGTTAAGATATCTACTTTTTTTATACCAACGATTGGTTATCTCAGATCGTCGCACCGAACAAAGCCTGCAGCCTGTAGATGAAATGAAATGAAATGAAATGGGACGAGACGAGATGAGATGAGATGAAATGAGATGAGATGAGCGTCTCTTATTCGACTAGCGAAATCCTTAGATATCAAAAAGACGAAGAAGAAGAAGAATAAGGTATATACAGTACCTATACATCCGCGCAGCGAAGTCTGCAGTGAGAAAAGTTGTACAATTTCACGTATGTCGTCGTCTTCGTAGTCGACGACATCTACCTACCATATATATATTTACGGTAACGATTCTCGAACAACTTTACAAATTTTCCCTTTCTTAGACTTTAGCTTTCTGCCCTGTGCAGAACAAGAGAAGCTTGGAAGCCTGCAGAGCCTGCAGAGCCGGGCTTTCTCACCCTAAGACCAAGTTTCCGGATTCGTTGTCACCGGTCCATGGTACGTATAGCCGTAGCCCTACTCTTTTCTCGTCGACGACTCGTGCGTGTAAGGATATAAACTTGCAGAGAGGTCGAACTCCCGAGCTTCCGGAAATATATTGTACCATGTACATCCAACTAACGTCGATCTATGTATATATCTATATGCGTACATAGGTACATCCAGAGATCTTACAGACGTAAAAGTAAGGTCATATATGCCAAGTACGGTGATGGTGGTTGGGGTAGACCCACGGTCTACGTATTTCGGCGTAGAAGAGAAGAAAAAGGGAAAAAAAAAGGAAAAAAAGAAAAAGCTCAAGAAAAGGGAAACGGCAGAAGGGTAACATACGGCGAGCTCATTTCAAGGGAAACGAATATATCTCCGTAATCGTCGTTTGGTTAATTTAGGATCAACACTTCGTTACAGTTGTTCTTGTTCCAGTCTCTCCAGTTCGTTTTATACTGTTCGCATGTACGTTCGCATGTACTTTTCCGTATCAATTTTCTACCTTCAAATTCAAACTATACGTAGGTTACATATAGGAAGAATTTTCGTGTACCTAATATCAAAGAACGTCTGGGCTGGCTGCATTACACAGACTTCAATTCTATATAGGATATGATAAAATGATCGACGATTCAGTGCATATAACCATTGAATATGCAGAGTGGTGCAAAGGGACAGAGACAGGGACAGAGGCTGCGGATCTGACTCTGGGTAAATATAACGTTGCCCGGTTCCTCGGTACATCTTCGATATATACTGCGTACTTACGTTTGAGGGATATTCAAATGTTATTCCCAGAGTGTGTATATATACATGTACACACACATATGTGTAGTATAATGTACAGGTATGGGAAGGGGTTTAACCGTAAAGCGGTGAAATGTTGCAGGGGAAAGTAAAGTACGTATAAAGACGGACAAAGTTGATGCACGGAGGGGTTGGCAAAACTCTTGAGACTCTTCATCGAACTTATGGGCAGATATATGAAACTTATTTTGAAAGTAGTATACAAGCATGTAGGTATACGTCTATATATACCTACATGGGTTACATGCCGAATCGAGCCAAAAATAATTGATGGTATTTCTTGAAAAATTCTATCTATCGACTGTAGCAACACGATGAGGGGATGATAAAAAAGAGCGCGTCAGTCAGCTGTGAAATATAAGTATATAAGGATTTTATATTCTACATATAGTATGAAGTAGTATAGGAGAAGGAATGGATCAGCAAAAGCCATAATTTGCTGTCTTAAATTCAAAAAGTTTTGGCTAGAAAAGTCGTAAAGTAAGAAATATGAGCTCTTGATTTAAATCGTGAGAGTGGCGTTGCAGGAATACTGTAGGAGAATTATTTTATCGTAGCATCCATCCCGCTTCTTCTTTTTCTTTTCTCCGTAGCAGAAATAGAGGAATATGGAAATTGAGAAGAGTCCAAGTTCCGAATTCGATTAGAGACGATTTCGAATTTTACAGAAATTCAAAAATTTCGGTCTACTTTTCAGGATTCGAAGACAAAGGATCAATACCCACGATCCGGAGGTATTGAACACGGAATGAATACATGCCTGAATTTCGAGTTTTTGAGTCATGGCTTTTTGGATCTGTGCAGGCAAGGTGGCAAAACTGAAAAAAATGAGAATAAGAAAACTAGCATATATGCAATAGCAGACATATGTAGCTCTCTATGCCCTTTGTCCAAGACAACGAGCCCATAACCGCTATTCATACACGTTCAAGATTCATCCTTTATCTCTTATCCTTTGTCTCTTCACTCACCGACCGACGAGTCTCCGGGTCACCACTACCGCGTCAAGGAGGTTAAACTTTGGGGACCCTTAGAGGAAGAGGAAGAAGAAGAAGAGGTAAAGACAGGATCGTATCGGGAGACTGGAGGTCCAGGTCAAGTCGGGAGTCTCTCTACTCCGAGACGGATAAAGAATGAGAAATAAAGAACGAAGGAAAGAAGAAGCGGTAGGTATAGTTCTTTCTGTGAGGTACCCAAGATCGCGTTGTCCACAGTGTGTGCCGTTGAATTAAGAAAATTAGTCACCATATAAAGGTGTGTGTGTGTGTGTGTTTGTATCTGGGGAAAGAACCTTCATCATATAAATTCTACCCGCCTGTTAAATTCATAACGAAAACGTTTACTCCTTCTTTGTTTGAAATAAAATTGGATTTTAATACGACGATGATAGGTGATTATAATACAATAGATTGGTACGGTTGTATCATCATTCGAAAACTATACATGCCTAGTGCTTGAAGGCATTAGCACCAATCCATTCGTCAATGCACAGTTCAACAGCTCTGTACCTAGCCACACGAGCTTTGTTACCGCACTAGCTAAACCCAAGCGGAATAGATCTATCAGCTATTATCGAATCCGCATTCAATTCCTGCATTCGATATGATGGCAGCTCTGACCAGCGGAACAGTTATACCTAATATTCACTGATATATCCGCATCTCGGTGATTATATTTCTATTTAATCACGCGAATATACTATCAGCATTCATTCATGCCATGTATTTATCTCATGGATTGATAAGCCGTATCGAGACTAGCAAGATAAAAAAATGATGCTATAAAATCGTTCGCTTTTTTCCTTTTTTTTTCTTTTCATCCACAAATTAATGATTCCATTTGCAATTGCAGGTGTCCGGTGTTTTTCGTCGCGGTTTAGTATGCCTGTCCTAATTCCGTACATCTGCTGACGATGAATAGATAGTTCGAAATGTTTGTGTTATCGATGTATAAATCATCGAATAAAATTGATTCGATAATACAAAATCGTTTTGTGTTATAGAATATGGTTTTGTTATTATAATATTCAGATATCAGACATCAAAATTCCGGTAGTGTGGTCGTATAGTGCAACCAGCAGTGCATCCAGATATGCACTTTCCACTATTTACCTCTGCAAGCTACGGGGCATATGGCATAGCGTAAATGCCAATAACAGAATAGAACATCGCGCACATATTGTTGGCCAATAAAATAGCTGGAGGTATAAGGTTCTATTATAAGCACTGCATCGATAGTAAAGCGAAAAGTGGTAAAAAGGCTCTTGGAACCAGAAGTGTAACTGTAAGAAGAACAGTGGATACGCCATGCAGTAAGAAGTTTGTCTAAAAATGACAAAAGTTGTAAACTTTCGAATCTTTTCCCTGAAACAAAGTGGGTGCAGGGTTACTTTTTGTACGTTGACCTACCCCTGTGGATAAATTTCACACATTTTAAGTCCCTGAACTGCACGAGCGTGTAAATGGAAGATAAGAATATGTTGTAGAGGTTGTTAAACAGCCCGGGGTGAAGAGGAGAATTACCGCAATGAGAATCGCTCGGGCTAACAAGCAGATGGACTTGCATCTTGATTCTTCGAGCTCTGAGGTCAGGGTTCATTCAGCCTTGTCCAAAAGCGATTACGAGATTACGTAAGCGTACGTAAGCGTACAAGGGTCGTTGCGCTTCTAGTTGTATGTACAGCAAAGAATAAGATGGAGAAAAAGAAGATAAGAAAAAAAATGAAAAGAAGAAGAAGAAGAAGAAGAAGAAGAAGTCGTCTCGTCTTCTGAAGACCAAGGGAAATTGACATAGTCGCAGTAATCAGCGTTGGTGCAGTGCAGCTGCTGATTAAAAAGTTAAACATAATACAGCAGCAGCAGTATGAGAGACGAGATGCGATGTAAAGATGAACTGAAGAAGGAATAGTATAAGAAGAGAGATAATTGAATAAATAAAAATCCGGAAAGCTTGAATGGGAGGTAATGGATTTATCGCGAGGGTCAAGGGTGTAAAATGGCACTCGAAATCTCCAACGTAAATATGTACTTTCACCTGATTCAAAGTCAAGTGGTAGGTAGGAGGAATGAAATGAGAAAAAGGTATTTTAGATAAGCGCAGAAGAAGACGAAGATTGATTTTTGTTATTTTCTTTAATCTTGAAGAAAAAAAAAGAGAAAAAAAAATAGTAAAAGAAAATATAATTAACCTTCAACCCCCGCAAGGTGTGATAATTGGGTGTATAGTTACTAGTACAGAAGACAGGAATTACCACAGCCAGTAGAGAAACGAGAGGAGGAATGAAATTAGCTAGAATTCAGTGCAGTCGCAGTCGACAAAGCCATTTCCCAAATTGGTTGCTTGCGTTAATCCAAGTTAATGGGTGAGACGTTTCACAATAAACAAGACGTACGGTTCAGGCCAAGAAGAAGAACAAGAAGAAGAAGAGGAGGAAGGGCAAGCGAGTATAAGGGCCAAGCTTAAAGTTGGCTCTAGGATTGGGAATGTTCTTTTATTCAGCTAGATAGCGACAGAAAAGGCGATATTTCTTCTTTTTTTCATCTCATCCCGTGAAAATCGATCAATTATATAGATAGATTTTTTTTTTTTTTATTTTACTCTTTTACAGTTTCAACGCTATACGAAGAAAGTTCTTTCCCGATTTTTCATCTAGAGGATTGAAACACACCGTATTTCCTTCTGTTATATATATATATATATACATATACACCATACGTATATAAGAGAAGAGATTTTAATTTCTATAAAAGTTCTTTTCAATTCGAAAAACATTCTCATCTTTGCACAAACAATCAACAAAATAACAACAATCTATACCTATAGGTACCATATATCTTGTATAATATGATTCTAATATTCATATCCATGTATGCATACATATGTACCTAAAGTTTGTATATATATAATATATATATTCTATATAATAAATAAACGTTCTCAAACATCCAATTTCGTTAAATTATACGTACTTTTAAACAATTTTCGCAACACGACGACGAGCGTCGTTCAATCGTGTAAATTTGTTCGGAGTACGGGAAGCATGCGCGAGGGGGGGGGGGGGGGGTATTGGGGCTAGATTAATTGATCAATCCGTTAAACAATTTATAACCGATAACAACGGTTGTATGCACATACATACACGTTGAAAGGGTAAACACGGTGTATGAAAACGATTTTGTACCAAAATGAAATGAAATTGTCCCCTAATTTACTCCGAAATTGGCCAGTAGACTGGGTTACGTTTTTATTTTTTCCTGTTTTTTTTTTTTCTTCTTTCTTTCTTTCTTTCTCTTTTACGTTAAATTGTTCAGTCCTTTTGTTTCCCTTGTTTTTCCTTCATTCTTTGGCCTTTCTTCAATTTTCTTTCATTTTATTTCGTTCTCTATCGTATGTGAATAGACGTACACCTATCTAGCGATGAATTATTTATATATCATATCATCGACGATATAACGTCGGAAATTTCTTTCATCATTTATTCTCGATCAGTACGAAACGAATACCCACGCGATAAACGATCATATCGCGTATGAACATGATATAATATATATTAGGTATGTATAGAAGGAGTTTTAGTAGTAACGTGGATATAGAAACTGCGATAGTTGGGTATAACATCGTCTAGTTAACAATCGCGTAACTCCCTGGTACAACAATAATAATTATACGAAGTTTAACTGTTTCGGAATAATTAACGCGCTGCTGCAGAGCTCTTGAATAACTTAATTCGCGAACAACTCCGCTTTGCGAATAAGAGGAATAAAGGAACCGATCTTACATCGTTTACATATACCTATACCCTATACCTAGTTCACGGCACAATTTGAATAGCATAATTTTCTAAACGCCCATATTATTTCGTATGGAAATGGAAATTCATCATCCGCGGTGATTAGTTCCTGGATTTTTTCTTTTCCTTTTTTTTTCTCTTTTTTTTTTGCTTCTTCTTTTTCGAGATAGCACAGGTTGTGGGACGTTTTTAAGGATCAACGTTCTCGTATAACAATGGGTACCGTATTTTACGGCTTCTCCCTCATCTTCTCTCCACCCACGGTGAAATTACCTTTAAACTACATGTAGCCAACCTACCTCCCTCGCACGACAGCTCATATACGTGTGTCTATAAATTTAAAGGATACATTATAATGCCGTGGTTCAATCGTGTCTGTGGTTTATACATTAAAAATGATTCCGACGTATTAATTACTCCGAAAAATTAATCATCGAGGGACGATATTTTACAGTCAACTATAATCATCATCTATCCTCCCAGGGCTGTCTAGACTCTGGGTATTAAACTATTCATTCAGCCTTGGCTAAGTCAAACATGTGTCACGGTTATAACTGGAAAAGGATAAAAAAAAAAAAGAAAAGAAAAGAAAAAAATCAATTAGGTAAGTATATATTGTAGACGAAGAATTGACGTCGATTTCATATATTCAAGGATCGTAAGTACAACCCTTTCGTCGACGACGAGACCCGATCAATAAATACTTCCGTTCGTAATTACGTGTAGAACAAAAAAATAAAAATAATAATAATAATGGAACTTGACTGATTCAAAGTGCCCGTTAGACACCGAGGGGCGACGAGATAACACCGATTGAAAATACCCACTTGTCAACTACTCGTCGTCTGATTGGTCAAAGGGAATTATATTCTATACATATACCTATGTATTATATATATATGTATATTTCCGAACTCGAATATGAATTGAAGTATATGAGGTATTTCACGCTAACTCGGCTGGCATCTGCAGACTCTAACCATCTCGAATTTGATCCGTAATATCCATATAGGTATTGCGCCGTTTCATATATCATTTTTCAAACTCTGAGCTTTTTGCCATTTTTTCTTTACAAACTGGGAAAAAATAAAATTCGAAGTTTTTGATTCAGTAGGTACATAGAAGGTTCAGAAATCAATGACGATCGTAGATCAAATCTGAAAGTTCTGATAAAATCTGAAATTCCGAAAGTTCAAGATCCGAAAAGCCAAACCTTCGAAAATTGAAATTCGCGCATGTAGGTACCTATTCATTCAGGGTTTAATAACTCGGGCTGTATTGATCGTGTCGAAACCAATAAGTGGTTAAATTAATCGTCTTCAGATTTACTTTTAGGATAAAAAGTTTCAAATTCGTATCAATTATTTATGAGATCTAAGTCATCGATTGAACTAAATAAAATGGGTTTTCGTGAAGATGGTCACGATTGAAATGAACTATTTTATTTTTCCTTCTTCTTCACATATCCTCAGACTTATACCAACATTTTCGGAGTTTTGATTTTCTATACTTCAACGTTTCTAAAAATTCGGAATCGTCTCAATGGAATTGGGAATTTTAACCGTTCAGAGCTTTAAAAATTTCGTAACTTTAAAAAAAAGTGTAATTTCCTTCCTTTCTCTCTAAAATCCAGTCAATAATTACCAAAACTCGAAAACTGATGAACATTTCAGTTCCATTTTATTAATCCACCAAAATGACGAGCCGGAATTACGAATACCTGATAATGTTTCTGTATAAATCCTAAATCACATTTCGAAACAACTAATTTACAAATCGAATTGTATGTACTTAACGCTGCACAGTGTGGAAATTCGGACACACTATACGTATCCACGTATAGTCATATAGGAACACAATATATATATATATATAAATATAAATATATGTATAGGCACATTAGTGAATACATATATATAACTTATAATACAAATCATCGTGCGATATATATATACGTCCGCGGTTCAGAGACGAAATGGGTAGGCGGATCACGTAAACGCACAACTTTTACGTGTATTATAGGTAAAAGCTTGGGCTTTTGTTTCATACATATGAATACATATGAAGGTAGTAGATGTGTGCAGGTGTATTTGTATAGGAAAACAACCGCACAGAGATAAAGCGAAATTGACGCGTGCGTTAGATTCCGTCCGGTTTTGGGCTATTGGGCAGCTAATCCTATCGATTGAATTCCCACCGATAAACCCCACAATCGTATCAAATGTCATTATGATGATATCCTACCAACATCAGGTACGGTTTCGGTCACGCTGGTGTATGTAGGTATTATAGTTACACGAACCATCGAAGTATATTCGTACGACACACGGCGACGACGACGACGACGATGACGACTACGAATACGACATATAGAACATGCAGGTACGTCGAAAGAATTTTTTGCTCCAAATACCAACAAACGAAGCCCGATAATTTTTAATACGGCTCAACGAACACTTGACTCTTATTTTAGCCGAGTGTCGAACGACCTGTTTTTTTTTCTTACAATCGGGTAAACTTAGGCACCAGGCTCAACCTTATATCTATGTATATCGAAAAAATACGCGACAACTACTTCGACTACTACCATGAGAAAGGAGAAAATTCTTTTTTTGAATTTTTTCTTTTTTTTTTACCTCTACTATACAGGGAAACGAAATGTGCGGAAAATTCGCGTGATAATAGTTGATTGGGAATAAATATGTCGGTGGTATGGCATTGGTACGATTTATACGAGATATAGCTTCACGTATTATATACGTAGATATATATATATGTCACCGTGATCTGATATGTATATAGGTAGGTATCATCGACTTTACGTTCTGCATGGATAATTAAAGATAATTACTACCAGATTTCAAAGCTATGAAAAAATTTCTTCTGTCGAATTTCTTTTTTTCTTTTCTGTTCCGGAGAACTGAATTTTTTTTCTTTCTTTTTTTCTACTTGATTCGTAAAATATAGAACCGTTTAACTAGGTACGATGTGAAGAATTTCTTTTTTCGACTTTCTAAAAAGTCGTAAAAGTCGTCTTGAATTAATACAGTGATCTGCAGGTTTATAGATACCCGAAAGGCAAAAATTAATCTAGAGCTGCATAAGATAGTCGTTTCTTTATATACCTATATGGGTGCTTCACCACCTTTCGCAATTCGCTTCTAACTTTAGCTACCCCTTATTTGAGTCGCGAGAAACCCAAAAGTATTTCTTTTCTACTATTCTTGTTTTTTTATTTTTTTTTCGAGATTTTTCTCAACCCTCGTAATGTTACGTTTATACTAGAATTTCTGATTTTTGTGACTTTTCTGAAAACCGACTCTTTCAATTGTGATTTCTATAGAAACGTCGCATATGAGGAAATGGAGAATAAAAGATATTAGGATACATGTTCTTTTTTTTTTTTTTACGCGATACCTACCTACTCTTCCCCCAGGTTCTTTTGAATTGAAATATTTTCATCTTCATATATAATATCATGTTTGTTGAACCTTTGAAAAACCAATTTTTACATTGAAATGCCACATCTTGATGGCTTTCGAAAAATTTCAATTTTGACTATACATCACATTTTTTTTTTTCTTTTTTTTTTGCAACGAAAAATTAGACTCGGAATACCGAAAAAGAGATGGGAACTTCCAATATCGGATTTCAAAAAAAGACAGTAAAATTTAATGACAACTTCTTCTTCTTTTTATTTCTTTCACCATAGTTTGAATTAGCATCGAGTTAAACATAATATATTACAGTCGATGAATCTTTAATAAATGAAATGAATATTTTCATGAAATTTGAGGCTTTGGTTCAACCATAAAAAATATTTCCGTGAAAAGAAAAAAGGACGAAGTATGCGGGGAAAGAAGAGAGAAAAAAAAATCCTTGCGCAGGTGCGGGTATTTCGTAGGCTTTTACTACATCACATTCGGTATCGAAAAATAAGAATGTCTTTCTGATAGACCGGGTTGGTGTGTATATTTTCACCATCTGAAACGCGTGGTCTCTATATACATATACTAGGTATATATTTTTTACGATTATGACTTTGGCGCTCTAGCCGACTTTTTACGGCATTTCGAAGGATATCGTGATTGATGAAGGTGGTTTTGCTTGCAGCTTGGGAAGTTCATTATGTGATATGGAAAAATAAATAAATAAACAGATAGTATGTATAAATGATTAGATAAATAAAATATCAGAATTATATTCGAATAATTCGATAAAAAGGAGCGAGGGAAAAGAAAAAATACATACGATAGCATCCGTCAAAATGTTTAGCGCGGTACATAAAATTTGCCATTGAGTATAATAATATGTATATGCAGAGACTGCCGAAATCTATACCTATATGAACGTTTTTTTTTTTTTTTTTCATTTTTGTTTCTTCTTTTTTGTTTACAGGTTCTTTCCCTTTTCCTCATTTTGCCAGATTTTTCTACCTCTGAACATACTTCAATATATCAATCAATGTCGAGTGAAAAATTTCAAGGCCGGCCAAAGCGCAAATTTACTTTAGAATAATATTGACTCTGCATTCGATTCAAAAAGTATATATATGTACTACGTGCCTATATACTTACATGAAAATGGGTAGGTATAGATTGATTGATCAACCGCTACCGATTGATTCGAACCTAAATACGTATCAAATAAAGCGGAGGGTAGGTATATATATATATATATATATATATGTGTACCTACAAAGGAAAATTGCCTGTTAAGTAAAGCAAACTAAATCAAAGTGAAGTAAAGTAAAATAAAGTTAAATAAAGTAAAATAAAGTAAAGCAAGTTAAATCGAGGACATAATTACAGAAATTATTTCTCAACAAAATTACGTTCTTATTTGTTCAACATACAATATTGACCGAGTATTTATTACCACAGAAGCAACAAATATCGAATAAAATGAATTCTTCCATCCCAAAATCGGTCACTTTGAAAGTGTAGAAAAAAAAAGAATTTGTTCACTAAAAAGTCCAGGTTTTTCATTTTTGTTTAATTTTTTTCACGAAAAATATAGAAAATTTCTTGATATTTTCCAGGTTTTCAAATTTTTTTTTTTGTTTTTTATTTCCGGGTGATGTAGATACTCTGTCAACCATCAAGGCAATACTTACTCAACTCTCTCGCACGGACAGAAGCCCCGTCTAAAATGTGGCGCGTACCTATATACGCGCATAAGGTACATCGTCTGTGCTACAGTTTTAATAATCATTTAAATAATTAATGACGGAGGTTCTCTAATGCCAGGCTCAAAGACGAAGAGCCGTAGCAGAGAATGCGGTAAATAGGTGAATAGATGGATGGATGGATGGAGGAAACTAAGGACTGCAGAAGGAGGAAAGGAGAAATATTAATCCTTTGCCGCATATCCTACGAGAACTGAAGAGAAGAGAAGAGAAGAGAAGAGAAGAGAAGAGAAGAGAAGAGAAGAGGCCAGCTGATATCTAACTACGCGAATTACTACTTCGCCGAACTTCCCAGCATCAGGACCAGCAGAGAAACAGGACTTCTGTGCTTATCTACCGTAGTGGTTATTAACGGCCCATTGTCCTTGTGTCCGCGTAACTTAGGTTCATGGAGTAGTATGAGGATGATGAGGAAGTGAAAGAGGAAGAGAAAGAGAAATCGTATGGAGCTGGAACGAATGCTCTTTTCAATTCCCTACAAGTTAAAGAATAAAAAAAAAATGATAAGAAAAACCATTGTAGTAAAATATGGAAGGAAATATTTTTCTCGAATTTTTGCAATTACCGTAATGGTCTTCAGCTTTTCTATCGAATTTTATTGTATTTCCATATGAAAACGAGGATCTTAAAAATTGCATTAATATAAATCGACCGTAATCTATGTTCTACTACCTATCTGATTATACGCAAGTACCTACCTATACAGAAAATCGTGTATAATAAGGAGAAGGAAGTTTGCGAGACTTTATTACATATATATGTAATATGTATGTACATGAAATCATATTTTGCAACGGTTGCATAGCAAAACCGCAATTTGTCCCTCTGATGTATGCTGCTGCATGTATACGGTATACGTTATAGGTGAAATATAGAAGTTCTGGAATAGTGGTTTTGAGGTGAGGTAATCCGTAACACTTCTCGCAAATATTATAATTGACCCAGATTTCTAGTGCATGGATTTACAGTAGCTCGACGCTTTGTCTAAGTATCTATCGGCATCAATCAATCATTCAATCAATTAATCAATCAATCACTCAAACGATTATACTCCATAATCATATGAGGCATTCCATGTAACTCCAGTCACTAAAAAATGAAAAAAGATAAGAACCGAAAATCCGCAGGTTTGCAAGGTCTACAAGGATCAAATTCATTTCGATTTGACTGAGTGATTCTGATTCAGATTTTAGGACAAAATCATGGAAAATTGTTATTTTTAAAGAGACCGACTCATGATATCAAGGCCGATATAATATCCTCGAATTCTGTATGGAAGGACCGAGTGCGTTTTGAGTATTTTTTTTCCCCCATGGGATTCTTAATATTAATAGTGACGCGTCATGCCTCATATATATAAGCTACATGCGTCAGAATCAGGCATAAATTAATATAACATTGTACGTCTACCCGTTAGATTTCCCTTTATGAAATTCTGACTTGAACATGCATGCACTATACACACATGTATATGCCTAATAGAGGGAGCAGAAGAGAGGAGTAGTGAGTCGGTGGCGTACGGTATTAATGGTCCAAGCTTCCAGCACTAATTTAGTCGATTAACGTTTATTACGGTAATCAGACTAGAACGTGCAATTAAAGCATGTGGAATATCGTAAACAACGAGTGTGATAGTGGGTATATTATAAGTGCTGCACCACGAGCAGTATCATCAAAAATTAGTACGAGTATGAGTAAAAGGTATGAACATTCGGTATCAAAAATAACAATTTCATTGACATGATAAGGAAATATAAGAAAAAGTTTCACATATGAAAATCGGTTTAATTTTTGATCATTCGCTTTTATAGCATGAGAATCTAAGGGATTGATTCGTGCTTAAAAGTTTTCCGATTCGATGGAAAAACCAGAGTATCAATAGATTCATTTTTCATTTTTTTTTTCAACTATTTTTATCCCATAGAGTTTCATCACATAAAATTCTGCGATATCTTACGAGACAAATACCTACGACAAAGTTACGCGTAATTTCGGAAGAAAGTGATCTTGTAAAGGCGCTATAGTAGACACTTACGGGTTCCCCTAGACAAGCACTTTTAGCTCGTCCGTTCTCTTCCTCGACGGTTTACTACCACTAGGTACTATTATTACTAGTACTACTACTATCGCGTAATACTACAATGGGTTCAGGTCGCATTTACACTGATTCCGAGTCAGCTGTGTCCCGTGAATGGAGACAATTGAAAGGATGTTATAATACACGTTGTACCGGACACTGGGATACCCCCATAAGGTTGATAAGGGTCGTAGGTATATACGGAAAATTAAGACGCCTTTATCACGCAAACTCGCGTGTATCAAAGTAAGAATAACACAATAAGAAAATACGAAAACAAGATGAACAAGAAGAAGAACATCACATGGGAAAAAGAGACGAAAAGATAAAGAAGATGAGAGGGAAAGATCAAAAGATCGAGAGAGAGAAAATAGAGGGAAATCGGTAGGTACCTACCCACCACAGCGGTGTGCACGTCGCCTTAAGATTTCGTCTCGCGTCCGATGCCGCGGACCCGATCACGAGCCAATGTCTGCCACCCCCTGGGGAAATTCTTCAGATTGGTATTCTATAAAGCAGCGACCCTCAGATACGACAAACTAATGCCAAAGCTTAATGGCTTCTGCCCGTTCGGAAGATACGCAGTAAGAATTATCAGTGGTATGTATGTATATATATATACTTATATACAGACACACATCAGGGGCGCTAACTACCGCGAAGACCTCGTTCCTCCTTTTTTTCTTTTTATTTTACCTCAATTTCTACTTTTGGTAAAAAAAGTTCAGTCCATGCAAGTTGAATGAACTTTAATATAAGAAAAAAGTGTGGAAATCGTTTGGATTTTTCATGAACGATATAGGAGAGAATTTTTATATCCTCCGTTCTTGGTTCATCAAAATCGAAACTTAATAATTCGGAGGGAAATTCTTTTGCAAATTTCAAGTACCAAACGATTTTCTCTATTTCATCGCGAGAGAAATTTCCTCGTATGAAATTCTGCGGGATATCTTAAGCTGTGCGTATATTATACATACATACAATATACGAAAAACGATAATCCTTCGATGTTAAAATCACGGCATGGATTTTCGATTCAGTATAAAAGCTGGTAAGAAATTAGAAGTTTCAAGAGTAATCCGGCGCTCGCTTAATACGACTCTCGTTTCACTTCTTAAAACTCTCTGATATACTATAGATGTGCGAACTCCAAAGAAGAAGGTTTCTCTTCCAATTATCTAAGAGAACTGCTAATACCCAATATAATCTCGCCAGGCAACCGGCACTCATTTAATTCTTCAGATTTGCGTAAGAAATCGGTAAATTTTTTTAGAAAAAATTCTCATCATTCTATGTACACTGTTTTTTGCTCCGTTTCTCATTTCGCGTTTCTATGAACTGAGTAGCTAGACAGAGTTTTGGCATCGAAGGTAAGAATTCTCTACCTCGTGGTGCGGATTTTGTAAAATATATAATTATAGTTTGACGATGATATCGCATAGGTATATCACTCGTTGTGAAATAATTTCTACAGAGGTAGATTATTAAATTCCCGCATCGCATTATCCCTTTGCAAAACGGTACATTAATCCTTCTTGGTCTGGTGTGCGGGAGCAGGAGGAGTCGGGAGTTGGGGGTTGGGAGTTGGGAAACTTAATCAAACGCGTCGCGGCGCCCGTTCACCCGACCAAAAGGTTTTGGAAATTATACCGACCAACCATGCCAAGTAGACCCTGGAGCGACACGACCGACCGTCCGACCTACACCCACGTAGGTAGTACAACCTGCCGACCCACTGCAGCCTTCAAAAGGTAAATAGTTAATCGGAAACGGTAGAAACTCGCTGCTAAACTCAGCTTAATAATTGGTGCGGGTTCTTTAAAAATTCAGGGTAAGTATCGAGAAGAGAAATAAGTCGAAAAAGGAGCGAAGAGGAATACGTAAACGGAAGTATTTAAAATTTGGATTTCCGTTAAACGAATGAAAAAATTAGTCATTCAGTCACGTAGAGCGGAGTAAGTGAAACTAGAGTGAAGATATGGACCACAAGAGTTTCCAACATTTAGCTGCTCCAAAATTAATCAAAAGAATATTTAGTCTCCAGTACGTTGTGATATACAGGATGATGCAGCTTGAGATAGCAATATTTTGAGGGTAACCATAAGATTCCCAGCAAAAATCTAAGACTAAGTTTCCTTTTCCAAAAATTCGAGGTACCATTGGTTTCCGAGCTACGGAAGATCTCCGTTTACCAATCGCAGAGCGTATGGGTCGCACAGACTAGGCGCCGCTCAAGTTCCACTCACGCACAGCCCAGTCTGAGTCACCGATAAGTTCTGTGATCGGTCAACCAAGATCTTGTACCAGTACGTAGCTCGGAAACTATTGGTCCCTCGAATTTTTGGTAAAGGAAGTTTAGTCTTAGAATGTGGCGAGGAATCTACCCTCAATAGGTATATGACCCGCTCCGCCTGAATCACCCTGTTTATACCATACACTCACGAAGTTTAAGATTTTCTAATCGAATTACGACGGAAGAGACTCTGCCATTCGTCAATCCGCGCCGGTTCATATTCGCCCACTTTATACCCCATATAAAGTGATAATATAAAACACTTTCGGTATGAGTACACTGTATAGGTGAACATGAAACAATATACTTAACTTGATAATTATGTAATTATACAGCGAGAGGAACAGCAAGCGAGGTAGGTATAAAACGAGTATACATACATATGCATGTAGGTAAATATTCTAGAAATGTGAAGAACAAGCCGTGAGTGGGTAGGTATAATTCAAGGGAATGTTTTTTACCCCGCAGAACCCTAAAACGTTAACTCTTCGTTTTTTCTTTCGCATAGAATGGGTATTCTCGTCGTGGTAAAAACGAGATTCTCAACGGATATATTCACACAGACGTACGTAGTACACATACAAACTGAGAAAAACATATGTGTGGCTAAGTGCAACGAGGATCGTTCTCGTTATCTCCATTCGACTGACGTCCGCTCGCTCGGAATACCTACGTACGTGGAGTATAGGTACCTCGGTTGTTGGCCTCTTTAAGCGGTTATTTGGCGAGACGATAACGCTGTTACGACCACCATATACATACATTCATATATATATATATATATATATAAACTGCGCGTGCGTGTGCAGAAGAGAATTTTCTCCTTTCTAGGTACATTTCAACCTACATATACAGGGCAATTCGGGTTGAGCGAGTCATATTTTGAGGGTAGATTCCTCGCGATTTTCTAAGACTGAAGTTCCTTTACCAAAAATTCGAAGGACCAATAGTTTCCGAGCTACGGAAGATCTCAGTTGACCGATCACAGAACTTATAGGTGACTGACTCAGACTGGGCTGCCCATGAGTGGAACTTGAGCGGTGCCCAGTCTATGCGACCTATACGCTCTGCGATTGGTCAACTAAGATCTTCCGTAGCTCAGCGACCATTCGTCCTTCGAATTTTCGGTAAAGGGTATTTAGTCTTTGATTTCCACGGGGAATCTATCCTTCATTTATGGCCCACTCAATCAGAATCACCCTGCATACGCATTGTGTATGAAGACTCGGGTGCTTTTCGATCGATAATTGTTAAGCCAGAAAAAGGAGCGGAATTTTTTTTCTTCCAACTTGGGGGTTTTCTTATAGTACATTGTTTACCGAGCGAGAAAACGGTCGATTGCGCGCCGAGTATGAATTTGAGCACCGAGGCGAAGCCGAGGTGTTCTCAAGTTCATACGAGGCGCTAATGACCGTTTTCTCCGAGGTGAACATACTATTTTTTACAACAGCGGATGGAAACCAGTGAGTTTCCATCCGCAAACGAGGACCGGCAATCGACTGGTTTCCATCCTCATTTGCGGATGGAAACTCACTGGTTTCCATCCGCTGTTGTAAAAAATTTTTTTCTTCATCGTCAGCTCTTCGTTCATATAAATAAAAACGATTCCCTGAGGGAAAAGCACCAGTGCATGGCATCACCTTAAATGAAGAAGAAGAAATAAACTCTGGATGTCTGGCTTCGGGCTGATGCACGTTCGAATTTTTTTCGAGATCCACAACGTCATCTTCATCATTATATTCTTATATCGGACTACCACCACTCATTAGAAATGAATCTTCAACCTTACAGCATGCGTACGTGTATCCATATAAAACCTGAACGCAACCTGCATCACATCTGCGCCTTTTCGAGTCGTAGAATTTTCGGCTTTTATGGTTACTAACTCTATTTTTGAACGGTATATCACCGCGTTTTTCTTCTTTACACACATTTGTGTACATTTAGGCATATGTATAACGTATATGGTAAATCTCTTCCCCTTTATACGGTGGATATAGGTAGCCTAGGTACGCCACGCGACGTCCCTTCTTCTTTCTCTACTTTCGTCTTTCGTCCTTCTTCTTTCTTCTTTCTTCTTTTTTCACCACGTGTAAGATTGAACAAAAAAGCAAGAAAGGCGTAACTACACTTTTTGTTTAATTTTTGATTACATTAAAACACGGGGCAAACTTCGTTCTCTATATACTTATATATATTATATATATATAACAGAGACTCTGGATTAAACAGTTCGCTGGCCACAGAGAACCACGTAACATTTTAAGATCCTATTCGAAGCCCACAATCCCGGATTCGGTTGCGGTGAATCTTTGATGCTCAATGGTCCTACAGACAAAGTATTTTCACCCAGCATCGAAAGACGGGGGTGAAAACTTTGATTTCAACTTTGATTTCAACTTTGAATCAAGAAACGGGAACTAAGCATTCTTAGAAGAAGAAAAAAAGGACAAAAAAGAACATATATAGGTAATACATCGACCGATATCGACATCGTAAAAAATAAATTTCATTTTTTTAAATTTTATTTCGTTTATGCAATTCGGACTCAATTTTTTTTTAAGCGTATGAATACTAATTCTTATTTCTTCGCTAAAAATTTCAATGTGCAAAGGCAATAATTTTGTGGAATTATACATATGGTATGTACATAAAGGTATGGGTATATATATTTCGCCGAATTTATATAATAGAATACTTGAACCAAGTTCTGCAACCGCAATCAGAGATACTCTCTCGCGTATTCAGGAGTCGAGATATTATAGCCTTTGGGGGTTCTGAGAGAATAGAAGGCAAGACCGGAAGGTGTAACAGATTACTAAACCGACCGCGGAATCTTGTCGAGTCCAACCGCACGTCGTATTACTAAGATTCGCGTTTATTATTGCAACACGTATGTACATAGTTCATACATGTATGTAACACGTATAGATACACGTGATCATAAAACGTGTGTGATTTTTTATTATTTTCCAAGAATCTAAGAAATATATATATATACATATATGTATAAGTATAATAGTAAATTAAATAAATAAATGTAAAAAATAAAAAATAAAGTAAATTGAACGCAATGACGATATTAAAAAAGCTGCGTTTGCAATCTCTACGCGTATATGTATAAATGTATCTATACAGGTATTGTATACCTACATATACACACATGTTATTCACACGCAGGATGCCTCGCATACCTACCGCCCGACCGACCGACCTCGTATTTCGTTTTTTTTTTTTATCTTTTTTTCTTCTTTCCTCTTCTTCTTTCTTTCTCTCTGTCTTTTTTTTTCCTTACTAACGTAGTTTTGCTTTTGTTAATTCCAGGCAAGTAGAAAGGAAGGTGTAGTAGCTATAGTGCGCGCACAACGTAGCACCGGGATTTTCGGATCAGGGGAAAGGAGGAAAGGTGAGGAAAAGGGCAGCCAGCAGGCTAACCAACCAACCAACCAACCAACCAACCCGACCGACCGACCGACAGACCAGCAGGCAAAGGCAGACGGACAGAGAATAACGTGACCCAAAGCAGTGATACTCAAACTTTTCGATTGCATATAGATATAGATTATACCTACATACATGCGGCATAAATCTGAGAGCAAAATGAAGAAATTCTAAACGTTAGGTATACGCTAGGCACGTACAATTCCAGTACGCTACTAGTGTGTGTAGAATTTGTGCATGTATACGACCGCCAGCGCCGCCTAACTTGTGTGCCAGGCAACTCTGGGGTGAAAATCGCATGCATGCATACGAAAACACAAGCTTGTCCATACGAGTGTAGTAGTACGAGCCTAGCGTATGGTATTTGAAGTTTGATTGAAAGGATTTTTTTCTTCTTTTTTTGCTTTGAAAAATTTATCAAAAAATGTATTCCACTCATTGATGCGATGAATGATTAAATATGTTTTTCTCTCTCTTCTTTTACCTTCTTTATCTCCCCGACCTAAACTCGTTGAGAATAAATTATATATCTTTGTATGTACATGCCATGGGGTTTTAAATATGAAGTGAAAATAATGAAAATTATATGTCTATAGACGTTGCGAAACTCTCTAGGTTCTCTTCGTTCGCGCGCATTTCCGGTACAGTTACAGTACAGTAAAGCGCGAAGCTAGAGATGAATTCGTCTCAATTCAATTGACACAGATGTAATAATACACTGCACAACAGCACACTACAGCGGAACGTACATAACTACATATAGTACCTACCATACTTCTATACGAGGCGTAGTGCAACACTAGTAGGTATACAACTGCATGTGCAGTAGCAACGACAAGGTACTACCTACGACCCAGATTCCCAAATGCAATTTTCATCCCACATCATCTTTTCTTATAATATACAAAATCTATATATAATTATAGTTATAAACACTATAAGTTATATATAATATTACGATGATATATAAACTCGCTAACACGATTTTGATACGTTGAATACAGACAAGCTATCACTCTTCAATCATAATCGTTATTATTATTGTTATTGTTATTATTATTATTATTATTGATATTATTATTACTCACATTTACAGAATATACAGATCATACTTACACACACAGACACACACACACCCTTCTCTTCAATATTGAAATAACGATAGGTGTGTCGATGAATTCTATATTTGACTAATAATTTTCTTGAGATAAGATACAAGTGCATGGATATAGGTGTATGTAAGAATATTAGTAGATTGGTATACAAGCGGCAACGTATCAAATTGTTTATAAAATAACAAATTTAATCTACTTTCTATAATTTTTTTATTTTTTTTCTTGCTCACCCTGATATGTCAGTACATAATATCATGTATCGATAATTTTCAATATATTAATAAGTTGAGTTCCCCTGTTTCAAGGGGACCTAAGAGAGGACGCAGGGCTGCTATTTGTGACCTGCAACTGCAGCAGCAGCAGCAGCAACAACAGCAGCAGCGCAGCCTCCCGATCCGAGAGTGTAGCGGTCTCGAATTTTATACGATTGTTGGTTTGCCGGGTTGAAATTAAATGTATATATATAAAAGTGTATTATATATGTATGGAATAAAGTGAAATATGACAACGCGAACGCGCGACGTACCTACCTATATGTACAAGATATATGTATTCTGTCAAATACGAAAGAGATTTTTTAGCTTATTTCTATTTGGATTTTTGAGTTTTTCTATAACAAAGACGAATGGTATCAATAAGTCAGGTAAGATAAGACGACGACGAGTTTGAAGAGTTGAAAAGAAGAAGAGGAAGAAAAAAAGGGATAGAAGTGATTCTTTCGAACTCCCCTTGAATAAACAACTTGCGAAACGAAGCAGATTGCTAAGGTGTATTATCTCTGTCTACCTTTTATATACCTTACTATATATAGTATCTACTCGACGTAGATATTTGAGATGAAGAGTCAATATATGGGAACGAAACGAACGAGAGCCACCAGAGGAACTCGGAGGTCAACCTTGCGCAACAATTCTGTACTATACCTATGTACCCATATGTACTTGTGCATGTATATATGTACTTACCTATAATCTTATACCTTCGCCCACAAAGTATATACACATATACATACCTATATCTACTTATTCACTGCATAAGTTGAAAAAAATGAATAAAAAATGAAAAATGCTTTGTTCTTCTCGATTCAGATGTGGAATAATTTTTAGCATCATATCTTTTTTATATGAAAGTTAATGGACGTGAAAAGATTGACGAAAAAGAATGAATAAGTAACAATATAGCCGAAAATGGAGGTTGGCATTTGTGGATAAGAAGAAAGAAAAATAAATGTATATTATATATAAGAAAAAACAAAAAAAAATGATGATGTACCCACTTATGTAATAATATCAAGCAAAGACATTCCTGCTTTATTTATTATCTTTCCTTCTTGCTTGCTTTCATCATTTCTCTCTGTCTCTCTCTCTCTCTTAGTTACTTTTACCTTCCGGCAAAATATTTATATTTAATTTTCTTTCAAATATAAGAACGTTTTTCTTGTTTTATATAAAACGTTACAAGATATATATATATATCAGTACGATGTGGGGAAAGAGGCAAGAAAGAAGAAAGATGAAAGAAGATAACAAAAAATACAGCAAAGGAATATAAAGGAATAAATAAATAAATAAATAAATAAATAAATAAATAAATAAATAATTGAACGAAAAGGTTTTCTGACTGTTTTCTTTTTATTTTTTCATATTCTAGCCAAACAATACGACATACATACATTTAACATATAAATAAACGTAATAACGAGTTCTTATCGAAATAGCCATATTATGGCAGCTAATATAACCGGAAATAACATAACTAGACATCGCGATTTCCAACAATTCGTAACACATACGTATGACGAACAATTGCACAATCGTCAATCGCGTTTCTCACTCACCCATCCTTATCCTTCCCCGTAACTCCAGAGGCTGACTCTTCACAATCTATGACGCATACCTGGCACCACACTGCATATAAGCATGACTCTTATTCCCGCTGAGTTATCCGAGGTACGCATACCCATGCCTATACGTGTAGCATACCTGTATCTGTATCTAACTAAAAAGGTTTTATTTTCATCACACGCACAAATATGTATACGACTCTATATTCCTGCAGGTGTGACTAATAATTCAATAACATATTATACCTAATACAAGCTCGCCAGCTATGCTCTTACGTTACGTTAGCTATTATCTCTCGACGTATACGTATTATAGAGTCAGATGACTTTAATAACAATAATAAAAAATCTCCCTTGTATTCTCTTATCTCTCTATAACTGATAATAATAATTCCGTTATTAATTCTTCGATATAAAGATACGGCTTCTTTTCTTTTTTATCAATCATAGATAACATTTTTCATTAATCATCATTTCTGTTTGTCGGTTTTAACGATTCGCGATTTTCAATCAGACCTCGAAAACAGTAGGTACCTATACATCATACTGTATACGTATAACATCACTACACCTATAAACATCAAAGTATGGGGAAAAACAGACGAAATTAGGTTCGAGAACGGAGGGTAAGTATTCCCAAAGTTATGATCATAAATCACGAAGG
This sequence comes from Tenthredo livida, assembly GCA_963992785.1. Lineage (NCBI taxonomy): Eukaryota > Metazoa > Arthropoda > Insecta > Hymenoptera > Tenthredinidae > Tenthredo > Tenthredo livida. The sequence goes on along the minus strand of OZ023071.1, from coordinate 1,848,947 downwards.
CAGGTACCTACCAACTGCGAGAGTAGGTACGGTTATTCAGTATTTGAGAATAATAACAGACCGACCATGTCGTCCGTTCGTCCATGGATCCATCCATTTCATTTCATTTCATTCCATTCGGTCGTTCGTTCGTTCGTTCGTTCGTTCGCTAGCTAGCTAGCTGCTCTGTGCTCTCTGGATCAGTGAGTGAGATTCCAGTCAGTTCCATGCTACACGGTACCATGGGGTATGAAGAGTATTAAGAGAGGAGACTCTGGCCTCGACGTTGCGTAGCGTTACCTTTCAGGCGGTAAGAATAAGGATAAGAATAAGAATAAGAAGAAACTGAGGATAAGGGGATAAGAGAAGAAAAAAAAGAAGAAAAGAAATTCGTATATCTACCTGTAGAAATACACACATACATAGATATAGAGAAACACACGAACACAGATACATAAAGAGTCGATAAAAATGAAAACAGGATCAAGAACTTACTGCCATATAAGGTGGCCCGTTTCTCCGTACTTGTCGATCACGACTCGAAGCAGAAGAAGCAGAAGAAGGAGACGTAAGTATAAGTACTATGCTCTGACGATGATTCTTGTGTGTTAAAACTTCACTAGCTCTCGAACAACTTTATCGAGTTTAATCAATCACAGTGAACATAATATATATATATATGTATGATACTAATAATAATGATAATAATAATAATAATAATAATAACGAGGGTATAATTCTCTTTATTATATAAATATTATTTATTACCCTTATTTATTTGTTTTAATAACTTTCCACATATAGGTATATAACAAACTTAACACAATCATGATTTATTTAATAATCATTGTTTGAACAATTAACTCGTTTAATAATTAAATTTCATTATACCATACGATGATGATGATGTTAGATCCACTTTATTTCTATAAACTGAAACAATGGGGGAAACACGCTTATGTCGGAAATAATAATCACTAAAAATTAAAGCCCATTATTTATTATCACCACTATTCGTGTATAACGAACGAGACACGTCGTCGTTGCACCCGGTAAAACTACACCTTCTTTTTATTTTATTTTATTCTACTTTACTTATCCTCCATTAACATTTACATACTACTAATTATTCATACAATAATCGAATGCGCTGTCACATGACTCACATATCTATTAAAACAACCTTTTTGTCGCGTAACACGCGGCTATAACGCGGAGCTTATACACTGTCCGCTCTCGCACGTAGCGCAGACTCCGGCAGACTGAAAGGCTGAACAAGAATCAACCGAGCGTCGTCGATAGTGCTGCCAGCTGCGCTTACCTACCGCTATACGAACATCGTTCGAACTTATACTTACGAGAGCCGATCAAACCCCCGAATTAAAGAAAATTTTATACGCAATTTATTGATTTGAGTATGTAATACGTATGTATTCTATTGTTTTATTTATTGTTTAGTAAAAAAATAAAGTTGAACATTTATACCTAACGTTATTATATTTTCTAACATTTTTTATCGACTTTATAGGAACGTATAATTATTGTACACTAACCCGATTCTTTCGCGAGGAAGGCGTGAGGCAGGGTATGTTAGTATGTAATATAGTTCGCGTAGATATTAAATGCATGCGATGCAGCGTAAGATCGACGACGTTAGCTTCGGGGTAGGTATAGGTATATGGTTAAAACTGTTGGCTATCGAACTATGGGAGTCTTAGCGACATAGTTTGAATTCCTTTCAGGGCACATATGAAGGTATATAATATAATATGGTATGTATCGGTGACCAGCATAGCTCTGTACTCTATAGTATTAAATATCATCGAATATCTTATAGTCTTGCTGAAATTGAGAAAGCCAAAACAAAACGAGAAGTTTAGAGATTCCTGCTGGATACTATAATGGTATAATATAATCATAATCCCATACCTAGCCCGTTTAGTTTTACATTAGTTACATCAGATAGAAATATTTTAGAACCACTCGACGAGCCACCAATTAAAATGGTAATCTCAAGTCGGGTTATAGGTAGGTATATATATATGTATATATGTATAAAATATATAGTGCAGGTAGGAGGTATACGTGATAATATATATATAAACCCGCGTTATACACGCCCCAGGCAATTGTACTCTGGAAATTATTTAAATACTTACCTACCGCATTGTTATGTATGTATGAAGGCAAGGGTTTCCTTTCAGCTCACTGCGCGAAGCCTTACATTACAACAACCCCCGCGAACTTTGGTAAGGGTATAAGGTAGGTGGATCGCTTTTACTTACGTTAATATTGAAAATGGGATGAACATTTTTTTTTCGTCTAGAGAAAAACAAAAATATTTTTAAAAAAATCGGCAAATTAAATAGATGACGAAAAGTTCTCAGCATCAAACCGCTGCTCTTTTTAGAAAACGTATTTTTTTTCTTTTTTCAGAAAACACCACTTCATCACTTCAAAACTCGATCCTCCATCATATTCAATTAAAATTTATTTCATCAACCGTTGATGATAATAATTAGTCGGAAATATTCGCCTTGATATATCGATTTCATTTAGGTGAAGAAAATAAAAGTAGGTACCTATATTAAGCGTCAGGTAGAGAGATATAATTGTAAATTTTTTATAAATTCCAAATGTGATGAAAAGTCGGAAATCCCCCAGGTCCCAAAGCACAAGAAATATACTATGGAATTTCCGGAGCTCGGGCTCCAAGACTTTATACAGCTAATACCTACTCCGTGACAAAGGTAGAAATTTTATTACTTAGAAATGGGGGAGAATATAAGTGTATTACGTTTACGTTTAACGATATAATATAATACGATGCAACATAACTTGTGTCGTTATATTTAGTTTACTTTTTTAGATCGTCATAGAAAATGACGACATAAAGTACCACTTGTACTTTTTTTGATTTGTCTTTTTCTTTTTTTCATTCTTTTTTTCTCTCGTTTTTTTTTACTTCTACTTCTTCGTCGATGTTTCTACCGTTGGAACAGATCGGAAGAATCGTTCCTCCCTTTTTTCCTTCCTTTCTTCCTTCCTTCCTTCCTTCCTTCCTTCCATGTTCCCTTTACCGCGGGGCGTAAAGACTCGTAACTTTTTATCACAGTAGGTACTTTACTGCCCCTCGTCGTCCTCGTCCTCGTCCTCGTCCTCGTCCTCGCCGACTCGTCAACGACTCGGCGTCCATTAGACACAAAAGTATGTCGTCAGCTAGATTTTCCAAACCACTTGATCCACGCGCTTCGAACCTCGCGACCCTTCGGGCTTCGACTTCTGCAGGATGAGATCGAAGTACCATGTAGTTAGTAGTATAGGTACGTGTACGTAGGTACTATATATACATATACCTATAGAAATTGGACTCTCGAGCAATTACTCAACGTGGCTGGGAAATTCGGTATCGCTTCTCTATAGGTATACAGACGCTCGTAGTACATTTCGTGTGTCGAATGGCAGAAAATTGTAATCGCAATCATTCACCCGTCTAGTATTTTGGAAATGAAAAAAATCATATAATTTTTTAAAATCTGAAAAATATATGTCAAAAACAAAACGGTTGAAAACCAAAAATTGGCCAAGTAAAAGCAGAATATGTCGTAAGGAGTTGACTGAACGGAAAATAACTTATATGACTCTCTGTCATTTCTGAAACGAAGAATATGCAAATTTGAAAAAAAAAAAGAAATCGGCTTTTTGGTTCTTGCGACCTTATATTGCATTGGACACACAATATTGCGTACATACAGGAAAGTCTGTCGTTTTTATACACAAATTTTGCGATTTATTAATCTTTTTGATTAAGAATTAATTCCGTTTTCGAAGAATTTGGATCTGAAATAAGTAATGAATAATTAGGTACGTCAGTTTTTTCAAATTGGCAAAATTTCGTGTAAATTATATACATTTATACCTATTATATATTATACTATATATAATTTTTGGTATTATATGGATATAACACATACATACATGTTATATACTTAGGTATGAAAAAAATTCGGCGTGAGAATGGCTTTAAACGTGTAAAAACGTGTTGCAGACGTACTTCAACATCGGAGTATGAATGTATGTAGGTATTTATGTACCAAGACGGGGGTACGGGGTAGTGAGCGTAAAAAACTGGGAAAAGAAGTTGGCACGTGATTGCACGGGAAATTTTTTATACCAGACTTTACGGCAAGGTCGTATCTCACCGTATCGAGATCTCTATATATCTATATATGTATACATATAACTGCCTCCGACTCGGTTTTCCTCTTCGTTCATTTTATATCCATCCCTCTTCCATTTTTTTCTTTCTCTTTTCATCTTTCTTTCTCTTTCCATTTTTCATTTCTGTTTTTTATCTTTCGTTTTTCCAACTCTAAACTCGTGTCACTTTACGGTTCATCATATATGAATGCTTTTAATACTCGAAGAAAAGTTTGTTCGATTTGAAAGAAAAGAGAACAAAGACTTATTTTCTCTTGCTTTCAATCAATCGAATTTTCATTTCATCACATCGATTCGGTTGAATGAACAATAAATCTTTTGTCAGATCATCCAAATTTTGTATCAAATCCATCACATTTTTGTATGGAATGAAAAAAAAAACGAAAATAAAAGAAGGAAACGAAATGCTAATCGGCTTAAATTTATTTTCTATTTTTCTCTTGTTTTGTTGCGCGAATTAAACCTCTGGGTTCATTTAATTCCTGATTTTTATTAAACTATGCGACTGTATAGCGAGAATTTTTTCATCTGCAGAGCGCTGCTCTGCATTCAAAGCTCTATATGCATGTGTATGTATTAATAATAATGTGTTGCCTGGGAACTCGGTTGATCCAATCATGTTCCCTTTTATTTGACCTAACTAGTAGGTACCAATAAATAGTATTTATTAACGTCAATTGAGTTAAATTACGTTTTATTCATTCCGCCCCAGTGCATTGTGCAGCGTATTGTATGTGCTCTATAGTATACGAGAGGCCCAACGACTAGACGTAGCCCTAGGTACCTACTACCTATTTCATTTGTGAATACCGAATCAAACGAGATAGGTACAAAATCCACGTATGCGTACGCTTAGTTCCACGACCGGTTCTGTGATTTTGTTTTTTTTTGTTTTCAACCCGTTTTTTTGACTTTCCCGTATCTCTGTTTCCAGAAATTAAAGGAAGTTATTGTTTTCACACCGAAAATGAAAAGTTGAGTTTTCACCAGATCTCCACATTTTGAGGTCTAGAGAATCACCTTCAATCATTTTCAGATGGACGTTCGTGTGCGTATGTACGGATGTGATCAATTTTTTTGTCCGACTATATCTCAAGAACGAGTTACCGGATTCGAATGATTCTGGTCTCAATCGACAGGGCTTTTCCGAACTTAGAACTGATTAGATTCTGGCTTTGATCAGTTCAGTATACTTTCGGAATTATTTGAATAACAGAATTCTAGAAAATAAAATAAAAATGATGATATCTTCGGAATACATGAACGGATTCGAAAACAAATTCGTACACAGAAAAAACGTGTTGTACCAATTTAAATTGGTCAAAAAAAAATGTTTTCGTTCCAAGAAAAATTTTCTTGTCCCAAGAAAAATTTCTTTGTCCCAAGAAAATTTTCTGCAAACGCATTGGAAACCGAAATTATCTTGAATCAAGTCAAAAATGTTCTCGAACCAAGAAAACTCTCTTGGATCGAAGAAAGTTTTCTTGGTTCGAGAAAATTTTGTCTTGATTCAAGATAATTTCGGTTTCCAATGGGTTTGCAGAAAATTTTCTTCGGCCAATAAATTTTTTCTTCTGTGTATCATCAGGGTTTTTGGGTCGCAGATCACGTATTTGGCATTGTGCTTCCAAAGTACGAATAAAATAATTACATCACCATTATTATTTCAGCTCGAAACGAGTTTGAAAACGGGTAGTTTAAAGGCTGGCCCATGGTCAGCCCAAAACCGCTTGTTCTTTTCGTTTTCGTTTTCATTCTTATTTTTATTTTTTAGTTTTTCACTTCTTTCTTTTCTACAGCCATTCGGCGAATCGTGCAGAATCTCTTTTCCTGCGCTGTTAGCGTGATTGTTGAATAAAATAAAAACGAAAACAAAAACAAAAACGAAAACTCCACCCTTTAAAAGGTTGCAGAATTAAGTATATATATACTATAGTCTATACTATAGAAAGAATGCGAAGAACGAACGGTTGAAATTTTTTCTTTTCTCCACCTGCATACGGAGCGAGCTGTTTCATTTTTCTTTTTTCATCATTTTTTTTCTTTCTTTTATCTCTACACTCTATAGATATCCATATATATATAGTGGGTCAGTGCTTTCAATTTTTATTCCATTTTCATTTTTATCGTATTATACTTTTATTTGACGGATAATAAATTTGAAGCGCCATATATACCTTTTCAAAAAGTTCAAACTTCTTTATTTTTTCATTTTTCTTTCTTTCTTCATCTCTCTTTCTTTCTTTCTTTCGTTTTTCATTTTGTCGCGTTTTTCAACAAACTGAATTATTTCACTGTGATATCGTATATTCGTATTGTGGCATCGTACAATAGAACTACGTGGGTCTGGTCCTGCAGAGTGAGGTCGAGCTCTGTGGAATATTATATGTAGGTACGTATGAAGAAAAAAAATTACAATTTGAAAAAATGTAAAAAAAAAATTGCTAAAAAACTATACGCGCTGCTATCACGGTCAGAAAATAATTCAAATTTTTAATCTGCGAATCTGGCTGTTTGATTAACTAACCATAGACATAATTCTAATAATGTTCGTCGATTTGGATGTCAAGGAATAGAAAAAAATGAAAACACGACCAAACGATAAATTGTTTGAATCAATTGATCATAATTTATTCATTTATTTTTTCCGTTTTTTACTTCAAGTTCTGCGCGTTTTCCCGCATTTCTGTCTTACATATATATGTATATATGTATATAGGATAGGTATAGCTCAAGCAATATTACAAGGACAATAAACTGTCGCGTATAAAAGCTTCCCAGGCGTTCCTCGTAAAACGTTCACTTTATGCTTTACGCCGGATATCCCACAAGGGTCGAGTGCAGACGAGCGCTTCTCGTAGCTAGCTGACTGTTTGAAAATTCCAAATCTCATACCTATACGTATATTCGGGGTTGAGAAGAGAGAAAAAAAAAACAAGAGGAGAAAAATTGTAACGAAGAAACAGCAGAGAGGAAAAAAGAAAAAAAAAATTATTACCAAAGATGGAAATATTTCAAGCCGACACAACATATACCGAGTATATAACAATTTCCGGTCAATTATTACGAACTATTTCTGTGCCCAACGTATCGCCGGAATGAAATGTGGATTCCGTGATTACAAGTTACTCTACGTCCGGTCTGATTTCATTTTCTCCTAATGAAGGTCCTGCAGTCGCGATTCAGTTATCGCTAATTACCGTAGCTGCAGCGCTTTTATATACGAATTCTTCCGCTGCGTTGTAACTAATTCCTGTATTCTAACCCCCCGCAGGATTTTTATTACGTAAAACTACGAAATCTGAGTCCTGCAGGTTTCAGCGGACTGATTTTCTATTGCCTAAAACGTGCGGCGATATTTCTACGACCCGAACTCTAAACTCTCAACTAATATAAAGGGCAACGGAAACTGACGAAATATCTTGGCTCAATGGGTTCAGCGGCTTCGAAGTATCGTTGAATATTCAATACCCAATTTTCGGGGCCCATATACTCGACTGAATAAGGAGTAAGATATATGCAATCGCGGAATGGGGGAAAAATAAAAAATAAAATGCCATTTCAATTTTCGGCTAATTTATTTTCGTTCTTTGGTCTTCACCTTTCCTATACCTATAGGTATATGCCACAGCATGATTCCCTCGATCTCAGAACTCGGGAATGGAACCATTAATATCTTTGTTAATGGCCTGACCCCATAATCTTTCAACGACTATATCCTTTGCCAACAATAAAGACAAAAGGTCTTTCAAACTTCGAATCTTCTTTCCTGTTCATTAATTCAACGAACATTCCCCCGTTAATTGACGAGACCTTTTCATAAACGTTTATCGATTTCTTTACCAATTGGATACCACAATGGGTTTCCCATATATATATATACTATATAGTCACCGTTCCATTAACTAATCTTTTATCACTCTCGGTTGTCGGACACTGCCACTGATCGCGACATCGCGTTGGTACTTTTCATCGAGCTTTTATATACCCATCCAATCTTATACTTATTTATATTATACCATCAATTTAATCATATATAAAGTTTATACAGTTCAGAGTGTATAATAACGAGTCAGTCGTCTCGACTATCGCCTCAGTCAGCGATTTATAATTAATTGCTAGATTAATTAATGAGAATTGAATTACGATATCAGTTTGTTATTCCCTGCTTGTGGTATATATATCCCATATGTATATTGTACATGTACATATGTTTTGCGATAAGTATAATTTAACATGAGAAAATATTTCTGCTCTTTTTTTTCGTTTTTTTTTTTGATAAGATAATTTTAGCTCGTACTGTGTGGTATAATAGCTGCCGCGTGGCTTGATGTAAGAGGAAAATACCACTTGAGGAAGTATCCTTCGCGACCCAGTGTTCCTGGTCTCGATAAAGCGTGTCCGACACGTCAGATAAATAAATTGCGAACAGCTTCTTAATGAAACCCTTCGGAACGAGGGGGCTATTTTTCAATCGTATATAGGAGCTATACCTAAACCCGCACGTCTCGTCGTTCGGTGTAAAATACCCTCTTGTGCAATGTCGTTGAGACATTGATATTGCGGTTTAGGAATTCTCTCAGGGTAGCTTCTACCCCCTCCTGAATCACCCTTTGTGATTGGTGAGAGATAAAGGGTGAAAAAAGAAATAATTATTCTTACGAATTTCTAGACCACTTATAGAAATTTATTTGAAATAAATTCTTGCGTTCGCGAGAAGAAAAATTAGATGAAGAAAACTGAGGTGAAGTTTTCCTTATGCAACTCTGTTGTACAGATAATTCTCTTTGGTATATATTTTGCTCAGTTAAAATGTCCGTTTTACAAGAATCGGGAAACTGCAGAACTTTTTTATTTTTTTCTTAATTTTTTAATTTTTTTTTTATTTTTTAAGAGTTATACGTGGCAAAAGTTTGCAATCAGTGATCGATCAGTGTTTTTCATCTTGTATAGTTTATACGCGGGGGAGTTTGCCACTCGACTGTTCTTGACGTCAAAACAAAGCGATAGAAAGGCAACGCCTTTCTCGAGAGAGAAACCTCTAGGGTCTCTAGAGAGGTTTACGTTATACATATATATCTGTATATACCATACCTTATACCTTCCCTATATCAGCTATAGCTACCCTTATACCTCCCATCAACCACCGGCTGGTGTAGGACTGGAATAAATCAGTCAGTAGTTCGTCGTCGTCGGAGTTCTGGTCCTTGCTAGGTATTTCCCTGCGGTTTTGTCCCCAGAAATCGAATGGAATCGCCACTTAACTCATTTAGCACAGTTCGTCGGTCAGTGGCATCCAACCCTTCAATTAGGGTCCGTGTATATCCGGAATGTGAATTCCTCTCGAAATCCTGACCCGAGTCAAATATATTTGCTCGCGATTTGTATCTCAGCTATATACATACATAGGTATACGTATACGTATACGAAGTGGTATTTTCACCCCCATAGAATCCAACCGATTATTAGTTCGCCACTTAGTTTTTGTCGCTTCAGTCGTAACGAGAATGTCTGATAATTAAAATGATGTGAAAATAGAATGAAATAGTATAGGTAAGTAGAAAAGGACGAGGTAAAGACTTGCATAACACTAATTAAAATATTTCGTCAAATAATTATCAAGAGATGAGGGTCGAGCGCAGGGAGATTCTTCCTCGAGTTTAATCATATCGTCGATTCGCCTTGGGGCGAGAAGAACTTCGGGATGAAAAGATTCGAAGGGTAAAACTTGCCCGGAGTTACGCGCGGTCAACTTTGGGGAAAATTATGTTTGTTTGCGGATATTATATACCTACCTACCTACAGTTGTATATAACTACTTGTATAATTTGTAGTATAAGGTGTGGTGAAAGTCGCCACGTGCCATGATGAAATAAAGTAGGTACAAAAGAGTGAGGGCTCAAAGTACGCCGTTCTGTTCCATACTTTACGATAATGAAATTTTTCAGTTTTAAGAATTTCTAATTTTCTCCTTCTATAAGCAGCTAATTCTCGTCCAATTTTCATTTTTCATTCACTTTTTTGTACAATGAGATTCGTTTTCTTTAATCTACGGTTTGAATACGCGTCCAGGTATATAAAAGATATAAGATATCAAATTTCGCGGAAAAAATTTCTCCATATTGATTATTTCCGCCTCCTATTAGTCCGGAGGATACTAGGCAACACGTGTCCAACTACACGAGTGACATTGGCCCCGTGGTAATTTGATGCTCGGACTTGGTCGTGGGCGTTATAGATTTGACACGTAAATGAAATGCGTGTAATAACCTGCGTACGTACGAACCTGCGTCATTCGTTTACATATAAATTCGGCCATATTTGAATTTCAATGCCCCCCCATGGACCAGAACGTCTCCAAATATGCACAAAAAAATGTATTCAAACCCCCAGGTTCCTATCTCAATTTTAAGTACTGCCCGAAAGCCTTTAAACTTTTCCATTTAAATAACACGCGATTTTTAGTACTTTGGGATTATTCTTTAATTCCTATCGCATCATCCCTTCGAATAATATGAAACTCTGCACACATCTCACCTGCAGTAGTAGTACGTTACGGACACGATTAGGTCTACCTTTTCGGGAAAATGAATACCCAAGTCGAAGTCCAATTATACTCTTGTAATTTCTAAAGGATTTTTAATTACGCGAAAGTACAAGCTAGAGGAACAGCTCTTATATCACGGGAATTCAGCGTAAATTATTATAGCCGTATCATTTACCTCGTAAAGTAACGGATTTGCGAGCCGACGTTGTTGTAATTAAAGAAAATTCAACCATGAGTTATACCATAGAACAGGAAGAAATATGTTGTTGTTTCGTTTCTGCGTTCAAAAACCCAACAGCTATAGGTATACCTACCTACAGGTATGTTACGTTGAAATTTTGCTTCCGAAATGTAACAGGATGCATAGTTACCGTACGTTATATGTATAGGTATGCTCGCACGTTATTTTCGAAATCAAATCAACGAGAGCGAATGATAATTCATATTACCAGTTCCAACTACTATTTTTAATTACTCGTCCCCGGAGCACTACTCTGCACCCACTCCAATTTAATCGAAAATTGTATACGTCGACGTGATATTTCGCTGTATATTACCAATACAGTACCTAATGTGCGAATAATACGCGCTGTGTATGGTAAACGAATTTTCCATTTTTTCGCATCAATTTTTAATTTTTAATTTTATTTTTTGCTCCGCAGATTCTTTCCAGTGTTGATTATTTTCAAAATTATCTTATCCCTGTCTCAAAGTAGGCGAATTGTTCGTCTTCCAATATCTCCAGTGTTCAGATTTCCTGGGTACCTATCTGCTGTATTTATATGCTCTGAAAGACGGCGTCTATACGTTGTATGTATAACGTATAACGGAGCTTTTGACGTTAGAATTCTAATTTGAAGGCTCGTTCGTTATTAACTAGAGAAGGTGATGCAGAGAGAGGGGATAATAAACGGCAAATGATCTCCGACGTAGGTATAATATCCTTTGAACCCTCGAACCTTCTCCTCGATTCACCGGACCGAAGCAAACTTGAAGGAAACAGTTTCCTCCAAAGTGGTTACGAAAACGTTGCGTCAGCTAAACAATATATATACCTGCCCCATATATATATATATGCACCTATACATATATATATTGTATTCACATGTACGATACGCACACCTATACACACGCACACACATTCGTATACGTTTGAAATGCGTTCAAATGCGCGCGATCTCAGTTTCGCATCGTGTTCTTCCTTTACGGCATGGCATGGCACTCGGAGACGATCGACCTGCGATTCTATTTCTCAGCCATTGTATAGAGCATTGTTGAACTCAGCCTGCGTCCAAAAAATCGCAAAAAAAAACGAAAAAAACAAAAAAAAAAAACGAACAGAAAGAAATAGGAAAAAAAAGCTTTTCAGGTTACACGAAGAGGGAGTCCCCGCATTTTATAGACCCATTGTAAACTTTAACGTATCACCCTGAAACCTGGAAAAAAAATATATATATCCTTAACAGTTTAACCGTGCGACTCGAAGCTGTATGTACGTGTGTTGCCTTTACATATATTATACAGGTACATATGATTATTCGAATTTCTATCTCATCGTCTATACCTACTATACGAATATATAGGTATGGTTCGTTGGCTGTATAGAATTGTATACGAATATCATCACAATGGATCTAATTAAATTTTGAACTACATACCTAGCCTGATTATTTTTTGCGATTTTTTCTTTTTCTCTCTTTTCTTTTTTCGTTTTTCTTTTTTCCCTTTTCATTTTTCACCCTCAAAACAAGTTGAGTAATACGGTTTGATTTCATTTTCAGCTTTACGATAAAAAATATTTCCCACCGCGCTTTGATGATATACTTTGAATTTTCATTTCAGCCAACAATTTATTATTGTGCCTACTGTAAGCTATATGTATATACATATAAGCATATAGCTTGAATTTACGACAATTTTTAGAGTAGCGTAGCTTTTAATCAGTTAATGATACGTCTGATGTTCGCAGAATATCCCCTGACGATGAGCCAGTTTCCACGTTGTATTGTCTTTTCATTCACGAGCCTTTTTTTTGTTTATTTTTCGTTTTTTCGTTTTTTTTTTTTTTTTTGGTTTCACTGTATACGTACGCAGCTCCCTTTGACCTTATCATGATTGTTTTTTTTTGTCTCTTTTTTTTTTTTTTGTTTTTCGGATTTTCCTTCGTTTTGAGATCTAAAAGAGAGAGAGACAGAGAGAGCGAGAGAGAGAGAGAGAGAGGAAAACGGCTGGCAGTACATTTGTACAATGAGAATGCGAAAAGTGATCTATATTATACCATTTCCTTTTCGTTTTTCTTCTTTTTGTTTTGTACTTAGGAGACGAGAGCTTGACACTTCAAACTGAAATTCTTTTAAGCTTCTCTCGCAATTCGAAGACCCCTAGACTCAGGAATTTCGCCTTCTCTCCTTCATCTATACTTACACAATTGCCTCTTCTCTCAACTGTATTAGGGGCGTCGACTGCGAAAGCCGAAACGAACGCCTTGAGGCCACCCCTAACTTTTGCCAATGACTTAGCACGGGGATGAAATGAAAGTGAAAGAAAACGAAGAGTATAAAATTAAATAAAGGGAAAAACTTCAACAATTTTATTCGACTATATACCTACGTATCGAAACGTCTATATAGCATCATAGTATCGACGCTGCTGACGAAGACTAGCACGTTTTAGATTTCTTACGAAAACTAGCACGTTTCGATATTTACCACGAGGACTAGCACGTTTCGGATTTCGACGCGATGACTAGTATGTTGGTCGAACTGAAACGAATATTATTTCTATTTTGCAACAGTTTATCATTCTCTAACTATGTACTGTAAAATATACAAACGACATATTGAAGTTATTTAACAAATGTTCGAATAATTTTTTCGGGTGCTCCATAATGAATCAATCAGAAATTTAAAACATCTGTAAAGAACCTGTGAAAACATCGTCAATTTTTCCAATCCCTCCACGACAACACAATTTCGAGAATATTCATAAGTTCATTTGGATTAAAAAAAACGCACTTCTGCATCCGCAAATTGACTTTCATTTCGACCATCGCACATCGCACAAATCTTCAGAAAATCCTCGTTACAATAATTAAAGCATGATGATTTTCGCGGAGATAACTGAAACGTGCTAGTCTTCGTGGTGAATATCGAAACGTGCTAGTCTTCGTGGTAAATATCGAAACGTGCTAGTCTTCGCGGTGAAAGTCGAAACGTGCTAGTCTTCGTAAGCAGCGTCGGTCTAATCCTCAAACATGAAGACAGCAAAAATTTCATCATCGATGAAGCAGTATAAAAAATTATCACATACACTACGCATAGCCTTCGCAATAAATAATTTTTTTGTAAAATAGAGCAACCCTATACCCACATAGATGAGCATGAGCAATCTCAAAATCATGATTTTTTTCTAACCACACTGAGAAAAATTTATAGTTAACGTAACGATAATTTAACAATAAATGTGGGTGAGATAAAGGCACAACAATGAGTTTTTAGTTGAAGTAACAGACATAATTATTGTTCATATGACTATAAAAAATGATGCTGTTACCAATATGGTTTACTATACGAATATTGTGAACGTAACATTCCACATTTATCGACAGAGCTAGAGTTGGCGATACTATATTGCTTTTGTTCGTGCAAATGAAGTCTCTTGTTCGCTTAACGATTCTTTATGTTGGGGAGATTATCTAGATACTTTTCACGTAATTCATCTTCATAGTTATAGTTACTGAACCTTCAGGTAAGCAATATTAAATATATCGTGTAATTACAGCGCATCACGAGTGTACAGACTACAAAAGTTTTTAGTTTAACTCACAATCCGAAATTGTTGAATATAATCACTATAAATATATTGTGGCTCTAACAAAATGAAAACAACAATACTATGCGATATGCTGAACATTGAAAGATAGTTTATGGAACTATATGAACTATCCATTCTTACAATCTTTTTCGGTACTGTTAACAAGAGTACGGTTCCCGGAACTTTCTCATAATAGTGACTACAAACAACCTGAGATACTGTTTTTACTGATCTGCTGAATGGGGTTACCGAATAAAACGGTTAGTACAACAATACATATATCTTACTCCGAAACTAAAAGTCAGTGGGAATGTGGTCTCAATAACTAGACTGACATGTAGTGATGACACAATACATTGCTGCTGTTATTCAGAGAATATAGTTCTCTTAACATTGTTCTGATTGTTATCCGCACCCCTTGTTTTTAGTAATGATAAGCACCTATATTCACATTTATTCGAAGGTAAGATGCCAGGGTTAAGATAAGTACCAGAAGATATATGTCAGGCCGCTTAATGATTGTTGAACAAAATCTTCAATGGGGTGAGGTTTAACGGTAGACCCTGCGGTTATCTGAAGGGATTCAAAATTGGATTCAGGTTTTTAAGACAATGAAAGCTTCAAATGAATTCAATTGAAATTTAGTATATTATTGGAAGACAGGTACGAATTCATAAACATTAATATTTTCATTATACATGTATGTTTATATATTATATATGTTATATACATTATATGTATATATGTAGGAACTTTCATGCCTGCGTGTACAGGCTCGTTGGTTAAACGATAAACACACGACAAGATAGTCTTTTTAAAGGTTGATACAATACAGATCTCAAGGTAATTTATTCGTGAATGAGTATTTTATATTACATTCACAAGGTAATATAAAATAGTCATCCCACAAACGTTCTTTATAACTACACAAGTAATACATAAAAGCAAAAAATTAGTATATAATTTATAATTAACCAGTATTTATGCAAGATCTCTCCGCAAACTGTGCACGATACTCATTAAAATACACAACATGTGGGTTGGTAACATAAAAAATATAATAGATACAAATAAGGAGATTAAAGGAATTAGGCTTATGAATATGCATATATAGTTAAACAATAGGAACACGAAAGACAGGATAGTCTTTTTGAAGGTTGTTGCAACACAGATCTCAAGGTAATTTGTTCGTGAATGAGTATTTTATATTACATTCACAAGGTAATGTAAAATAGTCATCCCACAAACGATCTTTATAACTACACAAGTAATACATAAAAGCAAAAAATTAGTATATAATTTATAATTAACCAGTATTTATGCAAGATCTCTCCGCAAACTGTGCACGATACTCATTAAAATACACAACATGTGGGTTGGTAACATAAAAAGTATAATAGATACAAATAAGGAGATTAAAGGAATTAGGCTTATGAATATGCATATATAGTTAAACAATAGGAACACGAAAGACAGAATAGTCTTTTTGAAGGTTGTTGCAACACAGATCTCAAGGTAATTTGTTCGTGAACGAGTATTTTATATTACATTCACAAGGTAATGTAAGATAGTCATCCCACAAACGTTTTTTATAACTACACAAGTAATACATAAAAGCAAAAAATTAGTATATAATTTATAATTAACCAGTATTCATGCAAGATCTTTCCGCAAGCTATGCATGATCCTCATTGAAATACACAACATATCGGTTGGTAATATGAAAAGAATAGGTAATAGATACAGATGAGGAATTTAAAACATTAGGCTTATGAATATTCGTGATGAAAATTATCAAATCACTTACACGTATAAGAATGTGGGACTTGCAATCAGTTAAAGTCTTGGATACGTATATTCGTGAGCATAGTTACATCAAACTTAATATAATGGAATATAAAGCTCACCATTGAAGGAAACATGAATACTTGTCAAATCATATGTTAAAATACTTTCTATCGATAGAAACTCATAAAACTCTGTCTCTTCCACCTGATACGCTTGCAAGTGGTCATTTTGGCCCAAAGTTTCAAGAATCCTAACGATGATTGAAAAATGTTGTTTTTTCATTTCATGCATCATACCTCCATTGCGATAGAATACGTTACTGATGGTCCCAAAAACGGGAAACTCTTCTTGGCGCACAAATACAACAGTGCCTCCTTTATATAGTTTGCTGTTAATCTTAACATATTTTATCGAACTATAATCTTGGGTTATTATGGAAGTACTAACGTTAGTAGTAAAAGGTAGCGGTCTATCTTCCTTAAGATTTTTGAAATAAATAGAGTCCTGAAATGCATTACTAGTTAAAAATTGATCACTTAACTGAAGTTGACTTTTTTTCGCTAAACTAAGGCATACATTTTTACGATTACAAGTAATTCGAGCATACTGTTTAAACGGACGGTGTTTAGCTTCCAAACGCATAGCCCAGAAATTACGTAATGGACCGACAGTTTTCATTATTCGTGGGTAATGGATCATGTTATGGTGCTTCGGTTTGAGGCTATTTCCAAAAAGTTCTTTAAACAGAACATGATGCTCCTCGACTAATGTGCCTAGCAAGTCGCATAGGTCGTCCGAAACAGAGGTTTGCAAGGATATCACTAAAATTTGGCGTAATAATTTATAAAGCTCCCAGTGTCTATTATCAACTGGAATTAAGTCCCCGAAAATAAGACCCGCATATAGTATAAAGCACAACATCTCCGAAGCTGACATCTTTAGATCATACCCTTTTTTCAAGCGTTCTGCTGAGATCAGTGGTGGTCGATTGCTTCCAGTTGGGTACTTGAAGTATTTCAATTTGAAATTGAGTGTATCCAAAGAGAATAATTTTTCAATGTAAATTAGATGTTTCAATACCTTGCCCATGTCATATTCGCATACGCCCTTCCCTAACATGTCATGCATTACATCTACGCAATAATTTTCCACAGCGTGGAAACTATCTACCTTGTTGAAAACTGAACTCTCATGAATTCCTGTACTGCGGAAATCATTCAATAAGACATCAGCCTGATAATTACGAATATCCCTAATAGAGCATTTGCTTTCATTACACATCTTTGTGGAATCTACTTTCGTGACTTTACAAAACCGACAGAAATAGTCTACGTTAAAACTTTGAACATAACCTAAAATACCATTGAGACCCAGATTATCGCCAAGAATCATTGCTAACTTGAAAATAATCGTGTAGCTTTCTTCGCCGATATCTATTTGGATTCCATTAGTAGCTAAATGATTCAACTCTTTTATGATGCGACCATAAATCTTGTCTTTGCTAAAAATTTTTGAGTCCTCACTGTGATATATTTGAAAGAGGAAAATATTACTCAATCGCGCAGAGTACTCTGGTGGAATGCATGGTATCGTAATATACACCCCAGACATTTTATAAATCGTAGCATGAGAACCTAGAGGATTCCCCGTTTCGAAATCATCTTCGTATAAGAACACTGGTAAAATAAGCGTACGTTCTCGCGTCGTCAATATTTCCGGTAATTTGCCTTTAAAATACGAAGTTTGTATAATGTTTGATATACAATCTTCACGTTCTGATTCTAACCGCCTTACATATGTTTCAGTCTTATCGAATACACCAGGTATTTCGAAAAACTGTTTCAACACTTTTCGGATTGGTATGAATTGGCCTGTGAACTTTGTATTCTCTAAAAATCCCAATTTGTCTCTTTCTTCGTGGTATCCGAAGGTTACAGTTTCAGGTTGAATGTAACACCCACTAGAAATAAGCTCTTTAAACCGTTTATGTTCAGTGTTAAATCTCAAAAAAACAGATTGTAATTCTTCAAATCGGTCATGAATTTGTTGTTGAATAAGCCCCCCAGTGGAATTCAAAATCACATTTCTCAGAGACATCATCGGACCACAATTCAGGAATTCATCAAACTTTTTTACAATACACTGAACTTGAGCTCGGGAGAGTGATATATCGGAGTAAAATGATGATACCATATCCAAAACATAAGTATACAAGACAGGATTTGGTAACTTTAATTGAGTTGATATATGTTTTTCCTCCTTGGAGGTGATTAGATCTGGAATAGGTTCGGGGATAAATTGAAAATTGTTAGAACAGCGGTCTTCGACTTGAATTGGTTTAGAGAATACATTTTCACAACCACTAATACTATTGTGTTCTACAGTATCTGCACTTGAATTTACTTCATATTTTGCACATTCCACCGTGGCATCATGATTTGAGTAATGTTTTCGCAAGGAATGGAGTTTGTCAAAGGACCGACTACAGGCAGTTATTGTACATTGATATATCAGTTCGGCAGTTAATCCATGTTCATACTTGACATGATCTTTATAATTTTTACTTTCAATAGACCGAAAACAGTGATAACATTTGACAAGCATCGCTATGTTTGTATGTACATACTAAGAGCAGTCAAAAAATCCTTTCGATCTGTGCTGCGGTTTATATCTATAATTCTACTGAATCATTGGCAGGTGTAGACTTATCAACAGATTGTTGCTCTATACGATCAAGTTCAGTTAAAACAGAATTTACACTAATGTAGTTTCGGCTGGTTTCTGCTATTCCATACACAGCCACTTGCAAGAAATTCCAAACAGTGGCGCTTTCGACTGGGTATTTTGCGTTCAATGCGTAAAATGTTTTGAAACAAGTGTCTACTGCAGCTATAGCAGTAGTGAATTTGTATTTTATGTCATTGATACATACATATGCTGCATCTACTTTTGCAGGCGGTCCAACCGCGACCACTATCGGCTGACACGTTAATTTGTATCCTTGCATGCGCTCCTGATATGCCACCATCACTTTTTCCATATCAGCCATCGTCTATAGAAATATAATGCATCATCATAAAATGAAAAGCAATATATACAGGGTGTATCACCTCAAGTGTCGAGACAGGGAGGGACTTAGTTGACGCGAAGTCACTCCCCATCAACCCATCAACAAAGAGAAGAATTTCGAAGACCGAAATTCTTAGGAAAATAGAAAATACAATTTTTTGGCACGGGGAGAGAATATCCACAACGACTCGAATCAGGCTGTTAGGTATTTATTTACTCGGTCTACGAAATTCTTCTCTCGGTTGATTGGTTGATGGAGCGTGACTTTGCATCAACTAAGTCTCTCCCATTCTCAACACTTGAGGTGATACACCCTGTAGAATCAATAGTCAGTTTCACAAACTACCTGGTGAAATTTATGAGAAATTTACTTTCAGCGAGCAAGAAAATATTTAGAAATTTAGGGATCCTTTGAAAAAATATTCTGTGCAAAATTTTATACTCACATTGATCCAAAGGATGAATCCATCTGCTTGTTCTCGTTTGGATGGTTTCCATTTTTTATTGCAACCAGTTTTAACAAAACCTGGGCGAAACAAGTACGGCAGTAAGCGTAGTGCAAGTACCTCCGGAGGAATTTGTTCTGTATTAAACATTGTAGAATACACATAGATTAGTATAAATATTGAATAATTTCTTTGCGCTACTTAGAATATATAAATAGTTATTATAAGTGTCCATACCTTTGTCTTGTAATAAATGGTCGCTCACAGATTTTTCCTCTGCAAGATGGATAATGTTTTTCGAAATACGCGGCCACGTTTTGAAGAAAATGTTTTGATCAGTTAGTGCCAGTGTTTCGTAATCAATCTGTAACTGTAAATTAATATTTGAATCAATGGGACAAAGTTTGTAATATTGATAAAGGAATAACACTATCTGATTTCCAGTATCCAAAACTTTAATAGATAATTATACACACCAGAGTTGGCCCAATGGGAGCCCGTAACATCAAGTACTGGTCAAAGTAATTAGAGATAGAGATATCTCGTCGTCTTTGAAGGAAAGTTTTCTTCCATAAGGACTTTATAGCAGCCTCGTCGTCTAGTGATACGCATTGCAGTTGCAGGAGATCATCGGTGCCTTCATCTTGTTCCGTAACCTTGTTTTCGGTTGTTGAGGACTGAGTCTTTTTTATTTTACGTTTTATGTTAGCATACTTGTCCCACAATTTCCCTTTAGCTGTTTGTTTGTCTTGTCCTCCTTTGTACGCAGTGAAATAAGTTCCCAGTTTTTCGTGCTTGAAAACTGATACAATTTCATTGGCCCAGAACTTAAAATCTTCAGTTTTAATCCTACAGGACATGTGCATGGTTACTTATGATTCTACTCATGCCTAGAATAAGTAACTGATAAGAATAATCGATCATACTTGAGATCCCGATTCAGTAACTCTTCTACGATGATTGTAGATAATTGGTTTCTATCAGCTTGTGTCAGATGTATTTGAGATAGTAAGCATCTGCCAGTGACTGATGCTTGTAAGATGTGTCGGAGTTTCTGCAGTAAGTACAAAAGAATTGAAATACACCTGTTTCTGAGTACGCATTAACATAACTGAAATTCCTGTCGAATATGACTTCAAAATATATAGATTCTACCTGGCCAGCAATAATTTCGATGCGGCTACTGCTGGATGGTTCAGAACTGATGATACTCGATGTCGAAATATTGTCCTCCAGGTTTTCAGTTATTGTCTACAACAAAGCGCATACTGTAGATATTCTAATATGTGAGAAAATAGGTTTGAGTTTAGACACTCAGCACTGAAGGGATAATTATAAGATAATGAGATAGTACAATTTTTAGTTGGTGAACTATATATTTTTAAATACCCGAGCTAGATTATCATGGCTGCTACTGTGAGAGATGTTGTATTTATGTCTAACTATGAAGTTCAATAAATCTTTGTCAACCATTCACGTGCAAATGCAGCCTACAGGTGCGGTTAATTTTTTCTGAGAAGCAGTGATGGAAAAGCTTGCACGATAGCATGTGATCGAGGAAGCGTCTGCATTTTCAGAACAGCATGGCAATATATGAACCTCTCAATACATCGTACACCTAGATCTAAACTAGGACAAGTAAAAAAAACCTGAATTTTCAGTTATTGGCATTATTGTATACCCCGATACAATATGCAACTAACCAAAAGAACAGATTCAACTTAATGTTCATAATCATGACGACAGATTGTGCTAACTTGGTTTTGCTGAATAAATGAGTCGCCCTTTATCCCGGCTAAATCGATGTATTTGTAGTTGTTTCCATTACATTTAGCGGGATGCGCGAACAAGTAATAATAATTAATAATTAATAATTACTTAATAATTAATTAATTATCCAAAAGCAAAATGGAGCAAAATGTTTTTTCCTCATACTGAGAAATTAGATTTTTTGACTTGTCCTAGTTTAGATCTAGGTGTGCGACATACAACATAACTGTTATGGAGTATAAAGTACAAAGCTTCGGAAAGTCATAATGGAGTTTCCAAAGTAAATATTCTAGTCATTAACAATAGCTATTTATCAACTTCAACAAAAAATCAACAAATACTGTGGTATGTTCTGGAATTTCAACATTTTTCAATTTACAATCATTATTTCTTACCGAAGACTGACTGCCTTTTGCTAGAAATTGTTCTCTTCTCCGGAGAAAAGTGAAACGAGGACCTAGTTCACCAATCAATTCAGAGATTTCGTCTTTGGGGATTGTCAAAAAAGATTCCTTGTCAATTTTCTCACCTACACAGAACATAATTACATTTATGTATAGAGTGTCCAGTTTTGAAAAAAAAAAACACAGAAATAATAGACAACTGATATTAGAGAATAGTCGAGCCAAAGTCAAGCCGAAGGTAGCGAGGTGCCTTCACACAAGTAGAGAATAAAATTGCTGCCTTTGGTTTGTGTATCGGATTCTATTCTTCTCACACATGCAATGAAAGTCCTTGTTAGTGTGCACAAAGCAGGACTCTGCGTGTATATTAGACTGGCAGTTAAAAAATTTTACGTTAACCTTGAAAAAAAAAGACTCATGTAATTTGCGAAATTCCCCGACTTTTCCCGGTTTTCCCTGGCTCTGTAACGAATACATCAGAAGCCGATGGCTCACGAGTAGCTCACAAATGACAATTGTATAATGCTCAAAGGTACACGTCCTAACGTTACCTCGATATTATAAGATATAGTCATCAGTACGATATTTGACCGTTGCAGACACTATACAGTTTTAGTTGAATAAATCATCAACCTACACGGAGAGAAGAGAATAGGTATATTCCCAATGTAGCATAGTAACCATTACTATGTTACATGGTATAGGCTGCTTGACAAGTTAAAATCGTTGTTAATTCTTGAAAAAAAGCTCCTAAAAATATGAGCAATAGATCATTGGATGCGGAATTACGTCTAGAAGAATGTGTTAAAATGTTTTACCAGTACATAAAAAATTGCAAAAGTTATAAACAAATTTAGATGAGAAGAGTTTGCATTTGGTTTTTCGCTAATAACTCAAAGACTATAAGTGATAGCGAAAACCTGAAAAAAGATTCTTAAAGAGGAGGAAATTTCCCATAAAAAAGTCCCAGCTCCCGGAACTCTATCTCCATTATTTATAATTTTTATTCAACGCTGAAAATAAGGTTCCGCGCGGCCGCTATAGCGCTATCTTATTGGTATAGAACCTTGTTTTCAGCGTTTAATAAAAATTATAAATAATGGAGATAGAGTTCCGGGAGTTGGGACTTTTTCATGGGAAATTTCCTCCTCTTTAAGAATCTTTTTTCAGATTTTCGCTATCACTTATAGTTTTTGAGTTATTAGCGAAAAACCAAATGCAAACTCTTCTCATCTTAATTTGTTTATAACTTCTGCAATTTTTTATGTACTGGTAGAACATTTTAATACATTCTTCTAGACGTAATTTCGCATCCAATGATCTATTGCTCATATTTTTAGGAGCTTTTTTTTCAAGAATTAACAACGATTTTAACTTGTCAAGCAGCCTATACCATGTAACATAGTAATGGTTACTATGCTACATTGGGAATATACCTATTCTCTTCTCTCCGTGTAGCCATTATAAGAAACGGGAACTTTGATATGACAACAGTAATCGTAGTACAGTAGAACCTCGATTATCCTAACCATAATTTATTTTATCCGAACTACGATTTACTTTATCTGGATTTTCGAATCTTATCATCGCGCGCTACAATGTCGCGAGTAAAGTCTGTGTTCAAGCATGCACAAGCTTGTATCGCCTGTCACGGCATCAATTCGCTCGCATTACACGTAATCTTTATCATTAGACCTCGGTGTCCACCAGTTATGTTTGAAATATTTTTTTACTATGTAAAACGTTTCATCCAATATTACTGTTGCATTATCCGAACTAAGCCCGGTTCGAATTGGTTCGGATAATCGAGGTTCTACAGTAGTCGTAAAAAAATACTAAACGGTATACAGTAGGACCGCGGTATGGTCAATCATTTTCGCAATCTTTCTTTTCTATGAGGGAGGGAGAGACAACGACAACTACACTACGCCCGTGTAGCCCCAGTCGAAAACGCTATAAATTGTA
The DNA here is from genome assembly GCA_963992785.1 of Tenthredo livida. NCBI lineage: Eukaryota > Metazoa > Arthropoda > Insecta > Hymenoptera > Tenthredinidae > Tenthredo > Tenthredo livida. The sequence continues at coordinate 1,824,945 of OZ023071.1, read as the reverse complement.
ACATTTAATATTAATGTAACATTTGTTACATTGTATTTTGCCGGCGTGGGACTCGACCTGGAAAATACACATTTTTTTCGGAACCGGCAAGATGAACAAATTGGTAATTATACGGTAACAAATTAGCAAGAAATTCACAACAAAATGTGAAATGGTTCATATTTGATTCTGCTCACGTGTTACTGCTTTCACGCCTTCATAGAGACAAAGCATAAACTTGTCGACAGACATTGTATTACAAAGTCACATTATAGACAATGTGAGAGCTCATGGTTATTAGTTTTTCCCAATGATCTTTCGTATTACTGCCCCGAATAAAATCACGTTATGACAAATTTGGATTATCCGTGAGCCCTCCGACCCCGCTGTCTCAAATAATCGAGGTGCGACTTTAGATACTAGATGACGATCACATGACGTAGAAAAGATTATCAATGATTTTAATTCTATAATGTGTACCGTAAAAAAATCCTACGAAAACCGAAGCTGATCTGGTACGACTACGTCGTAAAAATGTTAGGATGCCAGGAGAGGTTGACGAAATAAGCCTCAAAAATTACAATGCCCTTCTGACTTTCAGAAATGTGTGCTCACCAATGTAGTAATACCTCACACGATTTGATTCTTAATAATTGAAGCTTACAGGCAATTACGGCAGTAATTAAACTACTTTTGAATTAATAAAGAAACGTTTTAACTTTACTTACGTTCGAACTTCGGAATATAATCCCTTAATCCCCATTCATTCAGTTTCTGCGACACAAAACTTTCACCTTCTGCAACTGTGTCGCCACCCAGATCTTGTGGTTGAAGAACTTCCTGTTGCTTCGCCATGCCTTAAATTTCCCTCGATCTGTAGCACGGGTCTGTAGAGTGGTTCACAGATACGTCGTGCACACAGAGGAACTAGCGAGAAGTGCCATGCGGTTGCGAGAACGTATGCGTTGCCGCCTGCCGGCAAGCCAAACTGGCTCTCGAGATCTCGCAGCCAATCAGGCGCGGTAACCGGTCTCTCTTCCGCTGTTTTCATAACAACGAGCCTATGAGAACGTCGGGCGCATATTCACGTTCAAATCCCTAGAGTTGCCGCCATGAATTCTTGACACGTGTTAGCGTCGCAGACTACTTATTTCACCGTGTTTTACGAACCTACTTCTCTCGCTAGAAATCTCGGAATACGCGGATCCTGCATAGATTTTGATGAAACTTTGGTCATCCCTTCGAAATGGAATTAGAGTCAAAGTTTATCACCTGAAAACATTTTTTTTTTTTTTTTAATTGCACGCAGTAAAATTTGCATATTTTAGAATATGAAAATCTGAAATAATTCAAGGCTGTAGAATAGATTAAAACTGATGAAAAACTCTAATAACTTTCCATCCTGTCACGAACTCTTCGCGAGATAAATGCTGATATACAAAATACAAATAAAATAATGAATTAATTTTTTAAAAATCTGAGAATCTGATATAATTCGGGGTTGTAGAGTAAATTAAGACGGTTACAAAACTATGATAACTTTCATCTCCACCCCGTTCATCTTGAGAGATAATTGTTCAGCGGCTCTAGACGCGATATATGACGTGTACTATGTACATATCGGCGCTTGTCTCTCAAAGCGAACGTGGCGGAGAGAAAAGTTATCATAGTTTTTCATTCATCTTAATTTACTCTACAGTCCTAAATTATTTCAGATTTTTAGAGTTCAAAAAAATTATTTCATTCTTTCATTCGTATTTTGTATATTCGTATTTTTTATCTCGCCAAGGGTTCGTGTCAGGATGGAAAGTTATCGGAGTTTTTCATCAGTTTCAATCTATTCTACGGCTGTGAATTATTTCAGATTCTTAGATTATAAAATATGCACATTTTTTTGCATGAAATTAAAAAAAAAAAGCAAGTGTTCCCAGGCGGTAAATTTTGATTCTCATTCGATTTCGAAGGGATTACCGAAGTTTCATCAAAATCCATGCAGGATTCGCGTATTCCGAGGTGAATATCTAGCGCACCTGGACTATATAAAATATTAATTTATCTTAATTAGGAATTTCATGTAATGAAAAAACAAAATTGCGAAATTTAGATATCGGTAAAGTAAATATTTCGAACATTAAATAACTCAGCTGTGCCTTTTTCAGCACGTAGCGTACACGGAGAGAAGAGAATAGGTATATTCCCAATGTAGCATAGTAACCATTACTATGTTACATGGTATAGGCTGCTTGACAAGTTAAAATCGTTGTTAATTCTTGAAAAAAAAGCTCCTAAAAATATGAGCAATAGATCATTGGATGCGAAATTACGTCTAGAAGAATGTATTAAAATGTTCTACCAGTACATAAAAAATTGCAGAAGTTATAAACAAATTAAGATGAGAAGAGTTTGCATTTGGTTTTTCGCTAATAACTCAAAAACTATAAGTGATAGCGAAAATCTGAAAAAAGATTCTTAAAGAGGAGGAAATTTCCCATGAAAAAGTCCCAACTCCCGGAACTCTATCTCCATTATTTATAATTTTTATTAAACGCTGAAAACAAGGTTCTATACCAATAAGATAGCGCTATAGCGGCCGCGCGGAACCTTATTTTCAGCGTTGAATAAAAATTATAAATAATGGAGATAGAGTTCCGGGAGCTGGGACTTTTTTATGGGAAATTTCCTCCTCTTTAAGAATCTTTTTTCAGGTTTTCGCTATCACTTATAGTCTTTGAGTTATTAGCGAAAAACCAAATGCAAACTCTTCTCATCTAAATTTGTTTATAACTTTTGCAATTTTTTATGTACTGGTAAAACATTTTAACACATTCTTCTAGACGTAATTCCGCATCCAATGATCTATTGCTCATATTTTTAGGAGCTTTTTTTCAAGAATTAACAACGATTTTAACTTGTCAAGCAGCCTATACCATGTAACATAGTAATGGTTACTATGCTACATTGGGAATATACCTATTCTCTTCTCTCCGTGTATATTACGTATAAGACAAATTTTATTCAGAATTAAGGAGTGAATATGTTACACGGGTTGGTCAAATCGACATGGATCATCCCATCATCAAGAGACTCGGTAGAGTCTCGCGCCAAGTACATTAAAAAAAAAATTTCAAGCGCGAGACTCAACGAATCTATTACCGTGTCTCAATTGGTAAAAGTATACCCTCGTACACTTGCCCTTACAGCAGAGATATATCTATATATGTACATACCTATAATACCATATACATCTACCTATATACATATATGTATATACATAGATATAGATCATTGGTTGAACCAAGGGCAAGTGTACATCAAGTATACTTCGCTTACCAAATGAGACACGGCATATATACCCGAGAGGCAACTACCCTAACCTATTGCTACACTGCTACACTAGCAGACGCATGTTGTCATTTCATGTTTTTAAATCCAAATAAAGGAAATAAGAGAAAGTACGAGTAATACTTAATACAAAATTTGAACGTATAAAAATTAGTGAGTCATTTTCTAATTAGTCCACTCGTTCAAAAGTTATTCAAGGTCAAAGTTTAATGTAATTAATCAATTAATCAATTCATTCATTCATTAATTTTTCATTAATTTTTTTTCATTCAATTCTCTACACAAATATGTCTGTAGATTCTTTGTGTGACGTATCATTCGCTAGTTATGAAAATCAGAAGAAGCAAAAATAATTTATCCCATGTTATTCTTACGGAAAATTGGAAAGTGCGATGCGGAGCATCTTAATATCAATATTAGAGCTCATATTTTAACAGGCATATTTTTATACCTAAATGAAACTTTTGAGCCTATATATTACTAAGAATTTTTTTTTTTTTAATAACCCTAGTATATATAGGCATACACGATCAGTATAAACGCGTGACTCATGCCATAAGGTCGTAACTGACAAACAGGCGATTTTAATGCCAAAAGCCTTAATGCCTATGATATTTTTTATTCTCATTCGCTCAAAAATGGATAAAAACACAAAAATAAACCGAAATTGAAAACGTACAAGCAACATTTTTTGAGTGTATCAACAGGGCGAAATAACGGCAGGGCGTGAAAGACCCAGGTTTACAGACGGACGGTGCCGAAAAAACGTTTACAGACGAAGTGTTAACTTTGAAAAAAGTAAATTCCACAAAGATTAAAGCTCGATTAAAGCCAGAAGGTCGTGTCTATATCAACACATCCGACCTTTTGCTTTTACGTTTTCAATTTCGGTTTGTTTTCGTGTTTTTATCTATTTTTGACTGAATAAGAATAAGAAGAAATTACTCGATCTTTCGGCATTAAAATCGCCTTTTTGTCAGTTACGACCTCACGGCATTAGTCACGCGATATGGTGAAGTCGATAGTGGGATTTGGTATCACTAACTATGAGTATTTTCATGATAACAAAAACCACATTTCGACTCAACTATATTTGACGTTGTTCAGACGACCAGTGTGTATGGTGAAAACGACTCCAGATTGTGGTAACGCTAACTATCAATGTTTTTATGATAAATATAGCCACATTTTGGTGCAACTATCGTTTATGTTCTACGGATGAACAGTACGTGTGGTGAAGGCAAGCCTAGGTCTTGGTATGACTACCAGTGTGTAGGGTTGACTGGGCATAAAACATGGTCTTCGGAACAATATTGTTGGATAATAATAAACACAAAAATATAGATACCGGAACAAAATAGTCACACAAGTATTGTTGTGTTGAATATGAGTTAACGAGTATACTACACGATAAATTATAGTAACAGCAACTTTACGAGTCCCGTTAATATGTTTACCAAAAATATAGTTGCAATTGCTGTATTTATAGTTGAATCCAGTATCGTTAACGATAAATATATCTGAATAGTATGGGATACAATAATATAGTCAAGTGTACCATTAATTTGGTTCTCGAAACGAAAAAAAATCGACTATGCACTATGGTTGTCTCAACCCATGCTTTTTCTCTCAGTGCACCCCAATTTACATTTATAGGTACTATATCACGGAGGCGTGCAGCATAGAGCTATATATATATATATATAATTATATATATGCTTTCTTTTCACGATTCGCAGGGTTCGATTTTTATTACCGGTCGTTACACAAGTACCTTAACACACAGCTATATCATGTATAGGTAATGTATAAAACTTCCAGTTTCTGTAATATAACGTTGTTTCTTACCGTATTTCTTGATATATCTCTGTATACCAGCTATATAGATTATCCTAGTATACATACATACTACCTTATACATCGTAGAATATGCACACATATACGCGGTACCTATACATCGAGTCGTTTGATTACGGCGTATAGCCCTCGGGCTCGATGTTTAATTTCTTTGTCCTCTTGCTCAGCAAAGAGTAGATATATATATATATGATATAGGTGGGTGGTTTGTTGTATATAGCCACATCGGAGCCACCCTGAGACACCGGAACTTGTTCATGTCTGAATATGTATACCTATATGTAGGTATGTACTTATACTGCATAGGAATAGGATATATACATACATATATGTAAGTTGTATGGGTATATGTACTATACTTGCACACGCCTGAGTTGTTTCTCTTTGTCAAGGCTCCGCACAGCCAAAGCTACTAGTTTGTTAGTTTCTAGATATTTCATCCAGGAAATATCCGCGGTGTATGTATTATACCTATATACATATGAACATATCCGACAGGGTGGCTCCCAAAAAAAAAAGAAGAAAAACCGAAGAGAGAGAAAAAAAAGTAAAAAGTGAAGAAAAAAAAACCAGAAAAACTGAAAAGAAGAGAAAACAAACGCGACTTGTTTTGCCTTTCTACTTATATGGTATACCGAGAAGATTTATGTATTTTTCAGATTTCGGACTCGGTCGCACACGTATACTTTGAATAATTTCCGTAAACTTAGCGTAAAGACGTGTGGAAGCTCTTCGAGGCGTGAAAAATCGTCTCAAAATTGTAGCCACTTTGAGCCCCCTCTTGCCCCCCATCCTCTTTACAAAAACGTGCGAAAAGTGTTTAAAATATACGATCTTACGAACAACAACGGTGAAAAGAAAAAAACCGTTATTTTTTTCTATTTGTGCAGTTTATGTGAATTCATAGATTATAAATATGTATATGTATATGTATATGTATATGTATATAGTAGGTATATATATACAGATCTGAACCAACTGCAGTTTAGATATTCAAGCAATTCGAGCGTAAAAAATGTTGACTGCGATCTATGTTTGCCCGGTAGAATATATATATATACAGCTATATAGAGTAAAATACATAGATCAGTAAATATGTGCATACATTATTTACACTCTTATACATACTGTACACCTACATGCCTAGAATTTATATATTTATACGACTCTAGGATTCTAAATGGAGATTCGTTCGCACTCTCTGCAATAATTTTGTTTTCCTGTTTTTTTTTTTTTTTTTCTCTTCTTTATTTCCTTTTATTTTTTCATATGGACAATGAGAGTGGATTCACGTTTTTATGCGTACAAATTTACCTATGTATATTCATACGTATACGTAAATACTACACGCTACGTAACGAGACTAAAAATAAAACTGCTAAAAAGGAAACTACTCTATAAGCCATAAGGCAATGCACTAAATGTATATATATGTATATATATTATATACATATATAGATATCGGGGAATTACGACCCAAATAAATCCTACAACTAGATATATATAGTAGGTATATATGTCTATCTGCCTTACATCTGGTTTCTATATATATATACGTTTATATGCATACGTACCCATATACTATATATGACGGTGCAGGGCCAAGAATACCGAGTATGTATGTATATATATATATAGATACGTAAATTCATATAAATGTGTAGTATACATACATTTATATACACATAGTGAGAGTTTAGTGCACTCTTAAGTGCGTTCAGGACGCGTACAATCTACAAGTGGAGCATGGCTAGCACGCCGAGTAATTTCATGGTATATGGTTGCAGTTGTGAGCTAGAATATTGCTGACCACAATTGAACCACCCGCGCCAGGCTCTGGGAACAGTACAGTTTCAACATATTCACATAGTTTATACTCCAACTATACCTACATGTATATATATACACGTATACATAGATGTGAATAGACACAATTCGAGATAGTGTCAATTTACTCTTAGGTGTTGGAGTAGGTAGACTGTACATTTATCAAGGTACTTAAGATGCAAAGTTATTCGGTACATGGCCCACACCTAGTCGAAGATCATAGAAGTGTGATATATTAACACCCTTGAGAATTGAACTTATGCTTGAAAATTGTTTAATGAAAATTTATCACTATAAATAATTACATATATATATATAGATAATATCATCATTTTCTGTACAAATTTTACCTATATTATTATCAACGCGGCTGTATACTATAGGTAATCATTAATCACTAATCACTGACACTGAGACTTAATTTCAATTTTACTTATCGGTTTTTTCATTACCTAGGTATTCAATCTTCGCTTCATTATATCAGATTATGGATACATTTTCTTTCTCTATAATTCTTCTCGTCGCAAATTCGATTATATTATCATATTTTATTCTATTCATTTACTATAGGTATATTAGTATAGTATATTAGTAGCGATTCAATTCTGTCGTTTGAATAGGTATATTAGCTGTATGATAAGGTACGCAGTTATTGCTATCAAGAAAAAAAAAAAAAAAATGGAAGCAAGAAAAAAAAAATTAGAAGATAAATAAGCCGAAAGAGATTGACTAGAAATATCATTTTCTTCTTTTTATGGCAGTCTAGACATCATCAAGCTCTTCTATACATACATATATGTATTTTTACGTAATTATATACGTATACTATATTCTAGCGAGGTAAAATGCTTTATTTTTCATTGCAGAATTACTCCATCATAGTATAAGTATATACCTATAAAGTATACCTTAATCGTAAATGTATACGAAGCATGAAGCAAGACGCGGTTCAATAGACTCAACCAAGTCGATCGTATAGTAAACCTATCATAAAACATTCACAGGTGACTCGTTCACCCCGGGAATATATGTATATACGTATATATGTACTTATAGACACGGAGGAAAGAAAAAAAAAGAAAAAAAAAAAAATTGCTAATCTGGTTGATTCGTGGCGTACGACGGAATCCCACCTAAGCCTAAATTTTTATTCCAAGATTCCCTATACAAGACAAATAAATATACATAACATAATATGGTAAATTTGATGTTTGAGAGAAAAAAAGAGGGACCAAATTTTTTTTTAAATATTCTTATATGCATGTGCGAATTATTTCAACGCTGCACTTTGTGTTCGAAGAATCAATTTTTATTATTCGTTAAAGCGGAGTTTAACATATATATATAGGGTGTTAAAAGTTTGAATTGAATATTCTTTAGAGGAATGAAGAAACTCGACATGTAATATTATACGTGACAAAGGTGTTATAATATATTTCGCATCGTTAAACTATATTTTATTTATAGAATGCGATGTTATACAGCTCTGCAGGGGAATACCATGCCGGAGCTAAGAAGAAAAGTAAAGTAAAGTAATGTAATGTAAAGGAAAGAAAAGAAGAAAAAAGGAAATGCGATGATTTTGTAGAAATAAACGCGGTTCATTACCCGGAAGAAACCTTTGTGAAAACGATCCGTGGAATTCTCATTATTTATAACAAACAGGAGTGAAATCCATATGTCAAGAATCGGTAGGTATTCATAATACGGTCGAGTGCTAATAATTATAACACAATATGTCGACATTTGAATAACGACATTCCTATAAATTCCTAATAATAATAATAATGATAATAATAATAATAATTATAAGAAAACGAATTACATGACTGTGTAATTGTATAAAATGTTGATAGAAATCTAAACTTATTAATTACATCATCACGCGATATTGACTGCAGGAGCATCAGCAGTTCTTTAATAATAATAAAAAAAAAAATATCACAGATCGATACTTGAAATATACCATATCGTATTAAAAGCAGCTAGGGAACCGGGCATATAGAAAGGCTCTTTAAACCTTCCGATAGGGAACCGCTTGGAGTGATGAAGATAAACCATCTAGGTTGGTGCCGGGCTACAATAGAGAGTGTGAAACTTCGAATGAATTAAAAATTATTTATACCGCAGGGAATTTTGTGGAACGTTTTTATAGCCATATGGATAGAAATGCAGAGAGAGAGAGAGAGCGTGAGAGAGAAAGATAGATTTTCAGCGTTTTTTATCATTCACGTAAATTATTATTTTTTAGAGAGTGGGAATACGCGAACTGTAGTATATACGAAACGAATGGTTGCAGAATTGTGTATATGTTGGTTTTAGGAGAGCGTAGGACGTATAATATACGCAATTTCTGTAGCAAACTGCATATAAGTAATTCATATGCAACTATAAACAACAAAGCTCACAGGGCACGCACACATTATATATATAAATGCATAGGTAGGATATAGGTTTACACCTATAGGTATATACCTATATTATACATATATGGGAATCTACCTAGTATAAATATAATAAAATTCATTCATACTCTACGTCGCTGTTGCAACAGGACCAGCCGCGGTACCTGCTACAACATCACGAAAAATTCATGTCATCGCGTCATATAGGAATATATACACACACATACACGTATATATGTGTATATGTATGTTACCTATGCAAGTAATATTTCATATTGCTCGCATATCTGGTTCAACGAGATAGAGACGCTTGCGAAATAGCTTTGGCACATATCGACATATATATATAACATATGTACCTATATTTATGTATATATGTCATATACCTATACGTCGACCAAATGAATCGATATGGTCACTGTAATTATCGAATTTTGGGCAGATTTACGCTTATTTTCAAAAATTATGCGATAAAACTAACGAACGCATATATACCTGACGTGATGACAAAAAAAAATTAATTACGCGAGGTAATGAAGGATTTTATTCAACCAAGAGAGAGTTAATATCGTCTGTGATTAAATCGGAACTTACCAGCCGTGGTTAACACTAGATTTAACCCGTAGATGGTATAGCAGATGAGATGCATATACGTATAACCGACAGCCGGGTAAGGGAAAAGTGAGTTTATCGAACGTCGGTATGAAAGATACGCCCGTTTTTATATTGATAATTAATCAATGAATATAAGCTCCGACTATTTTCTCAAATACGATTAAGAAAAAAAATAAAAGTGTGTGAAGATTTGCGTAATGATGAAAAATTTCACTTTTCAAAAAGTATAATATATATCGTCGGCGATAGTGCAATACCGCGTAAGTACAGAAAAAAAAAATGAGATTTAGTGTGCATTCGATGTAAAAATAAAAAATACATCGAATGCACACCAAATCTCATTTTTTTTTTTTTTTTGTACTCACGCGGTATTGCACTATCGCCGACGATATCCCATCTCATCTCATCAAAATTTATAATAGATGTTCTATTTCTTGTGGAAAGATTAAAAATTGGAATTTCCAGCAACGTGTTTAGTCTGTTTCAAATTTTCTCAGTTTTTTAGAACGAATAATCGAACTGATGAAAAAATGAAAAGTGAAAAAATGAAGAATTCTTTGAAAACAGACTTTCCCATCCCTCATACATCCCATCCGAGTCCTGCAAGCTCGCATATATCCGATTAAGTGAAAACGTACAAGATATGAAATACCATTAGATCTATTGATACATCGCGGTATATAAGGGTCAGAGGTAACGAATATATATAATACATAACGACATAGTATCTGATGCAGTGTTTGCGTATATTTATTTATTATTATATTATTTTATTAGCCTTATGTGTGTTTCGCGTTTATTATTTATATTCACCTAAAACCTCTGCGTATAAATAGTATCAGCATATATAATATTCTCTCGATTAGCGCCTCTGCCACCCTTAAGGGGATATACAATATACATACATATATATATATATATATAATATATTACGGTATACGTGTACATACGTACATAATATACGATTGCTGCCTATACTTAAATATAATTTTTTTTCTTCTTTTTCATCTTTCATCTTTCATTATTATTTTTATTAATCTTTAACATTATTGGTAGTGTTATTATTAATTATTAATTATTAATTATTAATTATTATTATTATTATTATTACTATTAGTTGTAATATCGTTATAATAAATTATAACAATACGCCGTGCGGTGCAGTGATTTGGTTAAACATAATAATTTATACATTTATAAAACCACTCGGCATATTATAATTATTATATATAATATATCTATACAAACATACATAATATTTATATTTATATATATATATTTTTTTTTTCCATTTTTGTTTTATTTTTTTTTTTTTTATTATTTCTATGTGCTATTGCATATACCCAACTCGTCAAGGGCTGCAAATACGTGAGTGTCTAAGGGTGCCTCTTCGTCAACTTCCGAATGTTTATAACCGTTTAAAAAATGACAAGTTCCCGGTGAACTAACCGGCATTTCTTTAGGTAGATTGTCTTTGGTCCGCGGTTCCAATATAAATCCAGGTCGCTCGGTAAGAGATCTGAAAATATGAAGAATAGGAAAATAATTAATAAGGGGGCCTACCCCCTTAGTTTCTTCACATTTTATTCATCACACACACACATGTCTTTTTTTATTTTTAATTTATTTTCAACTTTTTTTTATCCCATACTCACGAATATGTCGTTGGACTAATGTTGATTCTAAGAGGTTCGCTAGTCGATTCGAATTTATTAGCCAGAGTAACGTTGTGTCCGAATAGACAATATCTTGGCATTTTTTTACCAACAACACCGGCCAATACTGTACCAGTGTGAATACCGATTCGCATCTGTAATAACGATAACAATATCAATTTATTCAAGGAAAAGCATCCGGTTGGATTGTCCAAGGGTGAGAAAAGGGGGAAAATTGATACATAATATACACGCGGTATCTCGGTAATCTCTACATCCACACGATACATATTACCTATAAAATAGACAGCGGAAGAAAAGAGGGGAAAGAGAGAGAGAGATAGATACACATAGAGATAAGATTAAATCACTTTACGGAAAATAGCTCGCCAATGTCCGAAGCACAATGAACATTCGATTATAATCAAGAGGAATGGATACTTTCCGTCCCTCGCGTCTTTACAATCATCATTTTACTAGTGGGAAATATTTTCTGGGATAAATCTGTTCTCTAAATCGATATTTGAACGTAAAATTTGACCATCGATTCTGACCTGAGTATAAAAACAAAAAACGTGTAAAACTTGATGTACCCCGTTTTACAACTGACCATATCAAAGGCAGTGACCTCGACTGCGTAGTGCGTTTAGTTTTCCTAATTCCGGAAATAGAATCGGCCTTCATTAGACCGCAATTCTCCAATGAACATGATGCGTTATTGTATTTCCGGAATAAGTTAGGTGAAAATTCGGTGGTGAAATTGACTCGTCGAATTCGGCGAAATGACCTGTAGGTACTCGTCGCTATTGCGATGGTTGAAGGGGTTGCGCGGGTAGGTACCTATAGATATTATATATCGGAGGATTGATTCCCTACATCAGATAATACATTTTATGAAACCATTTTCCAATTTGTTGATTGAAAATGAAATTCGAAAATGCGAAGGTTTTTTTGTTTTTGGTTTTTTATAAATTCACCCCGTCGGTTTAACCGTATATATATGAGCTCGTAAATTTATTTCCCTGATAAATTTATCACCGGCCCAGTTCTAACGGGTCGTAGCATAGCATCGCCGGTTATACAGAGGAGCGACGATCAATGGGCGACAGTAATTAGTCCGTGACCTCTCACCTTTATCGGTCTACCGTCGTGTGTCAGGTGTCGGGAGCACGTCTCGATCATCTTTAATGCCATCCAAGCGATTTGCTGAGCGTGCGTTTTCGTGTTCTTGTGAAGTCCGCATGCTACGCAGTAGGCGTCACCGATCGTCTCGACCTGATCCGAACAAAACATTGTTACAATATGGGGTTGGTTCTTCAAAATTTTCTCGTTGTATTATCTAACGAACGCAGACCGGGGAGCGGGTTGGAAAAGTTGCTTTTCAACGGCGATCGATCGCCTATAGTATAACGACAGAGAGAAGACGTGCCAATTATTGATTTCTGTATGGAATGACGGAGCCAACCCGTGAAATGAATCATAACGGAGGGTTTAAAGACCCGAAGGGTATAATTTTTCGTATAAATATTTCAATTTCAGTTCATTTTTGTTTCTCTAATATATGCCAGCTACGGGAGTTTGAAATGCGAATAAAACGAAAATTCGTTCATCCCTTATTCAATAAACACGTCTGCAATTTTTTTCTCTCATTTTTTTTTCTTCCCTTTTTTCACCACCCCTTGTATGCAGCCACTCTAAATTTTCAGACGGCAAAAAGCTATTCGTATTATGAGAAAAAACAGAGGCTTCGAGATAGAGTAAAGAAAGAACGAACGGTGGGGGTAGCGATAAAGCGTTAAATAATCTGTTCCCTGTTAGTACAGAAATATTTTTCCACTTTGTCAACTCCCGAGGAGCGTGTCTCTCTTATTTCTCTTATTTTTCTTCTTATTTTTTCAATTTTCTTTCTTATTTTTTCTTTCTTTTTTGTTGGACACGCGATATTTCTACGGAGGAATTTTGCCCGGGGAAAAAATGCACTCATCCTTTAAGTTATTAGGCTTTAAACCCTCCCTTAAACGCGTAGTGGAGGTACGGACCCGTTCGTTATATGTCAGTCCTCGAAATAACCTCTCGACATTCATCCTCTGTTATAAGGAAGGTAGAAAGGTAGGAAGGTACCTATCTGCCCCTTTTTGACGCAGCAAATCGCGAAAATCCCGTCGTATATTTCCTAGTATTCTGCGAAATACAACCTAGGGTGGGATTTACCCGGCGAAACGCAGGTGTTAGGAATACTAATTTTAACATACCTACCTATCCAGGGTCCACAGTGCTTCATTTCCCCTACATAACTATATATATATATATATATATGTATTTACACGTATGACGTATATTTACGAATCTTCACACCATGTGCACAGATATAATATACCTGTATATATATATATGCCCAGCATTCGCATCAGCGAGCTTATTAATTAAAAAATTCCATTTCCTCTGGGTAACGAGAAAGAACAACGTGCCTTCGCCGTATCTCACTCTCGCATGTATTCATCCCTAGCGGGATGATACCCTAATTCTCATTTGTCGCCAAACAGCTAATGGAGATAATGGATTTTTCAATTGCTCTCAACTGATGAAACTTTACATTATTTAACCGGTTAAAGAAGAAAAAGAAAAAAAGGTACCTACTCGTCGAATTTTGGGTCGAAAAATTTCACATAAATTCGTACTTGTACCTAATTAGAAAAGAGAAAAAAAAATCGATTGTATATGGAATGGGAATAATTATGTCGGTACCTTGTATACGTCGAGCTGCCCGCAGTACAGATCAAATTTTTCGTATATATTCTGAAGCATGTTGATGACCATCATCGGTGTGGCAGTAGAGCAGATCGCAGTGAATCCGACAATGTCGCTAAATAGCATCGTGACGTCCGCGTAGGTTTTAGCTTCGATCGTTTCTCCTGAAGAAAATTTAATAAGGGTGGGTTTTTCTTTCGTGATTAATGTAGCATTGCGTGCAGATATATTAGGGTGTAGCCCTAACGCCCATCCCAAACCCCACCCGGAACTAAAGCTCCGAGTTTTTGGTTCTCGTTTTTCCCTCGCGAGGAAAGAATGGTGAAAAAAAAATACGAGACGTACCTACGTTAGATATATATGGGTATGTATGATTTTTCGCCTTCTCGGTCAATAAGCCAACCCCATAAAAGTGCGGGGAAACTTACCCAGCCAAAGACGCTTGGCTATGTCTGGTGGGAAGATAAGATGGAGAAGACTGACATTTTTCTCTCTTTCCGCGTCAACTGCACGGTTCGCTTCCTCGATGGAACTTTTCAATTTATCCATGCGTCGCCTTAGGCCGTCCTATATACACGTGAGAAATAAATAAAGAAAGAAATCCAAAGAAAATTGACTTCTAAAAAAGAGTTTTCGTTGAAAGAAGAGATCTGCTGCTGAGTTAATATAGTAGGTGTGTACCGATTAAAACGTTACATCGTTATCCATATCTCTAATTCTCTTTTAATTTTTCATCAAAAACCTCTCATATTTATTCATATAATTATGGGAAAAGAAAACTAGGTAATAATAGCACAGTCAGCTAAAAATGGAGCAACTGCCACTTGTTCTACTCTGACAACCCCGTCGCGTCGCCTGGCGTCAAGTAGATTGCATAACATTACAAGTGTGTGTGTATGCGTCTGTGTGTATAATATATGGTTGAAATTTTTCTGTTTTTTCCTCTTTATTTTTTCGTTTAATAAAATAATCTTGTCTAAAGGTATATATTTCCAGATATATTATATAGACGTGTACTACGTATGTCGTATACTATATATGCATAAATATGAAACGAATTTTGACATGATTATCAAGGAGAACAAAAGCTTGGTAGAAAACGTGCTTATCGTATTATCTTTATCATCCCTTTTCAGTCGTGCAGGTATAAGGTGAAGGTATACATATATATATACATATATATGGGAGTATATATATGCGGTATAAACGTATATACGCGACAAAAGACTGGCAAATTGAATGTCGAAGGTAGGCCCGTTGTTTGCACTCCTATATCCATCAAGCTTTGTACTATGGCAAAGGCTCTCGAGAGTACAGTGGTGCAGATTCTGAAAGAGGTGGTTAGAGAGAGAGAGAGAGAGAGAGAGAGAGAGAGAGATGTAGAGGTAGAGGTAGAGGTAGAGGTATTAGCTCGATTGTCTGGAGGAGTTTACGGGTCAAAAGTATCTTGATTTTGAATGAGGATTTTTAGCACAAAACGTACGTGTCCAGTTTTACGTGAATTAATGTCCTGCCATAAAGTAGAAAGCGAGGTCCTCGTACAAGCCTTTGTTCTGTAAAGGCCTTTGAACCGTCGACGCATTTTTTTTTTCACAAACAGAATACGCAAGAAGCATAAGAAGAAAAAAAAGGAGAGAAAATCACGATGAGATGATTTCCACTAATTTTCTCGTTTTTCATGTTTTTTTTTTTTTTTTATTTTTGTTCCGATTCTTCAAGAGCAAAAACGAAAACAAAAGAAAATTAATGAAAAGTATTGACTTTTGGGTGATGACGTTGTTTCTCACCTGGGCTCTGGCCTGCTCCCCAACCAGTATTACGTCTCTGGTAGCATCGTGGAGTGGTATATCCGAGATGAAGAGACCGCGTCCGGTTAGGCCCTCCAGGCCGTTAAGGAAGGGTGAACTGACGAATAGGATAGAATCTGATTCCGGACAGTGCACCATTTGACCTTTCAACTCTAGTCCCTGAGAAAACAGCCGATTAGTTTCGTGCCCGGCGACCCCTATCTACGAGGGATATACCCCCATGGAAACGAAAACAGACAGAGAAACCCGGGTAAACCCAGCCAACCTTCGACGAAACCTAAGTAAAATGGTTATAGCCACCTACGTAGCTATCTATCGATGTATGTATGCATCTATAGTGTAATCCAAGTATGTATGTGTACCTTGATAGTACAAAGGCTTTTATGGCCATAGAAATTCGTCTGATCATCGAACCTGGTCCTAATCTCGATGTATTGAGATATTGAACTTGCGGATGTATTAAGGGATGATATTTTTTGGTAATGTAAAACCCATTTCAAACCATCCATTGTGTACATGAAACATTGATCCTTTTTCCATAAAAACTCACTGAAAGATGAATTGTCCGGATATAATGTTAGCAAAGTGCTGTAGGTATATAGGTCTCTGTGATTCTAGATGTTTGATCGAAGGTTAGTAGGTATATTTCCCGTTGGAGACTAGGGGAGACGAGTTTAACGTGATAATTAAGCCCGGTGTAGTCGGTAATTAATTACCTCGCAATTATTGTATGAAAACAATTTTATCCGTCAAAAGCAACAAAAGTTTGAAATTTTTAAAGCGAAGGTTTCGCCGAAAGCGGTAAGCTCCTCGCCGCTCTTCTCCGAACTGTAAAGCTGAAAGTTTAGCGATCCAACCGCGGCTAAAGAGACCATTTACTGTTCTATACCCTCGCGGGAATTAAATACATATACATCCAAAAGCTTGCCTCCCCCCTCCCGCAACCCCCGTCTCCGGGCTCCTTGATCTCCTCGCTGTCCAGCTAATTAAAATTTCAAACCTCTGCTGAAAATTTTTCAACCCCAGGCGGCTTCCGTAAGGTAAGGACAAACGGCGTGTTGGCGCGTTTCAGGATCTCGTGAAAACTGATTGTCACACCTCTGGGTCGACTGAATATAAAATACGTCGATATGTCCATTCCTAGCCTGTTAAAGAGGTGACCGAATATTCGCATAAACCCGGCCCCCAGCTGTACAAGCTCAAGGCGACGGTCGACGACGAAATGCCAGGGAAAAGCTTTGCAGAAGCTCGCAACCCCTACCCGTAGATCGAATGCGGACTTGGACAAAGGGTGGAAGGCACCAGCGATGACGTCACAATCGTCTTCGTCCTCCTCGTCCTCGTCCTCGTCCTCGTCCTCGTTTTCATCCATTTTCTCGTATCTTTCCGGCGTTATTCGATATCTGTAGGCAGGCACCCCCGATCAACGGGCTCTTCTTATCGTTTGTCAATAGCAAACGAGTGCAGAGATATAGAGAGAGATGAAGAGAGGGAGAAAAAGCTCTCTCCAATTTCAGATATATGGCTCATTAAACTCTTCGTTGTTTATTATACATGTACCTACCATTCAAAAACAGAACCCTTTCAGGATCACTTGGGGGCTTTTTTTTTTCAAAATTGAGTTATTCCCGAATCGTCCACGTTTGATGATAGGTATAGGTATGCATATTGATAGAACAAAGAGTCTCGAATGTTTGAGATGAAAGAAACTTTCTGTATTATGTTACCTGAAAAATTTCGAGTTGTAGGCATCCGGAAGCACGTAGACGTCGGCTTTGTCGTTGTAAAACTGCCTCGCTATACCCTTCAAACTACCAACCAAAAGGTAAGCTACGGACGGGTGTTCAGTAGTGAAGTGCAGCTCGAGAGCTTCCTGGTTAGCGGTGCAGACAAACTCGGCCTCGTTTTCAGAACCGGACTGATGTTGAACCACGTCATTTACCCCGTCAAGGGTCGTCAAAAATGCTGAAAGATCGTCTCCGAGGCACCGGAAAGCTCTTTCTAGTAGCCCGACACAGGCAGTAGCTATTAATTCCTGGCCAAGTTCGTCCATGAAACTATTGATATCGGCGTCTGTAATATTTATGAGAAAAAAGAAAATCTCTAGAAAGGTTTTGATTTTCTAAACGCCGCATCGTCTCGCAGGAATACCCTAACGCGTACGTTAATTCCTATATGGCTATGATCCTGCCATCTGCATAGTCCTCCGAACTCGAGGATGTGTACACAAAGATTAAACGGCTACGCGTGAGCGAACTAAACGATCCATAGAGCTCAAACTCTGCTCCCCTTCTGTGTACGAACCTCTATATATATGTATACCAGTATGAAGAGGGTAAAAACTTGGGAATCTGGTACAATGCAATTTGGAGCTAAAGTGTTTGCTCGAAAGTGAATTGTACGAGAGAAGAACCAGCTATGAGGCATGGACGTCTTAGTAACTAACTAGATACGTGTCTCTTGGCTGAAACAGGTAGGTAAAGAGTCTTCGCAGGTATACACGTGGTCCACGTAGCTGGCGAAGAGAATTCGAGCCTGAGTTTACACACACCTCTTAAACTTGGGGTGGGATGTTAAAAGGCAGACCCTTAGGTGCCTAGAGGCCGAGGGAGCTGGAAAGGCTAGAGTTTCATCTCATAGCTTATGTCGCGGGGATTAAGTCTGGTGGAAAATTTAATTCTTGAGGAAATTGAGTGCAGCTGAAAAAGTTTTTTTCGAAATAAGAAGAAAAAGAAAACCCTTGCCTATACCCACCCATATACCTGCAGCTATATAGATACTTCCACCTCTGCACCAACCTCCATTAATCATTCGACACGCGAACAACCGCTAACGTCTGCTCTGCAATTAATTTACGCTCGGTTTAATCCTCGACGATTTCGAACCAGCCAGGTAAACGGTTAAAAGCTGACAAGAAATTTGGGAGAAATTTTTTCGATACAGTATGCGTAAAATTGCATTTATATCGCACACGCATACTATGTAGAAAAATATCGCGTGGAACTCGTGCGTAAGATTTTACGCACTCGATGCATAATACACTGTTACGACACGTCGAGTTACCTCCACACTTTGGAGACGGGTCAGAATATCTTGAGGCGAATTTCCTCAGATTGATTTATATCTAATGCCATTACCTTGCCCCAGATGCGAGTGAAATGTGTTATTCAAGGGAGTGACAGCTGCTATATTAGGTCCAAGTTTCTATCAAGCGATTTCCCGTGTTTGTTATATCTTAGATACCTAGAGCGAGTTAGGTATGATGTATAAAGTAGAATGGTAAATTAGGCTGTCGAATTACGCGTATATGTGTACAGATAAATCTTGAAATAGGACTGTTCCTTCTTTCCTTTCTTGGGCGGTAAGATTGATGAAATTCGATAGCACGTGGTCGCCGAGGCGTACCAAGCAAAAACATACTTTTGTCCCGGTGGGTTCAGTTCTCATCAGGAGAAATGCTCCCTGAAAAAGGTTTCATCTCCTTCCCTTTTATTTCTGTATTTTTTTTTTATTTTTCTTTATTTATTTTTTCTTTCTGCTCCTTCTTCTTCTTATTCTTTTTCTTTTTTTTCGCGAATTTCACACCGTCGCTTTTTCGTCTTTCCTTGCTTTAATTTTGGTATGAAATACTCGGGGGAGATAGTAAATCAACGGTGAGTTTACTTTAAGCATTGAAAGAGATGTTGTAAAAAAGTAAGGACATATATAGCCAATCTTGAGGCATTTACTTTGGCAATGACGTGCCATAAACTATAGCCAAACAAAGCGACGTAGGTACGAAGCTACTACTACTCTGGGATCGAGCTGTTGTTTGTTCGTATAAAAGTCCGATCCACCTGTCTTTTATTTTCCTACTTTACCGCTTTTCCGTTATACCCTCAAGCAAGGACGAAAAGTCCTTTCCACCCTTCCTTTTCACCCTTCCTATACCGACTTTCGTCCATGTGCTTTTTCTATATATATATTTATACGCTATATAATACATACATACAGTAGATCTCTATATCTCTATACTGTTTCCCTCGATCAACCTTTCATGTCACTTCCGTCGCTCCAAATTCTTTCCTCGCCTCGCCTGCGTGTACACGTATACCTGTTCACATGTGTGTGAACGGGGTCCCATACGTGAAAAGAATCAGTCAGCCTTAGGATATTTTTTTCTTCTTCTAAATTTACATCTCGGTATAGTATAGGTATATGTATGTATATGCCTGGTCTTCGGAGAGTCGAATTTTTGTCGGCCAAATCGTTCGTTAAATTTTACAAATTCACTACAGTTATTTACAGTCCAAATTTTTGTTGCAGAAAAATTTCTTTTCCGTCGAATATGATAATTTAAAGAAAATATTTGAGAACTGATTGATTCTCTTCGACTACGACTGGGGGGAGAAAGGGGTTGTATGTGCGAAGTACAGAAAAAGCACCCACAGTGAGATACTATGGGTGAACCGAGTATATTTTACCCGAAACAAAGCTCTGAAAAAATATCATTTACATTTAGAATATACAAAATAGCTCAAGCTGAGCCTCGCCTTGAAGGTAGAGCCGCGATGATGAAGACAATATATTATTATACCCAGCTTTAGCCATACTTTTGCATGACTGAAGGGATGGTCGAGGAGTAGAGGTACGAGGTTGCAGCTTAAAAATTTGACAAGAGCCCGTATTTTACATCTCCTAAAGTTTACGACCTCGGAAGTTAGGAATTTCAGTATTTCGAAGGAACGGTTAGGTATAGTTTCCGCCAACTGCTGTCAGCCACTTTAGTAAAGCAATATGCAATATGGGTATAATATTATAATTTGTAGGTAAGGTACGAAGGAAGGAATAAAAAACCGGAAAAAAAAGGAACAAAAAGGGAAAAAACAAATCCAGACAAAAAATTGGAAAAATGATTATGTAAAATTTTTCGCAATTTTATACAAAGGCGAGATGTTCAAGTTATTCTATTTTTATTTATGGTTTTTTTTGTTCTCTTTTTTCGTTAACGTTTTGTGAGAATAACTACGTCATGGTAACATTGCCGAAGAGGTGCAGCGAGGTCTGTGCCTAAACGGCAATAGTGATTTGATATTTTTTTTTTCTTCGTCTTCTTCGTCTTCGTCGATGTACAAGTCTGATTTCTCTTTGCTTCGCTAATGAAATTACTGGATAGCTCCTCCGACCCGCGTTTCGTGGTTTAATATTGCGTCCGCACGACGAGAAACCACTTTCCTTCGAGCCGGGAGCCTCATCTTTTCGAGGAGGACTTATCCACCTTGCGCCTTTGTTCAAGAATCCTTCGTGCGAAAGTCAAGACGGCGATGTGAATATTGTATCTAAGTTCGTACGTACGAGCAATCCTTTTGAAGGTATAAGCTCAAAACGTTTCTTTGTAAAACGTCCCTCATTTATATTCATTTTCATCAAAAGGCAGCTCCATCAAAAGTGCATGCAGACCCAATTTGCCCATTCCCATTTCTCGCGCCGTTTCCCATAATGAAGTAAAAGAAATTATTCCCTTTCTCTTCTTTTTTTCACAAAGTAAAAGAAACGAGAAAGATCCGGGATTAGATTTACTTTTGAATTTTACTCTCCTTCACGTTTACTGCAGAACGGAAAAACCGAAGGTAGGTAGGTACCATGTGCCATATTCATCACAAATTCGACACTTGACGTATATCCTACTACATATATAATATATCTACCTACTCAAGTTACTGCACAATATCTACTCCGTAAAGTGTGACTAACGTTCGTGTTTGCCTGACCCACACTGTCTGATATCACTGACAGTTTCGCCCTAAACGTTCCTCTCGTTTCAGGGTATACTAAACTAGAAGCAATTCGGTACTTGGGGTTTTAGTTTCGAGCATATAGGTACAGGTGCATATGTAACATATGAAATATGAGCCGTACGATGGGCGTCGAGTCGTAAATCAGTAAGTATATATGTACATGTAACATACACGCGTGTTGATTGATATATGTACGTTGAAATGA
Organism: Tenthredo livida; assembly: GCA_963992785.1. Taxonomy (NCBI): domain Eukaryota; kingdom Metazoa; phylum Arthropoda; class Insecta; order Hymenoptera; family Tenthredinidae; genus Tenthredo; species Tenthredo livida. The sequence continues at coordinate 1,802,727 of OZ023071.1, read as the reverse complement.
GAATGAAATTGCTTTTCGTAACAATAAAACTACGCGGAATATCGTACTCGCCCATGGATAGCTAATATGAAAGCAATAAATCAGCGAATGGGAGATCAAACGATTACTAATTGCGATTGTATCGGATGCGAAGAGCTCAGGACCGAAAGTAGGGCTTTTCTATCCCCGTATTTTCTACTATCTATCGGAACTGCACGTATTCCTGTCGATAATAAGGGATCCGTCGAACGATCGCGGGTAGGTCAGACCGTAAAGAGAGAAAAAAAAGAAGAGAAAAAATGTGATATTTTTTTCTCCAGCGTAAATAATATATTCGATGATCATTTTATTGGCGAGAACGTGGAGCCGATCTACTAGAGAATCTCTCGCCTCGTATACAGGCGAAGAGGAGTCAAGATTAATTTACATTCCACTATACTTTATATTCGTTTGCTTACCACCTATACCTACGTAACCTACGCAAACGTTCGATGGTGGTATGTGGGGGTGTAATGATAGTGAGTAACGATTAACCCGAGGGTTATTTCACACGATTGGTAAAAGTGTGAAGAGCGAATATAATGTGGCAGAGGTAAACCACGGGGAAAAATCACACCCTGTGTAACCACCGGTGGTAAAATATAGGCGTAAATAAATTGGGAATTGGTACGTTAAATATTTATCGTTTAGGTTGTAGGGTATATATTTTTCTGTACCTATTACATATATATATATAATGGGACACGTAAGCCGCGGATGTATTATTCCAATTAATGATATATTTCACGCGTTAGCTCAGGGGTTTGGGTATGAAGGATCAGTAATATAAACGATAATAATACGTCATCCACCCGCGGATATAACAAAGTTAAGGAAAAGTTCGACGTTACACAAATTACTCTTATGCTCCAAGACTCGAATTCATAAAACCCTGTCGTTTCTAACGTGACGATTTAACTTTTACAATCTAACTTTCTTCAAACGTTGCATTCTCCCGACGCGACGACACCCTTATAAGATGCTTGGGCTCGTTTTCTCGAACCATCAACCGAAACCGTTTCCCCATTTATTCAACACTCTAAAGTATTTTACCCCAGAAGATTGCGTAGTCTTCTTACGGTGAATTTACCACCTTAGAAATTTTTCGAAATTGTATTAGAAATTCTTAGGGGTATGACGAATCACTCCGGTTATAATCGCAGGCTTAGGTACCCTAAATACCTACTGAACTTTGAACTTAATTTTGACCAGTTCGAGTTCCACACCGAATCCTGAATAAATTTCAAATTAGGTTGCTAATGGGTAAATTTTCGACCGCTAACTAACTGGCTAACAAATCTCTACACCACTCGAGGCAACATACGCCTGGCTATAACCACCCTCTTTCATCCTCGCTCGGATTTAGCTCCCGGCATACCGTCGCGGTCGGTATGAACTATAGCCGAAGTTTGTATCATCCCTTTCATAGATTCAAACAAAAAGACGATAGAGCCACCGACTGTCGTCTATAAAAGCTCTTTGATCCGGCATTAGATGTACGGGTGGGTGGAAAAGTTTCGAACGAGGTTTGCGGCTCGAATTAAATTTATATTATAATAAAAAAGGTACATGATTAATAAGGGCTGGAATCTACCACGAAATTTACTCATAGTTCGCTATGGCCGTAGCAGTGGAATTATTAACTTTCGGAATATCATGAATATTATATATAATCCAACTATCCTCGGTAAAAAGTTACTCACTGCTCTGAGCTAAATCGGATTGAAGCACGCTCATTGTAGAGTTAAACCACTGGAAGTGGAACTCTCGCCTTCTTGCTACAACGACCTGTAATCTTCCGGTTGAAAAAGGTGGAAAATAGGTACGGTGGTGCTAGTTCATCACTAAATTTCACTGTTGGTTACCAACAAAATTATCCGATTATATACAGAACGCGACAGGCTGCCTGGTACACGCTGCGTCGCGTCAGCCAACGTACGGTATATAATGCCATTATTGATATAACACTAAATTCGTTACATATTGCGTTACCCTTTGATAGTCACTCGTCAAGATCATTATTATTTGGTTTAGGCCTGGCAGTAAACGCAGTAAGCGCAGTAAACGCAGTAAACGTTATTGTTTGCTCGCCCTAAACGATAACTCGATTTCTCGTCACGGGTGGTTTGTCCTATTTAATTATCGCCAAATATTGATGAAGGAATTTCTTTTTCCACACTGCATGCGCAAAGTTAGATTTTGCGCACGCTTCACACTCGTCCGAGAACCAACACTTTCGCACCAGTATCGAAACGTACTATTTCCATTCGATTTGACGCTGAGATAAAATGCATCTAAGATACCTGTAAAGCGCATTCCCACAGGTACAATAAAATGCCTTATGCCTACACACACTCGAGCACACAAATTTTGCATAATCGAATTATCTGCAACGGAGTGACGGAAATAATTCAACGAGATCAAGTGCGGTCGAGCTGCCAAATTGCTCTCTGGTAAATGGATATAGGAATTGGACTATTTTAAACGGTTGAAATTCAAGAGTGGCTCATTTTCTTTTCTTCCTTTACGTTTTTTTTCTTTTTTCTTATTCTTTTTTCCGTTTTCTACCCTCAACCTCGGCGCCTTTTTCTGCCTTTAATTGCGGTTCGGTTTAATGGGGAGAAGAGTAAAATAAATTTTGATGGTAATGTTCGATTGGCTATAGCTACATGTAGGTTGAAGTTAAGGGAGGATATCGTATGGGATAGTACCTATAACCGATTGACGGTGAAAGTGATATCGCAGCTATACAAGTTATTAAAAATAAAATACTATCTTACCACAACTGCAATTTAGTGTCTCGTAAATGTCTTCGAGAAGGTTGTAGTTAACGTCAGTATCTGGATTGTCCAGCAACTTGTTCCTGGAAAAAGTTTTTCAAAGCTATATACCTACTATTACAGAGAGTTCTGCTAATTCGTTTATAAAGTGAGCCAGCTCCTCCTGCCAGGCGCCATGAAGAGAGAACTTACGGCTTATCGTCTATTAGTATCACGTTTTCGCGACCCGCGTTTGCGAGACGTCATCCCTCTACCTCTACCTTTCTCTTTCCCTTTCCCTTTCCCTTTCCCTTGTTCCTTTTTCCTTTTTCTCTTCTCTTCTCTCCCTGTATAAGAGGGGATGAAAAACGCGGTGGTCGTCGTATTTAGGGTGAGAAAAAGACGCTACCCGCAATACTTGGAATCTTTGAAATATCATTTCCGCTACGATATCCGAGAAATATGGCGCCTGGTAAAGGTAGGAGGTTGCGAGACCGTCACGTTCATTCTTGTGACAATTTTTATTTCCGTTAAGCGAAAATACGATAATACAATATTCGGCGACAAATTTATTGCCCGGAAACTTGTTCTCGAATTGAAAGGACTTGGCCTCTGCTATATCAAACGAGCCAGAACCCCGAAAGAGTTTTATTAAGTCATTGCGCTGCAATCCGGCAGAGCTTAATAGGGTGCGCAAGGTACAAGAAAACTGGGCTCACAAATATACGGAGTTAGATATTTCATCTAGTTAAATGAATCGTTCCTCATTTGACTTTTGCGCTGTTAAGAAATTCTGCCAGAACTGATGATACTTACAAAGCGGCTGCCGTCGACAGTGGCAACTTGTCTTTGCTTATAACTGCGCCAAGGGCTGTCGCAATAGCTTCGTTCTAAAACAGAAAGAAAAAAGAGACAATAAAAAGAAAAACGAAAAAATGGGAAGGAACAATAAGAGAGAAATCACGTCACGTCTAAACCTCATTGATTACGATTCTAATAGAAAAGAAAAGGAAAGAAAAGAGAAAGAAAGAGAAAAAAAAGAGAAGAGAAGAGGGGAAGAAAAATCTCTATAAAACTTTCGAACCAATCGCCGATCTAAGCCGAACTGTAGACATAGTTTATAACTGCGAGTTGAGAGAAACAGAAAAACCAAAAAAAAAAAAACTAACGTATGAAATATTGCCGTTAGAGCAAGAAACCTTTTTCTTTTCTCGTCATTCTTTTTTTCACCTTTTTACAAGAAAAAAAAAAAACTATATCATATCTCGATAAATTAAACTTTTATAACCACGACGAGTAAAGTTTTTACCTCCGTTCAGCGTTTTCGCATTTTTATCTCCTCCCTTGAAATTAATAACAATAATAATAAAGAGATCGGTTCAAGTTTCAAGAATTATTACCATTGTTCTATTTCATTTTCTATTATTTTTTTTCCAACTCCCCTATATACAAGCAAATAAATATAATGATTGATTGAAAAATTCTCATCACGATTTGTCCAAACTTCCATCTATATGCAACTATTTTAAGACTGGTGCTATTTTAGTTGCATGTTTAGGTGTTTTCTTCTCAAAAATGCTCTTCGATCTATTATTATACCCAGTTGAAAAATTTTGTCACTTTGATGAGAGGTTCTTTAGTGGTCTGTTTACCGATCCATTTTCTCCCTATCTCTTTCTTCTCTCTCTCTCTCTCGCGTTCTGCGCTTCTTTGCTCGTATGCTATACATACTCGCGAAATGATATATAGCTGTATTGAAATGTATTTACATTCGTGCATAAGTACATATACCTAGATGTACATATACATAGATGTATATATGTCATAGTTATAGGTGTACGAAATGCCGCCCTAGGCGTCCGCTTTATTTGACGCTGCTCATTAAGCGTGGGAGGTGATTTCGCCCGAACGGATAACGGACCGTTATTGGGTCGTGACTGCACTACGAATGGCATGGTATCCACCACAAATCTTCATGGAATATTGCTAACGTGATTGGCATGCGGTTTGACGAACAATCTAGGTATTATACATATATATACCTACACAGAAATGAGGACATTAATTATTACAAGGATGAAATATGTCTAATAAAGAAAAGAAAAATCAGATACATCGATAATAGCATCCATAACCGATTGCACCCAATACCGAATCGATTTTATCAAACGAATAATCTCCGGATAAAACAAAGCGCTCGATCAGCTTGTTGTCCTTTTGTCAGTATAGGGGTCAGTCGGCTACTGCTATTAAGGAAGACGAAGAAAGGATAACGGGCCGTTGTGTCCTTCCCTGTTATGTGAGATAGGGTCCTGTTAAGGCCGGTCAAAGGATCAAGTTGACCGTCAAAGTCGCGATTATAACTTAACAAACTGTCCGGTGATCTCCGAGCGGGGATGTCAATCAAGAATGAAATTTATAGACGGTCATTTTCGCAAGAGAAAGAATACCTGCCTGCATAGGTATTCGTGTAATGATGATGAAAACTAGATCTATCAATAGTTCTATGTATAAAACAACGAGTATACTACCGAAGGATTTGTAAGTACGAGAACGGCAGCCCTCAGATGTTTCAGGTTCAAAGTTTGGGTATTTTCTTGATCCTCGACATCGTCCCCAAGGAACGATGTGATTTGTACAGATGATTGTCTCAGTGGTTTTGTTCTATGATGATGATGATGATCCCGCGGGGATTCGCCAGTCTGACGAATGTCATCCTGATCACAGGTCACTGGCACGTATCGTCGCGAGAATGGACATGCCATTTTCTCTATCCTCCACTAAAATATCGCTTATGATATATCGATGATGAGTCAAAATTTGCTTTCCTACAACGAGAAAAAAACAAAAAAAGAAACAAAAAAGAGAAAAAAAAAAACGAAAAAACGAAAGTAAAACGCGAAGTATCTACCCCTTCGGAAAATCTGATGCACGCGTGACTATGTCACCTCGCGTAGCAGTTTATATGCGTGTGTGTAGGTATATATATATCTCCGGTACCGAGTCGGCGAAGGGGTTTGTTTATACCGTCATCAGCTGTGTCGACAAGGAGCAGGGATCATGTTTATCAAATATAATCACCTGCGAGTGTCGCAGGGTCGCTCGGTGGGGGTGGGCACCCTTTAAAATTAGGTACTGGTAGTCGATGGGTGACGATACTAATTGCTCACCGTTAACAAGCTGCCAATTTGGTTGGTTAATTATAAATTATAATCCGGTTAAACAATACATAAGGTTTGAAAATTTTTCGTTCGAAACGAATACGAAGGTGTACTAGTAGGTATAAACTACCGTGCAATACGCGCATGACTCCAGACGTGGAATTCATTCGATTGCATTCGATGTGTGTGGAGGGTATAGATTGTAACAAACGTTATAGTCACAGTGCTTATAGCTGTGCACTGAAATTCGATAGAATTCAATACCGACGAACGCACGGATAAATTTTCTCTTTTCTTTTTTTTCTTTTTATCAAAGGGAGAAAAATTTTTTCTATATGGTAAAAAAACGGGGACGATTAGATCTTTCTAAATCCCGATTTTCCATATCGTAACGAGGACGGAAGTATCGCGATCTGCAGCTATCGAAACCGTGATAAAATTGATAAACATACCGCAACGCCGGTAGTGACTGGGCGCTACGCGCCATACTGGATGAAAATTGACCGAGGTAGGTTCTGCCAGCTCCGCGGCCACCACCACGGGTTCAGCAGTAGCGCTGCGCGAACAACCCCTAAGAAGAGGGGTGCGCGTGCGTAACACGCCCTGCCCGCGACGTGCCTTGATCTTCATCTGTCCCAATTTCCACCCGCGTTACTCTCGTGTTACCGATGTTGTTACCCACATTTAGAAGCACTTAGCGCTCGCCACTTCTCTACCGACGCGTCGTTTGGCCCCAAAATTTTCCACCAAAATTATTGTCGGCTTCAATTTTACCAGAAAGGCGATAGCTCTCAGCTTTCCATCCCCTCCTCGCCCCATTCAACCCCACGGGTTTTGGAAAGCCGAAACTAGGCCCCTAATTAACTAGCGAAAGTCATTTCATACATTGACGATTAATTTCTCGACCCCCTGCGAGAGGGACTATAAGCGATCGTCTAACTCGGCAGGGTGACTAATAGACTAATCAGGTTTGGCAGGCTGTCGATATCGTGGAGAAAAATGATCGTGGAAAGGTCCTAAACTTGTATAATTCAAGATATTTTAGGGGTGGTTTTAATGAATCTTGTAATATGGTACATAGATAAGATATTTCTAAGGGTGGGAATAGAAATTAGCTTATTATTCTCGGATTCTAGTTCCGTGTGGAGCTAAATTGAACCCGGGTTAATCCCACGTGTGACATGAAACCAGCCCCTCGGCCCGCCGACAACACAGGCGGTCCTTCGTGAACGAATTTCTCGAATCTGCATACCGTAAATAAATATAGGGATATTGAAATTGGAAAAACGTGAAGGTCGCGGATTGGTATCAGGGGATTGAAATTCTGAATTTTATTATTACCTTTATCCAATAATTGCAATTTCTGGATGCGAGAAGCTTAGAATTTCATTGCAGATATTATCCGTATCTTAATTCAACGCGGAACGCACTCGGGGGCTAACCACCCTCCGAAAATCCATTCCATACGGTGGATTGAATCAAAATCAATAATAAGAGCAGTAGTGGGTATAGTATAGAACCAGAAGCTCTTAGGTTAGACATTTTTTTGTTTTTTTTTTCACTGTATTCAAATTTTTGCTTTTTTTTCTCATACATACATATATGCGTCAGAACACGAGGGTTGCAGAATTTTTTCATCTGATCATTTTCACAGACGAATTAGTGAACACAAACGTTCAAAAATCGTCACCATCAAATTCACTTTCCCTTCTGAAATTCGATTCCTTTAATTTACACTGGGCAACATTTATCGTTAAACAAACACCCCCAGGGTTCAGAACTCGCATATATATTATATACACTTATATTTACTCTGCGAGCGTGTACTGAATTATTTTCAGCTCGTCTCGGAGCATTATACCTACACACTAATTTTGCCGAATAAAAACCGTTTCAATTCATTCGAAAGCCATTTATTCATATTTATTAGAACGAAAGAACGAACGAATGAATGAATGAATGAATGAATGAATGAATGAATGAATGGAACGACGGAGAAGAAAAAAGGGTAAAAAAAAGATGCTTGAATTATAAACGAGAGGAAATTCGAAGCAAATGAATTGTTAATAAAACTAAATAATTTATGTAGGGAACGTTTCCGATCGATTTTTTCCCCACTAAATAAATGAAGAAATAAATTGTTTTATGGTATAACTCCTGGGCAATATGAAGCGCCGTCGTTTGTGTCGTGTGCGTTATAGTTTTCGTCTGAATCGTTAAAAATAAGATCTTATTATTTTTACGATCATCCAGAGTCCAAAGCCGGTGATTGGAAATCGATGGCCGATGGTCGGTCGCCCGATGTTTCTATAGCTAAAATTTCATTTCTCACGGGGATGAAGCTAGTTTAATAATTCAAACTGTGCTCAGAGAAAAGCGGATGCGACGTGACACTCCCCGTGAGTCGTAAAACAATAAACGAGACTTCGATCTGAAATTCAACAAAGTATACTGCCGTTGGGATTCTCCGCGTAAATCTCTCCTATCTAAGAGTAAGTATATCAAACCCCCAAGCCGGACAAATTCGCACTGCAGGTTAAAGCTTTTTTACCCCGCTATACCAAACGCCGAACTTCTTGCCTTGGGAACGAACTTTGTCCACTCAACAAAATGCCACCCGTTTTTCACCCTGGAATATACCAAACCTTATGCATTAATTAATCTTTATGCATTGCTCCAAGCTACATTAAGCTCAACCTCTAGATCCTATATATATATTTGTCGTTAGATAGAATTCAAACTCCCCAGCACATGGAGAGCTTTTCTTTTTTCTTCTTTTTCTAAATTTTTTTTTTTTTTTTTACTGTTAAAAGCTTTTTATACATAACGTCTCAATACACACTAGAGTGAAATACACGTCTGTAATATACTCTGGCTTGGTGTTTGTACGTCGTTTGAATGGCTTCAATAAGGAGCTGAGAGCTTGAATTACATAAGAGTGTGTAGATTGGTGGTCCGAATTGAACGACGCGTGGAGATAATCTTTTCGATCATCGGTGCGTGGGTACAGTATAGCCTAATTCGTGTATCAGATGAAATCGTATACATATATACATATATGTAACAATTCGTAGTCCTCTTATATCTCCGTCTCGTATTTCTCCGATCGTTTCCCCCGTCTGGTCTGAACCGTATTCTAATTTTCCCGGCAAACGCAGCTATCGCGTAATGACTGGTAATAGGTATAACTTTAACAGGCGGTAAGCAATTCCGATAAAAATCGGATCTAATCATTTACCAGAGTATTTGAAACCTGGTCGAATATACCGCGAGTGTAATTCAACGAGGGGAAAAGGGGGGGGGGGGGGGGATTGGGGTCCGTCACCCTGCGCGATCTAATAACAAACAAACGACAAATCCTTAAATAATTTACCCGCCGCGCATCATCATCCCCCGATGCTATTTCTCTTTAACGCGTTTAATCCTATTACTCGAAACAAGTCCATCGATCGATTATATTATTTACCACCGAAGAATACCACCTAACAACCAAACGACTCGTAGCAATGGAAATATTCTTTTACCTCAGAGGGGGATGAAAATTTTTTCTCGATTATCTCGAATTAGTTGATTTAACAACCGAATGGATTCGTATGACTATAATTAACGCGGGGATGATCTGTGATCTTTCGAGGGGGGTAATATCTGGGCATTTATATAATACACGAGAAACCGCGAAGGAAGGAACTAAGGGATGAAGGTAGTGGTTTAAACTTTAAACCCTACATCCACTCGAGCATATACTCTCTCTGTTCTTATACTCTACTCGTATATCTTTCCATATTGTCACATCCCCGTATTCCCCGTAGCTTCTCAGTTGAGTAAGTTAAGCGGATTGAAGTTTTCGTGCTGGGAGAGTCGACCGACTATCTAGGTGGCGCAGCTGGAGTCGAAAATCGATACCTATCTTCTCCGGCGGCTGGTTTGCAGTCACTGCCTCGTGTGCACGAGGCAAGCACCATTCCATGGTTGGCTGTAGACGCGAAATGGAATGATATTGACAGCGGGAAACCAGGGCGCCAAAATTCATCTTTTATAAATAAACAATATGGTACGTCCGGAAATAACTGAAATAGAAAGAAAAATAGAGGGGAAAAAAAATCGAAAAATTTTAGAAAGGGATTGAAACAAGATATCAAAAATACGCGAAAATATAATCAGGGGGTCGCACACATCCCTTAGATTCTTCAAACTTGATTCGGGACTATCGGGTGCAATGGGGGAAAAAAAACCAAAAAAAAACAAAAAAGAAATTAAATATTAGAAAAGCAAAAAGCAAACTATACACTCATCAAATTTTTCGATATCTCCTTTGTGCAGTATGGTTTTGTGAACTACGCCCTGGAATTGCTGGTAGTGAAGACATTCGACACCGAAACATGGGAGATTATAAAGTACGTAATTGTAAACCGAATGTCATTCTCCTGCACATAAATGTCAAATTTGGATAATAATTAATCAAGTCATTTTGAGTCCTGAATTTTCAGTTTTATTCGTTTTAGCAGATAATTTCATTACTCCGAATAATGATCAAGTAGAAAGAGAAGAAAAAAAATGAAAAAAATAAAAAACTGGGGGTGCAATTTATTACAACATTGGGATTTTCGCGTTACGCGAACGCCGATTAATAGGAGTTAAAAAGTCAAACGACGCTCGTGACTACAGCCGTCGATTGGCACTGTCACAAATGATGAATGTCCGAAATTGAATGTTTCGTATCGCGTGAAAAAAAAAGGAAGATCTACATGTCAGTTTTTAATTGAAATTCCCCGAACAGTCGGAGCCGGATTAGTGTCAATTAAAAGGCAAACGTATTGGGGGTAGTTCCGTCCGATTAATGGGTACAAGAAAATGAGATAAAAAAAAAATACGCAAAATAAAAAAAATTTCAAACTTATGTATAAAAAAAACCTGACGTTTTTTTTTTATTCCTCGATATAACCACGCACGAAGTTCGCTGCCCTCTTTCTCACTTTCATCCCCTATACATTATGTATTAACCAACCTGTAGTAACTGTATATCAACCCTAATTTATAACATATATTATACATACATATTGGTACCTACCTGTACAGGAATTTACACAAATCTGATCCATGTCAAATTAACTAACACTCGCAAGTTCTGGTCAATTGGTCCCAAATGTTACCCTAAATATCGTGTAGTTATTTGACCGTAAATTTCTACTAAATGTCAATCTATACTTGATAGACGAATTTCAGATCAATTTATAACCACAAGTAGGTATAATATACGGCGAAATCATACTCGAACTGTTTAATATCATTCGTGCTAAAAAGTTATTCGGTCTGTACATTCGTATCTACATTTGTTAGTTTAAGGAGATTTAGGGGTGTTGTATAACCGCCCTCGCATAAAATTAAACGCTAAATACAAATCTGAATAATAATATCGTATTAGAACGCGAGCACGATTGTTTTCGCGTTAATCCGTCGTGTAATTTCTGCAACTTTATACGTATTGAAATTTTTTTTTTTAATTTTCATCATACTGCAATAACAGTTGTGCCAAATTCTATCAAAATTATATTTCTCGAACTTTCTTTCATGTTTCTTTCTTTTTGTTTTTTGTTCTTGTTTCCTTCTTTCTTATAGGAAAGATGCGGCCGTCAATATGGAGGGGCAATTTTTGGTTCGACAAATTTACGACGACGAGATTACCTACAATCTGATATCGGCTGCAGTAAACCGCCTGAGTAGGTATCATTGATGGGTAATTTGTAGTGTGCAATAGTCTAGTGTCTCTCGAGAGCTTGATACGTTATATAATTTACCGAAGCGAATGAAGCACTGCACAATGCACATATATACCTATACATGCATTAAACCGTCGCTTTCTCTTTATAATATCTCGAGGTTTATAGCAGGTTGATTTTCTAGGGGTAGAATGTACCCTTAATTTAGTCATTTTATTTGATAGCCAATGAAAATACCTTTTACAAGGTTGTAACGAATTAATTAAGACATGCTTAAACGCGAGTTGTTAGTCGATATAACGGTTTAACATCACGCGAACAAATACAATTCCGGTGTTATAATTCCCCGATTATTTTTAGCGGAGTTATTTTTTTCGTAATAATTTTTTTCACTCCATTTTCATCTCGTATAAGTATGAGGAGAGTTGTAGAGTTTTATATGAATATAGGTAAAACGCTAGGAGAGGGAGCGAGGCGAAAGGGTTTTTGCTTGAATTTATTCTGACGTTTCCATTTATTCATTTTACCTCGTTCTCTATTTTTATTTTATTTTTTTCGCTTTTTCTCGTGCGATAAATCAGGAGGTAATCCCTCTTCTTGAACTCCGGGCATCCATCCGAATAAGTAAATATATAGATAGTGGGTGGTTAAACTTAATTAATACTATGAATTATTCTAGACATCCCGGCTAACAAAATACTCGAACTTTTTGGAAAAACGTTCTTTGAATTTTGCCAAGATTCTGGATACGACAAAATTCTTCAAGTACTAGGCGCTACACCCAGAGATTTTCTTCAGGTAATATTATCACGCATCTTCGTGTGTTCATCATCAAATTTTCACACTTTGAAGTAAAATAAAACTAGGAGATTAACATCGTTAGAAATTTCTCGACCCGGATCGGGGCGATCCGCAACACCGATCATATTATATCCTCGAAGTTATTTAAACACTTCGTTTTTGATCCACGTTTCACGGGAATCGGGTACCCCTACGTCCCTATAAATCTATAATGGAAATACGTTTTTAATCCAATTTCCATACAGAACGCCCTTCCCATATAGGAGGTCCGCCATTACCGTCGACGGATAGCGAGGGCGAGTTTCGCCACCTACGCCCCGGGGTTCTTCTAAAATATTCCACCTTTTCCCCCTTTTTTCACCTCTTTCTATTAGGTAGTTTTTTCATTTTCTTCAATCGCTTAACCCATTGCAGTTATTAAAATTTCGTACCGTTAGATTTTTACAAAATTAGAGAATTCAATTACCGCGTATAACGATTGGGACGAAATTCGACCAATAGACTCGAGGTCAGTTACGCATTGATCAATGATACCCTCGATGTATAACCGGGTCGAGAATTTCACCTACAAAGGGCCAGGCACGTCTTCGCTGCTTTATAGTAAACTTCGTATATAAAGGAGCGAGGCGTGCCTTTTGAGTGAAGAAAAAAAAAAAAAAATCAAAAAGAACGAAGACGAAATTGGTTCATTAATAAGAAGAAAAATACAATCCAAGAATTTGGACGCCCTCCACGACCACTTGGGCACGTTGTACCCGGGAATGAGGGCGCCTTCCTTTCGCTGCACGGAAAGACCGGAGGACGGAGCTCTCATCTTGCACTACTACTCGGACAGACCAGGTCTCGAGCACATTGTCATCGGTATAGTAAAGGTGAGTTTAAGTAAGTCATTGAAAATAATTAGAATTCGTTATTTTAAATCGGTTTGAAAAATGGGGGATAATTTTATCGACTGTTTGTTAGAAATTCGCACCCCCGCAGTAAGGTGTGATTTAATTTTTGAGACAAGTGAGACTGAAGAGCGAAGTAACATTGCGGTTCTCGGAGTGCAGCAATTCGTGCGGGAAAAATTCCAGGTCTTTTTTTCAGGACTCATACTTCATGTCATGAAAGCTCGCAGCTCGGTTTAAGTGGCCACTCTAAGTTCAATTCTACGATAAAAAAAAAATGGGATAAAAGATGAAACGAGAGGAGACGGTACGAGTAATGTTGTTTTCGGTTAAATCCTGTCGACAATTTTTCCCGGGATTTTCTCCAGCTATAAATTCTTATCACCTATATCTATACCTACGTATACGGAGTATAAAAACTGATATATAAAGTTCATGTTTTGTGCATGTTTCTTTTTTTTTTTTTTTTAATTTTTGTTTCTTCTTCCTCCACGTTTCTTTGAAAACTAAAAGGAAACTCGGTTTTTTTCATTTCCAACTTATTTTTCGACGAGTAAAATCAACCCCTTATTTTATACCCTGTCTTCTGAAAAGGGGGAAAGAAGTCTCTTTATAAATCGTATAATACCAAACCGCACGATCGAATTTAGCATATAACGCGTGTGTTCCCGCTCGAGGGTTCGAGGATGGTAAATTGTGCTAATAATGGAAACGTTGATCAGACTGTAGCGAAGAAATTGCACGGAACAGACGTGGACATGCAGATATTGAAGACGAAAAACGAATGCGATCACGTTCAGTTTCTCATCACCGATTCATCCGCGCCAGGGGTTGTTTCGAAGCCGATGATTGCGGAGTTCCAAACTTTGTCTCTTGGTAAGTGTGGGGATTTATATTCTATTTCGTACTACGAGTAGCCCAGGTATATATACCTACCTATGTATAAGTGATAACTGCAAACTTTCATCGAAGAATTTATTCTGAATTTATTTTTTCCTTTTGTTTTATTTCCGCAAAACTTTCATCCCCAGTTCTTAAAAATGTCTTATTGTCTCTAGCGCGTCTCTCGGTTGTTCGAAACGTTTATATGAAGGGTTGTTTCGAAGAAACTTCGGATAAGGCGAGTTTTGTTCAAAGTTTCGAAACTCTGAAGTATTTACAAAAATCCGAACTATTTTCACACCCCGGCCGTTTTCACACCTCTATTATACACGAGGAGCTCCCTTTTGTTCCTGTTTGCTTTTCGCAAGGAGGAGAGAGAAAAGGGAGAGAAAGGTATGATAAGCCAAGATAAGCAACCGAGGCGACGCGCCTTTCGTGCAGGGCAATGATTAACAGCGTTCAACTATGTCTGCGTAATTACCTCAGGTTATACACCTCGACGATAATATCTCAACGATTTAGTTTCACGAATTTTATCCTGCATATTTACCCCGAAATATCCGGAAATATCACTCCGTCAATCTCGCCGGTCGCGCTAGTGATATTTCGTGTATTCTTTGAATTATTGAACATCCCCGTAACTTGGGGAAGAAAAAGAAAAACGCTCCGAGGTCAATCGTCGGAATGATAATAATACCTACAGGCTCTTCATGCTCCCGGCGGTACCATGCCATTTGCCAAAAGCCAAAAAAAGAGGAAATAATATTTCCAAGCTTTACCTACCCTTAGCCGCCAAATTGGGTAAGATAATATTAACAATCCGCTGCGCTGGCGTTTCTCTCTTGAGCTTAAATATAGGGTAGAGGTACGCTTTTCTTTCCCCAGTTTATCATTGACATTATTTTTACCACTATATTAATACGGCATTTCTCTTCGTTTTCCTTTTTTTTCTTCATATTTTCTTTACGACATAGACGGAAAATTTTCTTCATTGAAATATTGATAGGAGGTCAGATTGTAGAAGGTTGTAAAAAATTTTATACCATGCACGTAAAGATTCCTTTTGTTCCTGCCTTCCTGCCTTCCTGCCTGGAAGCTGCATATAGTCGAACCTGCGGATCGAAGAGGCAGGTCTGTTTCATCGACCGTTGATGTGCGTTAAATGTTACAGAGCCAAGGGTTAGTCCTGCTACGTTCTGCCGGGTATTCCCGTTCCATCTAATGTTCAATAGGCAGCTGACGATCGTGCAGACTGGGAGCACTATTACCCGGGTAATACCACAGGTCTGCAGTGGTAATTGCAAATTGAACGACATTCTGCTGACCGTAAGTTTACCAAACCTCGAATCATTCCGTGCAGACCCAAAAAAAAAAAAGGAAAAAAAGAGAACAAAAAATTGATATCATTTTTTTATTAACTTCATTTTAGTTTATCCTTAGGTACATCAACATATTAAATTCACACCATATCCCACAGATCCTTTAAGAGTATAGCTGTATAGTCGATAGCTATTAAGTTACGACACTCAATTACTTACTGCTTCAAGTTTCCTTAGATTGGATAAACCTCGTTAATAAGACTGACATTTCGTCAGGTTGATATTGTTCGATAATATGGGGAGCCAGAAATCAGAAGAAAATTAGTTGAATAAGGGTGGAGTTGATATCCGACCTATTATGAGCGTTTATTCACTCAAGGGGTTCGACGCTGATGGATAAACTGAAATCGGAAGATAATTTCAGAGGATTTGGATCGTTAGATCCAATTTGAAATATATATTTTTTTTCTAATTCATCCCTCAGCCCAGAAAAATAAACTTGAAAATTTGTCACCCCGTAAGACGGTGTTGTCTTGTTTTTCGATTCAATTTTTTAGGTCAGGCCCCACCTGGAGTTAACTTTTGAAAATATTCTATCCCACATCAACACGGTGTACGTTTTAAGAACGAAATCCGGGGTCATGAAGGTGGAGGCAACCGAAGAGTTCTCAAACATGCGTCTTAAAGTGAGATAATATAAATACAAAATTAACAATAAGTTCGTTAACCATCGTCGTACAATAATTACATCGTGATTCCGTTTACGCCCGCAGGGCCAGATGCTTTACATCCCGGAAGCAGACCTGGTTACTTTCTTGTGCTATCCGAGCGTGATGAATCTGGACGATTTGACCAGGTAATATTTATTTATGTTTCATCGCCATTCGACGCGTCATGAATATATGGATAGAATTACGTCACTATGATTTATCTCGGCGATAAAAGCTGTCGTTTTTCTTCGTGTTTTCTATTTTTTTTTCTCTTCTTTCTCTTCTTTTTCTTCGTTGCTTTCCTTTCCTTTCACGCTTGACTCGACAATTTCCCGCTATCCACCTCACCGGTGTTCACACTTTCGAAATAGCTACGAAATCGGTGGTGCGCAGAAAGCGAGGGGTAGTACATCCCCGAAGTGAAAGACTGAATTTTGTTTAATTATCAAATTTCCTCATTAGAAACGAATTAAATCCTCATGCCTGAGATGTTCGCCATCCTTTGTTCGCGATACACCGTAACTGAGCCGAAAATTTGTCAAAAATTCGTCTGAAACTCAAACCGTCAGAACCCTAGACCAGAAATTTGCGTTTATTCAATTTTCCATTCACGGATCTCCCCCGCGTACGCTTTGTGACCAACGAGCACGTCTGAGAGGTATTTTCGAGGGTCTTTTCCTACTTCCGACTTTGCCAAATCCTCACTTCTTTGAACCTGTCTAACAATTTTCTCATCCCTTATACCGCAGGTATAGGTATTACGTAAAACGTTTTTAGGTAGGTAGGTAGGTAGGTGTATGTAAAAACCGTATAAAGGGTGAAAACTGCGGTGGCACACTGGCTTAGATATAGTTGAAAACGTAAAGTGATATTTACCCCGAGTTCTACAAACGTAAAGTAACGTAACTCACCCTGAGATATGTCATTTAATTCCTTTGTTTCCACCAGCATAAGTACCCTCTCTGGCCACTCGAGCTTTTGCCACTCTTTCCATCTCTTTCTTCATTTCATTTTCCTCTTTTCTCTTTTTTTTTCCTTTTTTTTTTTTACAGTCCTTCTTTTCACTCATGATTTTCCTCACCGATCTAAGAAACTCCATTGTTTCACTCAGTTCCTTCGAGAACGATATCGAGTAAGTAAGTAAGTAAAGCAGGGAGGGAATAAGGAATGAGGCAACGAATTTTTAGTAGTCTTATACTTTTATCGAACTTTCGGGATAAATTGCCCATCTTCAGAATTACGATCCCTATAATCCCGAGCTGAAAAAAAAAAACCGTCATAGAACCTAGGGTAAGTATCCTATATACTCGGGTTTCTCGCAAGGATAACCCCAAGCACCTTCAGCTTTTGGCAGAGCTCGGATTTGTCCACGATAAGTGGAATGCTTACTCCAAATCCGCGTGTTTTCCCTGTCCTCTATTGTTCATTTCATCCTTGTTTTTTTTTCCTTTTTTTTCCTTCTTCTTCTTTTTTTTTCATGTTTCTAAACTCCTGTAGCTTTTCTCTTTGTACGATTGTTTTCTTTACGCCTTAACTTTCCAACTTCTATTCTAGTATTATTACTTAAATATACCTATACCTACGTATATTCTTTATCTCAATATCAACGACTGACAAGTCTGTCTCGTCTCCTAGGTATACTTACATATAGCGTCTGCATATGATGAAGAGAATGACTCTCCCATAGATATAACTTCTCCCAATGTACAGAGTAGGTACCTCGGCCTTTGTCCTTACCAAGTAATTTCCCTTCGAGCACAGCTTTCCCGCGAGGGATTCTAATTAGTGAAGACTCGCTACGTAATTAATATGATATTAGATCTAAAGCCTGCTCAAACAGACACGATTGTTCTCTAGTCACCGCGAGTTTACCTCATTCAACTACTCAAAAATCTTTGTACGTTATCATGGGGGATTCGGTATAATGATCAATTGTGCTTGCGAAGAGCCAGATACACGCTGCTTCTGTCTCTCGATATTCTGGCACTTCGCGATTTGAATTTACAGTAAAATTTGATTCATCTTTCCCCGAACTTCGTAATCGCTTCTCTCTTTCCCACAAAGCGATAACTCTATTTCTTAGTTTGTTTACCAGTCCTGGATACGTCGGATAGAGATAGACCTAATTTCTCCGAGTTATGATAGAATTTGTGGGAAACAAGTTGAGGACCCGAAAACAATACCGTTCAAAGTTTCCCGAGCTCATCTCGATATCGAATATATGGTCGGTTTTATTGGACGGAGGAAATCCCAATTTCCCATATACTGTTACCCACTTATTTGATACGGTTATCTATCTGTATCTTGTTCGCCGCGTCTCGCAGTGAAGTCAGTTTTGAAAAAAGCTCATAACTTCAGACGCGGGTTGTACTTGAGCGACATACCCCTTCACGACGCGACTCGTGACCTGGTCCTGATGTCCGAACAGTTTGAGGCCGACTACAAGCTGACAAGAAATCTCGAATTGCTCACTGACAAGTTGCAGCAAACTTACAGAGAACTGGATGGCGAAAAGCAGAAGACTGACAGGTGAGGATCGGCGATAAGAAACCCCTCCGGATTTCTCTTTCTTCTTCATTCTCATCATGCTTATCATGTTCTCGTGACAGGCTCCTCTATTCTGTCCTGCCAATATCTGTGGCCAGTGAATTGAGACACTCGAGACCGGTCCCTGCCAAGAAATACGATTGCGTGACCCTGCTCTTCTCCGGAATAGTTGGCTTCGGTGCCTATTGTGCAGCGCACACAGATTCGAGTGGAGCAATGAAGATAGTGAACATGCTCAACCAACTGTACATAGCTTTTGACGTGCTGACTGACCCAAAGAAAAACCCTAACGTCTACAAGGTAATTATCACCTTCATTCGCTCGGTTTCCATTCGTTCATTTAATATCGGTGAATGTAAACGCGTGGAATTATCGGTCATATTTCAAGTTAGAAAGTAAACTTCGTGCCTTTGAATCCATACCTTGTATAAGGCTACTAATTATCTATTAAAACGTGTTTATACTGAATTATGCCAACCACTCGTATAGCCGCGGATGTATAAGTGCGATAAATGATCCACTTACATACTGCTAGTATGATACAACGGTTGAAGTACCTACCTACGGTATTGAACTAACCGTATCGATAATTGCTCGTTACATATTTACGCGGCTCGTGGGAACGATCAATTTACAATGCATACGTACATTCGACTGCATGGAGGAGGTCGTCCAGTCAATTTCGTCTGCATTTAATGATTGAATTTTACTACCCTGCTGCAGTGCAGCGTAATGTTAACATAGTCATAATTTTCCTCTCCTCTTTCCAATTCAGGTAAATTTCAACTCGTGCAAATGATCCTTGACACTTGGATCGCTGAAACTTTTATGATCCATTGCCTCCGGCTTTCGGTATACCTAATTCATATTCCCATCCTCCAGGCTGGGTTGAATTTTATTTTCAAACCCCGAACTTTTTACGGCTAAATTGTAATTTGAGTGAAAGCTCCCTTATCGTATTATACCTTCTGTATTTTACACGCTTAGGTAGAAACTGTCGGTGACAAGTACATGGCAGTCAGTGGATTACCTGAGCCGTGTAGATCCCATGCACGTTGTATCGCCAGGTTGGCATTGGACATGATGGATTTGGCCGCGGATGAAGTGCAGATCGACGGGGAACCAGTGGTAAGTTTATTGCGGATTATAGTTCAACTTCAAGGAAAGAATTTCACTGCGAGGTGTGAGACTGTTCTTTCCTTTTACTTTTTTTCCCCCTTTTTTTTTATGGTTTGGCTAGGTAGCACCTCGGGATCGCGTGATTCAAAAACGATATATTTGCATGATAAAGGCCTTGCCAAGTGTTTCTGAAAGGTCGGAAGCGTGTGTTCTATATACTGCATGATATTATTCGTTAAGGTCGCGGCCTAAATAACGGTTGAGAATTTAATCCCCGAGCGTGACGTAGGAGCGGGAAATTTGGCACGCTAATAAAATTATCACAACGTGAAAAAGCGAGATGTAAATAATTAACCGGAAAGGTCCGCGCAGCTGGGGGTGGAGGAGAGAGGCTCGAGGCGATTCGCTCAAGCGAAAATCTTGCAAATGACGTTTTGCGGTAATTATTTTCTTGTTTTTATTTTAAACCTTATTCTCTCTCTGCAGTCTCTCTGTCTCTCCTCTTGTCACGGGCACGCTGCTTTGATCATGCAATTAAAATGAAAATCCCGGGTACGTAACGCTCGATAAGGCAACCATCCAGCCAGCTTAACATCCCTCATAGTTATCGGCTAAATACAAATCGGGATACCCGAGTGAAAAAACGATTGTTCAATTTGCAGAAAATCACTATCGGTATTCACAGCGGGGAAGTCGTCACAGGTGTAATTGGGCATCGTATGCCAAGGTACTGTCTATTCGGAAACACCGTGAACCTCACCAGTCGTACTGAGACTACAGGCGAACCTGGAAAGATCAACGTGTCGGAGGATGCATACAGGTACATTAATCATTAGTCATTAATCATTAATCATTATTCATTATGAATACCAATGATGGAATGGTGCTTTATTGAGTCCAACCTTCGGTCCAGCCACTTTTAATACAATTGTACAAAACTCGAGTATTGTATTATTCCTGTTAAATATTTGGGAAAGACAAACAGCCATTTTCAGTCACTCAACAAGTCAAGGTAGTCCCTCAGAGACTCTGGTATCCTCAGCTCCTTTATCCCATGAGGTAATGCCCAGTTTCTGAACAAAGACTTTCGTATCTGGCATCGACAAAGATGTTTGAGCTCCGGTGGAGAAATGCCACTGCGTTCGGGAGGCACTAGATTGTTCTCGACCAATTGGGGGTATTGATCGTAAAGAGGGACGGTCAGGACTCCACTTTGATCGGCAATGTGACCTGGAGTATTTACTGTGACCAGGGGAACAGTTCGGAGAATTACTCTTAGGCAGGCTAACAGTTGGGGCGGGTATCGAGCGGACTCGTTCACGTTTTCACCATCAAAGTCCGCGAATTTGTTCAGCATCATTTCCATCGGTGATGGGGATAGATTATCGGATATAGTAGAGGCTCCGTATCTCAAAAGGAGAAGTAAGACGTCTGGACTTCCCAGTTGAATGACTACTCGGATTGGTAAAGCGTGTCCATAGGACTCCATGGGTACGTCGAAAAATCTGCACTTTTCATTCGATGTGGTTGTAGAGTATTGGAGATGTCCAGCATTGGCGTGATCCATGAAGTATATCAGAGCTCTGATGTTCTCTTCTCGGTCTTCAAAGTCGCTTTTCCAACCCGATAGAAAGTGCGTAACTCTCGTGCCAAATATCGCGCCGACAAATATTCTCTCGAATGTTTTTTCGCAGTAATATATATCGTTCAAAATACGGGACACCACTTCGTTGTTCTTCAGTTTCCAATCGAAGCACAACTTCATCGCGATGTACAGCACGTTGTGGAACTTACCCAGCAGACAAATCGACCCGTTTTCCATCAGCGTTATATTGTGATATCGCAATGCTGCCAGTACTGCCTTTTCGCAAATTTCGATATTCGCTAGTTCTTTTCCTGAAATGAAAGTTCTATACTGTTCGTTTCTTGTTCCTTTTTCTTTCTGTTTCAAATAATGTCAATTTCTAACGCGAAGGGGACAAAGGTAAGGACACCGGATGTAGCCAGGAGCGTATAGCTGAACGAGTAGGTGCTTGGCAGTTTTATGGGTTTAATGATTGATTTATGGTTTCCCTTGAGGAATATATTAAGTTTTTCTTTTCTTTTTCACATAGTTTCTTACCTTTCGCACACCCTTGTATAATTGCGGTGATGTAATCAACTAAAGCTCGTCGTTTGTAGCGTGACAATAAACTGCTGCGTTCCATTTCTGCGAAAATTTGATCAAAGTAACAGTCGATCATCACTTCCATGATTTTCCGACGGTAATTAAACGCGGTAATTAGGAGCGGGCGATAATAATTCCGGTACTTCAAGCCTCGGTAATTTCAATGTGCTCATAAACTAGAGTGGAATAGAGTAGATACGATGCGGTTGTCACCTCGGACAAGCGCGTGAACGTACAGAGGTAAGTTGACGGAAGAGGCATGAAGCGACGTAAATTCGATTAGGGCTTAACGATGAATTTCGAAGGCTTCCACAGGCTTGCAATTCCCGCTCATCGTATTACGTAGTACGCGAAGTAATATATACGCGCACGATATATCACGTGACTTTTTTTTTTCCAAGAGGGTGAGAAAATATCTCGTATTCATTTCTTAGCTGAGAAAATACATAATAGTTTCAGTTGTTTATTCCTTTTTCGCAACGATCCAATTCCTCGGCTCCTTTTCCCTTTCATATTCACCATTCGGTCTAATACATGGACGTATTCGGGGGGAAAGAGAAAATGAAATTATGCGAAAATTATGCCTGAAGAATTGCAGAACAGATTTAACTCGGGAATAAATTTCGTCCAAAGTGAAAAGAACGTTTATACTTACCAAAGGAATACAATTCGGTCGTCAAAAAAGGCTGCTAAAATGTTTTATTAATAACGTTGGTATACTAAGGTGAAAAACAGTTGGAAGAAAAAGCAGATAAAATAAAAAAGAAAAAAAAAACGAAGGAGAAAAAAAATTATAACGACTGGGACTCTATATTATCATAATTGGCCAGCTCAGGAACTGTGTGTGTTAATTAAATACGAGATGTTTGTCTTGTCTTTGAGATAGAACAAATAAAAGTACCTAGAGTTGACGTAAGAATGAATAACAAATTACGCAGGTCGAATGTTGTGTATGTTTTAAGATACGTAATCGAGACGATTTATTCACGTCGGTTGATATAGATAACAGAGAATTTATTCATTCCATAGAATCACCACTTTTTTTTAAGGTATGATATAGTTTTTTCAACAATTAATTCGCGCCATCGTATATACCTACATGTGATAAATTTTCGTTTGATCCGATCACTCGAAATGAAAATGTATAGGGGGTATTCCACGTGAACCGGATTGGTTTTTGGCCGGAGGTCATCGAGTTTGACGCCAATGCAGATTCAGATTTCTTGTTACTACATGAGATGTCCCCAACAGTTACAGAGCATGAAACCAATCGGTTCAATTTATATCGCTGTCATAATTATAACAAAAATGTAATTACTACATTTTCAACTCCACTTATCTCAGCCATGCATGAACAAAATCATAACTTCCCATAGTGCATTCTACGCGCATAAATGAGCTCCTTCGAAATATGTAGCACTTCAATTATTTTTGAAATTCTTAAACATGTAAAACTTTGGAAATATGCGATTTCTTTGTTCTTCTACTTGAAGGGTCTAACCAATTGCCCTGAAATTTTCACCGAAATTACTTCGAGGTGGCACTAAAAAGTGATCAAAATTTCAGCCTCCCGTTTTTCTTCGTTCTTTTTCCAAAAATCGGCGAAGCATGTAAAACTTGGGAAAAATGTGTTTCCATTTTTTTTCTACTTGAAGGGTCTAATGGATTGCCTTGAAATTTTCAACGAAATTACTTCGAAGTGCCACGAAGAAGTGATAAAATTTCCAGCCTCCCGTTTTTTCCTTTCTTTTTTTTTGCCAAAAACCGATCCGGTTCACGTGGAATACCCCATAGGTAAAATATATTATTTTCAAGACCGGCTATACCTATGTGTGATAATTGCAGGGTGATAATTCATCGCGAATTTAATTACCGGTCGATTATTCAAGCACGAAAAAATAAAATTACCCTTTAAATATTAATGAACAGCGAATAAGCTTATATACGGAGAAACTGATCACCATGACTTCAGATCCGTTGATATTGATCGGTATAAAATTAGTATATACTTCAGAGTTCGCGGACTTGGTAAAAATCGCACGTTTTTAGTGACAATAATTATTACCTGATAAGGAATCGTGAGAGATTCGATGAATATCGTTCGTTAAGTTTGAGAAAACCGAACGGACCGGAAAGTAAAGCCGGAGACTTTGAAATTCCTGGTTACTATACTTCGACATCGTCGACGTTTCTTTTTCCCATAACTTATATAAAGCTTGTTATTTATAATTCGGCCATATAGATTCCAGATAAATTGGTACAGCTACAAACTTGTTTACGATTTCAGTAGTCAAAAGTTGAAATAAATCGCTAGAAATTCCATTTTTTTTTTAAATTCATTTTTAATTCGCAAATAATCGATACATTCGGCGATTTCCTGATACGTAAATCTTCGTTTCAGATATCTCTGCCTACCGGAGAACCAGGACCCACAATTTCTTCTGGAATACCGTGGACCAGTTACAATGAAGGGGAAGTCGGAGCCAATGAACGTATGGTTCCTGTCCAGAGAAAGGGAGCTCACCTCGTAACTCAACCTTCGATGAAGAAAGAACCACTCACTCATTACTCACTCATATGTCCACAAATTTTCACAATAGCAATAACACAAGTATTAACGACCCATAGATATACATATATACATATATATATATAACATTATTATTATTATTAATATTTAATATTATAAATTATTGAGATACAAGTAATGATCTACGTAGGCCTATAATAGCACACTGTAATAATAATAAGTACAATAATGATAAAAGTAATAATAAATATCACTATATGCTGAGTACATATATATAGTATATTATATATACGTTAGAATTGAACACACAGCAATTGGATTTCTTTTTTTTTTCATTTTATTTTCTAATCAATCTGCTAATTATTGAACAAAGATCGATGATTCTAAATTTTGGGATTCTTTAATGAAAAAATATATATATATTACTTTTCTTTGAACTATCATGCGAGTATCTCACAGGCTGATATACGGTGTCCTATTTAATGAGTTGGCAAAGTTATAAGAACGTTGAGAACAAAGAAGTGCAGGGGAAAACGATGAGGACAGAAACACGCAGCTTTCTTTCCGCGAATGTATACCTGTAGTAGAGATGCGAGTCTAAGAGAAACGCGATTTACGTCTTCTCAAACCTTTGATCATTTTTTAATGAAATATTTTTCAACGGAAAGTAAACCTCATATACCTCTTATATCAAAGCGTATTATATACGACGTTGGTATACTTCTCTGTTTTACTCGCCCCGAAAGTGCAGGGTATACTTATCGTACGAATTTGAAAAATAATTTCCGCTCGAATCTCGAGGCCTTATATACTTATTACTCCGAGGGAGGTCTTGTTACCTCATTAGGAAAGTCTCTTGCACACGCAGTCACACACACACACATAGTTATAATATAAAAACGAAAAGTAGGTATGAGAGTAAGTATATAGCGGTTTGTTAGCCAAGATACAATTAGTCCCTCCTGTTCGGGAAATTAAAAATAAAATAAAAAATAGAGTCGCGTCTCCGTACGTTACATATAAAATACATATAGCGTATAGAGAGAAGATGAAAGGTACAGAAAAGAAACAGGTAGGTATATATATACAATTTAATGAAAAGCAATGTTAAATGGGAAGGAACGAACTCGCTAGTTCTACCTGCGAGAAAAATAACAAGAATGATATGTAAAAAGGAGGTAAATAAAAAAAGAAAAGGATAAAAAATGAGAAAAAAAGGAAAAAAAGGAAAAAAAAACAACTCAGGTGTATATACGTTGGAATGCGACGTGCCGGGGGAGTGTAACGGAACCTGTTCTAGTCGTATCGTTCGTTCTTCTTCCGTGTCTCTGTCCGTGGGCAAGGTCAAATGAAAGAATTACCTGCGGAACAATTTTCTGTGCGTGTTAAAACGTGTTCGATTCCATACGGTGGTATGGATATACCTATACCTGAACATCTACGTGTTCAAATAAAATGATTGATATAAGAACGTGGTATTGTATCGTCAGATCGGTGAGACGATCACTTTAGATTTTATAACTGAGTAAAGTAGGTATATCTATGTGCCGTAATAATGATTCGTGAGGAGTTATGGGTATTTACTCGATTGCGTTGTGTATATTATATTTGGCAGGTGTACACATACGTAAACGAATTCATTCTACGTGTGTGTGCGTGTGTGTGTGTCGATACCAGGTAACCTGATGGTATTTACATGAGAAACCGGATAGCTGGTAGTATGGTTGTCGATAGAGGACGCCACGGCCTTCTTATGAGGACGGAGATTGGACCTCGGGGAAAGGTGCAAGAGAACCACGGTCCCAGTCACAAGAACCAACTCACGTCAGGTTCCCCACCTAAGAATTTCGTTTGGAAGGAGTGAATCGCGGCCCGATCCGCGGTGCACTCTCCCAGTAACAGTTTACCGACAACCGCTAGAGCCGATCGTTCGCCTCTGTGTAACGTTAAGCGCGTGTTTAACGATACAGAATCGTATTTGATTTGAAAGTAACCGTTTGCCATAAACGAAGATAAGTGTTAATGCGAAAATCGGTTGGATCGGTTCCCATTTCTCATCGAAGTGCTCCGTTTTCTATTCCCTTTAACCGTACCGATCATCGTGCGAGACCGTTTTATGGGTCTTACTGGGCTCTGGTTATTCGTAACGCGTCGTTGACGAGGGATTAACAATGTGAAGAGTTCCGTTTCGTGTATCTAAAACGAGGATCTTTTTCGCGTAGCCGATTGTGCGATAGAAATCTTGCGTCGGTGCCTTGTGCAACGTGGAGCCATTCGCCGATCGGCGATTAAATGGACGAGGTGAACGGAATGACCGTCTCTCCGCCACTGCCACCAAAGGCACAGACCTGTATGGTAACCGGTCAAGATGCGCGCCAGACGACGATCTCGATCCAGACGATCCAGAGTCTCTCCCTTCCAGTGGTACCAGTTGGTGGTCCGGCTATCTCAGAGGCCGGAGCAACGGTATTTGTTGGTGGGACAGTGCCACCAACCTCATCATCAGCCTGGCGAGTTCCGGTAGTGCAGAAGACGAACGGTTATCAGTCGCATCAGCATCAGCATCAGCACCTGCAGCACCAGCATCAAGAAAATCAACAGCAGCCCCAGGCAGCCCATGTCGTTAAGATTCGTATAAACCCCGACGATTCGGCGGGGAAGGTTGTATCCACTGTGCGTTTGACTCTGGACGAGAACGTTACCAGCATAGGCAACAACATCAACATAAAAAACCACCGCAACAACAACGTCAACAACAACAACAACAATAGTCATAAAAACAACAATAATACAATAAACAAACTCGGTGGATCAGAGACTCCGACAAACGGTGTGCAGATCAGTGCGGGGAACCTGGTGAACGGTATCGGGAGTGACGGTTGTGTCCGAATAAGTGTCGGCAGCAACGAGGCTGATATTCAACGCGAGGAGATGATAGTACAACGCGAGGTTGTACCGAGCGCACTTACATCGTCCGGGAACAGATCGAGCTCCTGTTTCTATTACAGTACATTTCAGAACTCAATTGGCACGATGGTCATGTCGAGTGGACAGTGTTCGCCTAGCGATACTCTCGACAGTGGTACGTGCAGCGATCTTGACGGTACGCCGCCACCCTTGCCCAAGAAAAAGAACGCTAGTACCGTCATCTTGGGATCTGGACAGCACAATCGTACCGGTAGCCTTACCAGCAGTGGTGCGGAAATTGATAGCGACGATAACGAGAGCAACGTTAGCTGTGACTCACTTAACAGCAGCGAGCTTAACGCCGCGAATGAGAATCTCCAGCGTGCCGACGAGCTGTCGAAGACTAAGTCAGATTCCAAAAATATCGTCAAGACAGAAACAGAGCGGGTAAACCTTGGAGATAATCTTGGGGAGATACCGGTTAAAATTGCTGACGATGTTGTAGGAGCTGATAACCGCACGGATGATGATAGTGAGTGCGGGTTTAGTATCAGTTCGAATTCAAACATCGATAGGGCGACGTCGCCTGCCTCCTCGTCGGTGGGAACAAGTTCGGTTTCGTCAAAGACATCGAGCACTCCGCGTGTTCAAAGTCCTGATATCAATCAAGAAGGCAGAAGATCGCCGCCAATGGTTAAGGAGTGCGCATACGAGGACAAGAAGATGGAACGGATGAGGCTGCAGGACGAGGAGGCTGCGGCTGAGTTCTACGCGAATTTCAACCGCGGCAATGGGAACAAGTATCTCTACGACGACGACAGGTTCTACAAGTTTCACCTTAACGAAAATATCGTCGACGAGGCGGCCAGGGACGCGGCTAATGCCGCTGCAGCACTTGCTGAAGCTGAGGGTGACGAGTTTTTCGCTGGTTACAAGATGCTGGACCGTGAAGCGATCCGAAGCGCTCGTGGCACCGTACGCGGTGTAAAGAACAGAGTTCGTGCCGGCATCGCGACCTTCCTTCAGCAACCGGCTACCAAGGTGTGTATCATCGTTATATGTACCACGTTCTGGTTGAACACGTATGTGTACGTGCCAGTGTGCCGAGCAAGGTGGATAACGGTAATCGAATATTCCGTTCCCAGTATCTTTGTCCTGTGGCAACGATGGTCCTGCGACTAAGAGGAGAATCTCCTTGTCGCAAAATCCCGACACGAATGCCGCGGGCTGTAAAGGTCATTGCGCGATTCTATATCAGAATAACATTCGATGGGAGCCATTCTTCATAGACGGTTGAGAGCCACTCTCAAAGTCCTGTTTCGGATCTGGTTTTTAAATTTTTTTCCAATTTCGGAGGCCTTGTGCTCTTCACCAGACTCTTGTTGTCTGTGCGATGTTGATGTTTGTTTTCATTTTTTTTAACAACTACGATATCTACAGGTACATCCCCGGTGAATTAGGCATCGATCTCGTTAGTTCTTTAAATTTATTTTTAAACTTATTTTTCATACCCATCCTGCACGGATTATTGCAGCACAATTCACTTGCTCTTAAAAAAGTTCGCATGGCCTTTGGCGATGCGCAGAAATCTTCTTTCTCTTTACTGAATACCTCCATATGCCTGTACGTATTAAGATATACTCTCTTGGCAGTTTATCGTCTCTGAAGATGAAAGATATAAGAATAGAAAGAAGAGAAAAAAATGAAATAAAATAACGGAATTTCATAAATACCTAATCAAGCCACTGCTATGTTCACATATACCTCCATATGAACATGGGATGTTGATTTCCTTCGTGGCCTGGGTCACTGAACGTGAGTCAAAGAATTTCACGGAAAAAATAATACACGTAACTTGTCAAAGTGTATATAGTAGTCATAACGGTAATTAATTGATAGAAAGTGGATGGTATAACACGTATACTAACGCACAACAAGCTGTGCTTATCGTTAGCCTTATAACGTTGCAATGACGATAAGATAACTATCTACCTATATATTATGTATATATGTATATAATATATGTAGGTATATCGTATAGAGATTTTAATCGAACGAACTGTAACGTAACGATAAATTGATTGCACAGGTAGGTATGGACGGTACGGTACGACTCTTTGTGTGTAAAAGCAGAAAAGAAATGCTTCCATTAGTATAACAGCTAATGTATAGAGAAATCGTTTAGTAAGTGCGACACGTTCACCTGCTATTCGCAGTTTGCTGTTTTTTTTTTTTTCTTTTTTTCTTCTTCTATCGCAAAGCCTAGCCTTGCCTCGCCTCGCCTCGCCTCGCCTCTGCACCTCGCTCTGGCTTGATATCAAACATTTCCAGCAATCCCGTTCAGGAGCTTGATTTAGGGCTAATGTGACTTTCCTTCGACACGATTGAAATGACGACAGTTATAGGACCTAAATTCCATACATTGCGATTTAAGTATCTACCTATACTAGCTAGTCATTAGTCTAGACTCTTGAAGAGATTAAAGTTCCGAAAGTCTGTATTAAAAGTATACGACATTTGCTGTTATACTCGCGTATACACTTTGGTTGGGAGAAACTTTCGCCCGAGTTACGCATAAAACTTTTTATTTAAAGAATATGACGGCTATGTTTCTCGGTAAAAGTCTTTCCAGACGCCGATGGGTATACCTACACAATAAATCTTCATAATAAAGAAAGGTATGTATATTGAGTGGTTAATTCCCGTGGGAATTCAACCGAACTCTCGAAAAAAAAATAACCGATTTCATATACACATTGTGAATTTTTTTTTTTTTTATCTCTCTCTCTCTCTCTCATTTCCGCGGCTGCTTCGCGCGAATCCTAATTATCGTTCAGATGGAAAAAATAATAATTCGGTTTGTCCTAAGGACGGTATTTCTTGTATGGACCCCGTGCTGCGGCCTCGAGCCAAATATCGCGTTACCAAAGTTCGCCTGATTAGTCTCGTAACTTTTCCTCTTATTGTAGTTCTAATCGATAATAATAGCGAGTTTACTGGCTCTCGCTTAATATTAGTTTCTAATAATAATTCCGTTAAAATTTCGCGTCTGACGTAACGCTAATATTGATTTTATAATATTTCATCTCGCCGTTACATAGAAAACATTTAATTATTCATATCGTCGAATTCAAATCATCAATTTATACTAGTCACTTATAATATCTTCGGAATATTTTATCACTGCAGATGATTATCCAAGCGAATACATATAACGTAACGTAACGACTGGCAAGGCAAGGTAAGACGAGGCGAGGCCTCTTCTGTCATCATATTTAAATTATTAAACTTTACAAGCTGGATTAGTGGTTCGTAAACTCATGTGTACAGATTTAGACCCGGTCCATGTACACCTATGCTTGAATTTTTTTAGTTTTTTTTTTTTTTTTTGTCTTTTTCTTTCGAGACCTCAGCTATTGCGTAACTTATTCAAATTAAGTCAATCCTATTCCGATCACAATTCAAAGAGTCTGTCCTGAACGTAAGAAAACAGGTAGCGAACGCGGAGCGTGCGTCTTCCGGGTTCTCTGTATCTCATGCTCTGCAAGGTTGCCTATACGGTACGGTTTAATCTCTATAGACAATCTGGCGTTTGACATTTCTTAATAAGGAATCATATTAGCCTAGAACAGGATGAAAAATCTATTCATTTATTTATTCATGTACAGCTATCTACGACGCTCGCGTAATATATAATATATTATATTATCATGATTAATCGTTTTAATTCCTATCGATAATTTTTTCCTTTCATCCCAAAAGGTCGAAGTGATAATGCGAACGAAATGTCTCCCAGCAATTAAAATTGAGCCTAAACCATGCAGGGGTAATGTCTGAAAAAAATAAAATGAATACGAATTATAAGTTGAAGGTTGCCTTTCATGGCTTTGTACCGCAGATACCATACGTCGTGTTACTTGTCGAATAAATTTCACTTCAAAGTACTGCCACATATATTTCATTCTCTTTGACAAACAACGAGTGATAATAGCGCTACCAATATTTCATTTTTTTTATTCATTTTTATATTCATATTATTTCTATCCGCGTGCTTATCATTCGCACAAATTGAGAACCAGAATAAAGTTGAGAAAAAATGATTGATTGTTTTATCATTCATTTGTCGAATCATTGCAATGTCGGTTGCAACGCGAGTTCTTAGACTGCGTCTTCTCGTCTTGATCAGGCTGAGTTTCGATAAGGACGCGGAAAGAAAGTTGGGGCAGACGGTCGCAGGACGGTTATTCGACTGACAAAAGTTTCACTAAATCATCGTGAATCTTTGCACAACGTTTGAATACCCGCAAACGTCGGCAACGTAAAATTTGAATAAGAATTCGTGAGACAAACATCGGCCGCTCCTACTCGCAGAAAATATTATGAAATTTTGAATCGCTATGAGATAATCGACGATTGGAAATAATTGCGTAATCATTGTCGCGATATTTGCGTGAAGATTTTTCCAGCCCATCGAGATTATACTAGGAGGAATGATGAATTATGAAAAATGAATCTCTTGTTCTAGATAAAAACTTGCAGCGAGAAAAGAACCTTGACACTTGTTCTGAAAACGGAAACCACCCGTAGCGCGACTTTCTACAGTTTAACAAGTTCGTTTGAAATTAAAGTTCCTTGACCCCCGAAGAGTAGACGTATCGTATTTTCCGCTGGCTCTAACCCCTCGGACTTTTATTGTATCGTATCACCGCGCGCTATCTTCCGATTATGAAATCGTTACAATAATGTACAACCAGAACCCAGCTGCATACTCTGGAATTATTTTTTCTTCTTCTCAATTCTAAGAAAACTTAGCCAGAATGAATGTCCGAATCAGCTTGCACAGGACAGATCGAGGGGGAAAGAGAAAGCAGGTCAAAGAGCCGACGCGGCGACAGCAGATTCAGTTGGCTCCTCTCTCTGTTTCTCACCTACCGGTTTTTAGCGTTTATCATTTTTCATTTACTCATAAAATGCGGATTAGATTCTTTGCTTTATTCAATCAATCAATCAATAAGCCAATTAATCAATAAATTGAAGTAAAACACATCTTGCCTATACATCGTTCGTATATCAATTTTTTCTTCTGTTTTCTTTTTTCGTCTTTTTATTTATAAACATTATTCCACCGATAGATTATCGTTGATATCGTCTAGACAAATCTGAACGCAACAATATGTACGTGGCACGATAGGGTAATAAAAAAAATTATCTCTTTTTTGATTAGCCGTAAAAAACGAAGAGAAAAAAATATTTAAAAAAAAAAGAAAAAAAAACTTCAGGCTCATCGAGATCGAGACGGCCGTAAGCTCCGTTGAGATTCGCTCACTGGACCTAAATAACAATATAACTTCAAATAAGAGAAGAAAATGATGTCTCTATACTTGTTACAACAGCTGCGTGACGTCGAACTAGATAATATATGCTGCTAACCCACGTGGAGTTAGCAATGGCGATGAAATCGTACATGCATTACGTATGCGTATTGTACCTACTACCTTCTACAAAATACACTTGACTACATCTGTATCATGAGAAGAACAAGACCTCGCGGTTATATTTTAACGACTACGCACGATACTTTTTTGCAATCATTTTTTTTTTCTTTTTTTGTTTTGGATTTTGTTTTATTCTTTTGCACGTGTTTCAATGGAAGAGTCTGGCTCGTGCCTTACCTCTTACAGGTATATGGATATACCCACACAGCTTACCTATATATAGTGTATATACATGTAGTTTGTAATTATAAAAATGTTGCCTAATTTTCGATTGCGTCAAGCCAAGTAGGTCGTACAACGGGCAGCAGAGATCAAGTTGGAATTTCGTTTAAAATTATTAGTTACTTATTTATTCATTAATTCATTGATTAATTCATTCATTCGTTCATTCGTTCATTCATAATATAGTTCAAATTTTTAAGGGTAGATTTATACACGATTCGAATGAAAATTAATACAGAGATTACGACTCCACGTTATTCTTAGCCGTGCAGGAAAAGTGTAAAGAATGGCAACTAGAAACCGAAAGCCTCGCCGGAAACTTATCGAGGAGTTTATTAGTTTCGCGAAAAATTCAATCTCCAAGTTTTTCAACCTCTCATATACCTGACTAGAATATATATTATCGGCTAACCGTTCTTGTTCCATTTTATTTCAATAGTTTTCTTAACACAAGACCCCGCGGGCTAACAGTTAGTTCTAACGTAGTAATCTGCACACACACACACACACACGCACACACACATACGTACATACACAAAAATATCCACAGGTGAGAGCGGGCCTTATTTCAGCCCCTCTCCAATTTTGACAGAGTTTCTGGCTCACCACGAAATTGAGTCTAATTGGTAGATATTTGATCGCGTAGTTAGTTTCTCTCGCTTATAATATAGCGGAGGTGTTATAAAAACAAAAAAAGGTGTTTTTTTTTTGTTCAAAAAAGGGTTGATAATTCATTCCCTCGGATAATAATATATATTTATAAAATGCGAATGAATTTACATAATATCCCATCTATCTATACGCGTTGCAATAATTCTGTAAGATTTTTTCACAAATTATTACTTCGGACACGGGTTATTTTTTTTCTGTCTTTTTTAAGCCGATTGTAAAATTTGGTTAATTCATGTTTCTGATAGTTCGAATCATTGCCATTACGATTACGGTTACGGTTTCTACTTCCGTAACGCCAATCGAGTATAAGGTATATAGTATTTGTCGAATTGAGAAAACAGGGCTGATTATTCTCGTTACGAAATCCCGAAGTAATGATCTCCTCGGATATACCAAGCTCGCATATGAGGTCCGATGCAATTCTGCAAATTGCATTGCTCAACTCGAGTATTAGACTTATTCTGCTATACCTAGTGAGGCGGTCTAGGACTCCCATGAAGGAAAATGATATGATGCGTGAAATGACTCGACAGCTATCTAGGTACTTGATTACGAGTAAAGCCCCTAATCGATACGTGTTCGTTTGATTAAAGGAACTGTTCAGTCTTCATTTATGACTGCATATAATTGTATACGGTGGGCATAATTACGCCTTGTTTTGTACCTGTAATTAAGCGTAGAAATTTTCATTCTAAGTTGTCGAGTATAATGAGCGAACGAACCGGGCGTGGAAAGCAGAAATAATTTGTGTAAC
Source organism: Tenthredo livida (assembly GCA_963992785.1). Taxonomy (NCBI): domain Eukaryota; kingdom Metazoa; phylum Arthropoda; class Insecta; order Hymenoptera; family Tenthredinidae; genus Tenthredo; species Tenthredo livida. The sequence goes on along the minus strand of OZ023071.1, from coordinate 1,768,057 downwards.
GTTGATAATTGGAAGGCGCTTTGTTTCATCCCTTCTTTGTGTATTCGTAAACTATAGCCAAATTTTAACACGAGTTTTATCTCAAGCTGATCTCAGAAAGATTCAGAATCGGAGCTCAAGCTAACATCGTAGGTCAAAAGTTATGATCAAGCGTCTCGACGAATTGATTAATCTACGAGGAAAAAAAAGAGCGAAAAGAAAACGAACGAAATTACATCACGTTTTGAGGGAAAACACGTTGATAAATGGCGGCTGCAACCCCCTCACCTATACATAATAGCTTTTGGAGTCATTTAGAGAAAGGACCCCGCACAAATCTTATGGAAATTGGATCCCGGTCAAATTTGTGACCATGATGACTTTTGATCAGGATGACCTGAAGCACAACATACTACAATTTTGGACAATTTGACCGGGATCCAATTTCCATAAGATTTGTGCGGGGTCCTTTATGAGAGTAAATCATGCCACGGTTTTGGTGTTGAAGGAAATTGTCGAAAATTGTCGAAAATTTCGGCGACTTTCGAGAAGAGGATGATGGCTGTATAACCGGGCTTATAATTAGTGGATAGGATTACATCACGTGGTTACGATACCCATTTTACTTAATTATACTTTTACCTACAATTATAATATGACAAAGACAATTCAGATTGCGTACACATAGTCGTTAGAACTGCAACCTGGTTTTAGTTGCCAAACATATCAAAATATAGGTCGTATAATTATAAGATCCTTAAAATGGTCAACAATCATCAATGAACAGCTATTTTCCCATCAGAATGAAACAGCCTATCAAACTCGGTTTTACATCACGAAAATAAACTCCTAAACATTGATCGTTTTCTCCCTTAAGTAGTATAAACAATATATATGTTTGGTATGGCGTCTGAGTAACTCTCCGTAGTCAAAAGCAGTGAGAAACTTTGAAGATCATTAGGCCGCGGGATAGTCGGCGTGGTTTTATTCCGTTTTAACACAAAGCAAGGAGATAGCTGTATGCGATTATGGTGAAACAATGGCGAGATACTTCTCCATGGAATTAGCTATATTTTATATGGCGTTAGATTAAACGCGTCGAGAAGTGCTAATGGCACGTAGCTAACATTGCACAGTGCACAGCCTTGAGTAGTAGCGGTAAATTCCGGTCAGTGGGCAACCTGATCTGCCGTAGCGTTACCCCAGTTGTGGAGAAATCGACATTACGAACCTATGCCTGGGCATGGGCTTATTTGTTTCTGTATTTAAGGAAATGCACCAGTCACCGTACCTATACGATCAGAGATAAGCCGTTTCTGATAAATTCTTTTCGCATCACGATGAGTCAGACACATGATGAACTAAGCTTCCTCCATTCAGTCATATCTCAATCGCACAGCAGGTTTTATCATCGCTTAATAAAGCTCCACATACATTTACGTATGTATAGATCTTAGATTAATGGTATCAAAGGAACGGATGTGTTCCACAGATAGTAACACCTTGAAGTCGATGAAACATTGTTTTTTTTTTTCTTTTCTCCATTTTTTTGCCATCTTATCGGAATCACGGCTGTTCCTTTTGTTTTTGCTGTTGAATATCTCAAACGATGATATAGCTCCGAGCCGCTGCAAATCTTGTGTAAAAGTTTTCTCGAACGATTGATTATCCGCAGTCCCAAGGTGTAGCGTAGAAAGTTTCGCGACTATTCTAGAGCTGTTAAACTATTTAGAGGAACTGCCTTTCTCAGTACCCTAAACCGGCGTATAGTCGTATCTCCGAAAGGACCATAAACGGAGATGGTCTAGAACGATGAGTACAACGCCGTTGGAAATCTGAAATCCCTGTCTAAAATGACGCGATTTTTTTCTTGCAAAATTTAAGATGAAAATTTTCCAGAGAGTGATGGAAGGATTTGTTAACACCAGAATCTCTTTCCAGACTGAGATACGCCCGTTGCATATCAAAAGCATAATTTGCGTTACTTTCATCCGAACGAAGTCAAGTACTTCCGGCGATTAGCCAAAATGCTGCAGATCAATTTCGCAGGATTTTTTTCTTCTCTCTCTCTCTCTCTCTCTCTCTTTTCCCTCTATTTCTCGCTTTTCTCATCTCAGAACGTGGCGAAGAGTTTGTTTCAGCCCAATTTAAATCTTGAACTAAAATGGAACGCCGTTAACTCAACGAGCCAACGATTTATAAGTGCAGGAGTTAGACGCTCGAGTGAATCAATGGCTCTTCAAGTTTTCCGCCAGTTACAGTCTACAGCTTTCAAATTTTTACCTTCACCATCACCATTATACCGCTTCGACATTATATCGACCGTAATTCAAGGAGGAGTCTTATCAAATTATCACCAGCTGTACAAATGCCAGCCGATTTATATCGCCGAGCTATTTCATCCCCCCCCCCCCCCCCCGCCCGACCATATTTCATCTCGTTAACGTAAAGGACACAAATCTAAAGTAATCCAAAACCATCAAAGGTTCTTCCCTGTAGATGACAAACCATTATTTATAAGCCTCAACTCTATGGGTACTGGATTTGCCGAATCCCGAATTCCGAATGCCTAAATTATCGTTTCGTATTTCCATTTTCTAAACAAAATAACAAAACAGACCCTAATAGCTTTTGATAATGGAGATACCGCGGCAGTAGGTGGTCAAGATTAATTAGGGCCGCTTAGATTATACGACCCAAAGTGTGATAATAATAATTCGCGTGTTCATTTCTCCGTTTTTATTTTCACTATACGACCAAATCCGTGCAAATCCTTGCTGAAGATATGCAAGAATCAACTACGTTGAGAATAATTCTTTCAGTGGGTTTGGCAAGCGATTTAATTACCGCTCAGAGATGATTTTTTTTATTTTTCATATTTTCTTCGTATAGGTATATAGATACATGTAATTAAAATACCATTACTTTTCATTAGATTTTCCACCATATCCATACCGCCGCACCCACAATATAAGAGAACGATTCGCAACTTGACTGCGTTCCAATACACATGTACATAAATTGTTTTTTACACATTGGAATTAGACCGCAAAGCCTAGGACTAGAGAAACAGCTCGCCACGCGACTGACAATTGTCTTGCGGTGTATATCGATCGCGTTCTTGAGAACCGTTATATGTATACCGTGCACATAAATATACTGTATAGGTATATATGAAGAAAAAGAATTAAAAAGAAAAAAAAAATTTGTAGATACCTTTACTTGTGTGTGTAATACATAGGCATTTACTTCTGTATCCAACGATCGTTTATAGCGTTCAACGAAAGACAGTTATGAAAATCGGTTTGCGGTAAGGTAAGTCTTACCTGCCTACCTGCCTGCAGCAGCAGCAGCAGCAGCAGGTGAATAATATATATCTCTGCGTATAACACAGGTACAAATAGGTTTACTCAGGATCTATAGCTGTACGTACCTACCTAACATTCACAATATGGTTTACGCTCTTGTATCCCAACTCAGTGAAAGTTAATTTAACAAAATCATGATCTCTTTGTGGGACCAAAGTTACGTAAAACGACAAGAAAATATTAGAGCTTTTATATCATGCCTGTAGCTAAATCCGTTTATGTAACACTGCGCGTTAACACCGTATATATATACATTTTATACACACACACGCATATATATAAATGTGTGAGAAGATATCTTATCCTATTAGAATTTCAGCCTTGAGCACGTGTGACAAATTTTTATAGTGATGGCATGGCGTATGGAGAGGGTAAAAAAACATTTTTGCTATAAACATATTGTTCGATGATTACTGGCCATATGAAGCCCATTTACTTGGTTTAGGCTCAGGTCGAGGACGCTGACGTGACAGTGTATGTATGTACATATACATACTTGTACAAATACTTGGAACAGCCAGAGTTGATGTACATGAAGTAAATGAGCCCTGAACTGAAGTTTGAAGGGGGTTTAACATTTGGTATCCTATATATACACCTATAGGTGTACAGGAGATTATCATTTAAACTTTAGATAGGTACTGCAGTATTTTGACTAAAGTTTGAGCATCCATTTGGCGACCGTAGCAGTTAGCTGATGTCAAATAGTGAGAGTTTAACGATTTTCAAAAAAAAAAAAAAAAAACCATTCAGCCATATCCATTATATGCATTATAGTGTTTACCTGCAGGCTAAGGCATGCTCATTGGGTATCTACGCGGCACAGACACTGTGAGCGTGAATTTACCTTTTTCGCGAAACAAGAGCTTTCCATTCCGCGAACGTGTAATTTCCCCTTATACGTAAACAAAACTTGCTAATCCTGTACCAGCCCAAGCTGCAGCGTCGACTTGGGCTGGTACGAACCCGAGAACCCTGCAGAATCTAGACGATCATATTTCACTCTTCTGTCGTCGTAATCCTTTCGGAAGGCTCAAGGTCGTGCAGATTATTCGGTTTAATTAAAAGAGTCGAAAAAATGAACCGTTCGACTTGTCTCTCTCTCTCTCTATCTATCTCTGACATGCGACATTGTGCCAGAAATTTTGATTAGAACAAGTGCAGTATGCCATATCCTCGTAATTTCCCACTCGAGAATAGCCGTTATCGCGTAATCTATAAGAACAACAAAACTGGTCATCCGTAGAAAAGGTTTTTAGACCATCAGTGCTGCTCCACGTTTCACCACTAATCGCTCATTTTTGATAACAATAGCTGTCCGGTCTTGACTGATAATCATGACGATATCAGGCCCCAGCGAATTTAGATAAAGTATCAAAAATCTGTTACAATTATTACGAAAATCTTGACGAGTTTAGGGTCCCACGATTCGAGTCACAAAGTCTTCAAGATTTATGCATCAGCTTACATTGGCACATCATTTCCGAAATAATTCGAGGATGGAATTTCGTGTCCTCAATCGACTAACCTCGGTATAAAATATTTATATATTTTATATGAATTTTATTTTCTTACAGAATTATAAACTGAAGGACGCTGGAAAGGTGGTCATCTACACAACGACTATGGGTATCGTACGCGAGACTTACTACGCCTGTACCAAAGTGAAACAAATACTTAGGACACACATGGTGAAGTACGAAGATCGTGACATGTTCATGAGCACGGAATATCAGAAAGAACTTCGCGACCGTATTCAGACCACGACCATTCAGGTTCCCCAGCTATTTATCGATGGCCAATACATCGGGGTAGGTACAGACGGAACTGAATACCTAATGGATTTTTTTCCTCTTTTTATTATTCTTTTTCCGCGGAGATAGGTTTCAGCTTCCTGAATCGAGCCTCGGAGCGGCTGGATGTCTTACGGGAAAAAAGCGCCACTCGACAATCCGCGATTTACCAAACTCAATTATCGCACACCTACGCGATACCGGAATACGATCAATGTCACTGCGTGGGTGAAATAAAAATAAAAATAAAAAATAAAGAAACTATTTTCATCATTTTTATCTCCACGGCATTGGTTTATCTAACGAGCGTTGATATAATAGCTCTATATTGTTGAACAGAAGATTTAAAAATCATAGAACTACGAATAATTAGTTGCATTAGTAGGTATATCAAATACGCGATTATCTCGATACGATTTTTCACCGAAATTTTCAACCTGGTAAAGAATATATTGTAGAGTAAAGAGAGAGAAGAAAATTTTCATCATTTATTTATTAAACTCTCTCAATATGAGTAGGTATGTAACATTTTGCGTGGGTGGGAAAATATACAGTCAATCCTCACGTGGCAGCTTCCTCGTTTTATCACGTGGCCAGCTGTACCTGATGGCAGCATCCTCCCCGACTATTGTGAGAAATAAGTAAAGAAATGAGTTAAAAAAGAAAGAAAAAATGGATAAATATGAATAAGAATAAAAAGAAATTGAAAACACTCCACCTTCGTAACATCTACGAAGGTTTCATCCTCGCTATTTGCCTATACTTGCATTAGAGCCGAACCAGAAATTGCCTTTTAGTTCATTTTATCCCGCTTACGTTGTGATCGAGTTAGGATTATCCAACATGCGTCAGATCAGCGTAGAGAAAGTTACCAGCTGAAATGAAATGTCAAACTAGATTTTGATGACTGGTCTAAATCAAACTGTGCGAATTTATGAGCATGTATATGATATGCCTGTATAATATACGTATCTAGGTATGTATATAGGAACTTTATGGAACATGGCTCATTGTCACGGCCCTATGTCTACACCGATGTACATTTATACGCGTATATATATGTATCACGGGTATGACTATTGATTATTGTATAATAGTGAAGCTGATATTAATGGTTTAATAATAATTACCCGATACGAAGCGTTTATTAATTGTTGATTATAAAACAAATAAATAAATAAATAAAATAAAACTAAAATGAAACAGCACGGTCACACGATTGCGTTATTTTCTCATAGAAGGATCGTGAGAACTAGGGACGTGTGATGGATATGTGAGACTGAGCACCGTGACACCATACGTATATATATATATATATATATCTGTGCTCGTGTGTGGGTACGTGTATATAGAGAGATGATTGAATTATTAGTAATCAAAGAACGTATCGAACTGCAACAAATTTCAGTCTGAACAAACTTCTTGAATGTTGTCACGTTGAAAATCCGTCTTATGTCATGTCTCGTCTCGTCTCATCTCGTCTGATCGTTCATATTTAAGTATAGAACTTCTTCAGGCGGTTCAAACTTCCACATGACGTGGTTTTACCTCCATAGACATGTAACACATGCGCAGGAGGTATTCGTTTATACACAGATATATGCGAACAATATGCGTGTATGTAAACTTAACGTATATTGATATATCGCGTAAACGAGTTATGTGTGTCTTGCAAATCAGCCGTTGCGTAACACAGAGACAGGTATTATAATATAATATAATATAATATAATACAACATGGGAAAAAACCGGTGTTAAAACTTGATATGAAATTTTTCAACGAATAAAATACATATTTCTCGCATTATTATTCTCTCATATTCTCAAAAATAATAGATTGTTCAATTTCTAACGCCTCCCCGAACCGTGTAGGTGATAATCTCGGTTGATTTATCGTCGCGTCTTTCCCATCGGTTAAAGTTAAACCGCTGATCCCGAATTGGTTAAATTCTAACTGAATTTAATTAGCATGTATACTCAGCCTATCAGACTGATTATATAAATCTACAAGGGTTGTTTTTAGGGGTGGAAACTATATAATGGGAGAAAGAAAGAAAAACAAAACGAAAATCGTATCAGTTAATTATTTTTTAACAAGGGACAGAAAATTTCATTGGAATTTTATCGAGCGTCCAAAAATCCGGTTTCATTGTTCGATATTCGAAATGTGAGACACGTTCTTGTAGTCAGACAGAATAATTTTTAAAAGTAGGTATATGTACCCAGTCTGCAGGTTGAGTATATAGGCAGATAAATACATATTCGAATAAATATATATACATAAGTGAAATGTCAAGCCATTTGATCCAAGGCCGTTTGCGAGAGGTGAGGCCGAGCCTGCCACCTAGAACCACTTCTTCGTTCATATCTACCTACGTATACAAATATGTCTCACAGATGTATAGAGAGACATATGAAAGCGGGTATATGCTGTATGCTGTATGCTGTATGTAACCAACACGTATAAGCGCACCTATAAAAGGCTGCATTCCAATTCTACTGCGTCAGATAATAATTATTTCACATCACTCAGCGAATTTGAAAACCGATGAATAGACCGAGAGAAAAATGCGGAGAAAGAGACGTCGTTTGAACTCGGTATTGTTGTATTTATTCAAAAAGATCGAATCCGGATTCGAAAAGGCGATTTTTTTTATTCGCATTTCGCAAGATTATATCGGTATTTAAATTTTACGATTCAACTTAACACGAGGTGCGAAAGGTTATTCCGTTTTTTTCGTAATAAATTTTTATCAAGGACTCGGTTAGCGGCTCTATTATCGCGTCGCTGTGTGCATATATTATAACTTCAAGGTATGTACCTACCCGTACGTCAGCTCGAAAAGCCCGGATCTTAATTTTCATCGCGAAAATGTGATATTAAATTTTTCCTCAAATTCTGTGTGAACCTCCACCGTTTCAAATTTCATCGCCTTTAAAGCATTAGGGTATATCGTAGTTTTACACCGGTGATCGTGCTGATTGGTATTACCGGGTGTATAATATTTTCCTCGGAGTATCTCAGACCTCTCTATATATATACCTATATACGCTGTAAGAAGATGAGAAATACGAAATAAGAAATAAGAAGTAAAAATAAAAATCGTATAAAATAAGAAGGAATAAAATGAAATGGTATAGAAAAAAAATAACGTCGGAGAGCCTCTCGTATAATCGACACCGCAAACTGATTAGATCATCCCAAAGCATCAGTATAACGTGAATATAGCTATAACGACTCGCTTAATAAACATTCGGCACAGGTACCGGTTTTTGTTCTTTTTTTTTTAATTTTTTTAAAATTTTTTCACTTTTTTATTTTATTACGAAAAAAAAAAAAACACATTCCGGCCAGGATAGGTAAAGAGCCGCTTTCTCGAATGGGAAATATATGATTAACAATATTTTGAGACGAAAAATTCTGTAGAGATGATACCAGAGTTCGTCGAACCAAAAAATTGATTATTTAAACTTATCGAATTCGAGACGTTTTAGTATAGCCATTACCGTTGTAATCACGCAATTTCCCGTTAGAAATTTAACGTTCTTATCTAAAATCTCGATTATGCCTGGCCGATTAGAGTGGCAATGAAAGCTTTATCAAATTTTTATCGTTTTACTAATAATTTATTTATTTTTCTTTACTCTTTTTCTAATTCCAATCAGTTACAATCGCTGTCAATTAGCTAATGTTATTTTAGTGTATTTTGTGAACGTCGAGTCCTAAACAAATCTTTTCATTTTTTCTTCTCCTTTTCAGGATGCTGAAGTTGTGGAAAGGCTGAACGAGTCCGGAGAATTAAGACGCATGCTCAAGCCTTACAAGGTGAGTCTTTTAACACCAGACTAATTGTGAATAATAGAGATAGTCAAGTTCGTGTGAAAAACTAATCAGATTTTTTGGTCGTTAAATTTTTATCTTTTTTTTTCTTTTTTTTTTTTTACTTTTTTTCTTCTTCTTCTCTTCACTTTTCTCCATAACGTATAGATATTTGCATTAAGGCGTGTAAAAACCGAAAAAAAAAACCAAAAAACAATTCCTCGCGTGATGTGACTTCGGAGAAACTGACAAATTTTTAACTAGCCAATTATCAGCGATCTTATACATAAAATTTGAAATCTTATATTAAACTACTAATTCGACTTTCTAATCTAATTATTTTTACAACCAAACCAATCGAGCTTTTTTCTCCTTCTAATATCGAAGAAATTAATTACCTAAAATTTGGTAACGTTAGGCTCTCACCACCTCAAGGTATAAGTAGAGAAATAATAGTAAGAGAAAGAGAGAGAGAGAGAGAGAGAGCCGTTGAGGGAGCGTACGAAACTAGACGTTTCTTTTTTTCTGTTTTTTTTTTCTTTTTCTCCTTATTTTGGGGGCAAAAAGAGCTTTACGAATCATTAGTTCAAGTCTGATGTGAAAAATAGGATTTTCTTTTGACTGATAGCTTACGAAACCCGATTACGAATCGTTCGCTTCGTACGTCTGTTACACGCGAGTGTATTAACAGTTCTAAGATTTTATAAAAAAATATTAGGTACATATACCTCGTATGTACTTTATACTATATGAAACGATAATTTATTAGGGTATATGATTCGTTCGAGTTTACATTGAGTCAGCGATCTTTGCTAATAGAAATATTTAAAAAGAGATTTTTGTTCCCCGTTGTTATTTCAATTTACATAGAAATTTACGTCACGCTTTTGTAGCCAGGCACGGCCGCGCGGTCCTTACGCAATAAATCACTACTCAATCTTTTAAGAGAGGCCATTATTTTCGCCCGAAGCTAAAGGAACAGCCTCCGACTGTCCCAGTGCAGTAAGCTGTAAGACGGCTAAATAATAAGACGAAAGTTATACCCGGTAATAAAGTTTAGCTAATAAATAAACGATCTGCATGTACGTTTGTAAAAATGACAAACTTCATACAGACATCATCACACCTCGAGTAGGTCCACCTATTACGTTCCTTCTTACACTAAAACCAGACACAATTGCGTCGAATCATAATTCGCTAATTACGTCATTCGTCGAGTAGAAGAAAAACATACGATAAACTAACTGAACAGAAAACAGGTTTTCGCTGAAATATTTTTGCCAATAATTTTGGGAACGCGATACGCGGATCTCGCGTCTGGAATCTGTTCGCGCTATAAAAGAGAACTTCGCTTTTCTAACAATAATCAGCTTAGCTTAGCTTTATACCTATACAACTTGGGTTAGGCTAGGTTGTGGCAAACACAAGGTTGTACAATCCTTTCACTTTTATCTGCCGCTATCTTAGTTACCCCTTCTTATTGAACAGGCTCTTTGCTTACACTGTTCAAAAATTTTTCCGTGTCAAGCTACTACGATCGGAGTATCTTAGCGATAGATACATATGTATAATATATTATGTACCTATGTATGTAGTTGCCTTAGGTACACGTATACCCACTTAGTTGTAACAAAAGGTCGTTACACTGGGGCCACAGGCCTTCCTCAAAATTCTAATACATAGGTACATACTTGGTCTAGTTTCATTGTGCGTTAACGCTCTAGTAACGTTTCGGTTACCATTTGCGGTATCGCGTTGTTTTAATTTCGATCATTTTTAAACCTTTCGTTGAATTGAAAAAAGAACACTTTTTCGGTCACATATACGTGTCACATACGTTAGACCAGATATTCGAGTCCCTCATATTGCAGACCGTTAGACGATTATAGAGTTTACAGTTTCTATTTAATCGCTAGCTTAATCTGAAAAACGCTGTAGGTATCGCGAATGGAATAATTGCCGAGATATTATCATACCGTTTTTTGGCATTTCGGATTCTGATGCGTCGAAAATGGATATAAATGTTCGCGAAGGCTGAGAGCAAATTAAAAAAAACAAAAAAATCGACGTTGGTCCGCCAAAAGCACCTTTATACGTTCAGTACGTTTATCTGTAGAGCCGTTTTGGGCACAACGAGTAAATTTAATTAGGCTTTTCGTCAGCTGGGACGCGGCGTTTAAGAGCAATTTGTCAACTTTGAGTTTCGAGTCTGTTACTTGACGTATAATTATTCCATCGTATATGTTCATTATTCTTGTTGTAAAATGATTAATATGAATTTAATTACTATTTGTAATATTTCAGAGCCCAGATGCATGCACAACTTGCCAGATTTGTGGCGGTTACCGTCTCTTGCCATGCTCAGTCTGCAATGGTAGCAAAAAGTCAGTACACCGCAACGACTTTACCACGGAATTTGTAGCGCTAAAGTGCATGAACTGCGACGAAGTTGGACTCGTACGTTGCCCACATTGCTGACCATAGAATATATGTACATTATATACATATACATATATATATGCTCAATTCGATGCGAATGAACCTTACATCTTGACTTACGATGTTATAACTAATCTATACATATATATCCATACATACATATATATACATATATATACATATATATGTATGTATAGATTATTAGGATACGTATATACGTATACTATATATAGGTATATATGTAGTAGATGCACGTCTCCACGTAGGTATGTGTGTGTATTATATATTTATATATAACATAATTATTATTTAAGGTAAAGAGTGCTATACGTATTAAGATTATATAGGTATATTATATACATATATATATATATACATATACATATGGTATATAAAAAACATGAAAACATTAACTAACGCATATATACATATGATCATCACTCGGGAAGTAAGTAAATAATTGACGGGATAAGGTCCGCGCCAGTCGTTAATTAGATATATAGGTAGTATATGCTATACTATATGTAAAGATATAATCTGTTATAACTATATAAATATATTATATAATATGTATGCGAAATAGTAAATTTGTTTTTGTTTCTTTTTGTTTTAGTTTTTTTCAAATTACACTGTAAAATATTGATTAATAAAATAATTAAAACATTTTTTATAATTAATTAACGAAAATCTATATATATACCTACCCATATATAATATATACTCATAAAAATGATTATTTCATATCGTTTTTTTTCTTTTTTTTCGTTTTCTTTCCGTTTTTCGAATCCTGAAAATAGCGAACGTGGGGACAGGGCGCGCAATTGAAAAGATGCGCGAGATGTGGATCGAAGAAGCGACGTGGTATAGTTTCGCCAGACTAAAACGAGCTTGAAAAGCTACTACGTATCGTAGGTATATATCGTATGTAGTATACTATTATACGCAGACGTCTGTATACCGCACACATGGGCTTAAAAGTCGTAAACAAAGTTTAAGTTGCAAAGTCCAGTTGTAAAGTACTTTATGGAACCACGTGCCATATGGTCATATAGCGTGACATACTATACGCACATACATGGTATATTGTGTACCTTGTTACTTTTTTATAGTTGGATGGTAAAAAATAACACGATATGTTAACAGCTGCTGAGCTGTAAAGCTGTGAAGTTAATAATTCGAAACTAATTGAAGGCCGACTGGCTTTGGAGGAGCGATACCCACAGGCCGTTATCCCTAAGGATTTTAGCTGCTCCCGATATCAGACTAGAAAATTTGAAATAAATCACAATAAATCGCATAAATCTTCCTTGTATGCGTCTAGACGGTTATCACCGCACATCGCGGTTTACTGCATCAACCCTCTGAGGGAATGATATTTCTCTATTTCTAACAATTTTCACAAATCATTGAGAGTTTTCGTTCGAAAGCTTCCGCGAGTATAAAGCTATACTGCAGATATACCGCATCCAGATATCCATCATGTTATCTTATATCATGATCGATCACCTAGAAATTGGTATGTCTTTCTTTAAGGTTCGCGATGTGTCAGTCAGCGGGGAAGAGAGACCTATACAGCTAAAGTTTCGCGAGCTTTCATATAAACCCGTTAGACAATTGATAAATGAATTTTTTTCCATAATTTTTGAACAATCATTCGCCAGGAATCGAATTTATTTTCGTTACTCAAGCCACTTGAGGCGAGGCTGAAATCAAAAGGTTTATGCCTATGATAAAGTACCATACTTGCATGTCACTCGTGATTTATCGCGTGTAATCTATATCTAGATGGCGACTTGAAGTTAAGCAGCGAATTTATACCGACAATTCTTAAACACATTTCGCAAATATTCGTCGATAATTTATTATTTTTCAATTTCATTCGATTGATTATCGCTGACGATTGTTCATAACTCGATCGATCTTACCTATATAGGTACTTGACAAATAAACAGCATCAGTTGAATTTTCCAGATGCCTCTTCTTCCAGAAACCTTTACTCCTTTATTCAAAAGATTTTTTTTTCTCTGCCTCGCCGCGGACCTTCGAAATGATTCTTATTACTTTGAATGATCGATTACGATGATACAACCGATTTATACATATTTATGTCTGCGTGAAGGCTGCCTTTTGAAATCTGAAAATATTTCTATGTGGGAGGAGTGGGTATAGGTAGTAGCTCGAGGACTATAAAAGCTCGTAAATTTCATCGAGTGAGTTCGGAGAACAGAATTACATATTATTGGCACATATATAGGTATAGTCGCGCAGGGTCTTTCGATTTCTATATCGTTTCAGAATTTCGCTAAATCAGTTCATCTTTCAGACTGCATATGTGATGCTGGTGAAGTTTGACCGCAGTAATATAACTGCAACTTGCAAGGCATGCATGAAGGCAGAGTTTGGAATATGTGTAGGTGCTTTGACTCTGCAGAATGGGTACCCGCGATAGCCGAGCAGGAAATAATATCACCGTTAATTTTTATACTGTATAACGCGTCTTACTGTATACAGCCAATGATCCCAATGCCATTAGCGTACATACGTTGAAACCCGATGAAGCCAATTTTTGATATTTGCATAACTGTACAACACCAGGAGAAGTTGATTTTGCGATAAAATAAGAGAACCACTCGGTTCCTTTTTTATTAGAAAAATATTCTAAACACAATTATGTGATAAAAAAAGAAATTGAAAAAATGAACGTTCAATTGATACATAGAATGTTTTAGCAACGTGTATCGACTTTGAGACAAAAAATTTGGAAAAATAAAAAAAGTGAGAAAAAAAAATGAAACGGTTTTCGTCAGGTATATTTTTACCGCAGACGATCGGTGGCAATGTCCAATGTCATTGAATAACATTTATCAGACGTGATAATACACATCAGACGTATACAGGCCATTATAGATCGTAACGTTTTTATTTGCCCTACAATCCGTCACTGTCTGTCAATGAAATCAATGTTGATACCTATATACATAGTTTGAAGAATTTTTTTTCCATTAATGCAGTGTAGTGTATATTTTGAGATTCTTACGTCTACATAAGTGTAGTGGGTATCGAGGTACCTCTGAGACATAGTTACAGGCATCAAAATGGGACAAACATGTTGATTTATTCCTGCGATATTCACCATTTTTGCATACGACTAGAAGGAGAGAGAGAGAGGGAGAGAGAGAGAGGGAAAAAAAAGAAACTTTTACGTCACACCTATACATACCTGCATATGCCTATTTCGAATGATATTTGAATAAGTTTGATTCTTGTTCTTCCGACGAAGGTGTGAGATATACGCAGAAAAGTACAGACGTGTGATTGATGTGTTTCACCGTCTCTCAGACCCTCGAGTGACTGTATCAAATCTTCATCGAGTTTCCACCATGGAATAGGTACATTAAACTTCTCTTTATAACCGCACGAAGGATATAACATTTCTCTAAAACCCATTGCGATATGATAAGACGGTGCTTTCAACCTCAAGCATTTAATACTTTGCTGCCGCTGTTCAAAAGCGTCATTTAACTTAGAATGAACTGGGGTTCCAGCTCGTGGAACGTCATATAAGATCGTGGAATGATATTCCCAGAGTTCATTAAATAATAATCGAAATACGTATATACCCACTATTTCTGCACTTGGACAAACTGCGACAGACATGATCGATATATGCAGCCCCGCTCCTCTTCGGCAACGTCTGATTCTCACAATTCTCAAAAGACCAATTCTCTTCCATATTCTCCGAATTATATGAGAGACTCTGGAGTGCTTTATGCCTCCATATATGTACTCCGATTCGCGTGTAGTCTATAACACAAGCTAGCTTTATACAACTTCGACAAAATTGATTATGAATTTAATGACCATGCGAGATAATGCGGAGATTTGCATCAAGGGTGATCATATGGGTACCTGGTGCAAGTTCAGTCTACAGGTAAAAGCCGCTAGTATTACGTTACTCGGCTGCCTAGCTTTGTTTACGTATGCAACAAGTTGAATCGATATTCTCCCCTTGGCAACCTTGACGGCGCAGAAATGATAGTATGAGAGGGTTGGAACGAGAGAGATAGAGATATTCGGTGCAGGCCGCCATTCGACCGTCTGCAAATGTACCTGCACCCCCGAGGGATTTAGTTTTTACTTTTACGGCCATGCCAGTAATTGTTAAAAAAAAAGAAAGAAAAAATAGGGGGGAAAAAGAACAGAAAGTATCGATAGTGGTATAGGGTGCAATATCAACCCTCGCCCACCTTCGAGCTTACCTATACCTACTTCTATAGTAGATACATCTATCATTTTTAAACGTAATTTGTTACTCGATGGGGAAGTGATGGTCAATCATGATGGCAGATCATCAATACACTTAGAGTAGAAACATGACAGGAGATAATTAAGAGCCTCCCTTATTTTACCGAAAATAAAAGGAGAGGAGCCGCTGCGAGTAATGATTGACCCGTTGTTCCCCGTTTCTCAAACTCGAACGAGGTAGTTGTAAGTATACGCAGTGGGCTCGTGGCTTGATAATGATACAGCCACCAGGGTAGGCAATTAACAACCATCCCCGCTGTGTTTGTTAGTTTTTTCATCATCTTATGTAAAAAGTTCGAAGGCATTTTTGGGATAAAAATGATAATTTGAAGCCTAAAAGTTTGGAGAAACAAATGGAAGGAAAAAACAAAATAAGGAGTGGATGAATGCAGAAGATACTCTCCGGTGGTAGAAGAGAAGTGGAGGAATACATACGTTGTCAATTTACAAGGTATTATAGGCGCGGTATATGACGGTGAAGATTTTTGCGGGGGCGTAAAGCAACAAGTATCTCGGAGTATTCTACCCTTGATCTTAAAATGAGGCGCTGGCAGGTTGCGGAAGCGAAAAAATAGACGAAATTAAAGAGAGAAGAACGGAAACAGTACTAGCTGGGTCTGCATCAGGGTCTGCAAGAGTTCGCGCGCGTGGCAACCCTCATCCCCTTCATAGCCTAGCCCACGGCTAGGTTTTCCGGTACCTATAGTAGCTGGTATGGTAGGACGGCGGCACAGGGACACGCGCCATCACCAGCCCGCGAGACCTTCACCGAGACCTAGTTGCCCGCCTCGACATTGGCCCTGGTGCCGTTCCCAGTGCCGTGATACCGGGCTGCGCCCTGGCTCCAGCTGACCCATCCCCATCCCCATCCCCATCCCCATCCCCATCATTGAGGATAACCCAGCCCAATGCCAATCCGAACTCCAACTTTAACGCAACCTGATACTAGCTTAGAGTTAGCCGTCAGCCGGACACCTGGGCGTAGGCAATCCTGTGGAAATGTTCCATGGGGTTTACGGGGGAATGGGGAATAATATCCAGCATCGCATAAAAACCACCACCATCAACCCCCATCGCTTTGCTTGCTTGCCTGCTTGGTTGCCCTAGCTCATACATGGCCTAGGGAGGTTTTCTGTGACGTCAGCGAACGGCGCCGGCGCCGAATGGGGCAGCTCACACCGACACGCATCCGAGGCGCGTCGGGACGCCTCGAAACGACAGGTAGGCGACCCTCGCTCGCCAACCTGGCTCGACTCACTGAGTTCTCGTCATGGGAGTGGTGAAGACGGCGTCCGAGAGTATCCTCGAGGAAACCGTGATACCAAGTGAAGAGGCTAATCATTCTCTGCAGGGGCATGCCGGTGAGTAAAGGCACTCTACAGTGTTTCCATAGAACTTTGTCTAGTTTCCAAATTGCAACCCTTCTCGTACTTTCATCGTATTTTTTTTCCCCCTGATGCAGTTTTGCGATGTACTTCTTTCCACAAACCAGTTCGAAAATTTCACTTCCAGACGATCTGTCGACGATTTTCTCTCCCCATTCACACCCCTCGATTAATTTGCAAAATTTAACCGATTGATTGCCAAGAATCCCCCGTTCACGCGGAGGGGATGCAACACGGTCGACCTTCAGAGCGACTAACAGGTGTTTGGAGATACAGATATAGACCCTCCGTACTGTGCTGTTCTCGTACCTATATACTCAGACACAATCTCTCTGTGTGTACGATGTACGCATACATGTGTATATGTATATAAATATCTATATATGTGTAGGTGTATGTACATACCTACATGTATATATGTGCTTGTACATCTTGTATATTACACGTAAGACCCCCACAGCCAGGAAATGGACTGAGCAGTTCTCGTAAAGGGGAAATCGTAGCGGTTTTCAATTACATAGGATGTTTCTCAAGCGAGGAATAAGGTATATACTACCTTAACGGTATACATACGGAGTTTGCTATTGAACTTGAGAACGGTCGACCCGCTCTGTTCAGAGATCTGTACCTACTTCAAAGGATATGCCAGTCTTTCATAATTCTGTTGAAAAATTTCACTTCAAACATCTGTGCCATTTATTTGCCATTTCGTTGAATCTGTAGATAAATTATTTGCGATAAACAATTTGTGATAAAAATAAAAATCAAAAAATATTGACTCATTGCAAATTAGTCAACCGTGATCAGAATCTCACATACTAACCCAATGCAGTACCTGCCTCTGATCATATACCTACTGACTACTGAACGCTAGTTTCGCTAAGCAAGTGAAATAGACGTATGCATATACACGCAGATATTAAATTCCTGTCGACTATCAGCCATATCTGAACTAGTGCATGCATTGTATGGGTGAAATTGCCGTTGCCGATCAAACAGAATTCCGGTCATTTCTTCACTCATTTTTAACACAGTCTACTTTCGCAATGGCATCGATGATCGTGCATTATCGATGCAATTTTATTCCGAAAACTTCATAGCGATACGGTATGCTGTAGCTATGGATCGTAGAAAAATAATGACCCGATCCGATTATTTTGATCACCGAATCGATATTCGATAATCGTTCATTTTTAATGATGACCGAATGAAACATCAACATGGTTCGGTTTCGTGGTGAACATGTTGAAACCACGACTTAGGACTACGAATGGTCTTTTTAAGCCTGGTGAGGATTTCATTCTTTCATTTATTTAAAACCTGGGTATAAATATCCTCCGGTATAATGCGAAGTCAAATTTTTATTCATCCCTTTGACATCCCTGCAGCGTAGTCGAACAGCGGAGTCCTTCGTCGTGGAAAAGTACCATCGGCTTTAATTAAATAATCTTTAAGTAATCCTAAACTCTGCTTTACTGGAAGCAGTTAGGTATCCACCAAAGTTCTCATTTAATAAGCATTTTCCCTGCTAAACAGTCAATCTTAAAAGCTAACGTTGATCCCACAGGCTTTGCGACATTTATTAGTTACCTTTATTTATTCATTTGCGTTACCTGGCGATATATTTTTCCAATTAAACATAAAATTGCTTTTAATTACATACATCGATGAAGATAAATCTGTAATCATTTGATTGCCACAGTTCATTCATCATCAGATAAAATAATTCGAAAATCATTGGAAGGTTGACTTTTTTTCCCAACTTTTTTTTCTCATTTTTTTAATTATCAGCAATTGAATGATTGATATTTCCTGCAGGCATGAGTGCTGCTTTTCCAACAGTTTCTTCATCCGAAAGAGGCAAAGAATCAGAGAGTGAAAACAAGAAGAAAAATAAAAAAAAAAAATGGTGAACCTAACTTCATCCGGTTCGGTTTCTAAGAGCTTATTTCAAAAACATCGATTTTTTATTCCCTTCTGCACAGCCTTAAGAGAAACACTGTCGCGGGAATTGCGAAAAGTTCACGAAGTTGAAAATATATTCAGCCACATGGGATTGCAGTTGTTTACTCATATCGCAATTCATCCTCGAAGCTCTCCATACCAAAGACCTTGGTACTTTCAGATTTCGTTCCGGTCTCTTTATAATAATAAGGACAATCTACTGAAAGTTCTTCGCTTTCTTCCCTCTTAACCGAAGCTTTTCTCTCCTCTAACTTAAGATACTTTTCTTCCCCCTTCTCCAGCTCCTGGATCGGTAAAATATCCTTCTGCAATTCCTCTATAGCTGCCAACAGCATACTCATTGTCTCCGTGTAATCCGGCTCGAACATTTTTCCCTCGGGATTTTCCCTGAACAGATATTCAGCCTGGGGTAGGAGAATCAGAATATTAGTCAGGGATGTGTGGGTGCGCGAGATACAGAATTCCGGAAAAATTTTTCAACAGAGTAAACGCAACCCCATCGAAAGTTGTACATAAATATGAACGCCATCCGCGGCCGTGTCGAAGAGCTTTTACCTGCGCAGCTATATATACAGGTCAATCGACGATATAATTCAAGCTTTTTTGAATCCATTGGAAAAAATTTCAAAAAAATCCGCACGACTTACCATTTGAATAATGGCCAAAGATTATCGTGAATTATCGCGGTTGGCTTATCTACCTACCCCCCTACCCCCTAGCCCCTGCAGTGGATTAGAGATTTCGCATAGGCTCACCAAGTAGTCGACAGGATCTTCAGGGCGTAATTCGGCAACATTGACGAGGCCCTGAGTCAGCGTTGGAAACACGTACTTAACCAGATAGTGCCTCAAGGGTTCACCCGCGATGCACAATTGATTTTCCTCTTCCTCTTTCAACTTCTCAAGGAGATTAGTCTGGGATTGGATAAAAGATGGAAGTCAGATTACCGTAGACAGGCTAGGGTTAGATTAGAGAAGACGAGTAAAGTAAAGGGGTGGTGAGATTAAACGAGGATGAAATTCGTTATTGGAATTCGTGAGATCGGTTTTCCTCATAAGAAGAGCCTATTTTCACGTGATTCTCCGGATCAGTATTCGCCTTGTTATAATTGTCGGTATTTTCACTGCCCCATAATTTACGGGACTGCTTATACATACGTTCGACGGTGATTAAAAAATGACCAGAATGAATCCCGGAAGGAATCTCGAAATTTCAACCCCGTTTTATAACTCGACTTCAGACCTGAGTTGAACCAGGGCAATTATTATACTTTCATTAGAGTAATAACGAAATGACAGAAAAAAAAAAAAAAATTAACAAAAATGATGTATTTCTTCAACTTTCTTACGTAATACCTGGAGGATCGTTTTTTTTCACAGATTTCTTTCTTTTTTCTTTTTTTTTCTTATGTCTGGTACATTATGGTATACTGTCTAAGTTGACTAATACGTCAGTGCTATTCACATATTAGAACAATCAAAGTTTGAATAAAAAATGAGAAACGAAAAATAGTCAGAAAGACGGCAGGGCTGAATGACACATATAAATTTAACGCGCGGTTAAATCTGCTTAAGAATACACCGATTGTGATTTACGCTAATTGCAAATTGAAGAAAGACCGTCAGTATAATGAGACAGTATTTTGATATTCTAATGAGGAGCGATGATGATGCCTTAGCCGCGAGCTTTTTATCTTCGTTGTTGAAAATGGAATATTAATAACGTGGAAGGCGGCAGAATTCGCTATGCGTGGGTTAGTGATCATTTCTGAAGAGTGAAAAATGGCGTAAACTAAAATAGGGTATTTTTTCGGGCTGACAAATAGAGCCAAGTTCACCGTCGAAAATATAAAATAGATCAGAAAAAAATGAGCAATTTACGAGATAAAATTCTCGTGAAAACTTCCGACTAATAGCAATACCTACCCATCTTGTAAGAAGTACAAAACTTTTCGTCGTATACCTGTAGGTAGAGTATACCTACCTACCCTACCACGATCGTTGCTGGAAAAATATTTTAAGTAATAACTACCTCGGAAGTTCTGTTTTATTGCTTTTTAATTTTTGACTCGTTGAACATTTTTTTTCTTCGTACAGAATTTATATCACCCTGCAGTCATCTTTTCGTATGGTGAATATCGTTCTTCTCCGCAACCTTGGCTGTCTCATATGACGCGTTTCATCCCTTACCGTTTCCGTTCGCTAAATATAATTTCTTTCATCGAGAGCATTTCAAGCGTGTTTTATTTGGAATCAGAATTTACTGTCAAAGAGGTAATCGAGGGAGAATTTTTATTTTATTTTTATTTTTTCATTTTTTTTTTCACAATATTCAGAGAGAATTTTGATCAAAGTTCAAAGGTTCACATGAAAATGAATTTAACCGTTCGATTGCTTTTCCGAAAAATATCTCGATGCCGAAAAATAAAAGGAAAATAGAGAACAACCCCTAATCTTTTCTGCTTATTAACAGACCGTTTCTCCGGACACTCGAAACACTTCACTCATACAAACGAGTACCTGGGTACACTGTACTGAATTTATTCTTCAAAGAGAAAATATTTACCATTCTTTTTTCTCTTTTTTTTCCCTTTCTTTTCAACGCCGAAAAAATTAACGCGTAGAAATGAAAAGAAAGAGAGGGAGAGAGAGAGAGAGAAAGAGAGAGTGGACAGAGTCTTTTCGGGCTTGACTTTGCATTTATATCTATAAGAATGGTATCGGATTCTCAATGAAAAAAAAAGGCCTTCCGGAATTTGACAACAAATTTTTTTTATCAATCTCGGAAAAAGTGTTTGATGCGAGTCCGAGACGTGAGTGAAGGCTATTGAGCAGATTTTTATCCCCGGGTCATCCAGACGCCTTACATCCCGAAAGGTCACGGGCTGAAACGCACGTCCGAGACGTCTAAGGGTTTGTGAGTTTGGCACCCCCGATTTCGTTAGGGTTCGCGACCCTCGGTCAATTCTGGATATGACCTTAAACTATTATTCTACTCGCTTCAACGATCGTACATGTGTATATACGGACGCACTTATGTACACGAGATGAATGTCAGGACCATATAACAGAACGCGACGCGACGCTGCATGATTTGGCCCGATAGTTTCAAGGTGTCCTGAAATTTGACAGAAATTCAAAATTCATATCACAGCTCGACGAAACGTACCTACTATTCGTAACACGGTAACACAATACATGCCTGTATACCTATATACCTGGTATATCTTCTGAATCGAGAGAAGCTTCAATATCTTTGAACAGGCTTAAAGTTATCGGACTCAATAAGCCTCTGAGCATGCGGAATTTGACTTTGCAAAATTAATTTCATCTACTTAAAATTTATTCAAGAGGATAATTAAAAGCTGAAGACTGTTTGTTCCTTAACTACTATAAAATCGATCGTTAGTCAATATCAGCAATTATAATTTCCTGTTCAAAAAAGTAATAAAAATTCACAAGAAAAAAAAAAGCAAAAAAAAGAAAAAAGGAAAACACGGTTCGACGTTTCACATTTTAGAGATAATTATTATTATACGTATAGGTATATACCTGTATGTATGCATGCACTGCAGAGGTATTTCTATACCGAGAGAAATTTGATATTGTTTATAAAGCCATCGCGTATAACTTTATGCATAGAGATATCGTGCGGTATTGTACAGACATGCACGCCTACACCCACATGGGTAAATATATACTTATACGTGTAAACGTGCGGCTATGTCGTGTAATCGCGGTTCTGTTGCGGTACGTGTATGTAGTAGGGGTATATATAATATGTACATGCACATATACATATAGGAATAGGTAAAGGTACGACTACCCATACCATTATAAGGGGAAATGTAATTAAACTGAAAGTTCATCGGCTGACGCGGGTTTCTTGGTGGCTGTGATATAACCAGCTCTTCGGAGTTACAGCGACACCAAGAAACCAAGGTGGTCGGGGGTTTGCTAATTTCATGTGATTAAATAACCCCGTGGAAGTAGCAGTTCTTGAACCACTATACTCGGAACAAGAAACGATAATTTCATTTCATTCTCGAGTCGATACTTACTCAGCGTTAGAATTATTAACCGAAACGGATTATATTTTTAATAACATTAAGTATAGAAAATCGTATTGTTAGCTCATTTAATTTCGCTTCAATTCGCTTACCCATTCCATCATCTTCTGCTCTCGATGGGTCTTTCGGTTCAATTCATCGACTACCTTTTTTTCCTTTTCGGCAACTTCCGCGGCCTTTGATTCAGCCTCTCTTCGTCTCTGAATATCGGCCAGTTCCTCGGCTGTGAGTCCTGATCACTCAAAGAAATGTAGCTATATACTGATAGATATCTATCTATGTATTATGTACACAATATATATCCGTAAATTGCGATTAAATGAGGAATCAACAAGTGCGAAGATTCCAACTGGTATAAAGAACCGAGGAAATTCCGTTACCGTAATTCCTCGGGGTTCCGATTTTCTTGAGGCAAATATTAAAGCTGGAAAACATATCCGGGCAGAGGTCATCTTCGACGTTAATAAAAACCGGATGGACTTCGAGTTCGTCGAAAAATTGCAGAGGTGTATTTTCGTCGGTGTTTCTCTCCCTGCGATATGAAGAAAGAATTATTCGCGTATAACGCATGAGCGGCTAGCTTTTTCGATATTAATTTCTACCCGTGTCAAAGGTAAACCTATATTCACGAAAACGACGAATAATATGCTCCTCCGTGTAATGAGTCCCTTGAATTTCTGCCTCGGAAAGATTCAGCAATCTTTCTGTTAAAAATTCATCAGCCGCTACTAGAACAGCTACGAGTTCCGGGATGATCTTGGCTTTGAACCGACTCGCCATAGCGTCATTTTGTTCGTCTTCTTCCTCTTCATCAGGGTCAGCCTCGTCCTCGTTCTCATAATTTCCGAAAAGTTCCTTCGCCTGGATAAGCGTTTTCGGAAAACCATCCAGCACATAGCCCTGATTTTGACACTCTTTCGACATAAGTTTCTTCGATAATATCCTGCGAATGGCATTCAACAGTTAGATGATCGCGTATTTAAATCCATCCTGTTTCAGTTAGGAAGTCGAAAGTACCGTTTAAACGGACTTAACGAGGTTTTATCAAGCTGGTAATACCGTCGCCCATGAATCTTTACCTTTCTGGTTTGCTTTTTACGAGGATAGTCAACGACGTAGATTGATTCAATAAAAAATCTAAATAGGTGTTATAAAAATAAAGATTTTCCAAGTCAACCTGAACTATAACGATCGCTTGTACCCACTACCCATGTTTACGACATTGTAATGCGTTCAGTGTTCACCCTAAGAAAATGCGTCGCTGAATATACTCAATCGATCAAAATAATTAGCTCATTTATCAGGAGCGACAACCTTTCTATTTTCCCTTTCCCTTCCCCCCTCTCTCTCTCTCTCTTTCTTTCTGTATCTTCCGTAATTATCGTACAAAGGGTCGTGTTCATTCTAAATACGATAAAAGCATTGCCTAATGACGAGGCAATTTGATACGACAAATAAAAGGCGTGTCTTTTTTCACGGGGACAAATTTGTTTGCCAAAAATTTGTCAGCCTTATATCATAGGGCAAGTCAACATGCGGTAAAACGAGCTCAAAATCTGTCACTCAATAGCAGCACTAACTTATTCAGAATTACATCGTCCAGTCGGTTTTTACTCTCTGACAAATTCCTTTTTATTTCTTCCAACTCTTCTTGCCAGGTTTCAATACCTTCAGTTTCTTCCTCTTCGTTTACGTCAACGTCCTCGTCATCGTCGTCGATAGTTACACTTCGATCTGCAAGATTTTCGGCATTTTTTGCAGCCTCGATGTCGTTAGTCTACAGTAGAAAACAATGATGGTGAAAATGATAATAACGAGATCGTCTTTCCTGCTCACAAGCTTCTTGACAGTCTCGGTGATCAACGACTCAACGTGAACATAATGGACTCTGTAATGTTCAGCGAGTATTTTAGCTAAACGAGACTTTCCCGAGGCAGGAGGTCCCAGGACGACGATCTTCACAGGGTGCAGATTCCTGGCTGACTTGTACTCCTTAACAATATCCACGATTTTATCGCTGAACGGCAGGTCGGAGTACCAATCCATATTTTTATCCACGAGATAGGCAGGTTCGATGTTCAGGTTCAGAGTCATCATGTCGTAACAGTTTTGGGTGACACCATTCAGCAGAAATGCTTCCTCTGTGGGAATGTTCTTCACCTTTCCAGTGGTCAGAGTTTCGCTAATTTTCTACGTGGATAAAAAGGAACAAGGATCAGTTTAATCGCTCCTTGGATCGACTTACACTGCCCGAATAATGTTACACGCAAATTTAGGTCTTCACCTTTCATAGATTATCGTAATTTGAGAAGACAAAGTTCTGGTGACCGCGTGATGGAACAAGGTGTCGGAAGACTCCGAGGGTATGGTCTAATCCTAATAATGGATTTTAGTGTATACAGAAAGTCGAAGGGTGAATTAACACCCCGAATATCTCCGCGGTTTTTAGGCTTATTGGAAAAACTCTGGAGGTCAAAAGTTAACAGCTTTTAGCTGGCCAGAACAACGGAGATTTTTTTTTTCACGTGGATATATTGCCGTTTTTAAAACGTCAGCTCCCACCTGCTAGCGTGACTTTCGTGTTGTTCGCTAATCACTTCATCGTAATCAAGTTCAATTACCATTCGTTTGATTCATTTAGATCAGAGCGACAATACCAGGGGGTGAAATATTCAAGGTTTAATTTGATCACCGGTTTATATAGCGCGGAGAAAAATTCTTGCGAAAATTAAAGATTTGTGAAAAGGCCATAAAGTGATCGGGGAAGTTTTTTAGTTTTTTGGTCTTATTCTACCTACAGCCCTTGTATTGTTGTTTCCTAAATTTTTGATCTTTTAGGCATTATAAAATGTGATACATTCGGGTCAAAGATAATATTTACCTCTACAGTGCTACGTGCGCTATTCATACAACAATAATTCTGTTATTCGGGTAAAACAATGAAAAGCCTTCTGTTATCTCGCATCAGGAGTTTCCATTCATTCGATACAATGGCTATTATTGAAACTCAGACCATTTGTAAATTGGAATTGCGCTAATCTTTCAATAATCTTCAAACCCAGAGCGAAAAAAGTCTATCCAACTCGTTTTTCGCCACGAATAATCCTCGTCTAACATCATTCCCGAAATTTACTTTCGCATATAGATAGGTGTTGCTGATTTTTGTCCTAACATCAATTACCGCGAATCAATCATATCATATCCACCTTAACGATTCTCTTCTGTGACATGCGTGCCTGTTCAACGGCCACGATGTATCTCAGCTTTGGCCAATCTCGTAGAAACATCATGATGATCCTGTGCCAGGATAACCACGTGTAGTCGACCCATTGTGTTTATGTAATCATGTTATAAACTCACGAGGGAATATTGCGGACATGTAATAGAGGAATCTTGTTATTTCCCTTCCCAAGAATCGGCAGCTCCGGTGCATTGAGCCATGCCATTTTGAAGAGATGATGAAAGGGGCCTTCTTCGTCGCCGTAAGTGACGCCACAGCACAAAACGATCGTTTTCAACTTGTCCTTCAGCTCAGGGAACTTCTTCATGATAACAACGTCTTTCTCGCACTGGGAGTGCTCCTTGAAATTCGCGTGTGGTCTTCGCTTCCTGTAATCTACCTCGGTGAACGCTAGCTCAGGATCTTCGGCGTAAAGGGGTTTCGATAGCGCCCAGGTCATCACAGTGGAAATTAGAATGAAATGGCGAACCTCTTCGCTCCGTTTGAAGGCCTTGGGCTTTTCCGAAGCCATTTTTCTGAGCTCTTCAGCTATCGCTGCACACATGCACCACGAATTTTAGATGTTTATTGTTCAGGTCCGAAAACGGAGGTCATTTTTACCTTCCAAAGCCCACTGCGCTTCCGATATTTGAGAAAAATCTTGAGTAATATCATAGACGATGACGCCACACTTCATCAACTCCGTTAGGAACGAATCTCTCCCACTCCGGGGCTCTATTATCATCGACACGTCTTCCGGGAGAGGGTACTACGAACGTTAGACGATAAATTAAGATATAGTGGTTTATACAGCCCTAGCCCTCGGGAAACCTCCCTGAGATTCCGAATCCCCGTCATCGATCTCGCTCCACTGTTGCGTGACCAAAGGACAGAAGACAGGCGAATAAAGGAAGCGGAAATGTATAAAGGAGAACTTAATGCCGACTCAACCTGATTGTCCATCACGGTGCCAACCACTTCGTACTTTCTGGCCATTTCCTTAGTTCTTTTATTGTCAGTGTATACTTCCTGGTCCGCTGAGACATCCGAATCCGCATCAGCACCTTCTACCTCTTCTTCCTCATCTGCTCCTGCAGTCTCGTCAAATTTACTTGAGTTGTAAAATTGCTCTGGAATAAACTGAGGAGGAAATTAACGAGTATACAACATGCAACACGGATAAACGTTCCGTAACATATTCCGGTCAAAGCTTTCAAGGCCAATCTCAATGCCACCCTCTGCGTCACTCAGCTTCCATTATTAACGTCACGAGCTGGTGGATTATATAATTCAACCATGTATACCTATCATACAAAGTAGCGTTATGGTATGCGTTAACGGGACAGTAGAGTCTCGACCGTATAGTATTTCTATGAGGAGAGAAGATCATTTGTGGAATAGTTAATCTGCACCAGAATACCACCTGCGCAGGTTGATATCATGCATAATTAAATTGATTTCAAGACCGCTTTGAAGCCAGAGATTCGCACCGTTTTGAGGGTCAAGATCAAGCTTGTAATACGAGGAGAAGTAGCGCTGATGAGCTTTTAGCACCCACTTGCATTAACGCATGAACAATGAACCGTGGAACTTTGGGATCATGAAGAAAACAATTTGGGCAACCTTTCATCCCTGAATTATGTTTTGCCCCACGTAACGCGAGCCAGGCTTTACTAGATTTACTTCATCTCCATAATTACATGATGTATACCTATGCGATGTCCTCCTACTTACTTCGGCCAATTTTTTACCATGGTAACTGTCTATCTGATTTACGAAGACTCGCCATGGCTTGAAGGATGGATCAACATCAACAGACTTCTCGAAGACCTGCTGATCGAGATCAACTCTGACTGGGGGACTCG
The DNA here is from genome assembly GCA_963992785.1 of Tenthredo livida. Classification (NCBI taxonomy): domain Eukaryota; kingdom Metazoa; phylum Arthropoda; class Insecta; order Hymenoptera; family Tenthredinidae; genus Tenthredo; species Tenthredo livida. The sequence continues at coordinate 1,739,849 of OZ023071.1, read as the reverse complement.
CGATTTCCGAAACCGACTTCTGAGCTTTCGACATTTTCTATTGACTGCTGTTCAGCCACGAAATATGCAGTTTTTTATTAGAACCATAATCCTTGAGAAAACAAATGAACATAATCTATCTCTTCCAGCTTTGAACATTACCTAATTATTTGTTAATTCGTGACTGGGCTGGCTGGCTTTGAAGTGAAATGTTTCGAACCATGAAATAATATAACGGAGGGTCAAGAGTCAGGAGCTTGTATAGGGCAAAACATGGCAGGGTAGCAATATCTTAGGGCGGTTTTCCTCCAAGTATGTCCGCAGGATTCCCCTAGGCGATATAAGATCCTAATAACGAGAGAAAAATTAGAAGACAAAAGAAAGAAGAAAACTGCACGTTGCACGTCAGTAACCCTCCAAACTCCTGTCAGCTATGGTTGAAATTTTTAATCACGATCACTAAATTCATTTCCGTTGGTTTCTGACTAAGAACTCTTGACAAGATGTCGCGCAAACCACCCGCGATGGTCCTTTTTCCTTCGAAGAAAGAAGATGATGCACTCGACTCCCCACGAAAGCCAAAAAAGCGATATACCAGAAAGCCTCAATCAATTGTGGAGCGTTTTGACATAATGGCGAGAGCTAAACTCGACGAACGCGATCCCGGTTCTTCTTCGACTGATGAAGACGACAGGGTGGTTTCTCCCACTCAGATGGTCAATCTCAGACCTGCTAAAAGCGTCTCTAGAAATCTAGCCGGGAGTATGACAGCCTTCGATATTGCGGAGAGCATCGGCGTCCAGCATGACAACGATTTAGCAGAGGCCGTAGAGAAGCTCATCAAAGCTGAAGAGACGACTAGATTTACCGAGCTGGTTGTCGCCGCTGAAGCAGCCGTCGCTGCTGCTCCCCCAGAACTTGCTGAAGAGGCTGCTCTCGCCGTGGCCCACGAATATCAAACTCAGAACATAAGCATAATCCAAGAAGAGATTCCTGGGGATACGATCATCGAAGTTATCGGTTACGTCGGTATCAGAAGAAGAAAGGACGCATCAGGTGCCTCAGAGAAGCGATGCGCTTGCTGACATTTGAGATTTTTATTTTAGGAAGAAGCGTGTTGGGTTCATGATTATCTTGTGTCTGTATTTCCAATAAAAAATGCTTCCGTAGAATCGAACGACTCTGGTATTTCGATTTTTGCATTGCTTTAAGAAGTTGATATTGCAAAATAGTTTAACGATCTTTACGTGGTATGTGAAATAAAGTAGTAACTTGGAGTTTGAAAGAAATAAAACGGGCGTTAACTCGACGATGCAAAACGCGTCGAATTCTGAAAACTCGTTGGAGCCAATTGAACTTTTTTTTCTCTTTGAATTTCCATAATAAAAGTAAATAATAATGAAAAAAAGGGGATAACCTTTAGGTACCGTGAATGCAAATTACTCCCTCGTACTCGTGGATCGAGACGCAGTGGGAATTTTAATTGACCTCAAATCGTAACGTAAGCATGATTCTGATTTTTTTTATACGTTCTAGAAATCTTCTAGCATTTTTTCCCTTAGTGTAAAATCTTCAGAACTTAATGTTGCTTCAATTAGGTATTCAATGTGATAATTTCAGGGTAGCTTTTCGTGCGAAAACAGATCGACATCGACATCTCAAATTTTCTTCATCCGATTCCTTATTATCTAAAGCACAAAACCTCTCATGGACGACGATATCGACCTACCTCTCCGTAGGACTGTAGAATTCGTTCTTCGGTTTCTTTCTGCACTCCGAACTATCGGGGTGAGGGTGACTATGAATTGGCAAGGATTCGCTACGGATTGTTCGCGATCGTGTTATACATCGGATTGTAAATATAGACATTTCCCTCTTTCACGTATAGGAGGTAAAACTCTGGAGTGAACGCAGTGTTCTGGTTCTGGTTCTGGTTCCCACAAGTAAGTCTTCGATATATCTATATCGAGGGATGGAGCCGGAGACGCTGCAGGCATTTCAAGTTGATATCTGTTTTGGATTAAGATTGCCGTCTCGTGCGATGCCATAGTCGATAAGGGTCTGGCAGAATTTCTCGATTACCAACTTAATCTCCTACCCGGGTCCATATCCTCGGTCTCCTGCACGGCCTCTGTGTATCAGATGATGCAAATTTCAACGCATCTATCACAGCTCGTCATCGGCTAAAGGCCGAAATAATCCAGGTTCTCAGTTTACTCGAGTAAAAAAATTTGCGATATAAATTACAGAAACTTCTCTAACGGATAGCAATTTGCGATCATCAAAGCAAGCTTCGTCCTTCACCTTTAAAGCAGGCCGCAAGGTTTCCCAGAATCGATGCTCGTCCCAGGTTTCGTGTATTAAAGGCCTCGTCGAAGAGACGAGCGGAGTATATTCTTCCCCGCAAATTTAATTTACAAATTAAAATCTATCAGCCCATAGTCGACGAGCTTTGAACACTTAAAATCTGGTCTTAGTATCAAGAGCTTTGAAACGAGTTACACTTCGTCTTCCCTGTTGCAGTAGCGGAATATGTCAGCATGTCGAAACCCTATCAGGCAATTTTTTAACTCCGTCTCCTGTTCGCCTGCCAATTTCTTCCTTGCGGTTTATTTCGCAAGAAATACAGCTCCCATGCCTTCGAGTCGATGTGGACGACGGGTATCAATAATTCAGGTGACATGCTCGCTAAGGAAGGCCACGCCAAACTTTGATGTTACAGAGGAGTGGACTGGCAGCTTCCCTTACCAGTTATTGATAGGAGTTGGGGTTGGACTGATGGCACTGGTCCTCCTAGCAGCAGCAAGTTTCCAGTGTTCAGCAACCTGGCGTTGGCTGATGGGTGTCTCAAGGCAGAACAACGACGAAGATGCCGACGGAGATATCGGGCATCAGAATGCCATCCGCATCAGTCATTCTCTTCCGGACCTTCAATCGGAACCAATCACTCACGAATACGTCCAGGAGCAGAAGGAGACTAAAAAGGTTATACAAATCCCATAATACCGATGTTTCGAGTAACTATAGGTTTTATGCGGTGCAATTCCGCCCTCCGATGCACACACGACAATATTTTTTTCCATCGATAATAATTGGGAAGTTTGTGTGCAATAGCAGGTCCTGCGGCAAACTACTCTCCCGATTGTTCCAATGCGGCATCAAACATTTCAACGTCAGCTATCCCATCGTCTAGATTTACCTAACATCAAATTCAGCATCTGCAGTCTAGAAAACCGCAGCGATTCTAGTCTCGGACTGCTAAAGGCGAGTTAAATCCTCTGATACATAAATTATTTATACCACTTGTGCTTGTCAGAAAATTAAACGAGACCCGCTGATGTGAGCCTTTCAGAATTCCTTCAGTCTGATGAAGGAAAATTCCCGTCCGTTGTCTAACACTGATAAAAAAAAGGAAAAAATAATTCATTTTCTAGCCCGAGCTATACAAGAAAGACCTTACGCGGCAGGCTAGCACGGAAAGTTCAAGTACCGTCGAAATGGAATATTCCGGAAAACTCCACTTTGCTTTACGATACGACAAGGAGTTCGAAGGCCTTGTTGTTAAGGTAAGTTCAAACAAAGCTCGGGGCGAAATCCGCGAGGCTTAAGGCCTAGCACGGTCCAGATATCGGATCTCTTGGTACCTCGGTTTGAACTGTCTATAGCTGTTTAGCATATCGATGATAGGAATTACAATTGCGAATAGATATTAGCCGCGTGTAATATGGAGAGATTCGTCCGAGTCACGCACGCACGTCATTTACCACTTTCCCAGAATTTATGGAATTTAATTAAGTAGGAACACGTACGTAGGCAGAAATATTCTCCATTTTTAATAATTCAACAATCGCATATTAAGGTCGACATTCGAGTTCGGAGATAACTGAGGACAGTCCACATCGGCGTACGACATTCCTGTCCCAGTTTCAGAACCTTGAGATTTATTACGTCACTTCAACGCCGCATGAATGCACAACACATATTGGTTCGATCGCAGGTCAAACCTCCGATATGATTATCCACCAATTTATACGCAGTTATTTTTAGGAGAAAAATAGAGAGAGAAAAAATAACATAAAGAAAGAAACTTGTTTCGATAAGTTGAGATGAGACCGGAGTTCTTCATCCTGTAAGATTCCAATAGAATGCGTCATTCTCCGGTCCATAGGCTATTCCAACAACTGAAATCGTCTCGCATACGCAGCGGTAGTCAAAATTTGCCGGACAATAAATACGCCTTATTCCTAATCGTAAAAATTTTATTGCCAATTACATTAATTGTCATACTTTCCAGGTTCTAGAGGCGAGAGAATTGCCGATAAAAGATGTCACCGGCAGCAGCGATCCCTACGTAAAGGTCTATCTCTTGCCAGACAGGAAGAAAAAATTCCAGACAAAGGTTCATCGGAAAAATTTAAATCCCATCTTCAATGAAACCTTTATTTTCAGGTTTGTCAAATAGTGCTTGTATCAAGCCGCTTATTACCGATCGCTCAATGCTCGAAGGAGGTTTAACTTCAACTCTGCACTTTCACGTATTACCTTTTTTTTTCGTTTTTTTTTCTGTTTCAGCGTACCTTACGACGATCTTCGAGAACGTTACCTCCAATTCTCGGTCTACGATTTTGACAGATTTTCAAAACACGATTTAATCGGTCAAGTAGTACTGCGGGAACTTCTCGACTGCACCGATCTTGAACAAGAAATCGAGTACACGATGGACATTCTTTGCGCTCTCCAGGTTTGTACGATCCTGAATAATAAAAAAAATTGCTAAAGATTTTCGAAATCGCTTCTTTGTTTTTGCAATCAATTATCCGAAATCGCTTACAATTACTTTCTCAAAAGTTATTATTCCTCTCGCCTTACTTCTTCTGTACTTTCTAATGCCTATTCATATATTAGGTATATGTAGTACCTACCTACGCCTAATTGCATTTTTATATGAACATATCGCGATGTTTTTATTTCTTTCAACTGTATAAATATCATCGATCCAGGTATCTAAGACGAATCGCAATTTTATACAAACTTTCTATAAATGGGTAGTATGCATATCGGTGAAAAGATGAATAAAAGAAATCATATACGGCTCATGAACGTTATAATATGTTAATAGGAAAAGGTTGACCGTGGTGAACTTATGCTGTCGTTGTGCTACCTTCCAACTGCAGGACGACTGACCCTGACAATAATAAAAGGCCGTAATCTGAAGGCTATGGACATCACGGGTTCCTCCGGTATACTATACGACTCAATTTACCGAATGGACTACCTTTTAAATCCCTGCGTTTTATTATTTCACCTTATTCGGTCGATTAACTCTGACGATGTTACAGATCCGTACGTAAAGGTATACCTATTGTGCCAAGGGAAGAGGATCAAAAAGAAAAAAACAACGGTCAAGAAAAAGACTCTGTGTCCAGTCTACAATGAGGCCCTTGTATTCGATGTACCGGCAGACAACGTTGAGGAGGTCAGCCTCGTAGTGAAAGTTCTTGATTACGACAGGTACGATTCAATATGTGTATTAACCAAAATGATACACCCGGGTGGCAGTCTGCGCAGGGCTGAAAGACATTAGAGGCAGTAATTTGGAAAATCTATTTGGTACATGAATCGTACATGATGACTTTACTCATCCAGAACAGCGAGCGACGTGATCCTGATATGCTGTACATCGTATATCGTTATTCAAGAATTGATTAGACCATTATCTATTTAATTGATCGTCAGACTGCAATGATAGAAATTGGCGAAGATCATTGCGCTGTAAATTTGCTACATCTTAATTGCTGGGTTGAATATGTTGCGAGTCAAAGGACTCGGTGGATATAAAATAAGACATTACCATTACTGCGATGCTTGTCTTTATCACTTTTATCGTTTCAGAATTGGACCGAACGAGCTAATGGGTTGTACAGCAATAGGCGCTAGCTTTATAGGAATTGGTCGTGATCACTGGCTTGAGATGTTGGATAATCCCAGGAAACCTGTGGCTCAATGGTATCCACTTCATGAGACAGTGGCTGGACATATCCCAGCCGTAACATCAGAACCACTTCCTGTCAGTCTGAGTTGCTTAAATAGCAGGTAATGAGAATCGATCTTTTATAATTTTTTATACTGCATATAAACGATAGGAAACAGCAAATGAAATGATTTCTCATTTTTTTCCCGTTATCTATTGCAGATGAAGAAAAAAACTTCTAATGGGGCCGTTGCATGGCAATTGAATTCTACTGGGGTGTCGACTGCAGGTTTGAGATCGTCCCTTTCTGTCACTTTATGGACGTCGGCTTGATTGGCTTATGAAAACAGTACAAGTACAACTGTATGTACTGTCTTGGACGTGAGCGACATTCCGAATGTCGGGGAGGATATGAGGCAGTAATAAATTGGGTTGATTGAAGTAATAAGATTGTAAACGTATTGTATCATGAAGAATTTCCCTTGCTCCGTATATTCGAAATCAAGAAGCGATAAGCGATAAAATAAAAAAAAAAAAGAGTTTCGTTCTATCGAAAGCAAAAATGAGAAAAAAAAAGAAAAAAACAAAAAAAAAAAAAACTATGGAATAATAACTATGTAAATGTTATATTAAGACCTCTTCGGCTGATTCCGGTTGTAAATTATATCGGATATTTTTCATCCGGTTATTGAAGATAGCTGGCTAGGATAGTCTCAATACTTCCTGAAAATCTGTCAATGTGATATACTGATATATAAATATAAATATACTTATATACTATATATATATATATACATACATACATACATAAATGAGAATAAAAATGCCCTGAAAAAAGTGATAAATACTTATATCTGCACATTTATAGTCATATCCACCTTGTAGTTGAAATATATCATCTTTGAGTGCAGTATATAAGTGGGTAAACGTCGATCTGGCAATACATATATACGCATCTATACAGACATTAACGATAAGTTCAAAATGATTAGAAAACCGAAAGAAAAAATCAAAAAAAGAAAAAATCAAAAAAAGAAAAAAATCAAATCCTATATCGTCAGTGTTATGTTCGATAAAACAGAATATCCAAATATTATAGATCGTGTACTGAGTGCATTATGATAAGTTGAATCTGTCTGTCTGTCTGCCTGTCTGTCTGTCAGCATTGTTAATGCATAATTTTTGTGGCTCGAATGATTAATGAAATTAAAACATCTGGATGATTTTTGTAATCGAATTCTCTGGGAAGTAGGGTAGGTACTAACGTGTTGGTGGATGAGTAATTAGTTGCTAGTTAATACTGGAGGGGTGAATATCAACCGATATAGCTAAAACTCAGCGGGTTATTTCACCCTTGAATTGAGGGATGAAAAATTTTTTATTCGACGCTGTTCAACTACGAATGCATATCATAATTATTGGTAGGTGAATTAATAATCTGATGATATTTCGGAGGGTTTTAAATTATGCATGTATATTTGGTGCGATTCGATGATCCTTCATTATATATTATATACGAAAATAAATTGAGGGTTTAGTGAAAGGGGTGTAATAATTAACGCAGGGAAAAATTTAATGCGATGTGCTTATTACGCCATATTTTACGATTTAGTGTATATTGTTGATGAATAATGTTGCATTGTTAAAAAAAAAATTTTAAACTGCTGATGAGTGGAAGTTATACTATGGTATTTGAGTAAAATAATTATACATTTATTGAGAATTAAGGAAAAGTTCGATATCTTTGATTTCCTGTTAAAGTATACTATTAACTTTAATAAAAGCTTCGTATAAATTTATATATTCTGATATTGTATAATATATATTAGGGTGGTTCTTGATTTAAACATATTTAAATTTCAATGCTACCATGGACCAGGACGTCTGCAAATTATATACAAAAAAATGTAAAGCTCACCCAGAAAAATTTGTTATCTCTAAATTGTGTTGAATAAAATTTTGTCTTTAAGAATCTGTGAATAGGTAAGAAGTGTGCAGAGTGTCAGATTATTCGAAGCAATGATGGGATAGAAAGTAAAAAATAATCCCGAAGTACTAAAAATCGTGTCTTATTTAAATTCGAAAGTTCAAAGGCTTTGAGGCAGTACTTAGAATTGAGATAGGAACCTGGGTTCTGACCATATTTTTTAGTTTATATTTGGAGACGTTCTGGCCCATGGGAGCATCGAAATTCAAATATAACAGAATTAGGAACCACCCTAATATACGGCTCTGCCATTTATCTCGCATGCAATTATCAAGCTTGAGTATAATTACTTTGGCCGAGTATATACCGTTGTGTCTATAAATTGCAGTTGTAATATGTGAAGAAGAAAGAAGAAAATAAAAAAAAGGGCGTATAACTAATTATTCGCGCGAAAGTCCATTTCAGGGTTGTTGTCGTATATATATACATATATTGATCGTTGGCTGCTATGATAAATTTCTATGAAAATATTATGTATCCAGAAGAATATATAAGAAACAAAAACGAAGAAAAAAACGGAGAACTATGTGTAATAATTTAATAAATCTGTATAACAGCTCTTTTTGTAATAATATGTGAGCTCACAGAATCTGTATTCAGTATGACCCGGGCCATGCGTATCTGTTACTGCTTTGTATACCTCATTATTATACCTGAAGCAGAATTGAAACTTGTATAAAAAAACGATGAAAAACTTCGAAATTAATATCAATAAATTATTGAAGTCGTTTAAAAACAAAGAATGAATAAATGTACAGTAACTATATAGGATCCGAATTTTCTTGAATAATTATCCTATACCCACATCCTGCAGGACCCTTGTCTTTACGTAAGAACTCCCACTATTCTCAATAATTGAGTTTCTCTACCCAAAGTTTATTTTTCAGTTCATTACATCGGGTACAGCTAAAGGAATCACCTAAACCTTGGTTTCCCGAATCACGGCAACACGGTTAATAAATCTTATAAATCCGATCTCGTTTGGGCCCGATCCTATATTTTGGTAAAAACGGGTAAAAAATCGGGTTTGGTAAGTGGCGATTGATAAAAAAGCTCACGTGTTGTGGGATTGAAAGTTGGGAGAAAAAAATCAAACACAAGAAAAAATTAAAAGAAATCAGATCGAATGTAATGAAATAAATAATATGACGGATAAGAAAATTTTAACGCGAGGTATAACAAACAGATGACGATCTTATATAGTCGAAGTGTTAGAATCGGGTAAATTGAACATGATAATCAATTCAGCAAATACATATTAAATGTACCATTAATTTATTTCACTACTTATTTATACATTTTAATCTACCTTAATCTAGAATACAACTTTCCCATTATGTTATTTCTATTTGTTACATAATAATGTAATCCTAAGTATAAAATAAGCCGGAAAGCTTATGATGATTAATTAAGTAAGTAGCAACGATTCGATTATTTCTACATTACAAGATTTTTTTTCTTTTTTTCTTTTGTGTGTTTTTTTTTCATTATACTAGTGCCTGGTGAAAGTAGCAGGGTGGAATTTACGTCTGATAACGATATTTGCGAACAGGTTTCGTCCCACTGATTTTTGGGTATTCGAAAAAACTGAAATTTCAAACATGCTAGACAATATCATAGATGGAATACATAATTATTTTCTCAACACCAAATGATGCTCCTAATTTTTCGAGAAATTCAATTCGATTGAAAAAACGTATTAGTTATATTCTTGCTATTCCGCTGTGAAATGTTTTAATAAAATGAACTGTACATTTAAGTTTTTTATGATAATAAACATGGATTATTATCATGATTATAATGGATAATGATTCGAGCTCTTTACCATATTTCAAATTTACCAAAATTATATGAAATTAAATGAAATATAATGTAATATAATATAATATAATATAATATTATCTATAAAAGACCGTCTAACAATTAAGCGCTTATCCAGTATACATTACATATTTTTCTTTTCCAGCACTTATCAGCTTTTCACATTCAGGTTTATAAACAGTATTGTAATAACCTATTTATTATACGATCTATTTATTTATTTATTTTTATTTATTTAATTATTCATTATTCCATTTTTTTTTTTCATTTTCTTTTCTTTTTTTTATTATTTTATTTTTAACGGCAGGCTTATTTAATTGTAACAGACCGGATAAAACTTTACACGATTTACTTTACTTCATTTTACTTTAATTTAATTTAGTTTAGATTGGTTTAGTTTAGTTTAGTTTAGTTCAGTTTAGTTTAGTTTAGTTTAGTTTAGTTTAGTTTAGTTTAGTTTAGTTATTAATTTATTGTATAATAATTTGGGCGAGTATTTTTATACTCCACACGTAAAACATTAATGTGTGCTTATACTTATAGAATATACAAATCTATGCTTTATTCATTTAATATTATTAATTAATAACCATAATATAGGCAAACTCTCGTAGCATTGTACTTAGCGTTATTAATTAATTAATTAATTAATTAATATATGTATAATAGCATTATGTATGTTACTCATATACTGAAGTATTTTTTCTTTTTTTTCTTTCCTTTTTTTATCATTTTTTTTTCTTTTTCTTTTTCTTTTTCTTTCCTTTTATTTTTCTCTCAGTTTCGGACAGAAGTTGATTTGAGTTAACTTTTCATTTCTTTTTTTTTGTTTTCATTTTTTTTCTTTTTCTTTTTCTTTTTTTTTTTAGCAAAAATGGAGGGAATTCACTAACAACTTTGCTTGAAAAATGCTGCATTCACACCTATAAACAAATATAAAAACTCTGCGACACATTCATCTCAAATTCGCTGCCCTCCTGCACGGTTTTCTAATCTGTTGATTTTTTTTTTATTTTTTTTTATTCATATTATTTATCAATTTATGTTATTCTTTTTTATTTTAATTGTATTACATTTTTCATTCTGTTCGATAAGATGCATGTTTATTCGTTATTAGCTGCTAGTAAGATGTGACAATGAAAAAAAAAAAAAAAAACTTATTTATTCATTCGTTAGCAATTTTTCATTAATAATCAATTGATATTAATTACATTATATACTAATATGCGTGTGTATAATATATCTAGATGAGATAACAAGAGCAAGAAAAGACGTGATTTTATAAACGAATAAAATTACGAACCTATTTTTATTTATTTTTTATTTTTCTCTACATTTTGCGATAACGAATTATGTAATACAAATATGCATATAATATATAGACGCTATATTTAATTATTGAATCTTTGATAATTATAATAATTTTACTACAATTGATAAATAGCAGATTTATTCATATTTATTCATTTATTTATTTATATTTTCGTCTCTTCATTTTTTTTTTTTGTTTTTTTGTTTTTTGTTTTTTGTTTTCTCATTTCTTTATTTCGAGATAAAAATGTGCCAAAAGCACCTGCCGTTACTTGCAGTAAAACGGCTGATCATGCATCGTATCGTATGTGAGCAAACCCGTTGCGTTGGTTCAAAAGCATTTCTTAATATGAATATAGCATAATTAATTTATCTTGTGTGCATACAGTATATAGACTTCCATAAATCAATTATACGTAACCCTATATTATGTATACTATATATTTACTTGTGAAGAATATTAATATAGAATTTATATGTATATATAATATTAATATATATACACATATATAATTAGCAGTGCGTAGATTTAAGGTATAATTACAAAATACGTACGAGCACGATAATTTTGATTCATGAAATTACACTTTTTCGTTTATTTATATTAGCTATATTTAATATTATGTATAATTTAACGTGTCATGTCGCGTTTGTCGAATATATTGTTTAAATTAAGAAGAAGAAAAAAAAAAAATTTACATTCTACATATACATTTGCCAAAATTTATTATAATAATTCATTAGTGCAAATACGAGTAGGTATACTATAGTGATGAAAAACTTTCTTTAAGTCAACATTATAACTTTTTGTTTCTTCTCTTTCTCTCGCTCTTTCTCTCTGTTTCCTTCTTTCTAGAGTTGTACAGTAATTTTTGTATCATCTAGTATAAGAAAATTGAACTTTTCCCAAAGAATGAATAAAAATTGATAATTCGTCGTCGTAGTCGCGATATATTATATTATATAGTTAGGTATAGGTAGGTAGGTATAATAAAGAATTTTCTTTATGTTTTATTATATCCATCTTAGCTGTGTGAAGAAATGGCACCTGCGATCAAGCTCGCTTTCTTTGATTTTTATTTATTTATTATAATATACTATAGTATGATAATGGAGGTATATCCGCAAGTCAAATCGGGAATGAAATGATAAGAATAAAAAAAATTCGGTAAAATCCGATTATCCTAGGTCGTTCTTCACGCGCTAAAATATGTAGAATTAATAAACATCCTCCATAATTCACAAAGTTAAGCTGGACGGCTGTTATATTATATATGAAATTAGGATATTTTAATTAAAGCACACGAATTACTTTTGGCTGTTGGGTTGGATTACATAAAAACCGTTTTAATCTTCGACATTGAATCGTTAATTGGGTTTTTCTTTTTCTTTCCCTGCACGAGCGTATAATAACACCTATACAACATTTTCCCAAATTTACGTTCTTTAAATTTATATGTTATTTTTATTTTTTTTATTTTTATTTTTTTATGATAGGGACATAGTGATTCGATAATGTAATTATTTCATGTAATATTAATATAGAGTATAATATGTATGTATGTATGTACATGTACACGGTATACGCACTAACAGAAATATTAGCCAAACTAACGTTAATAAAATGCATAAAAATAATTTACGCATAGTTTGGCATCTCTTTGAAATTCTTTTTTTTTCCCTTTTTTCTTTTCTTTCTCTCTCTCTCTCTCTCTCTCTCTCTCTCTCTCTCTGTCTCTCCTTCTTTCTTTTCTTTCAATCTTCTGGTAGAAAGTAAGTAAGCAAGTACATAAGTATTTTATCGTAAGATTGCAACACGTATAGAGATAGATCGAAATCTCCGTAATTGACCAGGCGTTATGATTTATTACGTTTTTTTTTTTTTTAGTTTTCAGTTTTTTCTTTACTCCTCTCAAGGTTTGTTATAAATTGCCTAAGCTTTTATTATATACAGATACGAGTATACATAATATATGGGTGGTCTTTAATTCGATCATGTTCGAATTGAAAAAAAAAAGCCAAAAGTCAAAAGCCCAGGTTCCTATCTCAACTCTGAGTACTGCTCCAAAGCTTTTAAAATTTTCCATTTAGATACGACACGATTTTCAGTAATTTGGAGTTATTTTTTACTTCCTATCGCATTATCGCTTCGAATAATCCTAAACTCCGTACACTTCTTGCCTATTTAGTAGTAGATATCCCCGAAAAACTTACAGATTTTTAACGACAAAATTTTATTTATTACAATTTATAATTTTTTTTTTTCACGCCATTTGCTCTGAAAATAATCAAAACGCTCATGGATGCATGGAAATTACGAGATCGAAAGTGTGACAGCGAAAGGTCGTATGTTGGGTGAATACGTCGTTCTTTCATTACAATTTCTAAGAAAAATAAAAAAAAAAGGTAAAAGTCGAGCGTTATAACCGCGATTTTTTTTTCTTACCGGCCCCAAAGCAAAAGTCATGAAAACACCTGAAACGCGAAGCTAAATAAAAAATAAAAAAAACGAACGTTTCGGAAATTTCGATAAAAAGTATTCGTAGATAAGAGCAGAAGGTCGTGAGCGCCATTCTTTTCTTTTTATTTTTTTACAGTACAAACATTGTCAGAGTTATTAGTGTTAATACGTTGCCTATCTTTCATTCGTATCATGTACGCGCGTGGAAATTTGGATGACCAATATTAGCCATAGTGAAAATGAGTTTTGGCGGATACGACCTTATGCAATCAGCTGAGGAATGCACTTAAAAAAAAAAAAATGTATTAGTTCAAGAAGGTCGTTCCACCAGTACATACGACCTTCTGCTTTCAATTGATCCAATATTTAATTTCAACGTTTATGAACGAATCTTCATGTTTTTCGACTCAATACGATTCAAAAAAAATTTACGATCTTTTGCTGTTACGAAAAGCAAAAAGTCGTATAATGGCGCTTACGTCCTTATGTCGTTAGACACGCGATATATATACTCATAGAAAAAAGATCCGAAATCAGATGCTGGTGCCAAGCACCTACATCACATCTACTGTTTGTCATTAAGCTCCTAATTCGCCTGATGATACAAAAAATGGACAATAATTGTTACGAGATTTAGTTCCGCTGCGTGCAAAATTTCTTATTTCACCTTTGTCCAACATTTTTCGAAAAGAAAGACTAAATTTCTGTATTTTTGACATTCGCGTATCTCGATGATTATTCTAAAGATGAAAATTATGTATGGGGCATTCCACGCCAACTCGACCTGGGTTTGACCCTCTACTCCTTTTATTTGGTTCATAATTTTTCACATGGTTGTTCCATCTTTCGAAAGCACTCTGAATTTTCCTCAGATTTTCTGATTCAAATTTGTTCGAATAGGAAAATAAAATCACTCAAGAAAAAAATCACACAGAAGGACATTTTCTAAAAATCTCAAAAATCCTTTACTCGATTTCAAAAATTTCGGCGTGTGAACCAGAGTAACGGGTTAGCCCCGTCCAGCGGGTACCCCCGGTCATCTCCAAGTTTCGGACACTTACGCACAAATAAATTTGAAAAAGAAGATGCGAAAATGTGACCAAGATCGTTGCCCTAATTTCCACGTTTTATTTTTCAAATTTATTTGTGCGTAAGTGTCCAAAACTTGGAGATGACCGGGGGTACCCGCTGGACGGGGCTAACCACCTTCCCCCTACATGATCCCACACAGCACAGCAGGGTGCTGTGTCCCAGACAGCACAGAATATTGCCCAATATTGTAGCAACATTGTAGCAGCATTGTAATATTGCTGCAATACTGCTAGAATATTACAATGTTGCTACAATATTGCTACAATATTGGGCAATATTCTGTGCTGTCTGGGGTGGCATGTTTAGTTAATTTTCAAAACCAACTACGTATATTATTGGAAAAATGTATAAAAATTTTCAACCAACAATCGACGCAAGGCCACGTCGGTAATTACGCTTCAATTCGATACGGTCTTATCTTGAGTATAGTATAACGAGTTAGGGGCAAGCAAATGGAACGATAATTAATATACACTGTAGGGAATCGAGCCGCACTTTTCGAGGAGAAATTCTAATGGTTGGGGGCTAAAACCATAAGGAGTTCCACTGTATTTATAGTCCACAGAAATGTGGTCTTCCTCACTACTGTCGACGAATTTGCAACCCGAAGCAGTGAAGCCTGCTGATTTAATGGACTTTCGAACGAAGGTAAGTCATTATTTATTGCAGTAGATTATCGATACCTACTTCCAATTTATTACGCACGTAGGTCTTCAAACAATCGCATCATGATGCAAAATCATTCTCATTTGAAATCGGCATAATTCACGATCTGCATGCTCGTATAGTTCCCCTCGTCTCTCGCGGAAGCACTAATTATATACGTAGATAATATCCGATTCTCATTACGTTTTAGCGGATATATTGCAATGCAGAAAATTATGAAGAACATCCTGATGGCCATTTTCGTCGTTGCTGTTATATTCCCATTAATGGTAACAGCCGCAGAATGTCCGGGCCAATACGTGAGTATAATACGAACCATTGTAATGATTAAACTGTCCGTAGTGTGCATCGGGCTTACTCAAATATTACGTAATATGATATTGCTCAATTCAATCGAGCAGCTGTTTCCTTGAAATCATCGTTAAAATTAGTTGTTGAACAAATCATTTGTTCACTTCGACCGAGAAATGATCCATCGCCTGATTATATCGTAGCGTTTATCATTATTCATTTCCTTCCAGTGCGTGGAAGATAAAGACTGCTGCGATAGCAGCTATACATGTGTCGTGGAAAATCTCCTGGGCGCGTGTACGGCCTGAAAATCGTCTCGCAGCTTTGTGCTGACCAAGGTCCATCGAAGCACAATGGATTTTGCTCAATATATCTGATTGTTAGAATTATTGTTGACATTTGTCGACCACATTAGGGTAATTCAAACTGAAATAAAACTTTCATTGAGTAACAGAGAGATTATTTTGTCACACTAAAACCCAACTGGTATTAATATGCTTTTTGTTTAATTAAGAATTTCCATACCATTTTGAAGTTTCTGTAATCTTCGAAAAATCTTAAGCGATAGGTACCAAAGTACATGGTAGATATCATAGGTTCCGAGAGAGTCTGTTCAAATTCGGAAACTACGAGAGCATTGAAATTCGAAAATGATGAAATCAAGGGCCACCCTAATATATTATTATTCGCAAAACGATTTTGATACTCGATCATCATTTTATTAATAAGTCTTCAGGTTTTAATTGCTCATTTATCTGTTTATTCCCTGCTTTTTTTTGTCTTCTTCTTCTTCTTCTTCTTCTTTGTTTGAGTCGTAGATACGTTAATAATTAAACATCGTCTGATAATTAGCGGAATCATTAACACACAGCTGCGCGAATAGTCTTACAGTATATGTATTAAATTTATATTTTATATATTATATGTATATAACTTCGTATTATTTAGTTTTATTTATTTTATTTATTTTATTTCATTTTATTTTTTCCCTTTCCCATCTATGACCCACATTTCGGATAATAATGATTATCACTCCCAGGAGGTGTGTAATATATACCAATACCAATATCAATACCGAGGATATTATACTATAATTTTAACACACATTCAGAATTACTTTCTTAACACGTCGCTAACACCTTAATTTTAATTCAATAATTAATTAATTAATTAATTAATTAATTAATCAAGTAGGTAAGTAAGTAAGTAAGTAAATAATTAAGTAAATAAGTAAGTACTAATTAGGTAAGTGCCTATAATAAGTAACTGCTGCAAAACATCGCGCCGCGTTCAATTATTGATCCGTTTAATAAATAAAACGACTGATTCTATGAATTTCTTTATAGCTAGAATCATATAATAATAATAAAGTATTTTTGAACAAAAATTAAACAAAACAATAAAGAACAAAATAAAATAAAATTAAAATAAAATTAAAGTAAACAAATGATATAAACTTAGAAAAATATCTTTGTTATAAAATTATTATTATCATTATGTATTAATTAATAAAATATAACAAAATTCATCTGAATATAATAACAACCGTTGTAATTAATGTTTAAAATGCAGATTCTAAGAACTATATTGAGAAAAAAAAAAACTGAATTTCGAAAACCTGTTTCGAAAATAAATTCAGTTTTTTTTTTTTTTTTTTTTTTAAATCCAAATATTAAACAATCGTTGAAAATCCACCTGATTATTAAATCTACTGTAATTTTTTGTTCGTCTATTAACATCGATCGGTGAACAATAGACATATGCTATCGTTTCTAATAATTAGTATCTATACAACATAAGAGACATTTATAGATTTTCATTTCGATTGCTCTTCGGTTTCTTTGAAGGAAAAAAAGAGAAAAAAAAAGGAAAAAAGTTCAGAAAATATATGGAAGATAGAAAAAAGCAGAAGTCGAAGTCCCGATTCTTGCGACTACTAATTTAGGTGATTATAAAATGCCGTTGATCACAGTGACAGTGGAATGGAATAAAACGAATCACTTGTATTATATTTATACCGATCGTAGGATGAATCACCCATCGGTAATTTACCGCTTAGTAACGTTGCTGGAACTCGTGATGCCATCTGTTAAAGTCGATATGGAAGATGACCATCGAACCGTTTGCCAAACCAGCGAGAAGAAACCTGCAGTAAAATAGAGAAATAGTTTTTAAAGATTTTTTAAATTATCGATTAAAATCGGTAAACTTATTTTATTTTCTTTTCTTTTAATTTAATTTAATTTAATTTAATTTAATTTAATTTAATTAGGAACCTACTTTTGATCGTGAGAGAGCGCCAGGGATCTCACACTGCTCTCGCATGCTGGAAACGCGTAAAGTAAGGCCAGATTAAAGGTCCTCCATACTTCAACGATTCCCTTGTCTCCACCGGTCATCAGGTACTCCCCGTCGCGGCTCAACAGCAGGCACTTGGCAAGGGATCATGTTTAGAGTTAAATAACGTCACTTCTATTCAGGGATTATTAGAACTTTGATCATTTAGAGTTTGGAGAGAAAGTTTTTCGAGTGTCGAATGAAGCCCTTCTCTCACCTCTCTATACGATTTAAAATCGAAAAATCAACTTGTTACTTTATACAGTCGCCCGTTCAATTAGAGAGCAAAAGAGTTACGGCTCTAAGAACCGTTAGTTTCGAACTTTTTTGTTGTTTTTTTCGAATCATTGGCTCAGAAATTGGATATTTATTCAGAAATTTATAGATTGACTATTTTATTTATTTATTTATTTATTTATTTACCTGGAGATTATCATTGTGAGACTCGTGACGAAGTCGTTTTCCGTTTATTGTAAACGCAGCTACGTGTCCTCGTTCGTAATTAACTACGATCACACCCTCCCGAGACATCGCGATATTCTCGGGCGAGGAATAGCCCGATGGGGCGTCCAGAGATCGTAATAGATCGCCGAATGTTGTGTGAACGAGAACTGGACCATCTTTAAAAGACAATTCATATTGTCGAGAGATATTGTTGGGGAAAGAAAATTCAGCATAGAATCGAAGAAATTGAATTAGTAGTAGAGAAAATCGATCCTAGCATCGCAGAAATGATCGTCAATTTGAGAAAATTGATCTCAGCTTTGAAGGAATGATCGTTAAGTAAAGAAAATTGATTCTTGAAGCGCTAAAATGATCGTCAAGTAATGAAAATTGATGCTCAGATTACATAGATGATCTCAAAGTAGAGAAAATCGATCTTAGCATCGCAGAAATGATTGTTAATTTGGGAAAATTAATCTAAGCTTTGAAGGAATGATCGTTGAACCAAGAAAATTGATTCTAGAAATGCAAAAATGATCGTCAAGTAAAGAAAATTGATGCTCAGATTATATAGATGATCTCAAAGTAGAGAAAATCGATCTTAGCATCGCAGAAATGATCGTCAATTTGAGAAAGTTATTCTAAGCTTTGAAGGAATGATCGTTAAGTAAAGAAAATTGATTCTAGAAGCGCTAAAATGATCGTCAAGTAATGAAAATTGATGCTCAGATTACATAGATGATCTCAAAGTAGAGAAAATCGATCTTAGCATCGCAGAAATGATCGTCAATTTGAGAAAATTATTCTAAGCTTTGAAGGAATGATCGTTAAACCAAAAAAATTGATTCTAGAAATGCAAAAATGATCGTCAAGTAAAAAAAATTGATGCTCAGATTACATACATGATCTCAAAATAGAGAAAATCGATCTTAACATCGCAGAGATGATCGTCAATTTGAGAAAATTGATCTCAGCTTTGAAGGAATGATCGTTAAGTAAAGAAAATTGATTCTAGGATCGTGAAAATGATAATTGATTCAAGGAAACCGATTCTAGCATAGCGATAATGATCGCTAATTGAATGAAAGCGATCGTAGCTTGGAAAAACGTACATTAATTACAAAAAAAAAAAAGAAAAAAATCGATTCTAGCATTTAAAAATGATAATTAATTCATAATGTCAAGAAATATCGCTAAGTCGAGAAGAAGCCGATCTCAATATAGTATACGATTATAAATAGACTAAAATGTGCGAAAAAAAAGGAATGTAAATTTTCGAGAACTGGCTAACAATCGATGTTTAAAATCTGTTTTTTTCCACTTACAATGAGATCCAGAAACGACCAAGCCGAGTTCCGCGGAGATAACCACAGCCGTAACGGGCTGTTCATGTCCGGTAAGCGTGGCCCTAGGTGCAGGAGCCTCACCTTCTCCAACGATAGTTTGTGTACGAGCGTTCCAGTGCCATAAAAGAACAGTACAATCGGCGCTACCTGACGCGATATAGCAGTCAGATGTAATGTTACATTCGCTACGAGATAGACACGTGACTACACCGTAGTGGCCGAATACTATCTGAACAATTTTAGCTATAAAACGAAAGGGGATGAAAAAAAGGATTCATTAATTAATAAATTACATAATTATTCGGAAGCCTTCACACACACTATCATCAAATTTTCAAGTACAAAGAAATCAGTTTCACCTGTCTCGGTAGAAAAGACGCGGAAGCTGTTATCCCAAAATCCACAAGCAACAAGAAATCGGCTATCAACAGTCGTGACGAAACAGTTGCTCCGAATTTTCAGCTTCTGGCTAAAATTATCACCCAAATGTCGACGGAGAGCTGGATTCGAACTATTCGAAGTTTGGGCTACGGGGCGAAGGAGAAAAAATTGATTTTCAATTTCGAAAGATCATTTTTTTAGAAACAATCGAACTAGAAATTTTCTGAAAATATCTAAAACCGCTTCAAATCTACTCACATAGAACCGGATCCATGGACAAAGGCTGATTAACTGCCTGGGTTTGCGGTGTGTCCGCGTAACTTGGCGATTGGACAGATGCTGTAACGTAAAATGATGATGAAAATTTATGCATACATTGATTATGCAGAAGATGAAAAAAATATAACTTCGACTAATTTATACCTGCGTAAGTGCTGTTCCATCTATTAACAGCAAATTGTTGTCCCGTTGTGACAGTAACTACCGAAGGTAGCGGAAGCTGGGGATAAGTGTTTGCGGATATGTGGCATATCGGAGAATTCGATGGGAACTTTATCGTCATGCATACGTCGTCCGGTATGCTCGAGAACATCATTGGAGACTGATGGAAAAAAGATCGTTAGAAAAATCGTCACGTAATATAATCCGTGGATATTCGGATCGGAATCATCCGATTTTTTAGTAACTGGAATTTGATTGTCTCACCAAATGCATGGCCGAGCTTCGAGGGGGGTGGGGTTCCATCAGAAGCTGCGAAGGTGTCTGTCCGAAATTACGAATCTGATTTTCTATCGCTTCTTTCATTACCGGATCGCCGATCGAGTCTAATTCTACACTACCTTCGTAGGTCAAGTAGTAGAACACATTTGTAGCTCTGACGGCCTCGGGACCTGGTCAAAAAACGTCCAAGTTCTGCATAAAATTTTTTCAACATAATCGAAAACGGGAGCATACAGGGCTCGTTGTACCTGTTAACGCGATCTGTACGTATAACGGGACGGATTATCCGCAGAAAAAGATCGAGGAGTGCGTTAATCTCGTTTTAAATAACGAACTCGAGACGGGGAGGGTTGTTCCCTTTGTTTTTCCCGTTGGGAGTTGGGAGTTGGGAGTTTGGAGTTTGTTCAAGGCACGCAATCCCTCCGGATGAGGATAGGAAACGTGTTGCATATTAGAGGGTGAGACTGAAACACGTGGCTAATTGGTGAAGAGTCAGTCAGTCATCCGGGCAGTCAGTCAGTCAGTCAGTCATTCAGTGAGTCGGTTAGTTGTAGCATAAGAAAATGAGGAAGATAGGAGGTACAATAAGGGAGAGAATGAGACGAACTAAAGCGAAAGCCACGACGACAACTCAGAGTAAAAGTCGAGGAGCGAAAACCTAATTCCTTCCATACGTTAGCCACCGGTTTTATACCGACTGGTGTTTGGCTAGTGGTAGTAAAGCAAAGGGAGAAGAGGAGTAGAATATAGGATATTCGAGGAAGCGCCGGATATAGAGGCGCCTCAGACAATTACCGTCACCTAAGATTTAAATTAGAACCGATCTGGTTGTACAAACTTTCGTAGCCAATGTCAAAACCCCGATTTAATCTGGGAATAACGGTTCAATTTTAATCCATTAATTATCATCTTACCTTTCTGTTTGTAGCCAAATATCAAATCTATCCACTGGTGTAGCTGGCAAGAGACAAATTCTGACTCTAACGCCTGGAGGTGAAAATAAAAGGAAAAAATAAACGAAGTTAGTTAAGTTGTGCGACAAGAGTTCGACAGCTAATACATAGATTTAGCTGTTAATCAACCCACCATACGATTAATGCGTATAAATTCTTCGGGAGAAGACGCCCACGGTGGTAAATCCACGTCACCAACAGCGCTGCCGTCTTCTTGTCTACCCAATCGGTAGCGATTACTGTTAACCAACATCTCGGGGAGGAAGAAGAATTCCGGAATTAATTCCTGTGCATAATCGCGGATGGGATAGTTGAATAAATTTCGTTTAATATTTAAACCACGTATACGATATTATGGGAAGGAAATATTTTATACACGTATAGGTACGCAGCGATAATAATCGACGAACCTTAACGTCCGAAGTATCACGCTGGCAATTCTTCCAGGAAAGTGCTATCGATGAGAATAACCTGTTTGGATGATCAAACTTGCCGCCCTGGAGCGCGAGGAACATCGTTGTCATCGGTTCCTAATAGCAGATTCAAATTTTTTGAAATTTATTATTTTTCGTTTTTTTTTCATTTCGAGTGTCTATGCGTATAGTGTGAAGAAATATTTCCCCCTGCTATTTCCCACCAATCAAATTTGTCATCATACCCCACGCGATTTTTTTTGTTCTCTTAATTATTATTTTTTTTTCATTTATAAATTCCTGGATTGAGGCATCACAAGCCCGGATCCTGTACGGTGGTTTAAAATCTGGTTAAATCCGCGGGGCACACGCTCTACGTGTAGCTGGACAAACGATAGCGACGTCGATAAAAAGTGGTATGTATCGCATTCAGAGCCCCCGCACTGCACCGCGTTTCTAAGTGATTACTTAGAAAGCCTAAAGTCACGAGAGGACCGCGGGGTTTAATATAATAGAAGGTTTTAAACCGTTGGACGACTCAATTAATTTCCACCATACAACAATAGCCGGATCGGATTTTTATTCATCGAGTATAATGAAGCGGATGAATAAATTAGCCCACGAAAATCATATGATGAGTCGAATTTCAGGGAAAAAACTATGAAAATTATTTATAAAATAGTAAAAAGAAAGAAAAAAAAATATAAAAAAAATAATAAAAAGAAGTTAGAATAGAGCTGAGCATGGCTAGACGAGAGCGGTATATGTATGTATATTAAAACCTAAAAGCCGCCACTTAGCGACACTCAATTCTCAACGGGGTCCTCAAACCTCTTCTTCCCTCCGAAATTTTAGCCCCGTAGCTAAAACCCAAGTTGACAAATGTTAACCAAGTGCGAACCCGCGGGACTAGACTTATATCCGTTCTTCTTCTCGTATTTAGAGACGAAAAATAAAAATAAAAATGAAATTTCAAGTAAAAGATGCGGTCGCAATTCTCGCTACACTCGTTTATGGCGTTAATAATAACGATAAAACAATCATTTTCGTGAGTTTCGTTTTTTTTTTGTTTTTTTTTTGTTTGCTCCCTTTTTTTTCTACATTTTTTACTCATTTTTTGGTTCTGGGAAAGCGCGGGAGAGAAAGAACGAAGCCACATGATGTTTTGTGAAGCTATAATTAACACGTGTAGGTATAGTGGTATAGTGTAGCTATATAGAACCGAGTCGAAAGTAGCCTTGCCGAAAATCGGGGTCTGTGTGCTATACCCACACATCTAAGACTCTTCAAATCACTGCAGCTTTCTGTAAACTCGACACTAAACCCCATAGGTTCTAATTTACGAGCTGTAAATTAGTCGACTACTTAACAAAAGAGTGTAAAGCTCCGATGCCGTCCTTTATCCAAGCCTTCAGCAGAACGAGATAAAACAGCTTCTAGATAGAAGCTACTTAATCAGGGAAGTGTTAAGTTCTCTAAATTTTCCGAAACGTCGTTTATCTTATTCATTGATAATTTTTTTAATTTTTTTTTTTTTTCTTTTTTTACCAAAATTTAATGTAACGATGATAATTATATATCTTTACGAACCACACGGATTAGCCAATTCAGGACGAAGGCAGCCGTCGAGTAGTGAGTCCCGTAGTGAAACGGTGGAATACTATCGTGTTCCCAGCTCTGGTATCGTTCCTCGAAATAAGCTCGACGACTCGGGTTCAGGGCGCCGATGGGCTGTAATAATATCGAAGAAAAAATAATCGCAGGAGTTAAAAATGATGGGAAAAATGTTATTCACGAAGATTAAAGTCCGGGTAGATACGTACCTTGGAAAGGTCACGGTAATTGCTCGGTAGACTAAGGTCCAGATCCTTAGTTTCGTAATTAGTCAAGACCCACGGAAAGACCGGATACTGATTAAGGTCGTTGTAGGTACGCCCTGAAAGCGGAAATGTTAAAGTCTTAAGCAATATAATGTGGGCGTATAATGTTAATGAATCCTGAAAAAAGTAGTGAAGAAAGAAAAACCGAGACAAAGGAATAGCAACGTCACGTAATGCCCTAATTATTTCAGAAAAAAAAAATCAAAAAATATTTTCTTCTTCGTTTTAACGACTCGTTGAATTCTCTCACTTCTCGTTTTTCACGTTGTATAGTTTCGCTGTATCGGTACCAAGAATAGATAGGATCGAACGATCCGTCAAATTTCTTGGACGTTGGTCAAGAGCTCGTCCCTTATCTGGTTCGAAGCTGTTTAAATGCCTCATATATATAACGTATTGTCGCGGAAGTCGCGCAAGACGTACAGGTAGCATAGGTATATAGGTACGTTCGAAATTGGATGCGGGTACACGAATTCTGCAAGGTGTAAATATTTCGAGTGTGTGCAAACAATATATTATACATATACATACTTATTAATATTAACATAAGAAGCGTGGTGAAGTAATTATACACACCGCACGTGTACCGGAAGTGTGGAAGTCCTTACGACTAGGTATACGAAGAATAACCGAATCGTATATACCGCTCGTTAATAATACTAACCAGGGATGGTTTTCAATTAAGGAAACTTAGAATACGAGTTCGTAATCCATCATATTTTGGTCACGTGGGAACGAGGAGTATTTTTTCATCACTATATCGTAATTATATCGCGCGATTATTATAATAATTATTATTTTTTCGTAAAATGATATTAAATCAGCAGCTATGAGGCAATAGAAACACTCGTGTCCAATATCTATGAAATGAGGAAAGAGAACGTCGATTAATTTAATCTACGGCGACTGCAGACCACGATCGCCCGAGGGTTTTTAATGTCATGGACACCTATCCGAGGACCACCCTGGACATTGGAGTTTTTATTTTTCGTCAAGGAATGGAGCGAGTGAATTCCTTCCAGGGCCCCGAATCGCGGCTGTTATATATAACAATTAGTAATCCGTTTCATACCTACTTGTCATCTAGCCATGTCTAAGGCTATTCATTCCGACTGTTTTAACCCATTCTATAAATATACCTGTACGCATAAGTTAGTGCACACATCAACACGCGCGGGGTTTTTCCCCTGTTAAAAAAAAAAAAAAACTGAGTGATTGATGGGAATGAAAGCCGATCCTTTTAGCCTTACATGAAACCGAGTGTTTATCGTTTTTCTTAAATTATGAAAAATAAAAAGTTGTCGACCCGATCACATAGTACTGCATACGGATATCAGGCGTGTAATTCCTTGTTAGGAATTTGGGATGAGGAGAAAATTGAATCAACCAAGTTTGACCTTTTTTTTCTCTTTCTTTCTTCCTTTTTACTTCCCGGAATCTTAAATTTCTTCACTTTTCCATACCCACACATATGTATGCTTAAATCGTAACCAAGAGGTTGGAGGGCGTATTTCTATTTCCAAGCAAAAGTCTCGAGTCGAAGTGAAGTTCAATGAGGCGCGGTAGCCCGTTTAGGACGAGCATAACTCAGGGCTTCTCCTCGCCTAATCGCTTCTGAAATTGTCACTCAGAGTTCCAACTTCCTCTAGTTTAATACATTTCTTATTTTCCATCCCGCGTAGGTGGTGCCTAGACCGCCCTCGAGTTAAGAAAAACATTAGTAACGGTAAGAGCCGAGCTGCAGTTCATCCCTGAAGTCCGCTAATTAAAACTTGTCATCAGAAATTGTAAACGGGGGGTGAAAACTCGTCTATCTATAGTAATTTCGACGAAATTTTTGGCTGTTAACGTCCCTGCCCATGCATGCACGAGCTTTCGAGCTTTCGTTTTATAATACGGAAAATAAATCTATAAGAACAAACGGCGTTGCGGTATAAGGATGCGTATAATGGTAAATAATGTCGCGAAGAACGGCTCTGCATCAAAGTGATTATAAATGAGGGCGTCCACGTGAGTGAGAGCCTCGGGAGTTCGGAGAGACAGCGGAATTCTCGCCGCGTATGTATACGGAGACTAAAACTGATCCTCCTGCAGCTCCTACTCGGTGGACCCTTACTCCTTATCATTCATCCTTGCTCTGGTCTCATAAGCCACCTACCTCCCCGAGGCTAGACCGGCTACGTCCAATCTTATAATAATAACCACAAACGAAACGTGACAACGACAACGACAACGACAACGAGCACGACAACGACCACTGGAAAGCCAGACAGATGGAATCCGTTTTTAATCACTGCGATATGCAGCGGTTAAACCGACGCCGACGACGCCGACGTCACTGTATCAGCGATAATTTCGATAACCAGTGAGATATAGGGTATAGGGATGAATTGACTCCTCGAAATCTTGACAGACGCATTTTTATACTGATCACATTCAGATCCGAAGTATCGTCGAGAAAATTTTTGGGACGACTCAAAGTTCCGAGAAAGTGGGGTCTTCATTTGTATATAAGATAACTCGTGCAACAAAATTAGAATTTTTATCCCGACCAAGATAGTACGTGGATTTAAAATTCTAACTGCAGCAGGAGAGTTTCAAAGATTGTCTTGAACGTGAATGAGAGAAAAAAAATATATCCTTTCGTCACCATGTCGGCGTATAAACTTTATCAGAATGTAGATATAACTGACTATTACTGCAGAACAGCTTCAGCCGCAGTTTGATGTTGAACTCTGAAGTACCCGACAGTAGTACGTGTATTACGGATGCAGAAATCCGTTCGCAATCGTATCCCCGATATACATACGTATACTTATGTATATTGTACGTATAGTTTGCCGGCAGATAGTTTACCGATAAATCATTCGGGTCTGAACAATAATTCACTCCTGCCCTCGCGCGTATGCCGTAGAGACGCGGAGATACAATCAGAGAAGAGAACGCAAAGACCTGTTGGCAGCTGCTTTGGTATAGTTTGGTGTCAGACAGTGCCGTGAGGGATGGGTACCTCCGGAGTGATGGGAAAGAGAAAGATAAACGGAATAAGAAAAATGGGGGAGAAAAAAAGAAACGCAGGAAAGATCCGCGGCAAAGGCAAAAGACAAAAGGCAAGAGGCAAGAGGCAAAAGCGTCTTACATGTTAGCCCCATACCTCCAAGGAGCAAAAGCGAGCCGTAGCCGACATGGAGGCTATCATATTTACATCGGATTTACTATCATTAATTTTTAATAAACCAATAGGGTCAAAATAAAAGCCATGAAAGATGCACGAGCTGGCTCAGCAGGCGCGGCGTCTGAGAGTCCATAAGCGTCCGCAGCTTGTGCTTAAAGCAGTTTTCATATCCGAGGACCGGTTCCATAGAGTTCGCGTGTGCACGCGCGCGGCTTAACCGCATACGCGCTTTTTAGCCCCGGGGTATTTATTTATTTTTACAATTAATATATCAGCCTCATAAATAGCTAAAATGACGCTAATTACACGCTTGCAGATTTCCAGCCGCGTAAATAAGGGTTGAAATTATTTACGAACTGACTGGGTATATTCTGTATATTCGCGTCGATCGGAGATAATTCCAATTCGGAGAACCACCCCCCCCGCACACCTTTGATAAAAGTGTTAAATTCAAGGCAAGAACGCACGTCTTCTCGCTTCATGCTTATAACATCCGAGGAGACAAAGGCGACGGGATATTTTTGCCGTAAAATTTCTTGCCCCATATCCCGGCCCCCTCTAAGCGACGCGATCAAATAGTTACAGCTTATTTCGTACCTAAAATATCGGACCCGAGCGCGAGTCAGTTACCGGCAAAAAAGTTCTTCAAATAAATAAAAGATCGCGTCAGCTGCTTATAAGCTCAATTGGACAGTCCTAACTGATGCTTGAGGTCCTCGAAGCGGTTTGGCCATCGGAAAGTTTGATTTTGGGCGTTTTTTCTGAATAATAAATAAAATGATCGGTTTTATTCCATTCTTTGAGGAGGAGACGAAAGGGGGATGAACGAAAATGAAAAAAAAATCTAAATTCGTATCAAACCACGTGGAAACTAGAAATACAGCGGCGAAATTCCCTCAGGGTATACACATCGGCCCCGCGGGTTCCTGGGGGAGAGGATTACTGGCGGTGCAGTGATGGTACGGGGATTACACCGGGATGGGGTGAGTGCGGAACAAGAGACTGATTGAGAACGCCCCTAACTTGGAACGACAGACTCCATCCGCCCGTGCAGCCCTAAAAAGACCGGCTTGCCCTGTCTAGTTTACAGTACGTCGCGGTTGCTCTTAGCTCTGAAGTATATGATCAGCGTGCGGAAACACCTTGTCGCGTATATAATGTATGTTCGAATGGTAATATAGGGTATGTTTCGCTATTCGCGAATTACCGTATGCGAATAGAATTACAAAATGACGAAAAAAGAAAAACCATCGGAGGATGAGATTCTTGCACTAGTTCGGAAATACATATACACATTTTTTTTTCAACACGATAGAAAAACAGGCTTCACTTACCAGCGATCGTGTTCAGAAACATGAGATACTCAAAATTTGAGATTTCTCTACGCTGCCATTTCTGGGTCATGTTTGAACTCCTCATTAGCTGACGGGGCGACATCATTGAGGCCCTCCTGCACACAAGATAAAAATGGTAATGAGGTAACAGCCGAACCTATTAGAGAGCAGCCAGTGTGATGTGATTACAGTCTCGATCGTTAGAACATGCTGTGAGAATTTATTCAGATCCTAAATGAGTTGATCCATATACGCAAGTGCATAGCACCAGCACCAGCATCAGCACCAGCATCAGCATCGTAGCGGGTACTTTGGTAGGTATGTATAGTATATGCGCGTAATTACGTTCGCACTTGTTCTCGGTTTATAAAATTCTTTTATATTAAGATGCATGGGTGCTTGGCGTACGAAACATCGTAAATTATACCCTGACTTTAAAATCTTTGATTCAAGCATAGGTATTATATATAACAGAATATGAGGTTTAACGAGCGTATGGAGGCAGCAGGTCGCGGAAGCTGAGAACCCAACGAGATCACTGCTGCATTAAAGCGGAGATAAAAGATGGGAAGAAAAAAATAATTCGTAAGAAAGAATGTCAATATGGCGGTATACGTTAATAGCGTGGGAATTAAAAACAAAAAAACCAACCTAATAGCACCATAAATTTTGGCGAATGGTTACCAATTAATCTACGAAACGCTGATTTTAATCTGTAATTAAACAAAATAAAAAATAATACATGCGGATGATAGTTTCCTATAAATTGTCTAATTAAATTGACATCCTCAACTTTGGTTTCATTTTTTCTTCTTCTCGTTGATAACGAAATTAATGTTTGAATTTTTAATTTTATGACTCATTTCGCGGCTGTACCAGGTTTCAAATTGCGATATGTGTATATTGGGTGGATCAGGGTTGGGTATTAGTACCTACGGGCGAAGTATGAAGTAGGTACCTACGGAGAAATGATATTTATATTATACCATTAAAGTTTGTGCTGAAAATAATTTTCATTCTCGAATCTCTGTTAGATCGGGTCCACCAAGTTGGTTTATTTATGGACGTCGTATCTTCCCCGGCCTCGGAGCTGGAACATTTAATGGATGACCGGCTCGGCGGTCTCGACGCGGACCTGTGTTCTTCGCCGCTGTTATATAGAGGAGTGCAGCGGAGACGAAGGAGGGAAAGGTAAAGGGGAAGGGGAAATAAAAGGAAAAAGGGAAAATAAGGAGAAGAAAAAAGAATAAACAAAAAAAGAAAAAGAAAAAATGGAGAAAACGAAAGAAAAAAAACGGAAAAGACGAGGGATACAACTGAGGTATACCTCGTTGCCCGGCTCGGCGATACGACCAAGGGTGTGGGAGGTGTGGAGGGGTGGCCGAAAGGACAAAGAGACGCAAGAATGCATCGCCCGTGTTTCGCTTCAACGAACGGTGAAGACTAAGTGGACCATGGAACCCGCGCGCGGGTCCAGCCGACTCGTAAGGCCCACCGCGTACTTTTGGTCTTAAATTACGGGACGTCAGGACTTACCTAGTCTGCGGAATCCCGTATTTGATTCCAACGCCGACCCGCGGCAGCGCCTTGATCACCTTTTTCACTGTTGCTTGATCCGGGAATGCGAAAAGGATGGAAGCTGTTGGAGAAAAAAGAATTAGAAAAAAGAAACAAAAAAATGAAAAAAATAGAAAAAAAGGAAAAGAACAAATTCACCCCGAAGCTTTGATCATCTTCGAATTCGAATGTCGGTTAAGGGGTGTAAAATGATCGCTACGAACGATATCGACGAGATTGTTATACCTGCGAATCATTTGGCTTAGAGAAACCCGGATACAAAAAGCTCGACCGTTTAACAGGTGTTTGGCTATGAGATGAAATAATGAATTGAGGGTAGAGAAAGAAACTCCGTAATCCGTGGCTGATATTTATTAGGTAAAAACGTCGTCTGCAATGGCACACCTCTCAGCGATCTCTACATTCCAAACGGGCAGATCTGATCTCGGTCGACTCGCGAGTAGCCGTTAAGATGAGACGCGAAAGGATACAAGAAATCGGTCTCAGAATGTTGGAAGCTTAATTTAAAGAGGGAATCTTTAAAATCCCTGAGCACATCCCCGTCTCGAATATCATACAACTAAATAGTATACACCCATACCTATAACGTATATGTACTCCATAAATACTCACTTCTACTAGCGAGGAAAATCTCTATCGCAACATTCTGGAGCAGATAACGCCGTGAAAATATCGCACGTACTTCGGAAAAGTACCATTTACCGTGAAGATGATCGCAGTACTTCAGAACCTGAAATCAGAAATGGAAGGGGGATGAAGAATTTGGGGAAATATTTTTCGTTTTTCTTCGTCGAATAAAAATTGGCAGAAATTTTGTTCCCCATTTGGACTATATGGGTTGGTGTAAATCGAGGCGATGGAGGGCACACGTAAGGGTCGTACACGTATATATACACGTTCAGAGGTAAAAGCGGAGGATGCAGCGAGGTGTGATGTGATATAGTGAGCCCTCTGAAATTTAAAGATGGCCGCTCAGTGGGAGGAGCTTCCCTGCCGAGTCACGGGAATCGATCCCAGGACTCGGGACCTGGACCTGCGCCTCGGCGACGTCGCCGTCTTCCTCGATCAGGGGGAAGTCCGCGGCGACCCTCCGCCGCCCTCGAGGTCGTAAATACCCGTAGGGAAAGCCGGGGCTTTCAATTTCGTATCATATTATAATGAGAGTATAGAATTAAGGGTTCCTAAAAAGCGCTTTAATTATTGTTAAATAATGTGATCAGGACCTTTGCTGCTACTGCTGCTGCTGCTGCTGCACGGTTCAAAATTAAGAGATCTAAGAAAATCTGATACTGCAGCAGAAGGCATGAGTGCAATAGCTTTCCGCCTTTTATTGCCTCCAAGATAAAAACGCAAAGGCTCGTTGTATTTTTAAAACACAACATCCGACTCCGTTCCAGTCCAGCTATACGATAAACTTCTTCTCTTTCGGAATGAATACATTCCTCGATCCTTTTTAAGGATCTGCGGCTACACAGCGCATGCAGGCCTCGATCGCGTATACCTTGCAAAAAGACGAACTTTGCCTTATCAGGATCCCGCGCTTTACGATTGACAGCCACCGCGATCACTCGATCAGTGACAGAATCTTGTTATAGGATGGAGCACGACACAAACGAGTCGACGATAATCGACGAGTTGATGAAAAATCGATGAGCTGAATGATACGAAAAAAAATTAGAAAAAATAAACGAAAAAAAACGGGTTATAAAAAAAAATATGTATATATACATAAAACGTCGATGATGTTTTATTTCTCGCTATTAGCTATATATAGAAGGCATAAGGTAATCCGTCGACAGACACGTGCAGAAACCCAATTAGCCCTGTATAAGCTGCTTTGAATCTCGTGGGGGTTTCGAAACGGGATGTAGTCCGTACATAGACATACATATACATATGTATGTATATGTAACAGACTTTCGATGCCATGGGACAAAGCCCTCCGCGATGAAACGTCAGGGCTATTCCCCGAAGAGAAAACACTAGAATGAACAACACAATAAACCGTACACACGATCCTAGTTTGTCAATTTGATGGAGTAAACGGATAAGGTCGATGGGTAATCCGGTACTTTGCAGAATAGATTTTTTCCATCGGTTTTGGTTTCTTATTAATTTTTTTTTTCTTGGTGTGGACTAATGATTACTCAAAAGCACGTGAAAATTGTGAACCTATTACCTCGCAGAGGGTTGTAGATACACATAAACGAGGAAACAAAAGAAGATTAATACGAGATGCAGCTGTTGAATAGATCCTGGGAAAAGGAGATTGAAAAACAAAGGATATAATGTACCAAGGGGGTACCAGCCCCTCTGTTAATCTCCGTTCTCTGCAGCTCTCTCACCTCCCTTTCTCCTTTACAAATACTGCAGCGGTTTGATAAGACCCTTAGAATCATGCCGCAGAATCTATTATTTGATTCAGTGTAACCTGGTCGTAGATAGGTCACGTAATTCTTGATACGCTATAGCCGTTTAAATTAATCTGCACTGTACATACATACATATAAAGAGGGAGAATGGACATCGTGTTTTCCCTGCAAATATGTAAGCAGATATCTCTAATCCGAATGAAACTATGCATATATAAAATTAATGAGTGGATTAGTTCAGGCCTGAAAGTCTCGTGATGTGCAAAAAGATCCACAGCGTGCTGTCTAATTTCGTCGTTTCTTATTAAGTATTCGAAGCGTCCTTCTCGATCCATGACAAATAGGAATGGGATGAGAATATACGACTCACGCCTCGTCGGAGCTTTGCCTTGCTAAATAATTCATTGGATTCGTGAAAGTTTCGCATCTAAGATTGACTCCTTCTCGCGTGGCTGGTTGTAGATTGTAATCTTCACTTATACCGTCGCGGAGAAGTAGACAAAAAAAGAAAAAAGCCAAAAAAAACATGATGTTTAAATTATACCTAAATGGTAAAAGCGTGAGAAAGATCGGATCGTTATGAAAATCTGAACAGGACTAATGACAGCGTAGGAACTATCAGCGGGACATGAAATGAACACGATAAAAGCGCATGCAGCTACTCGACCAGCACCGAGTCCTGCAGGACGCACATCCTTGTCACAAAGTGTCAAGTGGCAGATGATCAGTGCACCCAATACTGCAGCACTGCGTTGGTACCCACTATGCCCAGAAAATCTAAGGGAAGAGAACAACAACGAGGTTGCTGGTGATGTAACAAACACGTGTCTCGTTCACAGCGCCCTAATAGTGTACTACCAGGGGTACAACTCGCTATGAACAGCGTCCCGCTGCTCTAGCCGACACTCTCGACAGAATGGTGCGGAGAACCACTTAGCAGCCTGGAGAGGTCCCGCTGAATTGTGTACAACAAACAGATTAAGTGCCCCACAATACCACCCCACGCCTCCCAGCCCCATTCCAAAACTCGCATTAGGACCGCCAAAGGACGACACCGAATTTCCACTGTGTGAGTGAATGCGGTGCACTTATTCGACACCCTTGATGACATCCCTCATTCCTGCGGTAGGTAGGTAGGTATTCGTCGTTCGTTGTTCGTTCGATGGAAGGACTTGTCTGCGTCCAAGAAATTCCGCCAATTTTTTAGCGCGTGTGAAATTATTTCGGCGTAAATTATGAGGCGGATTGTCGAACAGCGGAAATGGTTAATCGACACGCGCGGAATAATACGGATACGAGTTTTCTGTGCTATGGTATATATGCCATTACGTACCTACCCTGCACCGGCACGATTTTTACTTCCCGTTCTATTCCCTGCTCTGAAGAGCTGGGCAATGAGTTATGTACGCCACGTGCGTGTTCTCATACCTTTATTGCCGCATCTCACACGAGATAACGCACTGCGGTGTATGAGCGACTGACAAAGGGACCACCGCCGCGGATGTGAAGGTGATTTGGTGCTCGATGCAGGTATAGGTAGGTTCTCCGAAGCACGTCTTTTGGAAATCCATATTCACGTTGTTTTTTTTCTTCTTTTTCTTTCTTTTTTTTTTGTGAAATCGTGTAAACATCGCCATCTGCGAAGGTGTTCGGGTATAATAATTGCGCCGTAAATATTGACGGGAATAACTCCCGCCGTTTAATTAACCCGTACCTAACTACCTACTGTTTCCCATTTACCATAAAACATGAAATAAGGCAGTAGCTTCCGGCACCAGATGCTACTGCGGCCGGGTGTCACTGCGACGTTAACTATCGTACATATAGAATTTGACTATGGGGAAAGACAGTCGTACAAACTCGATGATTGGACATGTTCCTCCCTTCCTTTCCCGGAAACATCAATAGCTCAAGCGATTTTATCGTCTTAGAATAATTCTGACGATTCTATGAAATCTCTCCACGGATCTTGAGTTTATATTGATTAGAACGATAAATCTGAACATCGATTGCGTTCACCGGGGAGTAAAGTTGATTAGGATTCAGTATATAAAGTCGCACAGATCTCGATTTGGCTAAAAAAAAATCTCAGAGATGTAGACTGCAGGATAAAAATGCGCAGGTTGTTGCGGTAGATTCGATATCATATTAGATTCGCGTCACGTTATGAACGTTATGCAAAGTTCTTTCTCGATGACAATTACCTGTTGGCAGAAAAATGCAAAATGACTAAATAAATAAATAAATAAAACGATTTCGAATTAATTTCGAAGCCAAAGAACTTGCAGTTTTATTTTCATTCAATTCGTATATGCGATATCTATATATGTAGTCACTTCAACAAGAACGTGTGACAACTCTTCCCTGTACAGCACGTGGTGAAATAGACGTTGCGTATATCACCCGGTTTAGATGCGCTGCAGTCTCCGAAAACCGCCGGGTGGTAAAGCTCAATCTCTGATCCCTGGATTACTTGGGATTATCCAAACGACGACGGTAGGTCGAGGTGATTTACAAGGCCGGCTCTGCATCTTTGCTGCAGGAGTCTGCAACGGCGCAAGGTTACAGGCGGGGGCACAATGCGCGTGCTCTTCGCCACGAGGAGAATAAAAATGAGAAAAGAAGAAGAAGAAGAAGAAGAAGAAGAAGAAGAAGAAGAAGAAGAAGAAGAGGAAAAAAGCTAAGATTCTCGAGTGGGTATACGGGTACTCTCACAACGACAAAGGACGTGTTTGCGAAACATCGGAATATGCTCTTTTTCAGTCAAGAAGAGGAGTTGTGCAACCTGGCCGAAGCTTTTATTCCGCAAAGTATACGCAGGATCGTTTAGCCTAAAGAGAGCTCTTTATACTCCACAGGTACAAAAGGAACAAGGTATACATAGATATCAATTTCGACAGTTGTGCCTAGAACTCGACGCGTCAAATTACCGACCAGATCTCGTTCCACAGACTCGTCTACGACCATGACGACTAAATCTACGATCAATTTGATAGTATGAAGATGCAAAGATGCTGAGACGGATCACCAAGTTTCAAAAATTTCTTTCCAGTCCTTCGAAACTCCGAAATTTGTCCGGAGAAAAAAAAAAGAGATTTCAATAGACGAGGGAATCGGTCCATATTCCGATACACGTTTCAAGGTAAAGCGTGGTCCGATTTTCGGAATTTGTCCATCTGCGCTGACATATGGAATAGAAAAATGCCCGACGTTGAAAGGACGTGATAAAATAGAGGGGAATTTTATGAAGAGTGTTATTCACGGTCCATGGACGGGTTTTGAAAGGTTAACCCATTGTCTTAAGCTTAACCTGATAGAGAAAGCCGAGCCTGCCTTGAAGCATGGTGTATAAATAATTCAAGGGATAAACGAATTACGCGTCTAGATGAGATGATGAAAGGCACATTTAGGAAGACAGGAGCAATTCGGTAGCAGACTGGTAGGCTGGTGATGCTGCTCGGAGCAGCACAGAGCATTTGACCCCCATGTTCCATGGTGGAGTGTGCCTGGCTCGTGAATCAAGTCACATTAGTGAGCCTGGGGTTCGTTGGAACGGCTGTACACCCTCTGGTTGATAGTGGATTGGATTTCGGTGCGAAAATTCGATTACCCAGGATGCAGTGGAGCTCTCCCTTAATACTACAGATTCTAGAGTGCCGCTAATTCTTTTTGTTCCTTTCCGCTTTATATGTATTACTGACGTCAAGGAACGGGTTTTTATTTGCAGAACGTTGATCGGCGCTCATAAAATATTCAAATATATACCAAGCAGGTACTCGACGAATTTGGCCAAGGGAAGAGCTGTGACCACTGCATCAGTCGCGACTCGAGAGCCTCTTAATGAATAACAATTTTAATTTTGTATCGCTCGTAAAATACCTCGCCTCGAAAATCGTGACGAAAATCTGAACTCAATTAGGAGGCCGTCTCGCCGGACACCGGATCGTGTCAGATAATTATATCTACAAGTTATTGACCGAGCCGATCCTTGCGAGTCTTTTCGAAAATCTTACTGTAAAGTCAAGTCGACTTCGTCGACGAGTGTAACTGCGAACGTGCATTAAGCGCTGAAATTTCGATGATCCAAACGCACCGAAGCCATCAGCTCGTCGGCGCAAATTGTATTCTGCTTTTCATGCCGATGTCGAATATTCAAATGACCCTTTCAGCGCAGAGTTATCGGACGTTTTTCGTGCACCGCATACGCGATCATGGCATTTTGCGTGGATCAGCGCACAACACAGCTCTGGCAAAATGCGTAGGTGTGTAAAGCTACTCGCACATTAGGACGACGCCTTAATCTGCATATCTTTAAATAGTGATCGCGTCATATGAACCGAATAACGACGAGCTGTTAATTTATTTATGCGGATACGGCTTCCTAATCTTGCGGGATCAAATAATCGACGTGTTTCACGGGGTTCACGATATTCACCAATTATATATACGTTCACATATATTTATATAATATTATACGATAATCGTAATATAATACTACCTATGAAGTTTTATAAACGGGTGTTTATGTCAACTTCGAGTGTGCATTACGAGCGTAAAATTTTCCAAGAATCCAACAAGATATGAAATATTAAGATCTAAACGGCACCCGCGATCTATCCGTCGTTAAATATACATACCCACTTCATAGGCGATGCAGGAATCAGATAGATGCAGCCCGGGAATATTTCGTGGGATAATATAAAAAACTTTGAAATTATACGTCGAATAAAAAACGTGGATAGAAATTCTTCTAATACCAAGAGGGCATGCAGCCAGGGCCAGCTAGGTTTCTGAGAATGTAATGACCGCCTGGTACCTACATATACTGCATTCCAAAAGATATAATCGTCAACGTACTTATACATATATATTAAGGTGAGGTAATATTAGGAATGAAATCTGAGAAGCTTCGTTCTAATTTATTACATAAATTTAGAAAAAAAAGATCCAAGCGACTATAATATTCCCATGATATGCTGATGTACACCTTCATGCGCACTAATCTCTAATGTACCAAACTGTACCGTGTAGAAAAATTTCAAAGGATAATTTCACGGTCCGGTTCACAGCGGAGCCTTTGAAATCAGTTTCGGAAATGTTGTTTGTTCGATTTTTCTTGGTCCGGTATTATTCGGGGAGCAGCTATACCGCGAAGACCGATACCATCGGTTGAAATCGGCAAAAAGAAGAAACCGTGATCGCGGACGGATCGAATTATTGAGGAATGCGAAATCCCGTGATGTGCCAAACGGAGGATGATCGAAATTTGGAGCGAAAAAAACGGTAAAATTTTTTTCCAAAATTCTAAAAAATTTGAAAAACCGTTGCAGATTGTGTTTCGAACGAGTTTTCGGGACGGGATGACAGTTGTTTCGGTATCGTAGGTTGACAGATGCAGTGCCCTAAACTCAATAGCTATGTAGTATGATATATCCTATAAAAAACATATATGCGTCCGTGGGCGTGGCAAAGTTCCGCGCACACTCGCGACGCTAAAGCGTCGAGAGGCGTTTCCGTCGCGGTATAAGTTTTTCCTCCCCACGTCGGCGCGGTGGAGTTGGTCCTTTCCCCATACAGCAAACCAGGCGAGTATCTCGCGACAGCGCACCTGCCAGACTGACTCAGTGATCGTCCGTTCGCGGGTATCGGTATCCCAGGTCGTAAACGCGAGTTTGATGTACTAATCGTCGAGATATTAACCCTCCTCGCGGTGACATGTATATGCCGTATCTTAAACTCCCGAGAAATTGATGATAAGCGCGACATAATCGGCCCGCGAGTCAAGGCCGGAGGGAAAGAGTAGCCGGTGATGATTTCGATGCAACAGAAAATGAGAAAGACCGCAAATACATCGGGAGTATAATTAACGAGGGTATACCGACTACCGAGGGGACGATGTTGGTCCCGCAGGATATGATGGCGGCGCAATCGAAAATGCTCTATCAGATAAACAAGTACTACGGAGAACGGGTGCAGGCGAGAATGGGACAGATCCAAAAGACGATACGCGAGGTCTGCAAGGTGGTGCAGGACGTGTTGAAAGAGGTCGAGGTACAGGAGCCGCGGTTCATATCATCCCTTACCGAGTGTAACGGTCGATACGAAGGGCTCGAGGTGATATCACCGGGCGAATTCGAGGTTGTATTATACCTGAACCAGATGGGAGTCTTCAACTTTGTCGACGACGGAACGCTGCCCGGATGTGCGGTCCTTAAGCTAAGCGACGGTCGAAAACGGTCCATGTCACTGTGGGTAGAATTTATCACAGCTTCCGGCTACCTGTCGGCCAGGAAGATCCGGTCCCGTTTTCAAACGCTCGTGGCTCAGGCCTGCGACAAATGCGCCTACCGAGATTCGGTGAAAATGATAGCCGACACAACGGAGGTGAAACTCCGGATCCGCGAACGATACGTGGTGCAAATAACACCGGCGTTCAAATGCTCCGGCGTTTGGCCGAGGTCTGCAGCGCATTGGCCAATCCCTCACATCCCCTGGCCGCATCCGAACCACGTAGCAGAAGTTAAGACCGAGGGTTTCGACCTCCTGTCTAAGGAGAGCGTCGCGATGCAGGGAAAACAGTCGGCGATGGAAGGCGACGCCTGGGTTCTGTCTTTTACCGAGGCAGAGACCAGACTGCTTCAGGGTGGATGCCGTCGGCGATGTCTTAGCATTTTGAAGACTCTTCGCGACCGGCATTTGGATCTTCCCGGTAATCCTGTCACCAGTTATCACACCAAGACCCTTCTTCTATACGAGTGCGAGAAACATCCCCTCGAGGCCGAGTGGGATGAAAGTTGTCTCGGAGATCGTATAAACGGAATATTTTTGCAGCTTATTTCATGCCTTCAGTGCCGAAGATGCCCTCACTACTTTCTCCCAAATCTCGATCTGTTCAAAGGGAAATCACCGAGCGGTTTGGAAAACGCTGCCAAACAAGTATGGAGACTTACGAGAGAGCTTTTGACCAACAGTCGCGCTCTCGAAAAACTTTAGTTCATTTCAGCCAGGGGATCTTGAGATATTAAACAATTACATAAATCGCCATAATATACCTACCATATACATATAATGTTGCTTATATAACGCTTAATATCATAAAACCTATTTGCATTTGCTTGCGAATGCTACTGCAGAAGTTCGTCGAGATGATAAAGTTCGATTTATTCATGCACACGTACCACATCTTGCCCATCCCATACTGCCGATAATTCTTTATTCCAATACCGTACTATTTTATATATAGACACTATAATTATTATATATCTATACGATGAAAATTATTCCGTCAATTTTTACAGCGTATATTATACAGATGAAGCGCAATGTGATTTGATTATTATTATTATTATTATTATTATTATTATTATACGTTGTTATTATTATTATTACTATTCGTAGTTAATGACGCGATTTTATATAGGTATGTACACACATACGCGGTATTATAAAAGATCGAGATGATAGTGGAAATCGAGAAGAAACCGCTCCTCCGTATATGATATCGTATATATAATATATCGCATATATAATATATATTATATATAATATATATAAATCATTTTTATTCACGGTTGTAGATTGTTGACTGTAAATAGATTTTTTCCTCTGTATAATAATATTGTATTATTTATAAGAATATTTATTTGTTAATTAGAAGTTTATATTGCGTAAATAAATAAACTGTAAATAAATACTTGATATTATATATATATATATATATTCTATCTGGGTTATCTTATACTATATTTTATATATATTCAATCTTATTTTAATTCCCCCGTAAATTCAATCACCAAAATTCTCCCTCGAAATATTATAATGATATATTATATTAGGTATAGCTCTATGCGATGCGTACTATATTGAATTTTATATATAAATCCCGTTTAAATTTATTGAGTTTATAATTAA
The DNA here is from genome assembly GCA_963992785.1 of Tenthredo livida. Lineage (NCBI taxonomy): Eukaryota > Metazoa > Arthropoda > Insecta > Hymenoptera > Tenthredinidae > Tenthredo > Tenthredo livida. Next base: position 1,699,426 of record OZ023071.1, on the reverse strand, counting down.
ACGCCGTCCAATAAACCTGAATCCATAATAGTTTGAAGATAAGAATTTTACAGATATCCATAAAGCGCGGATATAATCTGATAAGCGAGTTATTTTATTCAGCTATTAATTAGCAGGTGATTACTCCTTGTACGAGGTAAAGAAAAAAACCGATGAAATAAAAAAAAAACAACAACATGAAATGAAATGATCGGAAATAAAAGACAGTTCAAAAAATAAGATACACACTACTTTTTACGCATCTGTCTGTATAACGAACGAGAAAAAAAAAGAGAAAATAAAAATGGCAAAAAATTTAGCGTGTCCGAAGCGGGTCATTGGTATTATATTACAACCGCGTTATAAATTACATACTCTGAAAATTTAAATCTCGTATAAGAGCCTTTTTTGAAATTCATATCTCACCAATGAATATATTAATGTAAAAATCGAGCAATATATTTCGCTGATAAACGAAATTACGGTTTTTCATCGATTAATTTACTTTTTCAAATTAACATCTCTCACCTATTAGGTAGTATAACTCGATGATATATGTATAATGCTGATAAAACAGCTGCTTTTAGATGTTGACATCCAAACGTCAACGTTTTTACCAACATTTCACCAAAGATTGATGTACAAATTTTTTCATATCTCATCGGTGATTTAATATACCATTTAAAAAATCACGTTATCACTTCGACTTCTATAATACTCATGGGGTCCTAGAGTTCTTAAAAATAAATTCCATAGACGACAGCAATATTGTTGGTACCATATCCTTTCCTGCGCAGTTCTCACGCCAATTTTGGAAATGGTATATCGTTATTCTTATCTCATTTTCAACAGGGAAAAAATCTCATTTCCCTTTCCGTACCCTTCACATGCTGCAGTCTGAGCACAATTAAATTTCAATCTAATACCACGAGTGACATTTGAATGTGAGCTTCCACGGAAAGGTAGTAAAAATTCTTGTTAACAGGGACGTCTAGTCTCCTTCCGTATTACTACGGTAGCTTTTAGTTATTACCTAGTTTCTCCTAGTCTCAAAGAGGCTTAATGGGTACTGATAATTATCCGCCCGAGTGTCGGCTACATCTGAATTAAAGATTCCTATCCAGCGTAGTTATCTAGCTCTATAAGATGTAGACAGGTTCCACCTTTCGTATTCCAATATTTCAACCTAATAGCTCACATATTTTATTTGTTCATTTATCAGCTATCCTGCAGGATCCCACCCATAGATTCCTAATTATTTACAAGTCTTTCTTCATCCCTATTCTGATTGTTTGGAAAAAAATAAACTGATTAACTTTTTCGGAATCGGTTGTCGCCGTTTCGGAAATTTGATACCGAGTAGTTTTCTTCCTTTTCCCAATTTTTTTTTTCATTGTTTTTTTTTATTCTTCATTCCTGTGTTCTTTTTTGTTCGACGCGTTAACAGACACATCGACTGACCCATCTTCCGCGGTACGTCGACTCCGGGCAGGTTTATTACTCCGTAGTGAACATGGAGTCGGTAACAAGGGCTTGAATATCTTGGGGATTTACAAATTAGGGACGTCGTATAGATATGAGACGGTGATAAGTTTTTTTGTTGAAAAAAACAAAGATTAGATATTTGTCGAGATTCCTGTTCATGGCGATCAAGGATGCTTTCACAACCCGAAATGAGTAGAATTTCAACAGATTTAAGTAAACGGTGAGGATAATTCTTTCCTATCATTCCGGGAAACGAACAGATCGATGTATAGAAGATCGAACGAATCTCGAGTGAAATATTGCTCGCAATAATTTAGATTATCATTATTGTTCATATTAGGGGAAGGTACTCTTACGGAAAAAAAACCCTCAAATTTTGGGGGTGAATTCGCACCCCCAAAATTTTGGGAGTTTACCATGAAAACTCAGGGTTAACCCCCAAAATTTTCGGGGTGCGAATTCACCCCCAAAATTTGAGGGTTTTTTTCCGTAAGGGTAGGGCAAAACGGACCGGGAGGGCAAAACGGACCGTAGGGCAAAACGGACCGAGATGGCAAAACGGACCGCCTGAAAAATTTCTTCGGAATTATTATAAAAAATTCAATGATGCATCGTGAAGGTAACCCTCGAACTTAGTAACATTTTGAGGTAGGTCTAAGTCAATCTAGTCGAGTCAATTATCCTTTCTAGTCGTTTGCGATGACTTGACTGAGTCTGACTCGACGTGATTGACTAAGACCTACCTCAAAATATTTCCAAGTTCGAGGGTTAACTTTACGATGCATCATTGAATTTTTTACAATAATTCAAAATAAATTTTTCAGGCGGTCCGTTTTGCCCTCTCGGTCCGTTTTGCCCTCCCGGTCCGTTTTGCCCTACCTTCCCCTATTATTATTTTTTTGTTTTCTCTCGTGAAACAAGACGCGTGACACGGGTATCCCTCGAAATGTATAAAATCTGGAAACGCTGCCGCAATTTTATCCACTCGTCCAGGAGTTTGGATCGATTATAGTAGGCGTCGCCGATGGGCGTCGAGGCAAGGCTCGACGTCGAGGATTGGCGGCTTGTTGGCGTCGAGTAGGGACGCCGGTTATTTGGCTCACCTGCCTCTGGTCCCTGCGGAGGAGGTCGAGGTAAAGAACGTAGAGGTGGCCAGCGCAGTCCTCATTCTGCTCCAGCGTAGAAGACGTCTATTTTCCGGTACCAAAAGACCGCGCGGTTCCGTCGTCGTCGTCGTCGTCGCCGTCGCCGTCGTCGTCGTCGTCGTCGTGGCTGTCGCCGTAGCCGACGCGGCGAGGAGTTACGTACTCCAGAATACAATCCGGGTATTCGTATAAAGGAACGAGAATAAGAAAAATTCCAAGAACAAGGGAAGAAAACGGAGAAGAAGAAGAAGAAGAAGAAGAAGAAGAAGAAGAAGGAAAACGGAGAATAGGATGCGGTCCAGATAGTCCTGATCGTCAAACTAGGACTAATAATCATAGGAAAGATAAAAATCTAAAGCTAAGAAGAAGGTACTAGCTACAGTGACGATGTTGGTTCCGCCGGATATGCTGGCGGCCCAATCGAAGATGGTGTATCAAATAAACAAGTACTTCGGTGAGAGAGTGATGACGCGTAAGAGTCAGGTGACAAAGACGATACAAGAAGTGTGTAGGGTGGTGCAGGACGTTTTGAAAGAAGTCGAGGTACAAGAACCGCGGTTCATATCATCCCTGACGGATTATAACGGCCGTTTCGACGGCCTCGACGTGATATCGCCGACGGAATTCGAGATTGTAATATACCTAAACCAGATGGGAGTCTTGAACTTTGTCGACGACGGAACACTGCCCGGATGTGCAGTCCTTAAGCTAAGCGACGGTCGAAAACGGTCCATGTCACTGTGGGTAGAATTTATCACAGCTTCCGGCTACCTGTCGGCCAGGAAGATCCGGTCCCGTTTTCAAACGCTCGTGGCTCAGGCCTGCGACAAATGCGCCTACAGAGATTCGGTGAAAATGATAGCCGACACAACGGAGGTGAAACTCCGGATCCGCGAACGATACGTGGTGCAAATAACACCGGCGTTCAAATGCGCCGGTCTTTGGCCAAGGTCTGCATCGCATTGGCCAATTCCGCACATCCCCTGGCCTCATCCGAACATCGTAGCAGAAGTTAAGGCCGAGGGTTTCGACATGCTGTCCAAGGAGTGCATAGGGCTGCAAGGGAAACAGTCGGCGATGGAAGGCGACGCCTGGGCCTTGTCTTTCATCGATGCTGAGAACCGACTGCTTCAGGGTGCGAGCCGAAGACGGTGTCTCAGCATTTTGAAGACTTTGCGTGACCGGCACCTCGATCTTCCCGGTAATCCTGTTACCAGTTATCACATGAAGACACTTCTACTTTACGAGTGCGAAAAACACCCTCACGAGGCCGAGTGGGACGAGGCTTGTCTCGGAGACAGAATAAACGGGATATTTCTTCAGCTAATATCGTGTCTTCAGTGCCGACGTTGCCCTCACTATTTCTTACCCAATTTGGATCTTTTCAAAGGCAAATCACCAAGTGGATTGGAAAACGCTGCTAAACAAGTATGGAGACTTACGAGAGAACTTCTAACGAATAGCCGTGCCCTCGAAAAATTGTAGTTAATTAATTGAATCAATAATTATTAATGATATCAATATAGTGTCGTCATTAATTCGACGATATTATGTGATTATTGTGTGTCCGTGTATGACATTTCGTGCCATATAATAAGTCGTGTATAAATTTCTGCACTTTAGGTTTCATATTTTTACTGCAATTCTTATAATCCCCGCAGAACTGCAGTGTGAACGAAAACTTTAGACAGTGAGTGTCAGACGAAACTGTTTATAATTATAACATGTACCCATACGTACATAAATGTCTATATGTATTTATTAGGTATATACATGACACATGTGTATATATAAATAAATATGTATACATATATACCTAAGAAATAACGAATCTGCAATCGCGTATCGCTTTGTATATATTATTATTACACATAAAGATATTTATTGATCTGTAAAACAATATGCAAAATATATAGTAATATTTATATGAAAATTATAACCGCGTTATATATACTTATATATATATATAAATATATATAAATCGACAGATGATTATATATTGCCCTTATAATATATGCCCAGACATGATGATAATAATTCACCTATAACTAATTCATCCTTATAAATCAGCCAGTTTTTTTTTTTTCATCTCCTATGTTAAATTTCTGCTGCAAGTAGCAATAAAGAGTTGAAAAAAAAAAAGAGGAAGGAAAAAAAAAGCAGAAAAAGAAGACAAATTTTTACATGCTAAAACCTGAATCGACGCCAATTGATATAAATTCATAGATATCGCGTAAATCGCCGGATGCAATACATGTATTCCCATGATAAACTATATAGGTGTAAAATACATCGAGGATTTGGAAAATTCCAAGTATTTATGCAAAAAAATTTATTCGCGAACTATCAGGTATACGATATTGTTTCAAGTCGTATTCCCGATTCAGAACTAACTATCGCATACGTATACCGAACTTTATCGTATTCCCCTGCAGTCTGTAGACACATATACATACGATTATTGATTACATATCGCAACTGCAGCAACAGTGCGGTAGATAGGCACTAGGCAGGTAGGTATAGGTGAGTAGATATGCAAAAAAGTTTACGTCCTGTATGATATGATATATAATTGCTGCTTTATCATTACTGGGGGGTAATATAAATCGGACGGAAGTGAGCCGAGGCGCGTTTTGCGAAAGTTACCGTCGGTGATTTCAATATACGCGACTGATCCTCACCAGGCTTATGGTATCCACCTACCACCATGTACAATTCGAATTTTTATATTCATCTATTTTTCGACCGGATTACGTTGTCTTTTATTTTCTATTTCTTTCGCGTTTTTTCAAATCGTATCGGGGAATTGCTCGCGTTATCTAGAATAGATGGACCGCTAACTTGCTCTCCGTTTTATCTTCGTTTCGTTTTATATTATACCTATACCTACGTGAAACATCAACTCTCTAAATGTCGACAAAAATTTTCTGTTTATTCAACGATTTAAATTCGATATCTATACCTAATATACGTGCATGGTAAAGTGCAAAACGATGTTACTCTTTCGCCATCTTCTCCTTGTATTTTACTTCTTTTTTTTAAATTTTTTTCTAGACCACTTTATTCACCGTTGCCGATAATTGCTTATGTTTAATTAAGGTTCACGTGATTTATGGTCACTTTACTTCGCACTTTACTTAATATTTAAACTTCGGGTCAATCTCTTATGTCTGCAATGCTTTTAACATAATTTATATGTATATAAGTAGGTATATAAGTATCTGTTTTTTCTCTTTTCATTTTTTGTCCGTTCCATTTTATTTTATATAGATATATATTTTTTTCATTTTTTGTTTCTTCTATTCGTGATTCTTAAATTATAACTCATTATATAAACACATTTAGTGAGCCTGCGGTGCCTGCAAAAATCAATTTCCATCCAACTCCGCGATTATAAAGACAGCCGTTTTATACCTGTGAAGTTATAATACTTGATAGGGGATGGCTGGTTTGCTTTCAGGGGTTGTGTACTTTACTTTATACTTTCACGAAACACGCGAGACAATATTGATCTATCTACAACGAAACCGTCAGGAAACTGAAGGATAGTTATTGGTTTTACTTTACCTAGTAGTAGCTTTTACTATTCTAATACCCATATCGGGTGGGGGTCAAAATTTCGAAAGAGCAATATTCCGAATGACCAATATTTCGAATTTCAAAATAGCGATGGTACGAAATTCAAAAAGGCCAGTTTAGAGAGGGCCTATCAAGTAGTAACTAAAAAATTACGTATATCGAAATGTAGAAAGATATTTGTACTAAAATAAAAAATTGGAACGGTCGGAATTGCGAAAGACGAAATATCTAATCGAAAAGATAACGAAACGTCTGATAATTCGAATAGTTAAATATTTCGAATTGTCGAGACTTCGCATCTTCACGTATTCGAATATATTTTAGCGACAGACCGAAAATTCGAAAGGTCAGAATCTCGAATCTTTCATACGGTTTTTTGGATGATGTTTCAATAAACAATAAAAATTTTGATCTTGATGAAAATACGTTCGAAATATTATTTTTCGGAGTTTAAATCTTTCGAAATTTTGGTCTTTCGAAGTTCTGGTCTCTAAAGATTAAAAATTTAGAAATATTGACTATATACATTTATATTTTCTACATTATACTTATTCAGAGTAAAAATTATCAGAAAATACATTTTCGAATAAACCAGCGTTCTGACCGGTGACCGCCTGCTGAATAAGTCATTCGAAGAAATGATCTTTCGAAAATAGCAATTTCGAATTAATTTGTCTCTCGTTATTTTTGTATTCAAATTTTTGGCCCTTCTGAATTCTGATCTTTCAAAATATCGACCCCCACCCCCCATATCCCCCAAAAGGTATGTGTAACATCTATTCAGAAATAATTTCTCCAAAATTAACACTTTTAATAGCATAAAGTGTGACTGACCCTTAGACACGATATAAAATGTATATCATAGGTGTGTCTCTCTTATTTCTATACATGGTATAAATTATTACAAAAGGTGAAAGCTGTTTCGCGATAATAATTTTCAACGAATCTGTATAATATATACCTGCATATGTGTATGCGGGATGCAATAAACGGTAATACAGGTATTACATGTATGCACAATATGTTATTTCTTTGTGTATGCATATGGGTATATCTACTACTACGTTGAAGGATACGTAGGCTTGTTTAGTAATATTACGTAGGATAAACACGTGTCTAAGAGTATACGTGTTGTAAATGAGAAAATTAGGCGTATATAAAGTGCATTGTAGACATGACAGGTTGAGGAGGAAACGTGGGTAGTAATCAGGCTGAAAATTGGCTATGAAATAAAAGGGTGTTTGTTTTAGGACGATATCCCGTAATTTCAAATTACAAACCAGCCTTTATCCTATTCGTGTAAAACTGTTTAGAAATGAATAAGACGAAGAAAGCAGAAGAAAAAAGGCAGAAAAACGAAGGAAAAAAAAGAACAAGAGGAAAAACTGTCTATAGCTGCCACGGATATTTTAAGTACAGGGCGGAGTCAGTGCAGCGGGATACTAATTGGTCTTGTGGTGTGACTTTATGCGAGCTGGATCGCAAAAAGTGCGGGAGAAGAGAGAAAAGAAAAAACGAAACGAACAAAATGAAAAAAAGAAAAAACAAAAAAAAAACGAGATAGGTACATTAAGAAGCGTAAAATACAAAAAATAAAAAAACGGTCGAACTTGTATCGCTTATTCAAAGATCCTATACGACGTTAGCTTGAGCAATGTGTCGAATTTGAATAAACCGAGGCATGAGACAAAAACGATGTTATTCAGACGGAAACGAGATTTTTCGTTATTTCTTTCTCTCCGTCTATTTGTCTCTTCATCGCTTTCTATCGGAAGAAAAAAAAGAAAAAACGAACCTATGAGATCACGCGAAATTTTGATAAAATAAAAAAATCTCGTCACGGTTTTTAATAGCGATGACAAAAGAAGGGGGAAAATGTGGCGGGTCCAGCTCCGCGGTTCTTAGTAATAGGTGCCGGTCCTTAATGAGGACCTTGGTAAGCGATAAGAGTTGGCAAAAATTCCGGGGCTCGTGTCGCGATTTCCTTTTGTCTTATTGCCTCCTCGACGTAGACACGCGGGGCCCACCAGGCCCCGACTTCGCATAAACTTTGCGGCTTTATCTGCCCGGTTTATAGCGTCCCGTTGCCACAGGATGAGGTGAGTTAAGGTGAGGCGAGGTGTGGTGTAGTGTGGTGTGTGGTGTGTGGTGTGTAGTGTGTGGAAGTAAGGCCGAGGAATCGGACCCCGAAGGACCCTACGCGCCCACATATTCAGCTCACCAATTACAATGTTTGTTTTCGCGGATTCCTTCTTTGTTTCGTGACCAAGATAATCTATGGCGCCGCTAAACTGGAAAGGACCCTGATATCCCGAATGGTCCGCCCTGATCTAAGGATAAAGGAACCTTATAGCCCATAAGATTGCCGTAGAAAGAACTGGTCCCATAATTTACATATACCACTGTAGAAACGAAGGTAGGTAGGTAGGTAGGTAGGTAGGTAGATAGGTAGGCAGTCTGCAGAGGTATCTCCGACTCAAAGCTGCAACGACAACGACCACCGCCGTTTGTCCTGCACTTTCCCGTTTATTTTCACTTCTGCGAAGTATAATATACCTACATACACCGTATAGATATACGCATTTTTCTCACCGCTGTATAAAGGTAATTAAATAAACTGGTATGAGGATTATAGTTAGCCCGCGTGTAAATAAAAGGCACAGCTATATGCAGTATGCAAGCGCATGCGGTGCAATTTTAATTCGCGATCGCAATTCCACGCTTCGTTTTAAATCTATGAAGCAGTTTTAATCTCTCGTCTTGAGTAGGTAGATAGGTAGGTAGGTACGAAGACCGGTATGGTCGTTATTCTAATTGACCTGGTGAGCTCTTATTATCAAGTCTTCTTCCCCGCAACGACTGCAGCAGCCCACGGGCCGTAGGACTTCATGGTTACATATAAGATTCCCGGATCAAACGGGTTCGCGTAATTGGTAGTTGGTCCATCTCCCTTCGCCAGAGGGTCTTAGGGCCGCAGTATATAACTCGAATTGAGAGTTTCGCTAACACGCGAGATACGATTCTGTAAGAACTTGTAAGAAATCGCCTCGCACATTTATATCGAACAATATTCTTGTCTCGACTAGGCGACTGCATTGGCCATTTTTATTCGCTCCTTATTCATTATTTAACTCCCATGCGGAACCCCATGTGCGATTTCATCCCTTTAACCGGCACTCCTGCAGCCCCACTTACCACCACTTAAACAGCGGAGTCAAGGGTGCTGTGCGGGTTCTATGATCACTAAGCATTTTAAGGTAGGTGAAGTTTTATGAGCAAAACCACTTAAGAGGATCGCGATGCGACTGATGTTTGGGTCATTGCACTAGTACGGTTCATGAATATGCATATTAGAAGGCGTATAAAACGTCGAGCACCATATATACATATCCTAGCGTACAATATCACGTCTTCAATATGTCTGGTTCCTAATTTCATCGCGTCTTTAATTCCACACCAATTATATAGGTACCTACGATACGATACGATACGATACGATAGCGTGTTATCTTTAGGAGGCAATTAATAGCGGCGGTATGTTTTGTCGGACATTAAAATGAGTGCAGTATTTAAGGATAAGGGAAGAAGATAAAGAACGGCGACGACAGAGCTGCTGCCGAACCATAAGGACCAGCCGAGAATCGGGTGTCGCTGCAGGATATGCAGGGCTTGTGCGTATCGAAGGGCATCCGGTGATCTGGTTTTTCTCTCATCGGTTAGAAACGCTCTTTCACTTTCTACCCTGTACTCAAAAACTACTCTGCTTCAACACCGACGAGCTGATTGCGAACATCACACGTCTTCTGATCTTCTGGGCCCGAATAATGTCTCGTAAATTGTCTGCGATGGAGATTAGGCATATACCTACCTACATACATATGAGACCGAAGTCTGCAGAAGAGTAGATTTTTTTTTTTTTTTTTTCATTCCTAATCGTAACTAGATTGTTTTCAACTATTCTCCTGGCCTTTTCGAATGCTCGATTCAATTTTAGAACGAATATATGTAGTATAATCGTCTGAATAATATTCGCGGTTCCGCTCGATCTATTTCAGGAATAGTTTGAAGTCGGGTTAAAACCTCTGGTTAGATCGATACTGTAACATGTTCAGTTCTCGTTTTATCACGAGTTATAGGTATAACCCTGCAGCAAGTATATAGAGTGCAATTTATCAGCGATAAGACAAGTGGATTGGAATATCGCGTCGATTGATTACAGATTTCCGATTTTCGCCTAATCGTCAAGTCTCGCAATTCCCAATAATCTAAATCCGGATATAGTACACCTATGGTTTTCGCGCAGCAAAATTTTTACTTATAATCTTTCAACGGATATCGAATTTAGTTATTCGTGATAATATCAGTTTCAGATCAGAAGACTGACACTATGATGTTCGACCGGGATTTAAGTTTAACGATAAATATCGGTTCTGTAAACCTGCACCTTGCGCATTGAGTATAGAGTTTCTACCGGTTGGCTGGAGATGAATAAATCTGCTGCGGTGATATAAAGGCAATACGTAAGCGCTGCGCCACGGAATAAGTATATATGCTTATATTATTCAAGAATTGTTTTCGTCCTGTTTCGGAACGGAATTTATTCAAGAAACTACTGCACAGTGAAAGAAATTTACGAAATATAATGAGTTAGTGTATGATAGGCACTTACCTGAATAGGCGATGACAAGCCTCATGCGATAGCCTGCTGCGAAACTTTACAAGAATGTCTAATTACGTAAATTGCGTTGCTTTTTTAGGAATGAAATATTTCATGGGTTCAGAGAGAGACAGAAAAAAAAAAGAAAAAGAGACAGAGAGGGTGGATTCGTGAGGGTTGGAGCGCAGGCAGTAAGTTCTTTGAAATTGATATAAATGGTTCAAAGTTCCTTGGAGACCCTGCAGCCAGCCTATTCGATAAAATGTCTGGTAAGAAAAATTGGATGGCGTGTAGAGGAAGTAGGAAATATTTCAATTGAATAAGGGAGCAGAATGTCTCACTATAACTTAGATATGTTTCCAAAATTTGCAGAAAAAGCGATAAAAAATAAATAAAATAAAACGGAATTGTATATTACCATGCGTCAAAATATACATATATCTACCCCATACATATATATGTCGACAAGAAATTACCTCGCTTTACCCATAGGTACTTTGCGCAAGACATGGAGCGAGCAGTCAAGTGCTTTGGGTTGAGATTAGAATTTATGGAGTAATTAAAAGGGCGATTAAGTTATCAATAATAAATTTTTGAAGAGCATCAACCCTTCCTGTATATTAGAGGAGAAGAAAATTGAACTAGGGAGGATCGCGACACCCTCGGGGGTTCGCTACGCCGTTTTAAAGTACGGGTTAAATGTCTGTCTCAAATTTCAAGTGACTTCAATTTATTAATGTCCGTTGTAGTGTTCGATCTTTATTTAGTCTAAGCCGGTCACAAGTTTGCGTAATATTAACTATCGTTATAAAAAAAGGAAAGAAAAAAAGGAAAAAAAAGGTGAGATTATAATACAGCCGCGTGTGTTCATTTGAATCACGGCATATTATCGTAGGCATATATCTTCCGTTTCTGCAAAGCGAAATTATATCTTCGGGTAAACGATTTGTTGATTGTTGGCACTCGTACAGTAACAGCGCAATATGCGACTAATGCCTGAAACTCACGAGCGAGATTCTGAATGATAGATTTCTACTTGCCAAAGATAACTTCGCCAAGAGTAAAACATTTACATTGCTAACTTTATGCCCCGAAAGTTCTGCGGAAGATTCATTTAGGAGAAAACTGTGCAGAACGGTCTTACCACCCGGCTCTTTCAAGATCGAGTGCAAATTTTAGCGAGAGTATAAATTCGCGTGTTTCATATTCTTTCATCCATTCCATTCCTTTTTTTGTTTTTGATTTTTTTTTTTTTTTTTTTTCGGTCCTTTAAAACCATTTGAGAATTTCATATGACGAATAATTCTGAGTTGCGTGTTTTTCCCACATCGCGACGCGTTACTTTCGGTCGAAGAACTTCCCGGGGATCCCCCTGATCAACATCCATATATAGTAACACGTACTGGGTCCAGACGCCCACATATGAGATACTGCATAGCTGGGAGCGTGACTCGTGGATCACCGATCATCACGGAGTGCTTCGCGATTCTGTTTTAATCCGAATCCAAATTTGATTAGTTCCGGGGTAATCTCCCCCCTCTACCCTCCACCCTCTACCCTAGGCTCTCTGCTCTCTGACGCCGTACCAGCAACCCCTAACGTTACGCGGAGATTTATGGTGCGGTCTTTCGCCTGCACGAAGCTGCTCCAGGAATGAGAGAGGAAACGGCAGCTCCCGAGGGACATGGGCTGAGCTAAGCCTGTGGGAACTCTTATACATATACTAGAGGAAAAGGAGGTGGAGGAGGATGAAGATGAAGAAGAAGAAGAAGAAGAGACACAAGAGGAGAGGATAGCCGCGGTCCACACCAAACATCGGTCTATTTCTGGGTTTGAATTCGAGAGTACATAGGGAAGAGGGGCAAGAGAGTTAGACAGTGAAGGGAGAGAGGATGGATGCATCCTTTCTGTTGAATTATCACCGCATCCTACACGAGATTCCGTACCCCTCGTTCGGTCGGGTAGCTAGCTAGTAGCTCTCTGCGATACTTGTGTAAATTTTTCCCCATTTTTTCTTTTCCTCTTTCCTTTTTCCATTTTACCTTTTTTCTTTTTTCTTCTTCTTTATTTTTTTTCCTTTCTTTCTGGCATAGTGCAGTACCTACCTACGTGTTTTTTGCTACTAAAAACTCGTCCATTTTTATCTAGAGTGTATCACTCGCCCTCTTAACTTTAAAACCCGCTAAGTATATCGGCTGTTTACACTCGTAACTTCAAAGACAACAGCCGCGGTAAGATTTCGTCGCCCTTTTTTCTCACTATTCAAAAAATGATACCTCCTACTCTCTCATGAAATATTCCAAGCCTCCCAGCCATTCGCCATGATTATAGTATAATAATAGTTCATTTACTCACCAGTGATGTTCAGCAAACGATCCTCTATACTTCCTCTCAAAAAGAATAAAGTATTTGTTTTCTTTTTTTCTATTTTACTCACCTGAAACAAGAAAAAAGAAAAATTCCAGAATTATTATATCGGCCGAAGAGACCGTCGAGTTTCACACACATGTATATATATATAATATATAGAGGACAGAATCAACAGCAGATAATTTTAGACCAGTTTTATAAATACATTTCTTTATATGCGAGTTTGGGAAACTTTTTATATGTACCGCGATTTTCCGCTAGTTTCAACTCGCCGGATATTTTAAGTTTTTTGAATTTTTTTTCGGCGTGTATACGCATCAGGTATTCCTGGAAACGGATTGTCGGTCGGTTTCGTACATATCTCACCGCATCAACAAGCTGCCAACAATTAATCCGCAGGAACAGAACAGAACAGAACAGAACAGAACAGAACAGAACAGAACAGGGTAACTCTATACCTGAACCGAAGCCCCAGCTAGTCGAATGGTCTCCGTCTCTCCCTTGCGACCTCTCCAAGCCGATCTCATATCATATTTCGTGTTATTCAAATGCCAACAATGCCATTAAAGGATTTCTCTGGTAATCCTTTCCCCGGGTATACCGTAGCACAATAACTCCTAGGTATTATAACGCAGAAAACGGCGGGTACAAACAACTCTTGACAAAGCATTATGTGCCTATATGTACGTCTATACGTCCTATCTGCAAGCTTTGTTCTTGCTGATCACCCCCCTATTCGGTCATTGAATTTTTCACCAAAATTGAAAAGACGAAAACTCCTCATTTCCTGTCGAGATCACTGCAGCCTCGCTCTTTTCTTTTCTTCCCCATAGATCCAGAGGCTAAAAATGTCGCATTTGCTTTTCGCCGTGGTCCATTGCCTCGGGTATACATACATATAATACCTACATAAGAGGAGCGTGGTGATATCTGCACAGTACACTGAGCTTGAATCTGTATTGGATTGAGGGGATGAAGTCATCACCAGTAGAGTAAGACCAGGGAAAACCCCTGCCGCCCAGCTGCTCGCTCGGAAACAATCACATTATATTTTGTACATCAACCCACCCCCGCCCTCGTATTCATCCAACCAAACCAGACTCTTCTCCCCCGCCGTCAGGCCAGACTAATGTAATGTAATGATTCCTTATTTATTTACCAGCGAGTTTCTCTAATGAATGCCTAACGGATGCGATTATCGAGTAATTAGGTAAGTTTATTGAGTGAATTTTCGGAATTATACCAGCTAGCGAATCTCATGGTGATAACTAGACCATATTTCCATATTCGAGGCGAGGAGATCGATCGTCAAACACTGCAGAGCGAAGCACCATCCTCTCAATTTGTAATAACCAGTGAAAGAGGGGGGTCATAGGTCATTGGGATTCATATTATAAATGCATTAAATACCCTGTCTCTGTTCTCGTGCGGGTGCTAGGAGATGAGTCAGGGGTTTCTGGGATCACTGGGGTGGCAGGTGGCGCCAATTTAACGGACCGACGGCTGTGACGGATGCAGTAGCGACTAGCGTTCGTCGCGACGGACTATTCCGCGCTAGTAACAGCAGCACTCGTCGTCACACGTGATCGCTTCAACGAGCACAATGTCACGGCATGTTTTATGGGAAGATCTATATAAACGAGCAGAAATTTATCTAGGGAATGTACGTCCAACAACCGCCATTAGCATATCGTGGATCGTCGTTCCTGACCAAATATATCCATTAGATTTTCCAAAAATGACCAACGTACAAACTTCTCACGGTATACCCAGCGACTTTGGTGTACAATGCACCGCACCTACCCAGCTATATCCACTTTATACCTATATGGATGGCGCGCGCGCGGCTCATTAGTGCTAATGAGTAATGAGTCGATGATTAGAGAAGGCGGGACCGGGGCGTGGCGGGACCCTTGATCATACCGCCGAACCTAAACCCAGGACGATAGTTGAACGAGCTTTCAGCACCCTTCTGGAATTCACTGGGTCTTAGAAGAAGGCGCCATCTTCTTTATGGTTCAGTTATCAGCCCATATCTGATCGTCAGATCCGATATCAAGAAGGAGGAAGATCATTTGAGATCAGATACGATATCGAATAAGGATAGCAGCACCCTTCAAGAATTCATTGGGTCTTAGAAGAAGGCGCCATCTTCTTCATGGATCGGTTATCAGCCCATATCTGATCATCAGATCCGAGATCATGAAGGAGGAAGATTATTTGAGATTAGATACGATATCGAATAAGGAGAGATCGGATACGATATCGAATAAGGATAGTTCCGCGGTGATTCGGTAAAGATAAAAGAGGGATCGTTTGCTCAGCCGTGAATTCATTTTCGCCCTGAGGCGGTAGTAGGTTGGTGTCGACGACGCGGTTCCTCTGAAGTTTAGACTCTTTGATTAGGTCGTTAAATTGGCTAATGTACCCGCATAAAGCCACTAATTTAACGAAGGGAGACGATCTACATATAGCTATAGTAGCTAGCTGCCCGCTTCAGCCCGTTATCCACCAAAAATCTCCGTCTTATATATCCAATTCCAGATCTTCCTATTCCCTATCAATTTTTTCAGATAAAAATCCACCACAAACTGTCGTCTCTACTTATGCCTACCGCATACGGGTATACTAGGCACGTGCTGCATATTGAATTACTCGATTACCACCTGTGAAGAAGCTACATGTCGAAGCGATAATCAACTTCCGTGGACGACAAACCGAGTTATTTTTTATTTCATTTTTTTCTTCCTTTTTGGAGAAATTTATGATGTAATCGACGTTTCATGATATTTAGAGGCCAGTGTGAGGCAGTTTTTTTCTTCTTCTTCTCCTCCTTATGGAATGGATGCCGGCGCTGTTTGATGATAAAAACCGGACTGATCACAATCATCGATCACGAGGTGGCTTCGGCGATGGCCGAATAGTTTTTGCCTGAATCCTTCTCGCGGCATTTATGCGAGCTGAGTATCACCTGGCTTTGGTGCAGAAGGTAGACCGTGGCTATGATTAACGCTTAATGTCAACGGTGAAAAAGTACACACTGTGTCGTAAAATGGACATACGTTTTACGGCTTCGAGGGACGCGGGATAAAATTTGACAAAGCTTTTTTCAAGATCTGCAACAGTTTCGCGCGATAATAAAAACGGAAGAGGTTCATCGCAGAAATCGGCAGAATTGGAGAACTGAAAATCATTCTCCGATGGACATGTGAGGAATGATCAAAAGTCTACACCGTACTTTCTATATGAGCTGGTGTATCGGAAGGTCGTTGTAGGTTTATTCGAGGCTGGTATTTAGCTACGATATAATAACGACATAATAACGGATGAAAAGGTTGTTTGAAAGTTTTCTGGTAAAGGAGAAGAAGAAGAATAAGAAGAAGGCGGCATCCCGCGGTTAGTGTCAACGTTTGACTTTACGAGTTACGAGAGAACTGCCATCGAGGAGAATGGAAGAAAGGCTGAAGAGCGCGGGGGTCCAAGGTACACAATGCCCACCCGCCGGGACGCCCGTCGCGGCGCCCAGCCCCCAGACTCCTGAGCAGGAGTCGAAGATCGGTCCACGGCATTCGTCAGTATACTTTTTCGTTTCTATATTAAACGGTTCAAGTTCAATATACCTGAACTAAAAAGACAAGAAGCCCTGAACTGCACATCAGTTTCACTTCGAAAACCACATCAGTTTCGATTCCAAGACCACACAATAAATTCTCCAAAACGAAAGGAATAAGAAAAAAAATCAATTTCTGGGCACATGACTCTCTGCGGTGAAGAACCCGTCATGCAAGGGTTAAGTAGAACTCCGTTAAATTCAGCGGAAAATAACTAACTCGAGAGTATCGGGGGGCGTCGCGGTACCTTATTGTGGTCTTTCAAGAATACCGCCTAACAATAAGTAACCATGCTGTAAAGGTATTATCTAGCGGATAAAATCCCACTTCAAATAAGTTCTTCTTCTCCTCGAGGAGTTAGCGTGCTGCAGCAGTTGTCTCTTCCCGAGCGAGTAACTTGATCGCGTTATTCGCGCGACAGAACTTCTTAGCCTTTCCCCGTTCCTCCATAGCCCACGTAGCCGAAGGTATAAGGTATAAGGCATAAGGCATAAGGTAGGTAGGCAGGTATATCTATATTGTTTTCCTCGAGGTATAATAAGCGTGAAGGAAGATAGGGGAAGAAGATAAGTATAAAATGGTCTCGGATACCGACGAGCTCCAGGTACGATCGCCGTTCCTCTACCACGTCGAGAGTCCATGCCATATCCAAATAGAGGAAGAAGCCATGGAAACCTGCAGGATAGTAGGATGAGTACGAGGACGAGAATGCCAGGTGACGGCGGCGCCTGGGTTCACATCCATCTTCGTGCCCAGGACGCAGAGCGTCTCAAACTTGGATACAGAAGTAGGTATACTATATATAATTCCGTGGTACCGAAGCTGTTGCTGTTGCTGTTGCTGCTGGTGCTGCTGCAGCCCACCGGAGGAAAAGGAAACCCCAACTGGTTGCTACGTTATTTATTAGTACTCTTCGTTAAGCCTTAGTCCTTCGAGTAGTCACAGGTTCGTTCACATATACGGTTGTATTTTTTTTGTCTTTTTTTTTTGTTTTTTACCTGTTAGGTATGCCTTTCTGTATATCTATGTCTTCCACCAATACATAAAGACTCACGACGATCGCGTCAGGTTCGGTTCGGCCAGCTAGCCAGGAATGGTTAGGGATGACCTGTCACGCGTCCTGACCGTCGTTATCTCACTCTCACCATTGTTTTAATCTACCCAAGCCCGTTGTTTCTTAACCAACGCCGATACCCTTCTTCGGTTGACATCGCGAGACTGAGACGACTGGTAGGTAGATAGGTAGGTAGGTGGGTATCTTTCTCCCGCGCGAGTAGATAAAATCGGCTAGCTTCCAGGGTCATCAGAGAGATTAAATTAAGAGAGGTACCTATATACGTCTGCACATAGATTGATAATACCGCAGCGTCCGACTTTACGACCAGTTAGCAAATCATGTAGATTAGGTGCTGTGACAGTTAAAAGTTCGAACGATTTTTCAAACGACTAACACATTTCGTGGTGAAACTATACAGCAGAACGACACATACACATACATGATTCTTATTTCACATGAGATATTGGTAATTAGAAACGTTATTGGTCCGCAGGTGCATGGATACGCGTGTAGGTATAGGAGTGAATGTTAAGGTTGTAGGGGGACAGCTGCGATAACCGCACGCTTCCCTGGTCCGAGGGGATATGGTGTTATGGCAAGATGGCGTTTTCCATGGCTTGGGGTATTTGTATCAGTGCAGTATATACCGAACCGTCAACGCGTGTTAATTACTTATAAAAAAAATTTTGGGTAACCAGCCGGTAAGTGTGTCCATGAATACCTGGTCCGACCGCGCCCATTCTGGTACACGAATGATCTAAGGAAGCTTTTTAATTACTTGACACGTTTACAACTCCTATAAAGCAATGAATATAGCCGCGTGGTTTTAGAGCCATGGAGAGATACGCAGATAAAACTGATCCCAGAGGTTGTATATCATGTTTACTACCTCCTCATGCACCAGTGTCTCTACATCTTTTCGCCTGAATACTTCCAAGTGATATCCTTTCCCTTATTAAACATCTCCTCCAATTACCATCGACCAGAATCAGAAAGTAAAAGAACGAGGAAGAAGAGGGAACCTCAGCTGCTCTACCTTGTGACGAAAATGTGCGACGGAACGGAACCTGGACCCTGGACCCTGGGTCCTCGGTCCGCGACCTCTTCTAGAGGCGCCAGTGATAGCCGAAGAGATAGCTTGACCAAGCATGGAGTAGATATATCTATATATATATATACATATATACATCAGACTCCGGTGTCTGAGGCCGCAGGGGGCGCCGGCGCCGCCACGTAAAATCTCTGCGTTATGGGCCTTCCTCAGGGTCCGTTGGGTCCGTTGGGCTTCGGCCCCCCACTCGCAACTCCCTTCATCGAACAAACCCTCCTCAAAACTCCCATGGTCTTTGTTTTAACTTTTAGGCACGCCAAGGATCTGTCCAATGATAAATGGAGCCCCGTGTTGAAAAAAAACCAAAAAAACCAAAAAAAAAAAACGGGAATTGGTAAGGCAGGGGGGCCGGAAAGACGATTGTTAAAATGTTGGTGACGCGATCTTCGATTAGGTGGATTCATAAAATTGTAAAATAAAAAGTAAAAAATCAATCTTTAGTACAAATGATCCTTCAGCTGGCTGAAAATGACCATCGAGGTCTTCTTACGACGTGTTTCATTCGAATTCTCTACCCGAGTACCGCAATAGTTTATAGCGCGTATTTCTACGTGACACACACATTGAGGTATTCGTGGCGTGTGTTGGGAGGCATAATTGAATGTTTTGTATAATTAACCTGCGCCATAACTCAACGGCCGTTGCGCCTCTAGCCGGGGGCCAAGCCTTTCCTTCTCCTTAATTTTGCCTCCCTCGCGTACCACGTAAGTACTATATACGTGAATAACACATACCTTTACGTGAATTTTATAACAAAATATATCCGTGCGTATACATTCATATGTGGTCTATTACCGTACACACATGCACCGTGGGTATATAACCACGTATAAAACCTAAGCTAAGTCATTAACTAAAATGCGGGTCAATCGCTCGGGGATTTGAAATAAAATAGGAAACTTTGAATAGGGAAGTTTATTTTTTAACTGAAAAACTAGACATGGACAGATATCTCTTTATGGCATGATATTACCACTGACGATGGTGCGAATAGGAATGAAAAGAATTTCCCTTTTATCGGGCTGCCCATCGATCATAGCCTAACTAGATATAGCTGGGGGTATAAAGCGATCAAATAAATGTTAATTAATTGAAATTCTGTGATCAGGAATGCGAAACTAAATTTGTTGAATATAATAAAAACGCAAATGAAGGAATATGGAGCTCTGGTCAATCGTAAATTCCTGACAGCATGTACATCCCGTAAAGTACTAGTTAACTACAAATTTAAAAGAAATAATTTCGACACTTTCTAACTCAGCTATATGAGAATCCTAAGGATATGGTGAACCTCGGCCTTAAACGACGCTGTAAACTTATTGCTGTTTGGAAAAACGGGTCTTAGGATATCCTCCCCGGTCCACCCCCTAATTCGAGGGCTTTAACAAGCGGTTAATCATTCCCACGAGACTTCGGTCAAACCATGAAGAAGTGCGTCAGTTGCTCCTCTCACTCAGAAAATAAACCTGGACTACGATACTTTGACCATAATCTTTACTGCTCTCGTGTTTAGTCCCACCGATAGGACGAATTCGAAAAATAAAAAAAATGAGATGAAAAAATCTATTAAATCCGTTATCGCAGCACTTTCTTAAATGAGACGAGAGGCCCGATTATTATCGATTTTTCACTTGGGTTTTGAGTAGCTAAAGTGAACGGATAAGAAAAGTACCTATACAGTTCGGTAAGTAATGTGTATATCAGGTCTTTGACGGGTATAAATGTATATAAAAGAGTAAGAACTATGTGGATAAGCATTTTTCACGCGTTAAACTGACCAGTCCTGAAGTATGTATTTATTATAGATGGTCTAAGTGGGTATTTAAATAGCGATATTTTATACGGGGAACCCGTAAGGCCAATAACCTGTCGGGAAATCATACCCTTGTCAAAATAATCGCTAAATTATGGGATGCGCATAGTTTTAACTAGCAGTCCCTACTACCTAAAACATGGTTGGATATTCGAGTCCAGTCGTTGTCAGTCCCGTTTTCTGTGCCTATCTCATCCTCTGATCTGCAGTTTTCTCGTTTCTCAGCTGTAAGGTAGGTAGGTACCCTATATACCTGTTCTTCGAGTTTTGGTATCTGCTGAAATCGCGCGACCTGCACTGCCCTGCATCAGGACCCGGTATTTCCTTTTTTTTTTCTTTTTTTTTTTTCTGTTTCCTTCGCTTCATACATACACGAAGGACACATCGCATAAATTACCGGAGCAGTTTTTTTCTCAAGATGAAGAGACAGAACAGAATTACGTTCTCCTCCTCTTTGACAAAGTTCATATTTCACTCTTAATTTTCTACCAAATCGCATAATCTGCACCGGATACCGCAGAGCGGTCCGGGATTCTTCGTTAGCTCTTCGCCATAGTCCCTCAGTCCTCAGTTCTGACTTTTGACTCCTGATTCTTTCGGAGCCCGCGAGCCTTTCGGACTAATAACTTACCGAGACTGGATACTTTAATTATAGACTAGAGCTATGCGTTTACAGAATGAAGAGTCGGCGTGTAAGTCTCTCCTTCAGTCTGTGGCTGGTGGAGGGATAGAAGCTACTTATATTTGACTACCTGACATCGAAATGCGTGCATAGAGTGTAAAATTAATTTCAAAACTAGTTTTCATTCCTCATCTTATTCACGTTTCTATATATGTAGTATAATACGATGCAGAATATTGTGCGTTAAACTTCGGTCCTATTATATCGATCCCAAGTTTCCTGAAGACCCTTAGGTATAAGGTGAAATTTAACGTGTTCGTGAGCGAGTGTATTATCGTTCAAGAATTATTTCAAATTCTTAGAGTGAACCTTTAATTTACGATCTTTTGACACGTATTCGAACTACCCTGCAGGCGGTTTTAATACCGTGTATAAAAATCCTCTAAAGATTGTTATAGTCAACATCGAGATTGCGTAGGTTCAAGGGGAATAAAGATCGTCGTAAGATAGATGAGGAACAAAATTATACAAAACGACAGAAATGACGACATAGTCGATTCACCATGGAAATTATACCACCCAAATTACACATTACCCAATAAAAGTAGGTATACACACATGAGGCAGTCTATCATCACCTGACTGATCATTTGTCGTCCTCTCACCTCGCTGATAGTTCGAAAGCATAGAGTCAGATCGGTATAAGTCGACAGTTACCGATTGTACAATCGTTCCCATCAGCAGTAAAGAGACTCTCTAGTATCGGAATCACTGAGTTTTTTCACAAGGAACAGAGTGGTGTACGGCAATAGTACATTGTGTATCAACGGCGCAAAAAACTACATTGCGAGTGTGCTGCATGCACACTCGCCAAAATAGCCTTGCGCCCGTGATGCACACGATATTTTTCTCAACATCTGCTCTGCATAAACGCCTCCGTTGAGACCGAGTGAGCGGGCGAAAAACAGGACTTTGCGCCCGCTCAAGAGGTCACAAAGGGGCATTTTCGGAACAGGCGTGAAGAAAATTACATTTCATTGAAGTTCAGTTGGTGAACAGTCCAATTGAAGATCGTCTAGTGTTCTAGAGTTGAATAATTAGAGCCCTCAAAATAATTGGCGTAAGAATAAAGTTCGACGTTCGGTTTGTTCGGAATGAAAGTGGGATATAAAAATGTGCAAAAAAGTGTGTTCCTCTTTGAATATCGGTAATAAATATTGTATCCATGGCAAAGATGCGAGAATATATAGTAATATGCGGTAAAGGTGGAGACGGAGGGGCGCTACTTATGCCGTCAGCGGTAATGACGGGGTGTGTTTGGGTTGTTTGCTTAGGGAACAGATTAGTGAATGAATCCACAGGTGGGCGCCATCCGTCACGCGGTAGATCGCCTGCTTGGCCGGTCGCCCGGTCGACCGGTCGACCCCGCCTTCGTTGGTCCGCTGGTTCTCTTCAGCATAAACGTGGTTCCACACTCAAATACGAATTCGTTGGTCGCGCGCGCCCCGAACTATAGATACGAGCTATTTGAGGTCGTTCCTAAAGCTATAAGGACCAATGTGTCCCATAAAAGCCCGTGCGACACTCGCCCCTTCGAAACTAAGATCGAAAGACGAAGAGAAGAAAAAGAGAAAAAGAAAAAAAAAGGGAGGAGAAAAATCTATATACACGTACCCAAGAAACTCCAAACTCTCAAAGCCGCAGCTGCTGACAGCGTTGACTCCGCGCTGGACAGTTGCCTACTACTAGCATATCTATCATCGCCTCTTTCACCAGGCTAATTGTTGGATACAGTTAATAATGGGTGGTTCACTCCAGACGGGCACCTCGCGCGAAAAGGGAAAAATATACCAATTATACGGTCCGGTATAACCGAGAGATTCGTTAATCGTTAGTCGATTTATTTTTCATCCTTTTTTACGCGCCCAACATATACGCCCGATTTTTTACGCTCCTTGTGCAATTTACGGACGATTAAAGCGCCCGATCGACGATTTAAAGTCTCTAAGTAAATCTGCGCTTTTCCGGTCTTACCTCGAACATGAGAATTCGCAATTATATCCCAGCCCCATCCGATGGTAGCACCTTTTACCCCGCATTTGAGGGGCGCAGGTTGAGGTACCGATATGATAAAGTGCCACGAAGATTGGCAGACCACCGGAGCAATGCTTGAACTAATAGCAGTGATCAGCGTTACTGGTCCAGCCCGGTTGTTGAGCCTGGTTTGAGCCCCCTGTTATAACTTGCAGGGAATTTACCCCGACCATTTCTGTTCTTTTTTGTTTTTATTATCATTATTTTTTTCTCTTCTTCTTCTTCTTCTTCTTCTTCTGTTTCATCTTTCCCTTCTCTTTCTCGAGCTTATAGATTGATGGATGTTTACCAAACTAACTGGCCATAGTTGCCTTCCAACTTGCTGAGCACGGCTCGACGATATTTTGCCTCGGGTTAAAACCACACCATATTATTATTTAGCCCCTGGTTTGTTTAAGGCGGTTTCACGCTCTTGCGGTTATTATAATTGATCATATCTGATATTCAATCATCATCGCTTAATTTTATCGGGAAAATAAATCGGCAGATATTTCCCTAGAAAATATATATTATTTGCCGATTATGTATCGGTGCGATAAAACCATCAATAATTATTATACTATTATACTATTATACCTTGTTTGTTATACCTACTCAAGGTGCAACGGCATTTTAACCGGTATCTTCCTATACCTTATATATATATCGATGTAAGTACATAAGTACCTACGTACCTACGTACACCAACCAACTATATGAGTTTCAGACAGAGTAATTATAGCCGCATTATTATAACGTCACTGGCGATACATCACCCCGGTATCATGCATACATGCATATATATATATGTATATCTACGTATGACCGTGATAAGCGGCGAAAGGCGGTTTAAATTATACGAATATATACCTTGTATGCCAGTTATATTATTAACTGTGTACAGTGTCCCTCAAATATTGTTATTTCTAAATATTCATTTCTTTACATTTTTCCGAATCGATTTTCTGTGAATGGGAGAATAAATTTTGCCAATTTTTTTTTTTATTTTTTTTTTCCCAACTCGTCTGGATTTTGTATTCGTTCGAAATTTTATAATCGAATAAAACCGTCCGAGTATCAAAGAATGTTTATTTCAATATTCAGCGGGGGTTCATGGCCTGTCCATAGAGATACGCGCTGCACAGTTGGGTTTGGTTTTGTTCGGTATATGGTTTGGGCGCCAACAGGTTTCGGAGGTAAATGCGGGTGGGCTGGTATGCCGATCTGCCTCTCTCTTACCCGATCCCCAGGGAATCTGAGTAATTCCCTGGTCATTGTATTTAATTAATGAAAGAAAAATTTCGTAACTCGAGATGCAGACACGCGGAATTTATATTCATTCAATTTACGCGTGTAGAAAATCGGTGTGTTGCAGCGCTGGCTGTTTCAAAACTATGAAAATATCATTCATACGCGATCGCGTAGTACCTACCCACCTAGACAATAGTTCGAAACTATGTAACAATCTTTTGATCTTTGAGCGTGAAACTTTTATTTTACCATATCGAATGCCGCCTTTATCTTTCGGACTGTATAGCAGAACGATTAATAATTCAAGCACGGTACCGATCGACCGTACCGGATCGGACCGGACCCGGACCATACCGTACGGCCGGGGCCCCGCGTCCGTCTATCCGCTGGCGGTGAGTTTATACGCAGTATATAATACGTACGCACACGCGTACATCGTTTTATATACTATATAGTTATGCGAGTATGTAGTATAGGAGAAACGAAAGAGTAAAGAGGAGAGTATCGTGTAAACGATAAATCACGATAAATACGTTTACCCAAGCCATTATAAAAGCCGGTAGAGAGAAGAGGGAAGACCCAAGAACCACCGGTCAAACCTCAGCGGGGTGACCACCGCGAGATGCTACAGGACGCGGTTCTTCTAGTCGACTTACAATCACTTAAGCGAACCTTTAACTACTACCTTCCCGCGGCCCTCGTGCGGGTTGTTTAAATTGATTTATACATCGCGTTATCTACATATTTTATTTTTAACAACGCGAAAAATCATAACTAGGTATACATACAGAAATATTCAACGTTATTTCAATACGAGGAGATCCGCGGATCTTTAAATACTCGTAAAAAATCATAAAATCCTTGCAGCTATTATTTTTCTTTATTTTCGCCTCTATATCCACTAAATTTTCGTTCATTAAATTTTTTTCTTTTTGTTTTACGAGTGTTTATAGCCCGAGCATATTACGTCATCGTTCATTAATTGGGCGCCGATATATTCCCGAGTATATCGTATATATATATATATACTGGTTCCAATAGATCACCTTCCTGTAAACTCGTCCCTCCGCAGTACAACATACATACTTAATAGAAAGTTTTAAACAGCCCACGATCATTTCTATATATTGCGGTTGATTTCTAATGAGGAATTATTACGCCGATAGAATTATTTAACAGGCGGTGTCTGTCTGTCCAAACACACAACGTCAGTATGTAATAGTACGTACTGCCTATTATACCGTCTATACTACTTCTATTATCTTATTGCCGCCTTTTTAAAACTAATCGATATTCCAATTGCTGCCTCGTCCATTCGATCAAAGACAGCGATTGACGATAAAACAAACATAATTATCGGCGTGTAGAATTTAGACGATTTTTTTATTCACTAAATCAGCGCATTCCAAGGAATACGAAGAATTATAATATACCTACCAGAGAATCAAGGAGAGAGAGAGAGAGCGAAGAAAAAAGGAGAAAATGAGGGACAGAACGAGTAGGTAGATATCGGGCCCTACGGGGGGCTCATAATTGCTGACCCTGAAGAGCTGCAGCCCCATGGGGCCCACCTCTGTTTGTTTTATTCCCTAGTTAAACAAACCCGAGATCTACGGCCAATATATGATAATATTTGATCCTGAGAAGTATCCCGCGCGATATGTTACATCCTATACGACGTTCCCACTCTTCTCCTCGGCCAGTTATACACTCTTCCTAACTTCCTTCCTTCCTCATCTCATCTACATCGAACCCTTTCCTCTCCTTTCCTTATTCCTTTCGTTCCATTTCCTTTCTTCTCTAATTACAGATATTGATATACAAGAACACGGACGGGGCCTGAGTTGAACCGCGGTGGAAGCTTTTGCCACGTCTCATCACTTATGGATCGCATTTATTCAAATTCCGTTCTCGTCCTGTGATTAATATTCCTCGTTATGGAAACTTAGCTACCAGAGACCGGGCGCAGCCTGTATATAAGTATAGTCTCATATGCAGCCGTAATTATATCGCTATACCTACCTACGTGTATTTGTTTCTTGATAAAATATGTATTTCGATTTTTTCACCTAATTTTACAGTTTTTATATCGAGGATTTTAGGATCGTTCCGAATATACGAATCCGAATAATACGAAAAGAACGAATTGAGTAATGAAGAAATCGAGCTACCTGCTGCAGATCGTAAGATATAGTCAAGTTTTAACAGAATTGCAAAGTCATTCTTCGGGTCTTGACTTTTGACGTTTCTTTTAACGAGGTGTTCGTTACAGCGTGCGGGTATGGGTATAGGAGAGACACGAAGAGTTGAATGAAGACGTAAAATATACGATGCTCAAACTTGAAAGAAGCTTTTTTCTTCTTCTTTTTTCAATTTTTTTTTTCTAGACCTAATACTGACCTGGGTCAACGGTCTTCTTCGAAGTTAATTAGGCCAGAATTTTTTACGGTCATTATACTAATCGTACAATTTTTTACCTCATTCTACACTCTATAAGAGTATATAACTTAGGTAATTTATCGAAGAAGGTTTAAACAAAAAAAAAAATCATGGAGAGCGTGATCGTTTAATTTTTCCACCTTGTCGTAATTCAACGGAAGATATTAGTATCTCTTCTTTATTTTTCGATACGATGTAATTCAGGCGGCTTTTTCGAAGTAACATTAGAAATTTCAGCTCTAATAAGTAAAGTCGCTAGTTCAGACCCGAAGGAAATAGCGTTATCAGTATAGGTATTATGCCGCGACCGTATTTCAACTAGATAACTTAACTAGAGGCAACAGGTCGCTGCGAATGTATCTAATAGGCATTATCTAAATGAGCTCAAAACGAGGTGAGTAATTAATTTTCTAGATTACATACGTATATCGAGCCTGTCGTATAAGGACTACACTTTCTTATATACATAGGTATGACTGAATATGCATTCAGCCTTGGAAATAGGCCGCAATTTCACATACACAAGGTGACTTTTTTAATTTTTTCTATTTTATTTTTTATTTTTTCAAATTAGACGATTTTTATCGCCAATTTGAATTTCGGGACTTACAGTCGCAGTAATCATTCAACATTTTTGGATTTGCAGCGTAGGTATGTCTTCGTAATTTGACTTTTTTTTTCAAATCGTACGATGTTTATCGCCGATTTAAATTTTCGAACATGTTATATTCGAATATGTAAATTCATTACATTATATAAATTTCGATGATTCAATGTGTATGTCAGTTACTTCTTCAATGCATATATCGCGTCATGAATCACACATCGACTTTTTATTCTGGGTAAAAGAACGTAAAAAACAAAATATGATTTAATAAACACCAAAAACTCACCTCAGTATCGATTTTCTTTATTTCCGCGTCGTCCTCGTCCACCTCGAAGTACAATTCTGTAGAAGTAACAGAGATGATACCAGGAGCGACGATTCCTGGAGCGATCAGTTTGCCCTTTGTACTGATGTTCACCGGACCTAAGAATGAATAAGAGACATTGAATATTGGTCAAATTCATTGGAGTTCTCTTTCAATGAATATCAATAATATCGATTCATTGCTTTGTAGAATTCATTCGACTCACCAGTCAGATCATTGTCCAGATCTCTATCGTCGGAGAGTAATTCATTGTCATCCATGAGGTCTGCGGATGGAATTTGTTGCTGATGAGCCCTAGAGGCAGCAAGATGAGCATGAAACTCTTCTCTAGCTTGAAGAATCGCGTCTTCTGGTGCTCCGTGCTCTAGAGCTGCCTTAAGAGTTGCTTCGGGATGACTAGAGCCCAGAGGATTATGCACAAAGCGTTTACGCCTCCGTGCATCATCCTCCCATGCATCAAGTTTCCAGAATTCTGCCATTCTAAGAAATGCATAAATGAGTTAGGGGACAATTTCGCTTTTACAAAATCGCTCATACTATATTGAGGAACTTGAGAAAGAGATTTGGGTATATTTATTATTGCACCAACCTCGCTGCCATCGGATCCATGTAGCCCCATGCGCCGTGTTTATTTGAAAGTATATTACGGACTTTTTCAAGAACTCGACTGGCGATGACATTATCTCGTCTTCTCGCCGCTGTGATCAGATGATCACACATTCGTTCCTCTTCTCGACGATCGAGCAAAGTTTGAGCACACTGTGACTGAAAGATCAATAAACTTTGTCAGTTTTTTTTTCTCTTCTTTTTTTCACAAGTTGGTTTATGTTAGATGGATTCGCGTTAGGCAGTGAATTGCAGACATTAAAATAGAACTCTGAAAAAATGTCGTGAGAAAGAGATAATTTAAGACTTTTTTATTGCTCCAGGAAGTGATAAAATCCATTGACTAATTCGAAAATGTTGAAAAAATAAAATAAAAAATAAATGATATAAAATTTCTTGTGATTATCGACGCAAAATAGGTACTTAATTTACTTACTTCAAAATCAGCGTGCTTCAATACATCATCAGCTCGCATTCTATTCAGGATGAATTCTGCCTCATTTGCAACACGTACTATGTGATCCTTCATGGCATGGGAGAGCAATCTATGAATATTAATATAAATATAAATATAACAACAATGTTTAGCGTCTTTTGTATCAGAGATAAATTCAGTGAAATTATCTTTCACCGTTAATTTGAATATTTGCTTACCGTCCTTCATTGATAAGCTCGATAAAAGCCAGTCCAGCGTGTTTTTGCAAAGAATTTTGCCACTCTTGGGAGCACAGCAGCATGACGAGTTCAACGACTGAGTTGCTGTTCTTGAAAGTTGTCAATCCTAATGAAAAGTAAATTTATATTGAGGATTTAAATTTATAGAACTTGTTGAACAGACACTGGTTTATCGCTCTGTTCAGTGTTGGAAGAAGGGTGCATCTTAATGTACTTTTACTGTCATTCGTAGCATGTTTTGAATCTCAATATACTATGGCCAGACATCCAACTTACATTAGTTGCATACTAATGGGAGATGCTGACGTTATACAAGAATACCTCGTGACATTAAACTGAGCATAACTTCTCACCCGAATAACATGAATTAGGAATGATTCTACAGCCATAAATCACCCATTTTTACACCCGTATTCTTTACTCTCAATAAGAATGACTCATTTTTATTCAGATCTATGCAAGTTTGACAAAAAAAAAATAATAATCTAGCGGTAAAGCAACTCAATTAACTGGTAATCAAGGTCCACGTACCTTTTCCTTCCATTAAGAGTTCTTGTCCGTGAGAGCCAACAAGGGTTTTAGACAAGAAGGGAGCAAAATCGACCATAATTTCTCTGAGGAGCGGGCAGACCGAGCCCAAAGCCATTTCAAGTTTTTGAGTAAGCGATGCTTCCCGTGAAGGTGTGGGCACTGGAAGATGATCTACAAGTCCCTTGATTGGGAGATCGTCAGGTCTTGCAGATGTCGCCGTCATTACTAGTCTGTCCGGTACTCGTACTACGGATATTTCTGCCGTTGGTTTTTCACCGCGTTCTGTATTGGCCAGCATTTCCTGGTCTAGAACGTTGCCTTCGTTGTCTGGAATGTCTCCTGGGTAAAAGAAGGGAATATAAAAGTTAGAAGGCTGCAAAAGAGAAATATTCTTTGAAAATCTGTTGAAGATGATCCACCTACCTCGTGAGTGAGCAATATTGTGAATATTGCGGGGATCCTCTCTTGGATTAGAAGTAGAAATTGAATCACCATCTTCGTTGAGATTTACGTCTGTCCAAGCATCCTCGGATGAATTAAGCTTGTTTTCATTATCGGTAGTAGCTTCTGACGGGCTAGGATCAGCCGTGAGATTGCTTTGGTGTATCGTTTCTTCGCTTGAGTCATTGCTCTGATAAAAAAATGAGTAGGGTTTGATTTAATTTGAGTTTAATCTAGTAGAAAAGAGAAGAATTATCTCTTGACTGTATAGATCTTCTTGGGAATTGGGCCTGAAAATTGCGTTTGAAACTGAATTGAAGACACAGGAGGGAATTGGAATCTTGAAAGTGAAAGTTAGCTGATATTGAATAATTATAAAATTTATATAAAGCATAAATATGGTCATATTATTATATCGCTAGTAGATAATCTAATTTTATTTCTTACGATCATTCGTCTAAAACTGTTTCATGTATTATCAAAGTCTATGATATAGTCAATAAGAAAATTTCACTCAAATACTATATAGTATAATATAGACAAATAACATGCGATTAGTAATACACATTTCACACAGAATCGTTAGTTAAACATAAAATGAGTAAAGCACTTCAAAACTATAAGCCTGCAGTAGGAAGAACTTACTTTTTTCATAAATTTGTGTACATGTGTGTGTAGTAATATAATTATGTAATACATATGACGCTGCAATTTCATCTCCGTACAATACCTCCGTGCAAAATTTCTTTTTTATTTAATACAAGAATTATGAATATCTGATAATTGCACCTGAATTCAGTTCAAATTCAATTGTTAATGTAAATATCATCGCCGCGGTATGAAGATTGATCAAAAACGTCCATCTTTCATAGAAAGATAATCGAAGCAAATTTTATACCTTCATATTTCGTGGGACTGGTTCAGGTCTTGGAGCATAGCCAAGCGTAGAATCAGGTGAGGTGTAATTATCCTCCAGGATAGTCCGTGACCGAGGTACGCCACTATGACCTCCCTTCAGAACCGGTAGTTAGTACGCATAGCAATGCAAGCAAAGGAAGTTATCAGATAAGTTAAAGAAAAAGGTTGCAGTACATGCTTAAGTAGATAGACTGCAGTTCTCCAATACGCAAAATGACTTTGTACATTGTTTCAGTTTTTTTTTCTCACGCCCGAATCTGTTACCCTCTGCCCAGTGTAACTAACAATTCATTACACATCCATATCATACCATTCTACACAAAAAATGCTGTGTAAATTAATTGGAACAATAATATATATATTCTAACTAATGAAAGATTGTACCCACACAGCACACATGTCCAATAGATGTTCATAGGAATCATTGAATGCCCATGAATATTGTATGAACATTTATCGGACATGTGTGCTGTGTGGGTAATGATAATTATTATGTACTTTGTAATCTAGAATTCTCAATGAACTATTGTACATTATAGAATATTACCTATATGGCTACTTCTCTCTTTGAAATTCCGAATCCTATTGTTAAATACATACATTGCTATAATAATTTACTATTTCTTTCAATAAACGATCAATATTATGTACCAGGCAATGCGAGCCATATTATATGGAAAATTGTATGTTAGAAGAATAGAATCTCTCTACAGCTACTATTACTTGTTCAAATCTGCTTCTAATTATATATTAGTATAATTTGTGGAAATATAATGATTTTACAAAATTCTAACACATATTATAACATGAAACTGTCGAGGAGTGTAAAGCCTCTTGCAATATATCTTCATCACAAAAGTGACGAATGAAGTTAAGAAGAGGGAAGGAATTTCATATTGTGAAATTGAATTAATATACAAATCGGTCACAATCTGATATGTAAATATGTTTTCTATCAAATTATTGTCCATGCAACTGCGAAAATTAATCTGTGCGTTATATATATATATATATATATATATATATATATATATATATGTAATAAATATATGTGAGTAACAACATTTTTATAGTTAAGAAAATGAAGAACATAGTTGATGCAAATAATGCAATATTCTTGTCTCAACGGGTGTTAATGTATCTATTAATTCATCAATCGGAATTACCTTGATAGACGGAGGACCGCTAGAGGAGACTTCGTGGTCTGCCAATATGGAAGAATTATTTTCACCGACAATTATAACTTCGTATTCCCCATCATCTTGGGAACCAGATTGGCTCATGACGCCACCACTTCCTACAATACATTTATTGGATTAGATCACTAGTAGATAATCTTTGAATATTCACATCAATCTCGGGGATATAATATGGGGATCATTTTTCCATGCTATAACTGTTTGACGTTCATCATTCAATCACATGAACAAATATAAATACATACAAGATCAAGGAGATTCCTATCTTTGCTCAAGGTAAGCCGTACATATTGATCACGTTAGTTAAATTCAAAGCATGAAAGCCCCAAAGCAATATGAATCTCAGTAATATGGATAACTAAGTCTGTATAGGTACTCAATGAAATTCGTTCATTTATTTCGAGATGAGTTGGTGTTAATTTTCATAGCTCAATCAAAGTACATAGTTATATTTATTAACAGACTGAAACACCACCAATACGATAGTTCTAGCATACCTAGGTCCAGGATGAAAATAACACATGCAGCGTATCACCCAATTATAATTGATGAGCTTAACTAGAGTGGATATATTTAAAAATAATCATGCCCATGCTGTTACATAAATGAATAAAATTCAACTTACATTGATTGAAAGAAAATTGAAATATTCTACGGGATCAGTAGAATGCATGGTAAAGTGTTAAAACTACTCGTTTAACGGATGTACACATCACATTGAAAGTGAAAATTTGGTATGAGGGTGGAGCATACCATGTTTGATCAACGATAAGCTGTTTTTGAATAAATATGAATTACATTAAGTTGAAAAAAATTGGCTCAGAGACTGCTGTTGGGTATTTCTATTTCATCAGAGTTTCATCGATTATTATTTTAGTTTCAAAGAGAATGGAAGCGGCGAAATTGACCACGAATTTATTTTATGTACATTTCACTACACTACACAATTAACAACACAGAGATTTAATCGAAAACGTGCAACTTTCAGCGGGATTCAATCCTGTACAAAGTGGCAATCGCTCTAATTATCAACTTTAGACAAATCAAGAAAGGGAATTAATAAGTAATCAAAGCATTAATTAACCGGAGAGATTATTGTTCAGTTTCAGAATTTTCTAACGCATTTCTGGATATATTTTGAGGTCTTCATATTTCTGACAGAGAGGAGAGACTAGATTTCCGTAATGCTCATTAATCTTGATTGGCATATTATTGTAATTCAAACTTCGGTAAATTCATTGTAATTTTTGTTTTATCTCGAATGCTAAATGGTGGATAATTTGACTGGTGAAAATCAACATTAGCATCAAGCCGTAATAATATCGTTGCAGTTTTCTATCAAAGGGTATAATTAGCGCGACTACGATAGCTGGTATACTTAATAAGCGAAGATAAAAATCAATATCAACAAAATCGTGAACAATAAGTATAAATAATAATAATAGTAATAATACAAAATGAAAATTCATTCCGTACTTTGAGGGAGCGAACTAGCAGTTCAAGGAATATGTTCGAGCAATTACCTTGCAGACCGACACCAGAATTTCTATGATAGAGATTTCGGGGCTGATCGATATGCTTTTGAAGCGTATGATGGTGATTGTTGTTATTGTGATGATGGTAATGATGATGATGATGGAAGTTATAGTTATTCGAATGATGATTGGAATGATTATTGTGATTATTTGGGAGATAATAGCTGGATGGGGGCTGGCGACTAGTGTGCCTGGCAGCCGGTGGTAGTGGGTGCTGGTGGTGGTGCTGGCTGGTGTGGTGGTTGGCATTGGCGTTGGGGTGAGACCCCGGGAGGAACTGAGGGTACACATGGTGAGACCACTGTGGAAACAGTGGTCGCCCTCCTCCACCACCACTCCCATCTGCTGCGGAACCACATTTTCCACCTTTACTTAATCATTCATCCTTTTCAAGCTATATGCTAATGTTTCATTCTACCATATGAGAGACAGCGCTCAAATCATGTTCAACTCAATTTGGCATGATGATAGCGTGACGGAAAATCAATTTTTTCATCCAAAATCAAATTGAATAATGAAAGGTCAATTTTTTCATTTATATCTTCGAATAGGAATGAAAATTGGACTTTCTACCGAAAATTTTGACACTGCAAAATATGAATGATGAAAATTAAAATGAAATTAACGTTGAATGAAAGGCAAAAAAAAGGGAGAAAATAAAACCGTTATGATAAAATCAATCGAAAATTTTACTTTATATTGATTAAAATTAGGTAAGTCTTTCCTAAGGATTCGGTGATTGTAGTATATATTGTTTTATTAGGACTATGATTTGCAACTGTAATATGATAAAATTAAATAATTAGTTTCACTGAAATTGATGACAGCTGATGATGTTATGGAGTAATGAATAGTAAGATTCTAAAATATAAATAAGTGCAGACACATTCGACAAACATCAAAACTCTCACTGTCAGATACAGATAAGAAGATAATATCTACACCAGTGCAACCACGCATGCTTTTCTACCAGTTTGGGAGTAGAGTGCTAATGTGTGATGTTTATTTATCACTAGTGCGACCGTGAACATATGTCTTATACTAAGAACTATTGTCTTTCTATAAGCATGTTGAATGCTTCTATCCAATTAATGGGTAAAATAGATTATTTTTCTCTTCAGTCGACGAGGAAACTCGTTCTCAATTCTACTTTTTGTTGTCTGTACTAACATGCTGTTCTTACAGATAACAAAATTCTTAACTATATAATAACTTGGGAAAATTGATTTCAAACGCATTAAGATATCGTTCATTTATTCATTTAGTCGATGTTATTGGATATTGAACATTTATCACATAAATTGGGTATGTGCAATGTATTAGTTTAAGGCACGTGTAATACTATAATGTGATTATATATATTAGAAAATGTTATAATAGACTTATGTGTCAATATTTGTGTCGATTCTGATCGAGGAATAATAAATAAGATAAAACTATAAGTATTTAGTCTACACATATCATAATATCTGAACTACTGATTGTTGCTCTGCTGTGCTTGCATTGGTGGAAAGTTGTATGATACATGCGTTTACAATAATTGTAATCATGCTGTATTTTTAAAGTGACCGAAATAGAAGTAAACAAACCTGATAACTATAACAAGTTCTCTTAACAGGATATATTTAATCTAAATAGGATATTATGGTTTTTATCTGACACGTAAGAGTTTTGATTAAAAATAATTAACTAAATATTTATTCAGTATTACTTGTTCACCTCGCTTAAAATGATTCACATCACGATGTTTTTATCATTATTATGTTATGTTATGTTATATTAATGAATTTCGATATGAATATATAAATTCTTGGTTTTAAATAATAAAACAAGGAGAGGATATAATATGCGGTAAGTTTATCAAACGATAAATGTATATTATGTATTAATAATGTAGCATTTGATTATTAAAAGCCACTGGTTTGAATGTTACGCATTGCAGACGCAGTGTGACATTAGCATATTATGTATTAACAATTATTATTTATTTTAGTTACTCGAGTTTATTATGTTAAAAACTATCCATTATAAACAGATTTGTGAAAGTTGAGTTAGACTTCTCTCAATTATTGGGACGAACCGTTAATGCTAATGAATTCTGACGGAAGAGACTCACCTGACGGACTTCCTGTCCTAAGATTTGTCCCATTTGTCTGAATCGTTTGAACTGGACTTGGCGGTCGTTGCGGGATAGGCGGTTCCAAAATATCTCTATATTTAGAGACCATTAGTACAGAGATGAAGTAAACTATAGCCAGGGACAGAAACTGAGCCTGCTTGGTTTCTTCCTGCAATAAGAAATAAAGACATGCGATGTTTAACAATTATCGACTAAAATTAATGGCGCATTACTGATCCAACGTTAAAATACTAAATGTAAAGTTTGCTTACAACATCTCTGTATATAACAGCTCTCAGCCGATTCACATCCATATCCTGCAACAACTTTTCAGGATCTTTGACGGGACTCAGTTGACTTGCTAAATTGTCAACGATATTCTGAAAAACGTATAACGTTATGAGTTCAAATAATGTTACGTCAATTTCTGAGGTGATTAGAATTCTCACAACATACCTTGGGGGATGTCTGAGCTCCTCTTATGAGAGATTGTATGTGCTGTGATTTATTACTAGAACCAATCTGTCGACCTAACATGCTGTAAGGTCTGCCACGTTCTTTACACTCTAAGCAGTTTCTAACGGCACATGTACAGACCTAAACAAGCGATATATGTTAGATAATTAATAATTATGAATAAAAAATGAATGAAAAATTTACACCTACTATGACGTGTGATCATCAGACTATTCTATGATACTGATCGAGTTTGAAGCCCTATAAATCTATTACGTTACCTTATTCAATTTTTTAATACATTTCTAAGCTATTTGGATACTCAAAAATTCACAGTAATATGCTAATTGGGTTTATTTTTAATAATATACTCTTCTTTTAATGATTATATCAATAGAAAAATTACTATTTTCTGCTACAGATCAATCAATATTGCACATAGAGTTAGCTGCGTTTAAAATTCAGCTGAGTATATGCGCTATGACCTGTTTGGAGATGGAGCTACATGTGTTTGATAATCAACGTGTTATTTTTCATGATAAGAATATTAATTGTTAGATAGCGAAGAACGTGTGTATTGAAATTTTGTTTCAAAGGTAAAAAGATAATTGAAAATGATAAATGGATAAATAAATACAAACCAATCGTAAGCATTGTCGTAGAATTCCACCGCTGGACATATTTTTTTCTGCTTCTAGTTCTCCAAAATTTAATGAACTAGCGAAAATGAGTACGTCGGCCATATTGACTAGTCTTTGCAGAAAGGAAACAGCTACCTCAATTGGCATACCCTGAGTCGGCTCTATTACATCCAGTTCGCTCTGAGAGAATTATATTTATTAATCATTTAAAAATGAAACAAATTATATCTTCTAAATTATCTTTTCAAATATCTAGGTATATCTTGTACAAATTATATTACATACTTCAATCCAAGACATAAGTAATAAGTAATAACTATGCGGCTACTATGTTATTCAAGTATCAAAAAAATGCAAGATACAGGAGGTAAAAATTGTCCATAAAAAGATTGTGGACTTTGTAATGTTTGTATTGAAAGACGAACACGTTCATACTCACGTTCGGTGAAGTAGCAGATGCCAATAAAGGGAGAAGACCTCCGCAAGCTATTATAAGATTGTCAGCAAGTTGGGAGATTAAGTGTACAGTATTGACAACGAATATAGCATTCTCACTGCTGTTAACGAAGTCTAACACTGACTTTGTAGAGTGGCTATGAAAGTCAAAAAGTGGAAATAATTAATCGCTATTCATAAATAAAAAAGCTTCCTCTCCGTTTGTACCTACCTCCTCCACACTTGAATATCAGTTTCGAGAGAAAACAAAACGTCTGAGAGCAATCTCTGGTGTATATAGGACCATTTGAACTCTGGTATCCTGAATGGTGGCCGGGTAGGACCTGGACTAAACATCGGCCTTGTTGAAGGATTTCCTTGCTTAGCTCGCTTGGACTCTGTGGACGTGAAATAATGGTTTAGAATTTTGTCATTAACGAATTATAAAGACTAGAATTATCTCATATTACACACCAAAATGATTTGGGTCAACTTGTGTCGATGTGGAGGCACTCCTTGGTCGCTTTTGAGGTGAGGACATCTTGCGCAAGGGAATAGGCAACGAGGGAGCATCGTCCAGACCCCCGTCCCCGATAGTCTCAGAGGTAACAATTGGCAGGCTTGATCTGCGATGAGCATCTATGTGATCTGAAGTTAAGTTATTGGACAACTGATCGTCCGTCGCGATAGTTTTAGAGCTAACAATTTGAGGCACACCTATTGGTAAATTTTTTGTTGCATCACAGACCGTAGATATTGTTGGAATTTGCTGTTTAGGATTTGGCACTTGAGTCACATTACCTACAGAACTTTGAACATCACTATTATTAGAAAGACTATCTTCTATTTCTATCGTTTCAGTCCTCACTGGAATGTCTGTATTATCACTTATGCTAATAGAAACATTGGACGGTTCTCCTGAATGTTTATCATTTACCTCTTCCTCTTCTTCCTCTTCTTCTTCTTCGTCTTCTTCCTCTTCTTCGTCTTCTTCGTCTTCTTCTTCGTTGCCATTATTATTACCATTAATAACAGCACTTTTATCTTCTACTACAGAGTCCACAGCGCTATCCCCGTTACTTAACTCACTATTTCCTACCGATTCCAAATCGTTACCCTCTACATCTACTGTATCTTTACACCCTTCGGACTTCTCTATTACACTAGTTGAGCAAATAAGACTTTTTACATTTTCAGAATTCTCTGTCTTCTCTTCTTCGTCAGTCTTAACGCCAACGCTGCTACTATCCTTAAGTGTTTCTTCTTTGACAACATTTTTCTCATCAATTTCTCTACTTTCGACCCCATTGTCTTCAGTTACGACTGAATTATCCTTATTCTCATCTAACTTTGGGCTAACTTTTACCTCCTCATTTTCTAAAACCTCTTCACGATCTTCCTTTGAGAGTTTCTCCATATTCTCATCCTCGATTTTCACTTCAGAATCAACAGTGGAATCAGATTTCAGTTCTACAGTGGTATTTGTGTCTTCTGTCGACGAAATAGCCAACGAATCTTCATCAGTTGCTATGGGTTCTTGGATTGTATCAAGAACTGCAGCAGTCTCTACCGGGACTTCCTCAACTGTTTTTTCTGCAGGGGAATTGTCTTCAGATTCGATATTTTCTTCTACAACATCAACACTCTCTTCGACCTCTGTCGTCGTTTCAATTTCTTTCGCACTCGGCTCTTCGGATTTAATTTCAGGCTCAATTTCAGGCTGCTTAGTATCTTCCTCTGTTTCTTTTATAGAAACCTTGGACTCTACATCTTCCACAGTTTCAGTATCTGCATCCTTTGTTGCAGTCTCATCGACTTGTTCTTCAATCACTAAGGCTTCAGTTTCACCTTGTGTTTCCTGGGCAATAGTTAAAGTATCTTTCCTAGTTTCTTGCATCATTGAATCGGGACTGGAGCTTTCAATTTTGTGAACATCGCTGTATAAATCACTAGAACTCTCGATAGAAATGACTTCGCTCGTCTCGTGCGTTGTAGGTAAAGAAATAGGCTCGCTGTTTGCCTCCTCAAGAATGGTCGGAGTATCAGAATTATTTTCACGAGCAGTTGTTGGAGTTTCAGGTTTATCGCTCAATCTTGAATCCAAAGACACCACTTCGCTGGATTGCAATGTCTCGAGAGTTTCGCTGCGGGACTTAATCAAAGCCGGGCTTCCGTCGCTTTCGGTATTGTCTATTGAATTTAGATCGCAGCTGCAAGATTCCTCCAGACGATCGGTGGCATCTGGATTATCAAATTCCTGAAAACAATTGAATATCGTTCAATAACTTTCATAACACTATATGAAAGTTTGTCTTATAAAAATTGTGAAGAGAACTGACCTTGTAATGCTGTTCCGAGTGCTGTAAGGCAGCTTGTTGAGAATTTGTCCACGGCGTGGGTCTAGTGTAGCCATTATTTCCCGAGTGCTGTTGATCCCATCCTGATATTGTGCTGATTGGCCTCTGCTGTCTTAGCTCTGGATCTGTTATATTGTCGGATCTCTGTCGCTCGTAATGTTCGTACATTTGTGCAAATTGCAGTTTGAACTCTTCATAAGATACCTAAATGATAAAAGAGTTATGAGAATTGGTAAAATACGTGAGAAAGCGTGTTTCTACTCACTTTGGAATGTACAATCGCCAATGTATCGACCCACACACGCCATCCTCCATATTCATGTTTAATGGCATGATGAAGAAGCATACGAAACAGCGAGTACACCATATCTGAAATCTTCTGCTCTTCTGTGTTTTTTGGATGAATGTAAGCCATAGCAATGAGCCATTCCTGCCAGACAGACATCTGCAGAACAGTTCGTCGGTTTTCTCTGTTATTATTACAGAGCAAAGTCATGTCTGAGAGAAACAGTTTTTTTACTTCTAGCAGCTGTTCTGTTTGCTTCGATTGCCTCACTAAAGTTGCTACGACCTTCAATATCACTGGAAGAAAGATGACAAAATCAAGCTACGTTCTCAACATTGGAAACTTCCTCTCTACATTTTACTTACTGGGATTTTCCAAGCGATAAAGTGACTCGGGCTCAGGATGTCTTGTGTACAGAATTTGTTGGCTTATATGTTCCGTCATGATCTATAACAGATTATAATCACAGTTTATTGGTTGACGAGGAACACATAACAATATCCAAACGAGATTTTCCATTTTCCATACCTCATAGAGAACGTTGTAAGTTGGCAGTGACAATGTCTCTTCGTTAAGTAGCAGCCTCTCAGCCAATAATGTATACAGATTATGTGGACTCATAACATCATACTTCCTCCTAGAAAAGGTATCCTTAGCACACGGCACAAATTGAATAAACATTACAGTGAGATCTGATATTAAGTTTTACTTATGCGTGCTGCGGCTCAAGAAGAATCCAAGAAGCTTCAGTGCTTGAAGACGTATTAATTGACTCTCCGCAGCAAGGAGCTTGAAGATAGTCCTGACACCTTGTTTAGCGTCAAACGCAGGTACCATGGAAGATGGATGCTCCGACATCAAGGAGATCAGCATTTGCAGAACGTCATGCAAGTTGTCGTCCTAATAAAACACAATTACGCTTCAAATTACAAACACAAGAGGCATAAACTAGTCAAAGAGGACCCTCACCTCGTGCATTGTTGTCAAATAATTGAGAATGCTCTGTAATTCGTCATCCTTAACGCCGTTTCCAATCATTATCAGTTGCTTCAAAAATAACAAGATGTATGATCGTATCGTCAAAATATCCTTCTGTTGTGGACGAGGTCCGTCTAAAAATTGGGCAGTTAAGATTACCTCGTGTTCCATGGAGTATAAAATCAGTAATTATGATGCGTTGCGTTACAAACATGTTGATATTAGAATTAAAGCGACATACCTAGTCCTTTGGGTGTGATGCCACTTTTGGCTCTCGGATTAGCGACCCAGTAGTAATACTTGAGAGTATGAACGGTTTGCAATACTGTAGAGACTCTTCTGACGTTTGAATATATCTGAGTATCGCTTAGAAATTCAGTCGCCAGATAAGAGTAGAGTCGAGATTGAACCGGTGCCGGTGTGTAAATCCATAAGGCAGGATTAAAGAGTACATGATCCAGTAGCTGCCATGTTAGGAATGAAAAGTAAAACAACTACATCACCATGGATCTGCCTGTCCTTAGGACACACCAATCTATCCGACTTTTCATAAAAAATTCTAATACTTTGGGTCATCTTTCATATGAGGAAAACCATTTTTCAGGTAGTTTAATGCCTTTGTGAAAAATACGGAGTTGATAATCATTGAAAATTATAGGTAGATAATTTATATACCTAAATTGGGAAAACAACGACATAGACACTCGATACATGGGTAAAAATTGATAAAAAAATACATACATTTCAATGTGAATTGTGGAATTTTAGTGCATAACACAAGTAGAAGAATTTCCACACATTTATATTGTTACACATTTAACAATTGACGTGTTCAATATTTTAATCGTGAATCGCTACTGGTATTTGGAGGAATTTCATCAGAGTTAAAAATGAAATAAAATATGAGACAATAAGCTGAGACTTGAATTTTATCTGCAAAAGATATCTAGATGCATGAAAGAGACTCTAGCAAATCGGCAAAATCATGTTAGACTTTAGTTCCAAAGAAAAATTATTCAAGAAGCAATTGCAGAGTGTTAAATAAATTAGAAATTAGAGAAGAATAAAAGCTGTATCGTATTTCTTTTTATGTATATAATCAATGATTTTTCGTTTTTGTACTTTAATAATTATGCAAACATCCCAAGTATGTATATATGAAAAAAAATAAAAAAAAAACGTTGTGAAATGTACTCTCCATAAAATTTCATATCAAATATTTGTATCTGCTCAAAAATTCGTAAAGAGGATAAAGCCTGAACTGTAGTGAAAGCTTGGTTTTATTTATTCTCTTCATTTTTACGAAATTCCTTGTAAACATATTATCGAAATTAAAAATAAAAAAGATAATCATTAGTAGGCCGATTCATGAGAATAAGAATGAAATATTGCAGAGGCATTAGGAAATAAACGTATTTAAAAGTCGGTAGATTGCATGCTATAGTCCATAGATTGAGAAACTTAAAAGTAACTTGGTAAATTGTTCATTCATGCTGAAAATACGTTGATTAAATATCTGTTATATCGAGCATATTGGATTCTACATCAATGCACATTCACTGTAGACAAAAAATTATCTCTCTTTGTAACCATCAGCAATAATCTACTCTGAATATCCGTAGATATAGTTTGAAGGATTGAGACAGTGAGGAGAGACCTGATCCGCATTTTGCTGATTAAAAAAAAAAAAAATGATTAGCCATGCCTGTAGATCGTGAGATAAATATATATATATATATAGTATATACGCCAATAAACTAAAGAAAAGGAATTTCTTTGAGACGTAGCAAGCTAATTATAGAAACATGAAGAGGCAGGGCATCTAGTACAATGAAAGAAATTCATTT
The DNA here is from genome assembly GCA_963992785.1 of Tenthredo livida. NCBI lineage: Eukaryota > Metazoa > Arthropoda > Insecta > Hymenoptera > Tenthredinidae > Tenthredo > Tenthredo livida. Next base: position 1,656,278 of record OZ023071.1, on the reverse strand, counting down.
CTTTTATAACGAAATGATAAATTCTCATATTATGCTAATCATGCAACGTGTGAAATCGATGTTGAGGAAAGAACGACGTTGATAAATCTATAAACGATGTATAAGTTCGTGGGATACACTAGTCTATATAAAAATGCAATTCCTGAAAAGTATTAACGCCTATTTTCGTTTTGATTTCCTATTAAATTGGTAATAAATAAAACTAGACATAAACGATGAGATGATACTTACATGAATATATAATATATCAATGAATATAAATGAAACGTACACGATATCGCATAGCTGTTAATATTTAAAATTGAGCAATTTATAGGGTGAAAATTAGTCATCTAGAATTTGTAACAATATTATCGTCCACGTATGATGATTCATGATTTCGATGCAAATTTTCATCCCAAAATACCTCATTACACTCTACTTCTACAATGAATATACGAAATTGTGGTCTTCAGCTAAATTATTTCGCTGAAAATTTTGATAAAAATATGTTATATAGTGTCTTATACCTGTTTTAGAAGGAGATCGCTATTGGCGCTCAAACAGGTGACTAGATGTTTAGTGAGTTCCAAAAACGAAGCAAGTACTTCGGTAGTTAGATGGTCTCTGCTCGCCCTTTGCAGCATGTAACTTATCACCAAAAAACCTCGATTTTGTACCATGTGCTGCTGTACTGTTTGCGAACTTTCAACCAAGTCGCAGATGAAACCCAATAGTTTTGAACTAAAAAATGAATCGAAGAATGGAAAAATGGAAAAATGGAAAAATGTTGAAAAAATTGCGAAATTCGATGATTACCATAACGTAGGGTCCCTTTTTATGTCGTTAGCCGTTACACAATCGTAAGACATATCTAGTTGTGAGAATAACGGAAACAGGACTTGTATTCCACCAATAGAATTCAAGGTACTGTGTATGGAATGAGTTATAACAGCTTTGACTTCCTGGAATGATATATAACGCGAACTGTAGTACGAACTAATTATAAGTTGCCATTTATGATCGTACTGAGCTCCTATACAAGCTTGTTATATATAATTCAAACCTGCAGCATCAGAGCATGGGGAGTGTGCACGAAGTAAGACATGTTCCCTTTAGGAGCACTCTGCAAACAAAGCTGTGAGTCTGTTGCCACAGGGTTGTACATGAAGACTATAGCGTTCGACAATTTTCCGTCGTATAGAACCTGTAGTTAAATATTTATTGACAATGTTTTATCCGCTGCACTGTTATAGAAATAAGTAATAAACTCTGTTCTAGTCCACATAGGTAACGGTAAAATGATTTAATCAACACTTTACACGACCGTCAGATTCATTAGCTCAACGTCGAGACACAATGGATCTCGAGATAGACACTCGAAATTTCGTTCTCTGATGGCCGCGTAAAGTTTGCGAGACATTAACAGTCGTATACTACAGTAGCAATTATCAAATGAAAACACCCGAAACTACTGATAAAAACAAATAGCTATTAGAGCCTGTATCAATTTACTCATGCATTAAATCTGCTAGATACACGAATACAAAGAAAAAAAAACGAACAACAGCAAAAAAGAAAAAATAACACACAGGGGGTGGGATTCTGCTGTTCTACTATAAGAGATGAAAATTATTTTTGGGAACAACGTCTACCGTAAAGCAATTCATACCACAACGATTATGTATTGGTAAAGTAAAGAAGGCACATTTTTCTACCATATAGCGATAACAAAAAGAACAATGTTCAAAAAATGGCAAGCTATGACGTATTAGATTCGTGGATGATGATTACCTTCGGGAATTATTTTTCGTAATTAAAATAAAATCGACGTAAATTAATGAAAAAAACAATAAATCAAAACGCAAATGCTTACAGGCTGCATACTTTGGTCCAACATGCTAACGAGCTCCGGCTCGTCACTCACCCTTTTGTGATTGTCGGGCAGATTGAGGTAACATTCATTATCAAACCGGAACTGACTCTGAAATTGATATTTTTTAATGAATCGCTGAAATTATGCATCGCCTAATTTTATTGTGTTAGAATTTAGACGCAAGTATCCTGTAAAATGATGATTAGTTTCACTGCCTGCGATTCCATTTATGTATGTATTCCTATCCACGGTGAACGTATTATTATGCGCATTTTAAAACTTTGCCTGTTCAACAAAATGGGAGTTTGATGTTTTAATGGCGATAAAAATAAATCTACAATATACCTTGTATCCAGGGCCCAGCCTGTGCATCGCGCATATTTGATGCGTGGTAAGTGCTTCGCTGAACAAGTATATCGCGCTCATTTGCCCGCAGAATACACGTTCTTCGTCCAATTCCGGCGTAGCACCGATGTAACATTTATCGAACGGCTGTAAAAGGGTTCATTTCATCTTTATTCAATTTTAAGTTTTTCAAAATATCTCATTGAAAAAAAGAAAAAACGGCTGCTTACGTCGTTGGTGGAAACAAACCACGCCATTTCTGTGCTAGAAGCGAGTTGCCCGTTCACCAGACACTTTATCTCGCTTTTTGTCCATCTATTGTATATGTACACTACCGCAATCATATACCACTGGAAATTGAATGGAATTTATTGACGATAATTTTATCAAAATAATAGAATAATTGAAAATTTTAAATTGCGGAAAAGGGGCTACCTTTCGTGGTTGAAATTCGTATTTGACACAATGCTGGAAGCCCTTGCCTTTCACTTTCATAGAAGTAAGCACCAAGCAGTTGCCCACAAAATGTGCAGAGTAGCCAACGCCTTTGCTCGTTTTGAAACTGAACAAAGTAGCGATGAAGATCGTAATTAAGAGTGACTAATATGCATGAAAAAGTTTTAATCCACCGTTATACTCACCAATATAAGTAAGGCTTTTCTCGCTCGATGTTAACCGAGTTTATAGGGTCGAGCCTGAACCAGGTGGTAAATGTGAACCCATTTTCGTAAGGCCATTTAGCAAGTGGTGGTAAAACTACGGCCTGAAATACATCAGATATATTTTAAGGGACATCACTAGGTGTAGTCCGATAATTATAACGAGAGAATATTTTATATGGATGAAAAGAAAAGGAAAAGCAAAGAACCATAATTACATTCTTAAGTTTTGTATGCATTTTTCATTTTCCTCAAAAATGTCTTAAGGGGAGACTTCGGTGAAATTTCGAAAATTGCTATCAGAGGTTGTATAAAAAAATCCTTGAAGCAGTTTTTGAATAATGTCAGTATAGACTGTGAAAAAAAGTTTCAGCCTCCTGCGATGAAAATGTGAGCGCAAGGAACCTTGCGAAGAAGATTTTTCTCACCGTTGTCAAAAATTCCTTGCGTCTACACTTTCATCGCAGGAGGCTGAAACTTTTTTTCACTATCTATACTGACATTATTCAAAAACTGCTGGAAGGATTTTTTTATACAGGTCTTTTCAAAGTTGTAGGAATTAAAACACCTGTTTTTGCCAAAAATTTCACCGAAGTCTTCCCTTAATTCGTATCATGCCAAGTCTTTGAGTTACAAAATCTTCAACCGGTGATATACTTATATATTATGCGTATAAAACCGAACTTGAGATACTCGTTAGAGGTACCTAGTACTAACAGTAATTGATAAATCGCGTTGCACAAGTTTGACGAGAAACTTTGAGCTTGTATCACTGAACCTAGGTACCGCGTCACCAACGAGACGACATCACATGGCCGAAGTATTTTGCGTGTTCAAAGTTTATTAGCACCTGCGTTATACATATTATCTATGTACCTATATGTACAGAATATGCGAGCAGGTCCCATGTATAGAAGAGAATCTCACAGCGGATTATCGACGGACCGATATTCATCTCAAGAAACTTAGCAGACGTAATTAAGACGTGTAATTGATCAATATCGCGAATATTACACATTCTTGAATATAATACCTTGGAAAGCGAGAGACGATTTTGAGCACATGCATACGATAAATTTGAGAAAAAAAATAAAACGAATAAATAAAAATGAGAATCGTTTACCCAAACTACTAGAGGGTTTTGAAAATTCGACAATTCGTGTAATTCGTAGGCATGGTACGTATGATACCTGGAATGACTCTGTTTCTTCCAACAAAAGGAGGACCTTCTTTTTAGATAAGCTTATAAGGTACATTGTATAAAATGTATCTTGATATAGATACCTTATATGTATACGAAAACGAAATACGGCTAAGGTATGTTTTGATACCATACACGACACCGGATATATATATGTATGTATATACGTAATCTTGTACATATGTATCTAAAATATACGATATCCGATACGAAATAGCTTCGTTCGTTCAGTTTCTCCGTAAACGGAGGGTAAAGAAAGAAGGAAAAAGAAAAAAGAAAAAATAAGTCAACAGATACAGCACACATAGGTGAGAGGAGGTAGGAAATTGACTTACCGAACCCTTCCTTCCAGGGAAACTGAAAAATACGTCCGGTCCATTCCTTTGTGGCATTTGACGAAGAACGTTCAACAGCTTCGCGGAATGTCTTGGCTGAAAGAATGACCCTTGTCAATTTTTTTCGTATCTTTCTCATCTCTAATTAAAAAAGCAATTTAAACAAACAAAAAAAATTTGACCTGCATAAGATAACAAAAAATAAAATAAGATAATAATTCAGGCTTTTTTGTTTTGTTTTTTTGTGTATATTATTGATATTTTTGGCAAAAAATTTGCTGAGAGCAAGAAAATAGATGGAAATTTATCAGATTGTCAACAACTCGTCTTCCGTTATTTTTTTATTTTATATCAGTTGGTTTTTCGAGTATATCCGAGCAAGTAAGTTCGCGTTTTTCGCGGTTCGGTTCATCGGCGTGACGTATGAGACAATTTCACGCTTAAGATGTTGCAATAAATCACATGCGAATTGGCGCTTGGTTTTTGCCATAGAGAAAAGTGCCATTAAATGGATAGCAGGTACTAAAAACCTGGCTGATTTTTCATTCATATACTTATTGTGTAGCTCCCGCTGATGTGCGAAATAATAGGTACGTACAAGACTAAAAAATTTCAAAACCACATGATGAAAGCGAGAAATAAAACGAGAAAAGAAAAGAAAAGAAAAGAAAAGATCGTATCAATGAAATGGCGACAAAAACTTATCGGATAAATCGAACAACGATGTAACATATACATACGTCACGTATACTATAGAATAATAAAACGATATTTTCAAACTACGTTCTATATACCTACCCATTTTCCTTTCACTGCTTTCATCGCTCCGAACAAGAGCTTTAACTCTTTCACCGTGATGCTGTAACTGGCCAACACCCCAAGCATGTCGATCAGCAGGTCTGGGATGAAAAATTTGATGAAAGTTTTTTAAAAATACATTTAATTCTACATACGTGTTTCTCGTATTATATTATAAATCGTAATGCGAATGCAAATTTTCATTGGATGATTTTCCACACCTAGATATGCTAGCAAAGGTATACATAGGTGTGAATTTATCGATCTATAACTTTGAGATAGGAGCAGAATATATTCCGAGTAAATAGTAAGTGAACTCATGAATACCTGCGACGACAGTTTCAGCCCGGGTTAGCCGATGAAGCACATGCTCGATCAGACCAACGTCGGTGCAAGCCTGAAGATTGCGGACACTTTTTCGCAGTATAGCTATAAAGACGCTCCATATTTCTGCCTGTAAATAGGAATATGAAAAACGAATAGGTAAATCAAAATTATATAGTATAGGTACGTATGAATTTTGAAAAGAAATCATGGTTATAGGTACTGTAATCGTAATGAGAGAAAAAAAAAAAAAGATATATATGTATTTTCAAACGCGAAGCTGTTTTTCATTTAATCTCGATTTTATCAACCCTCCTGCGTGTGTCGCCCCAAACCACGTTTACAATCTGCAGCTGTACAGCGTATGCGGTACATTGTCGCTATGAGAGAAGGGTTGCACACGGTATGTACATACCCTATACATATATGATACGCGTATACGAGTAGGTAGTATTGCACTAGAGCCAGGACGAGACATGGAGAGGCTGGTGTGGTCTGTTTGAGAGACGAGTTCGAAATGTTTGTGGATAGTTACCAGGAACGTACTGCTCTGCAGAGGAAATGAGTAGTAGACAGGGAAAAGGGTCAATCGTATACCACAACCCTTGCCACATGAATGCAACGCTCTTCCTGGGTCGCAGGACCTGGTGCATTCCATCTCCATAGGTCGACGAATAAATTTTGGAGTTTATTACACAACGGGGTTTGTACACTATGGACCGTGATGATATTGATACGTATTGTGTTATTAACAGGATCACTTTTCATTTTGTTCTTTCTCTCTTTTGAGCATATATAAACCCTTAAATAAGTCCTGTAGGAAAATTGAAAAGCTGTATAGTCAAGCTAAAAAGGTCCCCGTAAGGCAGACCAACGTAATCCAAGTTTAAGGGGTATATGCTGTTGGAGCTGGTAGTGTATGAGGTCCTTTGTGGAGTGTGTGTGTGTGCGTGTATAGTCGAGGCCCATTGACTAAGGATTTAACTGTATTCAACGAGGACGAAAGAATGAAAAATGGGGTCGAATAATGGAGCTGCAGAACCGAGCGTTGGATCTGGTGTCAAACGTTGAATCATAGCATCGATCAATTTTCAACGCATGGATTGAACAGCACCGAGAAGCCGGCGGAATAACGATGAACTTTATTCCCTCTCCTATCGGGTACACCTCGATGTATTAACTCGTAGTATACTCTAGTAATACGGGATTAATAACCGGCAATAAATGTCCGAAAAATAATTACGCGCACGGAGATGATTAATTTATAGATTTCAGACGGAGACTCGAGTCCGCCCCTAGCCATACAGATTATTAAAATACAATCGAATCAACTCTTCATTAACTCGCCTCGATCCTGACGCAATTTATTTACGGTGTAAACTGTGAGCTGTAAACTGTCAACCCTAATCCCTATGGCTAGTGCAGGCGTAATGAACTGTTTCACGCCGGGGATTACGATAAGATTTAGTTATGGTAGTTTAAATCAATGTTCTATACAATCCATCGATCGGTGCATCTATGCACGTTGAAAAAATACATTTCCGAATAGCGTCTAAAATTTCGCATTAATTACAGTGGAATTCACGTTCGGAAAACGGAAAATCCGCGGATTACGTTTCATTCCAATAAATAATGTGCCGAGAAATTCGGACGAATATTATTGATTAACGGTGGTCATTTCGAGCGATAATTCGTATTCCACCTCAATCACGTATCTGTTGAATACGGGAAACGGGTAAAAAAATGGAATAAAAAATGAACTAGAATTTGGCGAAAGGTACGCAGAAAGAACATAAATAAAAATGTCTGCCTATCCTCGCGCTGGTCATTTGCGAATAATTAGCAATAATGATAGTGTAGATAGGCGGAATGGTCCGCGAGGAACGAAGCAGAGCCATATAGTATAGTATACTCGCGTTGAACGTTGTGAGTTAATTAGAAAATTAGTAGAAAAGCAATCACATAAAATTCCGAGTAGTGTTGCTTTTTGTATGGCGGATATATGAGAAAGTTAATAATCTCTTTTTATTCACCCTAACGAAGCGTATACAGGGTAACAAAATAGATTGTCGATTCTGGAGTCGGATGAAAAGCGCTAATTGACATAAGCTCCTTTGATCAACGGCCATTTATACTACTAAAAGCCTAATTCTGTTTTAACAGTCGATACGATTGATCCTGAACGACGGCTAGCCTAGGGATCACTGTGTCCAATCCTGCTGCAGGATAGATATACATGGGTTTCGATCAATCACTGAAAAATATCAAACCAGACAGACTGCCCGGCCCCAGAGAGCGAATGAATAAATACATAAATGAAAACTGGATGAACGTGTGGATTTTGAACCCTGTTTTTATTTTCACTCTAGGTGGGTGGGTAATGTATAATATACGTTACCAGGTGTACATACACATCCATATAATTATAGAGTACATATCCTATACCTACTATATGTCGCGCGAGGCTTTGATCTTCGCCAGAAATTTTTCTGAACGTTATGATTTCGTATATACAGAAAGTAGGTACCTAGGTATATATGAGAATTCGCACTCAGGTATATTCGTTGCTCACCTATATAGAATTGAAAATTATGCTCTGACAAGTATGAAAGACAGTTACGTTATTTGACAGACAGTTGTGAGAAAGAATAAATGATTTCTCCTCGAAATGTGAATATTTTAGGAGAATAAAAAGGAGAAAAAAAGACAAAAAAAAAAAATTCCTCCACCTTAGCGTTTCTCAGACAAGTAATAAAAATAAAGAAGAAAACTCAAGATCAAATATTGGCGCAGAAATTTTGATCCTCTAATTTCCGATTGCTATATGAAAAATGATTATTTTCTTCGTTGCTGTTGCGAAAAATAAGTTTTCTTTCCTAGTTCCATTGATGCTACTGCTGCTGCTGCTGCTGCTGCAGCGAAAACACGAGATTAATCAAGGTGTTCAAATATTTGTAAGAATGTTGGTTAGAAGGGTTACGTATAGTCGAGTGCCGAGGCATGCGATGAGTTTCAACTCCTCGTACGTCGTGAGATGAATTATATTCCTCTTTATTAAAGATATGCCTGTCTCACCCCTTCGCTCGCCCTTGTCGACAGCGACCCTCTTTTTACGTCAGGGTTTTCTGCAGTCGCGGAAAGACGCCTTTGTACAGGAGATGAATTTTCCTTGCTTGACACAGATTCAAGGTGACCCTAATTAATCAATTTTTTTTATACTCCATCTAAAGGCACCTTGGTTTCTATGGCTTAGTGACGTCTAGCGGTCGTTGGTGAGGTTTCTGAGACCACCATCGATATATATTCTTAGAAAGAAGCAGGGAGGCATCAGCCATCAGAAAGGAATGAAGGAAGGAAGGAAGGAAGGAAGGAAGGAAGGAAGGAAGTATGAGCGGAGACGAAAGACCCTGATAAATTCTACTTTCGTGAGAGAATCGGCTAGGAGTGGGTGGAGAAAAGAATCGAAAGATAAATAAAAATTGAAGGAATTCAGAGACGCGAGATGAAAAAAAATAATAAAAATTCTTCAACAAAAAATTGACACATCCGGACATTCCGGATGTAATGATTTATGTCACCGTCGCCGTATCGTCTGGCAGAAGAGGGGTTCGAATAATTTGAAACATTTTTACATTTTTTCAGTGAAAGCACCGCGATAAATGCGGGTAGATATACGCGTATCTAGGGTATTTATGTATGTATGTATGTATGTATGTATGTACGCAGTGTACATTATATACCTTCCCTCAGGTTTGGAGCTTTGATACAAAATAAACAACTGCACGAGACGTGATTCGCGATAATGTATTCCAATCCGTGCTAAAAACAGTTGTCAGAGAGTATTTCAGCAGGGATATATAGGTCTGATGTTTAAATTATTGAATAAAATATGCGTGTAATTGTATAAAAATTTTACGAAATATTCTTCCGAGAATTCTGAACATCGGAGATTCGCATTTTGCATTTCCAGGATACCTACGATGACGAATCGAAAGAAAATTTACGCGAATAAATAGAAAAGAGAGATGGACGTGCATCGTGTATAATGTATATATGTATACGCGTATATATACAGCGACCTTTGTTCAGGGCTGAATTATTAACAAAGTAATTTTGCAGTAAGACGGAATCTTCTACCTTTCATATTCCTCAAGATCTGATCTCACATGGCAGAGGCCTGATTAATACACTGAGAATTATTAACCATACACGTGCTTTCTACCCCGAGTATACTAAAGCTGAGCTTATGAAGTCTGAATTCTGTCTACAGTTCTCAGTCGTATTCCGAAACGAGACAAAGTCGGGGGAAAAGCTCGACAAAGATCCTATGATCCCTACTAGCTGATATACAATCTGGTCGTTGGTCAGTTTGAGGGATAACTTGCAACCAGTTAAACCCTTAAGTTCAGCCAGGGATAGCGAGACAAAAATTTGTTCAAAAAAATAGAGGGGATTGACAGAAGATTACAGATAAGCGGAATTCTTGTATCGTAGAAATTCATAATTTACGTAAAATTAGAAATTTCTATGTCTAAGATTTTTTAACTAATTTTCATAGAATTCAGAATATTTCATAGTTTCACTTGAATAATTGTATAAAAGAGAAAAAAAAAGGACGAGACGAGAAGAGAGAGAAAAAGAAAAGAAAAAAAACTACGACAGGTTCCGATTTCCCTAATAACTCGTAAAAATTCATAGAATTATTTTCACCAGGGGAGTCACCTCGCTTTAACTCGCGCGTCTCTACTGCTTGTTCAACATTATTATGCTTGCAGCAGGTTTAAGTACCTACATGACAACGTAATACAATCGAGCCGAGCCGAGGCGAAGCGAGGCGAGGGTGCGAATGAAAAGAGGGTGCAGGTCGACGTGCGCTATTATATATTCCTCGTTTAAATATGAGGGCTTTGATCTTTTTCCTACACCTAGCTGCAGCAGGTATACAAGCATCTAGTAGATAATGAAGCTGGTAAAGATTACAGGTGGGTACGAAGAATATATTTTTCTGATTGTGATAATTCTGATACTCTTACTAAACTCGAAAGTTTTAATTGCATATCAATTTACGTCTGTTCAATTTACAATCCGATATTCTAAGTTCTATATTACCTATACCTGTATGTAAAGGTACAAACGTAGATACACCCGAGTACCTACCCTCGATTAAATTACAATTATGCTTGCATCGTATAACCGCATACTTTGTACATTGTTTGATGAACAATTTCGAAAATGAAGGAACTTAATTAGCAATTTTCTACCCCCTACGGGGCTTCGGATTCCCTCAAAGTTCCCTCGAAGTTATCCTCTCAATGTAGGATCAGAAAGATTTAGGTTGAAAAATAAAAGAAAAATATAAAAATGAAGAGAGAAAATATACGGCCGGAAGTATTCTTCGACTTGAGTTGAGTTGAGTTGACTTTACTCAACTTAACTTTACTTCACATTACTTTATCTTTACTTGACGCTGTATACGTCCTATACCCACCAAAACCGAAACGTAATCCCGTGGTAAAGACCCACGTCAACCAAACGAACGCCTTTGACCCTCGGTTTTCGGTCAAGGAGCTGTTCGCGAAGTACTAATTATAACTATGTAGGTGGTTATTGCAGCCACTGGGTCTTCGGGTTGAGCCCTGCGTTAGGGCAAAAAGTGACATGGGTGGATTCTGCGTTTCTTCGGACAGAGACTAGACGTGCCGCCATCACGACTTTTTCTTTTCCTTTTTGTTCCCCCCCCCCCCTTTTTTTTCTCTCTCTCTCTGCAACGATTCGAGTGCGTTCAACCGATCTCCAGGGCAGCAAGAAAAAAAAATAGAAAAAATCTTACGGGGGATTCTCGAGATAAGTCCTTGCTCCGGCAGTGCGAACGTTTACGATCCACTGAGCCGTCTTTGATCGTATAGACTTTTTTTTTCTTCATTTTTCTTTTTTCTCAAACAGCAAAGGCGCAAGGGTCCGTTCTCAGGGTGGGTCGTATTGCAGCTTGAGCGTGAAACTCTACTTTTAGTTCGTCTCTTGCTCTGACTCCTCGAAGAGATAAGAGGTACAATAATTTTATGAAAAGATGAAGAGATTTAAGAAGAGAGAGAGAGAGAGAAAAGAAAAAAAAGAGAAACGTAATGGCTTCGATGATTCTTCGGCGATAAAGAGAATCCGAAAAACGACAAGATTTTTTTCGCTTTATACGTTGACTAATTGACCGACATTTTTATATGCCATTTGATACACGGAATGATAAAAGAATAAACGATGAGATATTCGAAAATTAATATCGTCTTATGTATCACTTAAATTGTTCTTCATTTTTGTTTCAAATTACGTTTCAGACTTGGATAAATTTCCGTGACGTAAGTCCGTCGTGGGCGATTGTAAAATCAATTTGTGGAGGTAGGAAGGTCCCGAGGTACGTTTGGCAATTTAATAAGAAATTCTTGAAATCTGACATCGACGTCGCAGATAAAGCATCGATTGGATAATGTCTGGCTTACAGAATTGTAATTTAAAGTTGATTTGAAAAGGTACCTTGCATCATCATTCGCGAGTAGGGTGAGGGATAGATTTATATATCTATACATATTATATATATATATATGTAATGAGTGTGACTTATATTTCCCGCGGGATTTTAAGTCTGTAATTAATGACAGCGGCATTACCGTACCAGTCAGCACTTTTCCGCGAACGGTGATAACTTTTACCGCAAGGTGATTGATAGACCTCGGTCGAGGAGGTCCTTGTCAGCATGCAACTTTTCAGTAGCTTTAATGGGGCCAAGTAATTATTTCATTCTTTTATTTAATTGCTTTTAAGTTTTCGCTAACACATACATATAGCTAAGTCGCACGTAGCGTTTACCAATCAACAAACTCTCGCTGAAAGCTGTAATGAAGTGATATTGAATAGCAGCTGCTTTTCAATTGATAAAAACTTTTATCTAACACCGTATACGCCGAGGTGAAATCAGTAACTAAGTGAGTATCGCGAATTTCTATACGTAAAGAAGAGTGTAGATAAAAAGCTTTCCCGATATTTCTAGCATCCTAAAAGTGTTAAGTCCGTTGAAAGGTCCGAACCTGTATCAGCACTTCGTTCTAGCAATTTAACCATCTGAATACCATACAGATGAACCGAAACCCTCTCTTTCTCTCTCATGCAGGCTGGTATTCGACGACCCAAAATGTCCCAAAGCGTTAATATTTAAATGTCCCTTTACCCTCGACCATCTTGTTTAAAATCGTGTTCGAAAGTACTCTCGCAGGATTGGCTGGTACCTCGCCAATATCACCTTTCGCAAACCACTTTCGAGGGTCGTGGACAAGAACCACCTCGAAGATCATTTGCTATTTGTAAATATAGCGAACCAGAGTTTCGAGGATATAAATTATCGCATTTCTCGTCATAATTCGAATGTAAAGAAACTGCATTCGTCCCTTATTCTCCTGAATAGTATGAAGAGCAGAAACCCTTGTTAGCTCCGAAAGTTACAAGGCGTTTTAGTTTAGTTTCTTGGTGTGAATTCGTGTTTAAACGGTGAAAAACAGCGTCGTTAACGTTATAAGAAAAGCGGAGAAACACCAACTGTTTTCGACAATTTAACTTGTAGCGTGAACTCTACCGGGAACAACACTTGGTAAGAAGTCTCCGGGGACGCGGTTCGGCGAGAATTTATCAAGCGCAATTTTAACACCTGGCTTAATTTTTTGTCGTCTAACTTTATTCAGGAGAGTAAAATTCAACCAGAATTATCTACACTGGACGATCATTCCTATATAGGTAAGAAAAATTAACGCGAAATCACATACTGAGACAAGAGCTAATATGGGTAGAGGTATGCAAACTATCCCCAAACAATGACAGTCCTAACTCACTGTCACAACTTTGGTATAACTTTACAGAATGTTGACTCGTCAACCCCATCAAGTATTGCAGTATTACCATCAAGTTGGCTGTAGTTTATCATAAATTTGTCAGCAAATTCCACGAAATGCCAATCTCTTTCGGAGATTATGAATTGAAGAGGTTTTCGGAAAAACGGGAAAGCTCAGTTTCTAGTACCTACGTATGGTATCGTACTATTCGAGGTGTAGTTGGGCCAGTTGAAGCGAAGAAAGCCAATGGGTCTTTCACACCTCAAGTGATAAACGGCTTACCACACCATTGAAGCTCAAAGCTGCTCCACGGTACGAGACGCGAGAACTGATGACCCTTTTACGACGTCCTTCCTCTGCTCGAAATTATATGACGCCGAGGGTGTCGCTGACCGAGTCGATTGTTCATAGGTGTGGGTGGTTATTAAAAAATTGTATTTCCGATCTGAAAAGGGTTTATATTCCTCAGCTGGGTCCAACTGCGGTAGACACTTAAGTTTTGCGAACTATCTGCTACACGTCGATCAATGTTCCTTATAGAATAATAAATCGACGTCGTATCTGAAGTATTATAGTTTATTAAGTTTAATGGAAAATTTTGGTATATGTTTATACGTTACATACGTAGAAAATTATATATAATATGTAATAAAGGGGGAGAACGTAAGGAGTTTCACGCATGACTGCAGCGTGTAACAGAGTAGATACGATTAACTATAAAAGAAGTTATGCCAATACTCAATTATAAAGTTGCGTTTGAAGGTGTTTTTCTTTTTTCCAATAACGCGCGCAGTGCTCGGATAGAAACGGATACCGGATGTCTGAGAGGAAATACAGAGTTAAACTTCTCGAGAGTAATAAGGGAATATAAAGGCTTTAGGGCTGCAGGGGGTGGAGGTGGAGGTGGAAGTGGGTGACTTGGAGAGGGTGCATTGGGGGGGAAATGGTTAGACTCTGGGGGTAGTACGAGGGTAAGGGTGAGGGTGAGGGTGCCAAGTACCAGGGTAAATAAAGAGATGGAGAGAGAACCAGCTCATTTAGAGAAATGAACAAACAGTCTCCACCTCTAGGTCCAACGCTGACTGCGTAGGGTTCTGCATCAGCTCGCACTGCCGCGCAAGCAAGCTCTTCGTAGGTAGGTATAGATATATACCTACACATATACGAACATACATATACCTAATATACACCAAACCACTGTGCTTTTCTCCGAGCCACGTTTAATCAACTTTCAGACTCCTCCTGTCTCCTATTCGATTAGGGTAAGTATTTTTCTTTAACCCCTCGCGAATATTATCAAGTGTCGGTTGCCGAAGGGAGGATATATAAAGCAAGGTAGGTAGGTAGGTACATTATTTATCTCGAATAACGTCACACCTCTTTTTTTCGCCTTTTCCCTTGTTGGCATTTTTTTTTTCAAATTTTTTCCTCTTCCATTATTACTTCCCTTTCGGTTATTATTAATTTAGCCAGTATAACACGCGGAGAACAAAAATTCATTTCATTTTTTTTTTTTTTTTTTTTTTTCTCTTTCCTTTTTCAAAAACGTATAAATTTCATACGACTTTTGATTCCCGCTCTAATATATATATATACATAACGATATTTGACTTTTGAATTTCGTAACTTTTTTTTCACCCCCCTAATATATTTCACCCCTATATATACACCGCTGACAATTGTTGTCCGAGTATCACCTGTATAACCGAGGTGTTAAACGAAAGCGTTAAAAGTTTATTGTATGCATGAATTTATCATTTTTTTTTGTTTTTAATAATTAGTCTCAAAGTATATAAATTTCAAGTACTATTACACTCAACCCCTTGAATTGTTTCTAACAATAATAAAACAACTTAGCTCGTAATAACAGAAGTCAAGTTTATAACATTAGTGCGAGTATATTAAAGTTTCTTATTCAACTATACCTATACCTGCATATAATAAGCGACGTCGAAGTTATAGCTGCCCGAAACTAGCTATGCAAATATATTATAGGGGTATTAGAATAATAATAATAACAATAATAATAATAATAATAATGATAATAATAAGAAACTAATAAGAAACTCTTTTGCAGACAATATATTATACCTATATAACGAGGTTTTGGGTCCGTGGTATAGAAACATAGGTAGGTAGGTATAAGTCTAAACTCTAAACACGGGTCGATCGGGGATGCATTAAACATTATTTGCTAAAACTTTTAGGCTAAAAGCTGTCCGTCGAGTTTGGGCAGCAGAGCTTCGTTGAACTTTTAAATTAAAACACTCCACACTTTGAGCGGTCCCGAGTAATTAATATGTTGAGAAAAAAAAAAAAAAAAAAAAAGGGTGGGAACAAAAAAGGAAGAAAAAAAAAAAAAAAACAGGAATAAAAAACGAGAAAAAAGAAAGAAAAAAATGAAAAAGGTAAAAAGAAAATACTTGGGAAAAGCAGCCAGGTCGACGCTCTTTTCTCTCTAACAGATAGCTCGACAAACAACCAACCAACCAACCAACCAACCGACTCAACCGGGTTTATCCCTGTATATTTGCGAATGAACGGAAGCTCTGTGTTCCTCCCAGGGACACAGGCATCATCACTGATTACCTAATACCATTTAGCATCGCTACGATGCGTATATTTGTAGGGATGTATGTAGACAGAGATTTACGTATACGGACGACTATATGGGTATATAGGTATATAGAGAGACAGAAATTCTATATACCTTATATATGTGTACTACATTATACGTCTAATGCAATAAAAGGAGAAAATTAACTAATTGCAATTAATTATTATATTGCGTGTAATAATTTTCACATCGTAATGTAGTTTTCCCTCTTTTTCTTTTCCCCTTTTTTAAACGAGAAAAACTTATCCATCCAAGTCCAATTTTTCTGAGTGCATTGGCGCCTGTTGTATATATGTATACTAGATATGTATACTATATACATATGGCTAGGTAAAACTAGTTTCAAGTTTCTTTTGTTTTTCCATCTTCATCTGAAGGATCAGATAGCCAGCTAGCTGCCTCTAGGATAAGGTATATAAGTAAGTAAGTAAGTAAGTAAGTATATAGTTTACGCAATCAAGAAGCGAGGGACAAGAACTAGGAAGCAATTCTAAGAAGAATCAAAGAACAACTTTGCTATTGAGTTTCCGGGCACTTCGCCATCGCCATCGCCATCGCCATCGCGATATATATATACGTGGGTTACAAGGACCAACTATACACAGATATAGGAGCAAGGGTAAGCGTGGATTCGCTGAACCGAATCTCTTCAAGAATTTAGGACTTGGTCCTCACACTTTTGACATCCTGCAGCGTTCAACCCTATATAACCCTAACTTACCCTGACCTTAGACGGATGATCGCTAAAGTCATAAATAAAAAACGGATCGACTACATTGAGAGCTTCTTTTCAGAAAGGCCATTCTACGATTCGAAAATATCTTTGGGAGAGGTGAAATCGTTAGCGAAATTTCCCTCTTTTTTTTGTCTTTTTTTTTCACCCCTAAAAATGAGGAAAACCACATTTAACGAAAAAAAAAAGAAAACAGTTCTCCTTTTTTCATCCCCTATATTTCAGGAGACAGCTGTGGATGTAGCTGGTATATGTAGGTATAGATATGTAAAAGGATGTAAATGTGAAAAAGATGCGGTCATACGGTATAGCAGAGATTCGTAGTGAAAGACTGAGATTCATAGCAGATTGTGAGCGCGCAGCGAGCGGTGATAATCGATATCCGGGAGGAAAACTGGCATTTATTATTATCGAGCTCCGTTGGACCAGCGCGGAAAGGTTCCCGTAGCTTGGAAAATGCTTCAATATTTTTAGATTTTATTTTGAATTTATTACATCGAGCTGGTAGCAGATTTCGCGCCTTTCCACCAGCTATTTTCGCCGCCCATATCGACCCTCATCTTTTTATTGCAATTTGCGATTTTTCAACCAACCGAATGCAGAGAATATAGAGAAGAAAAAAAAGAAGTGAAGCTAAAAAATGAAAAATAAAATAGCAAAAAAATAAATATGTATATAAAAAAAGAGTTGATCACTGAAACTATTAAACGCACACGGTACCGCGTATCGTAATTCGTTGAAATATTTTAACGATCGCGATTCATGCGCGTTAAATGGAAAAATCGTTTCACCGAAATGCTTGAGCGAATCCAATAACCCGTAAATTCGAACGTATATATATACGTTACATATGTACATATAGTATATATATACGAACATTTATAGCGATTGATAGAAATCGGAAACGGAATTTTATTTGTAACGATATGAAAAGAAAAAAAGTATACGAAGAATGAAGACCATATCGGTCAAAAATTGAGAGTTGATTTTCTTTTTACTGAGATATCGCACTTATTCGTGCTTCTCATTCGAATGTAAAATATCCTGTGAGATTTCAGATTTTTTTAGAATTTTTCGGAAACCTTAGAGGGCCATAAAATTACAGAGATTACAAAGAAGTGTATTTTATGAAAAAATATGTTCAGTGAATTGCACATGGGGAAATTTCGTTGCAATATATAACAATCGGCATTTGGTCGTAGAGGTTTAATCACTCAGAGGTAGAATCGCGGACCGCAAATTATTTCACGTAAACCAATGGGATTTCTGTAAGGAATTTCGTGGAGCGTAGAAATCCAGGGATACATGGGTTCGATTAAGCGTATCTCACAGACGGGAGGGTACACATAACGTCGACGTTGACAAAGAGATCAGGAGGTATTTGTTGATTGTCCCGTAATTACATCCCTCGAGACGCTAATACGCTTGAGGGATTCTTTGGTCAAATAAGAGAACAGCGGTTAGGATTGGACGCTGTACCTACTTGTCATTGTCATCTTATGCCTTATGCCTTTAAATTTTTACCTTTAACCTACCCCCATGCAGTTAGGGGTTGTGGGTATATCAATTCGTTCGTTTCAATACTTGCCAATTTGTAGCCCGGAGCCCATCAACCAGACCGGTGAATTCACCTCGTTACGATATTCTCCCAAGGTAAATATTTGATAGGTACCACAAAATATTCATCAAGGCTATAGTTGCTTAATTAAGTTAATTAAAGGGCCTACCAAAACCGTACATCCAAAGATCCTGGATTTGCATAGGAAACAAGCTCCCGTAATACAACACTCTCTAGAGACACACTCGATACGAAGCCCCTAATCATCGATAGAAAGCTAGATCCTAGTCCTAAGATTAAGACCTACACCTAGATCAACTGGCTTATCTACACACAAACCATAAGCCGCAAATATTGCTATACAGGTTCAAAAACGCTGACAATCTTCGTGATTTCAACCCAATGATAAGATTCTAAGACGTAAAATAATGTCCATCAGCGTCAGATAGGTGCTAGAAAATTTGTCAAGGGAGATGAGAGACGGAAGGCTGGGATGTAAACGCGGTGTAGACAGTAGAACGTGCCTTTTGATTAATGGTAGCACTTAGTTCCTGATCCTGGACTGCCAATCAGGGTGCGAACACGTCTACATTTCAGTTGCGCTTCCTATAATCCACTCAGCTCTCAGCACTCCAACAAAACTCTGCTTCCTATCACCACGTGGTCCCTTTAACCCGTAACCCGTAACCCGCGTAGCCCGCGTAACCCCATAACCATCCTTTTAATTCACTACTCAGAATCTCAGCACGCAATTGAGCAATCAACCTGTGGGTATGAGTTTGCGGTTTGCCTGCAATATACGGGAAGAGAGAAGAGGGAAGGAACCTGGAAGACTCTTCGGGTGAACAGAGAATCAATTTCGAGATTGACAACTGGTTTTTTATACGAACATTTCTCGCGAATGAATTTTCATGGAAAATGCGAAGCGGTAGATACCTGATTGGTATTGGAAATACCGATTAATATACTGCCTAATTGAACAGCCAGGGCATATGGTACGTGGTATGCTAAAGGCAAATGCATTTTGGCTTCAGTTAACTGATAACTGATTGATATTAACCAGTCTATCGCATAGTTGGCACAGACTGCACCGTTTGTTGAATACCGCTGATGTTTGATGTAACAAACTGCACATAGATTTTGGACATCATGTTCTGAGTGTACCTATAGATTTTGCCCTCTCTGATTCAGCGACCAGTGCAGAATGTACGGAGCTAATGACACACGTTGGAGCAATGATCACTGGCTTCTGTACATCCAATCAATGATCATGATCGAGTTTGTCGAGATGATACACGTACTCGACTCTGTTTACTATGCTGTGCCCATGCAGCGGGTAGCATGAGACCAGATTTATCTGATATTTAGTGTACCATGAGGTACCTCTTACGGTTTGGTAGCCTCGGTAACGCGTGGATGGATTTCCATCGAGGATATACCTAGCTACGCGTATTCGAGGTTGAAACGAAGCCAGAGAAATCGATGTTGCCGGAGTTGGTGCAGTTCCTCGTTTCCCTGAGTTTTCGAAGAGAGGAGAAGAAAAAAATCTAGACTTTTCAAGCCGAGCGAAAGAGGAATGATTTCAAACCCTTGGAAAAAGAGCGAACTTTATTTCACGGGGTAGGAGTATAGGACTGACGGGAATTATTCACCGAGGGTGAAACAGCGGAAAGAAATACCCTCGTACTGCCCCCGATTTGTATATCTATAATTAATTTCTTTTAAATTACGATCGTTCCGACTCCTAGACCATCAATCGCATCAATTATTTCACACTTGGATTATTTTTAGCACGTAAAATGCAGTTTACTAATTAAAGAGAAGTCCACTGAATGGAAACCCGCAGTGGCACCGTTCTGTAACTACGTATATAAAAAGCGTTAACGAAAATTAAGGTTACTGGATGTGGATGTACGAACGAAATGAACGTCCTTGTATGGCGTGCATATATTTATACGACCGATGTATGCCAGTGTGCCTAGCGACTCGTTAGAGGGTTTGGCGAGCACGACGCACCCTTTACCTACCATCGCGTGGGAGTACGATTCCCAGTTGTCCCTTGGGTCCCCTCTTCCCACTTCCCACTTCACTCGCTTCGTTATAAGCATTCAGTGAAACAGCCCCTAGGTGCTGTCTTATTGTTAAATTTTTTAAATCCAGAAATATAACTTCCGCGTTTTTTTTTTTTCTTTTTGTTCACCTCGCCTGAAAATCAACGGGCCTTAATTTTTCATCGCGAATTAAAAACTAGGGGATATTACACACCGTCGGGTTTCATTTATCTGCAGGATTAAACCATTAACTACTTATACCAGACGTAAATAAATACACGGATTTAGTATATTTTATAGATTTTTCCTCATCCTCGCATGGCGGGAACGAATTCATTTGCGCATTATATCCTACTCGGTTAATGTAAAACCGCGATGATTAATACCTCCAAAGATCCATGAAACTCTTCTTAATCCGTTAGAGATTTATCACGCGATTCTATCGAGCCTCTACATGGGTATACACCAAAAGTGTAAATCGAAGCCCCTTCTCGGTATAGGGATCTACGGGTACGCCATATATTTGCCTCGTAAATTTAATTTAACTACCATTTTTAAATATATATACTCGTATATAGCTTATGCGAACGTAACATGTGCGTTTAGGCATAAGATAGTCGAGTTGATTGACGTTGATACGGATATACGATTTTTGTAATAACTAATATAACTAATAAGTTTAATATGAATTGAATTTAAACGTATGTAGGTACCCATATCAAAATTCTCATGATTATAATTGTTATTGTTACTAACGTCATTAGACGAGGTGAGAGATCTTGGTATAAATAGGTGGGTGTGTAAGGGTGGAGTTGTTGAGTATGCCTTGTTTCCTGACGTCAGACTAGAGCTACTTGAACAGAATATCAAGTTGACGTATACGTGTCGTGACATGTGAAAGAAGGGCGAGAGGGTTACTATACCATACCAGCAGCTACCCTACGGTAAGTATGTATACTGCGGAATAAGGTGACTGGCGAACGTTGAATACGCGAAATTCGGGACACGATAGGTATTTTCGATTTGATAGAGTGACGGATCGCGGAGAAAACTATTTCGACGGAAAATTTCCGTCCGCGATTTCCAAAGGGTAGAAAGAAGAACTTATCCGTTGTGCTGCAGCTTCGTTTTCCGAATTCTATGCACTATACTCGATTCTTGGTTCTCGGACTGATGAAAATCTGCACTCTTTAATTTTCTTTTATTTCGAGGAGCTGTTTCTTATTCTTCTGCTCGTCAAAATTTCTCGCAGCATCGAAGTATAGCGGGACAAAAGATAATTCCAAAGTCGAAGTGTATATATATATATATATATGCGCGGATATCTCGACTAACAATACACCCGAAGAAACGAACCGCAGTTTCTTTAAGAGTGTGTATCTTTCTTTAGAATCCGATACAACTTTCGGTATACTTTTCTAGAAAAAATCGAGAAGAGGATCGGCGATTCGGTCCTTCGATGGTGTCGTCGCCTCTTTCAAAAGATAACTTTGGTCTCGAACAATATTATCGATAGAGGACGGTATGCCCGATTCAACTCTGCCACCCCCTCCAAACTCTCTAACCAAATCACATTACCCGATGCAAAACAACGCGAACCCCGAAGGACGTCAGGGAACACAAAGAAGCGAGAAAGAGTAAGGGCGAGGAGGAGGGCGAAGGCGAAGGCGTGGGTGGTTGTAGGGCGAAGAGAAAGAGAGAGAGAGAGAGATGAGACATAAGGGTGAGAAAGAACCCCCGGGACTCTGTCTCCCAAAGTATTTCGTTTTCAATATGCTCGAAATCATGTCTACCCCAGAGTGTAGGGAAATTGACGGAAAGAAAAGTAAAAGTTTCGAGGTAGACGCGAGTCCTCGTGAGAGATGAGACAACTTGGAAGAGATGTACTCTTCCTTACTCGGCAAAGAAGGACAGAGAAAAAAAAAAGAAAAAAAAAACACCATTACCATATTTGACCAGGAAGCACTGCATCGAGCATAATTTATCAAATCAGTGCCGGAATTTGTATCGAGAAATTCTGCGATGAGTCTTGCTTATCGAAGAGGACTTATTTGTTTCGTGAGAAAGTTGGAATAATAACAATTGAAGTGAATAATAACAATGCAAGGGTTCTCCTCGCGAGAGGATCGATCGATCAATGTCACTCCGTTCAAGACTTGGACTCTATATGAAGAGGTTCCGAGTCCTGAGTTTGGTCCATTCGTCTTTTCGGTATTGACGTATTTTTAAAATGTCATCTAAAGATGCAGGGGTATGGGGGTGGGCGACTGGCGTAAGGCGACAATATTAATATAGGTACGTGTGACGGGATGTGGATTCAAAGTTCAGATGCGTCACCTAGCTGTGATCAATTGAACACGAGGGTGTATACGCAGTCCTCAATTATGGATAAGCCCACCGATAGATTAAGCGCATTACTGCGTATACATGGATACATGTGTGATGAGGATGACGTAAACGTCGATTCCCATAATCTGTACAGGCGATTCACGTACGGCATATAAAACGTGGCAGCAAATTCCCCGTCGAAGTAGGAGTGAAAATAAAAAATATCCCAATATAATTTTCAAAAAAATAAGAATTCATCGATATTGCGATTTTATCGTTCGCCTGAACAACACTATAACTTCCAGCGATTTGACTGCGCACATAAAAAGATATATAGAAAATGAATTATCGAGCTGCGCGTGATCCCCGAGAAAAAAAAAATCGCCAAATCTCATCCCATTCGCAGTTTCTTGATTTCTAATTTGATTCGCATTGCTGACCGATGGCAAAAGCAGGTCAAAGGTTCATTGGTTCAATAAATGTGCCGATGTATCGGAAGCCTCCTGTGTTTCGGTTAATTGCATAACGACAGTGACGTCAATCCGTCGAAATTTCGAATTGCGGACTATAATTATATCGAAATTATATAGTAGTATGTATGAGTTTTGTATTCAAGACCTTACGAAACGTCGTAATGACGTAACGGCAAATAGAATAGAAGAGAAGAGTTCTGATCGTTGCGCAACGAGAAGTCGTATAGGGATGATATTACGTGCCTACGCCCCCAACTTCGGCGAATAGAGAGCGAGAAAAATTTTTTTCGAAAACAAAACAGGAAAATTGGTTTTATTGATTCGCGAAGATAGGGTGAGGAGTTTTATTCTCCTCGGTATAAAACTGCTTGGCATAAATTACGCCGTTTGTTATAAGGGCTGGATGAGCTTAGGGGTGCGGGGGTTTAAATTTCTGTCTAGAATCCGGGTCTTTTTTTATTTTATTCATTCTTTTTTTTTTCCACTTTCGATTTATCGGAGTTGTTATACTTACGTGAAAAATAAATGTATAATAAGCTAATGTACATTTGAGGACATAAAAAAAAACAGAAAAAAAAAGGAAAGAGGAAGAGACAGGGGAAAAAAAAATAAAAAATTTACCCTGCCGCCTGACTACGGAGTTATTCTTCCCAAGCTTCCATGTATAGGTATATATTCCCGTGAGAGATTAAAACGTCTGTGAAGCGGGAATACCGTCCTCTCGTTTATCAGATTTCAAATGATCGAAACGTGCCTCGAAAAAGCCGGGTAATTTAACTTTTGTGCCTTTTTTTTTTTTTACATTTTTGATGCGTGATTCACTGGATCAACTCGACTTTATTTCGGTACCAGATACTATTTTCCGATCCTGGGACTTTAATCCAGCAGGTAATATTTCGAAGGATAAATTTGACTACACAGAAAAAAAAATTTGTTGGCCCAAGAAAATTTTCTGCAAACCCATTGGAAACCGAAATTATCTTTAATCAAGACAAAATTTTCTCGAACCAAGAAAACTTTCTTCGATCCAAGAGAGTTTTCTTGATTCGAGAACATTTTTGACTTCATTCAAGATAATTTTGGTTTCCAATGCGTTTGCAGAAAATTTTCTTGGGACAAAGAAATTTTTCTTGGAACAAAAACATTTTCTTTGGACCAATTCAAATTGGTACAACTCGCTTTTTCTGTGTAGTAATAATTAGTAGGTAAGTTAAATTACGTATAAAATGTGAATAATCAGAAATCTGTTAACGCGATGATATGAATTGAAATGTACAACTGAAAGGAACCGAGAAATGATGCGAAAGTCGAGTTGCCTAGAGAGGCAAGAAATATTACAATGGAATAAGCTCTCTTGAATTTCTGCCATTCCAGAGTACGTGTGTGCGTTATATATGTGGGTATACGTGTGTGTGTGTGTGTGTGGGTACACTACCTTCGTGAAACACGTAATATATTATATTTCATTTAATTTAGTTAAGTGCTTTAACCAGAAATCAGTTCTCGACTAAATCGCAAACTCCGAGAACGATAGCTACCTCATATAACGTTTGCGAATTTTCAAGGTGGAATAACAATTCGTAAAGTGATGGGAATATATTATAGTCAAACTTTCTGTCTCTCTTTTTCTCCTTCTTTTTTAATTCGTAATGATGACAAAGCTGGTAGAAATTGATCTATACCTAGATACCTGTATAATATATTCGCGAGAGCGAGAGGGATGAAATTGAAGGATAGGTACGTGCGAAAGGAGTTAAAGTCCTTGGTGACAGTTTGCTTGTTCTCTTGAGGCCCTTCTTTGACCTGATTAAGGACACGGCATTGTAGATATTAATTAACTGGTATTATCTTTCATTCGCAAATATGCAAATTACCAATTAAACTTTGTCCCGAAAACCGTCTGTCTAGTGACGTCACGCGGCCTGTAGTCATGTCGTTTCCGAAATAATTCGACCGAGTAGCTGTGTATATATATATATATATATTTATATTTATATACACACGCAAGGGATATGAAATGTTTATCGATAAAACTTCAATACAAACAGGATCAAACGACGGGCTGGACCAATGGAACGAATCGTATATGTTTTTTTGAAATATATTCGTTTCTAAAAATTCATATATATTTCAACCATATACACGTATACATACGCGAAAGGGAGGGTGTATCACGAGATTTTGCGTCCTCGTTCGAATTCAAAAAGCCTTAATTATCAAAGGGCTGCAGAGAAAATATATACCATGTAGGTGTATATGAACATCGTTTTAAATGAAAATAGGAATGCGAGTATACAAGACACGACACGCACGACGATCATCCTGCACCTAAACAGCATAATATTATCTTCATCATTATCAGTTTATATGCTCTTGTAAATAGAGCATGTCGCATTATCATATTTCAAAGGGTAGTAGATATACGCTGGGGAAGAGAAATGGAATGCGAAAAAATATTCTCCTCCAAATGCAAATGGAAATGGGAATGGGAATGGGAATGGAAATGAAGAAACGGGAAAAGCAACCGGGAACTCCTCTTTACTGACGACCAACAACCGCGTGTTTAGTGCACGCGTTCTATATAAAGTATGTACACTGCTACGAAACACCCACACATGTACGTATAAAAATATATATATACATACATATAACCACGTACGTATGTACGTGCCCGTTGCCTCATTCTTCTTAGAATACCATCGAATAAATCCAGGATTTACAGCTGAACATGGTCGACACAGTTTTCAAAGAATCAGACCAGAGCAGACAGACAGACAGACAGGTAGGTAGAGTTTATATAACTGTGGGAAACTCATTTGAAGTAAATATTGCTTTTTTTACATCAAATATTGCAACTTATTACGGCAGAGATTCGTTTGAAAAATTATTTTATCACAAAGTTTGATTCATATCTACACATATAATACATACAGGTGTAGGTGTACGTGTGTGTATAAATATTCTCGATATCGCGTGTGACACGTTTCACTTCCTTTTCTCCCATACGATTTCTTATACTTTTCAATCTGACAACGCGCATATTGCAGAAGGAAATTATTTTCAACGTATTCAGAAGTCTATATGCCATATGTTATATCTCAATTCTCGTATACATATACCCGTTTCAAATATCTATTCATAAAACTACGTGCATACATGATACGTCATGGAAAGTAAAATTTTCCACACACCTATAATAAGGATTAAAAAAATACCACCGAGGATCTTAGAATCTATAAAACCCCTGTCCATCAGTTCCAAGGAATATCTTGGTTGAAATTCAGCCTGGGGCTACATCAGGAGGATATACCAATTATAACTCGAAATCTAGGACTCTCAAAGACCACCATAATTCCCAGGATTTCCGGCTATCTAATACCTTGTCGAGTATTCTATATCATCGTTTGCCTCATTCGCATTCGCATTCGGCCGTAGGGGATGAGTGCATAATATACATATACATACGTCTATACACGTTCTCCCAGTATATATATTGTAGGATTTTAGGAATAAATTTAGAACCGATCCATTATACCTATTTCGTTTCTAAAGGAAGACGAGATTTCCAGTCATGTTTGCAGACTGCATAACAATATCGTGAAATTCAATAGATTTGCGAGTATATGTTATGAATATACGTTTCACGTAACGGTCCTGCACCCCAACACTTACTTCTGATATTAAAGTTAATACGTTTATTATGGAAATACGTGAGTGATTTGATGAAACGAAAATAATCAAATCGCTTGAATTATAAGAAAATCGATCGAACCTCCATTCGCGTGATTTGAGCGTTTATTCAAAAATCGACTTTTCAGATTTCATGAACTTCTCCTCATGCATCTGGTGATTGCATCGAAAAAAGTGAATTCGCAAGGTGCAAGTCGTAAATAACTTCAAATTATGACTCAAAATCTGCGTAATCAGTTGTGGATAAACTGATCACTCGTTACAATATTTCTCCAAATTTGTGCACCGATGATTCAGAAAGACGCGAGTACCTACCTATGTAGGTATTATGCATTAGTATAAAATCCGGGGTTCGATGGTCTAAAAACTGTTTGAAAAACGAAAAAAAATATGGAATCTCTATAGCCGCATGGGTAAATATACCGAAAATGTTGTCCTGCGAAAACAAAAATTCCACTTTGAATGAAAAAATATTGTATAAATAATAACGTGGAATTGAGATCTGGGGTAGAAAAATAAATAACTACAACAAAAGTATGCATATATAATATACATACATTATACCTATATATAAATATATATATTCCAATTTCTGGTTGTTTGCACTGCCGATTTTTTTTCCATTTTTTGCTTTTTTTTTGCATGAAACAGCAGCAACGCAATCGCTGCTATAGCGTATAACGTACAAACGTATAGTAACCACGTTTTCGTTATCCAAGCAAATCTAGGGGACGAGACTCTGGGCAAATAAACTGCCCCATCGCTGCTTTTCAACGCGGTGCGGTAATATATTTATATATAAACTTGGTCGAGCTTTGGGAAAGGCAAATTCTGGCGTCGATTTTAGAGGAAAAAAAAGAAGAAAAAACTTTCACCTGGGTTTTGGGAATCCCGAAAAATTCCCGAAAATTCAAACTCGAGTATAGCGATCAATTTATACGGTTTATCGTATTTACGTCACTACACAGGTATTACTGCGGAGATACTAATAGTCGAGAACATTAATATGCCTCGTAGGTTCGAAAACGAGGTTTGACACGTAAGAGAAATTACATTTGATGAAAGTTACTCGGTAAATTGGGCAATCCTATTATCAAGACCGCGAGATTTGGCGTTCGTTCTAAATATAAGTTCGCCGCACGTCTCGTTATTGCACGAAACTTTTCTTTAAAATGAAGAGATAATTGGAAACGAACTTTTCGTTTTTTCTTTTCTTTTTATATATAAAACGATACGAAGAATGAAGAGCGAAATAAAGAAGTCTTCAATCTCAGTTTCAACAAATTATTATCTACTGGTTGAGGATGGAAAAAAAAAGAAGAAAAAAAGGAAAAAAAAAATTGATGAAGTCAGTCAAAAGCGCGGTTATAATATATAAAGTTCAAACAAGCGTCTATATACCCACTGCTCTGTTATTCGGGAATAATAACTCCTCATCTTGTACTCGAAAGCTGCGGTAGGTATTACTTGCGTTGCTAATTGAAATGAGATGAATATTTGTGAATAAAGTAAACAACGGAGGATCGAGTCTTAAATTTCTGTCTTTCTGTTGTATAGGGTGAAATAATGAAAAATATCGAGTTTGTTAAGTTGAGTTTCGCCTACCCGCCTACTTCAATAACCCAATTATTTGAGGTCTTTGTTAACCGCAGGGACGAGTGGAACGACAGACTGAAAGTTAAAATGTGAATAACGATTCTGTCGAGTGGATCACATTCGGAGTTATAAAAGTATCGTTTGATTTGATTTTCGTTTGTATTTTAGAATATAGAAGACAACGGATCTGCATGCAGCAGAAAGGATCCGTCGAGGGTCCTGATTCGTTACTCTTTCGTCAACTGGTTTCGGGAGTATTGAGGTAAAAATTCAAAGGACCGTAGAGAGAGAAAATGAAAATGAAAAAAAAATAAAAGAATTCAAACAACATGGAGCTTCTCCCCCCTGGCGACAGAAGACGTTATATACGATGAGGAATTATCATCGAATTACCTTATTCTTAACTTTTTGATACAAGCAAGGAGTCGAGCGAGACTGACAATCTCAAAGTTTAACCGAAGCACACGGAGCTTCCACCACTCTTGGTATTTCATGAATAATGAAAAAAAAAATGAAATAAAAAAAAAAACACGTCAAACAAATGAGCGCAAAGTACGCTGGAAAATTTTCCAATTTTCAACCGAAATTTTTATTTTTTTTTTGGGTACAATATGAGTAAAAATGATATCGCAGTTCCGATTCTCAAGCACATATCTTAAATATTCGTCCGGGTGATTAAAAAAGTATCTGAAAATCTTGTATCCCATCGACGAACGGTCTATTTTACTTTTTTCTTCAAAGTATGGTCTACGGACGGTTTTGTTCTCTTAAGTGAATGAAAAAAAGTGGAGAAATACTCGGCGCCATCAACGCTACTGCCGTTCGCTAAGAAGGAAGGTATAGGGTAGGTAGGTAGGTACATACGTACATACATACATACATACAACTCCTTTGTAACAGCAGTAGCGCGGCAAGAAGAGAGAAAAACGTAAAAGAAGAGGTAAAATAAGAATAAAAAGCGAAAGAGTAACTAAGAAAGAAAGAAAAAAAGAAAAAGAAGAAGAGGAAAAAAAATCGGAATAAAGCTCGGTAAGGCAGCGCTAAGTATTATAGAGTCTCGCATATATAAGAGATCGGGGAGTAGGTAAGTTGTTTCGCGCAGAAAAAGCTTCCACGGAAATAAAAAAGGCCATAAACGGGGCTGCTGCCGAGGGTTTCGGTCCGCGACACGCTGAGATGTCAAAAGGCATTAAACTTCTAGGAAAAGGTAGCAGAGCTTCCGAGGGGAAGATTTGCCCCTTGGTTCGCTTCTTGGTCTTAGTAGTAGGTAGGTACGACTCTTAACCCGGCCATACCACTTCTCTTATACCTTTTTAGACTCCGTTTCGAATCCGGAGTTCCTCCACAACTCCGAGAAAGAACTATTACCTGCGCTTTTCCGTACCTAACAATAAACGGCGAGTCAAGTGGTAAGTAAGGCGAAGAGACGGTTAATTACGAAACTCTTATTTCACGTCACTTCTAAATAAGCGGAGATGAAAATGACGAAGAAGAAGAAGAAAAAAGATGAAAATAAGGGAAGAAAGCCGAAAAAATATGATCATAATATTCATTGCATCATCAGAAATTTATTGAAAATTTGTAAAACTTATCAGGTACCTATACCACATACTCTGATTAAAATGTTTTACTGCAAGTTGTATACAGGTATATATATAGTAGGAGTATACGTTATTGGAATGAGCGAGAAAGCCGTTGTCACAGCTTCGCTTTGTACATAGAATTCCTCTCGTCTCGTTCGACTTTGTTAAGTTAACGAGAGATTTACCCTTCGAATATGTACCCAAGCAAGACGTCAGTACGACTGATGCGAGTTTAAATATTAAAGAGTAAGAAGTAAGGAGTGAGGAGGGTGGGAAAAAGGGAAGAGAAGTGAAGGGAAGGGAAGGGAAGGAAGAGGTAGAGCTATAGAAACTCAATTTTGAGTGACACAGGGTGAATTAGTATCCGAGAAAATATTACCTTAGGAATAATTGGATCAGTTCACGAGAGCAATTCAGTCCTAAGAGGCATTTATAATTTTATAGAAACAAAAGCGAGACGTTCATTGTAAATTTAATTCCTACCAATATAATACCAAACATCATAGAATACATCGAACCGCTTAGTAATTTTGAATTTACGAGGGTTGCGTATTAAGCCGAGCTAAACCGCACCGAAAGATAAAAGTGGAATTGTATAATGATAGGAGGAACGGGCTGAGGTTAGAGTGGGAAGATTAAAAAAAAAAAAAGAAAATAAAAAAAGAAAAAAGAAAAAAGAAAAAAAAGACCCGGGGTTGGCGAGTGTGAGATAGGAAATGGGTCCCGTCAAGGTTGATTTTATCGAGGTACCGCGGGATTTGCGAGGAAAAAGAAATTAATATTCCACCACGTATATACACGGCGTTGGAATATAAAACGGTGCATAAAAGAAAATTCGCGACAATGTTATAAGGAAGCGGATTGAAGGGATGACTATGCGTAACGCTGTTTCGTTTTTCTTTCCTTTTTACCATTCCTTTTTTTCTTTTTTCTTTTTTTTTTTGACATCGACTTCCCTACTTTTGCAGAATTCTCTTTCTCGTTCTCTCTCTCTCTTTCTCTCTTCTTTCTTCCTCTTCCCTGTAGGACCCTTTGTTGTTACCTTAGTGAAGAATTGTTGGAAACTCGGTAGGTATACTATAGGTATATATATATGTACCTACTATAGGTGGAAAGGAAAAGGTTAAGATAAATTCTATCGAGCCGAATAGTATTTGGACGTTGGCGGAAAAGGCGAGCAAGCGAGGACGAGAAATAAAGAAAAAACTAAAGGAGGAATGAAAGAATGAAAGAAAGCTAGAAAGAAAGAGAAAAAACTGGAAAGAGGCAGCGGGGTCTCTAGGTCCCGCATGGGGACCACCGAACACACTGAGCGCAAAGGGAATATTAAACACCATTGGGCTGAGGTCGGCAATCCCTCACGTAGATGGACAGGCCATCCCCGACCGGGTTATACTTTCCTGCTTTATAGCGATACCGTTGCTACCGAACTGTGCAATAAAAATAAAAAATAGTACCCCAACTATCGAGGAAAGAAGAAAAAAAAAAAAAAAGAAACAAAATGCATGTTTCTTTCCCTCGTTCATTGATGTATGCGTGTACAGGGTGAGATTTTTCTCTCCTTCAAATGCATCATCAGTACTTTCTGAGTCTAAGATATCAATTTCCTTCCCACCTCCGGTGCATTTTATCGTTTCTTCGTTTTAATTAAGCTGATAATAACGAAGAGGATTCTGCATCTAAAGAGGTGAAAAATTTCACTGGTTTATGGGTAAGTGCAGCCTGCCTGCAGGGGTGCTGTACAAGGATTTTCCGCGATTTATTAACAGCTCGGAAAAATTTTGTGCGGTAATAAAGAATACGAGAAAGAAAAAAGGTAGGAGAGGTATATAGCTGGCTATAACGATAATAAGCGAAGTGGAAAGCAAGTGAGGATGAATTCAGAAAGTGAATAGAGAAAAGAAAAAACACAAAAAAAAGAAAAGAAAAACTACCGGGAAGCTTCGTATATGCGAATAACGAATCGCGAGTTGCTTCGTTAACGGTTAATGGATACACTGCAGCCTTTGAAAAACCTACTTCTTAATGCATGTATTCACACCTCCGTCTTTGCGACGTATATACCCTACGCTCAAACGTAATTGAAAAGAAAACCCAGTTACGGGTTAAGCTCTTCCGCAATTTAACTAGCGAGTTGGAGTTCTTCCGCGTCGATACCTCTCGTCTTTCATAGATTCGAATTTGCTCTGGTTAGATTTATGCGTTAAAGGTATTCTCAAGGTTCACTCGCATACATTTGCCTGCACTGCATAGGACTCGAATGGATGAATTCCGCGACTCTCTCCTCTCAGCCTGACTGTTGAATTTATTTGAATTTTTCACAATGAAATTCCGCATAACCGTAGCTCCGGCCGAGGCATAGAGGTACGAGCATATATGTATTCATTTCCGAGGTGGGTGCAGGGTGGAGGTGGAGGTGGAGGTGGAGGTAGATAGCTGTAGGCATGAGTGTACAACGTAGTTTGTGAAATTTCTCTAACAAGCCCTATTCACCGCTGCAGGATGATTGAGGTCCATATTACGTGCCTAACCTACGCAGTGTGTCCCCTTCGACTGCCTATCCAGTGTCGTAACTCGATCGGACGGAAGGGGGCGCAATATTGTTAACTTTCGAAATACCGTCTCGATTTTTCGCTAGTCCCTTTCCCTTTCCCTTTCCCTTTCCCTTCCTCCCGCCACCCCAGGCCATCCTTCTGTCCTATATTCGCAAATCCTCTTC
Organism: Tenthredo livida; assembly: GCA_963992785.1. NCBI lineage: Eukaryota > Metazoa > Arthropoda > Insecta > Hymenoptera > Tenthredinidae > Tenthredo > Tenthredo livida. Next base: position 1,623,542 of record OZ023071.1, on the reverse strand, counting down.
GATCAGGCTTCAGCGAGAAGAGAAGGCGGTTTAACGATGACCAGCGAAACGTAAGGTTTGGACATTTGGAAAAGTGGCGGCTTTACGATCTAAGGAATACTGTCAAACGGGGCGATTTACCTTATAAAATGTCAGTAGCTTGGCGGATCACTGCCAGAGGCGATAAATTGAATGACAGTATTCTGCTCGGCTCTAGTTCGTTTTATAAACCTGAAACGTTCCGCGTTTCCATTATTGCCTCAAACGAGTCCCGGTTTTCTTGGTAAATTTGGACGTTTGCCTAGTGGCTCACACCGACACGTTTCCCAAACATACGAGGTAGAGGAAAACGGATAAAGAAGAGAAGAGCCAGGCAAGGGGCTGCAGCTATAACCCTGCACGATCGAAACTGTACGCCACTGAAGACGGAGATGATAAGATTCAGAGTGAAATGAGTAGGTGGCTCTTCTTCCGTGCAGGATATCTTCTTTTCCCTCAACTCGAGGCGTAGCGGGATTTCGATAATTCAATGTCGGCATGAGATTGGGTGCTGGTATCTGGAGCGAGCAGTAATTGATAGAGGTGGAATGACGAGGCCAGTCGATATACGTAAAATGGGCTACGGTACGGAAACGGTCTGCGATCGTGTCTGGCTGGTGTCAATCTTTATCCCGCATAACAAAATGACAAGAATCTTCCGTCTATCTTCGGACTTTAATATTTCCGCTTGATAACGATCATATAGCGATTGATTCCATCTTCGATTATAATAGATGTCTGCCACATCCACCCGCCGTGCAACACCGGCTTGCACAAGCACGATGATATAATTGATCATTTGCGTCACACTGTCCGATGAAACGTAGTTAAACAGAGATCTATTCATGCCTTCTGGGCATCAGGTTGTTAATCATTAAAATACGCGGACAGACGTGAGAGCCTGGGGTAACTACATTCGCAATTATGTTGGGTCCGTGTAATTTAGGACCGTTTAATTCACCCCCGTAAAGTTATAACTGTCAGAGAGATAGAGAGAGAGAAAGAGCGAGAGAGCGCAGTTTGGCGTAAGAAAAGCGGTTGATTCGTGGGAATTTATCCCCGAAATAGCTTCGGCGAAACTTATGTTCATATAAGAAGCCATTTGTAGGCAAAATATCAGGGCGCAAATGCCGTAGAACGTATATCATCGTTGAGAAAAGCGGAGAGTGTGATGCAGGGAGGCGCGTGCTGGGGAGCTTTTTCACCGTGTGTTCAATGGGAAGTAGATTGTTGATAAAAATTTCGGTACGTCTTAGAGAAAACCTTCGGCAAATATCGGAAAGGATTCTCCTCCTACCCTTGTCTCATCTCCGGCCTCAGAGTCCGTCATTTTATCCCTTCGATAATTCTCAAGCGATATCCAGCCCCGACCAATACGAGATGATCTTGGTTTGGGAAAAGCTCTCGAGATAACGACGTTATCAGGGACACCGAAAATGTTATTTGTCCACTACATAGGTAGCGGTCTCTGTGTATCCGGAGACTGACGGAAATTGGCGATATCCTTGCAGAGGTGTGTTTTCACCGGGATTCAGTTTCTTCAGCAGTATCGCAATACCGTAATCCCTCATCATATGTATATAATTTTGGAATTACGTACATATGAGGTGTATTCATCACATATGATATTCTAACGCGTGAACCTCCCACAAAATCTGTCTTCCATTCGCCACATTTGATCTCTTAGTGATGAAAATTTCTTTGTCGTCATGGTCAGGCGCTTCTTTTGGACGTTAAACGTAGAACGACGTGCTCCGGGGTTTACCCTCATACTTTTAGGAAGGAAATCTTGCCTACGTTGCAACAAGTTTACTCAGTTTTCTCGGTAATGTCCCATATTCCGGATTTAAGTGCTTGTTGGTATGGTGGCGAAAACAGGAAATACGTGGGGCGAGATTTGAGCTCAAAGTTCCAGCATATTTCAAAACCAGCTTTATCTACCGGATACATAATTCACTCCCTAGGGCGAGATTTTTCTTGATGAAATCGCACTGCCGCAATTTTTCGATCGACTCTGATCTCCCAGCCCTCTTCAGCTGATATATCGCTGGATTACTTACATCAGTTATAACTCCGACGGGGCTCATTGTTCAGGTTAAGTTCAACTCGACGGGAGACCCACGTCAGAACGTCCAACTCTGACTCATTGCCACTTCGAAAAGATCGATACAAATCCCTGCGAGTAAAAGATTAAAAGGTTGGATCCGTCCGGCTCTTTCTCTACCATAGCTATACCGTCGAAGAAACGAACCCACCTCGAACCACCTTAATTAACGCGGTGTCTGAGATAGACGAGCGAAGTGCGGATATCGGATTCCAGGAAGACAACCAAGGATCGAAAATCACAAGTTGAAAGAGAAGAAACTGAGAAGTTCGGCGGTTAGCAGCGGCAAGGATTCGAGCACGGATCTCCATACTTTATCGATTCGATCATTTTTCCACCAAATTACAAGCCACGATAATATCGATAAGATCCAAATGTAGAAGGCCACAAGTTAGTGACGTTGAACAATGTGAAATGTAACGTGATTCACCCTAATTTGAGTATTTCCGTTTGAAACCGGGTTTCTCGGTTTCTCGGTTTCTCATATCAGCCACATGTATATATATCAGTCGAAAGTTTGAGGAAAGTTGTAATCAAGGCGAGTTCCGCGGCGTTAAGGGGGCGAAGTTGTGTCTGTCTCTGAGGTTTCGTTTGCTTATCTCGTATGATAGAGGCAACTGAAACAGCGTCAAAACTCTATATGGGGGGTGGCGAACTCGTGTGGGCATTAGCAAAGCCAGGCATGATCATAAGAAATAGGAACCACCGGCTGAGTCCTCGCGTCTGGTGCGTTACGTTGGCGTGAAGAGGGTAAGTGGAGATCGTGGCTTTCGGAATGAAAGAATGACGGAGCACTTTCTTACGTGAGGTCCTCTCAGCGGAAGTATTTCGAGACGAGAAAGGAAGGAAGGTGTAATTTGTCGCTGTCCTGCAGAGACCAGGACGCACGCGGCCAGGTGATCGTGACGTTTCATCTTCCTTAACAGGAAGGTGTCACGGCACCGTTGCAGCGATTTAGAGGAACGTTATTCGCCCGTTATCCTCACTCCGCGATAAAGGACACCCCCGCACATACGTGTCATTGAGCGGTTTTCCTTCCATTGCTATTGACAGCCGTTGGCGAACCCGGCTATTCCGTTTCCGCAAAATTTGATTAAAAAATAGGCCATAAAAGGATATAAAACAAGTAGCTAAAGCCCGAGCGAGGAATCCAATTCTTTCCTTCTCTGCAGCAGCCAATACCTATTCGTTGTTATTTTTCCACGTCCCGGCTTTTATCTCACCCTGAATAAACGCCTATTGGCACAGGTTGCACAGGTGGCAGCGAGGCCTTATAGCCTCTTATTTCGCCTTGTTTGTCATCGCTTCTTCTTGTTGTTGTTGTTTTTTTTTTTTTTCTTTTATCTAAAAAAGAAGAAAATGATTCGAGGAAACTTTTTCCCCCTCCTGCCCCGTTCCAGCGATTCCCACTTTCTCAACCCTTCATTTTCCACGAGGGTAAACGATTCGCACTGCAGCAACGAGCTATACATCCTCGAATCGCTCCAAAGTCTATTCATCGATTCATCGATTATGACCCCGAGTGCGTTCCTGTCTTCTGTACATAGTCGCGAAGGATGCGGTGGCGGTAGACTGCGGTGGAATAATTTTCCAGTTCGCGGGTGCACGCGAGGCGCAAAGCAGCAAGGGTGAAGCTAAGCAAACCGGAACGACATGGAGCGGAGAAGAGACGAGAAGAGAAGAGAAGAGAGACAGAACGGAATGTGGCAGGAAGGGAGACGCGTACCCGATCGTGGTTAAGGGTTAATGGTAGGGGTGGCTGTTGTTTCGGGTATTAGATCGAGGCGTAGGTTGAGACCACGACGTGGAAGTGAACTCTGATCAGCATATCGTCGCGGTGTTTGACGTCATCTCAAGCAGTTCGTATTTTATTAGAATACAGCGACGTTGCAGGATGTCGGAAAATGTCCTGAGCACAGTAGTTATGGGGTAGTAAAATTCTCACGAGAGATATATAGGTACATGCGTGCACAAAGTTGGACTGTTTTCTTTGAACCCGAAACGTGTTTTCAGTGACCACCTTTGAGAGAACATATATGAGGACGAGAAAGGTCTCTAGCCCTCGGGTAAAGTAATGCTGTTGTCGCCTTAATTAGATATGGAATTCTAATTAGCTACGAAGTTGGTCGGACGCGTTAGGGGAATAGCGGAGTCTAGTTCGTCACTAATTACCTGATGGATGATAGTACCGAGCTATTTCTCATAGAGATATAGTATATCTGCAATAGAGAGTTTCCGGCTTTTCTATCGCCTCTTCCCCTAATAATATGATCGATGGAAGCCTTATCTCCAAGTTTAGTTCTTAATCCCTGAGACTTTTTACGGGATGAAGGATCTTCACAGTAGCAGCAGGCGAGAAACGTATCTGCTCCTTTAGTTCAAAGATCGAGTGGTTAAACTTCGTCGAGTTTCGGCGGCTGCCATCGGGATGCAGAAGTACAATAAGACGCGATTGGGTATTCATAGGGGTCCTTCGAGCCACGATTAAACATAGTTGAAAGTTTCTCGAGAGAGAATCTTGGAACGAACAAAGTTTCCCCGGTTGCGCGATGGTTGCGGGACGTGCCCCGTGCAGATTCAACCCCTTCGGTTCACTCGATGGGATGAAGCAGCGGCGAGGCAGCGAGCAGCCAAGGCTGGTGTCCCGGCTCGCAGTGGCACGGCTCAATTCCCTCTGGTACCTCGAAGAAGGCGAGCCTGCTCGTCTCTCTCTCCTGCACGTTCTCCTACCTACTGCTCGCCGCGTGGGAGAGTTTAAGAAGTGCCTCGTTGTTTTTTACGACCGTCGTAAGTTTCGCGCGACGTCTAGGCTGATCGACCGCCGATTTTAGCCTCCAGCTAGGAAGGAACCCTTGGCCCGTACAAAATTGAGAACGAAGTGGCGCTCACCCTCACACCCCTATTCTACTATACTGTATTATTATGGCACTTGGCTGAACGACCCCCGCCCTCTACTCCCCAAGGCATCCCGTATTGTTTACGGACTAGAATCGTCATCTTCGAAACGATTCCGCGTCTCAAACTACCCCTTCTCCCGTATCTACGCAGGTAGATGGCTACGCGTTTAAACCTTGAAGACGTAACAGGGCTAGGTAGAAGGTGAGAGATAGAGAGAAGGAGGTGGGGGCGAAGGTCCTTTCCCTGCATGCAAATACGAAATCCTTATACTCCCCGTCGGCATAACCACGCAAACCAGGACAAAGTGTCGTTCATTAATTTTCAGGCTCGAGGAACTTAGCCGACTTGCAGCTTCCACCAACGACCTATTAATCAGAAGAGTCCCGGGTAGATTTATTCCTCCTTCTTATTTGCTGCATGGTTTAATCATTATACCCAGCTAGCCACGACGAGGAAGCAGATCCGCACGGCATGAAAAAGTTAATGGAGAAAAATCGCGGCCCGCTAAAGTAGGAAAAATAATTTATCTGCGGCTCGTGTGCGGGTCGAGTCGATTCCGAAGACAGGTCAACTCGTTCATCCATATGTCCAGGAGCTCGGAGTGTGTCGGCGTTTAAACGAAACCGGGGATCGAACGAAAGCCATTAGTCAGTAACACGGGCCGCATACTAATACCCGTTGCTGGTAAGAGAACGGCGGCTGTCCTCCACTGCAGAGAATGAAAAATAGAGAACCGAGTCCTGCAGCTACGGGAGGTAAAATCCGACATTGTTTAATCCTGAAGAATTAAACGAAGAAAATTTGAGACCATTGCATCGCGCTCGGGTGTTCATCGGATCAGAAATTACGTCCGATCAATTAGTCCGCGAGTCACCAAACAGCAATAGCCTGTCATCCTTCGGCGGTCCGGCCGACAACGACGTTAAAAGTATCGACGTTTCGTATAGAATGCTTTAAAATTTCAAACGATACTTCCCAAAGGGGCTGTGCTACGTCCTTTCCAAATTGACGGACTAAAACCGAACCTTTACACGGTCAGGATCTGAAACAGGACTATTTCCACGGTACCTAACCCTGGAGGAGTCCCGGTGACGTTAGATTGCCGAAATTTTATTGACTAATTGAATTTCATCGCACAGTTAGACCTCGACGATTTTTTATTCGGTGCAGTGAATCGACACGTAAACTTTAACTTGTAAGTTTTCGAGAGGCGTGATCAGGCGTCGCTGATTACATTCCACTTTGAGCATACATCGCATCGGTGAATTGTATGAAGCAAGGTAATGTGTGTATACAGAGATGTCTGGTGAGATTGGAAACGGGAGAGACAGCCGTCAAGAATTCGTTTCGAATAGCTGGTTGGGCGCGGTAGCTGGTAGTATGGTACGATGTGGAGTCGAACTCTCTGACAACAAGGCGACGACGATGCTCCAGCTGGAAACCGAGAAGCCGTGCCAGAGCGCGTGCGGCGAGCTGCTCCTGCTGCTGACGGTGATAAATCAATATATTCTACTCACGCAGTGGCGTAACCTACGTGAAATAGCTTTTGTCGACTAAACCGAGGTAATACGCACGAACGAACAACCTGCAGACGGTTACCCGCCGATGGTGGTGGTGGTGGTGGTGGTGGTGGTGGTGGTGGTGGTGGTTTTCGTGCGGTTCTAGTGCTGCGGGTACAAGGAACGAGAACCAAGGACCAAGGACCAAGGACCGAGGACCAAGGAGGGCGAAGGACCAAGGGTCTATCCCGCTCGCGGTTCGTGTGGGGAACCTTATCTGTCTGACCCACGCGCGCCGTTTCCACTGCGATAAGTTTTAAGACATCGCAAATACGTCTTGGTCGCGGCTAATGGATCCTGAGGAGGAGGCAGTACATAGTAGCCGGAGTATGATGTCGTCAGACACATGGTGATTAATAATTTTTTGAAAAAACAATTCATTCAATTCGCATCATATCCATACAAAGAAAGACGTGTTCTATTAAATTGTCGATTGTATACAGAGATAAGGGATGAGATACTTGACGAACTTATACAAAGCTTAAAGTATAACAGCATTCAGTAGCTGGTTTAGTTCTGCGATATTTCAGAGGAGAGAACCAAGTACTTTCTGCTAATGGGGTCTGGAAATTTTTTTTCACACTTTTAGCCCGCGTCTGGCTTAAAGTGTCAAAAAAACTGGCCTCTCTGTAAATCGAGAGTGTTAAATATGGATCAAAGGAGAACAGTATAGTAGGTAAAGACTTTTGATAACGGAAGAAGACCCCTTCGTATATTACTACGTCACGACTTATAAGTGAAGAAGAAGAAGAGAAGAAGAAAAAAGGTAAAAAGATATAAGTTTTGTGTCTTAAACGTGTCTATAACTGATTATGGGACCTCGGAATATTACGTCAAAACTAATTAAATTGTTTTTTAATTAAAATTAAAAGGAGGTATAATGGATCGAGGGGACTAATAATTACGTGATGAAAGATTCCAGCTACTCGTTGCAGATGGCTCGGGTATAGGTATCTATAGGTATAATCAATTTCGGGAACTTTACAGTAGAATAAATTCTGATGAATCCCCGTTTTTAATTTACCAAATATGTAGGTAGGGTATGCGTGCATAGTTACGGTATATTTTAGAAAAAACCTATGGAATACATCGCGCGTGTATAAGTCAATTCCGAAATGCCTTTTTCTTTTTTTGTATTTTCTTCTGTTTGTTCATGAGAATATAGCGAAGCGGAAACCGCCGAATTAAAAATCGTCAAATACGCACATCAAAGGTTTACTTCGTTAACGAAATATCGAGCGAGGCGTAATACTTCGTACGTATTCAGAGATTTTTTCGTTTGTAATGGGGGAAAACAGAAAAAAAAAATATATATATATATAAAAATGAATAATAAGGTAATATCGGCGGTCTACGTAGGTAGGTGTATGTGTAGGTGGAAAATGTGAATTCCACGTTTAGCCATACCTCCGGAAAAAAATCTCTCTCTGTGAAAAAAAAAACGAAAAAAAAAGAAAAAAAGAAAACAGGAAAAGACTGGATGAAAAAAAAATATACGTAGAAATGTATAAATCCTGGAGGAGAAGCGCGGGTTTATAGAGAGCGAAAGAATTGAGCGGAGCAACTGCGACGCGGTATAGTAATAATTGGAATTAATGAAAGTAAGAGACTATTACGACGGGGCGGTAGGTGACAGCAGAGCTAAATTATCCATTAGAAGTTGAAGTTTGGCGTTGAGCCAGCAGTGGCGATGCCAATTAAGGAGTACCTACCACGTAAAGGTTCGGTATTTCAGTGTAGATGGGCTTAGGTATCTCGATTCTACCCCGTTCAACCCCTTATAGGACGACAACTAACTTCTTCTCTGACTAATACGCACACCTATACAGGTGTAAGGTACCTTTACGTAGCTACATACCTACGTAACGTTTCTCGGTGTCAGCGTCTGTCGTCCTTCTATTTACTCGACTATTAGCCTCGGCATAAAACAGAGCCGTGAAACGCGTAATGAGAAAGGCATTTGTCGGATGTTTACGCGGCTTGAATTAATAAGAGAGAGAGAGAGAAAGAGAGAAATGAATGGTGGTAACTTTTGCCCTGGGATACAGAGTTTTGAATTAAGATTCCCTCTCTTTCTCGCGCTTTTACCTTTATTTTTCTCCCCCCTTCAGAATTTCGAGACCCACTTTTGACAATTTGACACTATATATAGGAACCAATTAAATTTAAATCAAGCCCTAATTAGATTCGAGCTTTCAGAAAAGTAAAATTTCATACTAATTAAATTAGCGCTCAGTCTCTCACGCCGAATATAATGCGCGGGAGCAGGTGATTCTATTTTCCATTCAAAGTAGGTATATAGGGGGAGAGATCGCGACTCATCGTAAAACGAAAATTTTCCACCCGAGGTTAAAACCAGGGGAATAATAAACGTTCCTATATATAATTAAATGTTATATATTTACCTGCAGGTTATCGATATACCTACATATCGTTGGCCTAATTCTCAAATGTCGTAAGCCACAAAATTTCGGAAATTGATTTTTTCGTCTCTTTGGGCTTTTTTTTACGTTTTTGACTTATTTTCACTCTCTCTCAGAAAATTTTTCATTTGTGGGTTACGACCTTTGGGAATTAGGCCATCGATATGCAGGATATATCCGTCCAATCTATACAATACATGGATACACCATGAAAATCATTTTCTTTTTTTCTTTTTCTTCGAGGTTCACAGAAGTATTCTATGAAATCGGTTTTTTTCACAGTTAATTAAAGCGGATTTTCAAACCTGATTAGAAATTATTTAAGATTTTATGAATCTTGCTTAATATGGATAATTAATATGGAAAAAATTTTTAATTTCGAGGGAATCTTTGAAAATCATGTAACTTCGGGAAAAATCAATAATATATAAAGACGGGGTGAGTCCTTAGTCATTGTGAGCACGTGACAGACTTTTCTTTCTCAACGTTTAGAAAAAAAAAACAGAAAAAACAAAAACTGGGTTGGAATCGAACATTTTTGTATCTGAAAATAAAATTCATTGAATATCATATCGGCAATTGTCCCGAAATTATATCAAAATGTAGAATATTGAATTTAGAATAAGAATACCGATTTCCAATATGTTTATATAGCATCTGAAAACGTTAAGGAAGGTTTATCAAGGAAAAAGAGTATAAATAAGACTCTGACAAGTTGATTCACAATTTCAAATCACAATTATCACAAATGTCACCCGTCGACTTACGCTCGTTACATAAAATCAAGAAACTTTTACGCCGCAGATGTCGTCTTAGATTCTACACAGAGTTTTGTGAGAAATTTGACGGGATACCTGACGACGGAGAGAAGGAAGAAAAAAAAACTGAAAACGAAGAAGTAAACCGGCGACGAAAAACGCGTTATAGGTGTGCACGAAGGCATATTATTATTACTTTTATTTCTTATTTTTTCCCCCTCTTTTCTTATGGAAGACTAACGTCAGAGATTTCTTATACAAGAAATTCAAATCGAATTTCAAACGTTTCGATCTATATATTCCCGAGCGAGCTAACAGATCAAACGTATTTATTTATTTTTTCATTTTTTTCTCTTCTTTTCTCTCTCTCCTTTTTATTTTCTAAGAAAAACGATTTTTAGGTAAGGTTTCAGCATCACAGATCGAGTTTCTTCACTCCCGCATACCTACACGTAAGACGGCGTTTAAAAAGGTGTAAAAAGTTGATAATACATTATAAAAATTGAGGTAAATAAAATAACGAGAAAATGGAACTATAGACATTCGTTTAGTGAATAAATGATAAATAAATACGATTTCAAAGTATAGAGGATTCTAACTCGTATTGTTGAAGATGGAGTTGCGCGAGTAAGGGTGGCGTCGAACAACACCGAAGACAATTCCGAAACCACAATCAGTCTGACGGTTTTACTTGAACCCGATATTCTTAACCGAATCCACATTCAGCTCCCTGACTCGTTCAGTTGTCTCAGTTTGCCTCATTCCATTTCTACCATACCTCAGTTCGTAAGCTTTTTTTTTTTCCTCCACTGAAACGACTTTAGATTACACCAAAGTTTACGTAGTTTAACAGGACTTCGGCATGGGACACGTCCGTACGGTACCAGCTCCTCTCTACTTGCACAACTTCCTGATGCTCAGCAAACTTTTCTCTCTTTGGGTCACGTTATGCTATACATATGTATATGTATATGTCTATGCCTTGTACATATATATATAACCATATAACCATATATATACATACATATGCGTATACACATGTAGGTATGTTCTTTCGTGCGTATATTTACGAACGTGGAACCGTTTTATGTATTCTCCCCCAACATTTACCAAGAGTTAAGTATGTATACGCGTAGGGTATGTACTAGCTATATGTATATGGTGTTGTATTATACATATATACATAGGAGTAGGTACAAGAGGAAGAAATGTCGAGATTTTTACGTCGTCTATAAAACCGCAAACCGTCTACAAAATACTTTCAAATCACATCTCATCTCATTTCATCTCGTCTCGTTCCGAAGAAAAAGAAGAAAAAGAAGAGAGAGTAACGTCGCGATGTATACGTTAGTTAGAAAATATATCCGGCCTGGGTTTTAGCCCTTTTTAAAAATGAATCAGATTCTAATAATGAATCCTGCGCAGTTAAGTATTAAAACTTTATCGTCCTTGGTAGATCGCTAAACTATCTTAACAGCATTAACGCGTCAAGTCTGAAACCCTGAGTTAGTAGGTAGTGTTCGAGAAAACTTAACGATTCTACATCCGAGAAGGGGAAACAACTTCGGAATATACGTGACGTTCCTGCAAGACGTATATACGTACATACGTAGTCTTCTAGCGTACGTGTTCTCGCTTTATATATACTTTAAAGTTACCTATGTCCTATACGGTACTTCCTTCATCCTCGAGGTACCTACCTACTACAAGATATCATAAAAACTCATATTACAGTGGTGCAGAATGTTTATTTTCAACATTTTCTCGTCTCATCTCGAAAACTTGGTACATCCAGAAAATTTCTTTCGGTTCAAAAGCTGCCCGGCTTTATTAACGTTTCATATTTCATTTTTCATTTTCATTGTTTTCAATAATCAGCGAGTATAGTTGAAAATTTTGCTATTTGGGTGAAAATAAAAAGGAAAAAAAGGCTCGTTTTCCTTCTGCACTTCCCAATACGGTCATTTTTCCAACCAATCATGTCTTCTCTTTACTCGTTTTTCCTCGCGTTTTTCCCATATTTCATTTAATATCGGCTTATTCCTATAGGTACTGTGTACATACATATAGGCACGTATACCTATATAGATACTGTACAGGTCGCAGGTTATATCAGCTAGACTACGTCTAGATGATGTAGCCGTTGCATCTGGAGGCCGACCAACCAACGTCAGCGAATATACCGATAATCAAATTTTATTTTTAGCTCCAGTGAGGATAAATTTGAAATATTTTAATATCGAAGCGAGAAAAATGAGATACGAGAGATATTTTACGTTATATATTTATCGAATCCTGTATAGCCGCGTTATATATATATATACAAAATATGCATGTATTAAATATAATTCCAGCTTTTATCTCGGCATCAGTTGAATTTATAATCAAATTTTATTCGTTATTGAATATTAACAATAATGATAATAATATCATAATATTGGAAGTAATTTAGTTTCTATTTTATACGTTTATACCTTTTTTCTTTCCAGTTATTTATTTTCAATTTTCATTTTTTTTCTTTGTTTTTAGTTTTTTTCTACCTGACGTACATATACGCAGGGCCCGAACGTTACGAAGTAATTAGCGTTTCGATTGATTAATTAATTAAATTCACCAATTTATATTCGTTTATATGAAATATTTAATCACCGCTAAAACGAACGAACGAATAATAAGAAAAAATTGTTTTTCCTTTCAAATATACGACGTCCGCAAATTGTTGAAAAAAAACCCAAAAAACCAAAGAGAAGAAAAATGTCAAATAACTTACCTGTAAATTGGGTGGGCAATGATCTAGCAGTTCCAACATATGCCTGATGTTTTGGGCGTCCTGAATAACGAAATTCAGTTCCATGTCAAACTCGCCTCCAACAAGCTGAAGAGATAAAGAGAGAAAATGAGAATATAAAACCAGTGTGAATAATGTTAATTAACATGATAACACAAAGGCATCACTGAGAGTTTTGTTACGAATTTCATTGAAATATGAAAATATTTCACAAGTACGAATGATGATAATATATTCATGAGAAAATTCTGAATTGCTCGAGTTCTGGCATTAATTAACAAACCATTCCTATGTATATACATAAATCTGCCTATAGTGTATATAGGTGCGTGCGTAGGTAAGTTAAAATATTGTATTTTATTATTCATTTTCCCGCAACATTATTTGCGAATAGTTTTCCGCATATTTCCCTCCGTATAACGCCATAACTTTTATATGAAATTATCCAAGTACATTGATATAGGTATTCAGGTGTGATATAATGACAGAGCGAAGTATAACGAAGTGAAAAAATAAAACAAACTTAAACAAAACAGAAATGTATGAATAAAAATAAAGTCAAATAAAATAACGACGAATGAGAAGACGGAGAAAAAAGAGAAAAGAGAGGTAAGAGAGGTAAGAACAGGAAAAAGGTAAAAGATAAAAGAAAATAAAAAATAAAATACCTAAGGAAGAAAAATTCTGGTGAAATGTTACGCGATTGCGGCAAGTTTACGCCAACGTCCTCTCGAGAACGAGAGGATTGTGTGAAGGTGAGGGGGAAAAAACTAGGGAAAAGAGAGAAAAAGATAGGAAAAAGAGAGAAAGAGAGAGAGAAAGAGAGAGGCCTTACGGCACCGTTTATATCAGCGGACCGGAAACGCTGCTTCTGCGGAGAGCGCAATTTCCGGCCAAGTATCTCGCTCTGCTTACACCCCATTCCGACCGTCTTACATCCCGCGACGATATACCTTATGAATTCGCTCCGGCACGGTATTACGGAAGATAAAAATCCGAGCCCCATTTCGTTTTTTTCTTATATCATTTTTTTTTTTTTTTTTTCAGTTTCATATTTGTCGATAATCATTCCCGTGTTTTAGTCATAACAGATGTTTTCCGATTTTTGTTTCATTCCTCGATCGCGATCTATCAATTTGCAAAAACAAAGACGTGCATCGAAGAAAATTAAAAAAAAAAAAAAAACGAAGAAGTCTTAATTCCGTATTATATCCCTGTTCAACACCTTGGGCGTGAAAATTTCTGTTTAGTTGCTAAGCGACACCTCAATCAGCTCGTGAAAGTTACGACACTTTTTCAACTCGAAGTGTATAATAATATCGTCATCGTCGTCGTCACCGTACCTATATACTCCTCCGCGTCGTCGTCGTCGTCGTCGTCGTCGTTACTTTTCAACGATAAATCGATAACTTATGAATCATGGCTGCCGAGAGCGACCCGTTTATACTTCATGCATATATACTATATAATGACAAAAATTATCATATACCTTTATATAGGTATATATATATATCATATATATACGTTATATCACCTTATACTTATCCCTACATACTTCGATATAAATAGAAAATTTTCTCGTCTCAAAATCACGCTCAGAAATCTGTTTAAACATATTATACAGTATAATTAATAATTATGGAAATTAATTACATCTATAATAGTTAAAAAATAATCTCATGAAATTATATGGTAATTGATATTATACATACACATATGTATATATATACATTATACATAAATGTATATTATATACATGTAGAAGCTCGACTGCTCGGTTATTAGCAAGTAATTAAAATTATCACTGCTTGTTCCTTAACTCGCTACTAGTTAATTAATTTTTCCCTCGAATAATTAGCACGTCGGAATAATATAAGTATATGTATGTATATATATATAAGTATACTTATATAAATGTAGTTGAAATTGTTGAAAAGACGTACGGTTATATCGACGATGTAATAATTTTGATGAAGTTTATCCAATTACGAGAAAACAGGAACCGCGATACATATATAGGTATATTATTTACTTTATTTCAACCTTTGGAAGATATATACATGTATATAACATTGAATGAACGATATTATTTCATTTACCTGTATATACCTTCTTCAGGTACTCGAATGTTAAATTATTAATTTAGCGTCGTATAAAAGGAGATTTTTTTTTTATAAAAGCTCACTCGGTTAAGTTTAACTAATTTCGTTGGTTGTTTGGCATTCGAGTGTAATAGCGACACGAGAATATACAAAAATGACAATAGCAGTATACTGTATAAAGCCTGGGGCACGCAGGGGTGCAGAGAATAAGGGGATAAGGGAATAAGAAGAAGAAGAAGAGGAATGGCCACCAAGGCAGGGCAAAACAGGGCAGGGCAGTCTGCAGGAGTTAGTTATCTTATTCATTAAAACAACTGGCCCGTATAATAAAATGACTAAGTTGAAGTCGCGGCAAGGTAACTTACATAATTACACGTATAAACTCTACAAAACTGGATTGCGCGGAGAAGCCGGTGAGCCGCGAGCGAGTGGAAAGGAAAATCAAGGAATAAGGAAAAGCAAGGAAAGGAGAGGAAAGGAAAGGAGAGGCAAGGGAAAGTAGTAGGTGGGTATAGTGCGGCCGCAGAGCATTGCTCCAAAAGTTATTTCCATCTTAATTAAAACCGACCTTTGCCACGCAGTTTTATATACCTCTTGGAAAATACTTCGCCAAAATTTGTGACGAGTCGAGAGTATGAACAAAAGTGAAAATAATCCGAATAGGCTGTAGTTCCCAATTATTCCTATAAGAGACCTGAAGAAATAAATCTTGTGTAAAATTTGCTCGCATATATTGGGGCTGCAGGGTTTAAGTTCTGAATTTTTTTCAGACGATTTAGAATTTTTAAAAACGGTGAAATTGAAGAAATTTGAACTTCCAAGACCCAGAAATCCGAAAATAAAGACAATAGTTCATTCTAATCGAGACCCTCTTTACGAAAACCCATTTTATCTACTTCGATCTATAACTTCAATGTCATAAATAATTGATATAGAATTTTGACTTTTTTTCTTTAAAAAAGTGCATTTTGAGACGATTAATTTAACCACTCATTGGTTTCGATACGATCAATACAACCCGAGTAATTAAACGCTGAACAAACACATGTGTGAATTCAAAGTTCCGGAGTTTTTGCCTTTCGGATATTTAGCCTCCGGAATTTTGAACCTCCGGTGTTCTTCGTTTGAAAGTTTTTTGTTTTTTTTTTCAAATCAGCTATGTAGACTCTGGGTAAATACCCTTTCTAAAAACTGTGAGTCGGCAATATTCAAATTCGGAACTTCAACCCATGTATGAATTAAAAGAACGAAAAAAAAACAAAAAAAAACAAAAAACGAAATAAATTGCATGTATGATACAGGCTGAGCTTATGAAGTTACTCGACTCTACCGAAGGTTCGAAATAATTACAGTATGCTAAGGGTTGAAATAAAACAGAATTAAAAAAATGAGAAAAGAAAAAAATGAAATAAAAAATAAAATAAAAAAAAAAAAAAAAAAAAACTGGGGTAGTAGTAGCAGCAGCGGCTTGGAACGAGGTGCAGTTGCTAATTGGGCAGCTCTTGTAGCTCACCTGCAACACGCGCGTTGTTTCTCGCGAAGTTCTACAGTCAAGTTAAAGCCGACGAAGCAGGCAACCGGCTAGGCAGGGGCTAGAGGTTAGAAGTGAGATGCTCACTCAGCATCGCAAACACCAGTATCTATCTCACGGTGTTAAATACCTGGAGAGTTAGTTTCGCCTCTTGTAACCATAGGTACGAGGTATATATAGGTATAGGTACCTAGATATCCGGTGAAATGCAGCAGCAGCATTGGAGATCGTCTTTTGGGGGTAGTTAAGTGAATTGCTGTGGCATTACACGAGGCATAGAAGATTAGCATAATTTGGTACAGCCAGATCGATGAGAGAAAAAAGAGAGAGAGAGAGAGAGAGAGAGAGCGAGATCGAGCGAGGGAGGGGGAGAAGGGGGTAAATATAATGGAAATGGGAATTAGCCCTTGGGCGATTAATAATAATTATAAAATCTGTGGGAAAACAAAAGCTTGGCGAAAAAAAAAAAAAAAAAAAAAAAAAACGGAGGAGAAAATTTCGATGGTGCAGATTCTGATAAAGCAAACAATATAAAATCAAAATTTCGAGGCATTGATTCAATAGCTGGGGGGATTGTAAATACGAAAGATTGATAATTAATCATCATCTCTGCGTCAATAGCTCGGGCATGAAAAAGCATGGAAGTTTGAATGAAAAAAAAAAAAAAAAAAAGGTATGGGGTGAAACAGAAAAAAAACAAACAAAAAAAAAAAAATTGGAGAGAAATGAATTTGCGCAAAGGCTGAATAAATATACGTAGCTAACTAAGCCGTGAGAGAAGCGGCGGGGGATTGAGGAGAGATTATCATTAGGAATAATTAGGCGATGTACAGAGCGGATCAGCTTAATGGTAAATTGAATGTAAAGATCTTTTCTTGAGCTCCTGGTAGACGTGGATAATAAAATGTAAAGAGAATAATAATAATAACAATAATAATAATAATAATAATAGGGGAGGTGGAGAAATTTTTAATCGAAATAAAAAAAAACAAAAATTCCTTCTCGTTTCTATGTACATAGAGAAGCTGACGTAGACTGTGGGTGAAGTGAAGCATGTTATTTTGTAAAGTTCAAAGAAAATTGTAGAAAGGTCAAAAGATACTCGCGTGTCACGTATAAGGTATATAGTATAGGTAATACATACGCGATATGGGCTAGACGTTTCAAAGTCAAGATATATTCGTTTGATGTCTGCATTTTATTTTTTGAATTTTTCCTTCCGCAGCTTATAGTAGGTCATATACTATACATGGTTGTTAAAAACCGGGAATATACGATCAAATATTTAATAGGAAATAGCAAATACATATCGGATACAAAAGTTTGAAACTAATTTAACTACGTAGATCGATAGCTGTGTGTGCGATATCAAAACATACGCTTTCAAAACTTGGGACTTAATTGGATCCTCTTCAAAGCTAGTCAACCAATAAGTGAAAACAAACGCAGAGAGAGAGATAGAGAGAGAGAGACAGGGAGAGAGAGATGGAATTCCGAGAACCCAAAAAAACTGAGTAATAAGAGAAAGGAAAAAATAAAAAGCAGAAACGAAAGGGTAACAGACGACGCGTGCCTCGCAGCTGTATGAAAATCAGTAATTTTCACACCCCATGAACAAGGATAATTCACCCCCTCTAAAGGTTTTTATACGATGAGCGAGAATGCGAAACAATAAGTTACCCGGCGGTGAACAACAGCTCGCCTATTCAAATTCATTCAATGGCAAGTGGATGTCATTTCGTAGAATGTACCTACAATGAACAGAAACTGCAAAACGCTGCGAGGAATAAACCAGGAGACGAGGATACGAGTCGCTCGCAGCAGAGGCAGCATTGTGATGTGATGTGATGTGATGAGAAAGTCGACCACATAACATAACATAACATCACATCACATCACATCACATAGGCAAACATACACGAAGATCGGTTTTTCACCTCGTTCTCAATACCTCGGCTTATCTGCTAACTGAATTGAAGGAAAAGGAAAGATTTGATGAAACCAGAACATCCGATACGTACAGGAGCCTGAAAAATACAACAAGCTACGCGTTTGATCCCCTAGAATGCAAATAGTCATTTACGATACGGATTAACAAGCGGTGGTCGCTGGTGGGAATAAGGTGAATAAATTATGGGTTCAATATAGGCAGTCCAGACACCGGGTGCAGGTTGTCACTCGACTGTTGGCTACAATTCAACAGCAGCATGGTCCTGTAATGTGCACAATGCAGATGCAGGTGTACACCAGCACCAGCACCAGCACCAGCAGTTCTATTCTGCACAGGACGACGTGGTTAACGTGAATTCAAAGGCAGCACGAGCAGGCTGCAGTGGTAGAACACTAATGCTTATACTTGGGTGGGGTTTTTATTAGAAGAACTTTGTCCCCCTTGGTCTCGACATTCATATTTAACCATCGTTCCTCGCAATTAGGCAGCCATCTTCTTCTCTTGCGCTCTGCGGATCTGTCTGCATTGTTCCGTATATACGGTCCTGCTAGATATACACGAGCAGCAGAAGTCGGGGCGACTGGTGATGGTTTTTTCCCTTTCGTTTCATCCCCTACGTTACGTTGAATTTCGCATTTCACCCCGACTTCTCGAGAGTCGAGAGGTGCGAAGAGGGAACCTCTCTTCGTAAACGAAGCTTCGAAGATTCTGAGATTACTTCAGGTTCTACGTCACGATGCTTCAGGGAATATACAGCATCCCTATAGATTCGTTGACGTTTACTTCCCGCCTCGATCTCGATCTCAACCTCTTCGAAGTCCGAGGATACGGATGAACCCACATTCAGCAGCGCTACACTTCCTCGAGGGGAAAAATACGAGATAGTTTTTTCTAGATCTCCTCTCGCTCGGCGAGGTTTCGCGTTTCGAATTTCGTCAAATTCTAAGACGAATGACAGGGTTCAACCACGGCTAAGAAAAAAAGTCACCAAACTTATTGACCTGAAATTTGTCAAGAGGCGATTCACTTTTTCCTCTTCCATATTTCATTTCAAGGGTGAATTCAAGGTTTCTCGCGTACCAGAACCGCGAAGATTCGATAAATTAGTAAGCCTGATACACCTTTAATGAAAATTAAGACGGATGTGAGATCCTCGTCATTCGTGGGTCTGGAATATCCTCCCATTCAGATATACACTTCATTTCGTACAACTAGTTGTCCTCTCTTCAGTTAATTAATGAAACTTGCGATCCACCAGAGCCGATCCCTTATTCCACCGTGGTGCTTGAGGATATCTCGAGTAAAGTTGGTGCAGAATCCGCGGCTAGAACCGCGAAGTTTAACGAGGGTTAGGCGTCGGCCCAGGTTCTCTGTGGCGACACCCTTTTCACTGGGAAGAGGCGCGCGTTCGTCAATGTCGCTTTGGTAATCCAGCCCTTACTTTACTAACCGTCTAAATCGCGATTCACGTTTGTAACAAAGCTCCGCAGGTAATGTGGGCTTGTTCGGATTACAATCAACCCAAGACTCGAATTTCGTAAAGTTAAACACCACCGTGTCATATGTGTGCTTCATGCATATTCCTCTTTGTTGGATAAATTTTCTCCAATCTGCGTCTGCGCCTCGCTTAGTATACCCGATTCGTTTAATTATTTATTTTCTTTTTATTTTCTCATTATTTTCATTCCCATCCCAAGGGAGAATTGATCTCGAGTTTTAATCACGTACTTGTTACGATTCATTTCGAACGATTCCTCCTTTTTTATTTCAATGAAAATGAAAAAGGGAAAATTACCTGTTCGATTATGGACGAGGTAGGTACGACCATTAATGCCATGAAGTATATATTTGTCTTCGTCTCGTATAGGTACTCTGATTATAGTTGAACATCAGCCACTTCTATTCAATGAATTGGATTCCAACAAAGTTTTTTCTTTTTTGTTATTTTTTATTATTGAAAAGTTTCTAGTCTATAAAATCCGATGAATAGGTACAAATTCCTTTTAGAAGTAGTTATGATCACCTAGTTCTGAATTTTTTTATTTTCTACACCCTCGTGTCGATTCTCTGATAACGCATCACTCGACCAGATTAACGATATCGTCGAAGTCAATATCTCGAATTAAGGTGTTAGAAAAAAAGCTATGAAACAGAAACGAGAACTATAACCAGCTAGGTAGGTATACCTAGGTATAAAAGTTTCGATGAAACTTTTTTAAGATACGCTCCCAAAAGTTGGGTCGAACTTTTAGCAAACAGTACGAAACGTGTGTGCCTTGGGTTTTCTTACGTAACATTACCGTGGACATCTATATACACGTATATACCGATATATGTACGTATACATACACACATCTATAAGTAAAGAAAAAGAGTTTTGTTAGAGAGTTTGAACAAAGATATGACGAACGCGTTCGATCAAAAAATATTGCTTTCTGGGCCGTCTGAAAGTAGAAAAGTTCCAAGTGAATCAGTACATGCAATTTTAAAGCTTTGACTTCGCAAACTTTATTCGGCTGCCTTATTTTTATTTTCATTTTCATTCCTCATTCGATTTTTTTTCTTCTTTTTCTTCTTCTTCTTCTTTTCCTATCTTTCTTTTTTTCTCCGTTTTCAACCAGAATATATACATATATATATATGCATACGATATAGTTGAGAAGACAAAAATCAAGATTAGTCGAAGATTTGTGTCACGTAGTAGATTAAAACTTGAAAAAAAAAACTGAAAAAAACTAAAAAGTAAATTAACTCAATAAATGAAATGCAGAAACGTGTCTCGGACTTCACCGCGACTTTAATTACTCTTCTAGGGTAAGGGAGGAAAATGGAAGGGACGGTCCCAAGCATATACACCACTGTTTTCCTGGGTTAACTCGTTTTAATTTCATGCCCGAGGAACCCCGCAGTGACCACTACTTTGGGTGGGTTTAACTCGTCACTTCACCACGGCACACATCCGTTCGTCCTATACCCAGTACACGTAGGTATACCTACGTATAAACGAATTAGATACACCTCACACGACTGTCACAGTCAACTCGGTTAATTACATGATTAATCCACTCGGAAGTTTATTCGTCTGTACATATGTACCTGATATTCGAGCCATACGATCAAAGAAAATTTTCATTTTACGATACAGAAAAGAACGATCATCCGAATGATTATATTTCCGATCTATTCCGACGTTCCACGATCTCTTATCCTCTTTATCTCAGACATGAAAATAAGAAGAGTTGAGAGTTGAGGAAAGCACTGAAAATAAAATGGTAAAAAGAGGGAAGGAAAAAAAAAATAAAATAAAAAACTGAATCCCGTAGATACATATGTACCATATGTAAATATACGTATGCATACACATAGAAAGAGAACTATACTATACGGTACATGTAACACGTAGGGTTAGCACGAGTCTTAGGTAAGGTTAGACGACCCTTTAGAGAAAGGGTAGTATTCGCTTAAGGGCGTAAAGGCTCAATGGGTTTCGCGCGCGTCCTTTACGAGGAGCTCTAAAGAATCTCTATACTACCAAGGTCCTGGCTAGTTGGATATAGGTATGTATTTTCAGTCGCATACCCTGAGTCGAGGAAAAAAAAATATCACGCCACGTGATTTTTGGGGGATGAAGTAAGTGTAAGGGATCGAGAAGACGAGAATCGAGGAAAAAAAAATTAAAAAAATTTGTAATTAAAAAATAAACGACGGCCACGTAGAAAAGAAAAGAGCAGTATATAGATATGGGTATTGTATATATAAAGAGCGAGAGAGGGGAACGAGTGGAAACAAAAAGACAAGAAATATCTCTTCATCTCACTGTTTTCTCTTTCCTCTCCATAAACTTGACAACTGAGCCGAAAAAAAGGAGATAAACGAAAACGAAAACGAAAATGAAAATGAAAATGAAAATGAAAATGAAAGTGAAAATGAAAATGAAAGAGAGATGAGACCAAAGGCAACGATTCAGCTAATTCATTTGTCGTTCACGCCGTCTGTCGTAACGAATTAAGAAAGCGAATCTTAGCTGTAATTATGATAACAATGATAATGATAATAATAATAATGTCGTTTTTTTGTTCCCTCTCTTTGAATAAATTATTAACGTAGTCTTACAGTATGACAGTAGGTACTGTCTGTTGTGTACGGGGAGAAGAGTAATAAAATTTTGAACGTTTAAGTACCTATCTACCTGCTGTACCTACGTTTTCCCCTCGTAATGCAATTTAATGGAATTTAGTCCATGATCATCAGGTCTTGTTTTGTTTCATTTAATTAAATACATCTCTCTTCCGAGGTCCTTACGTAGCTCTGAGAGTTGATTCAAATTAAGGTGGAAATCCTCGCCGTTATAGGATCCGCGAGCTCTGCGCTCTGACGGTATATAGTATGTATACAGATAATATGTATATATACAGCTATAGCTACCCCTAAGGGCATCACCTTTTGCGCGGGAAAAGAAGAAAAGAAAAAACTCGGTAAGAGGGTGGGTGGGGGGGATTGAGATACATAAAGTTGCGGAGATAAAAAACAAAGGTGAAACAAAACTCAATTATAATGCTCAACCACGTGCTTTAAATTCAACCCCACCTACCCTTAGCTATACAGAGCTCTACCTCGGTTTCTACCCTCGACACTCTTATTAGTATTTTTTTTTTCGTTTTTTCGTTTTTTTTTTTCATGAAAATGTTCAAGTTATTCACCGACACGGACACCCGGACCCGGCGCATGACAGGTAATAACGACGCGGTTCACGGATGTAATCGAGCCAAGTGCTCCTCGTGATTGAACGACCCTGGGAGTGCAAATTGCGGCAGGAGTGATACGGGATACGGGATACCGGGATACTGGGATACCGGGAGGACCTATACATATGTATGTATTACGTAAGGGTGAAGAACGCAACGCGTACAAATCGCGGTGCAATCGTCACTATACCGATGGTATCATACATATATATATATATATGAGGGATCTATGTGTATACCTATTCCGTATGTGGGTATTTCTTCAAGTACCCCATACGCGTACCTCTACCCTATACCCACGTATTCCCTAGGCATTCGGTTATACAAGTGGAACGACGGTGTATATTTGCCTCGTTAAACCGAGAAGGTAGAAAACGAGGCACATATAGATATATGTATGTATGTGGGTATATACCGGTCGGTATATGACTTTCTATACGTCGCTATTTCCATGTATCGTTAGTCAATAGTCGAAATATGGACCGACTAGGTACTGAATCTGAAGAGCATTTTTCCTCTCAATATATTTTCGAACTTCATTACAAGTAGAATTTGATTCCAGATTTTCCATTCATACGGTGATATGTATATAGGTACATATATATGATATACGAGAGTGATTAGTTTTTTGTAAATCGTCAAATTTATTCCGATATTAAACCGCGAAGTAAAAAAATAGAGAAAGAATTAAGATTTTAGAGAAACGATTAGAACGTCAAGAACTCTTGAATCTACCTTGATGTGAGAAAAACTGTGTTAACGACGAACTGCGAAAAAAACGAGTTGTCTGTGACGAAATCTTGCAGAAATTTCACTTTGTATTATAGGAGAGTGTTTAGAAAAAAAAAAAAAGAAAAAGAAAAAAAAATGAGGTAAACGCATAAGTCGTAGTGAACAATAGCGACTCTCCTCTGTATAACAAGTTTTGTTTTAATTTGAGACCAGTAGTCGTGTAACACTTGCGGAAAATTCTTATTATAGTTGAAGTCGGGGGTCGTGTGCTCATGGGTGAAAGGGCGTGATGTGGGGGTCGCAGATGAAACCGGGAGAGAATAGGGGTGGATGGGTGGGTGAGTAAGAGAGGACTCGCTGGGAGAGGTCAAGAAGCAAAGCTCCCCGAGGCCGAAGAGCCCAGCTTCGGCTTAATTGCGAGGATTGTAATTTCGCGTCGCGTCTCGCGTCTTGCCTTGGCGCCAGCAATTTGTATCCAGCTGAGAAGAGGAACAAGGACCAAGAAGCGAGGAGCGAGGAGCCCAGGCCCTAACTTTCTCTGTGTAGGTAGGTAACAAAGAAGATGGTATATTAATTGAAAAGAATCTCCTTCTCGCGATTTTTTATTTTATATGAAAGAAAGGAAACAGAAACTATTAAGCCCGGTTGATATATTTTTTTTCCACATTTTCAACCATCTGACCGAGATTCGTATACAATGGTTATGCTCTTGGTTATATTGTAGTGAAAAGCTGAGTTGATCAATTACGAAAAATGGGAGTAAGCTGAGTTGAGAAAAACGTCTTGCGAACAGTGCAGCGGTTTTCAAGATTTAGAAAATCCACCAGGTGCCAGGTATAACATGTAGGTGTATAGGATACCTGCACCTACATCGTTCAGTTATGCGAATCACGTTCTTAATACGTGGGTTGCGACCAATGGAACCGGTCAACCACTGCGTTTCCGAATACTATATACCCACGTCGTACCTATTCCCTCTGCATATCTTGCATAACTTCGGTATAAGGTTATACCTAGCTGATACTATTAACCGCATCCCTACATATCCGGTGCAACAAGCCATAATAATTTGCATGAAGTAGAACCACGGCTTACTACCAGTGCAGTACGTGATTCGATCAAGACTTCATGCGGTAATTTTTGCCATAAAACGCTGTGATATTTTCCTACCCGAGATAGAGTTCGCATCCACTTATTGTTAATCATCGGTCTATGGGATATCGTGAAAAGTATAAAGTAACGAGAATAAACGCGATGACATATGCGAGTATCGAAGATTTTGGTAGCAATGTATGTATACGTATATACCTAGGTGTATGTATGTAGGTATACATGGATGTAGGGAGAGAAAAGCTTTTGTTGGTTTTCCTTCAGATACTGCGGATGGTGCAGATACAATATTTCACCTCTTTGGAAACGCAACGAAAAGGCGACGGAGTAAATCGTCTATATGTACGTATCAACGATAAAACGTTAGCGATGGATAGGATAGAGCGAGGAATGGCGTCCCATCCTAAATGGTCGATAGTTTGCAAAAATTGGGAAGTACCTATAGCATATAGAAAGGAGCCAGCAGCCGAAGATACCATTACAGGAAATTGCTTTCATCGGCTAAAAGGACAAGACGGTCCCAGATGGCCTGTCGCCATCCTGGTAAAAGGAGACAAAAAAAATGAAAATAAAAATAAATATATCTCACTCATTAAATGTACAAATGACGCGACGTCGGACCGGAGATCCTATTCAAAATGTACCTACCCGTCGCATAATTTCTTGACTATAACTCAAACATAGGTATATTCCTCCGCGGCCTTTATCTCAAGAGATATAAAATCTTGAACAGTTTTATAACAAAAGTTTTCGGCTTTAACTGATCTCGCCTAATTGCGCTCAGGAACTTACGAGATTTCTGCTGCTTTCTTAATCATTTTAATTAGCTTTATTCACCTTTGAACTGATTTAATAAGATTTCTTCATGCCGAGAGTGCGAAACAAAAACCTTTGTCCTCAAGTGTAAGTAATGATGAAAATTCCAAGCGGATCAGTGCTAATCTAATCGCAAGGCTTTGCTTATCCTGCAATTTCGTTCAAAGAGGCAAGATCAAGTTCTCCTTCTTATTTCCAGAATCGTTCGTTCGTTCTCTCGTTCATTCTTTCAGTTTCTTTTATTTTCGGATAACGAGGGGAAACCAAGATTCACAGAGGATCGAGTATCTCTCGCGAGGGTCACCGTTCCATTTCATGTACGACTGCACACCTTCTTAATTATCTGCTTCTATCTTATCCGGTTCACCGACCGTTCTCACTGATAATGGACAAATAAAACCTGAAGAGGATTAACCGCGACTAAGTCCAGCTCTCAGTTCAATAAATGATGAAATAATTGAAAACTTTCCAATTATCCTTTCGATCCGTATACACAATCAAGTCCAGGCTTTCATTGCGTGCGATTCCCTTCTCCACTCGCTAAGAAAGTGTCGTTAATTCTCGCGTGAGTATACGACGTAGCCCTTTGCTAGGACCAACAATTCTGTACAAAGACTAGTGCACTGTACAGTGTACATTGTATAGGACATAGGTAGAGTTAGCAGAAAAGAGACGGAACCCACCTCTAGTTTCCACTAGACGCGGCAGACAATAGTAGAACAAGATAATTAACTTTGTCAAAGGGTATATGTATGTAAGCGGATTCAAGTTTCGAGGTAAGGTTACGGGTATGTCTGGCTGTAATATTCATGATTGTGTGCAAATATCTGATGCGAAAATCGACAGGAATACACAATATTTCATTACATTGGTATTTCTATAAGAATAAGAGATGCTGAACAAAATGAAGACCGCTAACTCCACATCAGATATTTTCTACCACCAATTATCGGAAAAAGATGGATTGCTATGGTCCAATTAAAGACGTACTTGATTTTCTTCGATTATAGTCTTATATATATTTTTAGCTAATGAGTGGTGGAGGAGCGGGATCGACGGTATGAAAATCCCATCTTCTTCATGGCGGTGATAATAACGATGATAAATAATGATAATAACAGAGTAGGTAGTGTTGCGAGATAGATGGAAGAGCGGGGTTTGCGTGCAGCAGGAAGAACGGCGCCGTAGTTGAGAAATAAAACGTAGGAATGAAACGAGACGAGAAGAATAATGGGGAGGAAAAAAGGTGAATAGCTTTGCGAGAAGAGAGAGAGAGCGAGAAACTAGCGAACGAATACCAGAGGCCAAAGCATTTGTGGGATCAAAGGACAGAAGGATGAAACTCTCGGGGCATCCGGAAGTTGCAGTTCCTTCCTTCCTTCCTTCCTCTACCTCTCGAAGAAGAATCTCCTTCCGTTTTCACTGCATTCTTGTAGGAATTTTTCCGTCAGAAAGATACTGCAATACTTTACTTAGTTATTCGGTATACAATCTCATGGTTAATCACTATTTACGACCTTCGAACAATCAACTCTGCAGTCATCGGTCAGTAACGAAAATGGAGATTTTTTTTCGCCACGTAAAGAACCGAAGGAGAGAAATATCGCGCAATATTGTTCACAGCGACCATTCCCACGATGACAGAAAGACGGAGAAGTAATCATCAGAGTTTCTGCGGGCAGCTGGGGGTCCGCAAAGTTGGCCAGTAACCTAATCCGAAAGCAATTGAACCAACGTCTATCAGAGGGATGTTGGGGATTGGTGGTAGTGGTGTTGGTGGTGGATTGAGTGCAACACCGAATAGTAGCTGTTTCGCAGACGATATACGATTCGATTGACTTTGTTCGACATAGTTTCGAATCTAGACCTTGAGGGGTTTGTGCAGTGGTGGTGGATGCTACGTACGTGAATTTCATGGGAATTATGGTGGGGGAGAGAAGAGAGCACGAAACGGATGTGTCCTATACATGTCTGCATCAGTAAACTATGTATATACGTATACATATAGGAACATGGGTCTGCCCGTCTACTAGTTCAATTGTTCCCTTTGTCAGGGTAACTCTGTGTGCGAAAGCTTGACGTTGTCTCTAACGTCAGAAGCCAACTGCAACGGTGTGAACGGTTTCGCAGCGGCAATAAATCAGCAGTCACTTGACTAGCTGATGATGATGCACTGATATAATGAGCCGAGCATGAAATGAGGGTGAATTATAACAATAGATGAAGTTTATCGATATTTGAAGATGTCGGAGTAGATTTGGCGAAGGAAATCTACGGAAAGTCCTCGAAGCGGTTATTCAACGGTGTGTAAAACTTGTGGCAATTCGTTTGATCAGCTTGAATTCACACTAACGACATTTCACTGGTCGCTGATGATCCTTGACTCTCTGAAAATCTGTCCAAGAAATATGGAACTCGGTGAGACCGTATTTCAGAGAAATGCTGACATGAAGTTATATAGCCGCTCTAGGCTCGTACCTCGGCTCTGTTCATAAGCGAGACTGGTTGGTTTTGGATTATGACGAAAAGTTTAAATTACTGTGCGTCAGCAATAATTGAGGGTAACGTGGGATGGGACAAGTCGGCTATACGACGTCCGTTTCAAAAAAAAATTCAGGAGAAAAACCCCCTACCATATAGTCTCTCGCACAATGGTGACAACGGATTCGAACCAATTTCCTTTATTGTAGAAGCGAGTGCCCAGCCCACGACCGATTCACTTTTTCGACTAGGAGCTTGGTCCCTGCGAAAGATTTGAGACGATCGATACGGCTTCAATCTCGAACCATACTCGTCACAGAAGATGCGATCAGACCAATTGTACCTACTCGACATTATGTATTTCGAGGAGTGATTAATTTCGATGTAAATTTTCTAGGCGAGGTGTTGAACTCCGGGTTATTAGAGCAATTGGTTAATTTGATGGAGTATTTTGTTGAAGATTGAAAATTGAGCTATTATTATTATACAGAGAAGTGAGGTTCGCCAAAGAACGTTGCGGTATTAAGGGGTTGGAATTTTGGAGGATGAATGTGGCAATTCTATCTGACTCTGGCGGTATCCTTTCCACCCTGTCTTATACAGCACATGGAATTCACTGTGAGCCTAGAAGGTTGAAGCTGTTTCATTGCCGCAAGTGGTTTAGTTAATACGCGCCAATTACGAAGCCACCGCAACCCAATTTATATTAACCCACCTTCCCACCCGCACCACAGAGGATGAGAGTATGCTTCATCCGTATCATCCCGTTCGTATTCGTATATACCTTATACCAAAGGCTCTCCACCTCACCTGGAAGATTACGGTGACGGAATGCTTTGGATCGGTATACCAACTGCGAAATATACCTACGTGTAGTAGATCTTCAAGTATTAGATCTACGCGGCAGCATTGATGAAGGCGTTCGTTTTCACCCCGTACGAAGCTCTTCAATAAGCGTTCTCTTATCCTTCGATCCTCTCCGTTTTACTCGGCGCCTTTTGCGCGAGATTTTGATTGAAGATTCGCGCAACGAGACGATTCGCCTCTAATCAATCGCGCAGGGCTCCGCGATAAATTCGTGCATGAAGAGAGCTGAAACTCGGAAGAAGTAGACATTTCAGGAATGAGAGCGATAGCTACGTGTTCCTCAAATAAAATTCATCATACCCTCAGGAGAAGAACGCTTTTTCAAAATTAGATCTAGCGATGAACGATGACCGTGTATTTCTCGATTCTTTCTCTTCTCGCAATTTCCTACTCTACTAAATCCAGACTTTTGCTAATGAGAAAGAAAAAAAAAATCAGAGAAGAGATCCGCGAGCAGCTGTGTCTCCGCCTAATCCTGAAGTATAAGATAACATTGATCAGCTAATTCGTCTGGAATTTTTTTCTTTCTTTTCACCACCAAATCCACTCCAACTCTAAATTGTTACGCGTTTTTTATCTTCTCTTCTCCTCGCTCAGTAAAAGTCGAATATTTTTTCTTATAATTTGCAGTATTAGGGCAAGAAGTGATCGCTGTGTAGCCGTCACGGTGAAGCTAACGCGCACGATCGCACAGCTGAGTCAAGCTATTCAAGGTAGGATGTTGGGAATCGGGGAACTCCTTGGGGAATCGTCATCCCCTGCAAACTCAACGTTCCCTACGGAACGCATCACATATATATACATACATATATATCGTCGGATTGATCAATGCTTCTATATCGACGGTTCAAATAACCAAGCGATATTCTCTTTTCCATCTAGAACCACGCGGGAAAAAGAGACGAAGGAAAATATGCGGTCAAAGAGCACGATACTCGAACTAATTTCACGAAGTGAGTTCGTTTCATATGTGTGTCTGTCTGTCTTTATACATATACTCTTTTTTTTTTTTTTTGGTAGGTAGGTATATCCGTTTCGGTTTGTGCCTCAACCCTTTTTCGTAGCTTTTTCCCAGTGGCATAGAGAGAGAACGATCGAGAGTTTGTTTTTGCGGGTAGATAGGCGATTATCGCGACGTCCTAAAGCGTTAATCGATATACTTTACGTTATCTCAACAATCGGTTGGGTTTAATTGGATAAGTTATAAATTATTGTCGAGATATAAAATTACGGTAGATAGGAGGATAGGTAGATACCTACCTCCCACTCGAGTCGGTTTGAAATACATTCAGGTGGTCCTTAATTTGATCATTTTCGAATTTCAATCCTCCCATGGGCCAGGAGGTCGTCAAATATGTACAAAAAAATGTAGTCAAACCCCCAGGTTCCTATCTCAATTCCAAGTGCCGCCCCAAAGCCTCCGAATTTTCCCATTTTGATAAAACACGATTTAGATAGAAGACCTGGGATTCTTACTACATTTTTTTGTACATATTTGGAGACGTTCTGCCGGTCCATGGGAGAAACGAAATTCGAATATGACCGAATTGAGGACCACCCTAATATATATATGTAAGAAAGTTAGATTAGGGCTAAACGACGTCGGGTGAGTTGCGACGGTGCTTAATACACCTTTATATCGTCATTAGCGTCCTGCACTGCGAGTAGTCATTAAGATCACCAAATCTCCGATCATTACTTATCGTAAGTCTGATCTCCCCGTTCCCAAAACCCTGGCATAAGCATTAGCCGAGCATTAGTGTATTTTCAATAAGAATCTTCAGAAACGTACGACATTTTTTCTCTCCCAGGTTCTTTGGAATTGGAACTAATGATCTCGGAATAAAAATATGCAAGATAAATCACAAATTTTTTCCAAGGCTAAAATCACGTATTTAATTCTCAACACCTGGAACCATGTACTCTGAGCTGGCTCAAGAAAGCGTTGAAGTTGTAATGTAATTTCAAAATTCGGCCCCTAACCCAAGCCGAGATGAGAGAGAGAGAGGGAGAGAGAGAGAGAGAGTGAAATAATGAAATGGCGAGAGAAGTAAGAACGGGAAGAGAGTAAGTACAAGTTATAAAAAGTTTGAGTGCCTTTCAGTCTTAAAATATTTTTGGCGTAATTCAGTAAAGGTTGAAGCAGCTACGTGGTTAGGGGAGAACATCATCACGGTTATCATGTTCATGTTGCTGCTTTTAGAACGCGACACACCAAACGACAACCATGCAGAAAGGTTTTAATTATTCTCTTCCGAGTCTCATCTCTGCTCTTTTTCTCACACTTAAAATTTCGCACTTTTTACTCTCTTCCCTTCCCTTATCCCGTAGGGAACGTTTCGTTTTGTATACTAATAACCAGACGTATAATACCCAACGTCTCTAACGCTAACGATCTAATCTTTCCTGGAGGTTGAATAAGGCGGATATCTAACTACCTATCCATCGGCTTGCTCTAGGCCAAGATGGGATCGTGGATTAGAGCAGCTAGGCTTAACTCAATAAGCTGCTACTGCTGGTGCTGGTGCTTCGCCTTCTGCTTTTGGTTCTACTGGTAGGTGGGTACTGGTACTGATGCTGTGCTGATGGTGGCTCGAAGAGCCATACGTCGAGCCAGACAAGACGTTGGGTTACTAACAGATTGGGTTATCGGTAGTGCTCTACTCCACTACGGTATACGACGTCATTAATTTTCGGGATAACACCCCGCAGGAAGTTCGGTCAACTATAACAACAACCCGAAATTCCACGCCAAACACTTAAGCGTCGCTTAATCATCATTATCACAATATTGTTATTACACTCTCGCATGGATTTGGAATTCATTACAGTTTGAATAATGTTGAAGGAATTAGAAGCCCAAAATCAGAGAGACTGAGGAGATCGCGGGTTTAGGGTATTCGGGATATCTGCACACTACACCGTGGCAATAAATTATCAAAGAAATGCCTTACTGCGTAAGACAAAGTCCATAAGATCATTAGGATATTCCATCAATGCCGAAACTAATCATTTCCAAATGCTGAATACACTTTTTTCATTTCTCCTTTATTCGAGACAGCGCGTTCGCGTTTGGTGAGAATTTGCTACACGGTGGTTCGCGTATAGATCGCGAGGAAACAGGAACGGGGGTGGAGACATAGCGCTGGGTCCCATTGTAGGGCTTAAAACGTTTCCTATGCCGCGAGGAAACCCTTAAAGTAAATTCCGAGATTCGTCGAGATACGTTATACTCGGTTTGCGAGGGAGGTATAAGGTAGATACCACGTAGGTATACATAGGCATGGGTATACATATCGATGAAAGTTCTTCCCGCGTGCGCGAGAATTGAATATGCTAGAATCGTCACCGCGTTTGACTTTGGTAGTGAAATGAAGCGGGAAAGTTCGACGATTGTTTAGAAACGTTTTATACTTGAAACGTAAACGAACAACGGCGATCGATTCGAAATACTATGGACGAATAAAGATCGGCGGAATAGTAAATGCGAGGAATATAGGGATGCGAACCGCAACTCGAAATCGCTCCATAACAGGTGTAAATCTCGGTAAATTATACGCTCGATCGGTGTATTTTTCAGAACTTTAAAATAAAACAATGAAAAATTCATCCCTCCGCAAAGGCTGATGCCATAGAAATTCCCGAATACCTGCCATTCGCTGCGGGATATGGGATTCCGAATTACGGGATTACCGGATTCAAGACTTGGGATTTGGCCCGCGGATCGATTCCCGTACGAATACTAAAAGACGAGAGAACGCCAGGCGAAAAAATGCATCCCGGGTAAGAATTTTTACTTGAACCTTAACGCGTGATATTAAACGTGAACGCAGATATATTATGAAGCGTTAGATACACCTAATCATCCCCTCGCCATTAGCCGTAAGTGGAAAGGTTCTAAATCCAAGGATTTGCGGTTGTGTGCTATACGGATTGAAAAAAGAATCTGGAAAATGGGTAAAGCTTTCTTGCGCAATTTCCGGGTATCTCGAAGGTCTCACAGGAGTCTCTGCGGGAAAAGTCACGGGAAAAAGAACCATGGCAAGCAAGGAAAAGGAAAAAAAAGGGGGGGGGGGGAAAGAAAACCCTACCACGAGCTATGTAAGCCTGGTACTTTAAGGGTGGTTTAGACATCCCGGTATTTTATCCGCCCTGGAGAGTACGTCCAGACAAATAATATACTGTGACTCTATGTATACGGACGAACAAGCTCTCTGCAACCAAACGCTGAACCACATATGGTATACGCAGACTGAAACACATCTAACTTTAGCAGATACTGAGAATTTATTCGCGTTGTATTGGCAGCTTTGGATAAATGACCCCATCGGCTATTGGTGTACCGGGAAACGGAGTCCCTATAGAACCAGCGGGTAAAGAGAGACGGCGAATACCACCTACCTGTAAATTTCGATGTACTATATAGCATCGCATGTACATACCTACATAGCGTCCTCGGGTTACATAGGAAGGTGTATTTCCCGTTATATTTCCTAGCCATGTACATATAGCCATTGTATTCATTCACAACAGGATGTAAATTCGCGATGGAAACTAACTTTTCGATTATGTTAATAGCCGCACAGCAGAACAAGTTCGAAGTTTATATTCATAGGAGAAGCTATACGTGCCGGGATGGTGCAGGGAGACTAACTAAATTCAAATACATACATCTCGAACCATTTCACGTTTATTAATTCTACGTACATCCTGATCCGATCATTTCAGTACGAAGACAGCTGTCATGGTGTTTTATCCCGAAACAAAGATTGATCTGGCTACCTGCATATACGTGCAGAAATGCAGCCAAAGGACCTTCCAGATATATATAAGAGAGGTATAAATGGCTTCGTGGATTTTGTCCGCGATTCCTGATCCTTTTTCTCTCATCATTTCCATTATGCTTCAGAAACGGGTGTTCGTCGTCTCATTTTCATTCAAGTCTTTCATTAAGGATATCAGAAGTGAGGTGGAGTATGATAATATGAAGTAAGCAAAGCAGTTTTGAACATGAAACGAAGATAAATTGAAATTGAAATCCTATGGAGGATATATTAGAGAATTGAATAAGAGAATAGTAGGTATGTGGGAGGTATGTGCAGAGTCTGCAGTATCAATCAGTGAGCAGAAAATTTCAGATAAACCTATAATTCCGGAAATTCGTGCGGTTTAGGTATTAAATTGATTAGTTTTATATCCACGAATAGAAGTACTAGCGGTTATATTTTTCTACGGATTTATCCGCTTTTAATATAATCCAATTGCGGATAGGTACTGGCCAAACTTGTTTAAGCGTAAACCGCATCACTGATAAATAATTCGCCACTAGTTTAAATTGATCAAACGTTTGATGAGAAGTATCCGCTTCGTTCTATTTTATATACCTATTATTTTTAATCGTAAAAGAGAAAATTTCAACAAAGACTCCTGGTACTTTCACGTTAATGAAAAACTAGCTCAAAGGGCGTGGGATGGAGAGAAAAAAAAAGAAAAGAAAAGCAAAGAAAAAAAAATGTCAAGTATTATAAAAATAATTGTGCCCGAGGTGAGTCTGTTAAAAACTGTTCAATACTTGAACGTCGAGGTAGGTAGGTAGGTAGGTAGGTATGCGTCTGGTTCGTTTCAAATTATAATTCAATTTCATTTTAGTTTAAGTATTAATTCATCAAGGTCCTACCTATACCAAAGTCTCAGAGGTTTTCACCAAGTTCTTTTTCCGCCAACTTGCGGACTGCAATTTTTATATTAAATTTAAAAATGAGATATATTCCGCAGAGAAAACTTGGCGCAAATAAGTAAAGGACGTATATTATTCCGCGCGAAATTGTGACACGAACAGATAGAACTGCATAAGTTGAGCCTGCAGTTGAGTATAGATATAGGTACCTGCAATCCACATACCTATATAATATGTATATTTATTGAAATTCTCAGTCAACGTCATAGAAAAATTTCACCGGAACCGATATCGCAGTTGAATCTGCGAGGATATATATTATACGAAGTCTTATACCTACCTACTGCATGCAGCCATACAGCTTATAGCTACTTTTCGATACTTTAACACATTGAGATGTAAAATTTATAACCAACGGCGGCGCGTATCGTATTTAACTGCTCTCAAGGGATACGCGATGAAAACACCGCGGAAAATGAAGCGGGTGAAATAAGCAGAGCAAATAATATCGATAAATAAATTTTTAGAGGAAAAATTTTCACGACGATTATTATAGGAGGGAGAAAATCATATGAACCCGTGCGTATATCAATTTTTTAGAACCTTTAGTCGGGAGAGAATACCATTAGGGATCGATGATTAAAGGAAATATCATACGCACCTTTACTTACGGTGAAAAAATCTCATCGCGTTTATTTCATGAATCCAACGGATTTTTTTCTCACCATCCGCATTGCATATATGAATGAACGAATATATGTATAGTTTTTTTTTTTTACTTTTTTTTTACTTTTTTTTTTCTCCAACTTTATACCTACTCGTCAGAATTTCGCTGGGGGTTTCGAGTTATTCGAGTAACTAGGTCAGCAAATATTGGAGAAGTGCAAGAAGAGAAAAAAAAAGGAGCGAGAGAACGAGAGAGAGAGAGGAAATGGAGGAGAGAAAAATGAAAAATGAAAAAAGAAAATACGCTGCAAACCGAAGGGCGAATGATAGTGTGACTGGAAGAGGGTGGCGTGAAACGTTGAAAATGATTTTCTGATGAAAGCTGACTATGGTTCTTTTTTTATTTTTTTTTATATTTTCTCAGCTGAGTTAAACCGCAAAGTCGTCTTCTGGACACGTGTGACCTCTCAGGCTGCAGGGTGAACACCGAGTTTATATTATTGAGGACAACGAGACCTGCGAGGACCGACTCGTAACAACTTTCTCTGAGGGTTGAATACAGCCATATTATATAACCACGACAACGAGTCCCCGAATTATTAAGGATTATGATTCCTCTGGGATTCATCCGCGCCTCGAGTAACTCCTCGCAACTAGGTCACGAACCGGGAAGCACGTAAAGAGCGAGATGATATCCTCGAGATGATTCTCTACCGTGTATAGTGCAAGCGGTGGGATGATGCTGAAAATAATAACAAAAATGACGAATGATGATAAACAAAAGCTCGAATCGAAAGAAGGAAAAACACGAAGATATATCTGACGGAAGAGAGTAAGAAAGGTGAGGACAACTAACTCGAAGATGGTGTGAGAATTGCAGCCAAGGAATAGCTATAGCTATAGAATGAGAAAAATAAAGGAGTAAAAATCCCGTTGGATATTGTCCGGAATTGAGATTGGTTCGGTTAGGGATAGCGTTCGACGTCCACAAGGGATGAGAGAAGAGAAGAGGAAAGAAGAGAAGAGAAGAGAACTGTATTCTCTACAGTCTAGTGGCTGGACACCCTTCCAGCGAGCATTGCATTCGCGTCACGCTTTCGCCGCTTTATATCTATAGGCAATCCCATGGCTTGGATAACCTGTTTGCCGTTTCTTTCCCAATAAAAATCCGGGAGTAAATCAAGGATTTCTTCTTATTTTCATTCTTATTCTCATTCTTATTCTTTATACTCGACTCTGGTTCCCTTCAGTCCATACACACGTACATACATCACGTATAGCATACCATAGGCGTTAGCAATATCGCAATGGGTTGGCAAAACGCTGACTCAGCAGCAACTAGGTGGTTGTTATTCGAATAACCCGCGAAAAAACATATCTAAAGACGGAGTTTCTATGCTTTCCTTCTTCCCCTCTCCCCTTCTTCCCTTCTTTCCTTCTTCCCTCCTTTCGTCCAGGGTAAAGAACCGAGATCGTAGTAGTCGCCGTTGTCACATGGACAGAGAAAGAATGGTGGAGCATCTTTTCATTCCGTTGAGGTATAGAACAACCGAGTATATCTAACCATTCTTCAACCCCTGCAGGGCCAGCAGGGAGTAAAGGATGAAAAGCTAGTAGAATGAGAAGGAAATACGAAGAGCCGAAGGTGCAGAGCCCAGGTTTTTAGTTTTTCCGTTTTTTCGTTCTCAGCTTTTCCCCATTTTTCTTTGCTCCAATTACCAGAGAGCGCAGGAAATTTCTTGAGCCTCATACTCTCGGCATGAGACCGCACGGTCATTTCTTATTTCCTCGTCTATTCTCGCCTTATTCATTATCTACTATTTATTCTCTTTCATTTTAATTTACACCACGCGCATTAAACCGAGTTGCGATATGCGCTAGGGTATGGGCGAGGAAACAGTGCGGCTCAAGATTGTGTCGTGAGGAAAAGTCATTCCGGGTTTCATAATGAAAAGGACACGATTTCATAGAAATGAAAGATCCGCGAAACGTAGCCGAGTAACCAGAGGAAGAAATTTACCATTTTTCATTTTTCATTTTTTTGTTTCTGTTTTTTTTTTTGCTTTCCCTGTTTCCTTCGACGTTCAGTGAGTCGTTATACCTACCAGTCGTTTTTTGAGAGCCCCCCTCCCCCCCTCTCTTTCTGAGGAAAGAAAATTAAAAAAAAAAAAGAAAAAGGTGAAAAAAATCTGAGAAACGTGAGAGAAAAATAATATAAAAAAATGTTCTACTAACGTTGACGTTTTCTCAGGGGAAGCAAAATCCTGAGTTTGTTTTTCGTCCGTCCCTATCAAGAACAGAGTAAACGCTTGATCCCAAATCCAATCCAGTTTCCCAACTTTTTCCGTTCAGCAAGACTAGCAATTCTCGAGCATGCGTATGCGTACATCTATACCTCTACCTACTCCCGATCTGTATCAACTTATTTTACCCACATTTTCTTGGTCCACCAGCTAGGCGGGGTGCTTTTTCCCTTGTGAACTGAGGGAAGTTGGATACGCGTGTCCGGGATGGATCCAATTGGAACGTGACGACACAAAGACTACGTGCTCTTATATTCTCCGAAGTCCAAGGTACGAGTATACATTTTAATGTTGAAGGAAGGTGAAGAAGAAAATTTTGAAACAACATTTTCCGCGATAGAAAAGAAAGAATTTTTATCAATTTTCACCTGAGATGTCCGTGTTTCTACCCCGCGGTCTCTCATACTACGTGTTCATTTTCACACGAATACTCCGGCAAAGTCCTTGAGAATATGGATTGTAAAATTGCGAACTTTTTCTCTGAACTTTATACATGTATATATATTTTTTTTTTCACACGTCCAATCGTCACCCTTCACAAAAACGTACTATATAGAATTCTAAGTATAAAATATGAAAATGTGTAAATCTCTGTGTCCACCCTACTACCTATACCACAAAGGTGGTAATCTCGTCGACTCGAGGGAAACTTTGCCCACGTGACACACGCGGAGGATCCTAGATGTCATACGCACGTGCCTCTTATCCTCGCGGACTATGAGGCAGTCACATCAAGACCCCGGCTCTGAATGGCCCTTCGTATACTGCATCAGGGTTTACGAAGAAGTTAAAGGAGGAGAACCGCCCATTTTGTATACTTGTTATACGTGAAATAGGTACGAGTACACACAACGGAGGGTACCGGCTCCAGAAGATCCATCCGTGAAGATTTTGTATTGAAGTTGAAGTTACAAAAAAATAAAAAAGAAGACGAAAAAAAACACCAAGTCATTTTGAGCCAAAAAGCACCGAGATTCTCTGAAGGAGGCATTTAGATGTCTTCCATCATCGTAACGTACAGGCACATAAGGTGCTTTTAGACGTCTCTCGCAATGTATGAGAGCTTCACTGTGCTTCGAATTATATATTTAGGTAAAAAGTAAGGTGAGACAATTTTATACGTTTAAATAAATAAAAAAACTGAGATCGTGGTTCTGAAGAGAAATGTGGAACCCTGGAACACTATGTACCATGGATAAAAGATAGATGCATGTATGTACATATTTGTATGTGTACAAATTCGGCGCTTGCAAGCTTTTGGAATTGGTAGTCCAACAAAAGATACACTCGGATGTTGGGGCATATGAAAACCCGGTATTTTGCGGACTCGCGAAACCATTGACAACCATTCAATGGAAGACACGAGCCGAAAACATCCCTAACAATAACATTTCGTGTGTGTGTATGGGTTGCCGGAGTATGGGGAGGTCAAGTTGTATTATTGGTTTCCCCCAGAGTCTGTTCATGGTTCAGGTTATCCCGGAGATATTGGGGCGAAAAATCGAGGAGGATATCTGCGCTGACGTTACAGAATGACGAAGAAGAAGGCGATCGGTAGGTCGTGCAATTAACGGTTCAAGGCTTATTATTTTTTCTTCTTTTAATCTACGCAGAATGAGAAGAGAAAGAAGAAAAAGAAGAAAAAGAAGACGAAGAAGGGAAGGAAGAGAATATCCTACCCCGCAGGGAAAATAAAGAAAAATAGTAAAGGAGGCGAAAAGTGGGTAGAATCACATTCATCCCATAGCGTTGCTCGCTCGATAGGAATAAACGGTAATTCGTTCCACCCTGAAACTCGAAGATAAAACCCGGCCTACTTTTACTTATCAGTTATCACCTCTGCAGGGCTTTGAGTATAACATTATATGTATACCGTGTACTTATCTCATCCCGTTCAATCGGCAATCTTAAGTTTTCTTATCAACATCGAATACAGACATCCGTACGATATATCTGCGGTTTATTATAGTTTCGCGGGAAAAAAAGTAAAAAAATGAACGAGCCATCGAGTAAATTGAAAGAACGAAGGATCCTGTCTCTCTCTCTCTCTCTCTCTCTTTCTCTTTCTATTCGAATTTTAATTTCGTTCAAATTTGTTATGATTCTTTTTCATTCACACATTAACTCGACGCGAGGGCTCTCGTGAGCTGGTGCACGCTTTTTCCCACGCGCAGGGTGAAAGCTTATAAAAACAGGAAAGAAAAAGTGTGGAAAAAAAAAAACATTCGCCCGGTGAAAAATTTCGTTACAAATATTCTCTCACTTATTCCACAGGGAATTCCACCAGCTATGAGGCTCAGGGCCAAAGAGGATCTCCTCTCCTGTACCGAGGAGATGTAAAGCTTTCCGAATTTTTCCGCGCTCCGTGTTCTCTCTCTCTCTTCATCGTTTTTCACCACTTGCACGGTACGTGCCCGGAAAGGGCCGGCCACCGCCCTGGTGATTTTGGGTAATTTTCAAGGTTCGCTATTAGTCGTTATGCGCCCTGGCTACAGAACATCTTACGGGGATATAAAAAGCTTTTTTTCCCCCGAGGAAATGGACGTTCCTACTTTTTCATAATCTAATTTATAACCGGAGAAAAGGCGGATGAGGTAAAATACCGAAAATCCTTCACCCACTGGAAAAACACATCTATAAACTCGGCGTTTTCATCCCTAACTAAATCCCCGCCTTTCACCCCTTAGCAGGGGTTTCAGAATTCAATATAATTACTTAATTTCTCGGGTGAGAGGCACTTGACACCCTTCGATAGTTCCATCTCCTTCATTCACTAAGGGCTCGACTATCGCCCGATACAGACGGTCCAATTAAGAGCTATCGATCCACCTTTCTTAATTAGCTATATCGTCGGGCAATAAACGGCGTTGTTGGGACTCGTATAGAGAGAATTCCTGCAGTTGGAAAAAGTAAGGATTTCGTACGTGCAAACCTTCGGTAAAATCACTTTATACCCAGTTCCCTTATACTCAGCTGTTTACGTGAAAAAATAAAATAAAAAAAATAAACGCGATGATCATATGAAATACCTCTGCCCCTATATACCTACTCGTGTACGTACATATTTCCGGCCTTGTATCCTAGTGATATTAAAAACGCTGGAAGTTAAACTACTTTCGGGGAGTAAAGGCGGTAGTGAGTTATGCGAAGGGTAAACCACCCCGACCCACCTCGACCCATAAAACCAGGTACGGAGGGAGAAATTTTGTTCGGAAAATCTCGCCAAGGGTTGTTTCTGTTTTTTCCCATTTTGTTTTTTTTTGTTTTGTTTTGTTTCTTTTCCTTCCATTTCGTTATATTGACTCTATAAATCCTTATCAGGTTGTCGCGGGGCCGTCATCGGCATTCATTAACTAGCTGCTCGTAATTTTGGTTCGTTGGTTTCGCCCCGATCCTATATATCTGTATAGGGTACAGTACGCCACAGCACCGTGCTGCAGTTATTTCTTTTCATTTCTCTCGGAAAAAGTGAGAGAAACAGAAAGGGACAGAGAGTGTGTGTCGGAAAATGAGTTAGTGCCGGTGATTCGCGGGATGTTTTTTTTTTTCCTCTGCTTGTACGCAGGTGTATATCAAATTTCTAGTATCAACCTCGGTAGCCTGCGCATACTTACCCAACATAACGTAACGGAAAATGAAATGAAATATACAGTACCCACATCCGGATAGGTAGAAAAAAAAAATTACCACCCGTTGAGCCCTTGCCATACGATCGGTGCAGAACCTGAGCACAATGGACTGTAATTTTTCTCATACTGTAATTAATTCAAATTTTACACCATGCAGCGTAATATATTATAATCTCTGAAACTGCAGGGTAGGCAGATATGCATGCATGTAGTTAGTTAACAAAATCCTGTGAAAATCTGGCGCCGTTATACTGTCATCCTATATTCTTGTTCTTTTTTTTTGTCTTTTTTTTTATTCTTTCCCCGTTTTTATCTCGACGTCATAATAATGTGCGTATTCTGTATCGCGAAAGAGCTGGGGGTACACCGGGGTTGTATGGAAACCTGATAATATACTACCCCTCGGTTCTTTGACCACAACAAACAGAAAAAATAATGACAAAAATGGGGGGCAAAAACAAAAAAAAAAAAAAAAACGGCTGACTGACGCCTGTCATCCACCTTTGTTTGCAACGCAGCTTTTCCGACGAACCAAAACGAGGAGTTTGAAAGTCGGATAGATCAGGTAACTTGATCCTGTCATATCATATCCGAGGACTCTGTTGTATAAACGGAGACGTACAGTGAAAATGTTGAAATATATATATTAAATAGCGAGTTGATTTACCAGAAAATAAATTTACTCGTTTTATTACAGAATTCATTTTCCAACTTAACTTTATGTACATGATTTATAAGTAATCCTGCAGCAACTGTGGGAGAAAAGCAGACCATCAAAGGTTGCGCGATGTTATATATATAATATTATGTTATATCCGAGGGATAAATATTGAGGCGAAAACTGGACCACTTTTTTTTCTTATATTTCGTCTATATCGCAGTTGGTTTGATCTTTCGATTTTTTTCTTTTTCATACGATACGTCATTTTGTTATTTTGTTTGATCCTCTCGCGAATCGGACAGGTGTATAGATTTGAGATTTGTAGTATAGTATGTATAGGCCTATAGAGATGAAAAAAAAAAAAAACCCGAGACCCTTTGTGATTCTCTTTTTCTACGTCGTCACCGTGAGGAGGTTCTCTCTTTTCTTTCGTTTTTTCTTTCTTTCTTTATTTATTTTCGCCAATTTTATTTCCTTATACGTCACGATTCTCCACATACTGGCCCACTTTTTGACGCATGCTCTCAGAAACTGAGGGATGTAGGATATAGGATAGAATGGGATACAGAATAGCCAGGCTTTCTCGTATCTATTCTTGGAAATTCCTGATTTCCATGCGGGAAATGTAAATATCCCTTCGCCCAATCTCGCGCACTTAGTTTCCTTCCCTTACTCTCTCTCTCTCTCTCTCTCTCTTCCTTTATTCACGGTTCCTCTATACGCGTGGGAATATAGTACCCTAAGTAAGCCGATATAACGCGTAACGGTACTTCTTCGAAGACAACATAACGCCCACGCACGCACGCACGCACGCACGCACGCAGGATCAAATCTTTCCTTCGCTAATATATACTGCCTCTAATATTTGTTTCCAATTCTTTACCTCCTAGTTCCTGTTTGCATAATATCATGTCAAACTGAGCCCCGAATCTGAAATAATTGGAAAATAAATTGCGACGGATTTTTTGTAATTCTTAAACGGCAATAATTATCAGAATCGAGGTGAAATTAGCCAGCCTTGTAATTCCAGAATTTAATCTCCCTCTCTTCTGAATTATACCAGAAGCTATTTTCCGCGGGGTTGAAGGGTCGCCTGAGTAACAGACTCAAGATAACCGGGTGGGTATTTCAATGTATCGTGGGCAGCTTTATATCTTCTGCATTCTATTTATTGCTGAGGATATGAGCTCTCTGTGAGATAGATTTTACTGCAAAGAAAAATAAGAAGAAGATGGAGAGGAGAAGGTATAGGGAAGGCGAGCGGAATAAAATAAAGTAATCTCTTGTCCCTGAATTTTTCAATTACAAAGAAAGTATAAAGCTGACGTAAACAGGTGATCCTTCCCGAGGCAAAGTAGTTCCGAACATAAAATCCGGGTATACGCGTCCATATACCTATATAATGAAATAAAGAGAAAAAAAGCGGAAAAAAAGGAAAAAGGGAAGAGAAAAAATCGGATGAAACGTCGCAGACTTTATACCTACCCACCAACCTACCTTATAGTACCGTGAATAAAAAAATAAAATTCAGCGATCCTGTAAGGCGTGGTTGTGGTCTGTACCTACACTACCATTTATTTTTCATCTGGTATCGGGGTGGAGAGTATGGATACTCCTACACTACGCCTTGCGGCAGTGCAGGAAAAACGCAATTCAATTTCTACAACTTATTTCTGCAGCATAGCTCGGCTCGTCATACTCGTTCAAAATCCAACTGGGGGAGGATTGAAAATAAGTAATATGGTACTCGGGGTTACCTAAGACCGCGAGCCTAAGCGAGGACCTTCTAGGTGGATATCACTCGAACGGTTGAGAAAACTGAAAACTCTGAAACTGGATGTGAAGAAAGAGGAGGAGGAGGAAGAGGAAGAGGAAGAGGAAGAGGAAGAGGAAAAGGAAGAGGAAAAGGAAGAGGAAGAGCTGCTCCCCGTGGCTCATGGATTACGAGGAGTAGCGGTGGCTCCAGAGTTCTGCGCGAATTGAGAAACTCGATACCCGAACAAAGAAATTTACTTCGAAGTTCGCGTTGCAGAGTTGATTCCTATACTAGAGAATGGGAATTGGTATATCGATTCTATCCTACAAGTATATTATAACAACGGATGAGAATTATTTTCGAAATTGTATTATAACATTATATTACATTATCCGAACTTGTGCTGCAGTCACCGCGAGGTGCGGATGTCATATTCTCTCTCTTTGAAGAAATTTCATAAAGTAAAAGAAAAACAAACCGGCGAATATATTTTCGGAAATCATTAGGAGAGAAGAAAAAAAGAGAGGGGGATTTCGGTGTAATGATTAAATTCAATTAACCAGTGAACTGAATTACGTGAAACGTTCGCGCGAG
Source organism: Tenthredo livida (assembly GCA_963992785.1). Taxonomy (NCBI): domain Eukaryota; kingdom Metazoa; phylum Arthropoda; class Insecta; order Hymenoptera; family Tenthredinidae; genus Tenthredo; species Tenthredo livida. The sequence goes on along the minus strand of OZ023071.1, from coordinate 1,579,373 downwards.
ATGGGAGGAAAAATACAATTTGAAGAGAAGAGTATAGGAGAAGAATTGGGGAGGACAATCATGGCCATGGATTGATCAGTATACGTTGTATTTTTTTTTCTCTCTTTCTCTCTCTTTCTCTCTTCATCAATCTCCTCATTTTCGTTGATTAACAACGATTACTATTTGCCAAACTGCTGTGTGTATGTATCATGTATACGTACGCTGACGTAAATGCGTTTCGAAAATTGAGCTTGTTTGACTCATCAAGGAAACACACAACCATGGCTTACCATGTTTCTCGCTCATTGAACCCCTGCTCACGTAACCATGGTGTCAATTTTACCGAGATGTAGTTACAGGGGGAAATGGGGAACTAGAAACGTCAGGTAATCGGAGTAAACGTCGCGAAGGGTTGCGTAGGCACCTAAGTTTAAACTGAATCATAAAATATGAGAAAATTTAAGTCATTAAATGAAATAAAATGAATTGAAATTAAATTAAATGAAAAGTCGGCAAGAATCAGTCCCGATAATTAGGGGCTTAGGTTTAATTACGAAAGACGAGGCGCCAAGTTGGGCAGCTGGTGCGCCTTCGCAACGTAGATTTAACTGGTTCTGATCGCGTTATCATCGCTACGCAAGAAGCTGCTGCTTACTTTACGCCATTAAAGTAAATTTGCGGAACAATTTTTTTTTTTTGCGATAGCAAAAGATAAAAAAATTTAAAAAAATATCATAAGGAAGTGAAGTTATGAGTAAGAGATTGATTAATAACCGTGATAATAATAATTTAACTATGTATAGCCGTTATACCCTGAAGATATCTTTCCTATGGATTTCTATTTGCGGGATGAAAGGTACTAATGATGGTAATAAATCAGCATCAAAAAAGGGAATTGATTGAAATGGGAGAATAGAATGACTGTGCGGTACCTCGATTCGAATCTTAAGATCATTCGGGTCTGTATGTCTGTTGGAGTAACTGCGAGGATCGTGAACGATCATTCGGCGCCAATAGTCATCGCTTGCAGGTCGTATAGCCTTTTGCAATTACATGAAAGGAGGATAAAATAAGGAGATTGAAACCGGAGCTTATTCCCATTGTCAGACAGCCACTAGAGGATCGATAGTCCTGAGGAATTGAGATTTAGAGAGGAATCCTTTCATAGGTCACAAAAACTGAGTACTACCTACGGAATTTGACGAGTCCTTTTTATTATCCATTTATTTATTTATTTATTTATTTATTTATATATTTATTGCCAGTGAGCCCGCATAGCAGTAAAGAAAAAGCGATAATTGAACCCGAGGATAAGTGAAAGACGTGAACAGACAAACATATAAATAAGAAAATAAAACTAAAACGAGAAGTTCGAAATGACGTAAAGCATGAGTTTCCGAGGAGAGGAGATTGATGACGTTGTACATCATACATCATGATGCTTTTTCGACTTTTCCTGAAAACTGGCTTCGATCGGAGTTATAAAAATCGATCAAAAGTTTCTAAAGAAAGAACGAGACGTCAAAGAGCTTGTCGATAACGTCGATATGGCAACGGGCTGACTTCCTGCACGGGAATCGCCTATTTTTCACACGAATTGTCAATAAATAGCTTCTATGAAAAAATAAAAAATAAAAAAATAACACGACTACACAATGGGCGTGGGTGAAATATATACAGTATCTTATTGAACGGGTTTTGTGTAAAAAAGTTTTTAGTGAAAAACAAGTTTATGGGACATTTTTTTACCTCTTCTTGTTCTTCTTGTTCTTCCTCTTCTTCTTCTTCTTATTTTCTGAGTTGGGAATAAAGCGTGGCGTGACAGTCAGGTCGTTAACCGTAAGATAAAATTAATTTAAAAAGACGTTGGGGATAAATTAGTTAATCTTTATTGGATCTTGCGTCGGGGATGTTGGTATGAGGCATTAAAATTATTAGTTACAACATCGATCGTATAGAACACGACGACGCGAGGAGACGACAAAAGGTTAGAAGAAGTTTATTTGCGCAGTTTTCCCTTTGAGCAAACAACTTTTCGACTTCAAAGATGTTTCACCGAAACTCAAACCCCTTTTGTAAAGCTAAACGTTCAAACACAGGTTGGTTTCAGCCTGCAAAATCGTCTTGCATACAAAGCGAAGGAGGAGGAGCGAATTAGAGAGAAAATTCCGTTACGTAATGCGTGAACTCGCCAATCATAAGAGAAGCAAATTCATTTCCAGGAAAACTTGATTGGAATCAATTATCCCAGAAGCTTATCAAGTTCCACGAGATGAAAGTGAAGAGAGAAAAAAAGATAAGACGAAAACAATAAGTGAAGATACTTCCCTCTTCCCCAAGGATAAGTAACGCGACGAACGTTTTGGCAAGTGAATTACAGGCAGGAAGAAAAATCGCAATAAATTTAGCGTCTAATGTTGTTTTCCCAGTGATGAAGAATGAAGAAAGAAAGAGAGAGAAAAAGGAAAAGGTGAGAGCGAGATGAATGAAAAAAGAGGCGCGGTAGCAACAACAGCGTAGGAATAAAAGGGCAGAAAAAGATGACGAGGATTAAGAATAAGCTAAACCTGAAGGAGATGAGAGAGCGAAAGAGAGAGATTGAGAGAGAGAGAGAGAAATGAGGAAGAAAGAATGAAAGAAGTTGCTCAAGTAACCCGCCCCCGCCTCTGCTTCTACCCCCGTTGCTAAAAGCATAGGCAAAACACGAAGTTCGCGGTAAAAACAGAGGCAAATATTATTTATGAAAGTATCACGAAAAGAGGGTGAAAGTGGACGGAGACTTTCGAAGACCTTTCTAAAAGCCCCATCCCTTACTCCCAGCACCCCTCCTTGTCCTCATCTTCATCGCACAGTCATTAATCATGCCATGCTCGTCACGATCTTAGCACGCCAGTCAAACGAACCCGGCCCAATCCTGCAGGACCCAATCCTCTTATGATGGAACACTAGTCGCGGTCTACATCTTCATAAGAGTATGTGGAAGTTTAAAGAAGAATACAAAATAAGGAAGAGGTAAACGGCAGGATTTATTTTTTCTCCACTCTTCAAAGAGAGGAACGACTGAAATCTGGGCTGAAGCTCCTTCTTCTTCTTCTTTTTCATTTATGATGTATAGCTATGGGTATATAAATACCGATGGATGTACATAATATCAGAACGAAAGCGAAGCCTTGAAAAAATAAGTCTCTGATCAATAGTCGTTCCTCCTTCACCAGAACTCGCGAGGTATCCCATTGCCTTGGTTTCTCCTTTCGGAACTGTCCACCCTAAGTAAATACCCTGCAGTGGTTCACCGCAATGTCCTAGAGTCAAACAAACGCGTGCAAGACGATGTCAAAGACACACGATTTGTCCGACAAGCAAGCACCCCTTGGGTTACCTGACTATTCCTCGTGGGAGATCGATTCTATTTCACTTTCTCGAACCCTCTACTATAGCTGCAGTGAATAGGAAATTACTTCGTCTGAGGAATAAGAATATCTGGAAGAGTGAGAAGAGAGATGCAAAACCTTGATCGTAAATCGTGGAAGCTTAACGCTGCCTCGTAATCCAAGAGACAGAAAATCGAAAGTACATATAAGTAGAATCTGAGTAAAGAGGTCGATGATGAGACTCCGATCCCGGGGTCACTCGGGTTTAGGCTTGGGGTCTGTCAGGGCATATTCGATTACACTTGAACTAAATACCCCGGGGTCAGGATCAAAGCAAATGTGGTGTCGGCATGATGGTGATCACGATCTTCCCGACGACTATCCTTCGCTATAGGAGATATAGGTATAACTCGAACGAACGAACGAACGAACGAACGAACGAACGAACGAAGGAAGGACTGGTCTAGAGAAGTGCTCCATGATGGTCCAGAGTGGTTTAGAATATGGTTTCGGATAACACGTGGATATTGCTCCGTAGCCTGGGGAGACTCGAGAGCCTAGAGAGGGTCCGTAGCTGACGAGAGAAGAGGGAGAGAAAATAAGAGAGGGTCATGAGAGGGTCGTGAGAGGGTCGAGACGGTCGCGCAGTGTCACCGGAGTGCACTCAGTGTAGGCTCACCGCAACGAATCACCCACCTCGGCATACACCCCGTTCAATTGATTCCCATGAGAAATGGGGGCGTATATGCAAGGGGGGCTCCCGTCCATCGCCCGTCTCTAATTTACCTTCGAACCTCGATAGATCACTCCCAGAACGAACACGCGAACCCTCTCATCTGCGGAGCTATTCTCCTGCCTGCAGGTCTGAGGTGAGGTGACAATCCACTAATTTCGTACCTACCCAAAAACCCATAGTTATTTATCGCGCCATTGAACCCGTACCCGAAAAGGGTCAAGACCGCGTTTCTTCCGAGTAATTAAATTCTTCTATTCTCTCCATTTCTTCGCCTTGTTCAGAGTTCGGACTCCGACCATATATTCAATACGGGGAAATTCCCCCACTATCTTGGCGACAAAATGATATCAGCTCGAGATACGTTCTCGAGGTTCCAGGCTACCCCATCGATTAAATTTCACTCGAGGGGGTTCGGGAGGATTTGACCGAGAGTGCAGTCGCTCGGTCGCCTTTCAATTCAATGTCAGCATCCGTCGTCAGCCATAGATTGCATTGGTCGCCGTTTATATCACTTTACAGCTCACTCTGCGCTCCACCTTCATCGAGTTACAAGAAAACCGCCTCTCACGATCTTCGCCAGCATTTGAAGTAAAAAATAGGTTCTAATATCGGAGACCTGTGCATGTTTCCGCATTCAATATTCAAACTCGACATTTCCAATAACTGCATGGCTACAACGGTCTCAATCATTTTTCAAATTTTCATTCACTAATCTCCACTCAAACTTCGTCTGTTTATTGGTTCAGGGTGAGATCAAACTTCCTTCGTGGCCTCTGGCCAGCCAGCCTAAGGAAGTGATTAGTTAAGCGACTGGACCAGAAAGCTCAGCTTAGCCGGGGGCTAAGATTAACGGGAGAAACTGGGAGGCCGAACAGTATCCTTGTACATTCTCGTCGATATCCGTCAATCCCATCGGTGTTCTATGGATAACAGATACATGGTAGACCTATATATACTTGGATAGTGATGTTGCCGGCAGTTTCAATTAGATTGGGTTCGAGTTGCGATAATTATCAATGACGCCTTGGCACTCTGTACGAGGACGATGAGAATATTGTTTTTCGTATATGATCACCGCAGGCGATGATTTCGTCGAAAAACCCATGTAAAATATACTTGAGATGTTTGAATTGTTCGTTTAGTTCGTATTTCTCGAAATTTCGACGACTATAGCAATGAAGTGGCGAAGAAGAAGAAGAAGAAGCGAGTGGGTAAGTCAGGGTGAGGATTTTCGGTTTACAGTCTCAAGTAAGTTTAATCGGATATCGCAAAGTTTAATTACGTGAGCTGGAGCTTAACCCGTTTGTCTTATATACCTGGAATAAATACGTCTTTGCTGAATGCTGAGGGAATGGGTCTTGAAGAAAATATCACACTGTAATAATCCGTTTGAATTTCAACTTTATTATACAACCTTAATTTACACACCTATAGACATAAATAAGGGATAGTGTTCAGTTCATCGCTCGGTCTCTGCGTCGCCGCCTCATTGAGTAATTAAAATTAGCCAAACTCTAAACTGCAACGTGGTATTAATTAAGATCCAAGTAATATAATAAAGAGGTAATAATTTGCGGTCCTCTCTTCACCCCCGTCGCCCCGTCAACCCCCCGGCGTTATCAGTTCGGGTACAAACGGTTACTTAGCCACTAATTAACGATAAAGTTGTAGATGTGCTGTGTGTACGTAGACGTACTACATACATAGATAGATAGGTATACATATATAACAAACTAATTCAAAAGCTAGAGTAACCCTGGTACACAAAGCCCATCCACATAGCAGAGAGACAAGAGATAATTTTATATTATCAGTGTTTCGCTATCGCTGTTTATGTGTGTACCCATACCAAGGACTTTATCATCGCCTTTCAATTTCCATAAGGATAATGGACCCGTTATAATATAACCTAAACTAACCCTTTGCTCTTTCGACCGAACCCGATTCAAACCCTATGTGATATCGCCCTGCGGTGGGATCCTCGCCCGCCTCTACATCCTAACAGCTAGGCGAAAATGAGTGATGGACATTAGGTAGACACCGAGAACAAACGATCCTCGTGATACTGAATATCATGTTAATGGTGAGAACGTTCTCGATTCATATAACATTTCCAATTTCAAATAAAGGCTTCATGTGTGCGGAAGAACACACACCCTCACCCCCATCCCCCTTTCGATTCTACGTGTGATCCAAAGAGAAGAGAATAGAAGAGAAAGGTCGATGTAGTTGCTACGATACTGAATATCATCTCTATAACTGCTCGACATATTCAGTATTGGATATTCGTATATGTATATATATATTCTGCGGTTTTGATAGAAAATAAGAAAGAAAGAAAAAAAAAAACTAGAAACATCCCGATGGCAAGCAAATTTGTAAAATTAAACCTCTTGTTTCAACAAACATTCCTAGTTTGTAGAATTTCCAATACCGTTTGTTGTTCGGTACCTATGGTGAAAATTCGTGAATATGCAGCGTGCCTATCCGGTATACACATACTATATGTATAGTATGTACCAGGGGCAAATAGATAGGGAAATACATAGTTGATTACTAGGTCTCTGAAATATTAGCAGCAGCGATATAGCGAGTTGGATCATTTGATTGTCAAAGTTTAGTGAATTCCTGTCTATGGAATATCTGTATATCGATTCGCAACTTCATATAGGTATCCTACGTGTTTGTAGAAATACGGGAAATTTCATATCGTGTTCAGTCCTGGACATGCTGATAAAAAAAAAAAAAAAAAACAGAAGCAAAAAAGACCCAGAGGGGAATAAAAAAAAAAGTGGAACATTGAACTTCCGGTTACCGCAGAGCAGCAGAGTCCTAAATTGGAAGACTCGGAGAACCAACAAAGGGACCTCGACGATTCCGGTCTGTCCACCGAAGCGGATCCCACTCCTTATTTTCGACGAACGAAATGCGTATAATAAAATTAAATAAAAGCTCCCTGCACCGTTGGATCGTGTATGCTTGCGCCGGTCCAACTCTAGCGCAAGTTCACCGGAAGTCGAGTCTCTCCTTTCTCTATTTCTCTCTCCTTTTCCCGTTTTCTCATGCAGCTAAGTGTACGTGTGTATAACTGTTAGACCAAGAACGAGGGATAAATAGCTGGGTCAACCAATTCAGGTTCACTTTTCGTATTCCAAGAGCAACTCGCGCAACTCGCGGGCCACAGTAGCACAGTAGCTGCAGCAGTAAGGTTCAGGAGAAGCCGGAGGTAGAACGATGCATTTCCTCGTAGCGGGGAAGCTTCCGGAGAAAAGTTTCAACGGCGTCGAATAAATAAGTCAAGCTGAAGAAGGATATGTATGTATGTACGTGAATACGTAGATATATAGGTGCAGGTATAGGTACACATACGTAGCTAGTAGATATGGAATGAGTAAGTGGAGCTTGCAGAGAGGGTGAAGAGTAGACGAAGCAAGAAACTTCGAGGAAACGGAAGTACAAAACAATCGATGATCCGGGGATCGACATGGGGAAGCAGGTCATATTATATTCAAGGGAATGAAAAAATGAAAATTGGTGGAAAAAAAAAAAAATTGGAGAAATAAGAAAAAAAAAGCTTCTCGTCTTCGGAACAGCCAGGTTCACGCAAAAAGACGTTTGACAGACAGAAGCACGTCCTCGTGAGACGTCTGTGGAATTTTTTATTTCCAAGAAAAACGAAAAACGAAAAATGAAATAAGAAGAGTAGAAGCGGAAGGCTGGAAGTGGAAAGTGAAAATAATGAAGGGAAGTTAAAAATCAAAGAACGTCTTTTATGGAGGTTCGAAATCTCCCCTGTAATCTACACGTGTTTTCCCCAAACTGAGGCACTGAGGTGTTCTAAGCCAGCGTACAGAATTGAGCTTTACAAAGCCAAGATTACAACAGGTGTGCCTCCGACCTGCGTGAATAGCTGGGCTGTGTACTTATATATATTATTAAATTTTCGACACCTACAGCGAAATTCGGGGGTCGTTATTGGATCGACGCTTGATCAGTGACGGACCAGTAAATATGTCAGTTAATAATAATAATCTGCAAAATAATGGAAAACAGAATATAATGACCAAGTGAGTAGAGAAGAATAAACGAAAGGAGGTGAAAATGAAAAAAAATAAAAATTATTGAAGGACGGGTTTGGATGGGGATTCCGGGGGGACGTTTCAATCCAGGGACCTAAATTTCATCCCCGAGTTATATTATTCCAGAGTAATTGGCTTGAAACCGTTGGGTCATTAATTTTAATGGGTCTAAATTTGGGCGTGAAATAAAAAGAAAGAAAGAACAAAAAAAAAAAGAACAGAACGAACGCAAAAAAAAAGTTCGAAGATGCGAATAAATCTCCAAATAACAGCATCAATATTCATCCACGGAGACGTACTTTAAAACCACCTCCACCTCTGCCTCAATTTCTCCTTCAGCAGGGTGAAAAATTCATTTGATTGAACCAAGGAAGAGGCCGAGGTTGGGTAGAGGTAGCTACCTATCTACGCGGATGAATATACGTATATTATATATTCTATACAATATACTTTCCCCGAAATAGCAGCTCGCAACCCCTTCGTAATATCCCTCTGATATTTTGACGTAGGTATATATTACGGCGAGCTTTAGCCTCGGCTAAAGTAGCCAGGTATAACTAGCTACTCGCAATACATTATACATACATAGATACATAAATATATACATATATGTATATATACACCAAAGTACGAGCTTAAAATAACACCTGTGTTTCATCTACTGCCTAAGCTTACCGAGAAAGCTTTGAGAAAGACGAGACACTGTATAATGCCTTCCATGGTATCGCCAGTTAGGCAGAAAGTCCCAGTTAGATGACGTCCTTTTCGCCCAAAGGCTGAGCACAAGCTAGCCTGAACAAACGCGTTCTGAGATCTCGATGCTGCTGCCAGAGCAGAGGGCAGTGGACCGGCACTCATCAACCGTTCAAGGGAGTCCATTGCTTCGCTTCACTGGATCACCACGACGAGTTCTGGGCACCGCACACCTTAGCCTTAGGATTTTGGGTCTTGCTACGACCGGGAATGAGGATGATATGAACCGAGTTCACGACCCGGGTCACGACGACGAAAAAAATGACGAGGTAGCTCCACCTGCGCCCCGAACCCGAGTCCGAGTCCCACGTGCAGCCACGTACCCCGTCATAAATTCTAACAAATATTGTACAGTTTATCCTCAGAGATGTGCTATCTGTGGGATCTAGTCACTGGCCAATGGACACCATTCACGATTGTTATTTAATATGGACAGAATGGACTCGGTGGATTTCACCGATTATCTATTTCATCGATAACGACGGTCATGGTAATGATTATCCTATTTCTCCACTCTCAGAGAGACTTCTGCACGCGGTTTACGTGCCGTCCAGTCTGGCGCCAGAAATCGCGGCATAGTAGCACCCGCGGATAAGGTGTTCACTTGAATCGAAGCCAATGGTAATATCCTCCCTCTCTTTATCTGGGAAAATGAACGCCAGCCGACTTCCCCCTGGTGTCGGTAGTCTATTCGTAACAGAATGTCGGAGCGCTTTGTAACTTCTGATGAGATATCGTGTAGACCTTTGGAGACGGAGGCGTTGCTTCTAACGCCAATGACGAAGATGTGGACGAGCTAGATGTTGTGCTCTGGGGCTCCGGCACTGGTGGTGTCGCGTATCGTATGATCAAGTCGCACATTCCGTAGCAGAAGAAACAGATACCCAGAATCATGAGCGTATCCATGTCTCGAAGGAGCGAGAGGAAGTGGAACTGGGAGAGGAAGAGGAAAGATAAGAGGGATGGAAAGATGGAGAGGAAATAGGAATGGAATGTGCTTATTTATGTCCTATAGGACTTAGATTTGACAGGGATTCGAGCTACGATAGACAGAGGAAGAGAGAAAGAGAGAGAGAAGGAGAGGGGAAGATGAAGAACGTAGATATAGCCACCCTCTTCTCGAAATCCTTCGCCCTCGCGGCGATGGGATATATCCTTCGTCCCAAAGTCAGATAAACCTAGGTATCCCACCCAGCTGTCACCAAAAAGTGTCACTGCACGGAGTCATAGTATAAACTGGTAAAGCACTGTGATAGGAAAGAAACGAGCTTTGCCACTGTACGGGGTAGGCTGTTCTTCGCGAGATGAACGAGGTGTCTGATCTTAGAACTTCACAAATATCTAAGAAACCGACGTGATTAAAATTAAACGAAATTCACCCCCGGACAATAATATCTCACGGTTAATGGTAGGTACGGTTCTCACTCCTCACTCCTCACTTATGATGGTGGGTGTTGAAAAATCACTGAAAATATAATCATTTAATAACACAACGGGTCACATAGTGCTCGCTAATCCCCCCACGTGACGAGGGATTGACCGAAGAGAAATAAATAAATAAGAAACCAACAAGAACAGAATATTATGGACCACTGGTGAATAATCGCACCCCCTCTCTGCTATTCGTCGAGTGATTATAACGTAGGGAAAAACGCCCCGTGGTAAGGAAATCCTTCTTTTTTTATTTTTTCTTCAATTATTTTGAGCACTGGGGTTGGCGTCGATTCTCGCTCTGCATAAATTCGCTTGCGGTTTAATAAGCTCGGCGATTTGTCAACTCGATAGTTTTGATATTCAGCTACGTCAGGAAGAAATCCTTGTAACAGATGCAGCGATATCTTTGAAATTCGCTAAACTGTCGTCCCTAGCTCACCACGACGCTCAGCGTATGACTACACCATGGGCGCTCGACGGCTGCAGGGTGCGCGATTTGGGGCGGGAGGATTCAGGCAAGCTGGGCGACGGCGCGGCCCGCGGCGCCGCCACCCCTATCTCTCCCTCGACCCGCAACCCACCAAAGTCGCCCCTGTCTCCTCCTCGACCCTGGTCTTTCTGGTTTTCGACGGTACAGTAGAGTGGTACGATGTACCGCAAAGAGGTTTACCATTCTCGCGTTTTCCCTCCCTCAAAACGAAGAAGGAGAAAAAAACGAAAAAAAGGGACCAAAAAATCATTTGCTTATTAAATTGACGGCGTTTGCCGCTGGAAGTAGCAGCGGGCGACTCGGACCCCAAAATTTCTCGCGAATTCGATAACAGCTAGTGATTTTTTCCCTCTGTGTTATATTTTTTTGATTGATTACTTTTTTTCCGAATTTTTAACACCCGGGCACCCGGGCACCCGGGGTGCTAGTGGAGGTGTGGTTTCGTGAATTTGCAATTCGTTCGCTTGGGCTACTGAGGTTTTCTAAAAAGGGAATGAAAAAAGAGAAAAAGAAAGAAAAAAAAAAATAAACATCTCTCCGTCTTAATCTGAAATTCGGAACTTTTACTGTGATTGAAAACTGTGTACTCAGGGATGAAAAGAGAAGGAGAAAAAGAAAAAAAACACGGCTGCTGGGAGGGCCGCTATTTTGTGGCGTAAAAAAAAATGGCAAATTAAAAATCGACTCTAGAAGGTAAATTGATTAAAATATTGAAGGATTTTAAATGATATGCTAGTCACAATCGGGAAGAACTTTTTCTATACCAACGTAAGATGGGGTGGAACCCGGGTTCGCAGTAATTTTCTCGGTAGTGACGTGGCAGCGCGAAATTGACAAGAAACTTGTGTTGCAAAATCGTATTATCATTCTCACGCATAGCATAGACACCGAAGGTCCCATAATTCCCGATAATTTGACGTTGAATCGTTTCTTGTAGAAACTTCGGGGGGTTATCATTCGGAAAAGGATCTGAGTGATTCCCGGAGGGAATCCACCTTGGTAACATCGACAAATGGACGCGAGTACAAGCCGCGATTTAAAATGAATGAGAGAATAAAATGGGAGAGGAGAACTGGTACAGCGCAATGATCGACAGATTTATATACAGGACCTGTATCGTAATCCGCGATTCTTTCAAAACAGGAAAAACTATATCACGAACTCAAACAGCTTTTTCTACATCGCGGGATTAACCATTACTATCAGTCAGTATTGGCGTAATTTTCACACCGGCTAAACTACGCTAGAGATTTAATTAATTATTTCTCCTCGGTGTATTGCAGTATTATGTTTAATCATGCGTTGATAATTAATTGTTATAGGTACCTATAGATATAACTACCGTAAATTTAATTGGATCAAGTTAAAAGAAAATTCCACTCCGTTTGATAAGCGGGAGAGAAAAGAATTATGCTTGAATTTATTTCGCATTCAGTCAGGAGACTCGATAGAACTTATATATTTCACTACTTATATTTCAGGGGGAACTAGGTGTGATCAAAAAATTTGATTTTTATAATCAACCGCCAATAAAAATTCGTGTGCAAATATTTTCAGAAATCGCATAACAATTGGCGAAAATAAAAATTCTGACGAGAGCGGCGTTGAAAAACGCCGGGGAAAAGCGTGACTTTTTTTTCCATTATTATTATTGAAGATCGTGAGATTATAAAAATTGCCAAAAAATTTCAAAAGATCGGAAATCAAGCCACGTTTGATCGCAAAGAAAAGGATAAAAAAAATTGATGAAAGGCTCGTTGATTTTTGGTTTTTGATTTTCGGCTTTTGAAGCTATAACCGGAAATCCCTGTACAGTTATTTGAATAATTCATCAATTAATTTTGTACCACCGTGCAGTGCGGAAGGGGCGAGGACCAGACCGGACCATACCGCGAAACTAATTCATAAAACGAGGTCAGGGAGTCTCTGACCAATCAGTTTTGCACGAAGATCCTGTGGGCTGTAGGCTAGTAGGGGTGCCGGGGTGGGTACATGGTAACGGGACCGGGAACGGGAACGAAAACGGGAACGTTCACCAAGGGCGACCGCAGGTTCGAATATTCAGTACTATAGCTCCTTCTAACTATTGATATATTCTGACGTTTACGACTTTCCCGCAACTTCGCGTAATCTATTGGCATACTTAGATTGTAAATTCTCTACCGTCACTAAATCCGCGCCCGTCTCATTGTCCGATACCGCAAAATCTCGCCTATATTTATTATCAACCGAGAAACACTATAGCTGTATAAATTTTTCAATAAAAAAAAAAGCACGAAAAGATGGGAATCCCTCAAATTTTTATGGCGTTCTTAAAAAAACGCGATGAAGAATACGAATTCATCCTAAAGTCTGACTTCGACGTTTTGATTAACAGATCTTCGATCAAACAGAGAATGGGCAGGTTTAGTTTATCTCCTTCTTTTTTTGCCAAATATCTGAGGCTAATTTTTGCTCCTTTTTCTTTACTTCTAATTTTTTTTTTTTTTTGCTTCCTCTTTCTCTTCTTTTCCCCCGTGAATCAGATTAAACGTCCGTCGAGGGGAACCAAGTCCCGACTGGAATCCTGATCGTCTGATAGATCCGTGCATTTGGTTAACGCCGTGAATTGCATAGCAAATGGGATTTCATTAGTTCAATCTTATCCTATCGGATATCGTGTAGAAATTGTGGAACTTAAGGGAATGCCAGCTATCCGATAAAGCGGGATACCTTCCGTCAAGTTCATGTATATTTTATGGAGAAAAGTACGCGATCTTGCGATTGAATTGGATTAAGATTCTCTAATTTCGGTTAGATAATATCAATTAGATAACCAGTACTATATAGGAACTCGACTTCAAACGAGAAATTATTCGCTCTTTGAAAGTTTCATTGATTGCTATTTTTTCTACTTCAAATAACGAAACGAAACAAATCGAAACGATGGGAAACGAAACATCGCAAATACAGGAGCACTGCAAAATCCGGACTTGATTAACTTTCTAAACCCGTCATTTAGAATTCTAGTAACCCTGAGGCACTGTCCAGCTTTTGACCGGTCAATAGACGCGAGTCGCGGTCGTTTATAGTTCGAAACTGTTTCGGATATACCACGTCAGCTACCGCGGTTTGCGGTCCACGCTGCTGCAGGATGACCAAAGTTTCACTTCCGTCCAACGTCGACGTACCAGTAAGCTACAGATGTGTCAAGTTTATATATAATCTGCGACATACCATATACCAAGGGTTCGGAAAATGTGAATGTTGCAGATTACACTAAATCGGATAGAAAAGGTATTTTACACACGGCGTGCGCAAAGTTCGATTTTCCGTGACAATCACACGAGTCGAGAATCAACACTTTCGCACTAGTATCGAAAAGTACTATTTTCGTTCCCTTTTTCGATCGAGAGAGAAAAAAAAAACAGAAGAAAACATTTGCAAGTGCAATTTCCACGTTGATCAATGATTTATCATTAATTTTAGAAGCTAGCTGATCGCTGCTCTGAAACCTCGAAACTGAAACCGTTTTCAGAACGAGAAGAAGATTACCGCAAATTGTACGCGAAATTTCCCAACTTCGGAAATAGCTGGTCGTTTGAACGTTTAAGAAATGGAATTGGGAGCATTGCACTGATATCTGTGTAGGTGTAATGAGGTTTTATCTAGGTACGTGTAAGCTGTATATATACCTATACCTTACTTTGTTCCGGCTATCATCCACCCTATACTACTATATTGAGCTGTATAACAACTATCTGCTAACTTTTTTCTTAGATAATTATTTTCAACTAGGTCAAACCGCAAGTCGAGATTATCTCCTTGGATATATAATCTGCAGATTATTTACACCGAAGATGATATGAATATGGTGATTTTTTTTTCAACCTTTAATAACACGAAGATGAGACACCGAAATTAGTAAACGAATTTTTCCAATCAATTATTTAGCCGATAATTTATTCTCTCTTTCTCCGCATTATTTGAATCGATTATTGCGAGATTCTGAGTAAAATATCGTCACACAAAATCCCAGATATTTGTAGATAGAGTGAAATTGGCATCGCACAGTCTTGTTCCAATTACCAAAAGCGAAGTAAGAGATCGTTAGGTCGCGTGCTCTAACTGCAGTATATAACTAGTTTGCCCTAATTAACTTTGTCATGTCGTATGTTTGTGTCTTTTTACCTCTGATTAATCACCGCTTTAACATTGTTCAAACTTTGGTTTAAAAACGGGATTTAAATGTTGAAAAAATGGGTATGGACTGTCGCTAAAAGACCTTAATTTCGAAAACAAAACGATAGAAAATATAGAGAGCGATTTTCATCCTCGCAGTTGGATAGATTCGAATAGGAATAATAGATATTGAACTCTCGAGAAAGATATGGAGGAAAGAAATAATCGGTGGATGAAGACCGGCGGGGGTGAGGGGGATAAGAAAGAGCGAACGCGGTGCAGGAAATAGTTCGAATAATGGAATACATTCGTCGAAAATTGGAGTAAAGAGTCGAAGTCATATCTTTCTTCGATAGTCCCGGTGACAAAGGAAAATGATATAAACTATATAGAAAAGATTTCGAGATCGTGTTCGTGTTCGCCGTTGTCTACTGTAGACTTTTCAAGTATAACGAATGGTTAATCGATATGACAGAAGAAGAAGAAGACGAAGAAGAGACACGAAACCAACGTAGGTGTATAATGTATACATACAGGGTGAATATTCTCCGGGTTCTGATCTGGGTGGAGCTTCGACGTGCCGGAGCTCCGCCTTCTTTTATTCATACTTGTTCGCTTCAGAATAATATAGTGTGTGATTATCAAGCGGATACCCTCATCTCAAAATTTGAGCTATGTGAACTTGGCCGCCCAATATTTGATATTGTGAAATTTTTCGGGTGGAAACGATTGCGCATCGTTTGAGCTTGTTTGTGCACAATTTGCTATCGTTTGCGCCGCCTCAGTTTTCGAGTCAAGAGAAAATCAAATTTAGGGGGGGGTAGATTCACACTGCACCCCAACTTTGAATATCTCTTTTTTTCTTTTTGGCCATCGTTTGCGCATCGTTTGCGCACGTTTGCGCCCCTATTACTGTCATTTGCGCCCTCGCCGTTTTCCAGTTATGTCAGAAAGAAAATTTCGGGCTGGCCCCCAGAATAAAAATTTTCCGGTCCTTTTTTTTGGCGATCGTTTGCGTTTCGTTTGCGCATGTTTGCGCCGCGATTACTTTCGTTCACACCCTCACCCTTCTTCAGTTATGTCGCGAAAAAAATTTTGGGCTAGCCCCCCCAGAATTAGAATTTCCCGGTCATTTTTTTTGCGATCCTTTGCGTTTCGTTTGCGAATGTCTGCGCCGCGATTACTTTCGTTCACACCCTTACCCTTCTTCAGTTATGTCGCGAAAAAAATTTTGGGCTAGCCCCCCAAAATTAGAATTTCCCGGTCATTTTTTTTGCGATTGTTTGCGTTTCGTTTGCGCATGTTTGCGCCGCGATTACTTTCGTTCACACCCTTACCGTTCTTCAGTTATGTTGCGAAGAAAATTTTGGGCTAGCCCCCCAGAATTAGAATTTCCCGGTCATTTTTTTTGCGATCGTTTGCGTTTCGTTTGCGCATGTTTGCGCCGCGATTACTTTCGTTCACACCCTTACCCTTCTTCAGTCATGTTGCGAAGAAAATTTTGGGCTAGCCCCCCAAAATTAGAATTTCCCGGTCATTTTTTTTGCGATCGTTTGCGTTTCGTTTGCGCACGTTTGCGCCGCGATTACTTTCGTTCACACCCTTACCCTTCTTCAGTTATGTTGCGAAGAAAATTTTGGACTAGCCCCCCAAAATTAGAATTTCCCGGTCTTTTTTTTTGCGATCGTTTGCGTTTCGTTTGCGCATGTTTGCGCCGCGATCACTTTCGTTCACACCCTCACCCTTCTTTAGTTATATCATAAATAAATTCTAGGCTGGCCCCCCAGAATTAAAATTCGCTGGTTCATTTTTTTGCTATCGTTTGTGCTTCGTTTGCGCACGTTCGCGCCGTGATTACTTTCATTTGCGCCCTCACCGTTTTCCAGTCATGTCAAGAAATTTTTTTTTCAAAAAACGGGAACATCTTCATTACTAGTGTTGCTACCCCTCCGGGTTTGACCCGGAGTCTACGGGTATAGTAACTCAAGTTTCGTCGGGGAACGCGTGATAGTTTTCGAGATACAATATAAATTGAGTATTTTTTAGAATATTTTTAAGTTTAAATCTTGCGGTCAAGTCGCGGAAAGCTCGGAAGGGGTTGTAAAAAATCTGAAAAATACTACTTTTGGTTCCGAAAAAAGAAAACCAAGTTTGGTCGGGGAACGCGAATTCAATAGGGGAGCCCGGGGCTAAAAGTTCCGCGGGTAAGTTGTTCCGATGATCGATATTTCGGATCGATATTTCGAATCGATATTTTTCAAGCGCGCATTAATAAGTCACCAGAGTGACGAGTCCAGCCACGCTTAAAAAATATCAATTTCTCTTGGCATCTTGGAGCTACAGCTATCGGAACAACTTCCCCGTCGGAACTTTTAGCCCCGGTCTCCCCTACTCGTAAAATTATTGTCAACAATCTTGGTGTAACTGGAATATTCCCACACAGCACACATGTCCGATAGATGTCCATAGGATATCCATAGGATAGCCATTGGATGTCCTATGGATATCCTATGGACATCCATCGGACATGTGTGCTGTGTGGGTTAGCATCGATGTATGAAGATAAGTTCTCGCTTCGTAAGCTGGAAGTATCTGCACATAGGTATTGATATTCTTTGATTTGAGTGCCATTTTAACTAATAATACTGGTTACTAGAAAACGGTAAAGGCGCAAATGACAGTAATCGCGGCGCTAACGTCCGCAAGCGATCGCAAAAAAAAGGACCGGGAAATTCTAATTCTGGGGGGCTAGCCCAAAATTTTCTTCGTGACATAACTGAAGAAGGGTGAGGGTGTGAACGAAAGTAATCGCGGCGCAAACATGCGCAAACGAAACGCAAGCGATTGCCAAAAAAGGACCGGAAAATTTTAATTCCGATGGGCCAGCCTGGAATTTTTATTATGACATAACTGGAAAACGGTGAGGGCGCAAATGACAGTAATAGGGGCGCAAACGTGCGCAAACGATGCGCAAACGATGGCCAAAAAGAAAAAAAGAGATATTCAAAGTTGGGGTGAAGTGTGAATCTACCCCCCCCCCCCCCCCCCCAAATTTGATTTTCTCTTGACTCAAAAACTGAGGCGGCGCAAACGATAGCAAATTGTGCGTAAACAGGCGCAAACGATGCGCAATCGTTTTCACCCGACAAATTTCCCAATATCAAATATTGGGGGGCCAAGTTCACATAGCTCAAAATTTGATTACATTCCCACACGAATAGAAGAGGGCGTTGAAGCTCCTCCCAGATCAGACCCCGGAGAATATTCACCCTGTATATATGTGTGTGTGAATCACGAGTGCCTAAAATAGGTATGAAAATCATAGTCATTGTGAAAGTATAAAAATACTTACATTTTCGTATAACAAGAATTGTGCTAATGCGTGGGAAAGTATGAAGTCTGATAATACGTACATGAAACAAGAACGGAATAAAGTATTGAAAAAATGGCGGTTCAATATGAGGTAAAAAACTAAGTATGGGATATTGGGCTGGGCATTGAAGAGGGAAAAGAGAAACGTAATATTAAGAAAAATGACGTTGGGTGTCGAGTGCTGGACCTCGACGCGGCCTTCGTGAAGTTGAGTAAAAGTTAATGCCGGGAAACTCATAAAGCACTAAACAAAAGGGTGAATCTTTTAATCCTCTTTGATAGCCGAGCCCGTGGTAAGGGTACAACTTTTCCCGTTTCACGTTTGTTTTCCCGAAACTTTAATCTTTCCTCGCATTATTTCGCCATTTATTTCACTCCTTACCTCCACACGTCGCGTCGCGTCGCGTCGCTTCACCTCCGGCAAACCCCTTGGGTTCATCGATACCCCGAAATTCGAGTTCAAAGAAATAAACTTTTTTTCACAATTAGTAGAATTCTCGAAAGTCTGTTTATTGATTTTTTTCTTTTTTGTTTTTTTTTTCAAAAAATCGTATTGCCTTTGAGAGCATATACAGCCTCCCTAACATACATATATACCTATATATATATATACGTGGGTGTGTAAACATATATATAACGGATAAAAAAAAAAATTTGTCGCATATTTCGTTGGGGTAGACTGAAATCCATGCGCGTTTATATCGAACAGACTGAATTCTGTACATATGTATACCTATAATGTATAGATATACTTCTATGTGATAGAATTTCATGAAACAGCTTGACTAAGGCGACGAAAAATTTTCATCCCCTTTTGTTCACCACTGCAGAACAGAGTCAGATTTCGAAATTAGGGACGCAGTGTGTCGGCTTTAAATTTGACGAGGATTCTAAAATCCTGTACCTATATTATATTATATTATATTATATTATATATGTATAATCCAGGATAATAATTGTCTTTTCCCATACAGTGTTACATGTATGTAATAAATTGTAATTGATAAATTAATCAATTAAAAATCGTACAAAAATCATTCACCTTTCGTATATACCGTGACAATCTCAGGGATTGCCAGGGATACCAATGCAAAAATCGTTGGCAGCAGTTTAGTAACTTACTAGATTTTCCTAGTAAAATCACTTGAAATCTAGTGATGTCCAGTGAAAATCTAGTGATTTACTCCAGTGATCTAACGCGTTTTGGGTCGGTACCCCTGGCGTTCCGCATCCTGAGATTATCACGGTATACATATATTGAGGAAAATAATCTCCCGCTTAGGTGAAAAAAAAAGGAAAAAATAATCTAACCGATACTTTTTTTAAATTTCAAATAGCACATTTACCGCGGTTTACCTACCCGCTTCTACCTACCGCTGTAAAACGGTATAAGCGGTAAACGGTCGCTTTTCGGTTTATCTGCTTTCGCGCGCTCGGTGGGTCGTTCGACCATGGTACGTGACCCCAGCATCCATGTGACGTAGGAAACAAGATTTACGGTCGCACGTGAATTAACGCTTTTTTTTTATTTTTTTATTCATTCCCCCTCTCTTTGCTCGTTTTTATTATTATTTTTGCGGCTGAGTCTCGCGCGAAAGAGAAGAAAGAAAAAAAAAAAGCAAAAAAAAAAATTATACCCACCTTCGTAAGCCCAGACTTTGTAGCACCCTGATGAAATTGGTGTTGAGTGAAGTAGAGCCTAAAGTACTCGGCGTACTGGTACTGGTACGTGATAAAGGGTACAGTAGCTGGTAGAAGTCGAGGTTCAAAATTTTTATCCCATATAACTTGCGCGTGGATAAAATAAATGAAGTTTCTTTTTTTACATTATTCGCTTTTACTTTCTGATTTTTTTTTTTTTTTTTTTATCGTTAAATTGAAATGCAAATTTTTATTTATAACGATGCAGGGCTACACATGATCAGTCGAGCTACGTACATACATACATTCATATAGGTACTATATAAATTATAATACATCTAAAGATAGAATATCATCTATAAATTCATACTGTTTTCAATTATAGATGAAAATAGAGATGGAAAATATGAACTGGCCACTTTTATACTGCTAGTTGTAAATTTATATATGCATGTGTGTGTGTGTGTGTGTGTGTGTGTGTGTGTGTGTGTGGTGTACAGTTGGTTCTACTAGATTGTGTAAATCCGATAAAATAAACGATTAAGAAAGTACTAAAGACTGAAAAGTGTTATCCAACGCTTAGGAAAATTGTTGTTGATGAAGTGGGTACAACGAGATGTTGTTAAATAAGTAATCACGTTGTTCCAACAGCAACATCTTCTTTTTCTTTTTCTTCTTCTTCGTTGTCTTATCAGGTATTCATTCTTCTCTTAGTCTTTGGCAATGGAAGGCTTTTCATAAAATGAAGGTTAACACGAGACATCCGGGAGTAACAAGAAGGTAAGAAAGAAAAAATAAAGAAGTAGAAAGTATGGGAAAAAGGAACAAGAAGAAGAATAAAATTACTGCTGCTCGAGCTCGCGAAAAGCGTGACAAAAGAAAAGTTAAATTGAAATATCCTGTCTGTCATGCGACGACTCGCCGGAGTGCTTTCACTTCGTTTTTTTTGTGTTCTTTTTTTCATTTTTTTGGTTTTTTTTTTATTCCTAACCGAAAAGTGGGGAGAACAAAAAATATGAAACACATACTAATTCTAAGAGAGTACCTACCTATCTGCAGAGACAGATTACCTAAACGTGTTGAAAAAAAAAAAAAAAAAGATTAAAACTCTTGTATCATATACTATTCTTTTCTATTTTTTTTTTTAATCAAATAAAATATAATTATACGGATAAATTACTCCACTATGTAAATATTGTACATCGATTTATTATCAATAATGTCACAGCCGTATAGAAATATATTAAACCTATGGGTTGTATGTATGTTGCGGGATATGCAGAAGAACTGCAATTGCGGAATGTAAATTATTCTATGTGAAGAAAAAAAAAACAAAAAACGAAACGAAAACGCGAGAGATAAATAAATAAATAAATAAATAAATAAATAAATTTGCGCAACCGTATCCACTATCGAGACGGATCAATTAAAACCCGATTCGTC
The DNA here is from genome assembly GCA_963992785.1 of Tenthredo livida. Classification (NCBI taxonomy): domain Eukaryota; kingdom Metazoa; phylum Arthropoda; class Insecta; order Hymenoptera; family Tenthredinidae; genus Tenthredo; species Tenthredo livida. The sequence goes on along the minus strand of OZ023071.1, from coordinate 1,557,911 downwards.
AAAGCGAGATGAATATTCACCAGCGAACAAACTTCCATAAATTTGAGTGTGATTGTCCACGTGAAATCGTGTGCATCCCCCCCGTATATATATCGTTTGCGGCAATGTAAATGCAGCTGTTTGTTCGCTTTTTATTTGATAATAATTTTTTTTTTTCCTTTTCCCTTTTTTTTATTCTCCTTTTATACTCGCACGTCAAATAGGTATTGCTCACTACAAGACAAAAAATCAAACAATACAAGAATAAAATAAAAAAATCGATAGTAAAATAAAAAAAAAGCGTTCAATTTTTTACGTTCCAATTTTTTTTTTTTTTCTTGTTCTCTTTTTTTGACAATCAAAACCCAAACACAATACCTTCGTGATTTCCTATAGACTTGGCGAGAATCGAGTTAGGCAAAAATCCATAAAATATATTTTCCTCTCGGAAATAATATACTGGAAGAAAAAAAATAAAGGGAGTTTCTGGATCAATCGAGGTTTGATTCTCTCGCACGTTTGTTCTTAATTATAGATACCCATCATTCGGTCTCTGATTTTGATGTGAAATAAAAATGAAAAAAGAAAAATACTTGTATAATCGCGTCGTATTTTTGTATGTTGAAATGAAATCCTCCGTATTCAAGATGAGATTTGAGATTACAGTTTGGTATAAAGCACGTCTCGGGGCTTTGCGCGAACTATAATTTTTCTGTCGCTTGGGTAGGTAGGTACGTAGATAGGTGGATAGGTACGTATACGTATATAGGGTACGTATAGGCATACAATACCTACATAGAAACTTTGAAATATCCCATGCATATGAATACGCGGAATGACTACCTACGCCGGTACCTACCCTCTGACAAAGTATAAATAGGGAAGTAAGAGAAGAGAAGAGAAGAGAAGAGAAGAGAAGAGAAGAGAAGAGAAGAGAAGAGAAGAGAAGAGCAGAGAGGAGAGGAGAGGAGAGGAACTGTATAGAATGGTGGGAGGAGCACTGGTGCATAAATTTTGCGGAATGGAACTGTCTTGGATTGTTCCGACTACCGAATGCTTTCCAGATGTTGCTCGCGCCCCAGTCGACATACAAGGGTGGCTTTTCCCGCGTATTTCAACCTCATTTATGCGCGGACCATGCTAACCATTTAATTCCGTAATACTATGTATAAGAATTCAATTAATTTCCAAATTGGAGAAATTTTTTTTGTTTTTGGTTTTCCTTTCATACATAAAGAACGGTGAATGTCTAGTTAAAAATTTCTCTTCAAGCACTAGAAAGTTTCGGTATTTTTCACCTTCTTCTATGAAAAACTTTAATTTCCACCGTGCGGGACCTACATTTACGTATAAATACCCGTCCCCCCTCTCTCTCTCTATCTGAAGCTCTGAAAGCTCTAGCTTTCGCGATATTAGTATTACCGAGATCACCGCCGCGTAGGTACCCACCTACCTACCCTGCAAGCTGTGCACAATATTTATTCTAGAAAGGCCACAGAGCCCGCAGGGTTTGGCCGTCATAATAAGACCGCTATTTAACCAACCGAGCCTGAGGGTTTGCATATGTATACACCTAGATGTGTATAGAGAAGGGTGAGAGAGGTAGGGGTTGATAGAAGGAGTGGGTATGTACCACTAAAGTAGGATAACTTTTAGTTTGAATTTTCTTCGCCTATACCTACACTCTGGGAGAATGAGACAAGCAAGTATAAAAGTAAAGTACTACTATAAGTAGAGATGTACTTTTATGAGGATGCAATAACGCCGGTGGTATTTAAACGAAAGCGAATAGATTAAGGGTAGAGGGTATAAAGTAAGGCAGAATTGTTCTAATTGGTCGTTCGCACCGCGGAGGGGGATGTTAACTTTAATCGTTAAACCCTTTTGGTAAAAGTGAGAGAATCATTGGGAATCGCAGGTTGGCTGGTTGGCTGGTTGGTTGGTGTACGCGTTACGCGAGCGTAATGGTCGGTCGTTAAATCGGGTTTTAAAATCAGCAAGTCTATTTGCACGGTTAACGACATTCATCTCTCCAACTACGAGTTCCAGCTCTAAATCCCACCCCATCCCGTTTTTATCCCCCTTTCCCCATCGTTTCTATATAATTTTTTCAACTTAAATTATCATCATCACGTTGTAGTAGTACGTAACTATACATTCTTCAGACTTCGATTCCTCGTTAGAGTGAAAGACGAGTAAAACTGAAGTGGAAAATCGGGAGGGAGGGAGATAGAGACCTGCATTCGACAGTCGAGATGCATAACATTGCCTGTATAAAGCGAACCTTACTCATGCTTTATTCCGAAATTGAATTCAGCAATTCTTTTATAGAATAAATCTGCAGGATGTTTATTGAATGGTTATTTAAATCACGGTTCATGAAATTATACGTCTCGTATTGTTGTGTAAGTCGAACGATTTGCATAACGAGAAGAAATAATCTCTCCCTCTCTATCTATCTTTTTCTTTCTCTGGCTCTCTTTCTCTCACCTTTCATCGTCACCATTACGTTGGTATGTTTCGTTAGGAAATATGGAAACTTCAACGTTTCTGAAAACTCGAAATCGCCTCAAACGAATCCGAAATTTGAAATTTGGAACTTCCAACGCGATCCCTAAATACAGAGTACTACATACGCGCATTATCGCAGAGAGAAAAGTTGGTTACACGTAAGGAATGAGGAAAGGATAAGGAAGGAAGGAAGGAAGCAGTGCTGGTTATAAAGTGACATGAGATTCATCCATCCCACGTATACACCCACCCCTATATCTACGCATAAAGTCTTGAGTGTGTAGGAAGTGGGTAGGTAGGGCGGTGGATGTTACTCCAATTTTATACCCGGAACGAAGTAGATAGGTAGGTAGGTACCTACTTTCTTAACGTTGTTACCCGTCTCAAAGCCGAGATCTAAAGGACTCTAAAATAACGTCACAAAGTAATATGCTGCACGGTACTATGTCAATTACAATCATCCGAACCCGGCTGGTTGTAGCGAGTTAATCGCGTACTTCAGCCAGAGTACTTTCCGAAATTATCATTCATGCAGCCAGGTTAATGGGTAAAAAAAAATTAAAAAATTAATTCGAAAATATAAGTTGTGTACGTATATAATATTCATAATGTATTGCATACACAAAACGTTGATGAAACAGGTGTATATATATAAGAATAAAGAGAGAAAGAGAACATTTAATATGAAAACCACTAGTCCACTTCTTTTTTAAGTAATCAAAAGTGAAAAGCTCTCTTACAAAAATACCAGCCACCCCCTCCGTCGGTCCCAACTTCTTCATGCATCACCCTCGAAGTACGTAAAGAAAAGTTGAAGTTGAATAGCCAATTGAACAATTTTATGGGACGTTTTACCGGAAAGAGGAAAGAGGAAAGGGACTTCGGGTCGGACAACATAAAGTCCTGCTCATAGTTGGGTTCGAAGTTTGAACGTTGCCCGGTCCTCTGACCGTAACGGCTATCCTCGTCTGGTCTGGTATGGTATGGTATGGTATGGCATGGTATGGCATGGCATGGGATGGTATGGTATGGTATGGTATGGTCTGGCTTGGTCCCTACTCTTCCCCCTTGTGTCGCAGGGGCGTCCTTTAGCCGGAAGCTTTTTCAAGCCAGTCTCGTTCACCCGTCAGTGACACCAACTCATTTAAAACTCAGGGGACGTGCCTTTAATTGAAAAAGTTTACGCCTTTTATTGGCTCCCCGTCGGCGTTAGTTTCTAATTGAAAATTACGCGACAGACTGGTCGTCGAATGCAAATTTGACCTTGCGCCGCGTCTTTGAGAACCGAACTGAAGAGGATAGCTAGGATTCATTCATCCGTTCGCTGTATTCTGTGAAGATCTTCATTTCGAACATAAAAATGAAAGGAAGAAGAGAAGAAAATAAGAGAAAAGGAAAGAGTGCCATTCAATTTAGGGACATGAAAAATTGCTTCGAACCAGTAAAAGTGGGGTAGGGTAAGATACGAATTCCTAGGCGTCTGTTCGCGCGTGCTTCTTGAACCAGAAGTCACGAACGGAGTTAGTTTGCGAGATAAAGTGGTCCACGAGACAATTTCTATTGGCCTGCAGGGAGACAGACAGAAGTGTGTCCCGACATTTGAGGATCTAAACCCTTGAGGACTTCGCGCCGTTGGACAACCGGCGACAAAGATATCTCACTGAAGCTTCCATATTGGGTTACTACAAGGACGAGGACAAGGACGAAAACGAGGACGAGGACGAGGACGAGGACGAGGACGAGGAGAGTTGGGGAAAAGAGTCGCGTGGCGCGTGACCAAGAAAGAGGGTAGTATAACAGGGTTAGGGGGTCGTAGTACGTGAGGTAAGGAATGTGCAGCAGCAGGAATTCCCTGAAGGAAACGGCACGCCCTAAGGATCAACTTAACGTTAGCCTATTAAGGAGCTAACTGGCTACGTTCACGCTATCCGTAATGCATTTTTCACAGTTTTGTTAACACCCTTATACCTCGACCCAACCAAACCTGAACTCGTTATTCATTTAGTCTCAACTTCAATTTCACCCGAGCTCTACTCGATTCAACAAATTTCCATTCAACCCTCTTTCTCTTTTTTCGTTTTTTTTCTTTTCTTTTTTTCATCCTGCACCGATCACACGCGGAGAAAGGAAGAAATACCGAAAAAAGCGTCCTGTCTGTTTAGCGAGAAGCTTGTGCTTCCTCTTCCTCGCGTTTCCCATAAATGCAAATGAATTTTTATGTATAGGTACAAATAAAACGAACTCGAAAATACGGTTTCGTATCGAGATTGTGGAAGAGAATAGGAAATTCAAATCAACGAATAGATGCTTTGATAGCATTTATTTTTGTAAAAGCTCTCGGGGCCAATATCTGAGGGTAGACAGTAGTCGGGGAAGCGTATCGAGATGAGAATCGAATGAAGCACCTTTCCGACACCCGATCCGTCAGTAACAGATATAGAGATGAGGATAAATTACAGTCTTAAGGATCGACGAGAGGCGGCGAAAGATAGGCGAATAGCTAGGGGTGAGCAAGTCGTCTTGCTACCGCGCCCTTGCGGGATATATACGAACGGTGGAAAGAAGAAGAAGAAAAAAAGAAAGGAAAAAAAGGTAAAACAAAACGAAAAACAAAAAGGGATAAAACAAAGATGAGGAATTTATCGGAGTGAGAAAACAAATACCGCTGATGAGATAAGGCGGAAAAGGATAAGAGAAAGAACAAACGAATGGTGAAGAACGAGCCAAAAGCTCCCTATCCCTATACGAACGAGACCCCGACATACATACGTATACATATATGTATATAAGTATATACGGTTCTTCGTTTCAAGTCCTTTTCCTAAACTGGGAAAACTAAACTTTTCCCAGGTGGATATAAGAGGAGAAAAATAAAAGGAAAAAGAAAACAAAAAAGGTAAAGAACGAGAACGAAAGAACGTTATCGGTCCTGCAGGCAAGAGGACACGGTTTTATCCTCCTTTATACTACGAGGATATGGAACCGAGAGTGGACACACTGTCGCAATCACACACCCTGACGCTCCCATCATCGTATAAAGAAGTTGTCAAAGAGTTTCCTGGAAAGTGGTCAGATCAAAGGAAGGTTGGTAGGTCTTTGACCTTATATAGAATATGTGAATGGAGATATAGAGTGAATGAATTGTTGGAAAATATACTCGCAACTCTATACCTTATATGACGACTAAGATTTATCATCGCAGATTATCTCAACCTGGGTCTGTTTGAAGTTGAAAATAATTTTGTCGAAATTTCGAAAAGGTAGAAACTTCGTTATAACACAACAAGTCTCTCGCGATAAGCTCGAGTATTGATTTGATTTCGGCGACGTAAATCCCTCGGGATAATTCTCAGATATATCCGGCGAAAATTTCATTCTGGGTTTATTTCATTAATTGGAAGTTTGATTAACCGACGAGATGGGTAGCAATCTACTCCATTTCTTCCTTACTCTCGCACTAGTGCAGGGAAAAGGTGGAATTTTACCGAGCACGAAAATGCCCCCGACGGTTAATGTTTCAAGTACAAGTGATCCAGGTGATATACCGTAAATTCTCTAAACCCACAATCTGTCCGCCTATATAACCAACGATTTAATTTAAAGTACTACCTACTTCGTTTCAACAAATTATACCCCTGTATAGTATTTCGGGGGAAGAAAAATTTTTATTCTACATCGCGCTATCCGAACTAATAAATTACCTTATGATTTTATATATTATTATTAACTTCATTTTTCTTTTCTGTTTCTTCTTCTCTCTACAATTCATCTTCGTATACCTAATTCGTCCTTAGTGTCTCCATATTGTTATTATTATTTCAATTATCATTATTGTTGTTGATCTACTCGGTATACTTGAGTTTTTACCCCTTTGTCTACCAACGACGACGGGGAGGAAGGATTTGAATCAAGAAAGTAACGATAATTGGAGTTGAAATAAGAAGAAAATGTAATATGAAAAATGAAAAATAAAAAGAAAATGGCAAAAGCTTCGTAGGGCGTTGGGTGACTTATTAATCTTCATTCCGAATCTAACTTCATTTTTAACTGCGAAGAAGAATCGAGCGGGAGTTCATAGAATTGTTAGTCCTGGAGGATCTGGAGGTGAAAGAATTCGAAATGAAAATTTTTCACTTCTCGTACCAATACCTAGCGATTTCTAAATCGGAAAAGCGAGGAAAACAAAATTAAGTAAAAAACGTAAAAAAAGTAAAAAAATCACTCTCAAGATTTACCTACACTTTCGACATCGCTCTCCCAGTTCCTGAAGGAACAATAAGCTTCATTAGCGTTCGGAACGATTTCAATGAGAGCTTTCCCAGCCTCCCTTCAAACCTCGGTCCGCGTTTAATGATTGCGATAACGGAAATGCCTGACAATCGCCGAGAACTTCGACAGCGTTCGATCACTAATTTTAAAAATCGTTGCCTGAAAACATCCCGATGTACCCACTGTATATGTACTATATATTTATAAATGAAAATTAATATCCAGCCATTTGAATTCCAGCATGCTGCTGGAAAATTGAGGACTGCGCTTCTGGATATGACAATACACTTGTTAAATGTCGCGTCAAACACGCCGCACATTAAATCACTGCGTTTCACTCCCAAATTTGAACGAGAAACAAATATGTACCTATGTATACATACCACCCACCTATGTACGTGCCAATATATATCGCTCTATGACGCAATTCCATGGTATAATCTATGCAGAATTATACAACCGGTGTGAACAATATTCGTATATAAATCCGGAAAAGCGTTTAGTAACTGTTTGGAAAAAGTCATTTCGCCCGAAAGGAATGGATGAAATAATACGAACTAGGTATATAAAGTAAAAAGGTTGGGCAATAAAGCGAAGCTTTTGTCTTCAGATTGAAGTAATTTTTTTATTTTTTCTTTTTTCTTCCATACTCCTCGTTCTCTTTCTTATTTGTTTTTTATTATTCAATTTCCAGTTCAATTCCATTGTACAAAGGTATTTTCTCAGCGCATTATCGCATGTTTTCAAAACGAAAAAGAAAAAAAAAGAGAAGAAAAATTAATAAGCAAATGAACAAAACGAGTAAAACAGCTCCGGCAGAAATTTACAGGACGTTTAATCTGCGGAGAGGAAATAAAGAGAGAGAGAGTGGGGAAATTCACTTTTGTCTTTCAATTAGGGTTCGTGCAGAGTCAAGCACCCCGTTGGTACTTCTTCCTTAGTGCAGGGAGAAAGCAGCGATAAACTCAGATCGAAACGCCTCTATATCTCAGCAGGTAAATTGCAGGGGTTAGATCGCACACCTATACGTTCATCCAACTTGTTATATACATAAAAGTTCGCACGAGCTGATATAAGATTCTTCAGCTTATCCCGAGTAAATGGGATCCGAAGATATACATCACGTTGGGAAGTTTAATAAATAAAATAGTAGGTATATAGATGTACCTATACCTATATATGATAATATAATATATCGAATTCGGTAATTAGTTTTCGGTATAATATCCCATTATATATATATGTCTAACAGTGCAGCAGGAATGTATTAATATCCGAATAGCGTTAGTGCGGAAATAATCAGTTTCCACTCGAGAGATCGAGTTATAATAGTCGGTACCTACGGCCAGAATTTATTGGGCAAAAACTTAAAAGCGAGTTTCAGGGGTGAACGGGCAGAAAGAGCCAGACGGAGTAAAAAGTATAATCGCTGTAGTACGTTCAGACGATTTTTTAGCAAAATTTGCATATCTGCAGGTAGGGAATATGAGAGCAGAAAGACACCTTCAACGAAATTTTAATCCTGCGGTAATAGAAATGAGGAAAATTCGAGCTTTCCTTAAGTCCGAACCAATCAACCCCATAAATTGAATCTACTGAAATTCCAAATGAACTTCACTAAGAGATTCAACGAAACATTGAGGAAAGCACTTTCGGATATTGGAGAAATCCTTTCAGGCATCAACCATTGGATATAAGGGTAATTTCTTGGTATGGCTAAGAGAGTAGGTATGCACGAAGGTAGGTATTAGATACCTAATGTCAAAGTTTACAGGCTAGTGGGTGGAATTTAATAATTGCTCTAGGTTACTGGCAGCAGTCGAGTGGCTCGCAACTATTTCTACCTCATTACATTAATTGTTAATATAACTGAACGCCACACTACCCTCCGACCCTATAGAGACTAGAGTCGACCGACTCATTGCCACTGGTACAGTACATGCCTAGTAGCTATGCGAAATTAGTTGGATAGCTAACAGGGAGTAACGCATAGAGCGAAGTACTTCTTCGCCGATGAGCACTTCGGCATCGTTTTGAACCTGTTAAACAATTGTTACACCTTCTTATCGGCAAACTGGATCATTAGTCATCACAGATACACGTTTGTGCAGATATAAACCTAAAACAGGGATTCGAGTCCTGCGAATAATTAACAATCATGGATGTTATGTGGCACGTGATAGTCACTCGAATTCACCGAAAAGCCCAATGCGCGTGATGAAAACGGTTGAACTTTTCTGTGTCTTTTTGTTTTTTTAATTGAATATAAGAGGGCATCGAGTGTCAGTCCTTTGACGAAGGATGAATGAATTAATGAATTAATTGATCAATTAATTAACTAATGAATTCTCTGTATCTTTAGGATGGAATTTCACCCCGCAGTAGGAAGATTGAATTCCGGGATTCCGTTAGATTGCGTATGCGTAAATGTTTATGAAAAGCTGAAGAGATATCAGGCTGGTATTTTATCCAGTAAAAAAATTTTGAAGGAATTTGTAAAATGTTTAAGTTATTTTTTAATATTTCAGATAATATATACATATATAATATAATATTAAACTCTTGTATGGTAATAAGAAATTCCTTGTAGCGCAGAGAATCTCGATAAATTATAAACTGTACACTATGATATGTATACCTATAGAAGAATTTTCTCACTTCCTGAAGAATAATATCATTACGCTATCCATCAACGGCCTAATTTATTTTCCATTCATTTTTTCCCTATATTTTTTATTTTTTTTTTTTTTTCTGCTCTACAGAAAGATTCTACTGATTCAATTTTTTCATAGTTGATTAGGCAAAGTTTCAAACATAATTAAGAATTGCTTGAGTTTTTATATACTTTGCCTTACGTGGACTGAGTCTGCCGAAGAAAAAGTGGTCGTCGCAGTATAGCAGACTGCATCGCAGTTCATCGAAACTTTTTTAAACTCTGTGAGCGAATATGGTAAAATGATGTTCTTTCAGGGTGAGCCAATAATATATAAAGATGAGTTCAGTCTTCTAGGTATAGTTACAAGCACGTAGCATCCTTTTTTTCGCAACGTTCACATGGAAAAGAAAAGAAAAGAGAAGAAAAAAAATGGCTTGAAACCAAAAAATCTTCGTATCTAAAAATGAAATTCATCGAATATCATCGGTTCACCCCAAAATTACATCAATGTAGAATATTCCCTTGAAATTTGGTAAAGTTTCAATGAACGATGCGAGCTGCGTACCTGTGCTTTACGATAACCACTTTTTCTTCGTTTTCCACGAATGAGTCCATAAAATCTCAAATATCCCTTGACCTATTGAATGAAAATTGAAAGACCCTATCGATATCCTCGCTTGTGCAAGAGTAATTACCTCCCTGCATCGAAGACCTTTCACTGCACATACACCTACCAAGGCATGAGAGAACGAAGGAAATGTGCAGGTCAACGTTTTGTTTGTATCAGAAAGTTTGAAATTGGATTGAACATGTGAGTTAAGTTTGAAATACTGCGAGTTGACTTACCGCGCGAGAACAATTTTAATCAGAAATTTCTCAATTAATACTTTAATAGTCTAGTTGTTGTTTGTCGGGGAAAGACGCCTGGCGTTATTTCACCCGTGTACTACATAACTTGTTGAAATTAAGCCGTCGACCTAAGAGATTAACTGCGGTTTGATTGAGGAATTACAAAAGGTCTCAGAACTACGGCATCACTGATTAGTTTCTCTCACTTTGATCACGATCTGGGTAACTCTGAGGTTTTCCAGTTAAGCGGATCTTGCGATCAGTAGGTACGATCGGGCGTCCCGGCTTGTTGGCTGGACGCCGGGGCGCCGCTAAGGATCAGACGATATTTCCACAAACGATAGATAGGCATGTGCCGTCCCTTTTCCCCAGCAGGGTATTCAGCACAAAGACTTATTCTTTCCTGGAATAAGATTTCGGAGAATTTATCGAATCGAACGACTTGGCTTCGATATACGGCCACCGGTAACCCGAGATCTGAGATTCTGGAATCCCTGGAGCTCTTGTCTTTATACTCAATTAGTCCTGAACACGGTAGAGTGGCTCATGGTCGCAATCAAAGTCATGCCTGAGTCCTTTGCCTGTCCAATTCTCAAGAGCCTGCGCGAATATACCCAATTAAACAACGCATGACATTCGACCCGTCAGGGTTTTCGTTCTACGTTCGAATATCTGACCTGTACTCTGCACTCTGCACTGACACCTATCATCATTGTTAGATAATTAAACATTGGTTCATGATGCAGGTAATTGGATAGCCTATCGTCAAGGGCCATACTGCCTGCTGTTGCATGCATACGTTCGGATAGATATAGGCATATTGTTGATCATTCAGGGATGTCGGGATCGCACCTGATCGTTACCATAGTGCAGTCTGCAGTGGTGTATGGTTCGAGAGTAGAGACAGCTACCGCGGCAATTATCCACGGCTACAATCTCACAATCAGTTAGCAATTCTCCTAACTTGATCCCAAACCTGCCTCTGACCATTGATATGTACACAGGGCCGAACCAGGTTGCTATAACACGACCCACTGCACACTACACGCATCTCCATCACTTGAGGTACCCGCAACGGGACCTGAGGGATCAAACAAGACCACCAAGTCAAGGATCGTAACTGCACCAGGCAAGTTTAACTTCATCTCAAGAAAATATGATGTAGGCAATATCTAGGACTTCACTCAACTTCAAGGCAGAAGTAAACCCATTCAGGATCCAATATCCACGAAACAAGTATCTACTCGGATGAGTTCTCTCTCCCATCGCCACTTTCCCTTACAATCATATAATGGCTTCTTATTTTTCCAACATAGTAGGTAATTCCCACATTGTTATATCCTCCAGTGGTATGAAAAACCTGTTTGTACGAGAGGGTACATCAAGATTTACCTTTTTTTTTTACCACGATGCCGTGCAGATGCTGAAGGAAGACCGTATGAACAGAAAAGCTCGTCTCATCCGAACGATTGATTAATTTATAATTACTGACTAAGAGAGGTATTGTCAAAACTGGACGACCGTCGCGTCGGTCGCCGGGCAAAATATCTTTGAATTTAACAGCGTAATCACGAGCGTTGGTATAGGCAAGCACACCACCTACACCCATTACGGTTTACATCGATTTTTGGATTAAAATATACCCGTATATATGTATGTGCAGTATCCAGGGGGGTAGGGTGAATAATATTCCTGAACAGTACTAAATCCATTGGGCATTTCCAACCCTCGCTTCGCCCCGGTCCTCCTGTACCATATATAGTATGGGTTGAGATAATCCTTCAAAACAATGGAACCAATTGGCCGTCACAAATCTTCATTTTAGTCTTGGTACATACCTAGGTGGTGTACCGATCGCTGTATTGTGCCGAAAATTATCAATGGTTTCGAATGTGTTCTCGAGTTTCGCCTATTTCTGAAAATGGTCTGGCATTGTTTTAGACCCGGGGCAGACCAGCAGCGGTGCAATTAGTAGCGCTTAACCCGCTAAAAGGATTTTTTTGAATCCTGGCTAAGCCCGCGGTAGTAGGTATAACCCGACCAGACCCAAAGTAGATCCGGTAGTTTTCGACTATTTCATTTTATTCCTGCTGCGGGAATGAACCAACTTATTTTAACCCAATCTCATTGTTGCTCTGCCTACTTGCTGCCTCCTCGACCAAGCCAGATACTGGAACATGGTTCTGTACCACAGATCGTATATTTTCAGAGCTTCATGCCCGCCCTGAGCCAACCTAATCCAACAATTCCAACCGGGTGTGGAGCAGAGCAGAGCAGAGCAGAGCAGAGCAGAGCAGGGGCTCGGGAAACAGTAACACGAAATTGGTGTGAGCGATAAAATGTAAAAGTGAGGAGAAATATTAGCCTCTAGAGTCTAGAGTTTAACGGATCGTAGATATGGGAATTTTCATACAATTATCGGAATTATCTACATGTTCAAATTCAAACTGCAGGGATTTGATCAATCTGCAGGAATCGCGTGAGACAAAGCTGGCGTATTATAGCATGAAATTTCTCGGACATTCCAGCCGATTCATCAACCCAACTGGAATCTTAATCTGATCCAGTAAGCGCAGAGACTTCGGGAATTTTCAGGAATTTAGGGGAAAATATTATATTCTACATCTCTTGCGATGAAATGATCTCAGGTTTTGAATTTCAATACCTATGTATAATTAGTCGTCAACGAGGAATATTTGGAACGATTGTCTACCTTTTATCTGGTTACAGTAAGATAATAATCGCGTAACGTAGGACAGAAAGCGTGAAAGTTTGACTATATTTTGAAATTTCCATATTCCTACCAAATTGTTTCAGCAAGCCTAAAATTTTGCTTCCTTTTGAAAAAATAAAAAAATTGCTAACTCGACCACGACTCGAATTACTCATAATTAGAAGGAGGCATTAATTAAATTTATCGGTTGGGATTACGGCTGATATTAATTCAAACCGAAGCGGTGCGGAAGGCCTTTGGAAATTGAAATTTTCCTTCTTTTAAACCCGCCTTCAGTACATAACAACGGGGCAAAGTGAAGTGAAGCAGGGGTCTTGAACCTGTCTGAAGAAAAATACGTCTTATTCGATGACAGCATCCGGACGCTGTCAGCACCACCGTAATCCAACTTTAATGGGCACCGTTCCTCCTCCTTCATCTTCTTCTTCTCTGACGTTCGCAAGGTAGTAGACCAGCCCATACCTGACCGAAATAAAAGAGAAGAAAAGGAGGGAGAAACACTACCCCGCAGCTCGATAATAAAAAGGACCTCTAATCAAAATCTCTCGATCTGCATTGCGGAGGCGAATAAGTTGACAGACTCCTAGCTTCTGAATTTCTTGAATCTACTTCACTAATGTCATAAAATTATATCAGCAATTAAAAAAGCTCTTCAACTGAGCTCCCGCTAATAGACCAAGGGGGAAAAAAATAGGTGCGCATCATTGCACATACACACACACACACACATGTATGATATACTTAATTCCGTTGACATATACCCCCTTGTGAAAGGGTGTGGCTATTTGCCTGACGACGCGGTTCAGTGTACGACGAATGTTTGCCGAGCAATAATGATAATTAATCGTAATCCAGGGGGAAGCGTTCCAGATACGTAGGTACTTCGATCTCGTCATGCACGCTCATAGCCTTTTCACATCAACTCGATGCTAGCTTTTATATGGGTAATGCGGTGGTGTATATATTTATCGGGTATTGTTTATTATCTATGAGGAAGTGCTTTGAATTACTAACACCGAGCTATCGGATATGGGTATTCTATGGCTCACTTCGATTGTGCAGTTCTATGGTGGTGCAAGGATATGCAGGGATGAAGTTATCTCGAAAGCATTGACCTCTGTGCATCCGTTCAGTGCATATAATCCTATCTCTGATCCTCTCGCCTTTCATAGATCCCATAGTCTCAATCCCTAACCGACTCTCGATGCAGCGAGAGATATGCAGGCGACCGGACCGCTAGATGCATGCACCGTAGAAGCCGTATCCGAGGGATAGATAGAATGATCCCTATTTCAATGGCTGAAAATTTGTTATTTTTCGCGTTTCTTATTTTCGGCTTTTCGTCGCTCGTTCATTTTCTCCAAACGTTCCGATGCACGACGGTCCAGAATATGCCAAGGCTACAGGAGAAAAATTACTGTCAAGTATTCCAGCGGAGATAAACGCGGCTCATTATCGCAATTGGACATTTAACCGTGGTAGCATTCAGATTCCGACCGCAACCGGCTCAGAGTAACGAGCAATAATTGTCTGGAGAAGAAAAGTTTCCAGAGACGACGACGAGGACTTCGGCTGCAAGATTGTGAATAGTTCTTTATTTGATTTTGTCTCTTTTTCCTCTTTTTCCTTTTTCATTTTCCTTTTTTTTTTTTTTTTTCTTCTTTACTTTCTTCAACTCGGAATAGCGAGTCTGATAAAAATCAACTCACTCAATAAATGAAGCAGTCTGTTTTAAAGTTTCGGAATGAGTAGCTTCGTCCGTAGGTACAGCATGAACTAATTTCGCAGTTTTGCGAGAGCCAGCTGAGTTTCTCACTGATTAAACTCTAGTAGCCAGTAGTAACAGCAGTAGCAGCTCAGCCAGCGAGGATACTCTTCAGACTTTATGAAACAATTCACCGTCCGTTGACAGTGAGAAAGATCGAGAGGAAAAAAAGAAGAAAAAAAAAATACGTATAGTGTCGTTTTATTGAGATTATTCTAAACTTGGTTGAGGGTATAGAGGAAAAAAGAAAAAAGAAAGAAACAAAAAAAAAACGAAGAAAATATTGTAAATTATTTCTTCAGACAAAAAAGTTGAAGCGGTTATCGTCACCGTGAAACTTCACACGACCCGCGGAGACTCTCGATCTATAAAAATGGGGAAAAAAGAAAAAAGAAGAAAGTGGAAAGTGGAAAGGAGAAAAAAAAAATGCGAAAACAGCAAAAAGGGCGAGTGTGTGGTTGACGGGTGTTTTGAATAATTCGGGTAAAAACTTTTTCCTATATTTTCAGACCATATAGGAGAGAGAGGATCTGGGAGAGACTGCAGCATACTGTATTATTATACTGTACGGTTTTTCAAAACCGTGTGAGAAAAAAATTTGCAAATAGAATTTTGTTCTTCTCTGCAATAACCTTTTCTTGACTCGTCCTTGCGGACGTTTTGCCTTTTTTTCAAGGCTGCAGATGTTCCAGTATAAAATCAATCCAAAATCCAATTGGCGCGTCTTCAAAGGCCGTCCGTTCGTCATCCCAAAGCAAAAGCCTGTCTGTCTGTCTGTCTGTGCGGCTTTCTGAGTGCAAACCTTTCTGCGAAGATTTCGAAGAAGTGAAATGGCCGTCAGTCATTTCGTCTTTGAGATTTTTCTCCTTTTTTCCTCTCTTTCCTTTTCCCTTTTTTTCTTCTCGCGATTCAGGAACCTGATTTGTATCCCAGAGTCGGGGCGGTGGGACCGAGGGCGGAGACGTTTCCGATCACAGACTACTTCTTCTTCTTCTTCTTCTTCTTCTTCTTCTTCTTTTTCTTTGCAGATCTAAAGATTTCTCGCTCCTTGCTGCAGCGTCTGGATACACACAGGACTCTTTTTGAAGTTCTAGCGGAACAGGGAATCGCCATAAATTCTGACCCTGCAGAGTTTCCCTACGCCCCCGCGCCGCGTTCCAAGAGTCGTAAATAATTCTAGCCTAACACGCGCCTCCCGTCTAAGAAATAGGGTAAATATGAATACACACCCGACGTAATAGGGGCGTACGAAAAATAACACAGTATACAATTTTCGCTGCTCTTTCTCTCCGCACATTTACTCAAAAAGTTATACAAATTAAATAAATTACAATGAATCCGCACGGATGCACTCGGTTCTGCGGTCTTCCCGGTGCTCCTCACACCCTCGTCGAAATATACTTTCATCGAAAAATCTACGTAAAGGGTCGCACGCCAATTTCTCTCTGCTCAATATCTGTTGAGCGATCCGCAGTCATTGGCAGTACAGGGGTTGGATTAGCCCCAATAGCCCCCAAAGTTGAGAAAACTTGATTTTAGTGCACCGATAAAAATGCGAAAGTATCATTGGATCGACGAAAGACTCTTCAACGGTTTTGCAATTTTCTACATGCATGAATGTACCCCAGTCCTTGTCGTCGTCGGGGGTTCCTTTCTGCGTGGCCACTCTGTATACGTGTGGAGAAGAGGGGGTTTTGCGGAATGTAGGAAAGAGAGAGACAGGGAGAAAATAGAGGTGTGAGGGAAATGGCGTAGCGCGAATTCCAGCTCTGACCAATCGTTAGTGAGATTATGAAACAATGCAGAATGGCCGTGGAGAGCAGCCATGCCTCACACGTAGGATAATTTCTGGGTAATATATACGTTCGGCATCCGGTAGCGTGGGGAACTGTTCTGTTCTGTTCTGTTCTGTTCAAGTACGAGAGAGTGCAGAGAGAAGAGTTGAAATGTACAGGGTTGAAAATAGAAGCGCGGAAAAACCATGGTATAGTGAAAGAGAGAGAAAAGTAGAAAGAGCCCTCGACGAGGACAATATTGGAAACGTGAAATTGAGCGGGCATAAAAGTCCTAGGCTGGTAGGATCTACTCGACCGACTCTTCACTTCGTTTTGTATCAGGTTCAATTTATCCTAATCATCGACGTTTCGAACTTGATTTCCACTGGGACCCGCTCTTGGAATCCCCAATAAAAGTGATAAAAGACAAAAGAGCATGCCGGATTGTCTCTCCCTCATACCACTACCCGCGTTCTTCTTCTTCTGCTTGTCTCTCGTGTCCCATCCCTCAATTCCCATTTTACAACACGGCTTAAAAAAGTAAAACTCCATATTTGTGCCTCATGCACTTCTTCGTCCTTTCCTCAACCCGACGTCCACATTCGGAAACCCGTAGCCTAATGAATGACAATCGTATTCAATTGAGAACAAGAAGGATGACGCCTCGCGTGTGTCTCGAAACTCCAAAGGACAAATCTAACCATCTAACTGACTAATCGACGGGGCGGATACGGGTAATTTAATCAGTCGAGGTAGAGGAACGAACGAATCGACCACCTCCACCTCCATTCCCATCCCCATCCCCATCCCCATCCCCATCCCCGTTCGAACGAACTGCTTGCATCTGGTATCGACAGTCGTGACAAGAAACCAGTGTGAACCTGGTTGGAAAAAGGTGCAACTGCAGGATTGATGGACAAATTCATCCTGAAAAGAGGTGCTTCTGAAGGAACCTTATACCTGCACGCGGTGATACCTAAACGATTTTATCAATAATTCACAACTCTATCAGAACAGTTTCTAAAGATGATCAAATCGACACGTCTGAATTTCAAACGCGAATGATCAATTTTCGCGTCATTTCTTAGAGTGACAAGTTTCATTACTTTACTTTCCGATTAATCAGAGCTGGCAAGATATTTTTCTAATACATTAGATATGAGGTAACACATGCTGCAGCGCGATAATGGGTGTATATCGTGCTGATTCAAAAATCATTCGCACACCGTAATGATCCGTTATCATGTCTCGTCCTGGTTTCTGCGATACAAGAAGACCGATTCGTCTCGAAGATTATACCATATAAAATTGAAGGAATCCCCTGATTTATCGTCAATTTTTCATCCCTCTTCTATTCCATGCTATGAGTTCTCATCGTTGAAACTAATGCTTCGTAAATTGACTCGTGAATGAATAGAGATAGATTCATTTTCATCGAGGATGTACCTAGACGTGTAGAAATCTCGTTTGTATCTTATAAAAGCGCCTTGGGTTTGCTGTGTGTATATTAAATTTATCGTTGAATCGAATCATGCCTGTTTGGCAATACGGGGGCGGATGGATACTGGGGGGGGTAAAGATATTGGAAAAAAAAACGTCGAAATCTCTCTCATCACTGCAGGGTGAAACGATTCGACGACAGTCACCCGGTGTAGAGTTCCATCCATGACGACGACGACGACGAAGACGACGACGACGACGACTTTTTTCCTTTTTTCTTTCTTTCTTTCTTTCTTTGGTTCTTTCACGCTTTTCTTTTTCTACCCATAAAGATATACCTAATATACTTTACCTTTTCTTTTCTCCGATAAGAACACGCCTCCTACTACCTACCAACTTATTTTTATATTCTCCCCATATCCATACATATCACGTCGCGTATAACCATCTATATAAATTCAACATTCATAATAGTATAGGTATATATATGCAAGATAACTACCCACCCACTTGACTTTACTCACTCGCTGCAGCAGGCAGGGCACACAAATTTATACATCGTATGTGTTCGACTAAAACTGTATTAATAATTGAATATATACCGGATTACCCGAAAGCCGCAAATACGAAAATTACACTATGAGAATAACCGATGAATATGTAGTTAACTAATCATCGGTTGAATTCCGTAATTAGTGATAATTGATCAATAGTTGCAATTCGGTGGAAACCTTCTCCCGAAAAGGTATCAATTTATTTTCTTCAACAGCGGAGGGAAACCAGCGAGTTTCCATCCGCAAATGAGGATGGAAACCAGTCGATTGCCGGTCCTCGTTTGCGGATGGAAACTCGCTGATTCCGCTCCGCTGTTGAAGAAAATAGTATGTTCACCTCGGAGAAAACAGTCATTGGCGCCTCGTATGAAGTTGAGAACACCTCGGCTTCGCCTCGGTGCTCACCTTCATACTCGGCGCGCAATCGACTGTCTTCTCGCTCGGTAAACAATATACTATTCTTCAACAGCGGAGGGAAACCAGCGAGTTTTCATCCGCAAATGAGGATGGAAACCAGTCGATTGCCGGTCCTCGTTTGCGGATGGAAACTCGCTGATTCCGCTCCGCTGTTGAAGAAAATAGTATGTTCACCTCGGAAAAAACAGTCATTGGCACCTCGTATGAAGTTGAGAACACCTCGGCTTCGCCTCGGCTCTCACCTTCATACTCGGCGCGCAATCGACTGTTTTCTCGCTCGGTAAACAATATACTATTCTTCCCTCTATATTCTTTGATTTTGAATCCTGTTACATCGCCGGGATGATAAATTATTTAGAGAGTATATAGAGAGGGCTTGATTATTTCTATTTGGTAATTACCCTCGTAACGGAGACGATAAAATACGAGCAGGTTTACTATACCTAATTACCCCCATCCCCGATGTACCCGGTTTCAAGTTAACTTTAAAAACTCCTCGTCACCGGCACTAACATATCCTGTTATCACAAAGCAACGGTTAATTTCGCACGATGTTCATCCAGCGATAATTACATCCATGTATATATATATAATATAATATAATACGAAGGGTGAAAAGTGAGAAGGACACTCGAGTTCTCTAGCGAAACGCAGACCCACTTTATCAGAAATGTGTTGCATTTCAACGACATGCAGAAATGGTTATCTAGGGCTGAGAGAGATTGAAACGAGGAGAAAAAAAGAGAATATGAATTGCAACGTGTCAGATGAGAGAAGCAATTGCGAATGTGCAAGTGCGTTGTTCATGCCGTGTTACCGTCAGATTTGCACAATATATTAACATGTCTATTCCGACGACATGATATCCTCAAACCAAACCAAACCAGACCAGACCAGACCAAACCAAACCAAACTAAGCTAAACTAAACTAAATCCAATCTAGACCGACCCAAAACCACTGGCAGATCCTATATCTATATATTTATGTATCTGCACGAGTATGAGTGGGTCCTAGGTGTTACGGCAGTGAATATACTAGAATGACGATTATATAATGTTGGTATATACATAGATATATATATATATGTGTGTCATAGTGGAACTGGACTGTACATACATACATAACCCAGGATTGACGTACATTATACAATAAACGGAGAACAATGCACTCTCTGTAGGGAAAATCTGCTACCGTCCCACACTCGATTGCCGTCAATTGACGAAACTCCCTTGTTACACATATCAAACATCGCACGAGTGAACGGTACTTCGACATCGATTGATATACCTATCGTATACGTAGGCCGTAGGGGACAAATTTTTTACCCTTCGAATGACATTTTTTCACCAAAATTTACTCTGGCTGATGGTACACTCTTCCATGTTAGGGCAGGTGCGATGTGTAGTCGTTCAAATGAGTGGTACGATTTGAAGAAGTATTATATTCACTCAGTTTCTTCCACACCTGATACACGATTAGAAATTATAGATTCAGTCGATCAAAGAAAAAGTGATTTTCGCAGGGTACAGGGTACAGGTCGCATCGTTGATCGAAACCTTTTAAAATTTGGAGGAAATATTGTAGAATGATGCTATTTCGGGGTGAGCTAATAATATAAATAGAGTATTTCTCCACAGCGTAGCAGTGATTTGAAGAAAATTATTTCCAGTCTTTGTATACCCTCATGATTCTAAAACAATGAAATTCGATTTTGCCATTTGTTTCATCAGTGCAAATAAAGATGCTATTTTATTTGTTTAAACACAAGATTCACAATAGCTGGATAAACTGATGAAAGTCATGGCGAATTTATAAAGGAAACGATTATTTTTCGCGTTTTTCACCCACCCTTCATCTCATTGTTGGTTTTTATTACTCCCTTTATATATGTGGCACATTTATAGATTCAGCAAACAAATTCTGCTTCGTTTGGCAAATACGTATTGTCGTCGTTTATACCTTTCTTTATCTCTATCTCTGTCTCTATTTTTATTTCTCTTTCTCTTTCCCTTTTCGCCCTGGGCTTATAATATCCACCAAACATCAACCGCAATAATTCAGAGGCTGGTGAGAATTATTATACCCAAACGTTTGCTCCTGATTACCGGGGGAACCTGCACACTGCACACACCTGCATATGTGTATAAAATATTTATGTGAATTAATGCGCGATTCCTAGCTACTCAATGAATGCAATATACTACAACAAAGTGAGACTCGCTGAAATAAGTCTTTTTCGTCAAACTTTTGCACATCTCATTAATGTTAATTAGTGCAATTAAATGAAATTCATTGAATCAAAAGGATCGCAAAAATGTCAGTTTCTTCTATTTTCAATTTTTCTACTGCTAATTCATACTCGCGTTATTTGCGCTGAAAAAAAAAACCTTGACTGCTTTTTACCGTCTAGTAAATACGAAGAAAAGGAGCATAGAAAAAAAAGAAAAAGAAAAAGAAAAACCTTACCGCACACGAGTTTGCCGATAATTAATTACACCTCGTACTTGCTACGTGATATTATTTCTATAACTGAGCTGATAACTACTGGGTACTACTGTTCTTCTTTACTTCTAATTGAATATTATCACATCCTCGACGTCGTTAAATTATAATTTTTTACAACAAAATTTCATACCTACGTGTTTAGGTTTATGTATGCATTTGGGTAGATTAACTTCAAAAGATATATATATATGTTCGTATTATCACTATCTAGAAACGAGTGTATTAACTAAAAATTAATAAACATCACGTACCAACTAATTGACGGTGGGAATTCCTCGGTTATTCTTCCTCCTTTCTAATCTATTTGTCTATAGAAATAAACGCGTTTACCTTCAGGTATATAAACTGAGGTAAACGCCATACGGATCATCAGAAGAGTCTCAAATCTGTTCGACGTCGCATACATATATACATCTCAATTCGCAATCCCAATATGCGTTTTCTCGCATTTTTTCTGCTTTTCATCGGCTTGGTAGCCCTCGCTTCAAGCATGGCCAGAAGACCATCTTGTCGTCTAGATACGTGTCCCGAAAACCAGGAGTGTTACTTGCTACAAGTTCAATGTTTCACAAGACCATGCTATCCTATACCAACGTGCAGAGATATAATTACGAATGTAGCACCGTCTTGTCGTCCAGATACGTGTCCCGAAGACCAGGAGTGTTACTTGGAAGAAGTTCAATGTTTCACAACTCCATGCTATCCTATACCAGCGTGCAGAGATAGAACTTCAAAATAAATGGCTGAATAAATAAATGGATAAATATTCGCGAGAGGAATAAATTATCGATC
Organism: Tenthredo livida; assembly: GCA_963992785.1. NCBI lineage: Eukaryota > Metazoa > Arthropoda > Insecta > Hymenoptera > Tenthredinidae > Tenthredo > Tenthredo livida. The sequence goes on along the minus strand of OZ023071.1, from coordinate 1,535,664 downwards.
TGAGAATGAGCTTCGAAAAATGTGAAAAACTGATCGAGACGAAAGAGAGAAGAGCGATTAAAGACCTGGAGAATATCGGATGACTCGCATAATACAATAATCACAATACCTACCTGTAAAATCAATTTTATTATATGTACCATTATTATGAATGTATTAATAAATAATTGATACAGAAATAAGAAACGGATCGATTATACATCTTATTGTTGGCGATAATAAACCTTGACCACTTTTCATCCTGTTTGCAGGATGATATTTTTACGATTGGTCGATACTGGTCAACAAGGTGTTGTATAAATGATCATTCTCTTTTTTCCTTTTTCGTCATTTTCATCGGAATTTCGATCGTATTTTCAGACATTCGAATATACCTGTTAGTGATTAAACATCGCGATTATATTCACATCGATGTATTTAGGTGCATATGGGGATATGCACGGTATAAAAGCAATGTGACGATGTCGAAATCTTCAGAAACGTCCGTAGTCTTTTATACAGACAGATATTTCTACCTGAAGAAGAGTACGTCCGATAAAATTTTTGCAACATGCGTTTTTTCGCGATTATCTTGTTGCTCGTTGGCTTGATGACTCTCGCATCAACTGTCAGTGGCGCAAGATCGTGCCATCCGAATCCGTGTCGTAGAGGCCAAAGGTGTTACTTAAAAACAGTTCAATGTGTAAGAGCACCGTGTCACCGCATACCAAGTTGCACATCGTGAAAATCTGACGAAGAGAACGACGAAAAAAATTGCAAAAATGATCAACGATGTAAAAAAGAAAGAAATTGCAAAATCGTAATTATCCTGTTTTGAATTTGAATAAATAATTGAATAATCAATACATTATCTATTCCCTGATAATATATGTATTTCCCTATTTTGTATAAATATTTGTTACACAAACATGATAAACTAATCAATTATACGATTATACCTTATTGTTGGATTTACGATAACAAACCTTGACTATTCTATATGCTGTCTGGGTGATATTTTGACAATTGGTTGATACTGGTCAACAAATGTGTTATGAATAATTATTTCATATCTGAAGATCGAGGCGTGTATAAACAACGACTGATAAAATATTATTCGTCGCGGATGTAAAATATTTTTTTATAATATTGTAATTATTTATCGATGTATTTACCTATAGGCGCACGGGGGGATATGGTATAAAAGCAATGGGAAGGCGTCGAGATCGTCAGAAACGTCCGTAAGTCTGTTTGAAGACAGATAGGTAGTTTTCACCTGAAGAGCAACACGTGGGATAAATTAATTATTGCAATATGCGTTTTTTCGCGATCATCTTGTTTTTCGTTGGCCTCATAACCATCGCCTCAAGTGTTAGTAATATTATAATGCCGTGCGATCCGAATCCGTGTCGTGAAGACCAGGTGTGTACCTTGGAAACAGTTCAATGTTTCAGAGCACCTTGTTACCCCGTACCAAGTTGCACACCGTGAGAACCTGACGAAGAAAACGACGAAAAAAAAATGGAAAAATAAGCAACGATTTCAAAAAAATAAACGAAAAATGGCAGAAGTGTGAATTGCATGTATACTCAGCATAAATTAGAAATTAATTATCCTGTTTTAAATTTGAATGAATAATTAAATAATGAATACACACGGAGTGGACTCCCCCCGTCTATCTATTCCCTGACAATATATATTTCCCTATATTTTGTATAAATATTTGGTACAATCTATGATAATAATTCGTGCAAAAAGCTCCCGGCTAGGTATACCGGGAGATTATGTGGAAATGAAAGGCTCCAAGCGCGCGAACTTTGATTTACCTAAATCTCATTGGCCAGCAGAATAGCGCCAGGGACTCCACTCACTTCTCAGTAATATCCCTAGTTCTGTCGTCTGCTAGATTCACACAAACATAACCTATTCCTGCAACGGTCTGCCGCCATTTGTATTTGACAACAATCAGAAACAAATAGCAGACGGACTCTAGGGATATTCGTGGCGAGTCTGAAATTGGTGACCCTCGAAATATTCGAATAAATCAGCGCCTGCGCGCTTGGAGCCTTTCATTTCCACATAATCTCCCGGTATATTTGTACTCAAATTAAAGAACGTAAAATGCATGAGAGATAAAAAGTGTTGAAAATTTTTATTGCATAGTAGGTACAGGCATAGTCGTTGTTCTCGTTGTGGTATAAATCCTATAGGATTTAACATTGTTCCTGATTATATTGAAATTAATCTGAAACGCGAAGCAGCTAGAGCAGAGAGTACGGTGAATTAGTATACAATAATGCGAGAGTAGTGGATGAGTGTGTGTGTGTGTGTGGGTGTGTGTGACGTACTACAAAGCAATGATCTAATTTTCAGTTCTACGAGTTCTGGGGGTCTTTCGCACAAAGAGCTATGTGAATGTGTAAGAGCATGTATACCTACACTTTAGAATTGCCAGAGGCCGTATTGTGGATGAGAAAAAAAAGAATAAAAAAGAATATAGATATATGTAGATGGCGCAGGTAGATAATAAAATTTTTTCGTTTTTCATCTTCCCCAAAAATTGGGGATTTTCTATGTAACAAAGGGAAGAATTATTCCCGTAGTTGAATGATGAGTTGGAAAATGAAATTAAAAAATTAAAAAAATTAAAAAAATTGGGAAGGGAAAGGAAAGCCTGCGTACTTATTATACTAAAATGAATTTCATTATCTATACCAAGCGAGAAATCTAATCCTAAAACGTGCGTAACGAAAAGCGGGCGTGGTATAAGTTGCGCTTCGCTACTCGAAGTAATTGAATTAGGTCTACCCGACTTATCGGACAAGTAATTGTTTATATTTCCATAAAATTAATGCCAGGTATTTAGGGCAAAGTCTAATACTAATAAGGTCCCGGGTCCGTGCCGAGGGCTACCGCACCAGAATTTTCAACAAGCTTATATAATGAAAACCCTCACCCATACCTACGCTATAACGTTATACTAATATTAAGAAAAGAAGAAGAGACGAGATTTTTAGCTCGATAAGATGTACAATCATTCTTGAATCCCTAAACTTGAGAAATAAAACAACGCGTTTAGATGTTTGAAAAAAATTTTAATTTCACTCTCCAATTATATCTAATTATACGAGAGAATTTTATTTCGTTTTTCTGTTTTCTTTCTTCTCTTATTAATCAGAAACTGCCGCAGGATTTCGAAGGGGAATCATATAATAACGAATTATGAATCCTGCTCACGTCCGGAGCATAAATTAGAAAATAAAGGAAAAAGAAACGATGCATCTCGTTCTTTTTTTGAGCAAAACCAAAAAAAAAGGGGGGAAAAAAGAAGATTTTTTAATTCGAAATTGAATTTTTATCTTCGGCCGAAATACTCGCGCTCGGATAATAGTGCAGCATCTCTTATGGTCTAATTCTGGACCCTGAATCGATTGGCGGTCGGTTCGTTCGGGGATTCCCACTGTATCGATTCAAGAACAGGAATTGGTGTTCTCTACTTCCTGCCACCTAGCGGAATTCCAGTGAATCTGTATCGTTCTTCCGTAGGAGAAGAAAATTTCAGGAACGAAATCCAGCATCCCTAACCGACGCGACGGTGTGGTACAAAGGAAGCTACTGTACCATTCAGCGATTCGGAGTTACCCGCCTGACCGATGATAATTATAAAGCCTGTATTTTTCTAACAGAGGGAGCGTCGGTGAAGAAAGTGATCTCTGGGAATCCCCGAGTTATAAGAACTCTGATATAAACAGCGAAACGATCTTCGGCTTCAATATACTTCGCATTTAAACACTTTCGGCCAAATTTAAACCCACGAGTATCAATCTCGCGGTTCAGAATCGCTCCGGAATAGATAAGAGAGAAAATTTGAAATTCCCGCCACGGATGAAACATCAGTGGTACCATAAATGGGCGAATAAAATTCCCTAGATACGTTCCGACAAAGCGAGATAGAAACAGAACGTGAATCACACAGCCTGAGGCCATAAAGCAACGTGTACCTACGTCTTTCGTAGTGGGAGGGAAAATATGAATAATGATAAATGACTCGTATTGTCTAATTTTACTTTTCCTTCTGTTAAAGCGTGTAGAGTATACCTAGGCAGAGGTAGTCGATAAGAAACGGGTCGATTATTATACAATATAGATAATATCGCTTGAACTTGGCATATAATGAATAAAATATACATAAGGCCTATATGGCACGTATGTATACATACAATAGGATCGGCGAGTCGTATTTAGATCAAGTTTGCGGTTGAAAAATTTTTCAAAATTTTTCACAGTCATTTTCTCTTTCTGGTTTTATTTTCTCTACTTTTTTTCATTTCTTCAAACTCTTTTTACGGGCCAATTAAATCCTCCGTGGTTTTTACGCCCCATATTATTTTCGCAAACTATATAAGTGCATTCGTGCAGCAGCGCAGTATGAAACTCGTAAAGAACGAGATTCGCGCACTTTTACACGACACGATAGCACCGCAAAAGTATGCATTAAGAACTGCGAACACTGAACCTTGTACAGGTGCAGTATATATAGCTGAGATGAATTATAAATGTCAAGAGCGCAATTAAGCGGACGCCTTTCAGAAGAAAGAAATCAAAAGCCTTTCATACACCCCATGATGGTTCGGTGTACACGAACCGTACTTTTTTACCATTTCTCTCTTTTTTTTTTCTTTTTTTTTTTATTCATGACTTTTCCCCTGTTAACTCAAACCGCGAAGATCTTTCAAGTTTCAACGCAAGCGCTACCAAAGAGACACGATTCTACCATAATTTCAGTTTCCTCAAAGACTTTGAAAATGGGTCTTAATATCCGCCCACATACGACTTTTTGCTTCCAGATCTTCAAATTCTTGTTTTCGAATCATTCATGCGTTTTGATTATTTTTTATAGAAAATTATAGTCTAAAAAAACTCTGTACAACCTTGTATCACCAAAATCGTATTTTTGATTAGACACGCGATATACTATTTGGAGGAATTCTGGCCCTTGCAGGAAGCATAGAATTTCGATCATGACCAAATTAAGGATCCCTGCATAGTAATTGATATACACATTCGCAATGCGAATCCGCGCGGAGCTATATAACTGCAAATCAAACCATCAGTGCATATATATATGGAATATATGGAACCGCATTTTACGTTAGCCAGTTTATCTGTGCACAGTGACTATAGTAGTACGTCGTGCATCGTGTATCGTGTAGGTACATAAATCAATATAACCAGGGTAAATATGTATCGCGATTTGGTTTGACAGAAACAGCTTTATAGGTACAGGTGGTATATAGGTGTATATATATATTATATGCGTATATTACATACGGTATAGATACTACCTATACGAAATTCTATATCCTGTTATACGTTCACTTTAAACAAAAGTTCCGAAGCACTGTAAATTGTGGTATATATACACCTATGTATATAGATATATAGGTGAATACCGTTTCGGAATACCTACACGGTTTTCAATTGAATTCGAATATGATATGGCGACTTGTTTAACGTTTAAACTGATCGTTGATAAAATACCGAAAAATATTTTTCACTTGAAAAATCGGCAGAGCAATCAGGAGATGGAGAGCTGTATATGAAATCGTATTTTTTAATATGAATAAATTAATAATAAAAAAAAAAATCGTGTTTTATGAATATTTAAAAATGAAAGGAGTATTCGAACGACCGTACATCTCCAATCCTCGTGCAAACCGGGTAGGGGAACGTGGGGCAGAACGGGCAGCGGGGCAGAACGGGCACCAAAACAAAAAAAAATAATGTGGTCGGAAATGATTTTTTATAAAATATGGCGACGTATTTTTGATCAATAATGAGAAAAAAAAAAATTGAATTTTTTTTTCAAAAAAGTAAAATAAAACGGAAAAAAAAATAATTTTTTTTTGATTTTTTTTTTTTCTCATTATTGATCCAAAATACGTCGCCATATTTCAGAAAAAATCATTTCCGACCACATTATTTTTTTTTGTTTTGGTGCCCGTTCTGCCCCGCTGCCCGTTCTGCCCCACGTTCCCCTATATACCTACTATCTCGCAGATAAGCTCGTCAACGAAAAGAGGGAAAATTGGAAAAAAGAATATTCCTATATACGTATGTATAGTAGCTACGTTATATACTGGTAAATAAAACTATAAAAATACTCCGGCCTCGTCACACATCCTTATCATAAGAACTCAACAGGGCATAATGACGAAACGTATAAATGGATAAAAAGAAAAAAACAGAAAAGAAACGTAGATGTGAAAAATTGAAGAGAAAAAAAAAGAAAAAGTATCTGAAAAATGTTCGAATCAAAAGAAAATTTATAATCCTAATTTTTGGAGGGGAAATTCGGTGAGTTTGTGGGACAGATTTTCACCTCTATTTCGCTGAATTTTTCGTATACCTGCACGAAAATCGAAATCGTGTAACAATTTCGTTGAAATGATCAAAAGAAATTTTTCGACGAAAACCAATCGAATCGATGTTCATTAGTCGGGGGAAAAAAAAATAAATGAAAAAAAAAATAATGATCGTCGGGATTTAATAGTTAATGGAATAAAATACTGCAGCAATTAGGAGATTTCGCATTGGTGGGCTGCAGGTAGAACAACATATATCAGAGTTTTACCACGCGCAAACTTGAAGCGGTATATAACGCGGAGTAGTAGTCCCCACGCGTAATCAGCCAACGAACCAACGAACCCAGTGAAACGGGTTAGTAATTTGTATGGAAGCCATCCAATTGTGAGGTTCGTATCCATTAACTAATTAACTTCACTCAGAACCAATAGACTCGTTGAGAAATCAGGTGTAACAAGACGAGAAATCCAGTCGCCAATTTCAATTTCGAAAATCAATTTTCATGTAGGTATACGACAAAATTAATCCGGCAAATATTCTATACACATGTATATGAATGAATGAATGAATGAATGAAATGGAATTAAATTAAATTAAATCAAATTGAATTCATCAAGATTAATCAAAATCTGACTAATCTATTAAATAACCAATGACCGTATATGTTCGCGAAATTTCGGTAGACGCATGCGAATGTATGCGAAATCATAAATGAAAATGAAATCTGTCGTGTTCCCGAGTCGTTTAATTTTAATTTTTTCAGCTAGCAATGTGTCAAGCTGCTTTTTATCTTTCATTAATTTTCCTTCATTTCTATTTTCCGTTTATTTTATTCGTTGAAATATTTGAACGATATGAAAAATTGCTGTTGAAGACGTCTGCAGCAGTGTTTCGTCACTTTGTCAAAAGGGTAAAGAATAAAAAAAAATGGCAAATAGCAATTTGTGGTGAAAAAAAAGAAATAAAAAAAATAAATAAAATGAAAACAACCACAAATGGCAATTAGCGAATGGAAGTACGATACAGCATCGCATAATCACCATCGCATGATATAAAATGAAAAATGAGGTAAAACACACAATTTTCTCTATTTATCCATTCGATCGATATATATATATTTACCTATACCTAGAATCGTGGAATATAATTTCTCGCTCAAGCACCGGTGCGGCAGAGTGTACATGGGAATAATGATCACTAATTCGATATATTGACGGCGGGTCCATTAGCAGAGTTAATTGGAGCTTACACGGCGCAGGTAGATATGATAGCATAGATTTTCGATAGATAGGTACCTATAGGTATATACACCGATATGAGCTCGGACTGAACCGAGTGACGATCTCTGATAGCAATAACAACGATAATACAGGATATAATATATAGGAGATTTTGCTGACCATATAGTGACCACTGTGCAGATCTGTGTACGTAAAAAAGAAAAAAGAAAAAGGAACCATTTTTTGACACAAATTTCGTCAATTTATACTTATATGGCCTATAATTAGTTTGGATAAAATAATTAGCTAATTAAAAAAAAGAGCGAGTATCTATATCTCTTTCTCTTTCTCTTCTCTCCTTATGTCAACCCTTTCTTAAATGAATTCTTCTCTTCTTTGTTTTTTCTACTTTTTGGTTCGGTAATTAATTAAGCCACCCGCACAATGGTCGGAGTAAAAGTTGCGCAGAAGAGCGTGCGGAGAGGCGTCTTAGACGGTGTGGGAGGATGCTGGCCCTTAATCTTAGCTGAGTATAACAAATGCTCGTAATTTGTACTAATCCGAAGATTCGTCAGCCTCCAGGATGCATTGGTATATGGAGAGTGAGGACGTCGCTTTAGGTGAACGTTATAGCGAAACGGGACGGGAAATGGGGATGGGGATGGGGGATGGCGAATTGGCAACATGGGGATGAGGGAATCCCACAACGTCACCCTCTTGCCATTAGCTAGCGACGAAATTCGCCTCCTTATCCTAAGTGCTGCTCAAACTTCGGCCGAGTACTCGTAGACGGTGTATAACTCGGTATATCGTACTATAGTGTCAGGTTTTACACTAGACACAGAAATTGAGGTCTGCAGCAGTGATCCTTGATAAAAGTCGAGAATCTTAATACGATTTTGATTTTTGTTTTCTGTATAAAAAAAACAAGATTAGGATAAACTGTGAATCTATTCTTCTTCTCTTTTGATGAAAAGCTTCGATTAATGTACCCACGTTTATTGTCGGCAAAGTTTGCCCCTAAAGCTGCGGGAACGGTTATGGAATGGATAAAATCCAGTTTAAGTTGAAGATTCGAAAAAAAGCGATCCGAGTGTAGGTATACGATATCTTCTTGAGATTTCGTCTCGAGAGTTATATAGGCATATAAAGAGGAGAGGAGAGAGGAAAGCAGCCTCTCTTCAGATATAAATCAAGGGAAATATCAAGCTTCGGGATTTTTACCCACCGAAAATTTCACCCTCGCACGATTACAAAAGGAAAAATGGACGACGTTGACTTTAACGTCGAGTTATTTGGCCCTCAGCCATCAACCAATGTCCCGGCCTTGTCCAACGGTATAAGAAAGACGATAAAAACAGGGCGAAGTGAAACGAAGAAGAAGAAGAAGAAGAAGAATATATATTTTTCTTTTTTCTTGGGGGATCTTCCTGGTATTCACTTTTTAACATTATCGAAATTTGGGAAAATCGAATTCCATCGTTTCAGAATCATTAGGGTATAATAATATAAACATATACCGTGACATTCTCTGGATGCGGCCCAGTAGGGATACCAGCCTAAAACTCCTCAGTAGCAGTTTAGTAACTCACTATAGATGTTCCTAGTAAAATTACTAGAAATCACTAGATCTTTAGTGATTTTACCAGGAAAATCTAGTGAGTTACTAAGCTGCTGGTAACAAGTTGTGGGTTGGTATCTCTGCTGGGTCGCATCCACAGAATATCACGGTATATTTATATAGATTATCATTTAGCCAGTAAGTAATAACGAAAGTAACAAGCGATAAGAGAATTAGTAGACCTTTCGTAAAAGTCTGAAGCCGCGAGTTAGCACCTCTCCCATAATAATTATAAACAGAGACACAAGGCAAGGCTGTGATGGTAACAAGGGTATTAGTAAAACACGGGTTTAACAGGGCGATGATTAATTCATTTAGGTAGAAGTTAAGCCGATCCTCGGATCTGTCAAACGCACCTACCTGGCTGAAATCCACCCGAAAATTATCCCTTCGTTTTTTCAATTTTTTTCAATTTTTTTCTCCTTTCTTTTTATCGATCGATTTATATTCCGCCCGTAAATTTTTACGGCTAAAAAATTTCACTCTCTACTATAATTATTTCACTTTTCGTACTCGTTAATTTATTTCAACCCTCTGCGCGGAGTCTTTACATTTATCTGTCCTAGTTTAAAGCTCGACTAAAAGCTTTTCACATAGAGTTATACCAGCCACGTTACATACGTGTACCTATACACATAGGTGTATAGATATATATATACATATGAGAGAATGGAGAATGGAGACTGGAGTATCACGTGTAAGCCAGTAATTAACACGAACCTAACGACAAGATGCAGCTATATCTATACCTGCAGGTATAACATAAAGCGTATAAGTATAAGTCTAATAATGGTATTATTTGGCATTTATATACCCACCTACCTACCTACCTACCTACCTACCTTCATTGAATTACCGGGTTAATTCTACGGGCATATTTCAACCCCGTCCCCGTCCCCGACTATATAGAACTCGTATTCGAAAGCTGGGGCTCGGACCTGGCTCACTCGACTATCAATTGCCCCCCTCCCTAGATCGCCCCCCTTTTACCACCCGAATTTTGCAGAGCACCAGTAATTCCGCAACCCTTTCTCTGACCCCCGAACCACGCCACGCGTCTATGTAGCAAGAAAGCAAATTATCCAACGCCAGGGCTCGTGTTACATGTAATGCCACTGGATTCGAGTTAGGAATTTATGGCACTACTGCATGATCGGACTTTCCTACCGGCTAGAGTACTCCGGGCGTAATGGAGGTGCATCACGGGTGTTATACACGCAAATATCTCCTTTATACATAGCGGGGGTAGTTTGTTTCAAAGTAGAAGACAAACTACGCGAAAATAGGATTTTTTAAGGACATTTTTATCCATTTTTCGAATCCATTTGGATGTGAAATTTTGGGAATTTCGGATTTTTTTTCGATCACCTGTTATACATCGTGCCTAATGTGTATGTATCTTGTTTATATGCCTGTGCACAACGTCTTCGACCATTTATAGCTATTGTTTTATCATGTTTCCATTCCATTGATCATTGAACAGTGGTACACACGGGCTTTTATTCCCCCATTTCCCTTCGGCTCGATTCCTCCCTCTATTTGCTTTCCGCTTTTAGGCACTTATACCGATTTCCCAAGTTCTCTTACGGTTAATTAAGTGGCAAAACATGCCCCGAATATATAATACCTATTGTAGAAAATTAGATAACAAAATTCTATTTACTGGCGGATATATACCTACGTAGATACTTATGCTATTACGTCTATTGCGCTTCAGTTAACAAACACAAACATAAGCAAGTTGAAATCATCGACTAACTATATAATAGATATGCATATACGTATAGGTACAATAATAAATGTACATAAATAATGATAATATCATTTCGCACGGTCATATCTCCAGAAAACTTATTACTTAAAGTAACATTAAGGAAAGAGTTACATTACGAATGAAATGACTTGTTACGGATGAATTGTTTCCCTCATCGCCAGTATAATAATTATATTCCCAATTTCATTAACGTTGTGAAATTCATAAACGAAATACACGTTTTAGCGTATATTATACAGAGAAAATGGAGAATTTTATTTTTACGAATGACGAGTTGATTAATAAATAATTAACAATTTTTGTATGACTACGTACTAACATATGCAGTTATTGAATTTATTTATAATATAGCTTAAAAATCGCCCGGATAAAATTCATTTAATTTTATTATTGTATGACGCGTTTGTTGAATTTAAATGGCGATCGCGTTTCATGAATTTAAAGGGAAAAAGATTTTCATTTTTCATTCTTGGATTATTAAAACGCACGCAGAGAGAACTAATTATGAAGGGTTGGAAGGAAAAACGGAGGTAGAACCTGAATTTCTTTTTCTTCTTTTCTCTTCCTTTCATTCGTGAAATTTTTTTGTTTCATTCTATTTTCGAAACGCGATGTAAAGTTGGAAATAAAACGAAACGGGACGAGGCAAGCTTCCTCGTTTTCAGTAATTATTAATTGTTTTCACAATTTGTGATTAAACAAGAAACTTCTGTTTTCCTTCTTCCTAATTCCGTCTGCGCTTGCTTGTCTCTTTCAATCTTTTGTCATTAATATTTCATCAGAGTGTTTCCGATTATCTGAACTTGAAAATTCGGAATTTTGACCGTGCGGAACTTTAAAAATTCGGAACTCGAACCCATGGGTTTAAAATTCGAAAATAATTCGTGACCTCAAGGTGAAAAAAAAAGCCTTTGTAAAATCTAATGGTTGGGTAAGGTGATTCCGAAAAGCTTTTCTCTTATCGTTGGTTAATCCTCTCTTACAAATTCGGTGGTCATCAATCTTGAAGAACATCGGCATGGTGCTCGAGAACGAACACCAATCACGTTAGTGAATTCTTACGTGTTTCCTTTATAAGCCCTCCACGGCGAGATAAATCTGCCCCTCGAAAAGGTAGCCAATTACATCTTGAACCTAAAAGGCCTAATCGTTTTTTTTTTCGTTTTATTTTTTTCATATATTTTTTTATTTTTTCCTCCGAATTTCGTGGGCGTCTAAATCACGGCTGTACTTTTTCCTTTCTCCTCTTGTTCTCCTTTTTGCTTATCCCGGGTTGAATCACTGCTATGCCCGACGAGTATATCTACTGTACACCGCGGCACGGTGGAAACGAGAGGAAATGAAACAAAGAGAGTGAAAAAAAAACCAAAAAAAAAAACAGAAAAGAAGAATATAATCGGAAATCGACAGAGATAATAAAACTAAATAAAAAAAAGAGAGAAAAACGACGGAATCGCATCGCATGAGAACTGCAGAGAGGGAAAGGAACAAAAAAAAAATAGGCAGCTAGCTGGCTATTTGAACAAAATGCATAGACACGCATAGAATGAATACCTCGATGGAGGAAATTCCGTGTGCGGTTTCGTTCCGCTATCAGAGATGCAAAAATACGCTGAAAGTTTAGTGATCCATCCGTCTGCAGGCTATTGAATGAAAGCAAAAAGCTACATTTCACAGACTGGTTTTGGTACGAATAAACTGATATATAGGTATGCTGCGAGAGTTTTTTCCCTGCAGTTTCCGGAACACCTACTATATACCTATACCATACCCTGCCCACCAAATGCGTGCTTGAACTTTGAACTGAACTTTATAATTACGTCTCGAAAGTTTCCACGATCATTAAATGAGCATTTCGTTTTTCGAAATCGGAAATTTTTTCAGTTTTCATTTTTTCTGTTATCAGGAATTGAAATGTTCTATCCTGTAGGTATCTCGGACAACAGACGTTAGTTTTATTGTTAATCTGTAACTTCGGCACCATAGGCGTATATAGGGTAGAAAAGAGGCAATATCAACGAGACAGATGTTACGCTTTGGTATAATAGAGGTGTAATACGATGAGAAATAACGACGAAGGGAAAACAGAAATAAGATGTAAGCGAGATACCGGGAGATGAAGAAATCGTATACTAAAGTGATTAATCAATATCAGCAACAGTTGTCACCTTCACTGATACAGAACCGATCAACCGCAAAAAAAAACGACGTTGCATCCCACAATAAATTATTACGATCCTACGTACACATGGAACTGATTTGCGGGGTTGGTCACATAAAAATTCATCCAGACCTGAAATGGTCGTCGTGACCCTAATCGCGTTTTATTGATAAATCAGACGCCCACGCACGGGTGTGCCTTATCCTATGTATTACAGAAACTGTCACTGCAGACTTATCCCAGTTTAATTTTTCGACTCGATTAATTGCCCGATGATTAGACGAGCAGGCGTAGGCGCGGGGGGGTCATTAACTGATGGAAATCGAAAGCTAGTGACATCAAGGATTTGCGAAAGTAATTTCATCGTCGATTTCAGAATCGAACGAATAATTGAAATTATCGCGATTAGAGATTATTAATTCTACGTATAAACGAACGTTGTTTCGTTAAACCGACGCGAATTCTAGGATTGTATCATAGCAGAACAGATAGGGGTGAAGAAATTAGCATTAAGTAATTCCGATCCCTTCTAGTAATAAACTTGTCAAACGAGACGGGGTTAGTCTGCGTTAATTAAATTAGCACTCTAATTATTTCGTACTTGTCAGCCAATGAGGGATTTCCAGATTTAGACATTATGACAGGTAGGTATAGCTAAGGCGTCATAGTCTCTGAAATGAAATTTACCGATTTGATCAACCCTCCTTCTCTCTCTTTGAATTTTCGCCTATATCGTATGCAATCGCTAAGATTATAATAAACCGATTTAAGCTGTCGGGAATATCGAAGCTCTAAATTGCGACGATTTTTCGTACCCTTTCGATGAGAATTTTTTCTACATTTCGTACATCAAGGTAACGAAATGACGAGGCACCCTCAAAATTGGGAAATTTAAATTCCGAAGCTTTACTGGTACCTATCTACTACCCTGCACCTAGCCTACATACACACATGCACACCCACCACGTTCTCGAAAGCTGATGGAACCTTGCCCGGATCAGAAACGGGGATGGAAATAGTGAAACAAGATTTACTGCCGGATGGAAAGACGAAAGCATGCTCTTCGATCAAGACGTGGTTAGGGGTTGGGCTTAAGTCGGCTAGGTCGGGCGAACTCAGCTATTAGGTTTAGGCGAGGGTTTAGAGAGAAAACTAGGTAGGTATAGCATAGAAAACCGCTCTCATGGTCTTATTCCTTAAAATTCAGCCTCGGCGATATGGTCACTTCGGATATTTTCCAACTCTGTAGTACAACAAGAACAAAACTTGGTATAAAGTGAAAAACAGTGTAGCTTCAAAGTTGGGAAAAAGTCTGTTAAATATTCACGATTTAATTTATTTGTTTTATTTTTTCCATTTTATTTATCTTACGCTCTTCTCTTCGCAGAATGGACTCGGGTATGTTCAAATCCGAGAATTTTTCTGTTCGCAATTTTCCACAAACATCTTTATCTTTCCTTTGCTTTTATTTTTGCGATTCGTTATACGCGGTCGTCCTATAATTCGCGAAGTTTCAACCTTTCGTGGTGAATTTTTCTAGGATGAAAAAAAATACTCGAGACGTTTCGCCAATCCGCGATGGGTTCATTTTGACTTCCTTTAGTCTGTTATATACCTACTCGAGTAATTTAATACGGTTTCATTAACGACATCAAGGCTGAACGCGATGAGGAGAAGATGAAAGGTATATTTTATATTCCAAGAATGCGTAGGTATATAAAATGATAATACCTACCTGCGAAGAAATTTCAATTACGTTTTCATCGTTTATTTATTTATTTTTTTCTCTGTATATTCCAATGATGGAATAATATAGAACGCGCGGGGCGCAACCGATTCCAAGAATGTTTAATGTTTATTGCGTACCTACCTGCCTACCCCGAACTAGGTGGTTGTATTATGTGTAATATCGGGTTATTTCGCGCCCGTTATTCGTCCCTGGAATTCGGCTAATTAATTTCGCGAATCAGAAAACGTGTAGCCCAGCTATACAGCCGCAGCTGCCCGCAGGAGAAAAGAGAGAAGCCGAGAATGAAGGGTAAAATGTGGAATAGATGGAAGTTGAAATGTAAAAGCGAGATTGGAACGTTCAAAGGTCTACAAAGGTAACGAAATATATCACGCCAATTCATTCCAAATTCAGAGCGCTATGTGAAACGGGAAAGGCAAAATTCATAATGCGAAAATGCTGTACGAAGACACGCGGGGAGCGCCTGAGCTTTAATAAATCTGTAGCTGATCGCACTCATGCCGTTAGAACTTAGAAATTAATTTATATTAGACTTTTCGATCGATATTATTGAGAAAAATAAATGGAAGTGAAAATCCGTGATAATCGAGAAGAAATAAGAAGAAGAAAAAAACATATTTCCAGAAAGAGCCGGGAGCAGGCTGCCAATAAATCAAATTTTTATTAGCGGATGTTGGACCCCGATTTTTCACGTACGATGCAATTTCCACTTTATGAAGTTTACTCAGTTTCTCATTCGAGCGGGAAGTGATCGTATAAAATGTGATATAATATTCGAGGTATATTTCGATATTTCTTATACAGGTATCTTCGTAATGTATTTGATGCTGCAGCTCCGGAGCAATCGATGGATATCCCATTATTAGGGTGATATATAGGGTGATAAATGAAACAGAATGTGTTGTGTGCTGCAGGTATATTACGTACCTATAGGTAATAGAGATGTTCCGTTTCGGCGGTTTTAACGGTATGAAAACCCCTCGACAGTCGTCAGACTATCTGATCTCCGAATCGGTATACGGTCTGACAATGAGTTCGCGAAATTAACCACTTCGGCAGAGTTCCCGCAGGAGTGTGTAGTTGGCTTCCCCAACTTTTGCGGGGTTTATACACTGGATCCTTATTACGTGAAAACTCATTTCCGGGACCCAAGTTTCCTGTTTTAGGTTTATCTTGAATTTGCTGGGCATAAGAAGCGGAGGAGGAGGAGGAGGAGGAGGAGGAGGAGAAAAAGGTAAGCCCTTCTTCTCTCTCGTCTCGAATTAGAAAAAAGAAAATAAGAAGAAAAGCTAATAAAATTTTTGAAGGATAATGATTAAGATTTTCTAAAGCTTTATCAACCCGGACAGAAGATTGACGCAATTAAATGAAAAGTAGGTATAAGTTTCATCCAATTGAGAGAAACGCGAAATTCTAAGAGAGTATACTGATATAATACGAACGATAAAAAGGGTATTCAGATTTCTTCCGAACTTTATATATATTTCAGCGCAGACGATAATCAGATTTTTCTCATTCCAAAAAATAGGTAGGTACCTATCTCTCTTCTCGCAGTACATAAATATAAAAGTCTGAAAATCTCAACCGCAAGAAATAAAAATATCCCTAATATATATACGCGCATATATATATCTATATAGATCACGGTTATATACTGAAGATTTTCCGCATCAGTGAAGTGAGTGACTGAGTTTTTTTCTTCTTCTTCTTCTTCTTCTTCTTCTTCACTTTTCTCACTTTTTATATAAAGTAATCAAAAGTTGGCGTGAGTACTTCTCAGTTTGTAATTGTCACCCGCGTGTTGAATGGGGTAGGTATACGCGGTAGTCTGTCTTCCTATATGTATGTATGTATGTATGTATATTATACCACACTGCAGAGAGAGAAAGATAGAGCGAGATAGATAGATAGATAGATGCGTTTATTTGACCATTACAATGTTGGACAATCCTACCCTGCATTTACAATACTGTATGCAGGGTAGGCAGAGAGAAAGCTTAACCTAACTTAAAACTAGGTAAAGTGAGAGAGAGAGAGGGGTACATATAGTACGAGCAAGCAGACAGGTTGTATATATAGGTATATAAATATACCTACATATATAGAAACACCCGCATTCGCACGAGGGACAAGGGAAACCGCCGAAAAACCTTGTCCAGGTGTAGCCGGATCCAAGCTCAAACCACCGTGAGTCAAGTCTGCGCCTGAACGGCGTGACCCGTCTTACATTTTTCGCAAGTTGCCGCTCAGGCCTTCTTTGACTCGCTTGGGGATTTGAACTCGGGTCCTCCCGCTCCATAGTCTCGAGTGCTAGCACTACGCTACTACTGTCGGTGAGAGAGAGAGAGAGAGAGAGATATCGGTTTTCCGAAGTAGAAAGTACAAAAATAAAAATGAATGAATGAATAAATAATAATGAAAGTAAAGAACAAAAAATAAATAAAAATAAAAATAAAACTACGAAGAGAAGAGAAGAGAAAAGAAAAGAAGAGAAGATCCATCCAAGCCGCAAAATTGGAGTACCATTAGCAACGGTAGAATTTAAAGCAGAGATTTTTATCCCCTATTTCGAAATTAGGGGAAGGAAAATTTGTGTACCAATTTCACACAGTCATAAGTATTGGTTCTCCCCCCTCTCTCTCTCTCTCTCTTCTTCTCACACAAACACACACGCACACACACACACACACAAATATTTATCCCTTTGGAAAGTATTGGAAACGGTTCGAGAAAAAGTTTTCTGAACAACTTTTCCTTTTCTTTTTCTTTTTCTTTTTTTATTTTTACTTTCTTCTTTTTTCCGAAGGTAAATCGAACTTTACCGTTTCTACAAAGTTTCCTTCGCTGGCCCATGTTTCTACACATATAGGTACCTATGTATGGATACAGTTATAATTTACGATTTAGGTACTACTTCGCTATATACCTACACGAAGAAAAACTATGGCTTTTACACGGACAAATTTCTTGTTCTTGTTCTTGTTCTTGTTCTTGTTCTTCTTGTCCTTATTCTGTTTCTTTTTCTTATTCTCCTTCGTCTTAGCAAAGAAACAGCAAATTTTTAATTTATTTATTCAGTGTCGTTCTTATCGGGTTATAAAATTAAGAAAAATGTGTGAAAAAAAAAGCTGTCTTCATATTTCGTTACTCTTGCATTTTTAAATCTGTAAAAAAGCTAAGCGGATGGTAAATTTAACGGACGTTTTGTAAGTCCCGAGAGAAAACAGCTTTCAATTAGGTTAACTTTTCCGTTCTATGACTATAAACGAGCGAAAAGAGAGAAAGCGAGAAAGCGAGATGGAGAGGAAAAGAGAAAAAGAGAAGAAGAGAGAGACGTAGGCTTTGACAAAATTTGTATTTATATTCTCTAAGCCTGTTTCCTCAACTTTGCGTACCGCTTTTCCCTCATCCTCTTCTTCTTCTTCTTCTTCGTCTTCTTCTTCTTTCTACTCTGTAGCTCCCGCAAAGCGGACGCGTTGAGCCTGTTAAAGTCTCGCGGAAGTGAAAGAATAAATTGTCACGATTTAGGAGAAAATATTCCCGGACAATTTCCCGCACGCATAGATGTTATACATTCAGAATAATACACGTACTTTAAATTTTCTTTATTCGTACATATATTTTTCTATTTTCCTATTTTTCTATATTTCCCCGCGTTTCCTTCAGTCTTCTTTCATTTTTTTTTTTTTTTTGAATTTTATTTTATTTATTCCCTGTTCTTTAGCTCCAGCTGTCTGCAACTCGAACTGACTCATCCTCTCCAATCCCTTGGCAAGAAAGCTGTAGCTGTATAAGCACGCGGGTAAAGCTCTTGTCGGAAAGGAACTTCTTCTCCCTTCCCTTAATTTATTCCCTTTGGTAGAGCTACGTAGGTTCACTCGTCGCGGATAACGAGATCTAAGATTACAGACACAGACACAGATGCAGGGCAGGGCAGGTACCTACTCGAAATCTTTGAGAGGACTTTGAGGAGAGTGAATTACGATAATGATATCATTTATACGTAACCTGTGACAAAGAACTTGATACTTTATTCCCTTAAACTGTATTACTGCTGATGATGACCATGATGTAATGCTGTTTTCAAGCAGCTCCTGCTGCCTCTCATTTATATTCAATTTTCAAACTCATTTACACGCAAATATATGAATAACTTTTTTTTATTATTCATTCAAGTACAACGACGTCGATATATATCAAAGCTAAACTAAGTTACTTAATTATAAAAATCATTTTTACTATACTGAGGAATATCTTCGGATTTCATAGTCGCGAATGTCGAGTTGAAGAAGTTCAAACTAATGAAGTTGAAATTTCATACGCAAGGAGATTTTTGAAACTTCGATATCTGAAACGTGATCAATATGCGAGGAGCATTACAAGTTTTTTTTCTTTCTTTCTTTCTTTTTGATTTTCTAATTCAAAGTCCTCTGGCCCTTAAAAAATATATGAATGTAAATTGAATTCTAAAGCTATATTACGATCTTGGTGAAAATCCTATCGCAATACCTAAAGTGAAACGTGCGACATTAGTCGGCATGTAGCTAGATCTAAATTTCTGTACAATGCAATGGAATTAGCTTTCCAGGTTCTCCGAACCATCATCAACTGTAATTAATTTCTCTATGAGTTGTTGAGACCTCGAAATTCAGCAACAAACGCTATGCAACTATACTACCTCATACCTCCGTTTGAGGTACACTAAGTCAAAGGTTGTGTCGCGTTGCATGGATATATGTACATATATATATATATATGTACTACCTGCAATGTCTCTCTGTTATAAACGTCTTTGATCTTGTTCAGTGAAATGTAATTAGACAGTTTAATAGAAGGTCTTTCATTTTTCCTAATTGTTTCATTTCAGTTTTTCATTATAAAAAAAAAAGTAAAACTTTCTAACGATAATTCGAATAGAACAATTTCAACTGAATTTCATAATATTCGATAATTGTTGGAACTATTTCAGCGAAATTCATTACGGAATCGTGCTTCATCGATGTATGAATGTATTTGATGAGAAAATTTAATACCGAGTGATAAACTCCCACCCAATTTCTTAGTACTACAGGTTTCCTAATTATTATAAAAGAACTCCTTAGTTGGAACTAAAATTTCATACACTCATTACACCCTGCAGCGACTCATTCATTCCGGCTTTTATTATACGCGAATAGCGTATACCTACCGAAAACCAATAATGAATTTCACATTGAATGAAATCAAGTACCTATACATGCACTCTATATCATTCTTGAATTTCGAGTGTAGAAATCAGTTCAATGAAAGGATGAAATAGTTGAAACGAATTTCTAAATGGGACAGAAAATATGTAACTCCGTTTTATCAGCCAGTGGAAACGATTAATTATCGGATTGAATTGATCCCATCGATTTCACGCGCACATAGGACATATTGGGTATATGCGTGTATAAATTATAACATCGCGTGACTCGTATAGAGAGAAAAATATAAAATCGTAAGGATATAAAATGGTAAGCTCGAGGTTAACCTCAGGTAATTTGTAAATTCTATTCGATACATATGTATATATCCGTCGAAATCCCTTAGTTTATTATACTTTCGATCTCATACTGCTGAGTGCAGCAGAATTGATAAGAAATGAAATAATGAAAATATAAAGTAACAAGTTTTTATCACATAGTGGATAATATATATCTACTATACAGTACGGGCATATATGTAGAGAGAAAGAGAGAGAGCGATATAGAGAAACATATATGTATGTATAAAGATGGTGGAAAACCCACTTGGCCTCGATATTATATAATCGAAGTTGAATTTCAACGTATTCGTTTCGATATCTTCCGAGGTATAGTAGGAGGAGAAATTCTCTAACTCTCAAAAAATCGAAAATTTATGAAGCAGTTACAAGTTCTCCTGCAGATATATGGCTGTCCAATATAAAGCTAGAACCTACGACATGGTAGTAGGTATATGTACTAGGAAAAAGAGAAGATCCGGTCGGTCGGCCCCCGAGAACGAGGAAAGATTGCGAATTACCTGTTTGCCAAATTTCTTGCCCTCTGCAGCAGCAGCGACGAGCTATGAAACTAAATCAAATCATTATATTCCTGATCCTTTATATGCTCTGGATCTCACCCATGTATATGAATGTATACATGCCTGTGCAATCTGTCCCTGAGGAATCAAAGAAGGAGAGAAATCCTCACCTCCATAAATAAATAAATAAATAAATAAATGAATGAATGAATGAATGGATGAATGAATGAATGAATAAAAGAAGGCAAAACGCATAGAATTTGTACATGTGTATGAATATTACGTGCCAAGGTATAGCCTAGCGAAGGGGTTGCAGTGATTTGAGAAGTGGGTACTTCGCCCTGAAGGAGGTACGTATAGCTGGTCCTCGTAATAAAACTTTCGGTCGCAAAATTTGCTTGCTGTAGCAGTATAATAATTCTTCAATGCAGGGTGAAGGGGGATGGCGGGCGGTGGGCGGTGGGCGGTGGGTCAAAGAGGGGGCTGATATTACTTCGCGAAGTTTGAAAAGTTCGCGTACCTATATCTATATAGATATGGTCCTCCTATCTATAGAGCCTCTTTGGTAATCCGCGTGCCGTCGTGTGGGTCCGCGGATGGGTTTTATGGAAAGCAAAGAGCGGAAGGTGCCTGTGAATAAACAACCCAGAAGCCCACTTTACCCCGTTCGGAGAATTTCCTGGGAGGGAAAGAGATACTGGAGAGAAACTAGGGAAGGAACAGTCCAATCTGTCTCTCTCTCTCTCTCTCTCTCAAACTGTACACGCGGTTGTTGGTGTACAAACAGTGTTGCAAATAACTGAGAACAGGGCAGAAAGGACCCCGAAAAAAAAAAAGGGAAAGGACAAAAAGAAAAAAGTAGGACTAATACACACACGTGATGCGTATGACAGTGACGCTTGAAGGGGCGACCTTCGACCCTGCAGAAGAATAACCGAATATTTTTCGGTCGGGGTTCAAGTTCCGAAGTAAAAAAGCAGAACAAAGAGACTACGCACGGAAAGAAAGAGGGACGAAAAGGAACGAAGAGGCTTTTCAGTTGAAAATGAAACTTTTCTTCTTTTACTGATGTTTTTATTTTATTTTTTTTATTTCCATTCGTTTTACGTTTTGTTCCCTATTTTTCTTTCTCCGATTTTTTCAGACGCGGTTTGAATATATTCATTTAGTATGTTTTGTAACATCGCTCGTATACGGGTATATGCATTGCTCACAGTTTTTACGGTATCACACACATAATACCGAGTTTTCTTACCGATACTATACAGAAAATAGCAAGAATCGGAGCATCAGATAATTGGAAAATGGAAAATTCCTGAAAAAACAGAACGATATGCTAAAATGCTGACGTCATATTATTGAAAATTGAAAATTTGGAAAATATCCTAAAATTGTAATCGATCAGAAATTCCGGGAAATGACGTAATTATTTAATTTTTGTATTTTGTTGGGGGGGGGGGGGGGGGGCGGGATATTAATCAAAATAAAAACTACCCTGCAGCTGCTGCATATCATAGAAGTTGCGTCCAGCGTGTCTCTCGTCAATTATTAGTGTTGACGAAGAGCTTGACGGTATGTCGTATATAGCCTGCAGGTAGGGGATGATGGTGGGTTATGAAAGGGGAAAACGGGGTTAGGGACAGCAGCGTTAGGCACACTGGCGCAGGGTGCAGAAGGGAGCGGAACGTTCCGTATCGACCCACGTTCGTATATATATACGAAAGTAGTCTGTGCTGCTCCCCCGTCGTCGTTCTCTCATCCTATATAGTATATACCTCATCTCCGGGGTATGCAGGGGCCAGGGGCCAGGGGCCAGAGGCAAGAGATCAGAACGGGACGGGGCGAATTTTGAAAGTCCCGATCGGTGAAAATTCCGAATTTCAATACAACCGACTCAGAGTTTTGAGAAAGGGTATTTTCCCGGAAGTCTATACATGGCCGATTGGAAAAACTTTAAATCGAAGAGCACCAGCTGAGGTTCGAAATTCCGAACGTTTGCGAAAATTAGAAATATTCGTCTCAAACGAATTCGGAATTTTACCGTTCGGAACATTTTTACCTGCCCTTATAGCTATACCTCGTGCTGCGGCGATTCTTTATCTGAATTTAAAAAATCAGACCTCAAAGACACGACCATGAGTCACAAAAGAGCGAAAGATTTCTCCGTCATAAAGTTTCCTGTATTGTTTTCGGATCGGAGTTTTTTTTTTTTTACTTATTTTTTATTTATCTGCTTTTGTCCCAACTCGAAGTCAACTTAAAAATATTTAACAAAAAAGAAGGAGGGTTTCGAAAGAAGCCAACACCTTGCGGGAGATCTGTACAAAATCTTCTTTTCTTTATACCGTTGTTACATATTTTCAAGTTTTATTCAAGTTAGAACAAAACCAGGTAAAAAAAAAAAAAAAGCTCCTATATCGAAACGATCCAAAGAATTTCGATCAAAACCCTCCAGAATTTTCTCTTCTCTTTGTCTTTCGAACATAGAAATTTCATGGTGTGAAAAAAAAATGAAAAATACTCGTTTTTGTCTCGGTTTATTTCATTTAGTCTGAGGAGCGAGAGAGAGAGCGAGAGAACGTCGTAATGTAAAGAAGTTATCGATCGATCAAAAAATGAAAGGAAAAAAAAAGGCGAAAAAATCTCTTGGGCATAATCGCGCTCGAGCGATTCTAGGCAGCCCCTTGCTACTGCAACAGCAGTGTAACACCATGCCATAGTATATCAGCGACCGACTCTCTCCGACCCAGATGAAACTTTTCTCCCGCACTGTCGCGGTCGTTCAGGGTTGCTGCTGGTGCTGGTGCTGGTGCTGGTGCTGGTTCTGGTTCTGGTTCTGGTGGTGCAGAAGCGAGAAGAAGACCGGCGACAACGGACTAACGAAAATTTCAAGTATTGATCTTTCTCTTAACGGTCCACTGACCTCGGACGAACGAAATTACATCACGGCTGTAACGTTTTGGATAAATAAGTGAAAATAAGTATAAACAGAATCGGGGGTAGAGCGGGTACCGTGAAATTTCAATTTTGTGTACTATCCGGTTGACAAATCGATCGGAAATCGCTAAAAAAATATGAAAAAAAATGTGCGATTCGCGGATTTTTATTCACATCGTTATGCCATATTCAGTATTGATAGGCATATAAGACAATTGGTGAATTTTTTTAACCCTGAGCATCGATTCTTCCCCTTTGAATAAAGATTTCTAAACTAGGGGATGGCGGGGTTTGACTCCGCTCCGCTTCGCTCGTGCCGAGAAAGCGACTCCCGCGCACTCGAGGACACAATGCCTTGACGCGCCCCACTAGCTGGCTGTATATTGTCGTTACAGAGATTCCATATTTCACTCTATGTGTACACGTACCTAGGTAGATGTGCTAATGTAAGAGAAGCGAACGTGACAACGACGATCTTCACACCTACACCACATCATCCCCCGGCTGGCTTGTCAGTTCAGTTTTCGCGATTGAACTGAAACTTATTTTCTTTTCTTTTTCTTCTCTTTTCTCTTTTACCCTATAGTAGGATCTACCCGTTTGGCAAAAGGCCTGAAGAATCCCACTCCTTTATTTCTCTCTCTCTCTCTATTCGCATCCAATATTCATAATACTGTACGCGACTACGCGCGCGGGCAGCTCCAGAGTACGAAATGAAACTGACTCGCAAGCCTTAGAGAGATCAATTATTAAAAAATGGGATCGAATTTTCTCCGCACCAGCAATTCTATTCTTCAGCCTTTTCTGATACCAAAGATTTTTTTTTTTTTTTCTATCTCTTTCCCTTTTCTCTTAGTTATATAAATTTCTCTCTCTCGCTCTCTCATTCTCTCTTTCTCTCGGTGCGATAAATATTTTCTTACAATATTGTTCACCGTATATGTTATATATGTTACACATAACTGCCTCAGGGGTAAACTCAGCTGAGCTCATCTCGGCTGAGCTCAGCTGAGCTCGACTCTGCTTATTCTCTACTCTTCTCTTGAGGAGGTGTACAGATGTTCAACGTTTAACTTTATCCCCGTTCGCGCAGCATACTGCAGCAGCAAAAGCAGCAGGTGTCTCCGTCAGACTTGAGAATTTCTTAGGTAGAATTAGACAAAGATGGTTACACCTAGGTCGGGTAGGTATGTACAGGTATAGGTATAGGTATATAGGTATAGCAGCTATAAGGGTAAGAGAAACAACTACCCTATACATACAGACCGGCTGCCTCCAAAGCCCAACCTCCCACTTGCAAAGTTCAACATACTGTGCTGTAGGTACGTACCGTGTTGCACGAGCTCAGAAACCGTGGAACGAAATAGATATACATAGAATGTATAACACTTATATACCTTTACACCCCCACACGCTTCAGCCAAGTACCACCTGACCAAGTTTACAGTCGAAAAGTTCCAACAACGAATTAGATCCCGGCGCTTAGACTTGCGAATATTTCTGCGTCTATTTGCACTTGAATGTTTTTCAGTTATCAAGTTGCATGATAAACTGCCCCGAAATTCTTGAGGCCAAAATTTTATACAACGATATTCTGGATTACAGTTACACCTGCAGACCTGCCATAGCTCTTTTTATATAGTAATATGATTTGAGTTTCTCTTCTCTTTTTTACTTTTCACATTTTTTTTCCTCCTTTCTTTCTCTCTTTCTTTGTTTTTTATTCGTGCCCGGGAAAGGATCGCGACTTGGAAGCCAAAAGCTGAGAGTGAAGGTATATACGTATATACTAGAGTCGAGTGGAGGGTTCCTCCAATATGCGGAGGGAGGATGATAAATTAGGCTCGTGGTGAGCCAAACCTTAAAGTTCGTTAACAAAAGTTCACAGCTCTTGGCTCTGGCATTTCCTTGATGTATATGAACGCCCCAGCGAACTGGATGAGAGAAATAGAATGTTGATATACCTACCTACCATATATAATAATATAAAATGAAAAAATAAAATAAATAATTTGCCGAGATAACATATGTACCTGCTACACTATGATACTCAAACCTTGCTACGAATTTCTCTCATCCCGTTATATTTTCCATCTCGTAATCTCTCCTTCAACCCTTGACGCTCAGGTGTCTGGTCTCAGTTTCTGGGTAAATATAGCATCGCTGACATTTACCGTATCGACTAGGGGGTTAAAGTTACACGAATAAACATACACCTATATCGACGATAAATATGTATCGGAGATATTAATTGGAACCGGAATTAAATAGTGTAGGTATATATGTATTTTATCCAGTCTATAGCTAATTACTTTTCATATCACCTCCGATATGTGACGATAAAAGTTCACTGGTTTAGGTATACCGTCGAAAAATGACTTTTCATCATTTCAACGAATTAATATCAACCCTCTCAGGTCTACCGTAGTATCCTGAAACCGAATCAAATGAACTGAAATTCACAGGATTTTACATCCAGATAATTTGGTACTTCCCCCTTTTTCTCTCTAATTGGAGGCGGAAACTGATACCAGGTGTAACAAAAAAAATAAAAAATAACAACAGAACATTGTAATCCATATTGGGGGGGAAAAGAGATACAGAGTAAAAAAGAGAAAAAATTTCTAAAAAACGAAAAAAAACAACAAACACACACGTATAGTCTCAACGGAGTCGAAACATCCGTTGCAGGTTCCGCCAGTTTTGATCGTACCTTTTACGAGCAATTTTGTTCCGGCGCCAACACGGCGTCGTGGCGCCTAAAACCGATTGCAAATCCCCCATACGTATACGTATACGTATACGAGTCAGCCGAGTATATAAGAGCCGGAGGCTTTTCGTCTATAAATAGAAAAATGTTTTTCCACGAAAAAGCTGAAGATATATAAAAGCCGGTGAGAGTCCCAAGAGTGGAGACCGAGAAATCGCGAGAAAGTTTAGTGAGTAAGGATTTCATCTTTTTCTGGTCACTGGATCAGAAAGGGTTTTTCTTGGTCATTGGTTCGAAGTGCAGAGTAAAACACAAAAACGCGTGCTTTTTCTCTTTTCTCCTTTTTGTACAATTTTTTACTTATTTTTTTGTTGTTGTTGTAGGTGTTTCCTTTTTTTTCTTTTAAAGTTCGTATTTCCCGCACTGAACCCATTACATCGATAAGTCGTCTACGAGTATACATAGCCGGGTTGAAATGTGATCAAATTTAACTAAACCAAGAGCTATTGCATAGAGCGCATATAGATATAGCCCCGCGTACATGTAGGTAAGCGTGGCTCTATGATTTATTGAAATCGAATCGACGGTAGTACCTATCTATAGACCATCTCTCAAACGACTTTATACATGCATACCTGCATACATATATAGTATATGTATAGTACTGTAAAGTGTGGAGTATGGAGAATCGGGTATACATATAGATTATATATGTATCTGCATATATGATATATTAGTCCTATATCTATATACCTACCTACCGAGATATGAATTAACGGTCTATCACCCGCCCTGAATCCACTCCTATTCATACAGGACAAGCAATATTTCCCATCGTATATGGACACGAGTATTCCACGCTTCTATTCATACCCGAAGATTGGAAGGAAAAGGAAAGAAACGAAAAGAAAAGGAACGAAACGAAACGAAACGAAACGAAACGAAAAGTAGAGGAATATAATAAAAATAAATAAATAAAGGAAAGTAAAGGAAAGGAAAGAAGAGGCGAACATCGATTTCTCATAGAATTTTATGTACATTTTATATACACTTGTGACGTATACCTATGTGTTAATAAGAAAAAGAAATGAATAAACTCAGAAAAAAAAAGAAGAAAAAAGAGAATTTGGAAACAATGGCTAATCATAAGACATAAAGCAACGCATCGAGGGTCGGGAACCACGAGGATGTCCATTTCCTTCTAGTATACCCTGACCCTAGCGTTAGCGACTAACAGTAATGACCAGCATTAGGTCGGCCGGCGTCTGACTAAGCACCTACTACTACTACTGGCTACGCTCTACAGTATGAACGGGGCGAGCTAGTGCAGGTATACCTAGCGGTTGGAAACATCGAGTTGTGGAGGCTGTGAGTAGGTAGGTAGGTAGGTAGGTATAGGTGGCTACCCGACGAACCACGCGACCCTCACGTGCGACCCAGTTATAGCCGAGCAGCCCTTATATTGTACGAAAGTGTAAGAGATCACCTGAGCAGGTGCGGAAACCGTCTCGCATGGAAAAAAGAAAAAATAAAAAAATAGCCGCGCCTTCCGTTAATTACGCGTAATGAGAAGAATTTTTCCCTTTTTTTTTCTCCCTTCGTTTCTCCTTTTTTTTTTATTAATTATCACGTATGTATTATACCTATACCAATATTATTCATATATAGGTGTGTGTGTTCGAGTATACAACACGTGTATATTATTTACTTATTATTATTATCATTTTTATTATTATTAGTACATGTGAAGATGAGAGTCACTGCGATGTGAAAAAAAAGAAAGAAAGAAAGAAAGAAAGAAAAAAAAAAGCTTGCATCAAATTCACCCCCTGAGTTAATTAGACTTGATTACTTTTTACACACCCGTTTAAAGTTAGACTTTACATCTACTCGTGCCACCGACTAACCCAGAAGTTTATTATCATCATTATTATTATTATTATTATATTATTACACTCTTGCCTGGTTTTAGTATGAGAATATATATATCCCGAATGGGATATTATATAGTCGCTTTTTTCCCCAGTTTTTTTTTTTTTTGTTTTTTTTTTTTCGTTTTACCATTGTCCTTTTATTTCCTGTATGTGAACTATAATTATCATAGTATAATACACTGTGTAGGTGGTACTGTCCGGATTTTATTCTCGACTAATTTCCTCGGATGATTAAATTTTCAATTCTCGTCATTGATTCATTTATTCATCATATTCGTTCGTTGATTTGGAAAAAAAAATCAATTTTCTTATGGGGCAAGAACGCTATGTGCGTTGCTTTGGGAGAATGGAAAAACCGTACATGTATATGTATACCCTATATATGGAAGATGAAAACGGAAGTTACGTACATTTGAAACGAAATATGAAAAAAAAAATTGTAAAAAGAAGAAAAAATAAACTGATAGAAATAACGGGGTACGCCCGGGTCCAGTGACACACAAACTTATATCCTGAAAACATTATTGCTACAACTCCTGTTACAACCATTCTTTCCATTTCCCATTTCACATTTCCCTTTTTTCCAACACCGGAAATTCGTCTTCTTCCTTCCCTTTTATGTATATGGATATCATAATGTTATACACAGACTACGAAGCACGTAGATATATACCCTCGATCTACAGGCAAATGTATGTATATGTATATATGTGTGTGCAGGTATAACTAACATAGGTATAGTATGTGACGTAACGAGTCACCCCACGTGGTTATCGACCTATACTACATACCTCACTTATCATTTCGTAATCGCCTGTACACCGACGACTGATTTAATTATAGAAATTCGCTGCTAATGCTAGGGGATTAATTACCAAAATATATATATGCTGGGGTGAATCGTGGAGTTATTCGTTATTGTAGTAAAACGATTATATATACTCGAGAATAACA
Source organism: Tenthredo livida (assembly GCA_963992785.1). Taxonomy (NCBI): domain Eukaryota; kingdom Metazoa; phylum Arthropoda; class Insecta; order Hymenoptera; family Tenthredinidae; genus Tenthredo; species Tenthredo livida. The sequence goes on along the minus strand of OZ023071.1, from coordinate 1,506,234 downwards.
TATAGGGGAGACCCAGGGTAAAATTTAATAATCGAGGAAATCGGAAAAACTGAAAAAAAAAACATATTTTTCTGGGATTTTCCAAATGACTCCGATTTTTATAAAAAAATTTTTCTTATTGTATAATTTTTTTCAATGAATGAATAATATTTTATAGTACCTACCTATATGTTGGCTAAAATTGAGTTCATTAAATATTTTGATAATTGATTGAATAATTTTTTTCATTAATAAATTATTGTAATATTTGCAATGATCAGCAGGTCTCGTCGAATTCTCTTTCTTTATAAAGGGTTCGCGGGCTCGTCCTTGATCCTCAATTCTAAATTCTAGCTTAGCTATGACTTCTATACCTATTCGCTTTAAGGAATCGATACCTATATAAACCGCGTTTGCATGATAAAGGATAAATTCAACTCGCTTAGCGTGTGCTAGGATCTAGATTTTCGACTCTGGTATCAGTAGGAATATACTATATATACTATATATACTACATTTATATATATGTATAGTCGTAAGGGCGTAACCTTTCTTGCATCAATGCTTTTTCGCCCTTGATCCAGCCTTCCTTCTTTCGCGAGCTACTATATACACCCTTCGTGTATTTTCTCATGCGGCTTCACGATCTCGAGAGAAAAAAAAAAGTGACATGTCATACGTGAAAAGGATTCGTATGTAGTAGGAGAAAGCGAGGAGATTCGAAAAAAAAAATTATCTATTGAAAAAAAATATGAGGATTTTTTTTTTTTCTAATTTTTCAAAGAATTTTAACAAATTCTTATTCAGTTTGATATTGAGGAATAAAAATACACATACATACATATATTCATCTACACTGATGTTCGATCATTTCTTATCGGTTTTTTTCTTTTTTCTTTTTTCTATCGACGTTCGTATAATCGCGATTCTATGTAACATACTTATATAGATGTATGAAAAAAAAATGCGATTTCCCATTTCGAGAACTTAGGTTTAGACAGACGGCGTTTCTTTAGCATAAAAGGGGTTTTGAATAGGATCCCAACGGATCGAAAAGGTCGAAGAAAGAAATAAAAGAGCCGCAGGGTACGATCGGATAATATATAACTACATATAGTATGTATGTATGTACATACCTATCTATACCATATACATATATATATTCAAAGTCCCGCAGAGATCACCGCGGGATGCATCCGTCAATTTATTACAAGACATAGTATATAATGTCCGAAATGATTGCGAATCGTATAATATTATACCTATATATATAAAAATGTGTATCGCGTTGTGCTATACAGTCTCAGATTTTTCTTCTATTTTGAAAAATAATATAAAACCGAAAGCATGTCTTACGCGGCTGTAGGTATATTACAGGTTGAGATATAAGTTTTCATCTCACCGCAGCAGTCAGTATACACTGAGATTATTATTTATTACATAATAATTCGACCCAATAAGTAAACCAAGACTTCCGACTGCGAGAAACCCGGAAGCTCCAGTATTCTACGTATAATATATACATCGCCAATTTTTTTTTTTTTTTATTATTATTACTTTTGGTTCGTAGTGATAATTCCGGGATAATTTCATACACACGTGTATGTATCTGTATTACACGATTGTATCCTATACCTGTATACCTTATAAATATATATATATATATATATATATATATGTACATATATGTAGGTAGATAAAACTGTAATAATAGCCTAGGATCAATACCTATATAGCGTTTGGAGAGTTGTACTTGTATTTTCAGCGTAGACCTTTGTGCCACTGCGGCATTATTATACGACATGTACATTTTACTGGAGCTGTACCAGAACCAGTAGATATATGTGCATTTGCTTTGATCAAATCACCCGCGTGCATGCGGAGTGATTGGCCTTTTGATTTTTGATTTTTTATTTTTCCTCCTTTTCAATGCACATCAACCGAAATAATATAGGCAGCGAGTATTCGTATCGTACCTACCTACATACGGGATCGACCTTCTCCATGATTTCATTGATTTTTTATTTATTATTTTTCAAAATCGTTCGCAGGATATTGAAAATCTCATGTTTGATTTCTTTTTCACAGCATGGATATGAAAATAGGGGAAATCCGGGGCGAAGTGGGAACCTCAGCTCAAAATTGATATAGAAAGAGAAAAAAAAAGAAAAGGTTCTTTAAAAATCGATTTTCTTGTTTTTCTTTTTTCAATTTTTGATTTTTTTTTAATCAATTTTCAACGGAGATGCCCACTTTTCCCCGTTCTTTCCGATTTACTGAAATAAATCACGTGAATAAGCACGAAGACGTGTGTAATATCATGAAATAGGTAAATTAGTTATGAAAAACGAAGAGAAAAAAAAAGAAATAGATGAAAAAAGAAAAACCGAAATTAGACGATGAAAAATCCCGACGCAATATCAGCACCTTATCGATTTTGCGGTGGCCGGAGAAACTTAATAGCAGAAAGTAGTTATATATACCTATAAAGATCGTGCATACAGGTATACCTATAGGTATTATAAAGACGTATATATAGGTACAACACCATAAACGGACGCCCTTATACTCGGAACAGCAGCAATATGCGGCGGGCAAAGTTCCGAAATTTAATTACAGTAATTACGGTTATAATTTTTATTAAAAAGATTTCAACCCCTGCAGGTTAAAGGGGCACGGTATCGGAAACAGTAGCTGTATCAATATAGAAGAGCTGCAGTAGCGCCAAGAGTGTTACGGTTTGTTATATTGTCAGGAAAAATCGTACATATTTTATCATCCCAATTAACACGCTATCTAGACATTACATATTTTTGAATCCGTCAATTTTTCGAATTATTATTATTATATGAAAAAAAATTATACTCAAAAATCTAAACAAAATTTTTGCAATTTTTGTTTTTTTTTGTTTTGTGATTATATTATTTTAATTGAAATTGGATAAGAAGATCAAAATGATACGCAGCAGGTTGTATGCGCGTATGTAAGACGAGGCAGATTATTGGATTTTGAAGAAATAGAGTAGAAAATATTCTTCTGTTTTCGATTCTTCTTCTTTTCAATTTTTTTTTCATTTGTTGTTATTTTTATCATCATTTTCTTCTCTTAACGGATATAAAATGATAAAACAACGATTCTCAAGGGGCGCTCGAGTCCGCAGCCCGTCAAACAGCTACGCGCGAACTTTATTAAGCCCAGGCTGCAGCCAGCCAGGGGTATACTAGGCGTAGCCAGGCAGCAGGCAACCCGACATCCCTTGAGAATAAGGGTTTGCCTTAAAGTAGGGGAGATACGCGTAAGAGAAAGAGAAAGAAAGCGAGCGTGGTTGCACGAAAACGCGAGCAAAGGCTTAAGGGTTCTTCGATTTAGGATATTCTTGAGCTTAAGCTAACGATAAGACTATACCTTTCCTACATAAAGCAATAAGAATAATAATAGCAAGGGTAGCAAAGTTTACCTTACACCGATAGGAGAAAATAAGAAAAAACAAAATAACAGGAGAATTTATCACTCCGTAAATATAATAAAAAATGTATGTTATTAATTTATTCTATCAGCTTTCCTTCCGTCTTTTTTTCTTTTTTTTTTACTCCACTGTTTAACTTATTAATATACTAACATAAAACGCTGAAAATATTTCTTCGTAAGACTACACAGCCGATTTCAAAAATTTTGACACGAAGAACACCGTAGGTTCAGAATTCCGAAAGCTAAACATCCGAAAGGCCAAACCTCCGAAACTTAAATTTCACGTATGTGTTCATTCAGTGATCAATAACTCGGGCTGTATTGATCATATCGAAAAAAAAAGTTTCAAAATCTTATCAATTATCTACGAGATCGAAGTTATCGATTAGAGTAGATAAAATGGGTTTCCGTAGAAAGGGTATCAATTAGTATGAACTAATTTTTCGTTTTCACATCCTGAGAAATAAACCGAAATTTTCGGATTTTCAGGCTTACGAGTGTTCGGACTTTCGGAGTTTAGAGCTATCTGCATTCCGACCTTTCGGAAATCTGCTGTGTTCTGAACTTCAACGTTTTTCAAAATTCGAAATGCTCTCAAACAAATTCGGAACTTGATATAATATATCAAAATGTAAAACAAACAGCGAAAAAAAAATGATAACTTTCCTTCGAACTCATTTCATTCTTATTTTTCATATTTTCTTTCTCCTCCTCTGGTAAGCATAGCATTATTACTTTAAACGAAAGATTTCTTAGCCACCCCGAGGTACTATGATATAATATTACGAGTACCCGAATACATACCTATAGTTCATGCCGCACGATGGTACCAGATAAGATTACGATGATTAAGCAGGAGACTCCGATAACGTAACAACGCTTATCTCATATGTATACTGGCGGATTTTTCAACTGAGATGACGATAATAAAATGGTAAAATATCGAGCGACACTGCACTATATATATATATATCTTATATATAAAAATTCTTTTTCAATATGTGTTAAAATACGATATAAAAGAAAATAATAAAACTATACTATACAGCACGTTAATTGTTCTTTATTTTATATATATATATTAATTTTATAGGTATTATTCGTAGTACATATATACATCGTTTGAATAAATTTTTACTTTTTTTATATACAGAATAATAATAATAATAATAATAGGTACATATAACAAAATAAGTAAAATTTATTTATTCTTCGATATAATATGTCATCATTGAAGTATACAGTATGTTATGGTATATATATATATATATACAAATAATATATAGTTTTAATTTTCTGAATAATAAATGAATTACAAACCGAGAATTTTAGATCAACTAATTTCCCTCATTCACTACACTAATATTTGTGTTAAAATATCACGCTCAGTGAACCCGATAACTTTGGGTTAATTAAATCCTTATTAATTATTAACATTATTATTTTGGGTACATAAACGTCAACAAGAGGAAGAAGAAGAAGAAGAACAACAAGAATAAGAACAAGAACAACAGCAATTAATTGCGGTTGGTTAATTTCCAACTTTAATAGAATATTTATAACTTTCGTTGTATAGGTATAGTAATATATAATCCAGCCCTACATCCACACAAAATTTCATTTTACTTCTAAAAATTTTTATCTAGTTTCTTATGCATTCTAAATTCCAGTTCTCTGCGCTTTTTTAATACAGCGATACGAAGAGTTTCAAATAAACAAAAACGTTCGTTCTTTATTTCCTTATTTTTGCATACCTCGTAAAAAAAAAGCAGATTCGTGTTTTATTTTTTTTTCTCAATTTATCAGTTGTATATAATGTATAGTATGTTAAAAAATAATAAACGCAAAACTTGTGCAAAAACCTAATAATAAAAACGAAATTATACCGATTAAAAAATTGGAAATAAAAAATCAAAATTCGTTTTTGAACATAATAATATATTTGTTTATTACATATACATGTATGCACGCAATAGTATGTGTATATGGGTGAATATGAACAAAAATCCTGTACAATTTTCAGTTTATTTTCCAATTTTTTTTTTTTTTGTTTCACGTTAATGTTATAACACCCGTTACACAACTTAATCTATCGTCACGTAACGTAATCTAATACATACAGGTCAACGCGTGTATAGTAAGAGGATATTTCCTTAGCTTTTCCTTATATACTTGCTATACATATATTCTATAATATTGGTCGAATAAAATGAAAGCGATAGAGAAGAAGCAGAAGAAGAAAAGGAAGACAAAGAAAAAAAAAAGTCGGAAAAGACCAAAAATACCGTATAAATATATGCAGGTATTTCCCACATGTAAGTATATACCTTATGTAAGAATTTTCTACGGAAAATATACCCACGTGTATATCCAGATAATATATACATATACCTATATTGTACCTATAAGTAAGTCACTTTCGCGATCGCGTAAGAATATTGGAAATATTGTCCTCCGTAAACAGCCGCGCCTCCTTCTACTGTATAACTGAACAACAATAAGGGTGCAGTGTTTCATTCAATTTGACAATTTCCGATAGAAATTCATATACCTGTGCTATAAGACCCCCAGTGGTCACAGAGATCATCTAATACTCTCGAAACACCATAGCTTTTCGTATATTGTGTACATTACGCATTATATGGTGGTTCCTAATTAAATTCGGTCATATTCGATTTTCAATGCTCCCATACGGGCCAGAACGTTCCCAAACATACATACAAAAAAAATTTAGTCTCAACTCCAGGTTCTTATCTCAACTCTAAGTGCTACCCGGAAGCCTTTGAACTTTTCCCATTTAAATAACACACGATTTTTGGTACTTCGAGATTGTTTTTTCACTCCCTATCGCATTATCGCTTCTCTGAATCTGAAACTCCTCACACTTCTTGCCTATAGCAGGTAGTAGGTATCAGTGTAAAATTTACAGATTTTTAACGACAGAATTTTATTCATCTGCACAATTTAAAGATGAGAATTTTTCTTCTTTCTTTTTTTTTTTTTGCGGGCTGTAGCTTCGAAAATTATATCGTTGAAAATTTTGTAAAATTTCGGAGCTACACTGCAATAGGAAGGAAAAAAAATTAGCCGCGAAATTTCCCAAATCATGTTTTGTCCGAATAGGAATAAAAATTCGAAGGCTTTGAGGCTACATTTTTTGCACATATTTAGCGACATTCTGGCTCATGCAGGGAGCATTGAAATTCAAAAATGATTAAATCGAGGACCAGCCTTAAAAAAAGATGAAAAAATAAGCATAATAATATTTGGTATAAAATATCGTGAATGTGTGATGAGATTGCAGGTTGGCCCTTGACGGACGGATAAGGGTAAAAGCGAGTGTATGAACAAAGAGCGAATAAGCGAGAAAACAAACAGCAGTATAGATATAGGTATGCATTATGTATAGGTATGAACTACCCTGAGCAACGATCGAAGAACGAACGGTGACGTTGAAGAAACGTTACCGATACATTATAAACAAAGGAACCCCTTGATCTTGATTATTCTGGCTGACCTATTACATATACCTCTTTGAAATACATAAAACCTTAAAAAACGAAAAAAAAAATAGTCAAAACATAAAACATATTTCTGCCGGTTTGACACGGGTATAAATACTCGTTGAGGCAAAAGTCGCTTAAATCTGCAGTTAACTCCGTACCGATTCTCCTCGCTCACGTAATATGTACTCATCCGTTAATCAAAGAACGCTTTATGAAAAAGGTATAAAAAAAAGAGAGAGACAAGATATCTGTGTCATCGTTTTACCTCACCTTACCTTACTTTACTTTACTTTACTTCTGTATGTATATACCTGAGAGAGAGAGAGAGAGAAATATAGAGGAGGAAGGGGCGACAACGAGTCCACATAATAAGCACCCCAAGAAGATATGAACGCCGCCCTTCCCACCACTTCTTCTCATTCTTGTTAAAACGTATAACTTTTGTCGTCCACAAAACCGCGTTTCTTTGATATCACCGTATGTACAGTTTTAACCATTTTTTGACACAGTAATAATTCAAGTAATTCGATTGTAGATCAACTCTCTTCGAAGCTGTAGTGTTTGATCAGCTTTATATATATACACGTATGTAACTACTTCTCGTATGTATCCCATACATACACGTGACACGTATACATTATAACTCTCGCATACTTGCGATGAAACAACAATTCAAAAAAGTTCGAAAATAGTAATAAAAAAGCTGCAATACGTAAAATACGTTCGCTGCAGTCGTCGTGACGGCCACTAATTCTCAACAATCGAACAACTACGTAATAATTATTACCACGTATGTACTCGTGTGTCGAACTGGTGTTAAACCATATGTAGTTACGAAATGAGACTATGACTATAATCACCTTTGACAATAAGTCACATCTATACTACGAGTATGGAATGGCTGTTATTTATTTTTTCCACAATCCGTTTCGTATTTACGGACGATATGTTACTGCGACGCATGAGTGTTTCGTGAAAGAGATTTAAACGATGACGTTATAATTGTCGAGATCTCTTTCGTCTTTTCTTGTCACTAAATTAATCATCAATATTCTAATTCTAATAATTCAAAAACGCTATCCAGCATAAGGAAAATCCCCAATCGCACTATTCCCGTGAGTGATGAACGGGAAACGATAATTTTTCGTGGATCATTGAATAATCCCGCAATACATAACGAAAAGCGTAACGTTATGTCGAAAATTACGTATCGCCGGGTGCGAATTGCCGTTCGCACACTACCTAGTCGAGAATCTAATCGGCTTTAAACTGTTACGAAGAAATGAAAAAGGGGGTGTAACCGCGGGGAATAATCCCCTCTTATATATACTCCCGGATATAATATGGGATAAGAGAGAACTAGCTTGGTCGTTTTCGTCCGATCTGTCAAAATCTCGGTATTTCATATGATAAACGCGTTTTGACAGTTGAGAGTACGAAACGTAGCGAGAAACGTCACCGCGCTGAACACGTCGAGATGCGTAAATGAATAACCTAACTTACCTGGGGGATATCAAACGGCAAAAATACGCCGGTTTGTAATCATTAATCAGATAACTTACCAAGTGGAGTACGGTGTTGACCACCTCGCGATTAGACACCTGTCCCACCTCAATCAGCCCGATCAACACGGCGAATTTCAGGCTATCGTTCATCGCCATCGCGACTACCTCCTCGGGTCTTTTTATGTCACTGAATGGTGGATTTTTAACGTCCGCCATGTCGGCTCACGGTTAATGAAAATTAACTTTTAAACCAGAATATACAAATATCGAAGCACAATCAAGCTCGTTAGTGAGAGTTTTTCACCGTCACATGATAATACAACACAAATTGATCTGCCATGTTGGAAAGTGGATACTGTTATGAGCAGCCTACCAACCGAACAGGCCAAAAAATCACCAGACCCTTGCCTACCGCCTCGCGCACGATATTATAGCAAAAACTTTACTCCCCGCACAGCTCTGAGAGGTTAAGAATGAGGATAACACCAATGCTTATTTATTTAGGATTTTGATGAAATAACGGACATCCAGACATACAGGGTCTTAAATTACGTCATATTTATCACCTTTTTCATTACCCTATAACAATCTCCGGTCATTGTTCATTCTCGAGTTTATGCACGCACACATAACCGCGTATATGCATGCACACGTGTGTCTCGTATTCTCTCGGCCAATCGGGACGCGGGACAGCGCATGCTTTACAAACTAATTCCGAGACTCCCTAGTCCCTACTGTCATTAAAAATGGCTGCTGTAGAAGTAGAGCGTTCGAAGGTAAGCTAAACTTTACATTATTATGTCGGATGGTGTGTGTACGATGTTGTATACACTCGTTTAAAGGTTCGTTCAATATCACAGCCCCCTAATGCGCGCGTAAAATATCGTGAATGTCAACTACACGGACTGATATCTAACGGGATATGTAAAGGGCGTTGGTTCTACACACCGCGAATATTTGACACAGCGGGGCTTCCTGTCACAATAAAACCCTCCACTTACTTATATTCCGTGTGATTTCACCAAACCCCGCCGTTCTTTTTGAAAAATAATTTCATCGCGATGATAAATTCGCCATTTCAGCTCGAATCTTCGCTTCGTAACCTCAAACTATCAGGTCACGTAGGTTTCGACAGTCTTCCCGATCAGCTGGTCAACAAATCAGTGCAAAATGGATTCGTCTTCAACATTCTATGCATCGGTGAGTAGCGTGCGAATGAGTTTAAAATTTTGTTAAAGAAAAGTGTATTTCGTGTGACGACATCGACGAGTGAGTCTCATTCTATTTTCAACTTGTCGTTATCGCAGGGGAAACTGGGCTCGGAAAATCCACCCTGATGGATTCACTTTTTAACACGAGTTTCGAGTCAACGCCAAGCCCTCACAGCTTGCCGTCGGTCAAGCTGAAAGCTCACACCTACGAGCTGCAGGAGAGCAACGTTCGCCTGAAATTGACAATCGTCGACACCGTCGGATACGGGGATCAGATCAACAAGGAAGACAGCTTCAAGGCTGTCGTCGATTACATCGATGCTCAATTCGAGGCTTATCTTCAGGAGGAACTCAAGATCAAACGCTCGCTATCCACTTATCATGATAGTCGTACTCACGTTTGTCTATACTTCATTTGCCCAACTGGACATGGGTCAGTTACGATCTTATCTATTCATTATCACAGAGGAGAGTTGGACTTTCTCTTTCATTCCATTTCATTCATAAAATAATGAATTTTCACAGGCTGAAATCCATCGATCTGGTCTGCATGAAGAAACTTGATACCAAGGTCAACATCATTCCAATAATTGCAAAGGCTGATACAATATCGAAGACTGAATTACAAAAATTTAAGGTTTGTTGGATCCGCGCCAAAGACGAAGTCCAATCACTAATTTTTCGCCTCGTTCTTCCAGAGTAAAATAATATCCGAATTACAAAACAACGGAGTTCATATCTACCAATTTCCAACCGATGACGAGAGCGTAACGGATGTGAACACCTCGATGAACGCACACGTTCCTTTCGCTGTTGTGGGAAGCACGGATTTTGTTAGAGTCGGAAACAAGATGATGAGATCTCGCCAGTATCCGTGGGGAACTGTGCAAGGTGATTTTACCTTTGTGGATCTTAGCTAGAATAGGAGAACCGAGTTTTTGATCGATTTTTTGTTTAAAAAACTGTTATTTTTACAGTCGAGAACGAGTCTCACTGTGATTTTGTTAAACTTCGTGAAATGCTGATTAGAACAAACATGGAAGACATGAGGGAGAAGACTCACTGCCGACATTATGAACTGTATCGCAAAAAGAGACTCGAACAGGTAACTTATCCGCCTTCTACTTTCTTCGAGGAGATAAAATTCGGGCTTGAATTTATTTAACGTCTTTTACAGATGGGATTCAGCGACGTAGACAGCGAGAATAAGCCTGTGAGTTTCCAGCAGACTTTTGAAGCTAAGAGATCGACTCATCTTCAAGAACTTCAACAGAAAGAAGACGAAATGAGGCAGATGTTCGTCGTTAGAGTTAAGGAAAAGGAGGCAGAGTTAAAGGATGCTGAGAAAGAAGTATTATTACATTTTATTTATTGGATTTTATTATTGTTTTGGTATTTCTTATTCAGATTTACCTAATTTTTCATTTTTCTTTGGTCTTTATTAATAATTGAATTATTGAATTATTGAATTGTTCTTGGTGTTACAGCTGCATGTGAAGTTTGACAAACTGAAAAAGGACCACACAGAGGAGAAAAAGAAGCTTGAAGAAAGTCGCAAGAAACTTGAAGACGATATATTGGAATTTAATAGAAGAAAGTCACAGATTGCGCAGCAGGCTCAACACCATACTTTGACGCTAGGAAAGAGCAAGAAGAAGTGAAATTGAATTGAATCTAATTTAATCTAATCAAATCAAATCACATTACAATTCGGTTTTATATGACGAAACTTATTTTATTGTATTATTATATATAATTATACATACGTATTAGTTTATTATATTCTATATTCCCGCGATGTAGAGCTTCCGTTTACTTAAAAAGAAAAGAAAAAAACATGAATCTATTTTTTTTTTAAATTTTTTTAATCTGTTTTCTTCCTTATTAAAAAGATGATTATAAATAACTTATTAGTACTTTGCAAATGAACAAGTGAGCTTAAAATTAATTATAATTTTTATCACAGTGAACGGAGGAACGTATTCGTTTTAAAGCCAAATAGTTTTTTTTTTTTTTTATTATTTTCTGCATAAGGATCAATCCGAATGATCTAATTAAAATGCTCTCTTTATATACATTATATTATATTATGATAATCGAAATATATTAGATATTTAGATAAAAAAATAAAAAAAAAAACATCTCCAACTTTTTATTCCCTGAATTGCATTTCCCATTACATACATTCAATAAATCATTTAGGTATCAAGTAGTGATTAAAATTGTAATACTTTTGAATAGAAGGGGTTTGACTAGAGGTATTACCAATAAAAGTTTAATAATTTCGTATGTAAATCATTGATGAATTTTATTTTCAATTAAATATAATATTTCATTGCTTAACAAACAAAATTAACAATATAAACGTAGCATTACTTTTCTTTTTTTTTTTCTTTCTTTTTTCTGTCTTTTTCTTTCCCTACGATAATTAATTAATTAATTAATTAATATAAACAATTATTATACAACATAAATAAAAAAAAGGGTACAACAATCATAAGTTTATAATCTATACAAATTACTAAGTTACAAGCATTAATTTCCGACAATTTTTCATTCATTTTAAATTAACTAGTCATTCGAATATCTAAAAGCTATCATTATCTATTTCTTTATAATTTATTCAGCTAAAGTTTTTCTCTATTCAAATTTTAAACTCGCTGTTACGTCTATTAATTAATAATGATATTCATTAAACGAAATGATAATATATAGATAAATAAATAGTTTTCAAAACTATCATAGCGACTACATTATATAAGTAAAGAATCTATCAATTAACTACGAATGAAGGAACAATTAAATTGTACGAATTGGCGTCCGGATCTGAGTAAGCGCTGGGGTGTCTTACAATATAAATTAACATACATGTATTAATACAAATGTATGTATCTATTATAATTATAATTATAATCTTACAGTTCATATTATGGCAAATATATTATAATTATAATAATGAATAATAATAAAGTTATAAATCAATAAACTCGAGAAAAAAAATTAACATACTTGAATAACTCATACTTCCTCACTTAATTTAGCTGATATTATAGTATTGTTATAATAATAGGCTCGCGTGATGTATGATTTTATTAATAATTAATAATGCATATTATATGTATGAGTATATATATTTATATAATAATATATATATATATATATATGTATGTAAAGATCTGTTAATTAATTGATATATATTATATTATTGATAATTAATATAATTAATAAGTTATTATAATATATTATAGCGTATTATAATAGTGTATAACTATAATGATCGATATACGTTAATTGTCTTATTGACGATTATATAGTACACGTATAACGACGTGTCTTCCTCTCATAATCAACGTGCGGACATAACTTGTCTCGAATTTCTTTGCTTTGGTATGATCCCTTTGCTGCACAGAGCTGTGCTCTTGTATTTCTGTAAATTTAACATTGTCAAATATCTGCATGCGGTAGTATGTATATAAGTGTATACCGATATTATCAATAATATCGTGCTACGTTATGATCGTCCTTACATAATATACATTATACGTCCTAGTATAATATTTTCGACTTTTCTAATTCATTTAATTTATTTATTTATTTATTATCTGTATAAAAATACAAAACGTATATTATATATGGGTAGACCGAGGCAATAATGTGATTCTGAGCTTCTAATTTATTATTCCGCATACCTATGCATATAATATAACAAACTAGTGTGATTTCGTCTGTTAAATATACATTAACATATATTTACAAGACCTTCACCAGCGGTTTAAATAAAATAAAATAAAATAATAAATAGGTAGTCATCTTCTTCATCCCACGCCAAATCTCTTTCATTCATATATTTTCATCTTTTCAATTTCTTTCTTTATTTCTATAATTTTCAACGAAATTCAATGATTTGATTATATCAGCGTGGGGTAAGAGATGGATAGAGAATATATATATACCTATACTAGTATATAGATATATAAATACAATTTGGCATGCTGATATACATATTATGTATATATATATATGTATTTAAGGTGAAAAAGATCCTCTTGCCTCGTGCTTATTTATTTATATAGGTATAGTATATAGGTATATCATATAAATACCTTGGTTCACTAGAATTTCGTGATATTGAAAAGAAACAAGAAAAAAATCAAATCAAAAAATGAAGAAAAAAAACCGTGATATATTGCAGGGTGCTTATAATAGTGCGGTGCGGCAATAATTTGCCCATTTAAATATACCCTGTGAATAATTATTTTATTTTTACTATCGTTATATATTAGATTTTTAACGAATCGAAGCTGTATCCAGCCACGCATTATGTTATAATGATAATAATAATAATAATAATAATAGTCATTAGTGCATATTATCGAAATGATTATATAGTATATATATATGTGTGTATGCAATATATAGAAAGTGAAAGAAGAGCGGTGACCGCAAGCCATGTTAGATATAAAGTTTTTAAATTTCAAAATTTCAATTCCTTTATGTATCAAATATAGAATTTTAGCTTCCAGAAATGAATCGTATCGTTTTCTTAATTTTTCTTTTTTTTTTTCTCTCTTCAATGAAAGTGATAGGAAAAAAAAAAAAAAACGAACGAACGAAGGAATCGTGCGTATTATACAAGCTACTCCGAATACTCTGATAATACTATTTTTTCGTTTCTTGTAGAAATTTTGTAGAAATTCTAAATAGTATAATCGTATTTGAAAAATCTCATCTTATCCCGCTTATTATACAATATTATATCATATTATTACAAAATTGATCAATGATTTTTGGCCATTTATAAATTTCTTAAAAAATTTCAAGAAATTATCAAAGCTCTTATAAAGCTTTAAGTAGCTGTTACTATTTTTCGATTTTTTTTTTCTTACTAGTATAGTATTAAATATATATATGTAATAATATATATATATATGAATATAGATATATAGAGAGTGTTACGAGAATAGAGAGATGTGATAGAGATGGTAAAATATATAGCATATTATGTATGTTTGTTTGTTTTTTGTTGTTCTTGTTTTTATGTATAGATAGCTGTATAATATAGGTATTTAAGTAATATTCTACAGACTCCAGGCACTGTGCTGTGTTTTATTTTTTTTACTCTTTTCTACTGCTTTTGCTTTTGCTTTTGCTTTTTTTTATTATTGCTTTTTGCCTTAGGCTAGCGACCAGCTAGTGATTCTGGTGGAGGGCTGCGATACTTTGCCCTAATGTGCAGATATGGAGCAGATGTGATACCGTTGCTGTGCGGCGGCGGTGTGCTTTCGCGACTAAGTACCCTCACCTGGCAGGGATCGTGCCTCGTCAAGAAATGCTCCAATGTATCCCAACCGCCGCCTACTCGGACCATCATGTGTCTTCCTTTCAGAAGCTGCGCCGATTAATAATATAATACCCAAAATTATTATCGGTGTATGAAATTAATACGCGTATACCTATGGTATAGTATAGGGGGAGGGAGGGGCAAAACGGGGTACTTAAGAAAATATCAAGTTTTCAGGTGAAATTTTTTTTTTTCTTTTGCGAGCGAAATGGGGTACCCTAATTACTTTTGGTACCCCATTTGCCCCCCCTGCCCCGTTTTGCCCCTCCCTCCCCTATATATTAGTTTTTTGCATTTAATTAACAAATTTCTGTTATATTCATACAGCATTTTCTAAAATAATTTAAATTAAACGATTATCATCACATACCCTTATGAAGACGTTACGTCCGGCGATGTGGTATCGTCCTTCACCTACTTTTCGAACTTTTAACTTAGAACACTTACTGGACGGACATTGACACAGTCTTTGGACGGCTTCGGCTGCTCGTCGCACCTGGAATAGTATTTTTCGCGTTAAATGGTTCGATACACAAGATCGTGCAGTTCGTCAATTTATTAAACAAAGGATTCATTCTGGATGATAGAGTAAGGATCAGGAACTTGCGAAACTTTCACTGATCACATTGAAACTGAAAATAATCTACAAACCTTTCGATCGAGTTCTGTAATCGGACCAGAATGTTCAGGTGGTTCAGCAGGGGTTGGTGAAGGCGAAATCGAAGGCGAAGGAACGTCGTCAGGATCCTCAGCACTTCCCCTGGACCAGTCGTCTTCTGTAGTATCACTAGGTACCCCATCGCTTCCTGTAGGTCCATTATCACTCACGGATCTTCTCATATCAGACGCGGGTGGTCCCGAGGTAGGATCCAGCCATCTAGCTGCCTTCGTAGCGACCTCCGAAGTCGAGCTAATATAATTAAGAAGAGGAACAGAAATGGTTGTTGATTATTGATTATTATTTATTAACTCGCTTTTTAATACCGCGTAATTCATACGACCCCATAATTGTAACGAGAACCAGCGCCCCGTGCAACACCCTGATATATACACTACATACATATACATGCAGGGGATCGAAAGCCCCTTTAATATCGTTAATGAAACCCGCAGCCCTCCTGCAACCTCTGGGTGATCATAGCGGATGGAAAGACAAAAAAAGAAGTAAAAAAAAAGAATAGAAAAAAAAACGAGCAGGTATAATGGCTAGTAATCTTTTAACTATTGCCTGCAGTCTGCAGAGGGTTTGTGTGGGTACCTGTATAAGTACTAGTGCGTATTTCCCTGTGGGGAGTAAATCTGTAAATAGCGTTACGTCCCTCGATCGCATGTATATAATATGGATGGTTGAAATTGTGGTGAAAATAAATTTTTCGAGTTCCGAATGTTGAAAATTTCGAATTGTTCTCTTGTGCTGCAATGTGCTCTTATTTTTTTTACCGATTTTATTTCCGCTGTACATCAGTGACGGGCTTCCTACTTACGGATCTAAACTACTGAACTGATGATTTATTATATATTTGCACACGCAGCTATGGGTGTAACGACCAACCAACCCTTGGCAACCGCGCCATAGCAACGCGCCCACCTAGAATTTCGCCCCTTTGATCCTTTCTTTACATCCCTTAACGCATAAATCAGGAGGGTAAAGAAACGGGATCCTGCTGGTCAGAGAAGTTTGTATATACCTAAAGCTTGGATATAAAAAGTTACGTGCAGAAATGGGACAATTTTTTAACGTTCTTTATAACATTTTCATCATTTTTTTGCTCATGCACTTTACCTGCTGTGTTTGATGATTTCGACCGGTGGTCTTGGGGATGTGGCTGGAGACGGTGACTGGAATTGCCAAGATACCAGACTGCTGTGAGATATACCACTGTCTGATAGACAGTGGAGGTCGCGTTCTTGTTCAGCTGCAATTTCTCGTTCTAGTTGAACAAGCCCGGGTGGTTCGAGGGAATAACGAGAAGCCAGTCTGGCGACTTCGAGGAGGCAAAGAACTACGTTCCGCGGTTGTCCGTGAAGAACTGTTACATGGATATATATATATACCTATGTATAAATATATACGAGATTTACAAGTATATAGATAGACAGGATGAGAGAAAAAAAAAAAGAAAAAGCTATAGACTGCATGAGATAAAAATGTTGTACTAAATTTCGTACCGAGATCGTCGCTTTCGAAAAGTAAATTTTCGTGTACTCCAAGACGGCGACAAAATTGTATAAAATTTTCCATATTGTCACGTGAAAAGAAACTCCGTCTTGCCGCATTATCCCAGCAACGTCCCCTTATCAATGGTAAAGGCTGTTGAAAAAATAAATAAAATGATGATGAATATTGAAGAGTTGGAAAGTGATCGTTAAGGGAATAATGTGTAATTGAACTTGAAAATAACGTGAATAAATTCTGCAGTATACCACTTTTCAAACTACTCGGATTTCACATCATAATTGGTCGGCATGATGCTGCTACTGCTGCGGTTATTCATACATAAGTTAACAAGTACCTATGGGTATTATATATTTTAAATAAAGAGTTAAAAACTCACCCCTTTTACTCTACCGGAATCGATGGCAGACCTCGCTTTTTCCTGAATAACTCTGGCCAGACGGCACACTACCACACCGTTGTCTAATGCATCGAAAAAGTTTTCCCCTGTGACATGGTCGACGTCTGAAAATGTGTAAAAAAAAAGAAAAAATGATCCCAGAGGTAAAGATTAGTTGAAATCCGCGGGGGATTTGCACCTGAATAAATTAATCAATGACAATTTTTCATCTATACATACCTATGGAAAAATGAAAAACAATTACTTATGCATGTAAGGAACGAGATGATCTAAAATCGGCATGTTTGCTGAGACTTTTTATCATCGCAACGGTGCAGCGGGCGTGGGTGTGAGCTATGCTGCAGCTATTAATTAACGAAGATGACGCGACCGAAGGAAGCTGGTAGGAGGCGGTATAATAATTATAAGTGAATAGTATAATTAGTTAGATTATAATTAATGGTAAAACAAACGCAAACGTGAAGGAGACGGAGACGGAGGGTGCCGAGGTGTTTTCTGATGCGTATATAGGTACGCGCGATTCCACTGGCTTTGAGGTGGAAAATTTCTAATCGATTTTTCCCCAGCTGAATTAATTCACTGCGTAGGATTGGCGATTCTTCGTTTTTTTCTTTTTTTTACATCTAAGGAATATGAGAGACGCACATATGCATTTATATTGGCGTTTTTAACTTGAGGAAGACGAATAACTTTGCCATTAAGACACAGGCTTTTCTGAGGTAACATACATGTACCTGGTTACATCATTTTTCGTTTTTTTTCTATTTCTGTCCAAAGTCACGCGCGATTAAACTTATACACGTGCATGTTATACCCGGACGTAATTATGGGTGACCATTGACTGGAATAAAGACATTACGAAACTTAAACTCAAGGATTTCACACTCTGATTTCATACATCATCATGTATAATATCATTCCGTACAGCCATAAAGTAGGTACTCATTCGTCCTGATCCTTGCTGCAGTATTGAACGGGGCAACTCTAGATGCTGCCGACTCGAACAAAATCGCAAAATAATTCATACTATGGAAATGAAGCTTTGGAATTTAAAAAAGCTACGCAAATCTGTTCAAATTAGATTTAGAAATGGGCCAAAAAAGTTTGAATATAAATCAATAAATATCTGTGATGCACAAGGTGCAGTTTCGCATATTGAGACTTTGAGAAGCTCCTTGTGTTACAAATTTCAAGTTCATTAGTTCAAACTTTTCTGGGATATAATTTGAAGAGATTCACATAGCTTTTTTGAACCACTTCTTATAATATGAGTGAAGAATTCCAATCGATTCGATTATACCTATACCCTTCAGTGTAGAAGAATTATAGATTAGGTCTAGACGTGCTAATTATTTCTGGAAGGTAGGGAGTTAATCATATATCGCATCGTACGTGCCGAAGTAGAATTGCATATATGCAAGCATATGATAAAACACTGGTCCAAGAGCTTTAAAGTCTAGAGTCTACAGGCTTGAGTCTAAAGTCAAGAGTCTAGGTCTCTTGGGACACGGTGCGCAGTGGTGCAGCGAGTGAGTGCAGCAAGCAAGTCGTGCATATGAGTCGTGACTCGATCTTTCAACAAAGGGAAACCCCCGACCCCGCCCAATCTTATGCACACATGTATCATGCACGTTCACTGTATGTGTAATGTGTATAAATATATAGAGAGAGAGAGAGAGAGAGAGATGCACACATACAACTATAATCCACGTAAAATGTAAAACCGTGATTTCATAGGTATAATACATATCTACATATACGCAAAGGCATGATACAGTTTTACGAGAGATCTATGCCTCCGGCTTGTGATCAGGAGCTTCGGAACAACGGGGTGACGGGTTTAGGATCTCGGTCACCCGGAACAAACGCCTCTATAAAAGTCACGTTTAGATATATACATATATTATTCATATCTATGTAGTAGCTAGATTAATATGTACATATAGTGATGTAACAATACCTATATACTTTTAAACCCATGTAGACAATCATAATACATATCATATTACGTTGTTACGCGTGTTATGTTATGTTAATGGTCAGAGACTCTGGTGGAAATGTCTACTCCTGAAAATTTTCAGGGAATTTTGACTATTTCATAGTTTTTTAAAAAAAAAGTCTTCTATTCGTTTCAGAGTTTTTCGAATCTTTTAAGTAGACCTCGGGATTTTTAGAATCCGAAACTTTAACCCGTCGATTACCTCGAGTGATTAAATTTTCCAAATTCCATAAAGATGCATTGTTAAAAATCCTGAAACAATGAATTCCAAAATTTGATAGAATTTTGATAAAATTTGACGATCTTGATCTCATCCCGAACGAAAATCAATACTTCTGGATATTTTGATCAAAGTTCTCCCTTAAAATAAAGTAAGGATCGAATTCTGACGAAAAATTATATATCTAGTCTGATTCGCGATGTGAAAATGATAGTAACACTATATTCCACTAAGAATATTATGATCATGTTCACGGACGGCCGATCGCCACGGTCTATTATTCAATAAGCCCAATTTCTCGAATTCTACGTGTTTATAAGATGCGTGTCAACGGTAGATCGAAGAGTTTCAGAAATCGTTTCACATCTCAGTCACGGGAATAGATATGAACAAGATGATCGACGAGATGTACGTAGGTATACCTATTCCTATATACCTGTACCTATGCCTATACCATTATCGAAAATAATCTAAACCGCTAATACAGTTTATACACGACGATGGTGCGTGACATGACGCAGTGGGCCGGTTCAGGACTTCCACAATTCCTGGGGGAGAACAGCTATACACTTCCGGTGAGTCAACCAGCAACGGTGGTGCACCCGTGTGCAGCAGCCACAGAAGTCCACCGATCGATATACGTCCTTAATTCCATTTATATGACATTTTATTTCATTTTATTTCACTATCCTACTTCTATTCTATCTATATGTAAAAATGAAATGAAAATAGAAAAATATGAAATGACATACCTATATCATAGAGGGATAATCGTTGGATTTAGATAGTATTTAATTCCTAACAATTTCTTTGCCGCAAAAAAGGAAAAAAAAAAGACAAAAACCCATTTCAAACAAATCGTCATAAATTAGGTGATAATTCTTGCGTCCGTCGCGACGTATGTATAAATACATGTGGATAGCCGCAGCGAACGTGGTGACCGGATATCACTCAGTTGGTACATAATTCAATAATTACATAATTCGTCCTCGCCCGGTTAGCATCCGGGCTTTAAAACGGATCCAGCGTGTAGAAGAAGCAAGACCATCTATTAAAATGATGGTCAAGAGTAGGTATATACATGTATATAATATACAAATTGATCGCTGGTTCATTTTATTTTATTTATTTTCATCCAGCTCGTACAACCTTCCTTAGTATCCTTTCCTCTTCTTCCTCTTCGATGGTATAAAGAAGTCAATCTTGCGTGACGTATTCCGCGATTCCAATTATCCCGACAAGGCACCCTTCGGGGTTCCGAAAAACATGTATACATATGTGGATATAGAACGATATTGGCATCGTTATAAGTACATGCAGGGAGATCCTGAAGCGTAACAGGGTCCTTGGCTCGACAAGGACAATCGCGAAACAAGGACCCCGACGTTTTCGACCCTTTGATCATCATACACGCAAACTTCTAGCTACTATATACATAGAAATTAATAAATTTGCATATATATATATGTATGTATGTACTACGTAGTATATAGGTACATACACATATATGTACGTATATAAACCGATATTTATATTTATGCACTACCTCAGTGCGTATTCTAGCCATATTTGGAAACTGGCGTGAGGACGAAAGGCGGTCATACGCGTACTCGCAGCTTCTGACCCCGAGAAAACCAGAACAGATACATACCTATATACCTATATCATCACCTATATACCTATCCGCACAACGCACCTTTTCACGGGTCCAAACGTCTGTATATACGCAGACGGCCTCGATCCGATAAATATTTCATGTAAGGTACTTTATAACGTGATCGATATTTCATTTCGAATCCGAGACGAGTGTGTGTGTGTACACAAAATTGATTTCTTCTTTTTCTTTTATAAACCGATTTTCCCTACAAGCGGAATTCTTATAAGATTCTTTCACGCAAGGCCTCGTCTTATATTCTAAAAGAAGAACCGATCGTCATTGAAAATTCCAACTTCAGATAACTCGCGTATTGTTACGAGATGCACCATACATTAAGTGCAAGATTTTTCACTTTCGATTATTAACATCGGTATATATCATATGTAAAGCGCATTCAACGCCAATTAGACACGACTCTTATACACATATCATTATCTGCGACTACTGCAAGAAGGGGTATTATTTCGTGTGTCTAAAAGCTCCGATGATTCTAAGACTCATTCATCGCTTTAGGAATATGGGATTAAGCCATGCACATATATGCATATTATAATCGAGTCGGAGTCACCCCTCACATTGTCTATGATCACGCGTGCATATTTCAACGTTGAGTCTCAGCTCCGTTGCGTAAAATACTTGTGACATAATAATGTACGTATGTACATACGAGTCGTATGTATAAAACGTGAGATTTATATGCTATACATATGATAATGGACGTGTGTACTTGTGTGAGAAGTAGTAGGTATAAGAGCTAAACCAGCGGTAAGTTTTGATCGTGGAAAAGGTTCAACCTATAGACTGGGAGTTGAAATCAGGTCACCAGGAAACTGATGAACGATTTTTACTCAGCTCGACTGTTATAGTACAGACTATAGTACGAACTATAAAGTAAAACTCGTGTCACGTTATATGGGTATCCTAGAACTCGGGGAAATCGGTCAGGGGTCGAGCGCGTGTCTAGTTACAAATCCTATAATTTGATGAACGACGCGTTTTACCCTCCGGAACTTATAGACGCTGACCTCGTCAACGCCGCGGGGCTTTATATCTCCCTTTCTCTCCTGCATCTCTCCTCATATACCTATACGTGTATAACTATACATGTATGTAAAACGTGGATAAAACTACTCCATACTGCTTTATAGTTTGATAAAATGAAAGCTGCTGATCCTCCTCCTCCTCCTCCTCCTCATCCTCATCCTCATCCTCATCCTCCTTTTCCTCTTAGTCTCGTAACTTTACAAAGCCCAGCAAACTCCTTTTGTCCTCTCATAGCCGAGGGTTCTATCGGACGATATAAAAGCCCGGTCTTCTTTCATACACACATATAGGTACCCATACGATATGCATATGCACGGGAGTTTTATGGATGCACTACACATGCTTGGTTCCATTGATGACGATCGTCGTTTTGTTGATTGTATATTATTATAATTTCCGTCTGCATCACGTTTTACAATTAGATTTAGTTGCAGTATTTTATAATTAAGGACGATCACAAGCACGGCGGAGTTGACGAGTAGCGAAATGGTCGTTTTTACGTTTTTCCTATAATTTATTAACACTTCTTTCCTCATCAGAAATAATTAGGTACACGAAAACCTACGTCGCGTGTTAATTAATACCTGTAAACCTAAACGTGAAGTAAAGTCTGAATCTAAAAATTTGTGAATCTTGAATTCGAGACTCTTTACACACATCTGTCTACTGTGTACACTTATCCATCATCACAATCAGCATTTATGTATATATGTACCGTCTTCAATGGGAGGCTAAACAAGCAGCTATACTAACGTTTGGCTGAACACACCCACGTTCATATTTCCGCCAGATATAAACGGCTGCAGATTTGGCCAAACAATTCGCACACTTCGAATTTTATGTAGGTATCAACGTAAGCTTTGCTCGTTGTTAGGATAATTGGAGAAAAAAAAATTTGGTAAAATTCTGTAAATTGTTACACAATTATTAATTACCTATCTGGTATAAAAATGCAATTAATTTCAATTATATATTGTGTATATATAAGCACCTTGGAATTTGATACTTACATCTCCTGCAGTCTGCAGGTATTGAAAGAAAAAGCGGTTTATCTTCAAGGATTTATACAACCTGTACTGCACTGGCTACCAAAAGGTTTTATGTGAAACCAGCCCAAGGGCCTCATTGCTCTAAACTCTAATTACAGTGCAGTGAGCTCACGCGACTAACGTTGAATGGCAAAGTCGTGTCATATAAATAACGACGAATCAGTCCCTATATAAGTGATGTTCGTAATACATACGCAGTGATAATAAGACCCCGTGTATACACATGCGTACATATACCTCTAGAACGTACTTTAGCTAGGACACTATGATTACATGTATGTATGGACAAATTTTCAAACACACTGTGCAGAAGGGAATTGACGATATCGTAGATCCTCTGATACTGGAACGATGAATGACACTACTTCGACCCGTCAATGAATAAATATTAAATATACACAAACACGTTCGTGTGACAGACCAAAATGTCTCGTTTACTTGTAGTACACTAGAATTGACTAGTAGCTGTCACGGATTGATTCGTCACACAATATATGGTCGAACATATTTGCAAGCCAGAATTTATGATTGATGATCGCAGGAAGATATGAATCTTATGATTCTGTTACACATTCTGGAGTAAAGTAGGCATCGAGCGATTTTCTCGATTTCTAAAAGCGTGTGCAGGAAAAAGAACATCCACTTACTGATCGTCTTGTTGATCCAGTCCGCGAGATCCTCCTGAAGTGGAATGAGCTGTCTGCTTTGTACATAGTGGAGTCTTTCGTGGTAAATATCAGCGAATTCTTCCTCTTCAGCGGATGGTCTGGGCACGTCAGCTCGGTTAAAAAGTGGCGTTGAAGTTGGTCCCCAGCTACTACGATATCGAGTATGCTGGGACGACGGGAATCGGTTGGCACAAGACATTATTGATCAATTTTAAACCGTCTTTGATACGTCAAGCGTCGTTGAACGACGAGACGACGGTCGTCGTTGATGATTGTGAGTCGCTTTGCTCCGAGAGGGGCGACTTCGGTTTATAATCTGAATAGAAAATTGAGGAAATAGAGATTAATTCGATGATTAAAAACCGCAGAAAAATCGGATAGGGAATTCCGTCTCTTCCCTCGTTACAAAATAAAACTGCATTATGTGTACCTAGACTTAAAAGATCGAAGCAATTGATGCTGTGGCGCCCAAACTTTGCAAGGGAATAATGGTACCTTTAAGGTGCATTACCAATCAGTGGAAAAGAAATGATCGCGAGCTCCACCGATCGATTACTGAGGAGCGTAAATATACCAGCGACGTTAAAAAGGCGGATAACACTTGCGAGTATTATAAGTTCTGATCTGTAGAGCGGGGATTGAACGATGGGTATACATATGTACCGTGTAAGATTGTGTGTATTATATAGGTTTGTGTGTTATAACATCGTGTAGGTATAATAAATAATGAAATAAAAAATGTATGATAAGTTGGGATCGGATGTAAGTGATCGTTGGGGTACGATGCCTTGCGTGTGACATTATCGCCTGTTCGAAGAGACATGCATTAATCTAGATTTGCGTTAAACTGAGTGTAGAATTGCGGTCACGCAGGATGCAAATGCGGTGTATTAGTGTATAGCATGGAGAAATAAATAAATTATTTTTCATGCTATAGGCGTAAGTCAATCGTATATATCTTTTCACTCTTCGAATGATGGATATACCTATATGTATCTGCGGGGGGGGAAAGGCGTTTGGTGTTACGGATGCTGGATGATCGGAATTAAAATCGATGAAACAAAGCTGAGAGGCCCACGCTTGACCTTCGACACCGATCCTCATGTTATTGTAAAACTGTATACTGACCGCCAGCTGTATACGTAACACGCACGCATAACTTCTAGATGTACTACACAAGTAACGCAATATCCCACGCACGAACGAGGGGAAAACATGCGCGACTATACTAGCCGCGACACTTGACAGCTAGTGAACTTTAGAATTATTATAGTACGAGTGTTTGCATGGGCGACTCCGTTTCGAGCCAGGAAACAACCTCAATATATTTGACGATATACGGTGAAGGGGAAAAAAAAAAATCAGATCTCTCACGATTGACGATAAGAAAAGAATGACCCTTTCAGGACCGGTGATGGACATTCGCTTGAGACGATTTTCGAATTTTCAGAAACGTTGAAATTGAGATTCATCTTTTGATCGTTAAGAAAAAAATACCGTTCCTGCCAAGTCTTCTGCCTCCTTTCTGAGATCGAAACAGAAAATGATGATCGTATTACGATGACGAGCGAGGAGTACCCGGAAGAGTTGGTATATTGTGTGATGTTATCATTGATGATCATCCCTGTATAGAATTATGGTCAGTACGATAATCCCACATATGGTATAGCTGTGTTTATAATCGTGGCGTTGTATAGCTGTTCAGGAAACAGTGTATGTTACGAAGTCTGTGCGGTTCTCCTTGGGGCAAGATTTGGAGAGCCATATCTGGACTGTAAAGTTACTTCCAAATCGGGTCTTACGGTTTCTTTTCTAGTTGCTTTGGTTCTATACCTACCTACCTATCTACTGACTGAGAGAGTTGATCATCGTCTGAAGAGATCGCAGCAAACGACCCATTACAATTATCAGAGGAGTCTCTTTAGATATGCAGTATACGATCAGAATTGAGAATGTGTATAAATCGTTTCGAAAATTGGATGAAAAAAAGAAACGTAAAGACCAGAAAGAATAAAATACGACAAATCATACTCTGACCGAGTAGAGGGAATCGATCCGTAAGACACCTGCGATTCAAATTTTCACGGTGATTGAATTGCAGGGAATAGAAGAATCGAGACAATCGGAGCGTAACGCGAGCATTGAGAGTGAATTACAAATGTTGGAATATTTTATTTATCAATGAACAGCTGCATGCAGTATCTAATTAAGTATTATTCAACATTGATAGATAGGTAATTGAACCATTGAAGTATATACGGCTAAATCGGATATTTATTCCTCTCACTTAGCTCTGCGCGTGAGAATTATTAATTCTCCTGATGTTTATTTCATATTAATTATAGTAATTTAGGCGTACGAATATTTATCGTGACGAGAATCGCCTACGCGATGACTTTTTCACCTTCAAGTTTATTCGACATACACGTGAATTCTCTACGATAAGGTATAGTATGGAAATGTTGGTGTTATGTCATTGCTATTAAAACATATACCTATAGATATAACGTTTCTCGATTACAAGATACGGAATATTTCGCCGTCAATTCGCCCACCTACGTCGTACCTGTATACATACGAATCTAAATTAACATAAAATCAGGTATAGATAAATGAGCACGCAAAATCCCCTTTGGAAATACGGGATGTACGGATCGAATAACAATAAAACGCAATTCGCAAAGAGGAGGACGGAATCCTGCGAATAATAATTCACACGTTGGCGGTAGGTACTGACTTGCGTATATCACGTATACGCGGTACTCGACGTCACTCGAAAACAAAACCAATATGTTACAATTAATTTCAGACAGATGTGAATGCCTCGAAGTTATCAAAGATGTATAAAAATGTGAAAAATTCTCAACAAGAAGCCGCATTGCTGTTATTGTTATTCCAGATCGAATCCCACGCCATCATCGATATATATGTACCGATAAAATATTCCTATCGGCTTGATCTAAATCCCAAATTTTCTGACATACCGTGAACTGAATCGGTAACGAGTAAACAAACACAGGAATAAATGCACATACGTGCCGATTGCGCGAGTGAGAAGATCTTACATGTTGTATGGAAATTGGCGATGAGCGTCTAGCTGTATACCGCAATTGAATACGGTATATTTGTGTCTGCTGTTGGAATGGTAATTGCTACATAAGACTTGTACATAATAGTATTACAAGTGAATTTACTCAAAAAGAAGGATTAAGAATAAACGGTGAGCCGATAACGCGTGCCAATTCTGTCAACCATGCGTTGATAAACGGTGCAACTATAGCAATTAAAAAGGAAGGGGAAATACGGAGAGAGAAAGAAAGAAAAAAAAGTTCATACACGAATGGGGTCGATCAGCGAATATTAAACATCGATATGTTGATGGGGAATAGACGATGATGGCTTATGTCACGCAGGTAATTAATTGCGTGATCGATCTGCCTCTGCAAATTGCGTTGGCGAAATAATGTCAAGATTACGTAGAGATTTTTGCCGGCTTTAAACGCAGATGACCGAAGTCCTATATATATGTATATACCTAATACCTAATACAACTAGATTTTATACGATTCTATACGCGCGTAGCTACAGATCAGATCGTGGGTGTCGTTCTATTATGCATCGACGCCTAGCGTCGCGTTGCCGCGGTAGTAAATACGCGCCGTTTACTGCATGGGTGTAGGTATAAACTTTCAATGAAATCTAGTAGTATCTATTCGTCTATCTATTCACCGCTTAGATCTACACTACGAGTACGTAATCGCAGGTGTGCGCGGACGTAAGCTCGAAAATTTCGACTCCTCCAAAATTTTATGGAATAAATTGATCAATACTTACCCAAAATAATTCTGTTATTATAGGTCCTTGATTATAACATGTTTTTTACTGTTTTTGCGTAAAATTTCAAACTTTGCGGCGTTCATAATCACGTCTAATGCGTTAGATCTGAAATAAAACCAGAGAACCGTGCGGTGGGTTAGACTAAGACTAAATGAAATTAATCTCTATGACAAGATCCGTTTTACGTTAATAGTCTCTGGTATTATTGTCACGGACGATTAACCCGGCCGAAAGTGTGAAGGGGAGATACGTATAGATTAGTAACAGTTTTCGCAAAATGAACTACGCTTCAGGTAGCACCTTAGAAGATTTCATTCGTTAAATTTCATTGATTACGCAACGTACTGCGGTAATATAGTACAGGCGTTTGTAACAGATACTATTTCTCTTTTATATTTGCATAGAAATAGAAATGAACTATCATCCGGCAGGAAGTAACGCGTATACCACGTGTGACAAATCAGTTTTTTTTCTCTTCGTCCCTGCAGTTATAAGTACATACGTATACCCTAAACAATAAAAGAAAAATGAAAGAAATTGCGTAAGAAAATCCTTCGCACATATATACCCAAGTACCTATATGTATAATATTCGCTGTCTTGTTTGCGAGTGAAAATAAGCTGTTCGTTAACCTTTACGAGACAGTGATACGGCTAGTTTATCCAATTAGGAACAATGAGCCTCGGAGCAAAAGAACGAAAGACTTGAGTTGTGTCGAACAAGTGGCCAGTTTGCTCGACACTCTCCATCGTTCATTTTCATCACATTTTTTTTTTTAGAATAAATTTATTCTAATAAATAAAATTGATGCATACATACGGTATTACATGCGTATACTGTACTGCGTCTAACACATTGATTCAGAAACTGACCTGCTCGTATACTAAACTAACTAAGCAATAAGAATGATGCCTTCAAGATCCAAGTTCTGCAGTATCAATTACGAACTATGTTTTTTATCCAACAAATTGTTAAAAAGATTGAATCTGAAACGGGTTTTATTGCTCGTTGTTATACATTCTGCACTCTGTACGGAGATATATCTTATTTGCGATCACGTGTGTGAGGCTGCAGGAGCTACAGCTGCAAGTATTTAGCTCCATATGAAAAGAGTGGTGATATTAATTAGCGTCACTGATCCATTCGTTTAGTTGATGCTAATGAGAGCATTAATCCCTTGAGAAACATTTGTATCTTGTATGTGTGTTTGGGTATATGGAAGAAAGAGTAATTTGTCAATTCTCTGTCTTGTGACAGTAGTCGAGTGACCTAAAATTAGGGATTTTAAAAACGAACCATTTGACAATGTGCAGTAGCGACCTGCAGAAGACTCCCTAATCCCCTCAAGTTTATAAATAAGAACTACAACGCTTTTCAGTTTTTAGTTTGTGTAGTAGTAGCAAGCTCACTGCCGATGCAGCTATTTAGTCAGGTGGCCCCCCAAAGTTCCTTTTATTTTATAGCCTCGTATACCTACTCGTTGCAGATATAGGTACCATGTACTGCCTTTCCCTACATACAGCAGGAGTAACTCGAGGACAACTCCACATGTAGACGGCTGGTGCATGGCCTAGGACAGGAACATGAAACCAGATCCCTTCAAGGGCCATGCCGTCGTGTACATACGCCAGAAAGGAACTTGAGGAAACCAATGCACGTCCCTAAAGGCCACGTGGTAATTCAGTACATTGTGCAGTATAGAGAAAAAAAAAGAAAGAAAGAAAAAAATTAACCTGATTCCACACTCAAGATTCTATAAGACATTACCAATCACCAAGAGCAATTATTTACACGTAAAGTTTATAGTTCACACGATCTACGGCGTATCATCATACTTTCGTGTATTCTTATCTGAGATTGAATCCAGTGTCTAGATACACACACACACATACTTACGCCTAATAAATAAAAGAAAGACACATGCTATACTGTGAAAGGAAAATGAGAAATGACCGAAATACAGAAAAAAATCTAGGTCTTCGAACAGAGACTAGTGAGTGAACCAATTAAGTTGCAGAAACAGAGCGTAAGACAGAAGCACCTAGTGCTATACTGCGATTATGAGAATTAACATTTTTAATTTACTTTTATAATACCCTAATAAGCCCGGATTATAACGTAACTTTTTAATACCTTTTTACACGTGCTTCACACGTTTCATGATCGTAATGCTTATCGATGAGTGTTCAATATCTTCAACTGCACTGTTACGATTATTATTATTTTATTTTTTATATATTTGTTTGTTTGCGATAAAAATGAAAATTCTCTCAAAACTGTAAATTAGTTGTAGGTATAATATTATAGGATGTTGAATAAATGAGAATTTGTTTCTATATTCGATGCGCGTATATAAGGAAAATGCGAAACTGCATCATGGATCAGCAGCGTACGGTAGTACGAAATGCAATAATATGTAAAGAAATTAGAGTTGAACGACGCGTGGAACTACCTTCTACAGAGTAAAGACTACTCCAGCACCGTTAGCTTCATATAATAATTGTAAACTATTAATAAGACCTTTTTGGAGCGTGACTGAGGCGGCTAGCTAACGTAAGGTAGTAAGCGCTTTAGCAAACTGTGTGCAAACTCGGGTCTGCAGGCCTTTACCTCGCAGGAGGTGCATAGCAAGACACGGGTAACAGTCAACGAAGCCATCACAAGCTCTACTAATATGTATAAGTATATGTGAACATTACATGTATCTATATCTATTAGGAGAGAAACAGAAAGAGGAAAGGACAACGAAGAGATGAATCTTGGCATCATTTCAAAAATAATTAACTGATGCAGTTGCAGTTGGAGTTGCAGTTGCATACTACATATGTGTGCAAAACTCTGGGCTTTTTTATTTTTAAAGTCTTTTTATTTCTCATTTTTTCTTAATCAAAGAGTGTTCCATATTGGAACACTTCAAAAGGTTTGAATTCCTAACTGCGATACTCAAAACGTAAGTTTTCTAATTTTAACTACTTTTCCGCACCTTTAAGGAAATAACTAACGAGGTACTTAGACGAGTGCTCGCCCAACTCCGTACGAGTATGTACTTAAAGAAAGTTTAAAATTGATTGAACCATTAAACGTTTTAAAGCTCTCTGCACACCAGTTTAAAAAAAAATTTACTTCGGAGGAAGAACGAGTCTCGAATGAGCGGTTTTTTATTGAAAATATACGTTGGATAGTGTTAGTGGGTGTCCATGTGATACACAATACCTACTCATATCTTACGCTGGAAGTTAAGGTCTTATCTATTGTTATCAGTGTCGTGAGAGACTCCGACTTGAAAGGCGATTTTTTTAAGGTATGACAATGCCGATGATAATGACTTTGTAGACAATTCGGGATTGATACATACGTGTACAGATATGCAGATTTTCGCAATGCATGTTACTCAACTTATATCTCGTCTTTACAAATGCAAACTAGTCCGACTCTCCATAGACGCGTATGACGCTATGTAACATACATCGGTGTTATCGCCTCGATTTTTATTCTCGTTAATGCAGCATCGAATTATGTTGTCAATTCGACACAAATCGCGCATACAATCATGCGGTTGAGTCACTCCATCGTGAAATGGAAACTGAATTGAATCGTCGACGTGATGTTTCGCGCTAAATACCTGCCCGATAATTATCAGCAAACGTCGATGGTTTTATAATGATATTTCGTCTCTGAAGCCGATACATAGGTACATATATCAGCGAATTATTCGGGTCAGTTGATTCATAGGATTTGTAAAAAGTTAGCATCATAGTTGAGAAAAAAAAAAAGTGGAGAAACAATTAAATGAATCCTTTACATGGAAATGTACAAGCCGATACGGAGCTTATACCTTCTTTACCTGTACGACGTGCGGTCATATACGCTGCACACATGATATGTCCTAGTGTATAGCTGTATTCGCATACCGATATGCGATATATAAGCACGCTATATGAATCCCAGAGAGAAAGAGAGAAATAAAAGATGAGGCCGTCGTCCGACGCCTTAGAAATTCTTTAATGACTTTATGCCACGGCTTGAAAAGCAAGAAGTCCGTTTAAGTACGGACGCAATACAAGCGGGTAGGTACATACGTGCCTTAAGAGTTGTTCAATGATTCGCCATCGTAATTATTTCGATGAAAATAATAAAATATGATAAATTATATTCACACCTGGATCGAAACCTGCAGCGCGAAGAACTTCATCTAGTCTAAAATTCAAAGACAGATGGTTACCGGAGCAAACTTTACGGAATATATAGCATAGTCATATACGCATGCATGAGGCAAAAGGGGGCGCGAAACATCTGTCCGTAGGTGCGGGGACCCTCAGTTTTAAAATATAATTTAATCGATTAAATTAATCACGCAGTGATGAATGACGATTAAAAATAATAAAAACTGGTCCATGATCTTGTCTCACGCGGTTACGCTGGTAACAAACGTGGATTGCCGAGTAGAACGATAAACGATCGTGTGAAAGGGTATACCCAGTCGTTTCGAATACATACATATAGCCACAAGAATAGCGTGCGAGAGAAATGATTTTTATATTTTATCAGGTGATTATATTGCGGGTATTATACCCGAATCTTAATCATACTTTTAATGATTGAAAGATTTATCTTAAAAATAAAATAATAAAATAATAAAATAATCGATAGGTACGTTTATAATTTATTATTGATAAAACGCGATAATATGCAATTCTTATATAATAATTATACATCCTATACCTGGAGGGGCACGTGGCTTTTGGATATCTTGACAGGTGATTTGTACACACCCACGTTTTAGACATATAATAAAAATGTATATGTTGAAACCCGAAAACTTCTGCGTTCTCAATAATTATTTCAATAATTTTTCGATTCGAAAAGTGCATCTGAATAAAAATTTCTTCAGTCTATTCCTATCGATGTGCAAAGTGAAATCAAATCGGGATGAAAAATCGCGGTCGTCTATAAGATCGTCGATTAATGTTAATCAAGATTCAATTCGATGAAAAGGTAATTGAAAGAGAATAATAAAAACTTTCCTCCGAATTGAAATTTCTCAATGAACATACAAGGTATATAGGTACATTTAACTATTGATCACCTACCGATCATCAAAGTGTAATAAAATCGACGTGTTTATCTTGACGAATCTCCGTGGTCCTGGATCGTGGGAGTTCCTGCGTTCGTTGACAGTTCTCCAAGTCGGGATTTCCCAGAGTAAGTATGAGGATAGTGCAGTACGACCAGCCGTGAAGATGAGTTTTAATTACACCCGGAGCACCGCGACACCCGGATTCAAGAGATGAAGAGAGAGAGAGGGGAAACACAAGATCTGAAATAGAGAGAGGAGAAGGAGGTTTCTTTCCCTCCTCGTTTTTTTTTTTTTTTTTTTTCTTCTTATCAAACAAACAACAACAAAAAAACAACAACAAAATCGAGAAGAAACAGAGGCCAGAACTCCAGGAGGTGAGCCAGAGCCGGAGGGCGACCGCGTTAAGACTGAGGGACACTGCGCCTCCACGGATCTCGTGAGCCGGTCTCTGGCTCGGTACTTAGTCGGCAGACACCACGTGCACGCGGTCTTTGCTGCGCTGTGCCCATCCCCGCTTTAGTCCCCTGGTTCCCCTTGTTCCTCTGCGTCCCTTTTTCTTCTCTTTCTCTTTATTTTTCTCTTTTTGTTTCACCGTTTCTTTCTCTCTTTATATCATTCCTCCCTCTCCCTCTCTCTCTTTCTCTCTCTCTCTGTATGGCGTCTCCCTTCACAGCGCGTTCGTTTATCGCCCTTATTCGTATACGCGCCCCAAGCCCGCAACAGCATGGGAGGCAATGTCCCCGTCCGCACGTACCCCTGATCAATACTCCGCGGCAACCCGCCCCCATAATTTCGCTACGAAAACCACCCCCAGACTCGTAACTCCGTGGACCACTGGCTTCTTCTTAAAGCTGCGCATGTGGCTACTAATCGTCAAATTTCAACTAATAATTTCATTATTTTCGAAATGAAATTTTACACGCAATTCGTATTGTTTGATACGAATTGTTGGCCATTTGATAACTGGATATGAATAGCTGTAGCGATTCAATTAACTCGGAATAATGTTTCATTGGAGAAAGTGCAGCGCGCAGGTCTTCGAATGATTATACAGTTTCGAAGAATACGTGCTAAAATAGGCATTTTATTTTTCAAATAACCGCAGAACGACCAGTCACTATATTTTCTTAGAATTAAATATAGTGGCTAAATCCGTTACCTGAAGCTACGCTGTTGTACAAATTGAATTTAAAAAATCCTCGGTATACTAGACACTAGACGCAGTCTTTAGCTAAGTGATTGGCAATTGAAACAACAGGACATAATATATCAGTCAATTCATTTGTGTTTGAATAACAAAAACAAAATCACATGCTATATTATATTATATTGTCTTTATCAACCGGTTGCAATCAGATATAACATCGTGTTATACTATATATAACACGATTAGAGATTCCGATCGAGTTGATAAGCGATAATGAATTTTTTTTTCTGCGATTAAAAACTGCATTCATCAAGTACCTATGTATTTACGATACTTATAAAAGATCGAGAACATGGTCATATACGTACTTGTACCCAGGTCTGCATGTATTACGTCCAGTTACAGAGTTGTGTGGTTTAAAAGAAAAAGAAAAAGAAAAAAAAAGAAAAGAAAAGAAGAAAAAAAAACTTGCCTTTGACATCATTATCTGCAGCTATAGCCCACAATTGCGACGTTTTATGATGTAACCATCCATAAACTAGTCGCGGATCTACATTCTAGTAAAAATACTCACCTGATCTGTGCCGAGATTTCGTCGATACGGTTAGAATGATGGTTTAAGATCTGTTGTCAGTATGTAGTTACGCGTATACAACGAAATTTCTTCTTGTTGAGAAGAAGACAAAAAAAAAAACAGAAACAAAAAAAACTTAACATTATCATATGTTCTATACAGTTATTGAGGTGAGTATTATTATAATAGTTCTGTGAACACGGTAATCTTCTTAAAGACACGTTATATTATTTAACGTCTCTGAAGAGATGTGCGGATGAACAAATCATTGCAAATCTTCAATTTTTTCTTTTCTTTTTTTTTTCATTTTCATTTGCAGAAATATGCGGATGGCTTAAAACGGAGGCTAAAAAATATCCATAATAATACGCAACAATTTCTATTTATCTTTCATCTACATATATATACGCGTGCAGGAAAATCACGTAAGAAACACTGAAGCGTTCATCAGTTAAGAAGAACGTAAGATCTTTGCATAATGTGTATGAGAAACAGTCAGAGTATTTGTTTTTTCATCGTGAAAGATAGGTATGGGTACCTATCTAGCAGGAAAAAAATATTAACTGTCGCAAGCTGCAGCAAGGGAATGACGGAGCTACTGATATTATATTCTTTGTTTGCTAATTTCATTATATGGTAAATAGTGCAGCGTTTGCACATGTGGAGTTTTCTGTTCTTCCTTTACGTAATATATTGTAATCGAGGCCGAATGTATGTTACATGCATACGTATATGTGTACACGTTATAGGTGTATCGCGAATCTAAATAATCATCCTCATAATTACATGCATAACTGAATCTGCAATTTTTACATGAAAAATAAACATACGCTGAACAAAAATGTACAACAATGAGGGAATTCCGGTTTAGTTCTTATACCGTGTAGCAGAAAATTAATGACTATTTACATCGTCGATATTTTTTGGTTTATTCTATTCTACGCCAATTCCAATGGTAGAGGAATAGCAGATTTATGATTTCCAGATATTCTTATAAGTAATATTACAGAAGAGATTTATTTTCTGGAGAAGTCGCGCAGGATGATCCAAGCACGGTACCAGGAACCACCGAGTGCCTGGCGTGTCTTGGCCCTTAATTTACTACCTGGTTTTGTCCTAAGCTCCACCGCATCAGAGATTATTGGCCTCATAGTTCATCGATTATGTTTAAACCTGCAAGTTATTTTTGCATCAATCGTTACGTACGTGCAGAAGATTTAATATGATTATTATAGTGGGTATGCAGGAACTTAGCGGAACACGGTACCTCCCCTGATAAATCGAAGATATACCTATTTCCGAATACTTCTCCGAAAATTCGTCTGATAAATTTGGAAATAAATAAATTACTACGGAGTTTTTATTTCACAGAAATATTGTATAATAAAGTCTCAGAGTTCTCTGGAAAATCGACTTCATATGATTTCATTATTTCGTAAGAAATACTATAATTGTTCAATCATTTTTGGGGAACAATAATTTACTCGACGGAAATATTTTCAGATCACGATGATATTATAAATATTGAAAACATCGAATCTGCAGTTTTCCTAATGAATCATATTATACGCCTTCGTCCGTTTATTACAATAATGAAAAATACCCCGAAAATGAACAGTCGAGATAAGCAGTTCCGATAAATAGTGGGTAATGCAGTATTTCTAAACCCATGTATAAGTGCAAGAAACACGTGCCTACATTCGTATTTTTGAGTAATGCGATGATTCACATTATCGGTGTTCATACCGATTGCCGCCTTTCTATTGGCGGGAAAAATAGTTCGCAGAAGTGTCGCTACTTGCGCTAAAATCTATCGACCAATAAATTAGAGCCCCTGGATAAGCGCTAAAGTGTATGATTACATGCTTTGCAAGTTGCATACAACAAGGCGCTAAAGTCTATCGACCAATAAATTAGAGCCCCTGGATAAGCGCTAAAGTGTATGATTACATGCTTTGCAAGTTGCATACAACAAAGCGTTAATCCTATTTTGAACCGATCTAATTTATATTCTGCTACTATCGTGTCACCGCGATGCGTATTTATTCATTTGTTGCTTCAAAAATGTCTCAATAAATCTTGAGAATTCAAAATAACACTAATCGGAATATTAACAACTTTTATTCGCAGCTGTTCGTCCAGGTACGCGATAATTTTGCCAAATTTGTTAAGAGGTTATGTCGATACGAGTGTGAACGCACGATTATAGGTTAATTAAAGTAACGCTATGATCAATGTTTCCGATTCAAGAAAGATTCCTTTTCTCTTCGTGTTTTTTATACTCTGCTTCAACGAAGCATGACATAACATCCTCGTTCCTATTCCAGAGAAAACTTAACCTAACATAACCTCTGAAACGACCAAATCTACACCCGAAATGGCTAGATTGACTGGCAGAACGTACGCAGCTTTTCTTGGTGGTTTTTTCGGGCTATTAGGACTCGCTGTTTACCCAACGATGATACAACCCATGATAAACCCAGAGCCTTACAGTGAGTATACGCATTAGACCTACGTGTATCAAAATTTGACAAAAATGAACAAAAAAAATGGAAACTAATTCGTAATAATTATCAAAATGCTTATTTTTACAGAAAAGAACAGAGAACGGATATTCTCTAAGCCAGCTAACAGCTAGAAATATATATCTCATAAACTGAGCCATGGAGACGAATGAATTTATCGCAATAGAAGCTCAGCTGTTCTGCGCTCGCTTGAAGAGGATCTAAACGGTTTATGAATTGGATGTATCGAATGAATTAGAACCCACAGATCAAAGCGTAAAAATGATTCTTATATTTAGGTAGTTAATATGTACATATGTGTATATAGGTGGTTTTAATTAAAAATCGTCATCACAGACGTCGAGGAAAACGTCGAAAGCTTCTCTATTGCAATTCCCATCGGCGGTAAAAACATACTTGTGAAATGTCCCGTCCAAGCAAACAGCTAGAAACACACAGAAGAGAGTATCATCAGAAATTAGGAAGACTGTTTCATTTTATCAAGTATAATTACCAATCACAGAACTCCGGGATCCAAATGCACAAACACAAGCGCATTCAGGTGGTACTGTAAACGTTGCCAGTGCCCATTGACTTTCAACGTAATTGCCGAGGAAACCGATGCTAGAAAAGCTGTTGAAATACCAAAAATTTACACAGTTTAGTTACGAGTATTCAAGCTTAGAATTCGTTCTCTTAATTTCAGCCGATAATCACATACGTTGATCTGCGGTTCAGATGCGTGTCTTTAAGCGCAAATATGTGCACAGTTCCTTTGTCGCTTGATACACACAAGAATTCCGAATCCCTGCTGAAGTTGATGCTGCAAAAAGGCGAACAGAGTTTTAAGCACGAGATTTTTAAACAGAAGTCAATTTCATAAAGCGTATCATAGTTTCTATCAAGCTCTTTACCAATAAAGAGTAGCAGGGTCCGCACCTCTCCTCAAAGCTACTAATAGATGCCTGCGAACGCTGTCCCAAACTCTGACTAGCGTACCTTGCGCCGATGCCGTTGCTATCATTGTTCCACTAGCGTTTACTGCAAGGCAGGCCAAGGCACCCTGCATTAAAATTCTGAATTATTAGTTTGAAGATGTGAAAGAGTAGGATTAATGAGAATCGGACGTTATTTGGTAGAAACAAATCGATCAGAATGGCTTGTTAGTGTCTTAGACAATTCTTTAATCAAAAAAAATGGATCCTGATTCAAATTTCGGTCGAAATTACGATTTCTTTGAATATTTCAACCTGATGAGCAACTAGAGTTGCCGGAGTACTAGAACTCCCGGCGTCAGTAGCAGCCAAATCAACCAAATGAACGCTGCCAAGTTTATGGCCAGGAAAAACGAGCAATTGTTTTTGCGCCGTGGCGAGAGTTGCGACCTCGACTAGTCCCTTAGGGTTTTCTCTGGTTTCCAAAGTCAGGAGTCTTCTGGTTGGTGCGGGGAATGAAAATACGTGAATTTCTCTTTGTAGAGCGACTATCAACCTAAGAGAAGAGAATTGTAGAAAACCATGATGGAAAAGAGGCATAAATAAATGTGTTCCAATGATATTATACAATAAAATTAAAAGTGCTTTGTATACTTGTCTCTCCTTAATCTGACCGCTTTTACTGTACTAGTAAATGTGATTTCGAGTACAAATTTCTTCGCTAAATCATCGTATATCAAAACTGTATTGTCTGCAAATTTTGGTCTGGTACCACCGCCGACAACAGCGACTATATTTGTTCTCCAAAGCATTTCGCCGATCCCTATACTACCCATTAGATCGTTATCGAAATGTGCTTTTTCGACCAGAGGTTCTACGTTGTATACTCTCATCCCGGTTTCCATACAGCAGGTAAAACATCCTGGATTATTTTTATAAAATGAATAAAGATGTGAAATAAAATTTTATGTATGTATGTCATTCTGTTTAGTTATTTTATACGATTTATACACACAGAATTAAAAAGGGTAGTAATATTTTAATTTTCGATAAAACGTACCTTGGTCTTGGTTAAATCTCAGGTTAACCACACCACGACTTCCAGCCATGGTTTATTCGGTTTATATTCAATTACTGTTCACTCGGTGTTAACGGTTTTCGGATTTATATTATATTTCAATTTTCTTTGTGGCACGACGTCCTCATGTCGTCATGTAAGTGTGTGACTCCACTCGTCCCTTTAAAACGCACAACAATAACACCGTCAGCTGATGCTAAACCATTGACGTATTCAGTTGGGGGAAAATTTTGGGGTTAGTTTCTTAGATCATCGCACCGTGGCGCTACCTCGCAGATCTTGCGTGCTTATAAATTCACTCGTATGCCGTGAATTAAGCCACTTATCGAATGGCCCTCAGCTTTGTAACTTCGCAATCGTTACTCAATTGTCATTTGTCATTACGCATTGTCTTTGTCAAGCCACAATACAAGTGTGAAATAATATATTATAGAACGAAATAAACGTGTGAAAGGTTAA
This sequence comes from Tenthredo livida, assembly GCA_963992785.1. Taxonomy (NCBI): domain Eukaryota; kingdom Metazoa; phylum Arthropoda; class Insecta; order Hymenoptera; family Tenthredinidae; genus Tenthredo; species Tenthredo livida. Next base: position 1,466,400 of record OZ023071.1, on the reverse strand, counting down.
ACCAACAAACGTAAGTAGTACTTTTACAATTATAACCATTATTCAAAATGACGGTTAAATTTTTGAGCGAAACTATCGAACGAGGTTACGATAATTGAGACATCAAACGCATTACGTGTCCGGCGTCTAACCGCAAATTCATTATTCCTGTTTAAAATTAATAAAAATCGAACACTCATAGTTTAATACGAACATTTAATAGTGCCTTTTTAGTATAGATTGTGTACTTCTTTTTCGTTATCTGTGATTTATAGTTTTGTGGTTATGTACGTTTCTACAGCATATACGTTCGTATGATGATACGTGAAACACACGAATAGGTGATACTTGTTTCAGCCAGTTTTCACGCTCTTTAATATACACATTTAGGGTAATCCGTGCAATATATGGACTAATATAACATGGTGGCTGGTCCTTCTGAGCATGGGATGCAAGCTGACGTGATATTCGTCATTGAAGGTACAGCTGTCAATGGAGCTTACCTTCACGATCTTAAAACAAACTTCCTTATACCAACTCTAGAGTAAGTATATATTAATATGAATAACATCTTTCAATTTTCTTGTATCACAAACTGATTTGACAACGTTAATTCGCCGTATAATTATATTCTGTAATTAATTTCATCAACCAATCAAAACTGGGAGAGTCGATTCTAAAAATCGCATACTATAGTCAGTATTATCAAAAATCGAAAATAGTCATTTAAGATGTCGAAGATGATCTTAGAATTGCACCTAGAATGCTCAAAATATTGAAAATTAGTCTCATTTTGTTGAAAACTTGAAGCGCTGAATAAATTCCTTGCATTTTATATCATAACGATTCATAGAACAATTTTATTTCGATTTATTATAGGTACTTTAGTCAAGGCGGTATCGAAGACCGAGAATATGTCTCCGAGGTAAGAACGTAATGAGTAATTCTCTTCCATGTAATTTTTAGCCTTAAAGATTTAGTAATAACAACAAATAAGTAAATAAGTCGATATGTAATATCATAGGGAACATTAACGACGAAATAATTCTCTCAATTACATTTTTACCTTTTGTTTTCTCCACAGAATAGCACAACGCTTTATGGCGTCGTGGTATACCACGCAGCTGACTGTCTTCCCGCACCCTGCACAGGGACATTTGGTCCCTACTCCAGTCCTCACAAGCTTTTGCTAACTTTAGACAAGCTTGAGTAAGTAAATATCACGATATAATGATTTCAGAAAATTTTAATGATGTATTTTTTCATCCAAAGAAGATAACTATTTGATTCTTTGCCATTTGAATAAATATTTTGTGTTTTTTTTTTTCCCATGAGCAGCATGGTAGGTGGAAAGGGTGAATCGAACGCAAATATTGGGGAGGGACTGGCGACGGCTTTACAATGTTTTGAGGATTTGCAATCTCGAAGAGAGCCTAATTCAGCATCTCAAAAGCATTGTATATTGGTTTGCAACTCTCCTCCATATCAAACCGTCGTACAAGAGTCGTACAAATTTTCTGGTCACACAGTTGAGCAGTTAGCGGCTGTTTTTCAAGAGGTAATATCATTAGATTCGATAAAAATAGAGCCAAGTCAATCGTATCTGATCTAATGTTATCTATCTTAATAATTACTCTTAAATTATAATCGTTTCATTCTTTTCTTTCCAGAGAAATATCAACCTCTCTATACTATCTCCCAGAAAGATACCCGCCTTATTCAAACTGTTTGAAAAAGCTGGAGGAGACTTACAGTCTTCTCAAACTAAAAATTACGCCAAGGATCCTCGGCATTTAGTTTTACTCCGTAATTATAATCTCAAAGAACGTCCAGTTAGTCCAATGGGATCGACTGGTCATGCGACTCCCGTAAGCAATGTCCAAATACCTCTGAGTCCTCTTCAGAGTAACGACAGTCCTAACACGAATCAAACACAGCAGAACAACGTTCAACCGACTCAACAGCAAACAGTTGCGTTTAGAAATCAAGCTCCTCAAAATATTGCCTCTGTTAATCAGCAGCCAGTTCCACCAATGCCTGCACCAATCGCTGGACGCGGTAATTTTAATCCGCAAATTGCTGCCCCGCCTAACTATCACCCTACAGGAATGGGGCCGAGGCCTTCCCATCGATGGATGATGCCTCCACAGCAAAGACCTCCATTCATAGTCCCAGGAACTACAGCGCAATCAAATACTCAAGGCAGTGCGCTCATCGCTCAACTCACTCAGCCACCCTCAGTTTTGGGACCAAACGTTAATCAATTTGGACAACGTATGGATGGTGAGATGAAAAATCATCGATTGACTATCGTATAACGGTTTTTGTTAATTCGACAACCTTTTTGAGGCAGTTTTTACCATTCACAAATTTTATGATGATCAAATTGTCTTTGGCTTTCACAGTTTCGGTTCAATTTGCTCTTATAAGTTTTTTTTTTTTGTAGCTAATACAAATGTCATGGCGAATGCTCCGCAACAGCAGGCACAACAACAACAGCAGCAGGCACAACAACAGCAGCAGCAGGCACAACAGCAACAACAACAACAGCAGCAGCAAGCACAACAACAACAGCAGCAGCAGCAGCAAGCTCAACAACAACAACAACAGCAACACCAGCAGCAACAACAGCAACAGTTACGTTATACTCTTATGCAGCACCAGCAAAATCAACAACAAAGTCCTCAACAGCAAACGGCAATGGGTATGCCAGGTCAACCTGCGCAGAGTCAAGCAGGACAACAGTTAACGGTATCTGGTACAAGCCAGTCTGTACCTACGCAAGTCCAGCAAACTGTTACAGCTTCTCAAGCTTCTGTCTCAGTGTCCTCTGTACCTTCGCAAGTGACGCACAGCCAACCACAAGTCAGTTTGTTGGCAAAAATATATATGCTTATGTTGAAATCGTATAGTTTTTTGTGTTTATGTTATCAAAGAGATAGAATTTGTTATTTAATTGACGAATTTTGTTTCTCAAATGGATATATGTTTGTATGTATTCGATGTGACGAGAATATTTGATGCAATATGTTGTTCATTTTCATAATTTATCATCATTAAGTCTTACGTTATGGTTTAATGATTTAAGGGAAATGTTGCTGGAGGACCCGTGTCAGGCCAGCAAATGGCACCTGGAAGAGAAAGGCATACGATTTGGGCGGGCGTTTTAGAATGGCTTGAGAAAGCGAAAAATCCTACGGATACGCAAAAACTTACTAGACACGTTCCGTGCCAGGTTTCAGCTAACTCTAAGGACGGTGAACCGGAGCTGTGAGTTTGACCAGAATCGAAATCTGGATTCTTTATAAAGTTTAGATCAAACTATAACGAAATTAAGTCAATATTTGAACTGTGAAATCCTCAAATTCGTTCTCTATGCTCACAGAAAGGCAGATTCTTGGCCGCAAAAGCTGATTATGCAGTTGATGCCTAAACAACTGATAGGAAACATCGGAGGAGCCTATTTGAAAAATTCAAAGTCTGTTCTCTTTCACCCAACAGCCTGCGAGGCTCTTGAAGGCTTGACAAAAGTTATGAGTACTGGATTTGTGAGTAATATGCCTAACGTTATACTATCACAATTGAATTCTATTCCAAACCATGTGGACACCAATTTGAAGAGAATCCTCTGCTCAAATTTGGCTTTAAAAATTTATTAAAATATTTTCTTCATACAAACACTTTCATTTCAGGCTGGCTGCGTGCATTTTACATCCGTACCTTCTCCAGCAGCTTGTGATATAAAAGTATTGATTCTACTATACACAGCAGAAAAAAGAGCATACCTTGGATTCATTCCCAACGATCAAGCCGCGTTTGTGGATCGACTCCGTAAAGTAATCCAACATCAAAAAACTTCACAAGCAATAATGCGCCAAGGACAGGTGAGTTGACGTCAATTGATATCGTCCAACAATTCCGAAACCCATATCGCACTATTGTCGGTTATTTTAAAGTAAACTTATTCAGAATGTTCACAGCGTCTGTACTGTAATTGAAAATTAATTTCAGGCAGGAACTGTGCCCACTAATCCAATACCAGGCGCTATGCCACCTGCGGGCATATCGCCAGGCGGCATTCTCATGTCTCAAACAAATCCTATGACTATGGGTGGTGGTCAGATTACACAAAATGTCGTTTCCACCACCGGGCCACAGCAACCATTAGCTAATCCCGCTGGTCCACAGGGACAAATGAATATGCCGGTAAATCAAACTAGATCAATCGAGTGTAATTTTCATTTTTTTTCCAACTCCCGAAATACTGGCTAGCGCAACAATTGCAATTCAATCATTATTAATTATATTTCATATCCATGAAACTTATTACTTCCATTATCCATAGGGTGCTGGATTATCTGGACCGCAACAAGTTGGCGGAGGTAATATGATGGGGCAACAAAGGCCTCAGTATGATCAAATGGAAATGGCGAGACAACAGAATCTTTTGAAAATACAACAGTTACGACAGAATCTAGAAGCAGCCCAGCAACAAGAAGCTCAATACAAATCCCAACTCGAAGTTAATGCAAGTATCAGTATTTTACTACCACTTCGACTACCAGCTTGGTGATAGGGAATAGCAAACTAGCTATCGATCCGAGCATTAGAATGAATTGACTTGAATATATCAAACGAAATAATTAATCTTTTAAAAGTGTGTTTGGTAACTTTTACCCGTAATTTTTGTTACAACAGATACAGCAAAACCTTGAGGTAGCTCAACAGCAAGAAATGCAATACAAGCAGCAGCTCGAGGTGAGATATACGATAATTGATGAAGAAATTCAATCCCAGTGAAATCATCAATCTCTGAAATTAATTACATAATGATTTTGTTCAGGCACAACAAGCACAAAGAGCTCTAAATCCTGGAGGTATGGCCGGTCAGCAACCTAACGCGCAAAGGATGATGCGTCCTGTGATGTCGAATAATCCTGGACTCCGACATTTACTCCAGCAGGTGAAAACATTTGGCTTTCTGTTTAGCTATGAGTGTATCTAATTCCTGATTCCTCGTTGAACCGTGAATTCTCATCAAATATGAGAGACGATCGGACTCAGGGATAGTATTTTACATCGGTTTATCATGTTACAGCAGCAGCCACAATATAGACAACAAGTACTTGGAATGCAGCAGCAAATGGTGGGTCCGAGAGGCCAAATGCCAAGCAGACCTATGGCACCTGGTAATCCGCAGCCACAGCAATTCGAAGATGTAGCGAATTATGATTTTCTCGGCTAAATAGACGAGAAATATATTTTTTATTTTATACGCTAAGTTAACGAGTGAGGTATATGGTGTAGAAAAGATTTATGTACCAGTATTATACTGTATTGGTGTATCGTATGAGAATATTTAATCTTGTACAGATTATGTACAGTCAGTTTGTCAGACAATTTCAAATACCTATGTATAAGACATTTCATTTGTCCTTGAGTACATAGACACTTATGCAAATTTACGATCTGCGTAAAAATTTTATTTTTTACATATGATGCCACTGTTAATAAATAATATATTTATAAATATGAGATCTGTTCGATATCTAATCCAATATTCCTACTTATCATTCAACTGAGAATTTCGTGGTAATTCTTGTCCCATCTTTGATACCAAGAATTTTCTACTCAGATGAACTCTAACTTCTGATATGTTTGTCAGTAGATTACGATAAATAGCGTTGATAAGTCCAACTACAGCGAAAAAATTCCACGAGCACAAGCATCTGAACTCAGAAAGAGAATTAAGTTGAACTCTGCATGAGTTGAGTTGGCAACGTTAAAGGCTGGCCCCAAATGTAGTTTGCCAAACCTACTCGAACTTGCATTCGTCGTTCTCTGAAATTGGCTTATTGTTATTACCCTGATCTGGAGTCTTGTGACGATAAAATTCCAACGGTAGCTCAATAATTGCTCGGTATTTATTCGCTTCGCTTCAATTTACACGCTGCATCAAGAATACAAGGAGAATTTATTATATTAAAGGAAGAAGTCTCAAGAAAAATGTTGAGAAGAAGTAACTGGCTAATATTGAAGTTATGGTATTTGATGGTGATGCTTAACGCATGGTCAAGTTTGGCAAACAGCATTGAAGGATGCGCAGGGGAACAATTCAGATGCACCAATGGATTGTGCATACCGTTACATTGGCGCTGCGATGGGGACTCTGACTGTTCAGATGGTTCGGATGAGGATCCCAGCACCTGCCGTGAGTATCGTCATTTTCTAATTTTCTCAAGTTGCAGAAGTACTCGCAGTTAGAATCTGCCGCTGCTGCATATCCTTCTCTTTCATCCAATACGATAGAATAGAAAGTAAAGAAAAAATAGACAGAAACATAAAGACTGAACAAAAAAACAACTTCTTTTCTAAAGAAATGAAGAAGTTACGAATTTGTTTGAATAAAATTAAAGCTTGTTTCTCAGGTGTCCAACTACTTTATCGGTAATTTTTTAGCTCGTGTAACCGTTGGTTTTTTTGAGAACGTTTTTGGGGATGATAATTTTTTCATTCCGATTTCGCCAAATTCTCTGATAGATATTGCAAATCAACGACCCGTCGTCCTTCGACAACAAATTTTTGTTGCTGATCGTTGGAGTTGATTTGCAATATCAAAGACACTGATTAACTTAAGCTCAAAGCTGCTAATACAGGAGGTCCACTGTTGCCACGATTACACCCGCCACGCTCTGTACGTGTAGGGGACCTATCCATGCATGAAATGTATTTGTGTAGGACGGACAGAGTGTATATTTGACTACATGTTCGAAAGAGCGATAAGTCGAAAAAAAGAAGAAGAAAAAGAAGAAGACAGAGTGTATAAGCTCTGTCGAAAGTTTCTAACCGACAGCGTTAACTACCCTAATGATTCAAAACGATGAACTGCTTTTGGGGCCATCGTTCTTTAGAGATAGCATGGACCAACGAATGTATATATAGCTTATCGTTGGTTAATACACTTTTACAGTAGTGTAGAATGCTAGTTGCCGATTCGCATAATAAAGGTGTATATCAAGTGCTCGCTACTGCTAATCGCACTCACGTAATCCACTAAATTATTTTCCCGAGGCTTAACACCATATTTATAGATTGTTACTTCGAAGATGACTTTCAGCTAGTTCTAACGATGTGAAAACGTTATAAAACTATTTCCCATGTGTTATTAGCAGTCTCAAAGTTGAACTTCACATTGATTCAATATTGTTAGCCTGCGAGCAAATAATACAGTTATATCTAAACGAGCTAGTGATGATTTCAGTTTTTTTTTACTTATCACCCGAGTTTGAAGGTCTTAAGTGCTCAAATGTATATAATATATGTTATAATTGAACTAAAGAGGCTCTATCAAAATTTGCTTTCTTTGGACCTCAGTTGCCACCTGCCCTCCTAATCACTTCGCCTGTAGATCAATCAGACGTTGTATCTATAAGAGTTGGGTCTGCGATAACGAGGATGACTGTGGAGACAACAGTGATGAGGAAAATTGTTCAGCACACACATGTCAGACTGGCATAATGTTCACCTGCTCTGATAATAAGTGCATCCCATCTACGTGGAGATGCGATGGAGATGCAGATTGTACAGATGGTTCCGACGAACTTGACTGCAAAGATTTACTGCCGCAAAATATATCCTACCAAAATATATCCTCCCACTGTCGTACTGATGAATTTTCTTGCGGTGATAAGACGTGTATGCCTCGGAGCTTCATTTGCGACGGTGTTAAAGATTGCTCTGATGGCTCTGACGAACAGAACTGTACAGCGCTAGATCTTACTTGTGATCAATCGCCACAGTTTGAGTGTGGTAATGGGTCTTGTATTCCTCTGAGCAGTGTATGTGACTCGAAACCCGATTGTCCAGGAGCGGAAGACGAGCAGCCTCATCTTTGCTCTATAGATAAGTGCCTATTAGACAACGGCGGCTGTTCACAAATCTGTATTGAGCTTCACATTGGCGTCCGATGCGAATGTGAAAATGGTTACAAATTAATAGATAATAAAACTTGCGATGGTAAGTTAAATCACATAAATCAAATGAGTTTGATGCGTCTGATCCTCTTCACGTTGATGAAATGATTAATATTGTTTTTGTCGTTCGTAAAATTTAGATATCGACGAATGCATGGAGCCAGAAAGTTGTTCACAGTTTTGTACAAACCAAATAGGAGGATTCAACTGTAGCTGCGCTCCTGGTTATCTTACAGATCCTCTAGATTATACACGCTGCAAAGCAGCTGAGGGCAATGCCAGTTTGTTGATTGGTGGTCTGTATGACATATACCAGGTAGCTTTAGATCCTGAGGAAAATATGACAGCAGTTATAAATGACATCACTATCCGCAAATCGCTAGATTTTGATTACCGGACTGGTATGACCTTTTGGACGGACGGAAAGAAAATTTACAAGTTAGTACAGCTGTTCGCCTTCATAACATAATTCACTCCAAATAATTATTGCGATAACCAACATCGCTGATCGACGCTGCCGGTATCTTGTATTTTTCAGAGATCATATCGACGACGCCCACAATCAAACCGTCATGATTGATGCTGATCTAACAATGCCAGTATGTCTTGCTGTAGACTGGATTTATAATCGCATCTATTGGACAGACGCTCGAAATAAAACTATTCAACTGGCAAATTTCGAGTTTAACATGAGAAAAACTATAATAGACGATCGGTTGCAAAACCCAAGAGCAATCGTTGTCAATCCACTCGAGGGTTGGATGTTTTGGACAGATTTGGGCGAAAACACTCGAATCGAAAGGGCTGGCATGGACGGGTCACATCGCTCAGTAAGACTATCATTGTCCGACATACCGTTCTATACTCTGCTATTGTTTTGTTGCATATCTATCTAGACTTTAATGATTTCTTTGTGTTCATTTACAGATAATCATTGCAACTGAAATAAGCTACCCAAGCGCATTAACGCTGGATTTAGTTGGAAGGAAATTGTATTGGGTGGATGCACACTTGAGTACCATTGCTTCTTGTAATTATGATGGATCTGGACGACGTGCTACTTTACATTCACCTGATTTTCTGAGTAGCTCAGATGGTCTCACGACTTTTGAAGATTACATTTTTTGGTCAAATTGGGACAAGATGGGTATCTTCAAAGCAAACAAGTTTACTGGAGAAGGAGTCCAGGCTGTAATTCCTCTGGGATCTGTTATATACCCTAAAACTGTTCAAATATATCATCCGTCCCGACAGCCTGATGGAAAAAATCATTGCGAGAATTTCAACGGTCACTGCAGTCATCTTTGCCTACCGGCACCAGAAATTAATTCGACATCACCCCTATTTACTTGTGCCTGTCCGGACGGACTCGAACTTCTTTCGGATGGCCTTACATGTTTTGAGAATAGTGAGTTATTATCGAACTTAACTTACAAATACCAGGCAAATTCTCAATTTCAATATTACTTTGAAGTAGAACAGATATAAAATTTTTCAAATATCTTCATAGAATTTTTTTCCACCAGGCTCATCTGACCAACAAACATCAATTTGCGATCACATAGAAATAACTCCAGGGCAACAGAATATTTCGGAAATACATCAGTTATGTCAAGCCCTAAAGATAGCCGAGGAACGAGAAATCTTGCATAAAGCACAACTCGAAGAAATAGTATGTATCGATATTCGTGTGTTATTCAAAATATTGATCAAGCGATAAGAATAATTTGAGATGAGAACATGTTATGCAATTATTCATGCCGCAGAATTACGATGAACGTAAATTATACATTTCTGATTGTAACAGAGGCGCCAGAACGCTGAATTGCTTCGAGAACAAAAAGGGCGGTGCCAGCAGCAACCCGAGGTGAAATATAGATTAAAAGTATTGATATTGGAGAGTATTATTCATTTCTCTATGATAATTCTCTATTCAGAATGAGAAATTCACTAAACTGAACCAATCTTTGAAATTGACTATATGTGTCATGATTCTCTTCAGGACTTGCGAGGAGATAATATTCGGAATCGCAGGGGCATAGCATGGCTGTTCAAAGAGCCAGAGTTTGAGTAACGTGGTCAATGTGTTGTCGACAAAACTTATATGGTCTCTGGTAATTTTTACAACAGGTAAGAATGTTGGGCTCTGTAATCTGTCAAGATAAATGCCTAGATTTATGTTCCGAATTTCTGGTCATCAGTATCCAGCATTCAAGGATCGGATCTTAAACCAATATTGTCCATGTTACAGCTCAAGCCATGATGTGAAGAAAAAAATAGTTATCACGCAGCGATAAATGGCGAAACCGAAAACCCAGAGATTCTTGAAACCCTTGGCAAGCGGAAGATACTTTCAATGAATAGATTCCTGATTTTATATCCCAAGCTTTCATTTAAAAAATCATATTATCTACGACGTATTAATATTGTACACAAACGATAGCGATAAGTGTCCCGCCCGATGATATGTAACCGAGGCAACATCTTCTTTTGAGTTGGCAATACCCTAGGCAATAGTAGATTTCTATTTTATGGGCAATAGCTGACTCGAGCCTTTAAGACAAATTAAAAATTCAATCTGTCAAAGCGTCAAAACATCAAGACGTCAACCTGCATAACCTACATCCAACGCATAAATCATTTTCAATAAGGATAACCATTCAATCATTTATTCAACAATTTTATTTATTAAGCATAAATAAAAATAAATAATAATAATAATAATTTTAAATAACTTTACTTCATAATTACTTTTACTAATTGAATAAAAATTTAAATATACACTACATTTAGAATAGGGTAAGCCTGAGGGACGAATGCTGCGCCCTATCACACGCAACCCGCGGATCATTATATTATTCTGCTCATCTTAGTTCCGTAGTTCGTCACCCGGTGGCGCCACCGGCGTAAACTGACCTACTCAACGGCGTCCTTGCCCCTCTCGCCCCACTCAAGGCCGCTCAAGGCCGTCAAGGATGGGGAGCCCAAGCAAACCGGTCTAACCGGTTTCAGTAGCCTTCGTGGCGCCGACGAGTGAACAGGTTTGTGACGTAGTAGACGTTCTTGGGAAAACTTACGCGCCGAGTTGACCAACGTGCGAGAAAATGCTTGACAGGAGGTACGCCGCGTCGTTACGAGTTGAGGAGGCGTAAGTTTTTAATATTCCGATCACCATTTTACAATGACCATAAATAATTATGAATTTTCCAGTCCAAATACCAGGGGAATGGCTATTATTGATGGGGACTAATGGCTTCAAACGGCTATTATTGTGTATAAAGTAGCATAGGAGTATAGTTTTAGGCTGAGTTCGCAATTACAGTTCCTTTGGAATCAGTTTTGGTAAAATCTCGAATCTTCTCTAATTAGATTAGACCAGATTATTCTAAATCCATTGTAGAAACTACAAGCGATACTCTATATTCACTCGTGATTATACAGCACGCTCTACCTGACTAGTTCATACGGTAATGTTATAATCAAACGAGGAAAAAACTTGTAATATCACGGAAGAGATGAGAATTTGTAATAGATTACGATATGATATTGATATAATTTAATAGTTGAAACATTTCTGAATATCTCGGCCAATAATATTTTTTATTAGCCTAATAACTTCATTGTACTTGAAAGAGGAGAGCAGTAGACACTGAAATAGTTGGATTAGCCATTACCGTATGAAATATTCGCAATATCTATGCAGGTAACTGCGCATAATACATGCATGTACGATATACGTACGTGAATATACTTCACTCCTTTGTGAAATTGTCCTCAATGGATAGAGAGTAGACAATTCAGAGATCCATGAATTGGAGACTCTCATTAGTATCTTTTAAGAACAACTATATTTATAGAGTAATGAATTATTCTACTGTTCTCGTGGCGAAATTACATTGTTAAAGTATTATCGTTAACGAAAACCATGGTGAGAATAATGACTCGTTCTCTATTCGTATGGTGGTCTGAAAAATTAAAATAAACAGCTCGCTGCTCTCAACAAGACCGATATAAAAACTATCTGCTACAAACATTGTACTTGGCATTCTGTAAGATATACCTTCGTACGTATATGCATGTATTATCGTCGCAACGATTAGTTTCGAGTATAATAGTAGTTTTATTATTTCCTACTTATAGTTCTAGCTAATTTCGGAACTTAAAATGTGCCAAATATGTAGTTTTCAGTGATATACGTGATATATTATACATATTACAATCACATCTACAATTTGTCCAATCAAATATTCAGTGTTGTAAAAATTGTAAGTCAATTTTTTTTCAAGTGAAGTTAATTACTTTTAAATAACTATTTTATAATTAGTTGAAATAACTTTACTTTATAATTAGTTTTAATAGCTTTACTTTGTTATTCGATTCAATAGCTTTACTTTATAATTAGTTTTAATAGCTTTACTTTATAATTCGTTTCAATAACTTGACTTTATTATTAGTTTAGAAAACTTTACTTTATTATTAGTTCAAATAACTTTACTTTATTATTAGTTCAGATAACTTTACTTTATCATCAGTTCAAATAACTTGACTTTGTAATTACTTTTACTAATTAAATCGAGTTTAAGTACACATTACCAGAGTAATGGGTAATTGAATGAGTAGTTTCATCAAAAATGTAATCAGTAACTCGCAACACTGCAAATATCCATGTAATAATAAGATTCCTTATGCAATAAACATGTATCATTATGGTAAATTAGTACATTCTTGAATAAATATCTCTTGAAATTGTAAATAATCAATCGTTGAATCATTTTCCCCTGTCCTTTCCTTGCCCAAATATAAATAAATAATACTAAAAATTAGGTATCACCTGCCAGAATTTTAGGAGTGAATTTTCTGGCAGTTGATACCTTATTTAAGGGGCTCGATTTTCTGGCAGTTGATACCCTCATGCCTGCAAATCGACTTCTTAAATAAGGTATCAACTGCCAGAAAATCGAGCCCCTTAAATAAGGTATCAACTGCCAGAAAATCGAGAGGTACGTGGAGCTCTAAATGCCTACATTTCCCCTGGGGCAGAGTCTAAGCCAATCAGGAACGAGATTTGAAGAGAAATTGCCTATTTTCTTCTCGACTCTCGCTCCTGATTGGCTGAACTCGGCTCCAGGGGAAACGTAGGCATTTAGAGCTCCATGTACCTATCGATTTTCTGGCAGTTGATACTTTATTTAAGGAGTCGACTTTCTGGCAGTTGATACCTGATTTTAGGAGTCGATTTTCTGGCAGTTGAAACCTTTTTAAGGAGTCGATTTTCTGGCAGTTGATACCTTTTTCAAGGAGTCGATTTTGACACCATGAGGTATCAACTGCCAGAATTTTAGGAGTGAATTTTCTGGCAGTTGATACCTTTTTTTAAGGCGTCGATTTTCTGGCAGTTGATACCTCATGGTGTCAAAATCGACTCCTTGAAAAAGGTATCAACTGCCAGAAAATCGACTCCTTAAAAAGGTTTCAACTGCCAGAAAATCGACTCCTAAAATCAGGTATCAACTGCCAGAAAATCGATAGGTACGTGGAGCTCTAAATGCCTTAATTTCCCCTGGGGCAGAGTCTCAGCCAATCAGGAATAAGAATTGAAGAGAAATTGCCTATTTTCTTCTTGACTCTCGCTCCTGATTGGCTGAACTCGGCTCCAGGGGAAACGTAGGCATTTAGAGCTCCATGTACCTATCGATTTTCTGGCAGTTGATACTTTATTTAAGGAGTCGACTTTCTGGCAGTTGATACCTGATTTTAGGAGTCGATTTTCTGGCAGTTGAAACCTTTTTAAGGAGTCGATTTTCTGGCAGTTGATACCTTTTTCAAGGAATCGATTTTGACACCATGAGGTATCAACTGCCAGAAAATCGACTCCTTAAAAAAAGGTATCAACTGCCAGAAAATTCACTCCTAAAATTCTGGCAGTTGATACCTAATTTTTTAGTATAGGCGAGGAAAGGACAGGGGGAAATGATTCAACGATTGATTATTTACAATTTCAAGAGATATTTATTCAAGAATGTGCTAATGTACTATAATGATACATATTTATTGCATAAACAATCTTATCATTGCATGAATATTTGCAGTGTTGCAAGTCACTAATTACATTTTTGATCAAACTACTCATTTAATTACCCATTACTTTGGTAATGTGTAATTAAACTCGATTCAATTAGTAAAAGTAATTATAAAGTAAAGTTATTGAGAGTAATTATAAAGTAGAGTTATTTCAACTAATTATAAAGCAAAGTTATTTGAACTAATTATAAAGTAAAGCTATTAAAGCGAATTATAAAGTGAAGCTATTAAAACGAATAATAAAGTAAAGTTTTCTAAACTAATAATAAAGTCAAGTTATTGAAACGAATTATAAAGTAAAGCTATTAAAACTAATTATAAAGTAAAGTTATTTCAACTAATTATAAAATAGTTATTTAAAAGTAATTAACTTCACTTGAAAAAAAATTGACTTACAATTTTTACAACACTGAATATTTGATTGGACAAATTGTAGATGTGATTGTAATATGTATAATATATCACGTATATCACTGAAAACTACATATTTGGCACTTTTTAAGTTCCGAAATTAGCTAGAACTATAAGTAGGAAATAATAAAACTACTATTATACTCGAAACTAATCGTTGCGACGATAATACATGCATATACGTACGAAGGTATATCTTACAGAATGCCAAGTACAATGTTTGTAGCAGATAGTTTTTATATCGGTCTTGTTGAGAGCAGCGAGCTGTTTATTTTAATTTTTCAGACCACCATACGAATAGAGAACGAGTCATTATTCTCACCATGGTTTTCGTTAACGATAATACTTTAACAATGTAATTTCGCCACGAGAACAGTAGAATAATTCATTACTCTATGAATATAGTTGTTCTCAAAAGATACTAATGAGAGTCTCCAATTCATGGATCTCTGAATTGTGTACTCTCTATCCATTGAGGACAATTTCACAAAGGAGTGAAGTATATTCACGTACGTATATCGTACATGCATGTATTATGCGCAGTTACCTGCATAGATATTGCGAATATTTCATACGGTAATGGCTAATCCAACTATTTCAGTGTCTACTGCTCTCCTCTTTCAAGTACAATGAAGTTATTAGGCTAATAAAAAATATTATTGGCCGAGATATTCAGAAATGTTTCAACTATTAAATTATATCAATATCATATCATAATCTATTACAAATTCTCATCTCTTCCGTGATATTACAAGTTTTTTCCTCGTTTGATTATAACATTACCGTATGAACTAGTCAGGTAGAGCGTGCTGTATAATCACGAGTGAATATAGAGTATCGCTTGTAGTTTCTACAATGGATTTAGAATAATCTGGTCTAATCTAATTAGAGAAGATTCGAGATTTTACCAAAACTGATTGCAAAGGAACTGTAATTGCGAACTCAGCCTAAAGCTATACTCCTATGCTACTTTATACACAATAATAGCCGTTTGAAGCCATTAGTCCCCATCAATAATAGCCATTCCCCTGGTATTTGGACTGGAAAATTTATAATTATTTATGGTCATTGTAAAATGGTGATCGGAATATTAAAAACTTACGCCTCCTCAACTCGTAACGACGCGGCGTACCTCCTGTCAAGCATTTTCTCGCACGTTGGTCAACTCGGCGCGTAAGTTTTCCCAAGAACGTCTACTACGTCACAAACCTGTTCACTCGTCGGCGCCACGAAGGCTACTGAAACCGGTTAGACCGGTTTGCTTGGGCTCCCCATCCTTGACGGCCTTGAGCGGCCTTGAGTGGGGCGAGAGGGGCAAGGACGCCGTTGAGTAGGTCAGTTTACGCCGGTGGCGCCACCGAGTGACGAACTACGGAACTAAGATGAGCAGAATAATATAATGATCCGGGGGTAGCGTGTAATAGGGCGCAGCATTCGTCCCTTAGGCTTACCCTATTCTAGATGTAGTGTATATTTAAATTTTTACTCAATTAGTAAAAGTAATTATGAAGTAAAGTTATTTAAAATTATTATTATTATTATTTATTTTTATTTATGCTTAATAAATAAAATTGTTGAATAAATGATTGAATGGTTCGACTACATGTCCGAAAGGACGATAAGTCATAAAAGGATGAATTGAAAAAAAATGATTGAATGGCCATCCTTATTGAAAATGATTTATGCGTTGGATGTAGATTATGTAGGTTGACGTCTTGATGTTTTGACGCTTTGACAGATTGAATTTTTAATTCGTCTTAGCGGCTCGAGTCAGCTATTGCCCATAAAATAGAAATCTACTATTGCCTAGGGTATTGCCAACTCAAAAGAAGATGCTGCCTCGGTTGCATATCATCGGGCGGGACACTTATCGCTATCGTTTGTGTACTTTATACTTTAATTTTAATTCTGATGATTGGTTAGAAATTATTTCAATAATAAAAAGAAATTAATGTATAAAAATTCCATTTCATTCAATGTGAATAAAAATATATAATTGGTATAATTTATTTATCCTCAACTTGCTTAGAAAGTACCGTGTGTTTGTAGGATATATATCAATAGATCAAGAATAATTATAATAATTACATATGCAAATTTTACAATTACAAATATCTCAATAATTACAATTATCCCTACGATAATAATTGTAGTCAGTTTGGCTGTACGGACAATTCAAATTAATTCTCGCGTAATTTTTGCGGCAAAAGTATTTCGACATCGAGATATTGGGACCGCCACCTCCGAAATAATAAGTCATCTTGCGAAATCTGCGCCTCATTATGCACCACCCGCATGTCATTGTATAGTCCTTATCTTGTCTAAAAGATGGCCTCAGCTGTCGCGTTTCTACTTTTATTCTACTATATTGTTGTCAACGACCCGGCGCTAATTAAGGTCGAAACTCTGACGATACGTAATGCTATAACACCCAGAATCGTTACATGCATAAATCTGATAAATCTGAAGTGAATGATATTTCGTACGTATTACAAAAATCTATTCACACAAATCGTCTGTACGTGTAATTACACCGTATTTATGATCATCAGATATGTACATCAATCGAAACGCGCTAAGTGCACGTGGCCGACCCACGTGCGTCTAGCAAACACCTGTTGCGCTTCAAGATAATAAAATATAAAATATCAATAACTGATATGCCTTTTATTTTTCTCTACTTCATTATTGCAGATAACTAATTTAGATTATACGTATATCTCCTTCTTCACAACGAATTCAATATATTATAATTATCGAAAACGACGAAGCTAATTAAAATTATAATATTATCTATGATGAAACATAATATCACACATAATGCGTATCTTATTTATTTTTATTTTTATTTGTTCTATGTTATTTGTACAATATTATAATAAAATTTCGCTCTGACATCAATATATTACGTCATTACACTGTTATTCATTCTGAATACATACATGACTTGGATACATACTTAACGAGCGTAAATTGATAACGTTGTTAAAACGATGACACGATGACCCCTACACTATCGCATAATTCACCCCGGGGGGGCTGAGATCATTATTCAAGTTTAATAACGTCAGTAATAGCCTGACTATCGCGGAGAGTTCTAGAGAGTTATTAGAATACATATAGAATCTAAATATTACCTTTGTAGACTTATAGATTTATAAAAGTATTGCGTATTTTAACAGCAAAGGTAATTTGAACCATGGCGATATTACGGTTTTATAAAACTCCTGGACTTCAGTCAGGCCAAATAAACAACAAGCTAAACACTCTGAAAGAGATTTCAAATTCAGTTACTCAGTTAGAGACTGAAATTTGTTACAACATTGAGATTACCCAAGACTTTAATCCAGAAGAATTACAAAGATTGAAATGGATCCTCGGCTCTCCGTTCGAGCCAAACAAATTAAGGAACTCTTCAAGCTTGGTCGAAGAGCCCAATACCTTACTGATAGAAATTGGACCGAGGTGAGACGTCGCAGAATAAAAATCCAATCGGTATATAAGAAACGTGGAATATTAACGATGTTACAAACTTTCAGATTGAACTTCTCCACAGCATTCTCAAGCAACGCTGTATCAATTTGCAAATCTGTTCAGCTGGAGAAAGTTAAGAGATTAGAAGTATCGACCAGATACCTTGTCAGGCTGACATCAGTACTAAATAATGAAACGGTATCTTCGGTACGTGTGAAAAAGCTGATCGAGTTAATAACGAACTAACTCATGATTCTCGTCGAGGAATAATCCGTCTTTAGTAAAACTAACAGAAGTTATTCTTTTTCAATCAGATGGTGGATGCGATACACGACAAAATGACCCAGTGTAGATACCTGAAACCAATAGAAACATTCGATCATGGTATCAAGCCTAAAGGGTGGTTCGAAGTCGACGTTGTTAAACAGGGAAGAAAAGCTCTGGAGGATGTGAACTCGGAATTAGGTGATTTAGAATCGTTGAGAATATGAAACCACAGAGTATTCTTCAATAGATTTCATCACATTTAATCAATTTCTTGATTTCAGGTCTGGCTTTCGACGATTGGGACTTGGACTTTTACACCGAGCTGTTCGGTACCAAATTAAAGCGCAACCCTACTAGCGTAGAATGTTTCGACTTGGCGCAATCGAACAGCGAGCATAGTAGGCACTGGTTTTTCAAAGGAGAGATGATCGTGGATGGTGAAACTAAGAAGGAGTCTCTCATAGACATGATCATCGATACCCAGAATCATTCAAACCCAAATAACGTGATTAAATTCAGCGATAATAGCAGCGCTATCAAGGGTTTCAATGTTCGTACACTTCGACCAGATAAAACCCACCAGGCCAGCCCCTTTAGAGTCGATAACGTTGATCAGCATATCATATTTACTGCAGAAACACACAACTTTCCTACAGGCGTTGCACCTTTTAGGTAAAACTCGCTCTAAACACGATAAGAGTTAATAAAACGGCGAGTTAATCCATTGAAAAATTCTAGCGGGGCTACAACAGGGACTGGGGGACGTCTAAGGGATATTCAAGGCGTCGGTAGAGGTGGATATTACATCGCTGGTACTGCTGGATACTGCGTAGGGAATCTTTACATTCCTGGTAAATGCTGTAGCATTATACTAACTAAATTACTCGACTCAAAACTAGACTCGTGCTAAATTCCTGATCATTTTTCCACAGGCTATGACTTGCCTTGGGAAGAAAAGGGCGTTTTATATCCTGGTAATTTCGCCCACCCATTAGAGATCATAATAGAAGCTAGTAACGGCGCCTCTGATTACGGCAATAAATTTGGAGAGCCAGTAATATCTGGGTTTGCTCGATCTTTCGGACTACTAGAGCCTAGCGGTGGCCGTCGTGAATGGATAAAGCCAATCATGTTCAGCGCCGGTTTGGGCTCCATGGAAGCTAATATGACGGAAAAATTACCCGCCGAAAAAGGTGCTTACCGAAACCTTGGAATCACCTCAAGACACGTTAAAGCTATCATGAATTTTGTTTCAGGCATGGAAGTCATCAAGATCGGAGGACCCGTTTACAGAATTGGCGTTGGTGGCGGCTCGGCCAGCTCCGTTGAAGTCCAAGGGGACAATAAGTCTGAATTAGACTTTGGCGCAGTACAACGAGGCGACGCAGAAATGGAGCAGAAATTGAACCGTCTTGTACGTGCTTGCATGGAAATGGGAAATGATAATCCAATATTGAGTATACACGACCAAGGAGCTGGCGGAAATGGTTGGCATTGACTTCCCTGCGATATATCAATTATCCAAATCGATTAAATCCAGATTCTGATTATAACGAGCCATGTGCATTCAACTTTACAGGGAATGTGCTGAAGGAATTAGTAGAACCAGCTGGCGCGGTGATATTCACGAAGAAATTCGATCTGGGAGACCCGAGTCTGAGCACTCTTGAACTATGGGGTGCCGAGTACCAAGAAAACGATGCTATACTATGCAAGCCAGAAGACGTTAGCTTACTGAATCAAATAGCCGCTCGTGAACGATGCCCGATTAATTTTGTTGGAACAGTTACTGGAACAGGAAGAATAGTTCTCTCTGAGGAGGATGATTGCGATGCTTCAAAGTACCTGAACGGCGATAAAATAGACAACGTTAGGCATCCGGTTGACCTAGAACTGGAACTTGTATTAGGAAAAATGCCCAGGAAGGTGCAAATCCCTAAATAAGCTTATGCTTTCTTTCAGGCACTTGAATTTCACCTTCAAAGTACTAAACACTGAATAATTCAATTTACAGACATTCAGACTCGAAAAACATGGGGTAAATTCAACGCCGATTATTTTACCGGTCGGTCTGAGCATTGAAGCTGCGCTAGACAGGGTCTTGAGACTCCCTTCTGTAGCAAGCAAACGTTACCTTACCAACAAAGTGGATCGTTGCGTTACGGGTTTGATTGCCCAGCAGCAATGCGTCGGCCCTCTTCACACACCTCTAGCTGATGTTGCTGTTACAGCTCTATCGCATTTCTCCACAGTAATAATGACTTACAGACTTAATAACACTTTAAGGTGGCTAAGACTGACGCAATTTCACCAATATCAATGTATCTTCTTCAGGTCGGCTCTGCCACAGCCATAGGAGAACAGCCGATAAAAGGCCTAGTCGATGCAGCCGCTGGCGCGAGGATGACCGTTGCAGAATCTCTAACTAATCTTGTATTTGCTCGCATATCAGAACTCAAGGTAAATTTTGTAGAGCTCTACTTTCAGGAAGACTGTAATATCTAACACAACTATCTTTCTAGGATGTTAAATGCAGCGGAAACTGGATGTGGGCTGCTAAACTGCCGGGCGAAGGAGCAGCACTCTACGATGCCTGTGTTGCCATGTGCTCTGTTATGAAAGAATTAGGCATAGCTATTGATGGAGGTAAAGATTCTCTCAGCATGGCTGCGAGAATTGGGAAAGACGTAGTCAAGGCACCAGGAACGCTGGTCGTATCATCCTACGCCCCATGCCCAGACATAAGACAGGTTTTGATCGATTTTTCACTCTACAATTTGATTGACTGTTGATTTTGGCTAGAATATTTGTCTAAAGTACTCGTCCTCTTTCTCCAGGTCATCACACCGGACTTAAAAGCTCCGTCTATAGGATCAGCCGGAGTTTTAGTCTTCGTAGATTTATCAGCTGGTAAGAATCGCATAGGAGGAACAGCTCTAGCTCAAGTTTATAAGCAAGTTGGAAACAGTTGCGCGGATCTTGAGGATACGACAACTTTCAAGAACGCATTTAACGCTACTCAGAATTTGATAAAAGGTATAGGATTAACGGGAGAGCAAAGCGAAAGAGTCCTTCTATTCTCTTTCAGCTATGCAAAGTCTTATAAAAAATTCAGACCAAGCATACGAAGCTCTCTAATTCAACTCGCAACCATTTTCAGATCGAAAACTACTGGCTGGTCATGACGTAAGCGACGGTGGCTTGATAACGTGCTTATTAGAGATGAGTTTTGCTGGAATATCTGGTATAGATGTGGACATAAGCCACAGATCTGGCTCTCCGGTAGATATTTTGTTTTCCGAAGAGCTAGGCTGGGTCTTGGAAGTCGATCCGGCAAACATTGACTATGTGATGAGAGTCTTTGAACGAAATCAAGTTCCAGCTCATAGAATTGGATCGTCGAAAGGCTTTGGCCTGCAATCGAAGGCAAGAAGAGTTAAATTAGATTCGAAAATTGCATAAAGGATTCCTTCTCCCTAATCTCAGAGCTATAAATCCCTTCTGTAATGTATTCCAGGTATCTGTATCAGTCAATGATACCGTTGTGTTAAGCTCAGCTGTGTTTCCTCTCATGAAAATTTGGGAAGAGACAAGTTATCAGCTGGAACGTCGTCAGACCAATGTAGCCTGCGCTAAGGAAGAATTCCTTGGTATTCCAAAGCGCAGTTCTCCCGCTTACAAACTCACGTTCGATCCTTCAGTCGGCCCAATTATTACCCAAAAGCATATATCCTGTGAGTTTATTATCCCGTCGAAATTCTCACTCGTATAACGAATCCTGAACACGATTTTCTCCACTTCCACAGCTCTGATCAGAGTTGCTGTAATACGAGAGGAAGGCTCTAATGGGGACCGTGAAATGTCTGCGTCTCTTATCAAGGCCGGTTTCCAAGTTTGGGATGTAGTAATGCAAGATCTTTTGAACAATCAGATAACTTTGGACGATTTTAAGGGCGTAATATTCCCTGGAGGATTCAGTTACGCTGGTGAGTCGAGACTAGGAAGGAAACAAGACCGTGAACTGTTCAATGACCCAATGTTATAATCTTTACAGACGTGCTTGGGTCGGCTAAAGGATGGGCAGCAAGTCTGTTGTTTCATCCATCCCTGAAGACGCAATTGCAGAGATTCGTTAAACGAGAAGATACTTTCAGTCTCGGGGTATGCAACGGGTGTCAGCTAATGAGTTTGCTAGGATGGATAGGAAGCGAAGCGAACGGTACACGAGTACATGTGTTTTTGACTTTATGCTGCATGCCTTCATCGTTCAATTTACAAATTTTGTTTTTCATTGCAGATGATGGAGTCCCAGACATCGTGCTAGACCATAACAAGTCTGAGAGATTCGAGTGCCGATGGAGTACAGTAAGGATTGAAAATTCGCCTTCTATCATGTTAAGAGGAATGGAAGGCAGCGTATTTGGAGTTTGGGTTGCGCACGGAGAGGGAAAGTTCACTTTCCGAAGTGATAAAGTCCTGAGTAAATTGAAGGAGCGAAATTGTCTGGCTATAAAGTACACGGATGATCAAGGCGTTGCTACTGAACAGTATCCGCAAAATCCCAATGGAAGCATTGGTAAGCTTTTTTTCACTCTGTGAAAATCTGATCGGATAAGATCTGGAGATATCGACGGTGACTAATCCCATCGATTCTTTTAACAGAGGGAATAGCTGGAGTTTGTTCACTAGACGGAAGGCATTTGGCCATGATGCCCCATCCGGAAAGATGCACTGAAATGTGGCAGTGGCCTTGGGCCCCTGTTTCTTGGGTTGAGAATCGATCACCGTGGCAAAGAATCTTCGAAAATGCTTATACTTGGTGCCAATCTATATAAATTAATGGTAAAAATTATATATTAGTACATTAGATACGTAAGATGGTTCTATATTATTTAAATGTTTCTCTATACACTGAATTTACACTTGTTAAAAATTATAAACATTATTCCTTATTTTTATTTTTATTTTTTACAATGATATGCTTGATAAAAAAATGTATGAAATAATATCAATAGCGTGTATTAAACTGTTGTAAGTGAAATTAAAAAAGAATGAGAAGCGATTTATAAGAATAAAACAGTTAAAAAAATATATTTTTTGATTCTTATCTAAGATTAAGCTACCTTACAAAAAGTCATAATGATATCACGACAATGAGTGTTTGAACTAAACAATGATAAAAGTTGTTCATTAGCCAGAGCTATTAATTTTTCGAAATGAGACCAGAAAATATACTCATTCGAAATGTATTATCTCTAGGATGTTTACTTTCTCAGAAGTAGCAGCAATCAGGTATTGCTTACTGGGCCGAATCATTACGTCTAATGCAACAATGGCTTGATTATCAACGACGATAGCTTTGGAATTTTCAGATTCAAAGTCAAAAGCAGTCAAGGACTGGATGCTATCGACTTGATACATGTGCACAGATCCTGGAACAATGAAATCGATATTAGAAAAAAGAAAATTGGCTCAGGAATTCTCTAGCTTAAAATTACATCAGTTTTCTTTGATTTTGAATATTTCCTTATTCATACCAGAATCTAATCCCAGGACAAGTACGTTAGCATAGAAAAGAACGCAGGTTGGTACTCCGTCGAGTTTCGAAAGAATTTCGTACATCACCCAGTCCCCAGCGTTTAGAGATATTCCCAGATAACCATCTTCTGAAAAACACGAGCATTACTAGATAATTACATACATCCTGTACCCAATAGTTAAATTTCATATAAAATGAAAAAAAAAATCAGGTGTAAATACTTGTTATACAAACTGCAATCCATGACCCGAATAAATAGTATTTGCATACTTTTTCTTCGGGTGGTTCTATGTACTCTTCAATACACTTTTCGCTCGGATCATCCAAGTTTACTTTCATGTTATGACCTCGATCCGTCAATAGAGATGCCTTAGATAAAAATAAATGGGATAATACAATCCTGAGTATTAATCTAAAAAGTTTTTCTATAAATTCTGCATCGTTTATAAAACTAGAAACGGATAAACAGATAAATGGATAATTCTATTTTCAATCTATGTAAAAGCTGCACCTGATGTCCATCAGTTACTAGAGCAGCAATAGTGCCATAAAGTTCAGGAAACAGGTAATCATTCCTGTTATTTTTCGTCATAACTTGAAGCTGATGCTTCTTAGCTAGACAAAGACATCCATGGGCTGTGCTGAAACGTTACAAGACTGTATCAAACGCTTTATACTAGTATATCGTACGTTTTTGTACATCATTTCTTCATTTCTTATATATTATACCTTATCAATCTGCCATATTGCTTCTTTCCTAACACTGTCTGAGACTGAATGTTCCAAACCATCATATGATTCATATCAGATACGGAAAGTGCCGTGATTAGTTTATCTGTTGAAAGAAAAGGACGTAGAAGTAAAATTCGAACAAAACTACAATAAAATTTCGATTAATCATCGCACAAATAAAATTCCTTACCATGTATCAAAAATTGTACGTCTGTTACGTACGCCATTTGATCGGCGACAAAAATTGGCTCTTTGGTAGATGTGTCGAGGTCGTAGAAGGCGATGAACCCTTCCGAACTACCGACGGCTAATAAATTTTCTATGAAAATAAAAATTTGGTTTAAAAATAGAAGTGATTGTGTGTGTGTTTTTTTTTAACATAAATGACGTACCTGACACAGTGACGCAGGTAACTTTGACCATTGGTAAACGAATAAAAAACGGTTCGAATTTTTGAATAGATATATCGGCGTCTTTTATCCTTTGCCATGTTACCCAGAATCTGTATACACTAAAGAATCTTGAATAATATTTTGACTGTATAAAATCAGACCAGCTGATTTTTGGATATAGTTTATTGAAAATAGATCGATAAATGTCAGTCGGTATTTCATTCTCGCATCTTAATTTCCATAAGTTTGTATCCTGTGATATAAAACGGTAATTATAAGTATGAAAAAGGTCTGCGTGTATGACGCAATCTTATAACCGTCTACAGGTTTATATAAACAACAATATGTATCACGTTACCCTTGACAGTCTGATAACAATGCTATTCCACGTCTTGCAGACTAGACGGAAATTAATGATGTCACTACCTCTGGAATATTTGAAAAGAATTTCTACTATTTCTACTGGAAACATATTGGGCCCGAATTTATCCCTTTCTGTTATTTTCTTTAAAACTTGATGAACTTGTTTCGAAGTTTCGAATGATATTTTTATTCGTATTTAAAAAGCACGTGTTTACACCCTACGATACTTCAATAATCGCATATAAACAAAGGGGGCCAGCTCGTAGAGCTTATCACTTCGTCGATGACTTATACCGCCATCTATCGTCCAACTATACCAACCGCAATATCGTCTTGGGGGAGGAAATATATTTGAATCAATATTAGAGGGTGGTTTTTTTTGCCTAAACTCATACCTCGATTCTATTCTTTTTTAATACCTTACGCCCTAGTTTATTCTGCCTCTATTCAATATCTAAAATTAAGAGTAAGGTGTATACGTATACACGTAGGTATAGGTATAGACGCGTTTTTGTAAATCAATACAACATGGGTATATATGGATAGACAGATGTATGCTGTGGTAGCGCACATCTCAACTCCTATAGTTCTTATCGTCTAATCATTTGTGTCAGGTGGTTAAGAGGTCTGTAGTGTATACAATCGAAGGTTTACTATATTCACAGAAGTCGACACGCGTTTTGTGTTTAATCAAGTTAACCTGAGTTAACCTAAAAAATTGTGAAAATAATTTATATGATAGTTTGAACTGTGTGAAATTGAAGAACAACACAACTAAGTGAAAATGACGGACGAAGGTAAGGTCGATAATTGAATATTAACTAGTTAACGTTATCTCAATTTATAGAAAATCTAAATAATCGTAAAATTGGAAAGAGGTTAATTTCCTGAATAAGTAACCTCGATTAAAAAATTCTCATAGTTTTTACTTTATAAAACGTTTTTACATCTAGCTCCTCCCCCCCTGTCTGACAATCGTGATTTTGAATCAGACAGAATAAGCGATAACTCGAGCGGAGATGAATGGGACGAAGTGAACGACGCAGGTCAAAATATATTGTGTCTTTTCTGCGATGAAAATAACGAGAATTTTAACGGGGCTTTAAAACACCTAGAAGTTATTCATAAGTTTAGTCTAACCGCCTTCAAGAGAAAGTATTCACTCGACATATACTCGTACATTAAGTTAGTCAATTTTATTAGACTAAATAAGACAAAACCTGAAGAGCTTGATTCGCTCGGTCCAAAAGCTTGGGAAAGCGATAAATACTTAACTCCTATACTGCAAGACGATAGCTGGCTGATGTTAGGTGAGAAAAAAGGGAAAAAACAAAAATTTATCTATCCTACTTTATTTATTTATGTTGCTATTTTTTTAATCAAAGATATCGAAGATTTTAACGAAGAAGACAGCAAGAGGCCTACAGCTTATCCAGTTAATTCTGAAAACGGATGTGTAACATTGTCAGAAACACATTTTGTAGAACTTCAGAGAACAATACAATCTCTTAGAGCTCAACTAGAACAGCGAGACATTGTTTGTCAACTGGCTAAAGAAGTATGATATTAATGAAGTGTGTGTGCGTAGCTTCCCATGGGCTAATGAGAATTATATATTTCTAGCAAATTGATGAAATGAAGAAAAAAGCTCAGAGACTTGTGCTCGATGATGAACCGATCAAAATATCTAGCGAACGTTGCGTTAAAAACAAAAGTTTGGACTGTGACGAAGGGTATTTTAACACTTATAGCCATTTCGCTATTCATCATGAAATGCTAACGGTAATTGTTCACGTTTAGGCATTTTGTTGACTTGTTTATTCGTGTTCTATCAAACTGGAGTAAGAATGTATAATTCTATGATATACTGCTTATTAAGACGCCACTAAACGAGAGCTTATGTAATAGCGAGCATATTTCTTATGCAAATTCTTTCCATCAGGACAAAGTTCGGACGGAAAGCTACCGTGATGCGCTGCTGACAAATTCTAACATGTTTAATAATTGCATCATGTTGGATGTTGGCTGTGGAACTGGCATTCTATCTATGTTTGCGGCCAAATCTGGCTGCCGGCAAGTCGTCAGCGTCGATCAATCAGACATCATTTATCACGCGATGGATATCGTGAGGTAAACTTTACCCAGTCTAAGGAGTTTGACGATTGAAAAATAGCCGAAATCATATTTCATTAAAGAATTTCTCATCACTTGTAGCATGAAAAAGTAATTGAATCTTTCTTTCAATACGCATTTCAGAGAGAATAATCTCGCTAATGTGATAACGTTGAAGAAGGGTCGACTGGAAGACATCGATCTTCCCGTTGAAAAGGTCGATGCAATTGTATCTGAATGGATGGGATATTTTCTGTTATTCGAAGGAATGTTGGATACAGTTATATTCGCTAGAGATAATTACCTCGTACCGGGTGGTAAACTTCTTCCAAATAGATGCAACATCAGTATCGTTGGTAGCGGAGATACCAGTGAGAATAATCACCCTAATAAATATTAAGACTTCTATTTCTCTGCGAATATTGACCTCCTAATAATTATTCTGTTCATTTAATTCCACAGATCGTTACATTGACCTCGTCGACTACTGGTCTAACGTTTATGGGTTTAAAATGAGTTGCATGAAGCCAGAAGTGGTGAGAGAACCCAGCATAGAAATGAGCCACGTACAAGACCTGATAACAAACGTTTGCGAACTGCAATCCTTCGATCTTTACAAAGTAACAACTGAATGTGTGAATTTTACATCACCGTTCAGTCTCAAAGCGAAGAAGACCGGATCACTGACCGCTATCGTTGGATACTTTGACGTATTCTTTGACTTGGATAATCCAATTCATTTCAGTACCGGTCCTCACGCTGCTCCTACGCATTGGAAACAGACTGTATTCTCTTTAAGCGAGCCTGTGAGCATTACGGAAGGTGAGTATCGCGGCTTACTTATGTTAAACACTCTAATGATCGTTGTAATCGAATAACTCAGCTCTAACAATGTTTCTTTTTTATTACAGGAGAGATTGTAACTGGAAAATTGATATGCCAAAGGCACGTTAAAGACGTTAGAGGTCTAGCTGTGACAATACAGATAAAGAATTTTAGCCAAGTTTATTACTTGGACTGATTATATGATTTAGGATAATTAGTATAAGATGTATGTACTTCCTAATAGGGTATCTTTATTTTACCCTTAATTTCTCATTACTTACGAAAGTGTTAATTATGCTAAAAGAACTTTAGTCAAGTTTGTCTGTTTGTATAATTTCCTTTTTTTTTTCTATACACTACTAGGCAGAATGTCGTTTTTTTTAACAATATCTCTGCTGATATTGCGTTTACTATTACAATACGATAATACACTACCTACTATTATGCTATGTTTGCAAATTATTATTCTTTTTCTTCTTTATAATGATAATGATGATGATTATGATAATGGTAGTAATAATATTACCGCTGAGTATACATAGTAACTTGAATTTCATAGGCTTTAAACTCTTTAATGAAAGGGTATAGCTTCCAATTCATTAGGCCCCGTTCAAATATGCCCTTCTGTGATATCAATTTACAATAATTATTGTACATTGAGACTTAGCGCAGCAACGAAATAGTATTTCCTATTTACGAGCCGAATCCATTTTTACGCATATATACAATATATACATATATACCTAATATACCTAATATAATAGAGTTTCGTGTATTTTAATAATCAGATATCTATCACTATGTATATAGTATAAAAAATATATTAGATTCTCGCGTTCTGACGGGTTGAAAAGAATATATATTCCGCTCAAAAATTATCCGAATAGGTATTGTAAGTTTAAATTTTCATTATCAAACTTATTATGTCGAAAATTTTCATCAATAGTTATAATATATTAAAGAAAAAAAAAAAACAAAAAAACGAAACGGACATCAAATAATTAAATAGAATTTATTAGGTAAATAAAATCACAATATAAATCTACACAAGTCACTTGTTACAAATTTTTGATCAAAATATATATATATATATATATATATATATATATATATATATATATATATATATATATATATATAATATACTATAGGATACTTATAAAATAGTTTTTCAGATTCTATGTATACAATATTTTAGAAGGCTTACGTATATAATGTAGTTTTTTTTTTTCTTTTTTTTTCTTCTTTCAAGTATAGATCATAATAATTGATGATAAAATCATTACCGCAACTCTCTACATAATAAAATATACCTCCAATAACTTAAAAACCAATGAATTATAAAACGAGTAAAAAACACTAATTATTATGACTATCTTAATTTTAATCACTATCTTTAATCACTGAGGCCTAAACCATCAGTTTTAATCAAAATACAAGATTTAAATTTTGCCATATATATATATACATATATATGAAACTAATTATAATAGACGGAAATTAAAAAAGAAAAAGAAATACTCTTCTAATCGCCAGAACATAATAAACTTTTCAAATACCTAGTATCATCATACATACATATTATAAGGATCAATGTGCCGGAATAAAAAATTCGCTAATTCAATCGTGGTGTTCGTTATTGAACGATAATTATTTATAAACTTATTTCTTAGCTGTGCGAACAATGTTTTATTTCTTTTTTGATTCCTTTCTGTTTTTTTTTTCACAATATCGAGATTTGTTTTTTAAATGTGTTGATATTCTTCAACGTATTGTATACATATTTCATACATAAATAATATACCTACTGCAATTTACGAGAGATTCGATATCACATTAGTCACCGAAGAAAAAGTTGAAAAAGAAGTTTTACTCCTCCATTTATTAAGAACATGTAATTAATGTTCCGATTTTACTTTGTCACTGAAGTAATTTGGGTCGAAATTTGGACAATCAGTTTGCCATCCAGTTGCCTTTTTCCCAAATTTATAAATGAGTCTGCAGGGAACACTCTCGAATATACCTTTCTTGTAATAGTATCTGCACGGAATATAATAAGGTATAAAAATAGTGATGGTTTTCATATTCGTCATTGGGGTGATTAAAAATAATTTTTTTCTTTTTTTTTCTTTTTTCAAAAACTTTGAACTTTCGGTTATTCGTAAAATGAAAAACGTAAAAGTCGTGTAAAAAAAACTTAAATAAATTACTAATTGAACAATTAAAAGCAGAAGGTCTTATCCAGCTTGAAATATTTTCAAAAAAAGGTAAAATTTAAAACACGAAAAACTTAAAAGTCGAAGATCGTAGTTATACGCCTGTTGCTTTAGGTTTGGAGTTTTTATCATTTTTATAACGAATTAGGAAATAAAAAAAAATTATACGACCCTATATGCCATTAGACACGTGGATAACTCGGGTAACTATGACGTAACTCACCTCATTGCGCGACTCAGTTTTTCGTAATTCATACTAGAGTTTTCCTTGTTATTACGTTCTCCCCAAATTTCCGACAATTTCACAGTATTAACAATGCGGAATGTTCCTTCTTCGTAATTTTCCCAGCATATTACTCTCGGGCATAATTGAGGGTTTAGTAATGCGTCCCTTATAAATTCCCAAAGTTTTTTCCGAGCTATAAAAAGACAAATAAAATATCAGAGATGTTTAATAAATTGCAAGTGTTTCATTCATTTATAAGTATTAAAAAAAAAGTTCAAAAAAAAAAAAAAAAAAGAAACTTACGTTCTTTCGTTTTTTTATCAAGAATTCGAGGCCTTCCGGGAGGTCGTTTGATATTCAGATCTGGCACACTAGCTGGTTCTTCGTCTATGTACAATTATTCAAACTCATAATTATGGGAATAAAAAAAAAGATGATGAAAATATGTTCAGTGAAAATTGCAGGTAGAAGGAAATATTATATCTTTCGAAATAGTAATGTGTTCATCAAAATTTATATCACGATCAGCCCTGAACGAATAATAGTAGTAGCAGGTACGTGTAATAATTACCAGGCGATACTTCATCTTCAGAGTCACTTTGAAAATCGTCCAACGGATTCCCTTAAATGATGATTATTGAACAATAATAGTTATATTTCAAATTGATCGTAATGAAAATTACAATAATTTATTATAAGACTTACAGTTATTTTTAGACTTTTGTCCCTTGTGTAATAAATTGAACAGTTTTTCCCCAAAATCTTCGTCATACATGATGAATTCTCGTTTCGATAAATTTAGAAGCTCTTTTCCTGGTAGCGCAAGTTCAGGTGACATGCTACCGAAAGAATGTCCGAATTTCGCACCAGTCGAAATTAGCCAATTTATCGTATCGAATATTTTCCATTCTTCTTTTGGCTTGTATGCCCAACCGACGAGGTCGATTTTATCAACTACTGCATGATTGTCTAAAGCTATACGTGATAATAATATGCAATATGAAATTCATATCGAGACATGACGTATGTACCAGCTACAATATTTGGACATTTGGTGAACCGGAAACTAATATATGTATCGCTTACCAAAAAGTGATTTATGCGACGATCGTTTAACGCTCGGATTCGAATCAGTATCCAAATTCCATATAATAGGCTCTGATTTAATTTCATCCAATAAACTGCCAAGTACGTTATCCTATGGGAACACAATCACATAACTAACGCACAACATCCATGTTTACGTGTTTGTTTCATTAATATTATCATGACATTATTATAGTCACCGCAAGGTTCCCAGTAATTAGATATAATAAGGAAATAAACACAATTTATCTACAATACACATAGGTAACATTGATGATTGAACATAACATTGATTATTAATTATTTATACTATAAGATTATAGCGACGGTGCATCAATGATCCATATAAATTCTGATTCGTCGTCTGACCATTTACGAGGATTACTACTCCTCGCTCTCTGTTCTGCCATTTCTACTTCATTAATAATACCTTTGCACGCCAGTTTCGGCAATAGGATATACAATATTCAGGGCATACATAGGAGTGAGTCTAATTAATAATTCGATAAGCGTCTGAAGTATAAGTTTAGCCTCTCGTGGCCAGCGCAGGGCGATAGCTGTGAGTCGTATTCAAAGTATAGAGGAAAAATATCTACGCGCTTTATACTCGCGTGGATTTGAATATATCTATGTTAGAAATTCGGACGAAATAAAATCGCGGTACTGAACAGATCACGTTATCGAATATTCCTGTATTGTAAAGGCGTAATATAAGCGTTTTATGTTATTAACTGTGAAAATATCTATAATATCAATAACTTACGGAAAGACCATTCATCCGAATTGGTCCAGTAAAATAATCATCTTCATCCCCCATATTCGTCGCACCCAATCCATAATTAGATAAATGATTGGGGGATACATCATCCCCGAAGTTTTCCATGTGCTTATCAATATCCATATTTTCAAATTTCATTTCAAGTATTTCAACGAATAACGCAGACCGAAATCAAAGTTTCTAAATTGTTTTGAAAAAGGAAAATCACATTAGATTAGAACTGAGCATTGATTTGTATATACGCGTCTACACGTTCAACGACTAATAGCTGAACTGGCGATCTGTACGTTGCTTTGAAACATACTGACTTGAGTCATAGCGTGTTCGGGTCTACAATAAAATAATTTTATTCTGCAGGTCTGGGAATCCCACTGCCGTTTTAAACCAATCAGAACGTTCAGAGTTGTCAACAAGTGAATGACGTAACAACAGTCTCGAATCGCAACCAAAACGTATAAATGTATAAATAATACCGCCGATTAGTAACAAGACGTGAAACAAATTGTATTTTCGAAGTTTATTCGACAGCTTCGTACTAAATTCAACGCGAATATAGCGCAATTATTAATTTTTAATGAATAATGATGAGGTACAAAGTGAACAAGTTCATAGTTTTGTATCACTTATACACTCGGTATATAGAGCTGGTTGTATTTATCATGTCGCACTGATAGTTATCACACGCATAATTATAAAAGCTATTATAGTGTTACGTCGCATTACAGACGCGACTTATTAAATTATTTAGGCATAAGCTGTACGACGATTATTTATAGTTATAAAAAAATTTTTGTCACGTAAGTTCTATATAACTAAAAACGACTCCATGATGTGATTTCTTAGAAACTATATGCGTATAAAAATTTAAGATACGATTTCCTCTTATGTTCAACGTTCATCGTATGATGAGAACTGACGCAGTGTGGTACTAATATACGTGTCTTCATGTAGTAGAAAGAGTATTTCAGGTGCGGGATAACGTTTTATACGCCCTAGGCTTGTGTGCGAATAATCAAGGCCACAATCGTCGTTTTCGTGAAGCAGGAGAGGAGAGAAAGTTTCGTTCTTGATGAAAACCATATAGTTTCGAAGAATTTCAAATATTGGATAACATTGAAAAGAAATTTGTAAAATTTCGTTAAATTATATTGAGAAAATCGTGATTTAAATTCTAGATTTAAATATCGTGATTCGTGAAGAGGTTTTTTTTTCCGAAGAATCATCATTTAGACTTCAATACATTATATTCAATCATTTATTTTACATGGACATACATGAATATAATACTAACATTTAAAAAATAAGATACATTACATAGTTTTTTTATTTTTATTATTTTTATTTTATATACATACTGTGAAAATACAAAATACCAAACTTAACTCTATGCTCAATCACGATACTATTTCCAGCAGTTGAAAGGTTTGGTGAACCAACTTATACGAGTAGGTATGGGGAATTCCAGTTCCATCAATATATGTACTACTCGTTTTGAAAAATTTTAGCAAATTTATACCGTGGCGAAAAAATCCAAAATAAATAATGAGTGCTTTTTAGAGTGAGAACAATCACATAAAAAATCGCGGGTCGAATCCGAGAGGCCAAGGTTCAAAGCGATGTCGAAATGAGCCGGAATTCTCCGTATATATTAATCTTATCGTCGGTTAATAAGGAGCGCTGATATCGAAATTTGACATTCGTTAGAGAGTTGCAACAATATAGTCGATCCGTATAATCTGGCAATGAATAACATAAAGAATTCTCTCAACCATAACTACCCCAAAAATAATTATTTCTCCTTTGATTTCGTCATAATAGAAGACAAAAGAATGAAGAGATCTCGTACGGAGAATTTTTATTTTTCAACAGCGAAAGATGATAATAAAAAAAAAAATTGACTCATGTTGGTCCATACTTATTCTATACATTACATCCCAAATAGTATTTGCATTACCCTACATACAGGCGGTGCTTCCTCGATGCGCCGCGAGAATACCGATCTCGGACGGTCAAGTCGGTAAGCACATACCGATACCACAAAAATTATCGGCGTCGCACGAGGCTTACCGCTGCTTACCGCTCGATTACTATTTACCATAATAGTAGAGCGGCGAACCTGGTGCGACGCCGATAATTTCGTAGCATGTGTTTACCGACTTGATGGTCCGAGACCTGCATTACCGCGACACCACTGCGGATATCATTAGCGAGAAGCTACTGAAAAGCTGTCTGAGTTCACGCGGAGAAAATTATTATCGCATGATCATTTCGCAACTTATTGGTTGACGTTAATAATAATGCTCATCAATAACAAAACGATGAACAGCCCACTGCCCCGAATTTTGAGACACTGATAATAGCTTTGACCTCTGATCTCAACTTCCTCTATTGCACACAGCTATAAGATAGCAAACTTTTTTTCTTTTTTTTACGTTTATCTGCACAGATTAGTTAGTCTGATATAGATTCAACTACTTGTATACAAAACGATTTCATACGTCCAAAATGCTCCGGAATTAAGGATAAGACATGGATTTTACAAGAAACTTGATAAAGCAACGATTAGCGACTTACACTGCATAGAGCCATTCCTATATATGGAAATCGGAATTTTAAATTTTTTCTCGCCCTATACTATAGTTAAACGTGCCGTGATTATACTGCCAAAAATGACGTCAGTTTATCCATCAGTAGAATATGTCAAAATGTTCGGCCCTACGATGATCACGGTCCCTATTCAATGTCAAAATTGTCAATTCCCGAAAGCAATTTTGTTGCATTTTCGCCAAATTTATAAACCCACCGGCGATCATGAGGTGCGAAAATCCCCTTATCGTAATAGTATCTGCACACATTGAAGTAGAAAATATATAAGCTCATGTATTTTTATTCTAGAAATAGTTCGATTTAGCGGAAATTGGCATTATTGCAAAGTCTTGAAGTAAAGGCCATATTGATCATTACTCCGAGATAGTGAACAATTTTTTACGTCAATAAAATAATAACACGATTCATACCTGATGGCACGAGTGAAATATTGATAGTTCATCTTTGGATTGCAGTCCAGCTGTCCCCAACGCTCAGCCACCTCATCAGGCAAAACAAAACGGAACGAGTTTTCCTCTCGATTCTCCCATTGTACCCCAAGGTAGTTCGGGTCGAATAATAAATGTCTTATGAATTTCGGAAGTCGAGGTCTGCCAGATTGTGGTTCTTCGGTGGAATCCGAGAAGACTAACGGTTCTTCATCTGTAGTTTGATGACACTCCATCATTAAAATTGAAGGCACAAAAACAGTTAATATTTGATCAATGATCAATGATCCCCCTCATTGAAATGATTGTCAAATTCCCAGCGCAGAAAATGGGTAATCCTTTTCAAATCAATGCAAGTTATTTTTCATTTTTTATGCCTATGCAATGAAACTTTTGCATTTTTCATCGGTATTTCTCTAGTATATTACGAATATCAGAGAGTGAAAAAATAATACGTTCAATGATTAAAAAAAGAAAATGCAGAAAATGAAGAAAATGAAATGAAATGAAATGTGAAATGCAGTGACTAGCGGTTGTACATACCTTGACTTGATTGACAATTATTGTTTGAGTCGCGTCCTTGGTGTAACAAATCGTACAGCTTTTCCCCAAAAAACGGATCGTATTCAGAGAAATCTTGTTTCGTTAAACAGAGAAGTTTATTTCCTGGCATAGCTAAGTCAGGTGATATCTGGCCGAACGATTGTCGTAATTGATTTGCAGCCCAAAGAAGCCAGTTTTTTGAATCTGTTTCATTCCATTCTTCGGGCGGTTTCTTTGTCCAGCCTTCGAGATCGATGTTTTCGACTTCGACACTCTTTTCAGACAGACCTAAGACATATATAACTCGATATTGATATCCGGAATATCGCATTTAACAAAATGGAAAGAGCACTTACCGAAAAGAGATCTTTTTTGCGGTGGTTCTTCGTCCAAATTCAGTTTTCCATCCGGTTTGGCTTCATACCCTGCATATTCAAGTTCCATCTGGAAATGGTAATCTACCGTAAAATCAGATCAGGTCTTGAGGAAAAAAAAAATCAGGAAAAAAAAACATCATTCCATAGCCTCTGATAATTCATAACAGCATAAAAATGTCGAGAGTAAATTCTGCCTCTCTGCATGACCAGGGTGGCAGTGATTTGATTTTCAATCTCAAAACAAAATCTCTGCGCCGATAGTCACGTAGATTTAGATCCGAGGTTCTAAGCTTAGCGAATACAATACGAGAGATTTTTTCAAACGCTTCTAATGCTGTATGATTAATTATGATCCCATCAAACGGACTTACGACAAAACAGTCGCTATCGCGGTTCCTTACCGATAGTATAATGTCAGTCACGTAGCTCATATCAGAATCGGACGAACCACTTGACGGTACATTTCCCTCGATGATTCCCATGTTGTTGCCGCAGTTTTTGTCCGCTTTTATTACAAGTAATAGTAATAGTAATACACAGAAATCTCGGTTTGTAAAGTGTTTTTTAAAAGCCTTCTGATCATCTCGCGGTCTGAACGGCGAATAACTGGTTCGGTTTTCACACATGTCTTGTTATAAGATAATTCTGAGCGATAACATTTTTTTTATTTCGAATCGCACTCCAAATGTCGATCTTCTTCTTCTTCTTCTTCTTCTTCTTCTTTTTTCCGACTTATTGCTCTTTCGAGCATGATAGTGTACCAAATGTCAATCGTTTTATTGACATAATGTCTACGACAACGATAATTAAATCTGGAGATATTACAATGTTGCCTTTCAAAGCACTTCGCAATAAAAAAAAAAATGCATCAGTATTTGTCGACTTAATTAATTCTACGCTTACTGATTTTTGTTAAGTACCCACAAATTCACTGTGACAAAAATTAGTTCAAATGTCTTGTTCATTATTTTATAATGGCGAATCCCTTTGGGCTGCACTATAATGCGCGCTTATTAGTGCTATAAGATTTCATCGATATCGATTTTGAGCAACGAACAGCATAATATTCAAATGCAGACGATGAAAAAAGAAATGAAACATATTAGGCATGCGAGCATTTGTCTAGAATTTTTCATTTTTTTTTCCTGAAATTTCTAGGGAAGTTGTCGTAGCTCACGGGTTGAAATGAATGTGGTAAATATTCAACGTGCGTTCAATGCCTGATGAAATGAATGACACAAATAAAACGCAACGGGTACGACATCACAAGAGTTGTATTATAATTACAGGCCCTTAAGAAAGAGAAACATTTTCGCCAACCCTATACACGGTGGTCAGGTGATCCAAAATGAGTAATGACGTATTTTCCCTCTACCAGTGGGTTCTTCGGAAGAACCGATGAATAATATTGTGTATGATGAATTGTTCACATAGGGGAGATGTCTGTCGATAAGAGCCGTTGAAAGTTAATTAAGCAATACGAGTAGGTATATAGCGTATTTCTTTCATGTAATAAATCATGCAGCTCTCCTCCAAAACGCAGATCGTATTTAAACAGATTTTGTTTTCTTAACCAGATAAGCTTTTTGTAGCACAGAAAGGTCAGGTGATAACTGGCCCCAATCAAGCTACAGGTCAAAGAAGCCATCGAATCTATTTTGTTCCATACTTCGATTGGTTTATTCCTCCAGTCATATTCCACCCCCGACTTGATTCATCCCGACTCATGTCAAGTCGGTGATTTCCGGCATGAATCAAGAAACTTTTTTTCTGGGTGTTGGAAAAGAAATCAGATCAAACGAATATATACGCTTCTATATTTGCCACTTCGTTATCGAACCGATCATTATACAGTTTGTAAATTAACGAATTCTGCAATCAACTTGGGGTCCAGGGGTCCGACATGATTTTCATCCGATAATCGTCAACATTTAACTTTACGATTGAATCCAAAAATTACGCCTCGTAATCATCCTGATATTTGACGATGGTATAGTGTCGAATGGATTATTATCACATTTTGTGGAATATTGTGATTCGTGTGTGTAACGCGGTCACCAAGTCTTTGTATCTTCGTCTTCTCTATATGTTTTGTATATACTATCAGGATATTATCACTGAAGAAATATTCTAATGAGCATTATACATATAGGTCTATGATTAGGGAGCTTATGAATTTAATTTGTTATATGAATAAACAGCATGGTTACAATTAATATATTTTAATAACCGCATAAGTGTGATATAATATAAATTATAAGATATATTACATTGTAATTTGTACGGATCAAACTTTTCGTTTGAACACATACATATGTATATAAGTATAGTAAGTTATCAATTATCATTCTATTTTTCAAGCTCCAATAGTTCTGTTTCATAGTTTAGTAGCACTATCATGACAAGCGATTATATCATATTGTCTGTGAACATTCAGAAATTGTTTTTGTAATGCACAATTGTGATTTTGTGAATAAATATAAAATGCTCGGAAATCCTACTGAATGATACAGAATATTAGTTTTTGGCCTAGACAGGTGCTAGTAACCTAAGTCCGTGCTCTGTTTTCTTCGGATGTTCATATCAGCAGCGGCGCCGGCTTTTAGAAAATCCCGTGGGTGCTCATGAGACCTGTCCTTAAGAAAGGTAAAATCGAATTTCGATGGGCCATCCCTCAAAGTGGTTCGAAATAATTTGAAAAAAATGTCAAATTTGAAAAAAAAATTCTCTCCTTATTTACCCACCCCTAGAAAGCCTTACTTCTTTCCATAAGAAAAGCATTGACCTTTCGAGGTTTTTAATCAAAAATGCGTGCTGGGTCTGAAAATAGTCGTAAAATTTTTTATAGAGAAGCAAAATGGAGGTGAATTTGTCCACTTTAAACCGCCGCTTGGAAAATTGGCGTATCTCTATTTTTCACTGCGTTTTATAACTTTTAGTGCGGCAATAAATTTCGACTAGTGAACACAAGCTCTTGGGATTGGTGTCGAAGAAAAAAGAAAGTCTTCGTTGAAAATAACAAATAAAAAATCAAAAATTCCAATCACCTCATCTTCCTTCTTAGTATTTTGGAAACCACTGAAAAAAGATTTCAGAAATGTCGAAAAACGTTATTTGGAGAGCTAGATATCGGCAGAATTAATTTGGAGTGGTCGTATAGAAAATAGAAAATTCTTTTCTCCAAGACCAATCCCAAAGGCTTGCATTCACTAGTCGAAATTTCTTGCCGCACTAAAAGTTAGATAGCGAAGTCAAAAACAGAGATAGCCCAATTTTCCAAGCGTCGGTTTGAAGTGGACGAATTCACCTCCATTCTGCTGCTTTAGAAATTTTGTTACGACTATTTTCAGACCAAGTACGCATTTTTCATCAAAAACCTCGGAAAATCAATGCTTTTTCATAACATCTGCTCTGAAACGTCAGCTTTCAGTGCCTGTTTCGCGAGTCGAAACAAGCTAATTTCATGCGAATGCCGCGAAAAGCTGTGACGTATGCTTCAATCGCGATTTCAATGTATTAGCGGTCTGAAAGCAGCGTTGCTTTCGTCCCATGGGAAGAAAGCAACTGCTTTCGTCCCTTGCAGTTGCTTTCTTCCCATGGGAGGGAAGCAATTTGAAACCTGAAGTTTTTTGCAAATGTTATGAAAAACATAGTGTGTGACACGGGATGAAACATGAATGCAGGCACGGGTGATGTCAGCCCTCGCCTTCGGCTTCGGGCTGACAACTTCACCCTGGCCTGCATTCACACTGTTTCATCCCTTGTTACACAATATACTATTCTTATGGGAAAAAGTAAGGCTTTCTAGGGCTGGGTAAATATGGATGAAAAAAATTGAAAAAAATATGAAATTTTTACAAATCATTTCGAACCACTTCAAGGGCGGCCCCATCAAAATTCGATTTTACCTTTCTTATAAGGACAGGTCTAGTGCTTATCTCCTCATGTTCATTTGCTGACTGGTTCAAAAGTACTGCCGGAGCGCGAAAAAAAAAATCACGCTCAAAACCGATTGCTGATCACTTTTGATGTCTATGGGCATGGGTGCTCCGCACCCACTATATACCTCTCATGGGTGCTGGAGCCCCCGAGCACCCACGGAGTCGGCGCCGCTGCATATCAGCGAGTTGACAAATGGTATTGTCATCTCGGGTGCGAATCAAAGAACTATACTTTTGCCGCACACATCGGCGCGCTATCGGATACGATGGTCCATCGTGCTAATTAAAGCCGACTGCAGTGGAGGTTTTTTTTTATTTTAATTACCTAGATTCAACGACATTAAAGGCTTCGCATCTTCATAGTAAAATTCACAATGAGAATCGAAGTATGTTACAGTAATGATTGCAAATAAAATAAGGGTGAATTAATAAAATTTGAATTGAGGTTCAAAAAATATATATATACTTTCAAAGACATACAAATATACGTTATATGGTATTATATTTTTGTCTAGCAAAAGCGCTAGTTGATCGTTAGCAGAACAATTTATTTTCAATGTGCGATAACATTTTAGCTAAATGGTTCCATAAACTTCAATTTTTTGTAACAAAAACACTCAAAAGAAGACGAAACACAGATGAGATCGCTAGCCGACACTGCATCCAAATGCATTACGTTGCAGAATCCCTCACGCTTTGTCTGACCACGAGGGACGTTACTACTAGCCGCCGTCGCCGCGTAGATACGCCTGACTCTACTCGCTCCATAACTTTTAAATTTCATAAAAATGACCGCGATATTTATAATAAGATTTGAACAAATAAAGAACCAGACTACTATTCTTTTCAATGATTAAGATGAATATCGCGAAGAGGTTTTCTTCCAAGAATTATCATCACGTTTCAATGCATATTCTCAATCATTCATTGGTACAATAAATTAAATTTACGATTTTGAAATTTTACTACAAAAAGTTTCTCAAAATTCTTACGAGTAGTCATTATAATGTCTGGGCTTTTGCTCCAACCTGTTTTTTCAGCTTTTGAATCCTAATTTTACGTTTTTGATGGAGACCATATCAGACTTTGTCGACTTAATTCCACACTTGCTGATTTTTTACAGACACCTGTTGACTACCACTTAATCACGGGTGGGTTGGTTGTCAGTTTCCAATTGCAATCCTGTTGCCGTTTTGCCAAATCTATAAACCTTCCGTTTAGGATGGGACGCGAGAATCCCATTATCTGGATCCTCGAGATCGTACCAGTGTCTGCACACATCGAAATAAAAACTATAATTCAAGTCTATTCTTATTCTAAAACTGAATAGTCTTGAATCGTTTACTCGTTACGCTCGCTCACTCGATTAGACCAAGCTGCAGAGATTTTATCATGTAAAAAGTGTTGGAAGAAAACCAGCTGCGCTATTGTTTGTAGAATAGTTTCATATGATACAGTGAGGTGTTTTTCACTCGAGTTTATTATTCATAACTTTGTTATTAACAATTTTATGCAAAAAATCGCTTTTTTATAGTTTTTTGCTTATAATATCAAAACTGTCAGAGTAATCGTCATGGTGTCAAAAGAGAAATTGTAGAAAATGAAAACACGAAGAAAATGAGAGGTGGCACGATTCATAGCAATCCAAATTTTGTTCAGATTTTTCGAATCAAAGTTGAGCAGGTCATGAATTTTCAAAGTTTTCTTTGTAACACCTTGATGGCCGTGATCGAAATATATATGAAAAATTTCTCAAAAATTCTATCTCAGAAATGAAAATTTTTGACCCAAAATTCATAACGTTTGGACTTTTGCTTAAACTTTGAAAATTCACGAGGCACTTAAATTTATTTCGAAAAATCTAGAAAAAATTCTGATTACTATTTAGAGTCAGAAAAATGATACAAAAAATCGCGGACCAGATCTGAGAGGTGGAGGGTCAGGACCAGATCGATTTGGCATGGAATCCCCCAGCTATATCGTTTCCTTTAATTCTAGTCTACGTATTAACAGTTTACTCCCGAATTTTAGCAGATGATTCTTCGAATATAGTTTTCTGATAACACAGCTGCGCTTCGTTTGACACAAATTTCATCAAAGTTCTCAGGTCATCTATTTTTGCCGATGATAATTAGCCTGTTGAAGCAACGTCCGAAATCTTTTCGATAATTTCGGAGCTATCAAAAATACGCTTCCATACCCGAATTATTTCGCGTTTTGAGGGATCATCCGAAAACATCACTCCGATGTTTCCATCTCATTTTATCTAGATTTTTTCTTCCATAAATGCTGTTCGGTTTAACCCTCATCATTCAAGCGATTTTTATCAAATAAATATATAATGTAGATCTGTGGTCACTGATCATTTTTATGCAATCTCCGGAAAAACGGTATAAACCGACTTATACCGTTATTCCGCCCATCTCCTCATTATTGTTCTCGCTCCCGACCGATGTTTCATCATCAGAAAATGACTTCAAAGTATCGAACGGAGGCACTGCGAAACAATGATTACGAAACTGATTAGTTTTTATATTTGATAAAATTAATTTTGTTATTTAAACTTTAAATCAAGGAATAGCTGTTGTATTCTCTTCATGACGGTGCGATAAGAATAATTATAAAACTTACGATAATCTTGCCAGGCACCTTCCACGTGTAACGAATCAAACAGCCTTTCTCCAAAAAGTCGATCGTACCTGGCGAATTCGAGTCTCGTTAAATGGAGAAGGTCTTTTCCTGGCATAGCAAGAGCAGGTGACATATTGACATAGGAATGGCCTAATTCAAGACCAGTACAAAAGAGCCAGTTTTTCGTATCCGATGTCACCCAATCTTCTATTGGTTTCATTCTCCACCCGTGGATATCTGTTTCTTCTTCTTCGTCACTACCTGTAAATGGATGAAGATCGATGTTATAATATTGTATATTTCATCGATAACAAGAGGGAAAATATCAATTGATTATCAATAAAGATGCGTACGGAAAATTGATCTTTTGTACGGTGGTTCATCGTCACAATTATAGCCGGAAAACGTGGCCTTTCTTTTATTTTGATCATCCAGATTCAACAGCATCAAAGGCCCCGCATCTTCGTCGTAAAATTCACAATGAGTATCGACCTGTGTAACAGTAATGATTGTAAATAAAATGAGGGTTTCGCATCGAAGTTAAAAAAAAACTTCGTTTCAAAGAAATATAAATTAATTATGGTATTATGTTTTTAATTAGCAAATGCGCTAATTTATCGTTAGCAAAGCAATTTACTTTCAATATGTGCAGACATCATTTTAGCTAAATGGTTCCATAAACTTCAATCTTTTGTAACAAAAACACCTAAAAGAAGACGAAGCACAAACGAAATCGCTAGCCGCACTATATCGAATGCATTACATCGAAGAATCTCTTACGCTCCGTCTGGCCACGAAAGATGTTACTACTAGCCGCCGTGGCTGCGTAGGTACGCCCGACTCTACTTGCTCCATAACTCTACGCGCTTACGCGCGCTTCGAGTTTTTAAATTCAAAAAGAAAAAGCCCGCGCGCTTAACTCCGTGCAGGTGTATAATAAGATTTGAAGGAATAAATTCTTGTCAATAATTCAGATGAGTATTTAATAAATGATGTCGCAATGCATGTTATACTCTAAATACTAGAAAAACACGTGAATCACTTCAGCCATAGAAATATATAATATTTAAAAAATACTTACGCGACAATTGGCATTATTAACACAGAAATCAATGGAATCGTCGTTGATATTCGGTGTGTTTATATTATAATTAACTAAACGATGTGGCATAGTCCCATTTATTTTACCCGAAGACTTGTCATCATATTCCATTTCGAGCATCACGTTTTCAGATCGTTTTTTTCGTTCTTTCTCTCTCTCTCTTTCTCTCTCTTTACCTTTTTAATAATATTTCTGTGTGTTAATAAGATCTGTATCGATTGTAAAAGTATTTATCATCAGCGTTTATTGACTTAACTCTTTCATGCGAATCCGTATACTTCTCTAGCTATACGAGAACCTCACGCACTTCAGAGCTGGCGAGCACAATACAAGACATGGTATGGAAATTAATTTTATATATATATTTTTATATATACTATATGCATATATACCAAGAATATTCGGCGAGAGTAAACGATCTCCTTCCTGTACGGCAAAACCAACACATGTGCGTACCGCGTGCGTGA
This sequence comes from Tenthredo livida, assembly GCA_963992785.1. Taxonomy (NCBI): domain Eukaryota; kingdom Metazoa; phylum Arthropoda; class Insecta; order Hymenoptera; family Tenthredinidae; genus Tenthredo; species Tenthredo livida. The sequence goes on along the minus strand of OZ023071.1, from coordinate 1,421,850 downwards.
GGCTCATTCGGGAGGGACTGAGGTACCAGTAGCATTGCATCCCCCCCCCCCCCCCCCCCCTGAACGAGCCTCACGCACGCGGTGCGTGCATGTGTTGGTTTTGCCGTAGGAAGGGGATCGTTTACTGTCACCGAATATTCTCGGTATATACCGACATCATATTTGTTAAATTCTGATTGGTCAGAGTTGTGGGATAGCGTGGTTTTTATCAAGTATGAATCAGTCAGACGTATTCTTGAAACCGCAGACGCATGGTCGCTATTAGCCTGTACGTATAGCATCCACGTCAAGGAGGAAAAATGTAATTTAATTCGCAATTCTCCCGCCCCCCTCCACTATCGTATCGTAATTCTGCGTACGGAGCTCATTAACTATGAGAAATCTGAACTATTTTTAATCGTATATATTTTATGAATGACTTATATAAAAACATTTGAAAAATTCACCATCATCACAATTCTCGCGAATTTTTGTATAATAGAAATAACGCGATATTTCGGCGACTAAGAATCGTAGAAAGAGTTAAAAAGAAGCGATTCGAAGCAAAAAGAACAAGCTTCAATTTGAGCTTTTCAAAATTATTCTATCATTTTTTTACACCAAGTTTTGGGCTGTAGAAACAGACGGTGCAGCGATACCCTCTCTCATCTAAAGCCCACAACTGTGTGAAAAAATATTGGAGAATAATTGAAAAAAAAAGAAGTTCGAAGCTTATTCTTTCCATTTTAAAATTCTGTTTTTGAATTTTTTCTGCAGTATTCTTTTCAAAATCTGAAAGAGGTGGAAGAAATATTAATCGTCAAAAATATAAATCAAGAAGCTCGTAGTTTATTCTTTTCTATGTTATTATGAATAGAGATCGAGCTGTTACCACCCGTGATATCAAGGGGGTTGGAAATTGTAGATTCGTGTCTCGTTTTTAAACCTTAGGGTAACCGGGCTCAAGGTACTAGGTGATCGAAGTGAATAATATAAGGATACTAGATAATTGTTTATTAGTAGTGGTGAACGATGGTAAAACCACCTATATAAATGACTTAAAAGTTCGTACAGTTAGGTGAAGAAGTGATTTTGAGTCTACTAGTTCTAGAGCGAATGCTCTCCTTAGAGGTCCTGATTGAAGTCTTTGGAGCGACTGCTCTCGTTAATGATTCTGATCGAAGTGCGGTCAATGCAAGTGCAAGTGCAGCTTGATGATGATATCATTCTTTCCATTGAATATGAGAAATGCGGCATCTCTCCGCACTTTACCCTATTTGAATAAACAAGAAAATGAGTGTTAACAATGGACGAATGAAATTGATTAGAATCAATTGAAATTTTCATTACTATAGTATTATTCAAAGCATGAATTGAGATGGGAACGGTTGAGGCCCCGCGAAAAATTCATCGGATGGGGCCCTCCCTCAATGTAAAGAAGCTCAACCATATGAACGTTCTTGATACATTTTTTTGTTTAATTTTTGTATCCATTTTAGCAGGTAACTCGAGTTAATTGAATAGAAAATAAATAAATGGAACTGAATTTTGCAATGATATATGTTAGGGTCCTTCTGTGCTATAGCGGCCCTCTCGGGCCTGGGGGCCCCCTCCGGCTGGGGGCCCCTGGCATTTTGCTCGTCCAGCCACCCTATTGTTAAGCCACTGAGAGGTGACACCTGCTGGCGACGCGGACGTGGTGACGACCTACCTCAACGGGGAGCTGGGCAACTTTATGGGAAATACTATCTTGAATTACAATCGGAAAACCCGTCGTGTCGGCTCGTGTGCAGAACTAGTTCGAAGAGAAAACGTAACGCGGACAGCGAAATGTTGGCTGGAAGCACTAGACAGATACCAGAACGGCGTGTGCTTTCTGAAGAAAGCACCTTACGGACTGGATCAGTCATGACTACAATGATATCGTCTACTATTCAAAAAGTTACAACAAATTGGAATGCAGCCAACGGTGCAAAATCCGTGTATGTTCACGGCGACGAAGGCAAACCACGTACTGATGATTGCGATCTACGTGGATGACATGTTAATCGCTATGGGGAAAAAGATGTGCTGTTGAATTCAACATGTGAGTAGTAAGTATATAGACAGCACTTTTTCGCAGTAGAAATTCCCATACAATTCTAGTATTTGGTACATTGGAGCAAGTGGCCTTCGATGTCTACAGGGTGATATTACAGGGACATCTCAGTACTGCAAGTCTCGGACCGTCAGGCGGCTGATAAATGTGTGTGCGAAATTATCAGGTTCGCCGCTCGACTATTAGGTAGCTATAGTATAGTCAAAATTCGATCAACGCAATCGTAGCCACTGATCGCAGATGAGAGATAAAAAGAAAGAAAAATCCACGGCTACGATCTGTGGCTACGATCGCGTTGACCGAATTTTGACTAATCTTATTGAATAATTTGACTAAAAAAGCTACCTAATACTTTCTGTTCAAACTTCTAAATAGAGTAAGTTCGCACTCCGATTCAAATCATAGAAATTTTACGTAATTTAACTAAAATAATGTAAGTGGTCACTTAGAAGATTATGCTCACTTTGAATTTTCAACCTCAACACTCTGCCATAATTCTGGTGGAGATCACAGTGCAGATCTCACTCAAAGTTAGAATTATCAGTTTCCAATTTTGTCGCCTATTTATTATGAAGAAATACCTCGTCATCTGAACCCCTCAAGGGCTGCATTCGGATACGTTTATCATTGTCTATTTTTTAATTTTTGTTCATGTGGCGAATCAAACAGCTCTTTCCTGAAATATGATTTGTTTCATAATACTTTAATAACGACAAATGTAACAATGTATAAAAGCTATTACATTCTCATCTGCTAGAGTTGAACATCATATTTGGCTCCAACTCCAAAATACAGTAAATTTATAAAATCTTTTTAAAATTACAAAAGTTTTACCTAATATCATAGGTATACTATATAATATATCGTATAAATAACGATTATCTTATATATTATAGAAACAATTATAAATTACTAAGTAACACATTATAGTTAGGTTTTTCTTACGTTAATATAAAGCACTTGCTATAGAATTTCCAATAAAAATACTTATAATCCTATCGGATATTGCGAGATCATGAGTACTTTTTTGTATACCTATATTATAACATACAGTGTATATTTTCAAGTATAAATCAATGTATGATCATCACTCGAGTCAATAAATGACAAAAAATCAGTTTGTCCTGAATGAAATGTCGTATTATGCTTCCTAACAGAATTAAGTGGAATTGTTAAAAGTACTTTTTCCTTGAAATTTCAAAGAAATTGAGCGTTATCCTTCTTTTCAGAGCTGATGAATTAATGCCATTATATCTAGTATATAGTATCATAGAAACGAAAGATAAGAAAACAAAAAAGCAATAAATACTTAAACGCACTTTCGCGTGCAATTATATAAATGAAAAATATTTTACGATCTAATGTAACTTCTAATGTCATGGCCGATGTAAGAATTCATTGATATTTTTCTCTTATTCTCATAATATCATAAATTGAGGACCTTAAATTTTCGCACAGATGAGTACATCTGATATTTGGTAGCCTAATAGTGATTATTGTTAATACATATAGTAATATGCACAACAATTTATATATAATATGAGCTCATTTTCCAGCTACCAACACACACACGGTTACATATTATAGCACACCTGTGAGATAACGTATATATTTATATATAATATATATATATATTCTATTTTTTGGCTGTGCTTATGGTTTATTATATCATGCATACATAATGCCGAGATTCATGACTGCGTTGATGTTAGTCAACCTATCGTAAGTTTATCATAAATGTATATATTATATTTAAATGATCGAATGAAAAATAGACATGCTGAATAGCATAATATATAATATGTCATATGTGTTTGTGATAAATGGAGCGAAAAAGATGGTATTTACATGATAGACAGATTTCACGTACCCATCCAACTGAATAATGGCATAGAAAATTAATCAACTTTGCAGCTGATTGTCTCAGCCAGGTGAAACTTGCAAGATTATAATCTCGATCTCACTTTGTTCTGGTAGTAGTTGGGATCAAAATTTGGATTATCAGTTTCTAATCCTGTAGCCTTCTCACCGAAGTCGTAAACCAATCGACGACCGGGAACAGCCTCGAATATATGTTTCGGATAGTAGTATCTGCACATAATGATAATGATGAGATAAAAACCATCAAATTTCATCTTTCTTATACAACATATACCTATTATTTAAATATACACATGCATTTGCAAAATTTAGAACAATTTGACTGAAAATTCACCTCATCGCACGACTGAACTTTTCGTAGGTCATCTGCTTGTTGTTTTTACGTTCTCCCCACAGTTTGGCCACGTTGTTACTTTGGACGAAACGAAATCTTTTCTTGTCGTAATCTTCCCAGCATATCCATAACGGGCAATATTTAGGATTTAGTAATAAGTTCCTTACGAATTCCCAAAGCTTTACTTTGACTGTAAAAGAAAAAGATATAGAAATAACGAATCAGAGACATAAAAGAAGTGATTTGGAGTAAAAACCTCCTAAGACCAGCAGATCTTCACTCACCAACTTTTTTCTTTGGATCTAGGATCCGAGGCCTTCCAGGCGGTCGTTTTTTGATCAGATCTCCACTGTGCCCAGAATCGCCATCTAAAATTCAAACACACGATCAGTTGAAACGAATCCTTGGGTAATTATAAGAATGAAATTACGACGCTTTTCATCGTTATTTATATAAATTTATAATAATTTGTGTCATAATTACCAGAGTAATTGTTTCCGCTCCCGACCGACGTTTCATCATCAGAAAATGACTTCAAAGTATCGAACGGAGGCACTGCGAAACAATGATTACGAAACTGGTTAGTTTTTATATTCAATAAAATTAATTTTGTTATTTACACTTTAAATCAAGGAATAGCTGTTGTATTCTCTTCGTGACGGTGCGATAAGAATAATTATAAAACTTACGATAATTTTGCGAGACGAGTCTCACGTGTAACGAATCAAACAGCCTTTCTCCAAAAAGTCGATCGTAACTGGCGAACTCGAGTCTCGTTAAATGGAGAAGGTCTTTTCCTGGCATAGCAAGAGCAGGTGACATATTGCCATAGGAATGGCCTAATTCACCACCAGTACAAAGGAGCCAGTTTTTCGTATCTGATATTTCCCAATCTTCTATTGGTTTCATTCTCCACCCGTGGATATCTGTTTCTTCTTCTTCGTCACTACCTGTAAATGGATAAAGATCAATGTTATAATATTGTATAATTCATCGATAACAAGAAGGAAAATATCAATTAATTAACAATGAAGATACTTACGGAAAATTGATCTTTTGTACGGTGGTTCATCGTCACAATTAAAGCCGGAAAATGGGGCTCTTCTTTTATTTTGATTATCCAGATTCAACAGCATCAAAGGCCTCGCATCGTCGTCGTAAAATTCACAATGAGAATCGACCTGTGTAACAGTAATGATTGTAAATAAAATGAGGGTTTCGCATCGAAGTTAAAAAAATACATCGTTTCAAAGAAATACAAATTAATTATGGTATTACGTTTTTAATTAGCAAAAGCGCTGATCTATCGTTAGCAAAACAACTTATTTTCAATATGTGCAGACAACATTTTAGCTAAATGGTTCCATAAACTTCAATCTTTTGTAACAAAAACACCTAAAAGAAGACGAAGCACAAACGAAATCGCTAGCCGACACTATATCGAATGCATTACATCGAAGAATCTCTTACGCTCCGTCTGGCCACGAACGACGTTACTACTAGCCGCCGCGGCCGCGTAGGTACGCCCGACTCTACTTGCTCCATAACTCTACGCGCTTACGCGCGCTCAGAGTTTTTAAATTCAAAAAGAAAAAGCCCGCGCGCTTAACTCCGTGGTGTATAATAAGATTTGAAGGAATAAATTCTTGTCATTAATTTAGACGAGTAGTTGATAAATGATTTCGCTGTACATGTTATACTCTAAATACTAGAAAAACACGTGAATCACTTAAACCATAGAAATATATGATAATTAAACAATACTTACGCGAGAAATGGCATTATTAACACAGAAATCGATGGAATCGTCGTTGATATTCGGTATGTTTATATTATAATTAAATAAACGATGTGGCATAGTCCCGTTTATTTTACCCGAATACTTATCGTCATCTTCCATTTCGAGCTTCATGTTTAAAATCGTTTTTTTTTTTTATCTTTTTCTCTCTCTCTCTTTACCTTTTTAATAATACTTCTATGCGTAAATAAGATATGTATCGATTGTAAAAGTATTTATCAACTCGCGTTTATTGACTTAACTCTGTCATGCGAATCCGTATACTTCTCTAGCTATAAGAGAACCTCACGCACTTAAGAGCTGGCGAGCACTACTCCGGATTGAGGAAAGTTGACAGGTTTTGGCGCACCTAACCGCTCCGGGAATTCCCGCTCCTCTATCCGTCCAATCAAAACGTTCAGGACTCAACTGCATCAGGCAGGAATGACGCAACTAAAACCCACTTATAAATAGTATATCTATATACTACATCGCACACTTAACTATAATATCGCTGCAGGCCGCGAGGAATTGACGCGAATCACTGTAGTAATGCTGCTGCAGTTTTATCAATACAAGATATTTATTTCCATGATTAATGTTATAATTCGTACATTTTATTACTACAGGTAAAGCTATACGTGTTCACTTATCATATTACATATTGCGGTAGTTTGAGTACTATATTAAAATTTAATCATACATTTATAGTGTAGCATGCGATATTAGAGAAGTTCTCAGGTGGGTGGATCATATCTCGACTTATCCTACTTTTCGGTACCGAGCGTAGGCACGAGCTGTTTATCACGTCCCTTAATGAATGTGAAATATAATATATATGCTCGTACAGTTTATCACTTGGAAATAAAATATAATTAATTATCTCAATCATATCGCCATTCATATTGCTTTAACCAGGCGTAGAGTTCTAGTTGGGAATAACCCATTGATAAATTTATATTTTACTGGGGATAATTATCGTTATATATTACGCTATGTTGTATATAAACGGTAAACGATTTTTAATACTGTTACGTATATGTAATTGCAGTATACCGCGCAGTTAGTTAAATATAGTTTTTTTTTTTTTCTTATTCAATAAGTAAATTAAACTTTTTTTTTTCTTACAAAACACGAAAAAACAACATACAACTTGTTTAAACGTACAATTATACATCGTTCCATCATTTTCTTGTATCAATTTCATTGGATTACTAGATTCTAAAGCTGATTTATTCAACATTTATTATACCCACCCCGCTTTCCACCGCCTAACAATAATACATCGAGGATTCTGTAATTGCGATAATGAATCCTACGGGTAATTGTTGCATAGGTATAGCTGGCACATGTCATAACAAACATAGAAAAATGCGCATAGTAAATGTTTCATCACCGAGGCATAGCTGTATTATACTATGTGGGAATAAATTTTGTGGATGATAAATGAACCCATATAATATATAATATAGTTATAGAAGTATGCGAAATTGCATGTATGTAACTCATGCTTTTCATATGGCAGATCTGCATTTCTAATATATAGGGAAAAATATCGGTTATAAATGTAACCGCAACTTATGGTTAAAAGGCGGAATCAGTGACGCAGTTTCTCGACCATGTTCTGCTGTTTAACCGCGAGGCATTGACGTCACAGATCTTAAACAGGTTGAACGTGTTACGTGTGTACGTGTGTATATATATACATATATATGTATCTATACCTTATGGTGATCGCGTATGCAACGTGCAACGGGGAATGAGAATCGTACGATTTAAGGATTGGAAAAAACCTTTGTAGTCCAGTGGGCCTGCGCAAGGTTCATAATTTAAGCTACCTGATCCGTGCATTCTCACAGGTGGGGGATACCTGCCCATGAATCATGACGCAAAAGTAGTTTGTCGAATTCGGCGAAGAAACCTACTATAGGCTTGTACATACATATAGGTATATACATTGAGCCAAACCGACAATAACATATATATAATACGACTTGTTTCATACTTATATACAATTAGGTATATACATGTGTACATATAAATCGTATGGGTGTTTTTAGTTATATTGTATATTCACTGAGCACGTTGACTCCTTATTCGCATTTTATCACTCCTTTTTTTTGACCTTACATTAAAAGGACGAACTAACTGATGCGCGGTTTTCTCGCTGCGCATATTTTTGCACCGTGATTTTTTAGAAGGTCACTGCAGTTTATTTACCTATGCATGTGCATGTATATATATATATATATATATATGTATATTCATAATATAATTGCATTAATTAAAAATTAAATCTGGAAATTTACAGATTTGCAAAAATTTTACGCAAATTAAATGGTCTTATTCCTGCACACATGCAGGGAAAATAATAAGTACATACATAATATCAGCTGTGAGTGCGACAGAATGTAAGCCGTAGAATATATTTGAATGATTCAAGAAACGGGGAAATGGTGCATCATGCGGTTTTTTCGTTATTCGACCATCGCTCGCTATGTCCTGAAATTCAAGATATTTGAGATAAATCTACGTTTTATGTTCTTAGGTTGATTTCTTAATACTTCTGAACGATTAACTAGAATAGAAAAAAGAATCAGGATTCATGTAGACAGTTTCTTCAAAAGCATATATCTGCCGCGCGAAATACAGATCGAATGTGTCTTTATGTAGGAATCGTCCAACTTTCACTTTAGGCGAAGTATTTTTCTGTTTGCAAACACGTTTAGTGAAATATCCGAGTCATTGCATCGATTTATTTATGCAAATTACCTATATTTTGTTTTTACTTATTATTCCTTGGAGAACTGTCGATTAATCGAGCGATTCATTTGAATTTGGGTTTTTTTAATAACTGTAGGGAAAACTGCAGGAGAATTGAATATATTATTATAATTGTATTTGGAAAATAAATTTCAAGCTATTACTTACCTCTATAATATATTTTAACATAAATCTGCACCTTCATCTAATTCGTTTTAAATTAAAACGAGGAAAAGCATTCGAACAAATATGTACGTTTATCTGAATAAAAATTTTTATCAAAATTTAATTTGTCAACTTCCGCTGGAGTGCCCTGCACTATCGAGCCTATAATTGAACATCTTAAAAATACTGTATTTTTGTAGAAAAAATTAAATGAATATAATAAACTATTTATCATCTATTATTGTTGCTACCCCAGTCAACAATAAAACGAGGATGAGCATGGGTAACTATACTATTATCAATTTGCAAGGTTTCATTGGACCTGAATCATTCAAACATATAGCTGTGGCGTTAAAAAAACAGTTTTTATTACATTAGAGAAAATTAATTAGTTCGATACATAAATAAGGAAAAAAACATGATTCCTCGTTCCGATAGTCTTAATTCCTCCAATAAATCATTGCGATTATTAGTTTCATAACTTTGAATAATATATGTTTTTTTTTTTCAATCGAAATACAATACATGATATAGAAATTAATTTTATATATATATTTTTATATATACATGCATGTATATATATACCGACATCATATTTGTTAAATTCTGATTGGTCAGAGTTGTGGGATAGCGTGGTTTTTATCAAGTATGAATCAGTCAGACATATTCCTGAAACCGCAGACCCATGGTCGCAACTATTAGCCTGCACGTATAGCATCGACGTCCAGGAGGAAAAATCTAATTTAATTCGCAATTCTCCCGCCCCCCTCCACTATCGTTATGGTAATTCTGCGTACAGAGCTCATTAACAATGAGAAATCTAAACTATTTTTAATCGTATATATTTTATGAATGACTTAGGTATATAAAAACATTTGAAAAATTCATCATCACAATTCTCGCCAATTTTTGTATGATAGAAATACCGCGATATTTCGGCGACTAAGAATCGTAGAAAGAGTTGGAAAAAAGGGATTCAAAGCAAAAAGAACAAGCTTCAAATTGAGCTTTTCGAAATGATTTTATCATTTTTTTACACCAAGTTTTGGGCTGTAGAAACAGAAGGTGCAGCAATACCCTCTCTCTTATCTAAAGCCCACAACTGTGTGAAAAAAGATTGGAGAATAATTTTGAAAAAAGTAGTTCGAAGCTTATTCTTTCCGCTTCAAAATTCTGTGTCTGAATTTTTTCTACAGTTATCTTTTCAAAATCTGAAACAGGTGGAAGAAGTATTAATTGTCAAAAATATAAATCAAGAAGCTTGTAGTTTATTCTTCTCTACGTTCGCAGTTTTCTCCTTGTAAAAAATTTGGATATTAATTCTGATTTTACTAACTGTACTATACGTAATATATTAAATCGATAAAGAATAAGTGAATGACTCCCAATCTGTGTTTAATTTTTCGAAGTCTGGTCAGGCATCGCATAGTAAACACTGCATACTACACAAGTATAAATATAAATATAATGAATGTACTGATTAATGAACTTGAACTTGGACTATAGTTTCCTCTTGTAAATTCCGGAATACTTACTTACGATTTTCGGTCAGGGTCATAACACAGCGTGTTCCAACACCAAAGAACAGGATACCTAGATCTTGTTACATAAAGGGGGGAAAAGGTTGAATACTAAATTAAAAAATATATTATTTACAATGCTTGAAATTCCGGCTTACAATTCATATATACGAACTCAATAACAATATACTACTAAATATCGTTATAGTATACAGTAAAATTTTGGAATTATTTTAAAAGAAATGATCTGTTTCCGAAAAATTCTGCTTAATTAAATGATAACATCGATAAAAAAAATATATATATATATAGGGAGGGGGGGGGGGGGGGAACGGGGTAGGGGGGCAAAATGGGGCACCCTTACCTAATTTTATCGTACTTTTTGGAGGGGTACCCCATTTGGCCCGCAAAAAAAAAAAAAAAAAAACTTTATATTTTCTTGAGTACCCCGTTTTGCCCCCCCCCCCCCCCCTATATCAATCGTATTTTAATCCTCGGGCCCTGATAATCGAATAAATTTTATTTCAAAATAGCCGTTTGAATTCTACGTCTTGAATCCAATTCCTAAGACGTCACGCTATATTACGCCTACGTATTTTGGACCCAAATGACGTCAATGAAACTAGTTTCATTTTTTATCCTCATAATTCACGCTCACTGGGCCACAGTCTTAAATTTCGATCAGTTTTCGTTGTTCTAAGACGCGGAATTTATTACTTAAAAAAATGTTACAATTGAAATTGAAATTGAAATTGAAATTGAAACGATATACTTTCACTTTCCAGTGGTATTTCAGTTTTAGTTCAATTTAATACATATTTATAAGAAAAAGGAATAAATCGTCGTTGCATTTCTTTTCATATCTCAATTTTCCCGTCCTCAGCTCTTCCTTTCTCTTTCCTATTGTTTCTAGATTTTCATAGTTGAAAAAAAAATAAAGAATACCAGAGATGTTTTACTCGATATAATATTTTCGAATATATAAAACCGATTGTTTTGCCACATTGTAAATTCAGTATAGAACCGGTTTAAGAAACCGAATTTAACGCATACACGTAGACACATACGCTGCACGTATACATAGGTACATAATTTATCTCGAATCGCGCGCTTTTGAAATCATATACATAACATAATTTCCAAGAATCCAGTACGCGGCTCAAATTTATTTTCCTTAAGCAGAACTTTTTTTCCCCATATATGTATACCTACCATATATTCTATTTTAGAACTGGTGTATATAATACCAGTAATCCTCACTTTATAAGATATTTTTAAATAAGAAAACCCGAGTTTAATGGTAAAAAAAATCTTTATTCACACACACACACACACACGCACATATGAGTCACGTTTATCCTATTTAGAAAAAAAAAAAAAAAAAGAGAAAACTTATATTTATTTATTCTTATGCTCATCGTAAGCTATTTGCGATGCAAGATTGGCGAACTTAGCGAGATAATCAACGCTGTTCTCTCCCATGAGTCCCTGCATCTGTGAAACCACCTGTAAAATATAAACACAAATGTAATACTACACATCATGATATATGCAATGATTCATTTCAAGAATTATTTTTTTTTTTTCATTTTTTTTTATCGTGTATTATTTATCATTTATTTATTTAATCAATATCCCAACGTTTGATATCGCTTCGATATACATAGGTACTTATTTGCTAAACAGTTCACGAACCTCTTGACATTAGCAATCAGGTCATGAATCACTAGAAATCTCAGGGAATCACGGTATTCCCGTCCAACTCTACCTGGCTAGCGTTTGCATGAATATATAATATTTGAATTGTAAATTAGACTCGCCTCAACTGTTATACAACGTATGCTTTATCTTATTAGGTATTTCCTCAAAATTATCGACCTTTTTTTTACCCTTTTTTTCTTCACAATTAAAAGAACAGAAAATAAGATTTATCGAATACAAGCACCGTGTGTGTTCCCAAAATTTGAAATTTTCAGGAACTGATTGGCCTAAGCCAAGCCAGAAATAAAATTTGGAAATATTTTTAAAACATTTTGTAGAGTTGTAGATTTAATGATCCTTGGGAATTGCATATCGATAAGCCTAATGAAATTCAAAACGTAAAATTCATTTACGTCAGACGCGGGTCGACTATCTTCAACGATATGACCTCCAGCCTGACTCTGCTGAGATACCTTAACAGGCGAATCAAGTTGTCCCAAAAAACTGCTTAGTGAAAAATCAGCGACCTGAAAGAAGGAGGAAAAGGGATGAGAAAGATTCAGACTGATAATGATTGTGTTAACTGAGTTAAGCACCTCGCTATTAAGCCACTGCTGTTCTCCTTCTTTGAGAATTTGGGTAGCACTGGTGATGATAGAATTACAGGGTTTCGCTTGAACATCATCGGACAAAACACCCAAGAAATGTTTGATCTTGGTATCAGTAGCTTGCGTTTCTTCATCGTCTTGATTTTTCTGTTCATCGTTGTTCATTGTCCCTAGAATCTGATGTCCCGTTGATTCTTCTTGAGTAAAATTTCCCGTTACGTTATTAGCAGTTTGCTTCGATATCTGCATAGGTAGAACCCGTTGAACTAGATTCTTCTGTCTGACTGTTCTCGCTCTTTTTCCATACCGGTATTTGAATTTCTGAAATTAAGAAAATGCCGATTATTCGCTTGCAATGAACTCGGATTTTATTTTTCAATCGTTATTACAATTGTGCAATGAACAATTTCCACTTTTTCCTCATTCTTTATTCAATGCCACCGATAATCGTCACGGAAGTCGGTAAGGAGATACGGAAAAATAAGTTTGCCGGAAGTTGCGCGGTTTAACGGGAACGACAGAGCGGTTTTATCAATTCCCGAACGGAAGCTTCCCGGCATATGATTCTAATACCAAATGTGGCTTTCAGGGAACTTTTACATTTATTTTTTTATGTTGCGAAATTTTTTGCGTAAGTTAAACCCATCGCCGACTCCCTGATGAATCATTTCAATCATACAGCGATAGATTTTGATCAAATTTTCAATAAGTTTAAAAATTTGATGACCAAATACAAATATCCAGCTCACATCCAATTGAGATTTGAAAGAATCCGAAGGACCAATCTTGTGGAAAGGTTGGGGAATCAGGGGCTGTCTGAAGGTCGAATCCTTGGTGGACAGAATGCGAGAAGAAACAACAGTTTCATTGCTCCCCGAGTTGTTTTCGTATCCCTAGAAAAGAAAAAGAGAAAAAACATTCACATAAACCATAAGTCAGAGTTCAAAGAAACTTACATAGTATGTTATTGTACATTTTAATTACCTACCGCCAACTTTTATAGAACTTACTTTACTCGTTCCATAGCTATGCTTTGCTATCGATAATAATTTCTGTAAAGCTAAAGACAGCGTATCGTCGTATGAGGTGCTGATTGATTTCGGTTTCTCTGTACCCAGCATTTGAGACTCTCGATTTGGTGGGTCCCACCAATACTCTAAAACTATTTTAGAGTCCCGTCCAAACTGTGAAATAATCAAAGAATGAAAAAAATGTTTCTCTTCTACCTAATGGGAGATAAAAATTTATAGAATTTATTCTATACCATGAGATAGAGATCTCCAACTGTGATGGTGTTCGCTTCTTCATTATTCCACCCTAGTCGTATTCTGGGCACATTTTCCCTGCCAGGGAACCTGTTCGGTTCATTAGGGTGTTCTGGAACGGTTCGATCACTGCCGAACAGAGTTTTATCAAGTAAAGTTGAATCCGTTAGGTCAACATCGCTGTTATTATCTGTGGGCTGAGGCGCCTGGTCCTCTGTCCTAGTGGACGATCTCTTGTCAGTTCTATTCCTCTTGATTCCCTTCCTCCCAACGCCTTTGAGATATTGAACAGATCCGAGAAGTTCAAGTTTAGATCCCTTCAGCCCTAGTCGTTTTTCGTAACTATTTAAGCTGACGCTATCGCTGGTCAGATATTCGCCAAGGTTGACGGTGGGTAAAGAGATCTTGCATCCTTCCGAAGGAGCGACACGCAGCAGTCTTGAATCCTTAACATCTCTGCCTGGTTGGCTATCGATTATCGAACACTAACTATAATTTAAGGGCATTTATTCGCTTCTAAAATAATAATACCAAGCTAGATTCTCAACATAACATCTCGCTGGTCGCAAGGATACGCTTTTGTACTTTGCAGGGCGCCATCGCTGCTGCAGAAATGTTAATAACGTTGATAAACGACGCTGTATTGGAACCAGAGCACGAACTCTCGGGTTCATTGCTGCAGCCTGGACTTGCCACCAAGCCAAATTATTCCCTGGACGTAATTCTATGCTCACTCTTGATGGGAGCTTTATCTCTTCCTGCCAATCTAAGGTGATGGTATAGAGTTTTAGTCAAAGAGCAGAAAGAAAAAATGAACAGAATCAAGTGGACAGAGGGACAGAATGAGTTACGCATCGATTCAAACTCTTGAATTCACAATTTGAGGAGTATCACGTTTGGTTTTACACTTTTTCCAAACTTTAATTTCAAGTGTTACTTTGAAGCTTCTGAAGAAAGAATTGTTTCGTTATAAGAACAGAAAGAATCGGTATTAAATTCTGTAGAAATGAAAGTGCATCATTTCTGCATCGAAACTCCCTCCGAAAAAGAAAAATGTTGCTTTGCTGGGTGAATAAAAGATGGTTTAATATTTGTAGAACGTTTTTCTGGTGTGAAAAAGCGGCATTATACCTTCGAGCTGATTCAATTTCCTCAAAGTTCTACAAATTGGTGTTTTAATTCTCATTGTTTTTCCCCTGAGTCTAACTTGCGTAGATCCCCAATAAACAAGTTCGTTTAATTTCAGATAAACTTTTTCGTGTATCCTAGGCAACTTTCGTCTCAATTCACCGTAGTTTATAAGCCCGTATAATTCCTGTGAGGCTTTCTTAACGTCTGGAATAAAAATCAGTGAAAATATATGAAGCGAACGAATTTCCTAAAAAATTCTAAGCCATAAACAAGACAGGGAGAAATCTACCTTCGGAGAATTTAAGATGTTTAGAAATCTTGTGCCAAGTCCTGTAATAAAAATGTCTTATCTGTTCCTTATTTTTAATCGTATTATCCGCTACCCCCTTTTTCTTTCCTTGATTCAAAAAGAAGCTTTGAAGAGCGTCGAAGTCTTTCCCATATTCGTTTACAGCTTTAAAAAAAGTATTCTTGTCTTCCATCGACCACAACTCGCAAGATCTTTTGAACGACCTAACGACCTTGGCTTCGATGCTTTCGTCGTCCTTTAAGTCTGCAATAGTGTTAATTTCATTCAAAATTATTTTGGTGAAAAAAATTGACTCTGGAGTTAAAATTCTAGGAGTCCGATCGTCGATGGGACCTTTTTTATCGCTTGTATGACTAGAATCCCCTGAATCAATCCTCATCTTTTTAGTCCCTTTCACTATTCGGATCTGGGTGTTTTTCGGGTCTGCAGTTGTTATCGTCAATGCTTTTGTTTCTGATGTAGAAGCTATTTGAATGGGCGACGATGGGGCCGGATGCTTTTTTGAAGACTGATTGTCGGAAGGGTCTGATAAATCTTCAGTTTTACTAAAAGTTTCTTGAACTTGATCTACCTCCCTGATAAATTTCAATTAAAAACCGTTAAAATTTATTCTATTAATAAAAGAAGGTCGATTATAGTTATAACGCTATTTTCTACATTTCTATGCACATGCATCTACTACTTACATGATTACGAAAAAAATTCTCTTCGTCAGTTTTAATGAGCGAAAGAATGAGTGAATGAATGAATGAATGAATAAATAAATAAATAAATAACGTATGTAAGACAATATTCTTAAAGTTCACATTTCGAATAAAATTAAAGCTCGAGTTATAAAAGATTTTCAAACATTTTTATTACATATTATCATATTCTTATTATCTTATACAATATATATTACGGAGATATTGATGCAGTACGTTCACTTTTTCAAACTCTTAGAAACGTCAAAAATTTATGAGAGGTTATGTTCAGAGTTGCAGCGCGCATACGCTAGAGTGCCATGTGTTGTGTTGATTCAAATTTCGAACATGAGGATAAGAACGACATAGGTATAATTATGATTCGAAATTAGATTATTCGAATTGTAGATTAATGAAAATTTGATGAATATTTGATTTGAATACGAATAGTATACTTAAGTATAGCGAGATATGGATTGATTGTGAGAAGAAGAACATTGTTTCATGTAATTACAAAATGAATGATTTTTCATTCGATGTAATAGAAAATCGTGAAACAATATTAAATCAATCAATTTATTTCGCTTAATTGGGTTGAATTGTACAAAAAATTTGATTCTTCATACTATATGCTTATATATATACTGAAATAGATATTTAAATGTTTTGAGATGCGAGTAGGTACATATAAGATGAAACAAAAATAACTGAGATACTAGAAATGTGTTATCTAATATCGTCATGAAATTCCCACAAATATATATATATAGAGATATAAACGTGTCTATACGCAAATAACGAATTCTTGGAACTCTAAACGGAAAGTCCATTCCTTATATAATCATATCAACCTATTTATAATCTACACCACGTATCTTGATATAGAGATAATATGGTGAAACTACCGAGATAACACATCTCAGCTGACTTGATATAACAGTATATTAAATATCTGACATTAGTCAACTATAGTATTCTGTGAGATGTAGTCAAAAAAAATTTAATTTGAATCAAATTATACCGAAGAGATACTTAGGGCCCATCTCTAGTCGCCCACGAAAAAATACACATTTCGATTATTTTCCGAGCCTACAGGCGTCGAAATTGCAAGAACAAAATGCACAGCATCAATTCAAATTCAATTCCGAACACTTTCGTTTCGTGCGAAAATATAGATTCTAACAATGGTTTTTACGTAATTCGAATCATGCGGCTACCGGGGAAATTAACATTCGAATAATGTAAAAACCAACTTTAGACTCTATTTTCACACCAAACGAACATGTTTTTCGACGTGTGTGTTCGGAATTGAGTTTGAATTGGAGCTGTGCATTTTGTTTTTGCGCTTTCGACGCCTGGGCTCAGATAATAATCGAAATATGTTCTTTTTCGAACAAGAGGAGGTGGACGACTAGGGATGGGCCTTAAACTAGTCTCGTAAAAGTTTGCATCATGTCAAGCTCTATGTTCAACAAAATAAACTATACCTAACGTCCATAAGTTTATATAACGATACATGGTTGTAACTAGTATACATAGATGATATACATGGAGTATGTAATTTAAATAAAATATAATTTCATGCCCTATATATTCCTATTTATCCTGAATTATCCTATTCCTATGATTCACCATCTAATATTAGATATAAAAAATTTCCCAAAGTTGTTTAGTACACACGTATTATAGAGGACAAAAAGTAGAATCGCGAATTTTCTAATTTTTATGACGCACAGCTTAACGTATTATGATCAAGATTATCTTTTACAAATTGTTGGGAGATATCACAAAGACCGGCGAAAAGTAGGTATGTACATCTATAAATACAGGTGAATTCTATGATAAAAGCGTCATTCTGCATCGTACAGCTTGTAGCATCGAAAATTGCCTACGATGACGGGAACGATTACAAAGTACTCCCTTGAGGATGTTTCAAAATGTGACGGAAGTAATGGATCTAGAGTATGGATAGTAATCAAGGATAAAGTGATCGATGTAACAGATCAACTAGACCAGGTATATACAATATACATACAAACATAATAGGCATACGCGTTATAGGAGCTTTAAATAAACTTCAATTGTCATAAATGAATTCTCATTATTTCCTCACAGAGTCAATGACTAATTCAAATGATTAACCGGATGGAAGTATAATCCACGATACTTCCGTACCGCGGAAATATGTATCACGTTAATGTTAAGACATTAATTTCCTTAAAACTGCAGTAATACAGTGAAAGTATTACAAAATCACTGTATTACACCCTCTACATGATTAAATAGTATTCGCATATCGTTAGTCACGAGATTGTTAGTCATGATATGTTAACGCCCAAATGATTTTAGCTTGCATTACGTTTATGAGACTTTGAGTAATGACTCAATTATACAAACATATTTTAGTCGCCATATCATTTTCGATATCGGAGCTTGGGTACATACAGGTATACCTGTACTCCGATAAGTTATATCTAAAAGATATACAATCAATTATGACGGTGCAATAAGCGATATTACTTCAAAATGCGGAAAATTTTTAACTCAGATCAGACTTTTTTTTCACAAATTTTAACTCCAAAGACAAGGAATAAAAAGATATGCAGACGTAAAGTCAGACGCTGCACGCCTAATGTCAAGCAACTCAAGTTACGATGATTAAATATTGCTTTCATATTTCCACATTAGTTTACTCAATTCCGAACTGTAATCAAACATAGTTATATAATCTCCCGCCATCATACATGCTTTATTTAATCTCCCAATCGATCTCTGGATTAGAATATAAAATTTGTCTGTCTCGTCCATATAATTCTATATCCCTATAATCGTGCAGACTGTAGATAGCTTCGAAACGTGATCAATGTTGAGTCAATATCGTATATTTATTGATTCTAGCATCCAGGTGGTCGTGACGCGATAATGGAATATGCAGGTAAAGATGCTACCAAAGCCTTCAACAACGTAGGTCACTCCTCAGACGCACAAAGCTATATGAAAGGTGCAACGATCGGAGAGTTGATTGAGGTAATCCAGAAATTGACCATTGCCTGTAATTAATCATGAATTACATTTCTTTTTCTTTTATATCAATTGACATTGTTCTTCGCCAGTATGTATGCAGGTTTAATTTTATTATTTTTAGGAAGACAAAGCGGCTAATAAAACGAAGAAGAATAAACCTGCTCAAAGCTCAGAAACACCTTCGTCTGAAAGGTAAGTTGTCGATCTCGTGGCTGTTGCTGTTGTAAAAAGTACTTCAATTTTATCACATAGGGGGTACAGGTGCTTTATTCAAGTGTTATGTATAACACGATACGATGCGATATAGTAAATAAGGGATGAATAAATTACAGGAAAAATCGAACTCGGGATGAAATATTGAGAGTTAATATAGCATTACAAAAAAAAGATACCAACGATTGTTGGAAGTGCATAGGACGGTGTAGAACGCCAAAATACTTTTGAAGACCTGATATGATGTCATCATTATCTTGTATTGCAGATAAATATCAATTTGGCATTTGATCAGTTTTTAAGGAGCGTGAAACGAATCGGGAAACGTACTCCAAAGAATGAGAGCAAATAGTCCCACACAGCATATAATATTGGCCAATATTAAATGCTGTCAGGGGTGGGTCACCAATCATTGTTGTTATAGTGTGGTAGATCTTTATCTAATCTATTTTACATAGAGAACATACGAATGCGACGACATTATCTTATACCTAGAATAAATTCGCACGTATACCGATCTATACATATTATGGTCGAAACTTGCAGATAATCTATCGATACAGTGTCCGCGTCATAATCTGATTAGGATTACGTAGTATATGTCTTCAAAGCTTATCGGAAATGTGTCGAAACCACCAAATAAAAGTAGATTTTCTCTCAGTTCTATATTGAACATTAATTCACCGACTAACTTATTCCAATGTTGACCCCCGCAGTTTGGTGAAAAAAATTGTCTCTAATCTTGACCAAAATTGATGATCATATTCATAACATACAAATACAAGCTTTTGCGGATCACTGTGATGGATAAACGACCGAAGCGGAACTTTATTTGATAAATCAATAATGCGAATGAAAATATTTTCCGTGAATTTGTACTTTATAGGTATTACGTGTGTTTTACAGGAGCTTTCTGTCAAAAATCTCGTGCGGGATCTGCACGTAACCAGAAAAGCTGCAGGAAGAAATCAGATGCTGCGGTTGCTGCTGTGTGCTGTTTAAATGATAAATTTAGATTATGTAATTAGTATACAGGGTGAGTTTTCTCCGGGGTCCGGAAAGGGTGTGGCTTAAATCGACTGAGACTCCGCCTCCTCCCATTGATACTTGTGATTTTCAGAATAACAATTCTCACTCATTGTGAGCGACTATATTTATTTGGCTCTTACCGTGTTATCTACATAATATACGGAAGTTCATGTAGCCTTGTCAAAACAATGAGACACAATACTATTCACCCTAATTTCTGAATGGATTAATTGTTCATTATGTAAAGGCAATCATTCCCCTGATAATAACAAGTATGAATAGGCTAGGAGGCGGAGTCTCAGTCGATTTAAACCACACTTTCTCTCGACCCCGGAGAAAACTCACCCTGTATACATGTCTATAATTAAATTATTTCTCAAGTATAATACACTCACAATTATTGTGTAAATAATAAAAGTTAACAAAAAACATACACCGCAAACCTTTTATTCTCAAAATACAATACAGAATGCGTTTATTAAAATTTTATTTTCACATCTGATTTATTCAGTAATTATTCGTTTCGGAGAGACCAGGGAAAAATAATTGACACCTATATAAATTCGAACAAAAAAAAAGACATATTATAATTGCGATGACAATTTACAACAGATTTATTTTTCATTGAATCCTGAACAGGTGGATTCCATTCTTAAAATATAAATTCGGGTGCTTGATTCAAGTAAAAAAATAAAAAAAACTCATTTAGAGTAATTATCCTTACGTACTTTTTTCGAGTGGCCCATTTTGGTCGGATGTACCCTATATAGTATATATTCATTATTGACCTACAACTGTCAAGTGATAAAAGAAAGAAAAGAAGAAAAAAAAAAAGAAACTTCAGCCTGCTCTCGAAAATAGCAAATTATTGTGATTCTTATAAATCGTACCGGATATTAATTGTCAAGATATTCGTTTGCATATCATACTTTGAATCTGACACGTGAACTTGACTATCATATTAGTATGATCTAAACGCGAGTATAGTTTATTGTATAATTTTAGAGATACGGCAAAACAGATGGTTTTTATCGCAATTCTACGTCATGTCAGTCTAAAACTCGATAGTTTATCAATTAATTATTGATATACACGACCCCAATTTTACGTATGAATAAAATAATCATTATATCACACAACAGCGTAGCCAGGATTTTTACCGGGGGGGGGGGGGGGGGGGGCAAAACAAAAATACGTAATACAAAGTACCTATTAAAAAAAGGTTTTATTTAAACATTTGCATTTTAAACATTTTTCCCGATGTATCAAATTTTTTTTTCTAATTTTTTGCTTCATTCTCATGTAATGCAGATACATCTTTTTTATTCAGGTAGGTGACCACCTTGGAAGGCTAAAAAATGCAACATTTTCAATCATTTTTTTTTTTTCAGGCCTTGCATAAGATATTACAATGATCTTTTTTTAAAACTTTTATTTGAAGCTTATAAAATACAAAAATACTTGATTTTTTTTAAATTTAATTTTTTAACAACTATCCTGGAGGCGCCAAAGTCGAGGCCTCAAAAAAATGCTGTCCCATGGCGGACAGTTAATCTCAGGATTGGTGAATTTGAAAAATAAAAAAAACATGGCATCTTCAAAAGAAAGGTCCCTTACGAGACAATCTACCACAAATTGCCGATTTTTTTAAATTTACAAGGTGGTCACCTACCTTCATTGAGAAATAATAAATAACACCGACGTCAAATGCAACGAAAAAATGATTACACAGATTACATTTTGTTATATCGTATAATCTATTCGTGTAGTAATATGGCAGCAGAACATGTGTCCACCGGGAAATAGATTGCACAGGTTGATATTATTTTATCAGGATTATCTTTCGCTAATTGATTCCAACTCTTCACCCCACATTTGCAAAAATCATCTATAAATACAGGCGAATTTATTGATCGAAGCAGTACTACCAGTTTCATAGAATCAAATAGTCTTTAGAATGACGGAAACGGTGACCAAGTACTCCCTCGAAGATGTCTCAAAGTATGATGGAAGTAATGGATCTCGAGTATGGATTATCGTCAATGACAAGGTCTACGACGTAACAGACGAAATAGAAAAGGTACGTAAATTAAAAAATAGAAGTGCTTTTCATCGATATGTTACGAATAAATCCAATCGATTTCCTTATTCGTAGATCAAAATGATTCCCATGATCGTTAATGAGACAATATACAAAATTTTGTAGAATTTTCACTTCTCTCTATACACCTACTCCGCTCAATGAATTTCTCAATATTTCCTAAATCCTTAGTTTTATGTAATCCCCTGTAAATTATTTTAAGCTCGCATCTTAGACCCGACGTATACATATCTAGTCGTATGTATTTACTAGCAAAATATTTCACATTAGATAATACGGACGTAACACACAATACTATATACTATTACGATTTATCTCAGACTATACATCGTCTCATCAATTATGACGTGCACTACGATAAGTTTCAATAGTACAAAGACTGATAGTAGGTATATCAAAGTGTCTACGTGCAGAATGTGTGTGCAAAAGCACGTTAACCTTTTTTTCAAACTGAAGAAAAAATGAAAATAAAAATATATTCCCAGTAGTCAGAGTCGTATGGGTCAGCCACGTCGCGCCTAACACGATAGGCAACTTTATTTAATTATATAGTATCCCTGCGATCGTGTATACCTATAGGTAACACTGACACGTGATTAATATGTGCTTTACTTAATATGTACTAAATTTATTTATTACAGCATCCTGGAGGTGGTGAATTGATAACAGAATACGCAGGCAAGGATGCCACCAGAGCCTTCAACGATTTTGGTCACTCGTCGGAAGCGATGAGTGATCTGAAAAAATTACTGGTTGGAGAATTGATTGAGGTACCTAATTCAGAAATCTATCGAACATTGGTGGATTGATCTTGCCATAGTTACATCGTTTTTTTTTTTTTTTTTTTCTTCTTTTTTGCACGATAAATATCGTTCTAGTTTATAAACGCACGTAGTACTATACATTTTGAATCCTTCTTTATTATAGGAAGACAAAAGGGCTAACAGGGGAAAGAAGAACAAACCTGCAGTTGAAAGCAAAGAAAAGGCTCCTATTCATAGGTAAGTTGTAGATCTCGTTGTTATGTCACATAAGTAAGTATAATAAGATTGTTAAAAATGTGAAAAATTGTGTAAAATGCGGATTCACTAATACGCATACTTTTGGCTAGTAATGAATGGCAATAGCTGGGCCTTAGATCAAATTTTAAAAATGGTATATCTTCAATTTATAGTCTCTAGTGTGGCATAGTATATCATCTAATCAATTTTATTGAAAACTTATCAATAGGGGCACAATATCTCCAATATATATCCTTACGCCCGTCGAATCGCTTACACGTATTACGTCTTGAGATCAGACGTGATAATTTCAATATCAAATTCCCAAGTGATAATTCGATTAGATATATCTGTCTGCAAAGCTTGTATGAAGCCCAGCCTGAAGCCTCAAGCCTATAGGCTGAAACCGGCTTCCTTCAACGTTTATAATGAATTTTAATTTCCCGATACAGTTTATTTCATTTATTTTATTTTATTTTATTTTATTTATTTTCTCAACTCTTACCCCAGTTTGTCAGTAAAACGGTTTCTCAATTCTTGAATGATTTTTCTAATCATTATAGACTAGCTTTTGCAAGTCAACACACAACCGATCTAATCAAAACTTTGGATTAATGAATGTAATAAAAATTAGCGAAATAATTTTTCGATAAATTTGATAAATAAATGAGGAAATGATCATCGTAGGTATAATATACTTTCTTTACAATATATTGTGTTTTTTTACAGGAGCTTTTTGTCAATAATCTCTTGCGGAATATGCGCGTAATCATGAAAGCTGATGATAATTAGGCAGATGCTGGTTGCTGCTGAGCTATTTCCGGTGTATACATACATTATTAAAGTATATAATATAAACTATATATATATGTAATGTAATAATAGGCACGTGTATAATTAAATTATTTCTTAGATATAGTATATAATATATATCATATAAATATATACCTATAAACCAATGTGTGTACCTATATATATGCTTAAGGCTAAATCTGAAAAAAGAAAAACTGTGAAAATACGTTTAGAATTTTTTCTCCGATCTTATATTTTCAAATCTATAATAACTCACCGTATTATTATACCTGTTCAAATTCTATAATAAATCATTTTAAATAGCGATAAACAATTGTCTATTACAACATTTTGAACCAAATTCAATTTACCATACGTATACGCTATAAAAATGAAATACCCATATACCGGCAGACACGGAACAGGCATATTGACATTATATCCATCCGCCCATCATCTGTCCAGTAGCTTTCGATTTTCCTCGAAGTTTTGTGGTAGCAATAGGTCCAACCTCTGGTTCCTCTTTCGTACCAGTTTCCTTAGGCGGAGGTGCCGGCTCCTTCGGGGGTGTTGACTTCGCGTCCTTAGGCGCTGGAGTTTCCTTAGGGGGTGAATTCTTTGCTTCAGCATCCTTCTTAGGCACCTCTTCCTTCTTCTCCTTCTCCTTCTCTTTCTCCTTTTCCATTTCCTTATCCTTATCCTTGTCCTCATCCTCCTGCTTCGGTTCTTCTTTGTCCTTACGCGGTTCGGTGTTAGAAACTGCAGGGGTGGGTTTGGGCTTCGGAGGAGATGCACTGGTCTTATTCCTCGCAGCATCTTCCTCCGGATCTTCTGGTATCGGAGTCGGCGCTCTGTGCTCCGGTGGCTTCGGCTCAAGGGTTGGTCCTGCATCTCCAGCTTTCTCCATACTTATGCTTTTTATCAACCCCTTTCTGATCGACTCCGATATAGACCCAGCTAGGGAAGCAGTACCGGTCGGTTGTCGCTGTAGCTGATCATGTCCTCTCACTCTGACACTAGACCTCTGAGATGCATTGGCACTATTTGTCGCCGCAGCTCCTGTTCGATAAAAATTAGAACAATGCTCAATGTGCGAACCGCGTGAAACGCACAAATGCGTAATAATTCTCTACAAACCTTCCGCACCTTCGGCAGGAACTTCGTCATTCTTTATTCGGCTCATTATGAACTTTGCGTAGGCGATTCTAGTCGTTGGAGAAACTACGCTCAAGTTTGGATTATACTCCAGCAGACGCTCCGGGTCCATAGAGGCAAGATCTGA
Organism: Tenthredo livida; assembly: GCA_963992785.1. NCBI lineage: Eukaryota > Metazoa > Arthropoda > Insecta > Hymenoptera > Tenthredinidae > Tenthredo > Tenthredo livida. The sequence continues at coordinate 1,396,193 of OZ023071.1, read as the reverse complement.
GTCTGGATAGTTCGAAAGATGACGGCGCAAGCTTCTCCTGGATTGTCGAATGTAAGCCTCGTTTGTACTCCCGATCGGATCACGAGCCACAGTGTTCTGTCTGACCACTGCGTTCCAATCCTTTTTACTTGTCCCGCTACTCCGCTTCCCAATCGCTCGAGCAATCTGGCTGAAGACATCCTTCGGCTCCTTTTCGCTAGTGATAACAGAGTTAACTATACCCTCGACGATTCCGATCTGGAAGTCCTTCTGCAGACGGCGTTCCATCACTCTACCCTTCTTCCCGGAAACTGAAAAGGAACATGATGTATCAGGATGAGAAATTCATTGCCATAATATCTGCGGTTGAATTTATCTCGTTTATTCTCACGCGCAGCATCCTGCTTGTCAACATTCGGAGTTCGCATTCCATTCTGCCTAAGGATGTCGATTAATTCATATCGCAAGGTGGATATGTCCTGGCGAATTTCCATCACATCATCTTCGGTTATACCAAAATCGTCGCGTTTTCTTTGCTCGGCAGTTACGTAGCGGCGAATCAGAAGACGCATCACAGTGTCGTGTCTGGCTAATGCCTTCTCTCGAGATTTTTTCTGTTGGATATTTGGGAGCGATTTTTTAGTCCCAAATCTAACTATCTTAATTATAACGTATTCAAAAATTAGCCATTTAATGACGCGTGCAGGCGTTTGGTAACCGCATATGTGCGCATTTACGAGAGAGGTGATAATTTCTAGTTTCTTAACGCCATACCGGGTCAGAAGTGTTCCTTCGTTGGTGTTGGCTTGCCTTTAGCATCGTGTGAAACTCTGAAATGCGATACTCACTATAATCGATCTTGTTGGACGGCCTCCCTTTCCGCAAGCCAAGAGTTTGTTGAAGGATTTGCTGGTCGGGATCATGTTGAAAGGTGGTGGCACAGTGTCACCATCGTCGAAGTAACTCATCCACAAGTGACTTCGAGCAAACTTCCATTCGGTGTCGGCTCTTTCCTAAAATGAAAGAAAAATTTAACAAACGGATAAACGGATGGATTAAAATTGAATAAAAATTAACGATTTACAATTTTCGGTGCAAATAAAACTCACAGATATTATTTGATAGGAATTCGACATCATGGCAATGAGCATGTTCAGCAGTACGATAATGTTTATCACGGAATATGAACCGAACATTAGCAGAGCCCAGAAACGAGTGAAACTTTTAATTCCAGTAAGATCGAAGGACATTAGATCGACCATGCCAAAACTGGCCCAAAATAGAGACTGAGACGTTTCGAAGAGGCTGAAAACGCGATCGGAATTCATTTTGGTTTCAATTTTTAGTTTCATATACGAAATATCGGCAAGGTTCTTACTTTGCAAATCGTCGCCATATGGAGCAGGCCTTTTCCTGATTATCGAAATCCGGTAATCCGCTGGGTAAATGATAGCACTTCATTTTCTCAAGATCGGCGTAATACCACATTAGTTGATTCATGCCTAGTCGGAGGAAATCGGGCGCATAGTTTAGCTAAAATTTTATCAATTTTTGTGTAAACGGTAAGAAAATTTAGTTACCACAGCCGAAGGCGAACAATACGAGGGTGTAAATGAAGAAGAATTTAATGATGTCGATAATCATTCTGCCCAAAGATATCTGAAGAGGTCCGAGGTGGGGATTTACGCTGAATATATGAACGAGCTTCAAGAAACTAGAAACGAGATTATTGATGAATGTAGTTCGTATAATATACCTAACTCGCAATAATGATAATCAAGTTTACCTGAAAATCATCCCTGCGGCAAAAGCTCCCTCCGAAAGAAGCATCGGATCGAAAGCGTCCCACTGATCACGAGGGTACCAAGGGTCACTTCCGTTCCAATATTCTCTCTACAAGAAAAGGAAAATTGATAATTTAGTAAATCAGTTGATAAATGAATGAATGAAAAAAAAAACAAAACCATTTTTGGTTTACCTGAACAACGAACCAAGCTGTGAACCTAAGGCTTATCCACAATACGTAAAATATGTTTTGCACAAAGTCGACGATGTTCCATAGATCGGATACGTATTCAAGTATGCCAGCGGACCACAACGATTTCATTTCGCCAAAAAGTAAGCCTTAGAAAAATAAAATTATCGAAGAAATTGGCAAACCGAAATGTGTTGTATTTTATGATCGATGCAGGATCGCGCGGTGAACTTACTTATAATATACATGATGACCCCTGATTCGACAAATCCTGGTATACAACCACGTTCTCTCCGCTTCCATCCCGCTAAAATTTCCCGCATCCAAGCGTTCCCGAATAATTCTATAGCCAGATATTCAACCCTCTGAGAAGCCATACCAAGAAGCACTGTAATTACGATAAAAGGAAGTAGAAAATTTTAGAGATAACAATTAGTCGCACGTTCCATTTAACTCGCGCATAATCGCCACTTAGGAGTTTTTTGTGTTTTTTTTTCAGATCTTAAAATACGAAGGACCATTTGCTGAGTAGAAAAAAATGGAATTTTTTTTTTCTTTCCACTGGTTTAACGCAGACGCAGTAGATGAATAAATGAATCGCATGTAAATTTGTACGAAGATTGTGTCTGGGGTGAAAAACCTCATTGTAAGTTGTATATGCACGCGTTGGGGGCATGTAAACTTTGAAACTTTTCTATTTTACGGTGTTTAATATCCAACCACGACCTAAACTTTCCGCGATAAACTTACTGAGAAAAAAAGCGTAGGAAGATGAGTGGCAGATGAACTTCACGAATGGCTTTTTCATGAAGAGTCCCATCTTCGAAGTAGGAGCTAACATGTAAATCGAACTATAAACCGGAAACATAGCCCCGAGTTTTCCCACGTCAATCAACTGTCCAACCATACTTTTCCGTCTAAAACCAGGCAATCCATCGTACCAAATAGCCGCCAATAATTGCTGTACATTCGGATGAGCGACGAACTGTACCACCATGAAATAAAAAAAGATCATTAAATCTGTGTGAAACGTTCAAAAAATATGAAACCAAAAGTTGAACGACTAATTGATTACCTGTTTCTGTTTATATTTTATCGCAAGTTTGAGACGATCTAGCGTCTGTCTTTCTCCCGGTTCCCAATTTTCTCCAGTTGGATTATAGTTGAGCATGACTTCGAGTTCGTGGGATGTCCTGGCGTGGTCTAGGAGCGAAGTGGCAAAATTTTGGCACAGCTCTCTCATTTCCTGTCGGATTTGAAATGGAAATTTTTCTTTTTTTTTTCTCCTTTTATACAGGGGGATAGAAGTCCAACGGGATAAATTAGCTTTATTTATGAATGGTATACAAGCCGGTTTTTCGTTTACTGCCTACGTTGTATTCCGCACGAAATTCCTGTTCCATACGACTCAGACGTCGCAATTCCCATGACAATTCAAATGCTGTTAATAAAGGATCTCTGGATGATAGTGCTATCAAAGAAGACGATGTCAATGCGCGATAAGCGTTTATTCGAGACTGAGAATGCCTCAGGGAGTCTTGCTCGCTTGAAACAACGCATTCGTCGCATCCGCACCTGAAATTCAATCGCTAATATTAAAATACGGGTGATAGACACAAATATCAGAATTACAGATGAAACCTCACTTCTGAGGATTTAGCATCCGGAGCCGAGTCGAAGATCCAAATTTAAAAAAAAATCCCGAATTCGAATATTCCCGACTCACAATTTTCAGAGAGGGTATATAGTAATTTTCGTTACTAGTGCGAAAATGTTGATTCTTGGACAAGTGGAAGTTTTTCGCCCGAGCGAAGCGACGGGGAATCTCACACGAGTCGAGAATCATCTTTCGCACGTGTATCGGACTTTGTTTTCCAACACAACGCGCGTTAAGATGAATTTTATGCACGCGAAAGGTGCGAAAAATTCAACTTCACGCACAGCGTGTTAAAAAGTATATTTCCCCGAAAGTTGCACATAGCCGATTTAAAATTCAGAACTTCAACTAACTCGTCCTATGCCTACCGAGCATCGTGTGGAGTTGGTAAAGTGGCCCCTCGATCTAATAAGATTTTTAATATTTCATAATTATTTTTGTGCGCTGCTAATATCAGCGGCGTTATATCTGGGGTAAAATTTGACGAGGATCTATCGACCGCCTCCCAACTCTGAAAATAAATAATCAAATCTGTGTTGAATGCGATTGGGCAATATTATAAAAAGAAAAAGAAGAAGAAAAAAAATCGTTACGTTTTCACGCGTCATGTAATAACATATCTACCTATTCATAGAACAATACTTATTCAATAATAATAATAATAATAATAATATAAATCGCATAATAACTTACGTAAGGCTGTCCCGGGACGTGTGATCTTTCTTCAAATTCTAATAATATTTCAACAGCCTCGACGTATTCTTCTTTGATAGCGTGTAAAAGCGCGTCCTAAGGAAACGGGAGGTAAATTGAAGGAAAGAAAAATAAAAAATTAGATTAGGAAAAACGTTCTTCATTCTCCGGCAAACTCTTTTTCTTAAATTATTTATTTTTCCCTAGCTGTTGCATACCTTGACTTGAATTCCCAGCTCTAAAAGAAGCCTGATTAATTCAATGTTCTCATTTTCAATAGCGGCAATTAGTGCAGATCGATTTAACGGATCGACACAGTCTATGTTAAGTTGCTCCGGATGATCTTTGTGCTCCTCGAGGAGTCTGCGATTACGTGAAACATCATCAGGAGGTGAATGAATGCCATTGAGTTAATAAATTATTTCATGGTGAGAATGATTTTGATTTTTGATTTTTTGTTTTTTGAAATTTGAAATTTGTCTTTTACCTTTTCACCGTCGCACAGTCACCTCTTTCGGCACTTAAAAGAAAGTGTTTTTCTATAGCACCAAGGGTGTACTCGGCCGGGGGTTGCAGAGAAGCTACAGATTGAGCCCTGGCGCTCGTCTCAGTGCCGAGTAGATTTTGCTGTGATTCCGACGGATTCATGATGGATATTCCATCAAATTATATGTAAGGTATTAGCTTGTTGATATCTCGATGAATATTGTCACTGTTTCTCGTAATCTGAATGTCACGCGTGGGTTAATTCGATTAGTCGCATATATGTATAGTATAATTTACGCAGAAAAGTACTTAATGTATACTATACACACGTGTAAGTTTATCTTTGGCAAATATACACACACCTATATACCTACTCTATATTCTAAACTAATCCGAATTACTATGACCTAGAAAAAAAAAAAAGAAAAAAGATTCTAAACATTGCGAAGGAATTTATTTCCCGCCCCGAAAAGGTATCGCGTCATTAGATCCGAATTTAAAAATTTTAAAACTGTAAAAGTTCCGCATTTATTTGAGACGATTTAGAATTTTGAAAAACGTTGAAGTTTCGAAAATTAAAATTACGAAAATCCGAAAATTTCTATCTATTTCGATCTATTTTATCTACTTCAGTCGATAGCTATTCGATGTCATAAATAATTGATATATGATTTTGAAACTTTATTTCCAAAAATGAAAATTGGTTTAGATTCGATTGATAAAACCCGAGTTATTAAACACTGAATGAATACATGCGTGAATTTCAAAATAAATTCGTACAGGTTTGGCCTTTCGTATCTTTAGCTTTTGAAATTTTGAACCTTCGGTGTTCTTCGTTTAGAAATTTTCTCAATCAGCAATGTGAAATTTCGGGAAAATACGATTTCTAAAAACTGTGAGTCGGTCATATTGTAATCCCGAATTTCTACCGTTTGTGACTTTTAAGATTCAGAACTCCAACCCGTTCCTATCATTAATTACAACAATTCACACTGGATTTAACACAAATAATAATCACAATACGCACATTCTAAAAAACAAATGAGAAATTTTCCCCTTGATATGCGGTATGACAATTTCATAAAAATAGAAGAAAAAAAAAGTAGAAAATCGTAGAACCATAAAGTCATCGAAATATCGCCCAATAAATTTCTTCAAAAATCCATTATTCTAATCTATTTGAATTATATTTTTCCTCAATTTATTACATTGGTCAAATTTTGAACAAGCATCATACAGTCAACCAAATTTGACATCGATTGCTGTCTAGATATCGAAGAAAGTCAAGGTCATCCTTAAGGGATGAAGTAGGTACATACATAGGGCAGATATGAAATGAGATATAAAAATGAAAAAAAGAAATTAAATCCTGCGTGTATAATCACGATAGAAAAAACTTGAATATTTTTATATCTTGAAGTGACTTACCTGCATTTGAAGTATAGCTAAAAAATCTTTTAACTAATGTTAAACAGCTGTTACAGTGGAGTGTAGAATGAGACTGACCGCCACACGTACTTTGCTGAATCCCTACGACATTTTCCGAGTGGGAGAGCTTGCCAGTGGATTAGGCACAAATATATAGGGTTTGTTAAAAAGAACTCTCTAGTCAGTAGAATATAACATTGGATTACCAGAGGTATAAAGTAGGTATACCGATGGATCTAGCTAGACAGGATATATTTCTACGGGATTAAGAATGATGCGTCCACGTATAACCGATAAGGATAAACCTACTCGTACAGTGGGGTATTTGTTTACGGGAAAATCCAATTTGGTTGATATATTAAATCTGGGGAAAAAGCCAATTTTATTTTATTTCCATACGAAGAAAGCGAAACTGGTACGAATCTTCCTCCTACATACGATTTGATCAACTTCAACCTCGGGTCTTTTGATTAGGTATTTGAAAAAAAAATTCTTTTCTGCGGCTAGTTGAACGACCGAAATACACTGCCTGACCTCTTGCAAGTGCGCTCAAATTTGATTAGCTATTTGGGACGATCCATTTTGAATCGATACCTTATGAGCTTTCACCCTATATATGTTTACAGACACACATATGTATATATATACACATATATGTACGTACGTATCGTAGGTGGGGGAGTTTTAAAGTATTTAAAAAAATTCCATATTGTACCTACATATGTACAGCTTCAGCTGGGTTTGATCTTGAAAATAAAAAATTAATAGCGGGTTAAAAAGTGTAGGGGGTGAAAATTATTAAAACTCTGAAAGGTCGAGCCAATTTTTTTCTTCTTCTTTTAATGGTGTATATATGTATATATATATACTTAGTAAATTTACATTTTGTTTACGAATTGTATTTAAGTGTATAATGTACAATATCTTATACTAATCCTCATTGTTTTTTTTTTTTTTTTTGTATTTTTTTTGGTTTTAATATTTATCATCAAAGTCAAGGATTTCCAGGGTATAGTTTTAAAGAATGTCGCGTATATCGCGACAAAATAAATAAATAAATAAATAATTCACACATGCTGAATAAAATTTTCAAGAATAAATCAAGACAGGGTATTAAAAAATAAGACAAAATCTCGGTCAAACGCAATAAACAATTTTTTTTTAAGATGGTTAATATTTACAGAGGATAATATCCGGGATCAGTTCCCTTATTTCCCTTACCTATGCTATTATTATACTCCACATATTTAAATGTGGATTACAGAATCACTATAAGCGAAAGACGATGTTATAATCCCAGAAATCAGATCTAAGTACATAATAATCATTAGAATCTAATAAAGATGTTGTTTAATAAATTATGTTAAAATTCGTTAATAGTATCATTTGATAGTCTTATAGTCTGATTGTTAATTAACTGATTCGCGGATGTATGTACCGCGCCTGTTTCTCACAGTATTTCATCTCTTTAGGGAAATTAGCGAACATGTTAAAAATAAAATTCGAAAAAACAGAAGAAAAAAAAATCAACATATATGTTCCCAGCCACAGATGAGGGGGATCTGAACTCTAGATTGAAAGTATACAATACATGGTAAAGTTCGTAGCGCCGTTGTTGTAAATGAATGAAACGAAAAAAAAAAATGGAATAATTTATAATTTCAGAATAAAATCTGTACTGATAATAATAATATATACTTTTTCACGTTATTTAATATGCAGAGAGAAAAGAAAAACACGGACTTTAAATTCGCATTAATATATTAGGTATGGTATATATATGTATAAGTCCAGCCAAAAATGAGGTAAAAAATTTGAAATCCGTGCGATAATTTCCTCTTTAATTTCGATAATTTATTAAAAAGCTTGTGTCTCGGTATCCTAAACCGTATCTCCGTTTACTTCGACGAATTCAAGATTGTTCCGATGCAAATTATCCTCGTTTCTGTCCCCGTTAATTCCGTTATTGTTGTTGCAAATGTACATTAATTTAGCGAGATAAAGTTGGAGGTCTTCACTACCGCGTGCGTCTTCGTCCACCAATATATTCGGGCATAAAATAGCCATTTCCGCTTCTGAAGGTACGGCGGAAACCATGCTGCGACCTAAACGAGTCAATACGGAACTTCCGCTCTTGCCAAGCCTCACGAACCCAGATCCTAATTGTTCGATTTTGTGGTATGGAACCTTCAGGCTTGATCTTCCAAATCTTACTACATCGCCCGGTCTTCCTCCCCGGACCGTTCTGTCACCAGCTTCGCTATTGTATGCATTAATTTGCTCCTGGCTTCGTCCTATGCGGATATAGGATGATCCTGGATGTTCCTTCCTGCGGCCACGCTCTGCGGTATCCACGGACTCTCGGGGTCTATCGCTTTCGCGTTTTACAGCGTATTCGAATGGCTCGATATCGCGAACTGATGATGGATTGTAGAGGAGCAGAGAAGCCGCGTCTTCTGCACGTAGCGGAGAAGACATCGCCGACGCCTTTACGAGGACCTGGTCACAGGTGAATAAGATGAACCCGTAAAGCAGCGTGTTGATGCTCTGTAAATTTGCGAAAAAATTTTAAATATTAATCATGCCGGAGGAAATATAATTAAGTCCAAATTTAGTCTTAATCGTTTAGAAAGACTTAAAGCTATTTGATGTAGTATAAAATAGATATTATTAGTTATAGGTGTATGAGAAAATTGAATTGTACACATAATTCGTATCTTAAGATCCTGAAACTGTCTTGTAATTAAGTTTGGTAATAATTTAACGGGTCACTGCGGCTAACTAGACAGGCGTAAAGTGAATCAAAAGGTAACGAGAAAGAATTCCTCAACCCGTTAAACCCCCAAGAGTTAAGACAGTCGAGATAAGTTAGGATAAAGGGTCGGTTTTGGTATAACGTATAACTAACACCTTCTTCTCTCGTTAACGTCGAATTTACTTTGTGATCTTCTAACCCTGAGAATATTCGGCAAATTACAAGTCATCACGTACATATTCTCATAATACAGAATAAAAATGCTAAATTTATCTTCTAAGTGAGAAGATACACTTTTCAAGAAGACAGGTGGGTGGCGATGAAGAAAATTCGTAACTAGAAGCTTATAATATAAACTCGAATGCATATTTCATCTGTTCATTTGATACAAATTTTATGGAGTAGCTCTTATACGACATAAATATAATTGAAGCTTATATTCGTCATATGAATAAGCTTTGAATTATTACTACAGCTATATGAAAGCGTGTAATTATCAAAAGGAATCGAGTATTAGTAAGTCTCCGCACAGTAGGTATACGAACGTGGGCGAATTAGGAACTTGACGGTTCGCGTGTAAAAAGACAAGAAGTGATTGATCGATTGGGAAATTGATCATCTAGAATAAGTAGCTCTTTTTAATAACCCCTGGGATATCTATTAGCCCCTTAATCCTTTGCTCCGTGCAGAAAGGACATCGAGATGAATTCAGGATTTTTATATGTATGTTGAGGACGGTGGAAGATGCGAGTGAAATTTTTTAAATTCAATTTAGCTAAGTGACGATATTACGCTTTTCCAATAATCGTTTCCTACAGCGAATGTACACAAGATATCGCGTATCAAAGAAAAGGGAAAAGAAAAAAGCTTTTTTAACACTCAAGGATTATTCGTATGCATCCTTTATCGTATATCCAATAAACGCTGCAGCAATGCGAAAATCGGAAGGGTGTCACTTTTTGGGATATAGATTTAATACGATGAAGCTAAGACAAGCGGGGAAAATATTTTTTTACGCCCCAGTACACAACGCAGCTTGTAAATTGTAATAATAATATATATATTCAAAATTTACGATAATTTATATTGTATCCGAAATGCACGTTATAATCACACAGGCGGAGGATATTTTAGGATAATGCTGCACACTTAGAAGTTGTCGTGAGCTAATCCAAATTATTTCAATTCAATTTCGTCCGAATGAATGAATTTTTCTTTTTTTATTTCTTTTTCCTTTTGTTTTTTTCGTCTCTCGCAGGGAATTTAATTGAAATTTGATTGAATAAGCCGCAGAATTTTTAAATTAAAATATTAATGGATTTACTTGTGAAAGGACAGGATGCATGGTAATTACCAAAATCCAAAATCGAAAATCCCTAATCTGCAGGGAAGTAGGTAATAACTACCTGCAATTACTCCATTTTAAGTGCAATTATTGTGACAAGGACTACCCGTATATTAAATCACGAATTTTAATTGCATATTGATATGTTGTAATTTAAACCGGTCACAAATTGGAACCTGAATATAGAAACTGCAATCTAAAGTTAAGCAAACTTTCTGGTTTCTCCCTTACGTAACGGGAAGTAAAAGATTCACGAGATGACATTGTTTTGGGGGTGCGTAACCGCGCCTCATGAAGTAAAGATTGCAATGAAAGCTGAAAAAAAGAGATATGAGCAACGATCAATTCAAAAATAAATAATTTCAATATGCAAACGATGCTATTTTGAAAATTGGGCATATTGGGTTTTACTATCATTTCACAAAATCTACATACGATATATATATCTCAATAAAATAAGATAAATATAAATATAAATAACTAGTAATCCCTGAACACCTTGAAAAATGATAAAAAACAAAACAAAAAAAATTCAGAAAATTCACTCTCAGACCGGAAAGATTTGTCAAAAAACCATAACACACCTCATCGAATAATTATCTTCATTGAATTGAAGATTTGAAGACGAAAATTGTAAATTATCTTCCTATGAACGTATAGAGGCGATAAGAAGCCGCGCAAGAAGGGCACCGGAAACTAGGAAACTGCAGTAGTGATTAGAGTGACACTCAAAGTAGCGAATTTCTTTTTCCACATTGTGCATCGAGAAAGGGTTGAAAAGCACATGCAATAGCTTACCATGACGTTGCGAGTGTTGGACGGTTGTTATCAGGTTGCTAGCAGATGTGGGGTATGGAGTATGTGGCTTGGGGTACAATGAGTCCCTCGGTTAGGGATGACACCCTTATATACACCGCCGCACAGCCACCGCGCGGGACTGGGATAGCTTCACCTGAGTTATGATTGGCCAAGCGTATAACATGATACCTCTACATTATTTTGATTCAATTATACCTTAGCTACCAACCTACGTAATCTCCTTTATTATTTATGACTCTTGGCAAATAATAATAATTGAAGAATCTACATACGAATTTTATACCCCTTATGCCCTAGCTATCACTCGCTTACCCGCGACGCAACGCGACGCGACGCAACGTTGGTCTTGTTATCTCAAACCAATTAGTGCAGCAAGATTTTAAAACATCTTTTCACATGTTCAAGTCTCCCACAGCTGCAGAGATACGATAATCATCTGATAAAACATATGTCTAAGCCCTTTGAAAAAAAATTTCCACATGGCGTGCGCAAAGTTCGATTTTGGGCATAAAATTCAACTTAACGCATACTGTGTTGAAAAATGAGGTTCGATACACGTCCGAGAATCAACACTTTCGCACTAGTATCGAAAAGTACTATTTTCTATCTTCTACAGCTTGCGAGGGTTTCCAAGATTTTCATCTTCCAGGTTCCTGCAGATTATTACCAAAACTTGATATCCTTCCACGAAAGTGACCTTTACCTACATCCCACGTAATGTACAGTTTCAAGGGATATGATTAAACTGCACCCTATTAAAACAGCGATTAGAAATGAGAGTAAAACAGTATCTTTTTTGAAATTATCTTCGAAAAGCTGAGAGATAAACTGCAGTCCGATTTTTATCACTCGATAAATGATTAGGTGAATAAAAATGCTGATACTTTTTACTGCGAATATAAAATCCTGCCCTTTTATTTATCGTAATATATTCCAAGAAGAGACTATAATGAAGGCATGATAAAACAAAAACCCAGAAATCAATTCGAAAGAAATTTATCCTTCTTTCTATTTCCCTAAAATGAAGAAAAAAACAAAAAAATTCAGGATCAAATCCCACGTGGACGAAGCAATGCTTTAGCTATTGGCTACACAGTTAATTTCACGCCTGTTGCTGCCTCGTAGTATCAGGTCGAAGAAATAGGAGGGTGAGGGTTGAGACTGGGTGCAGAAGCGGGTGTAAACCGTCAGACGAAGGGATGAGGTTCTCAAATTCGCTCGTTTCCGTATCAAATGTCAAGCTTGTACAGATACAAACAGATACGCAATTAAAATTGTTTTCAAAAACGTACTTGCGTAGACGCGTACATTACGTATAAAACTACTACGGGGTTTTGAGGATTTAAGATTTTCCCTCACATTCTATGCAACCCATAGTTTTCCACCATAAATTATATTATTTGTATTTCCTTCCTATACGCCATTTCCCATATATACCATATATATATATATTGGTGTGTGCAGATATCTGTTGCGAACAATGCAGACACAGACACTTATCTTGAAATATTATCGTCCTTGACTGCCCACGGCCATTGTACAAGGGATGCGAGTATAATCCGCTGTTAAGTCGTACGTAGGGCGAAACTTTCGCGAAATCTTCTTGGATTTTCTCTATACACTACCTATAGCTGACTACATATATCTCTTTGTTATTATTTTTCCCTGATTCATTTTAATTTTATTTCTAAAACATCCCTCTATCAAATTTCTAAATTATTAATCAGCATATTAGAAGTGCATGGCTGATACGTATTCTTCGTATATATTTTCACATTCATTATTATTTTTATATTCATTATTATTCGCTTTTCGTATTCGCGCTAATCCGAATAGTTTATTTAATGCAATCGCATATATCAGCTATACCGAAGATATATTAATACGTTCATAATCATTCGATGGATACTTGGGTCTAGGATCAGATGTGGCTGTATATGAAATTAATTCACCATGAAAGTTATAATTAAAGTAAACACGTGTAGATCGTAGCGACGTATAGGTATGTACGTATATAATACGCTATTGTGTATAATAATTAATCTGCCCGAAGATTGTTATTTAATAAAATATACAAAAGCAATAATAATGACGCAAAATATTATTTATTAAAAATAAACACAATTTTATTACGTTGTACGTGATGTAGATTAGAAGACGAGAACACGCATCAGCATCAAGTAGAAAAATCTAGCGTTGGTCAGACACGGCGAAGTTTGTATTGGAGATCGTGAATTCTCGTTCCTTTTTTCTTTTCTTTATTTGAATTTTGACTAGAATAAAGTTGTAGAATTTGTTTTAACTCTTTTTTTTTAAGATTATAACGATCAGATAAAAATATAAAAATGTGGGAACTTGCAAAAGGAATTTTGAGTGAGATTAACCGTCTGATGGATAAAACGATTGATATTTATTTTCTATATCACTGATTATAATTCGATAATGAAATAATTATAACGAATCATGATACAATAATTTATTTATTTATTTATTTATATATTTATTTGTATATATGTAACATAGGTATATATATAGTCACGATAAAATGATATTGAGTATGTATTTTATAATATTAATAATAATCGGTATAATTATAACGATGAGAATAAAAGTTTAAGCCGGATGGTAAATATTGCTAACAATAAACAATTATTATCCACTGATTCGTGTATCAGATATTATGTATGTATATTATTGTACAAATTTGAAATACGATTAAAGCTGATGCATTAGACGTTGAGATATCCATTTATATGTGTATATTGTATATTATAACTTATAAGTACATACGTATATTCGTTTATTATGCAATTTTCAATTGAAACGCAGAATTCCATATTAGTCAGATAAAATCGAGTATGCATATTAAAACTCGTATACTGGATAAATAAGTACGTATTTAAACATTTAGGGTTTCTTTTCATTCTTCAATCATCAGGGGACTTAATGCGATGAATATTAATACTCATTAAATACAAATAGTACAATCGTTTCATATGTGTCATTAATCCCGAACTTGGATTTATACTGATTAAATATTACGTAACGATCAAGGATGAGTAAATGTCTTTGGTCAATTAGTATATAATATATAATATAGGTATACAATACGATGAAATATATATATATATCAAACATATCGCAGAATTATTGTCACGATATATAATCAATATATAAGATAAAGGGGGGGAAAATTCAGGGCACCGTACAAATTATACAAAGAAAGTGCTAAAAATATGTCAAATCGTTCATCCACTGGAGATTATGAGGATATGATACATCCTTGATCTATAGAATCGCACGATTATACATAAATCCATTTTTTTTTTGCTTTTTTGCGTTATTCTTGGTGCCCAAACCCGTCCGAATGTCATAAAAAATCAATTAAGATGAAATTATTAAATAGACCTATATGGTGCCCGTTTTACCACCCTTTCCCCTATATATGGTGTAATGATAATGATATCAATGAATTATACAATTTTCTTCGAATTATTATAGCTAAATCGGAGACTACAATACAATATATCATATTGAACATATTTATGTAGATATGCGAGTGGTACAATAATTATAGTGGTAGATATACACTATAATATAGTATATATGTATATAACTATCTGAAATTTTAAAATCACTAAAATTTATGATATAATAATATATAAAAAATAATGAGATTCTTAAAATACACTTTTTATAATATATTACTTATATGGGGCTGTCTACGTCAACTCGATACGACTCCAAGCCTCACCTATCCCCGATTTGATTTTTAACTTAACATGTTATCATTCCTTCTCTGGAAAACCTTCCAAATTTTTATTTTTTTATTTTTAAAATCAACGCTTTCGAAGCTATGAATTTTATTCAACCTTAGAAAGAATTAGGACCTTTTTTCAAACTTCTGATAAAAAAAATAACAAAATTTCGTTTAATGATACAGAAGAACCCTCCTGCACTTTCAACTTTTCTTATATCTCTGTTTTCTTTTTTGTTTTTCAATTTGATAAAATTCATAGTTCTGAATTCACTAAATTAAAAATCAAGCAGCAGAGTCAACAGTTTCACCTAAAACTCTCGGTATATCATATCTCTTCCATAAAATGGTATAATATATTGTACTTCTCATGATTTATGATATGAATATTACATATACATATATATATATATATCGAAACTCGGTGAATAATATAGGTATAGTATATATAGGAAATATGCAATGTTTTAGACGTTATATATTCTGCGCTAATACGTCGATGTATATTACGAATATAAAATATATCATTATATTTATAGGTTTTTTTTCTTTCAATTTTTTGGTTTTTTAGTTTTTTTGTTTTTTGTTTTTCCTTTTCCTTTTTCAGACTAAACTGATTTTTGTTTCAATACTTATATCGTGTACAAGTTTTACACATCTATATAAACGAAGTACCTACACAAAGCTTGAAATAATTACGTGGCTAACATATTGAATGTTCAAAAATGTTTCTATATTATAAAACAGTACCTACGTTTTACGCGATCGCGACTGCACACGAAGAAGACATATACAAATTATTATCATATCGATACAATTATACAAACACACGATTCGGGCCTAAATTCTTAAATAATATCAAATTTCGATGGACATAAATATTCCCTAAAACTGAACTGAATTAAACAGTTTTGAAAAATCGTCGATATATAATTCGATTCCTAAATCAGAAAGAAAGAATACATACCGAGAGTTTTCGGTGAAACTGGTGACCCCCTCCCTCCACGCGTGCGTGGGGCAGTTTCACCGGAAACTCTCGGTATATGCGCACAATGCTCTATCTATACAGATATAAAATACAGAGAAAATGTAATGATAAACGATAATACAGATAAAACGAAATACATTCATACGAACCTGATGCTAATTATGTCCGCGTGAGTGTGTAATAATATAACGACAATTAAATATAGATGATATAAATAATTGTTGAACTAAAGAATATTGCAGGCATTACTTTGGTGACGAGGTTTACCACTTTTTGTAAGTGCAAAACCAGGGCAGCATTGATCTTGATTAATTGGTAAATGCCGTTTGTCACTCGTGTGAGGATCGGTAATGAGAGAAAATTCACAACTAGGAATTCCCGCTACCCCTCCAGCCTTGTTGATGTCAAAATTTGGCACGTGATCGCCGTAATGTCGATCGATCTCTTCTTCGTCTGGGGTCGATGTACCCTTACGATCACTCTTCCCGCTATTTTTACGCGATGCCAGAGATCTAGCTTCGGAATTTTTGAACTGTGGTGAAGTAACACTGTCTCTATGCAACCGGAAGTGTGCCTCAGTGTCGCTTAAAAGAGACCCAAAAACGTCAGCTGGATTACGAACAATCGCAGACACGGCGCCAACCGAATTTGACCGAGATCCTTAAAGGGGAGAAATCACGTTATTTTAAAAATTTTTTTTTACTTTTTCTATTGTCGTTGTTTTTCTTTCCTTCATAGAACAATTATTTTTGATGGTCGTGACGATGATAATAATTCGCCATAAGGAGAATAATTCGGTTTTTGAAAACACGCACGTAATCGCAAACTCTTAATAAAAGGAACGGGTTAATATTTAATTAGAAAGGATGATTAAAATTGCGCGCAGCTTTTTAACGGTTCAAGGAAAGCAGAGGATGTTAATAATACAAAAGCCTCTCGTTTTCTTTCCCTAATTTTTTTCATTTTTTACTGTTTTTTAAGTGATGTGTAAATTAAATTTTCAAACTGAAAATTTTCACCTGCTATACGCCAAAGATAATTATTCAAAAATCCCACCCATATTAAAGGGGTATATGGGACCTTGGAAATAATTTTATTCAAATCACTCTTCCATATATACATATGTAGCTATACTCAGTTCATATAAAAGTTCATAAGATGTGAAATAATTTCAATATGAATATATTTCAAATTTAAATTGATCAGGTTCTTTTTTCGAAAAAGATCAGTTTCAAAATGCCATTTCCATCCTCTCGGAAAAAAAAAAACCCGTAAGTGTAATTATACGTCACCTTTTATGTCGAGGCTTTTAATCGGCGAATTGGCAACAGACCGACGTGCAACATCCTGGAAAGTAATCGGCGAATAAATTCGTCTATCTTCCGAGACGATACCGGATCCTGAGCTCGGAGGAGCGGGTGAAGAAACTCTCGAAGTCCGTGCAGACGCTGAAGAATTTTCTACCTTACGTTCGTTCAGGGTTGTCGTACTCACTACACTTATAGACATCCGTTTATCGACGGCACGGTTATTGATCCATTGGGGAGGCTCGTGGATCGTTATTCCCTTCGTCATCTGGGAACGTTCTTCCCGTTTTTCAAGCCAGTAGGTTTTCATCGATCCTGAATCATCGCGCGTAAAGGAAATGAGAAGAAAGAAAGAAAGAGAAAAAAAGAACGGTACTTATGCAGGAGAATCAAGGGATCAGAATTTGATCATTTAATATTGGGACGAAAACCAACAGGAAAAACCCACCTTTACCTTTCACCTGAATTTCACCACGCTCTGTGACCTTGTATGAGGATGAAAGCAGCTCTTTCGTCGGCTGTGATATGTGGATCTGCATTGCCTCACTCGTCGCTTCCATCCGAGACGCGGTGTTCACCGAATCGCCGAAAAGACAATATCTCGGCATTTTGAGACCCACGATCCCTGCCACTACTGCACCGCTGTGTACCCCTACACGAATTTGTAAATGTTCTCCTGAAACGGGGTGAAAAGAAAAAGAAAGAAAAATTGATGAAATCCATTCCTCTTTCGTGTTTTGTTTTAATTTTGGGACAAACCTGTGGATGGATCTTTCAGATCGGTGATTGCCTCTACCATATCCAAAGCCATGTCACACACGCGATCTGCATGATCATGCTCCTTGTCTGGAGCTCCAGAAACCACCATGTAAGCATCCCCTATGGTTTCGACCTTAAAAATCGGGTGTAATTCATCTCAAAAATGGCTCAACACTCGTCTTCTCGTCTTCAAAATTATATGACGATATTCGAATTACCTTATAGACGCGATTTCTCTCGGTCAGAGTATCGAATATTGAGTACATGGCATTGAGCATGGAAACAACTTCCATGGGAGTAATTCGGCTGCATATTTCTGTGAAACTAACAACGTCGGAGAAAAGAATCGACACGGCGTCAAACATCTGCAAAGATATATTGAATTTTTGATATTTGGTACATTACGACTTTTCATAAAATGTATCATTTCGCAGCATCGATCACCTCGCAAGTCTCAATAGGACTTTCGCCGTTCCTAAGTCGGTCAGCAACTTGTTTTGGTATCATTTGGTAAAGCAATTCATCAGTTCGTTTCATCTCGGCGTCGAGCTTCCTCATCGACTCTTCGAGCTTTTTGCTTTTAAGTTGTTCTTGGTCGAGTGCCAGTTTCAATTCTACGGACTGCTGGGTCCCAGCGAGCATCAGATCTCTGGAAAATGAAGTCTTGAGCGTTCTAATTTTTGATATATTATTAAAAAATATGAACCTGCTGAAGTCGTGCATCGATAAATCGTTTATGTATAATCCAGTAGTTATCAAAGCGTTCAAATCCGGCATCACAGGAGTACCGAGGTACATCATCATCCGCCAATTGTCCATGTAGATCATTTGACCTAAGGATAAATCGACAACTGGGTTAAAACTACGCGCGTTTTATTTTCACGCAGTAAAAATCTTCGCTCCTACTTATTCCGTCGTCACCTACCTTTTAATCTCAATGTCTTATCCTCTGGGTTCTCCATTTCGTCGCTTAAAATTATTTCATTTCTCTTACGATCTCCTGGCCGCTCTGTCAGCACTGGTTCAACGGTTACCAGCTCGAAGATGTTGTTGGTTCGGTTTAAAATCTGAGGAAAATATATGAAATTGGGCAATAATTAAGTGGGCAGAAACATTTCATATATCGCGGATGAAAATAGCAAGAAATAAGGCTACTTGCCGTGTGAAATTTGAAAGCAATCAATGGTCTGACCAGATCGAACCAATGCGTGATCTTCTTTCCGAGAAGATCGGGCAGGATCACCATCAAAGAGTTTCCGATACTTCTTACCACCATGTCGGATCTAAGGAAAAAATTTTAGACATTTTTTGGGCTCGATGATGAGGAGGGAAAGCGGGCTTTTCGCAATTGGTACAAACCCGAAGACAATGCAGAACGGGAAAATCTCAAAAAGCACCGACGCCCCTATGGGTAAATGCTTTTCTTCTCGGGTCATGGCAAGAGATGCAAAAGTGAAAGCTCGGTTATCGAACGTCAAATTGAAAGTGACGTGTACGGTATCGAAAAGGACCTCTTCCCGAACGAGTTCGATCCTCATTTCTTTGTGGTAAAAATGACGAGCGACTTCTCGGATTTGTCCCATGGTGTAGTAAACGAATCCACGTCTTTTGCTTCTATAGTGAAGAGTCAGCCCTGTTTGAAGAAAAATTTCAAACCATGTAGGCATGATTCAAACATTTTTCAAAAACTCCCAGGTTTATTTATAAGTCAGAATCACTACCGTGGCGGGTCTCGTTCTCGCAGATAAAGGACGGGGCTCGCATTCTTGGATATGAAAATTTCAGGTACTCGTGAAGATTGTCGAGACCATTGAGAAAATCACGAACGTGACGTCCAAGAACGGACAATACTCGATCGTATCCATACTGTCCAACGAATCCAACGAAATGAACACCCATTTGATCGAAGAATTCTCTTTCTGTGATGCCCAGTACCTAATATGTGTCAGTCATGCATGGGAATTCTCATGTCTGAAATGTTCTCCTCCGTTTCCGTTTCTTTTCCTTTTCCTCTTTTATTTTTTTTATTTTTTTTTATTTTTCGAGGATCTATTGTACCCAAAGTTACTTACCTGAATGGCTTTTTTGGCTAAACGAGGAATCAGGGTCTCAGGGTAGACCTGATGTACGCTGAAACTGGGCTGCTCTACGGCAGCCTGTCGGCGAATTTCTTCCCAACGATCTTCGCCGTATACTTGCTTTATATACTCGGACATATTTTCCAGGATTAACCCGTACATGATTGACTACTGTGTTAAAAACCCTAAAATCAAAAAAGATGAAAAAAAAAGATGTTTCAGTCGTCGTTGAAGCTTGTGAGAATTTTTCTTCTAATGAAATTACGTAATACTTTATTATCGCACTTTTCTACCACAACATTAATTCTTCTATACGGTCAACGAAATTGAACTTCGCACAAGTATCGCGAGAAAGATTGAAGATGATTCAACACAATGATAATGAATAAAATCGTCCAAAAACTTCACAAAAAAATCAAAACCCGATTTTTATCGTAGATTAATGAGTCTTGGGAAAACTTCATCCGCTTTTATCACCGTTCAAAAGATTGATGTATGATTTGAGATTGAACTGCGCAGAAATCACGTCCGCTCTGCACGGCTATTTATATTTGAATGCAGCTTATATTGAGGGCTGGGTAAAGAGTCACTAAAAAAATATCCTGAAATAAACACCTTAATTCCATACCGTCAATTTTCAATCTTTTATTAATTGCATAACGCATATCCGCGCGTAGCTTTCTCAGAATCAAAAACACCATTGAGTGTCAAAAAGAAAGAAAAACCAAAATAAAATCTTTCAAGTACCAAAAAAAATAAATTGCCTACCTCCTTGAAATTTAAATAATTTTTACACTTCTGTTCGTCGATGTTACTCTTCGTTACGTATATTCAGGCTTTTAATTAGCATTTCATCTTCACCTCGAAATTTATCGAAATTAATTTCTAGTTTTTAGTTCATTGGTTTTATTCGGGGTTTTTCTTCCACCGATGTAAAAATTCAAGAATTTTTTTTGCACTTTTGAGGAATACTACTGCGACGAAAATGTAGGAATATGATGGCTTCTCAGAAGCAAAACTGAGACTACATACGAACCGGGAATAGCGTGCTTGGGATTATTAAATGCCCAATGAGACTAGACAGTGTCGACTGTTTGCTTTCCTGGTTCGTTTTGTCGAACCTGTTAGTTAATAGGCCCGTTTCTCCCAGCGGTAAGCAATTTCTCGCGTGTTATAGATCGCTATTGTACATAATACTCGAATAGTTTCAATTTTACAGGATCAAAATTGTCCTTCTAACTTTAGCGTTCATAAGGAGCCATTGTTACTACTGTCTGACTCTTTCCAGTGAGAAAGATAAAGAGAGAGCGATAGCGATATTGAGGGGGAGCAAAAGAGGCGAGATCGTAGGGTTAATTACCTCTAATTGCTTGAGATTAATTGTTTTGCGCGCGTAACTGCTCCACTTTAATTAGCAATAGTAAATAGAAGATATAAGCAGTTTTCTGTATACTTCATCAGCGAGTAAAGATATTTGCCTAAAACTAATCATTTTTATCTTTTTTCTAAATTGATTTATGCGTTATATATTCATTCGATTAATAATTACTGTATATATATATTATATATATACGTACCTCTTATGGAACATAGTGAAATTTTTCAGTGCCAAAATTGGCCCAATTTTATATAACAAATTGTCGAAGCAGCGTTGCCTAGTAGGGTCGACGTTGCGCTTCCTTTGACCATCATCGCTTTCCCCAATTTTAAAGACATTCTTGAACTGGAAGATACAGAAATAGGAAGAAATTCTTTTTGGATAATTAAAATTGGACGAGATCAATATAATGGCAAGTTTTTTTTCTTGCCATTTTTAGATATAGGATACTTGTTTTCGAAAAGGTACCTATTATAAAATTATTCTACGCCTGACTTAATACGGAGATCCGGAAGTACACAAGAAATCGATCACTTAATTGACGATTAGCAGCGCTGAACTGAACGGGCCAATTAATTTTCCTTGGCTATTATATCCGTGAGCCATTTAATAATACTAATTTTACAAGAGTATCTAGATATATATCCAAAATTGACTGTAATTCATGATCGACCACAAAATATACCAATTCAATTATGGCATACAATTCGAATTAAGATAATAATGGATCGGTTCAAGTGTATAAGTTTGTACCTATATATATATACATGTACCAAAAATGAACACATATAAAATTACAGACGTACTATCATTAATTGTGTGTATGAAATGGTTTTAAAATAGTTTTATATACGAATACAAAACTATATGGCCATATCAAGGACGCTGAAGAAAGTGTAATTATTTGATTATAAGAACTGATCGTGAAGTTTAATGACTTTTTTTGTTTTTAATTTTGCGAGATTCGGAAATTTCGTAAAATAATGCAATATACCTATTCTTTGGATTATAGAAATAGGACGAAAAGAATTTAATGAAACCATTTTTATAAATATATCCTTTGAGTTATGGGTCGGGGGGGGGGGGATATTTTAATGACCGGATATCCGATATGCATATTATTTCTTTGAATATTAAACATCGAGGATATAAGACTGATATTTATAAATCTATACTAATATTTTTTAAATATCTTATGTATATAAAAAATATTGCCTGATTCTTGGGGGGGGGGGGGGGGGGGGGGGTTGGTTATAAATAAAAAGATAAAAGAGATAATGATAAAAGATCTTTTCAAATCACAGCTGTAGAAAATACTAACCACGTATATATTTTATGGTCTGTGATGTTGTGTGTCTTGTGGCTTGTGGCTTGTGAGCTTAGAAAGATGAATGGCGATAGAAGTAGCGGAAGCAATTTATAGGTCCGCCAAAAGGCAGGCGCGTGTTAATACTATGTATATGCGGTTGCGTGTTAGTAGGCGCAGAGCAATGTGTGCAGAATCGCCTTAGCGATAGCACAATGCGTAAAGGAATACGTGGTTGCAGTTTGTTCGCACTAAGATAAACGCTGCGAAATATTATCGGAAAAGAAATAATAAAAATAAATAACGTGAACACGAAAAATTAAATAAACTTAAATGAATAATAAATTTATTCGCGTATACGTTTCGTATAGTATATATTATTGTATATCAATGTTCGAATTTATTGATGCGATATAATCAGTAGTGATGTAAAAGCATGTCATGTACGCTGTTAATTGACCAATTAACTGATGACTGATATCCCGATCGTAAACCAGACGTCATTGATTGGCCAAAAATTCACAGCATGGAACAGCTTCGATTAATTAATAAACCGCGAGACGATATAATAATTACCAGAGTTGTCTATTGTATTCGTAATATGTATTCGACGAGCTGTGACAAGCGGGAAATTGATCAATTGATTATTATGAAAATATTGAAGATTCATTATTGCGTGATTAATGATTTAATGAATGAAAAATAAACAATGGCATTGACACGTTTAATGTTACAAATGTAATACAACAGAAGGGTGAATGAGGAATAAATAAAGATAGATATTTACACGTAGTATATAAAATTTTCAACATTCTTACTTAATGTTAAATTTTAAAATCCACGACCAAATCTATACGCGCAAGCTGCAGTCCGGGGAATTGGGGCAATCAAAGGTCGTCTTTGTTGGCTCCAATTAATCCGAAGTATGAATTAATTCCAGTCTTCAATTGGCGATTTAATATTAAACTAAAACCGGTGTACAAACATCTCTTTAAGATTTCAACTCGGACGTGAAACACCACCTTTAACTTAACACGAGCTTTCGAGATCAATCTGTTCGGTGCAGGCGCACGTGCGCAAAAATCAATTTCATCAGGCGCGGCACCGCCGCAGATAACGCAGCTAGACAAACGCGCATATTACGTTCAACAGTCTAGGTACCTATATGATTCTGTATTCTTCCTGCAAGCTAGGCGCAGCAATGCACAGAATCGGATAAACGCAATTGATGAATCAATAAACGAGCGTGAAATTAAGCAATCATTTATTTGAAATTTCGATCAGGATTCCTAATTGCAATTACACATAGGTGCACGTGCATGCCAATCACTTATAACTTTATTTCCCTTTGCTGAAAATCTATCTGCCCCCTCGATATCGAATAAAATAAATATCCGATCGTTCGCGACGCGGTTCAAGTTATCTGTGTAACGACCAAAACGTTACTAAGCAAATCCAAAGCGATGCCTCTTCTTACAAGGCCGCAATTTCCTGCTATTAGCTCCTCGATACCCGATCGGAAAGTCAAACAGGTATCACGTAGATGGTTTTAAGAATTACCGCCGGCGACTACCAAGTGGTTTTGTCGCCAATATCATTATCACTTTTCGAAACCGCGTGCGGCTATAATAAGCGCAGCTCAGTTTCGTGCGCTTTTTATAGCGCGCCTTGTACACATATCTATACATATATTGTTATATCGGTATATAAATATAATCGTATAATGTAAAACAGCGACTGCAGATAATGAGTTTTATTATAGACCTATAAGTATACGAGTTGCATTAAGTTGAACATCTTTTTTTTCTTTCTTTCTTTTAATTTTACAATTTTTTCTACATTTTCAGGAACCGCTGCTGCTGTTACAATATTAAATACAATATCATGAAATTTACTGTAATAAACCTGTGAAAATTGATCATGCGTTTTTTCTTTTTTTTTTCGATACCCATATAACAATCCTTATCTGGTATTATACCGTTTGCTTTCATACTGTGTGCAGTAAATCGATTCTCAAGAATTTTGTTCGACACCGAAATTGGAGAATGACGTCATTCGCGACGTGCATTGGTAAAGCTAAACGCTAAACGGGGTGGCTATGGCGACATTAATATTATCAAACACGTTTCCTGGCTGTGAAAATAACGATGTAGTAACAACAATAACGAATCTTGTTTATTTGATTTATTTGCTTCAATGAATACATATCTAAATTATTTCCTAACTCATTATATGTTATCCAATAATTTATGTCTTGTATGTTATTTTGTATATTATTAAATAACTCCCTAATCGTAAGATGTGTCTCATTTATTCATACATATAAAACCATTCAAAGAATCGATTCCATTTGAAAATTCAAACACGCGCAAAAGGCCCGCGCCGCAAGAGCGAAGATAATGCCTATAGTTATAAGATGAAAAAAAAAAACGATTTTAAATCCGGTCTCCTATGGCGCTATCTTTCGATAGAATAGAATAACTATTAGATGTAGATGCCGCGCAATCGGTCATCCGATCTCGTGGTCATTTTTTCGCTTCTAACAAACACAAAAATATATCTCATCGAGAGAAATAAATAAGATAACCATAGCGGATTTTCTGAAATATAGAATCAACGTACTACTACTATTCCTTACGCGGGGATCTTAATCACCCATAATTCTTAAAGAAAATAATAGTAATAATAAAACAATGAATAAATACATAAATAAATACGTAAATAAATAAATAGATAAATAGATAAACATAAACGGAGTAATAAAATACACAACGAGATAATCGAATTTCATCCACGTCTACATAGAAGTGTATCATCGTATCGTGGAAAAATCGTATTGTTATATTACAAGTTATAACCGAATGTGCATCATAGTAGAGTGACTGTAATCCTCCGTTATCAATGGGACCAGAGTTATCTGAAATATTCTCCAATCTACTATAAGTTAATACCTAATAGGCTATATCGTATTAGAAAACGCGTTAAATATGTCGGAAAATATAGTTTCCCGAAACGTCATAATATCACTGACGATAATCATAACCTACCTAACCTCCCTTGTGTTGGCGGATAAATCGCCCCACGAAGACAGGAACACTCACTTCTCGAGCTCCTCGATGGTAAATATTCATTCCCAAAACGAAAGCACAATGAATTTTTCAACTCTTCTCATTTCTATTTACTCGCCAAATTTCCTAACAGAATTCCGCGGAAGCTACATCCACCCAGCCTAAGGGCGACTTAGGCCTGCTTCACGCCTTCGTAGCATCTCTTTCAGTCATCGTTGTCTCGGAACTAGGAGACAAGACGTTTTTCATAGCGGCTATAATGGCGATGCGACATCCTAGACTGACCGTATTTTCTGGTGCTATAAGTGCTCTGGCTTTGATGACCGTTCTCTCCGGTAATAAACTGAACATATTTTATACAAACTAACATCCGAGGATTGAGAAAACTCGCTAACGTTCGTCTATTTACAGTCGCTTTTGGATACGCAGCAACGATTATACCCAGAGCTTATACGTACTACATTTCTACCGCCCTGTTCGCAATATTTGGTCTAAAGATGCTGCGCGATGGTTATTACATGTCTCCAACCGAGGCGCAAGAAGAACTTGAAGAAGTACAGTTAGATTTGAGAAAACGAGAGGACGAGGTGCGTGGTAATAGATATTAGAGATTATTGTAGTTTTTATGTTGTTGTACGTTATGATCATCGTCGCGTCACTTTGACTGATAAATTTTTCTGTTTTTAGTACGAGAAAGAAGCCAGCGCTACCATAATCCACGATCCTGAAACAGGTGTTATTAGAAAAACGGCTAAATCCAGTGTCTGGTTGCTAGTTTCAAGGGTATTTCTCCAGGCTTTTACTCTCACATTTCTTGCCGAATGGGGAGACCGGTCACAGCTTACAACGATTATACTCGCTGCTAGAGAAGTTGGTCACACTATACATCAATGTTTCGCTTTATGTAATCGATTTAGGTAATATCTATACCGATTACAACTGTGTTCTAACTTCTTTCAGAACGTTTACGGCGTTACATTGGGTGGAATTTTAGGACACTCATTTTGCACAGGATTGGCAGTACTAGGTGGACGAATGATAGCTCAGAAAATATCGGTTCGAACTGGTAAAGAAATAACGAAAAATGTTTTCTGAAATTATTACCCAATAGAGAAAAGAAATTTTCTATAGTACATATACCTAATTTATTTTCTTTCTATCTGTTTCAGTAACGATTATTGGAGGAGTTGTATTCCTGTTGTTTGCTATAACAGCATTATTTTTCAATCCCAATGAAGATATGTAAATAGGGCATTAATAGACTTAAATTAAAATCATAGATTCTTAACGTAAGATTGACGATTAATTCGTGAATATTTTATGTATTTATATATACATGTCCATAGGAAGAAATTATTTGCTGCCATTCTATTAAATCCCATCTTTGTTATAACATAACTATATTTTTGGTATCTTATTATTTTTTTTTCTTTTTCTATCTTCTCTGTGTCTTAATATAATTATGATATGATATACACATTGATTAATCAAATCTTATATTATACACGTATTTCTGAAGAGTAAAGAAGAATAGGTATTTACCTAATTTGAAATGAAACGAGCTATTATTTAGATAATTATACTGTGATGATTGTTTAATTAATCGTAAGGACTAATCGATAAGATGATTATTATTTTTTATTTTCTTTTTTTTTCTTTCTTTCTTTCTTTTCGGCATTCATTATTCTATTTTAGTAAGAATATTACATGGCATTATTTAAACGGACTTCAATTAGTAATTAAATACACATTAATACCTATACATAAATGTGTGAAAAAAAATCAAGAAAACAATTCTACGAATAGAATTGATAAGAAACAACCTACTTATTTATTTGTTCAACGATATCATCCTACCAGTGGAAATTCCTGTTTATATTTATTTTTATACCCAGTTTATTTCATTAATTAATTTTTTTTCCTTTTTTTTCATTCTAGAAACCGAATTTATGTGTCAAGTATTATTCTCACTAATTGTCGACGTTAAATCATATAAATTGCATAGAATAATTATTGTAAAGTTTTATAAATAGTATATAACGGAATGGATTTATTTTTCTTCTCATTTTTCATCGGTTCAACCAATGTATTATATTTTTGTAAAGCAAATATGAATACGAACAAAGTATTAAAAACAAAAAAAAAAACACAAATTTATTTTTTACTGTAAGAGAATCAATCTATGAAATAAATATTTCTTGCGATAAATTTACCGACTTTTTAATTAATATCATCAGACATTATAATAATTTACATACATTTCTTTTCCTCAAATTCAATAATTTATTTTTACTTACCGTATATATATATATATATATATATATATATATATATATATATATATATATATATATATGTACCTAATATCTAGGAAAAGCAACGTTTTCACGCATTTATTATAATATAATATATAGTAAATAAAATAATGAAATATAATTTAGTAAAATTTGACGAAAAAAAATATACTACTAGTATAAATTAAAAGCCAGATATTAATTTATTATAAGGAAAAAATAAGACAATTTTTAAAATCATTTTACAAAATCAGTCTCAATTAACGAAATTATTATTATTATTATTTTCTTTTCTTTTTTTTTTTGTTTTTCATATACTTTTAATTGCTTCTGTAATTATTTTTTTTTTAACTCATAAATACCATTAATATTATAACACATTAACAATACATTATTAATAATAGTGTCAACTATACACAACTACTGAGGAAATGGAGCAAAACAGCTACTGTTAATCTCGCACTGGACGTCGAGGATATAATGTTAGGTACATGATTATAGACTGTTTGCTATACTTTGTAATCCAGTTACTTAAGCACTGTAACCCTGTAAAAGAAATGATATTATTTATATACTTTCATCTCTTACTTATAATATCTCTTAAAAAGTTATATTTATATTGTATATAGATACCAGATATCCACAACTTACCTAAAATATTAATGAAGTATACAGAGAGAGAGAGAGAGAGAGAGTAGTTCATTCATGTTTGATTCGACTGACTCTGCGCAGTTGGTTTACATCTAGCTTCCAAGTTCCGCAATCTTTCGAGCCTGGACATTGGATCCATCATGGTTTTCTCTTCTGTGAGAGATCTAGGCGGTCCAGAAACGTCTGTGAAGGAAAAATGAACCGAGTTTAAACGATGATCAATTTCTATATCGTGTTTTTTTTAAATATAGTAAACCACTGATTTTTACCTGTAGTGTATTGATTATTGGGTTGTGAAATAAGAGTTTGGCTCTTTCTCGCTTGGTCTATATCTCTCAATCCTTGCTCTATATAGTCTTGGAAAAACTGATGTGATTTAAGTAGGAAAGGCTGAACGTATATATCCGCTTCTGGATACTGTAGTTTGAAATCGTACAACTGTGCGAGTCCCTGAAGTATAAAATGAAAAATTATACATAAATGATCAACGTGATCAAATGTTGGTTCGAAAATGATATATCCAATCCGTCTATTCACCTCCTGGGTATGATGCCTTGATCCAATTTTCTTGAATATCTCAGACAACTGTTGGTGCGTTAATTTGGACAAGTGTTTTTGCGTTCTCACAATGTTACTAGACTTTGATGTAGCTCGCGACGACGGTGCATTAATGTCGTCTGGTTTCAATGTCTGTAAATAATCAAATACAAGGTGAAATATTTCACTACCTTTGCTCATCTACTTCAGATACTTGGAATAAACTTACGGCGATTAGTCTTCGCAGATAAGAATACAATTCAGATTCGTCCGTGTTACTGATCAAGCTCAAATGATTCAGAATAGCATTTCCTTTCACTCTTGTCATGCTGTGAAGTACTGTTTTAACTGTGCGCAGCGGAGTATCAGACCTTCTCTTCTTCCACCATGTAGTTGGATAGTCCTGTGAATCAAACAATTGAATAATCAAACAATCATACATATGAAACTTATGCAATTTAATAATCAATGATAACAATTCGCAGTATCTTCCATAAAGATTTATCACCTTGAAGAAGTAATGAACTTCTCTGAGGATTGTATCGTAGTCCAAGTCTCCAGCCCAGTTTGGCATCATCTTAACTATTTTCCACAAACACTTCATTACCAGTTCTTCGTATTTTGGTGTTGTATTAGATTGGGCACAACCGTGAAGTAGCTTAATCAATACACTGAAATAATGTTTTAGATTAATTAAAGGATGATCTAAATAAGGAATAAGAAAATAAGAAAATCAAAAATCACGAATTACTCACCAAATAATTGTAGTATGATTTGAATGGTCGATCACCTTCACCACAATGCTGTTCACAACTCGATTATAAACATCCGCTTCGTTCAATCCGTCCAATTTATTCTCGGCTAATAAACTGATTAGCTGATCGACAAGCTCCTTCAATTGTGGTGCTGGTACATTTTTTCCAAGAATACCAGTTTCGTAAAACTGTTAGAAATTGTGTGATTAGAATGGATTAGGTCTTTCGGATTATGAATAAAGATTTTTAATACGAGAAACTCTCCTCACCGAAAGTATGACCATGAAGGTATTTCTGAAGCATTTAGATAATTCAGCATTCGCTGAATGCAATGGATAAGTCTGCAGCATTTTTAGCTGAAGATTCACAGCGCTAATGAATTTGTCCTCTTTTGTTTGCAGCGAACTAGCTCGATGTGATTTTAATATCTGTAATTAACACAAAATTGTTAAGTAATATAATTTTTCTTTTTTAGAATCGTTTTATCGATTGATACTAACAGTGTCGATTTTGTTTAAAGCCTGAATAGCGAGCTGAAGATCTGTACTAGACATCGCTATTATTTCACGTTCTAGACTATCGTCTTTTCCAGTCTGAGATCCTAGTGGAGATAAAATCGCAGACTTTGGGACCAAGAGTTTAGGCGGTGAGATAGGAATGAGGCTGAAAATAGTATGCGAAGTTGAATAAATTTGGAGTCGCAGTTATGACGGAGACCGTTCGTCTTTTTATATATAGAGAAATACTGACTGCGCAGCTGTTCTGGCGTTCAATAATTTGACTGGTTCGTTAAAATCTGAGATACAAGGTTCCAAGAGTTTTGGATTGCGGACTTTGACCGGTGCGCTCGATTCAATTTTCTCTAACCATTCTAA
Source organism: Tenthredo livida (assembly GCA_963992785.1). NCBI lineage: Eukaryota > Metazoa > Arthropoda > Insecta > Hymenoptera > Tenthredinidae > Tenthredo > Tenthredo livida. The sequence goes on along the minus strand of OZ023071.1, from coordinate 1,365,303 downwards.
ATCGAGTCCAAACGGTCCGGTTACTTTAGGCCGTAGTTGAGGTGCTGGGATCCTGAAATTCGCATGAACACTATAAACATTTATTACCATAAAATAATGAAAGAAATTTCGCAAACAAGACGTGTAACATAACTCAATACCAACAACTCTACGTCTATTATTCTACACCAGGACACAATATGCCTATGAAAAAAAAAAAAGAAATACTGAAATCAAGAACAAGAAAAAGGATCGACAAATATGTGAACTGCGTCTATCAAGTAGTACGGAGCCTAATTTTTAATTGCTAAAACAGTCGGTTAGTCATTCTGGCACTCACAGTCATTCACTCTAGAATAGAATACGCAGAGATTAAAGTAGAAATGAAATGAAATGAAATTTGATGAACGAGGTGAAAAATAGGAATAGGAACTCGATTACTAGATTATCCTAAGCTCGGGAACATGCGAGGGTATCAAACGTAGTCATGATAGAACTCGTAGCTGCGTTAGATCCATGATAATAATATGGAATAGAGATAAGTAGAGCTCGATCGAGGGATGTAAAATTAATGAAGAGATTTTCTGGGTGGATGTGAAAAGACTGAATGAGATAAAGTGTTAGTAGCCGTAACCGATTAGTTAATGAACCCAGAAAGTAAGACACACATAAGAAAATGATCAGAATAAGACAAACGTTTGAATATTATCATGATGCAAAATATCGGTCTGATGATTTTCTGAAGCAGATTGTGTTTCTTGAGGTTCAGGATTTTCGCTAACTTCCATATCCCCTTGTGGCGGATCAACCGTATCAACTTGATGAGTGCCTTCGAGGGCCTCGCAACTCTCATCCTTTATCGCTGGTATTTTCTGATCGTTGTTTCTGCAGAGCCGTTAGAAAAGCGAGCGCATGCAGTCAGACAAATTAATAGTTCATAATAATCGTAGTAAATAATGAATGAAAAATGCAATTTCTGTACTTGTTTAGCTTATACTAATCATAGGTGATAAATAAATGATGATTAATAATGTGAAAGGTGAAAATAGTCTGTTAAATAAAATAAATTTTCATCATTCTCGTATCCTACAACAATAATAATTCAATCGCTGTAAAACAAAAATCCAATTCCTATGATCAGAGAGCGTAGAAAGAAAGATTGATTTCGACTAGCTATCGTAATCACCTACCAAAACGTAAAGAGGTGTTATTTAGCAGTCCGCATCCTATTCAAAGTGTTTAAAAGATAATTATGTATAAAAGATTATAGAATTTCCTCAAGTAACTCACAAGTCGTGAATTGGCTCTGGCTCCGGTTCGAAAGGCTCCTCTTCCTCCTCTTCTTCGTCGTAATCAGGTTCGCCGTCGTCTGATACGTTGTTAGCAGACGTGGTAGGAGGTACGACGATCCTTGCTGAAGAAGCAGATTTAGTTGGCCTGTTCTTAGCCGCCCTTTTAATACGCTCGTCTAGCAGCGATTGATCCTTTTCTGATATCTGTAGCGAAGAATATTCATAGATATCACATTTTTAAACGTTTGATTATGGAATTCTCATTTTTGCTTATCCTCGATGGATTAAGAGCTGGTCATAATTTCACCTGGCCAATAAGTTTGTAGATCTTTTCTCCCTCGAGGAAATATGCTTGCACAATGCAATTCAACGCTGCGTTACGAACCGAATTATCTCTGTCTGCTATCTGTTTCGCCACTTCTTTAAGCGCTACAGATGCGTTAGGCTGACAAACTGATACTCCGTAGTTTTCAATTAGGGATCCTAATTGGTCTAGGCATTCTAGAAAAAGGAGAAGAAGAAGATGAGATGCGATTAGCTCGTTTTAATCTCCGATAAACAGAGTATGAATTATAGCGATGAGGGATATTCGTGTATACCTGTTCTCTGACGAGCATTCTTAGACTTTATTCCATCCATAACGTAGGAGAATAATTTGCTAACTGGAAATACAAGGGCTATTTGTTTGAACAAAGCTCGAACCCCGTTCCTAACTGCGTCTTTTGGATCTCCGATCTGTATATGAATATGAGAAAGATTAATTTCGAGTACTTTAAGACGTTGGAATTTAATGATTTAAGGATATGATCACCTTGGTGAGGAGATAAGGTAAGAAAGAAGCGGCTTCGTTCTCAAGCATGTGGTATTGGTCCTCTATGAGAAGATTAAAAACTGTTTGAAGATAGTCTAAGCCTTTGAGTAAAACCGAAGGATTAGTATCGAAGAATCTCAGCGTTAACCATTTGAGAATAAGGTCCAGATTTGATACCAAAGCTTTGCTGTTGCCGGCCAGATCCTGCGAATAATAAAAAGGCTGGTTTAGACTTGAAGTGTGTTTGACTATCTAGAAAATAAATATGTTCATCGAAGCAGCTTACGTCTGTTAGAGATTCTATAGCTTTTAAATGGTATCTAAAATCCGAATGAAACATATTGAACATCAATGTCTTGTTCACGTTAGCAGCGGTCATTAATTCTTTTAGTAAATCCACAAATTCTTCTCTCGGTGTTGTGAAGTTCCATTTTAAGACCTTCATCTTTTGCTCGTCTATTACTCTCTGATGTTTCAGATTATTCGTCGCTAACAGAGGACTTGTATCCACGTCGTCTTCCTTCTTGCGAGCACTGTTAGGCTTCGATGTGGTTCCCCCCTGAAATCGAAGATCCAATTACACCTATTCAAACTACTGTATAAATCAGGCCAACGATCAGACTCAGAAATCTAGCGACCTTAGTTTTGACGGCAGCTTTCCCTGCCTTAACTGCTCCGCCGCTCTTCACTGTCTTAGGCTGCGACGTGTTTTCTACAGGCTGTTTTTTTGTCGGGAGAGGTTTCACAGGCAAACTAGGCCTGGATTTGTCCAACGCTGCAAGAACTACCGCTTTGGAACCAGGCTGGAATTGATAAGAGAATAAATTAGAGATTGTCTGGTGATGAAATCGAAAGAACACGATTTTTTACCTTCAATTTCTCTGAACTTCTAGCCATAGCTTCATACGAGAGGTGAATCATAAAACCGAGTACAGCTTCTTGGGCGTTTTTACGAACATCAGAATTGCGGTCCTCTAAATTGCTGAATAAATGCGGCAAGCAGACCGTAAGCTCTTCTTTTGGTATTTGCTTGACGGTAACTGTTGAAAACGACCGAATTAGATAACTCTAGCGATGTGATGAGAAAGAAAAGGGGTGAACATACTCAGCGGCAATTTCTGAGCTAGCCAATTCCACAGCTCAGATCTTAGCGTAGGAGATCCAGACTTTAAAGCATCGCCTATCATTTCACCGTCGAAGAATTCCTTGTAGCCACATTGGTCGCCCCAAGTATTCATGCAGGCAATTGCTGCGGTTCGAATCCAGGTCTGAAAGGATTTGAGAAAGTATTAGAATGTGGATTTCAAAGCGTTGAATTTTATTGAATTCAGGGCGCAATTATCACCTTAGAATCACCCAGGCATTGAACAAATCCTGGAAATAATGTGCGGATATGTTGCTTAGCTGGAGATCCCATCGCTGTTGCCAACGTCTGACAAACGCCTAATGTTGACTGAGCTATTTTACTGTTACTGTCTACTAATCTCAGCGCTAGACCCTGCGGGAGTTCTCCGATTGATCCTTTTATGAATTTAGCTTCCGTGAGTAGCGTGTTGATCTTTTGAAGCCCTTCGTTGCGAACCTGAAAGTATGAAGGGAGTTTAGATGTTGATTACGAGATTATTTGATTATTATCATTTAAAGATCTTCATTCATCACACCTTCCAGTTCTTATCGGAAAGTTCATTAAGCAGACTTTCTGTGATTTGATTGCTGATATCTACTCTGGTTACTAGATCAGCTATTTCAATCTGAGGGGAAGATTCCTTTTCGTCTATGTCTCCTTCTTCGTCTTCATCAACTTTACCCTTCTTTCCTTTGCTGCCACGGATTGGAGCCGGAGGAGTTTCTCCGACGCGCTGAAACGATTGAAATGCATTAAAATGAGCCACTTTTCGATAAAAGAATCAAGTTTGATTCTCCGATAATTAAAACTCTGCGAGATAGCGACTATTCGAACATTTCTAAGCCCTCAATTATCCACCTTTTCACATTCTTGATCAATTTGTTGTTTCAAAGCTGGCTTTTCGTTCTCAAAAAACATGAGCAGCGGTTTTCCCATGTAAACATACAGCGTACCCAGAAGGGAGATGGCAGCGGTGCGAACGCCAGGATTTGTAGCAGTCACTGCCTTCTTCATATTCTCCATCAGAGTCTTTGCGTTGATTCTTTAAGTAGAAGAAATGGAGTGTAGAATCATGAAAACCGTTTCTTTTGATACATTTGGAGATTCAAAAACGTTATAAACGCTCCCTTACACGAATCCAAATTCTTCAACGGCTCTGGAAAGCCAAGACAGAGTTTCCTGCTGTACTTTAGGATTCTTTTGATTAAAGGCAAACTCCATGACTTCATTAGCGACCGATTCCAAGCTCGTAGCTTCCGCAATTGAAAGTAGAGTCTCCCCAGCTGCCGCACTGTTCTTAGCATCGCCAAGCTTCTCAGTTATGTCCATGACGCAGTACTCGGCGACGGTGCTAAAGGGATGAAAAGAAATCAATGAAGTGCGAATTCAATTGAGAATAAACTCGGAGGACGATATTCTACCTGGAAAAGCTGTAGTTTTCAGCCAACATTTTAACAGTTTCAATACGCAGCTTGAGAACTTGGAAGTTAGTATCCTTGAGGCCAGGTTTCTTAGCCAATGTGCGAACGATAACTTGGGTTGATACATCGGCAGTCTCCATTTCTTTGACGATCTGATGATCAGAATGAAAAGTTAATTGCTATTAGCTGAACGAAGGAGCTGTAAATAAATGAACTCCGAAAAGCACCTGAATCAATTGTTCCACGGCTCCCAAACGGGTCTTCCAATTGCTGTCTGTAAGTCCAGACAAAACGTCCGGCGGTAAAATTTGGGCTGCTAAATCGTCGACCTCTTCGCTACTGAGATTTCTCTCGACTGGCACCTTCGCTGCCGCAGATTTCTTTGAAGCTAAAATGAAAGAGAAGAATAAATCCTTCGATAAGGAGGCAACGACATAAATAATTCAGCTAATCAGACAAAGCTCAATACTTAAAGCACCTAAGTTGGTCATCGAAGAAGCTGACGGTTTTTTAATGCCAGCTTTCTTAGCCGCGGTAGTATTCGGCCTCTTGGTTTTTGCCGGAGCTGAATTATCGTTCTCCTTCGATTTAGTGGGTGATTCTATCTTCGCAGGAGCAGTGTTCGGTCTCTCCCCACCGGCCTTTCTAACTGTAGGTAGTTTCACGATGATTACAGCCTTTTCGGAGCATTCTTTGATCTGTAAATTTAGAACGTGGATTTTAGAAGCGAAGAATCGACACACAGGGCAAAGTCTTGAATCTGAAAAGCTGATTCCTTGCCTTAACCATCTTCAAGTTATCCAAATCGGCGAGGAAAGGCAATATCGCTTTTTCACCGACCAGTTTCATCGCGGTACCAACAGCTTCCGCTGAATTGTCTCTCACGATTGGATCTGCACAAGAAATAGTAATAGGTATAGTAAAAAGTGCTGATTTCTTCGTTTTTACAGATTCTATCTCGAACCCAAACTACCTGGTTCATTTAAGGTCTTGATTAGCATGCCAGTGTATGCTTTTAGTAGTTTTTTGTTTAAACTTGGTGGTGGAGTGCGTGTAAAACAGCGAGCCAGAAAGGCGGCAGTCTCCGCCTTGACAGAGGGATTCTTGTTCTCTAATGCAGCCGAAGAATCTTCCAGAATGGCTTCGATGCTTGTCTGTAATTCGAATCACAATATTATTGGGAATTGTCGTAGCTTAAGGATCGAGAATCCCTAATTTTGTGCGCTTTGAACTTACGCTGAGGAATATCGCGTCCGCAGCTTCTCTCAAAGCTTGAACAACGTTCTGTTTCTTTTCACGAAACTTTTCTAGTACTGCTGGTAAGCAAGCCAAGGCGTAAGGCTGGAACCGCTTTTTCAATCCAGTTGCTAGTCCGGCTAGACATTTACCTGCCGTTGCTACTACCAGGACGTTAGAATCTTTGCTTATGATCTGTAGACAGAGAAAAATGGTAAAAACATGTATTGCGAAACGGCTTTTTAAACCCTTAGGACTTTGCATTCGGAAACTACCTTCTTCAGGGCTCGGATAACGTCCCCATAATCTCCGCTCTCCAGTTTTGGATTTTTGCATAAATTTTCTAGAAACTCTACCGCCTCCTTTCGATCTTGCCATTTCTTTGCTTCTACTTTTTCAAAGAAGTCTTTCGGAAGTTTGGAGAGAATATCTACAGGGTCTATCAGCTCGTAAGGATCGATGTCTGGCGCTGCCACATCGTCTTCCTCTTCTTCGTCTCCTTGAATATCGATAAAAGGTGATTAAAAATGTTTGAATTTTTAGAGTTTATGGAAATTCATCTCCATGTTATAAATAAAAAAGAGTTGAATCAACTCATCCACCAAACTCAGTGAGTTAAAAAAAGGATTTCTGATCACCTTCAACGTCTCCCGGCGCAGAGTCAACCACGCAAGTTACTTTTGGCTTTTGTGATTTGAGATATCTAAGAGGAACGACTTTTTCACCCTTAAGATTATTGAATTCAGTTTCCAATTCAGTTATCTGTACTTGTTTAAGCGTGTTAAGCTGCTGTTTCAAAGGCGCTCCGACCCACCTGAAGAAATACAACGAATTAAGAGAAAAAAAATTGATAATTTATGATCATTCATAAAATTAGAAAATCAGAAGAGAATAAATGATCAGAAAATTAATTATTACCTATAAATTTCTATGACCATAGATTTTCCCTCTTCCCTCACAGCCTTATCTCTATCCTCAAGGAAGCTAGGCATTTTTTTAACCAAGGGTTTAATGCTGATCACCTTGGACCCAAATTCCCTGTAAAAAGTCAAGAAATTGATAAAAAAAACCGATTGAAGTTTTCAGTTTCCTCGTTGAGTTTAGTCGACTAATTCAGGACCTGCTTACCTCAGGGCAAGCGTCAAGGTAGCTATACAAGCTGAAACTATTTTTGGATTCTTAGCTTCAGTTCCTTTCAACAATTCCTCTTGAACAGCTTCGTGCTTCTCTATCTCAACGTACATCAGCGTTATCTGTACAGCCAACTCCTTAGTCTTTGTCTTAGGCGCTGCGATACATTTGGACACAATACCGCTCATCACTTCTCCGACCGTCCTGCGATTTAAAGTAAAATTGAGATAAATCTAAAGTCTGACTATTTCGCACCTATTTCCTCAACGATTTAACTCACTTTCCAGCCGCAGCTGCATTTTCAACGTATGCCAACACCGCCTCTAGTCCCTTCTCCTGCGCTACAGCGTTGCTATCGGTAACAAACTTCTTAACAAGACCAAGAAATTTGTTCCATTCCGGTGATTTTTCGTCGTCAATACGCTGGAAGATCTTTGCGCATTCTTCGTACCCGTGCAATCTAGCTTTCCACAACTATATAACGACTCTGTGTTATTACAAGGCTGCGATATGGTTGAAAAAATGGAAAAAATTCATTGTAATATTTTTACCTTATGCACACACCGATCCTCGACGGACAATTTCGTGTATTCCGTGTCTTCTTCCATTTTAAAAATTCTGCAAAGTAATAAAATTCAGACTGAAGATTTTGGTCATTTTTTTTCGGAAAAATTTTTGAAAATCAATTTTTCCGAGATTTGGCAGGTTTTCGTCATTTTTTAGTGAAACTTTGATGTTCGTCGATTGCGAGTGATATGATGTGTGATAATATCGCGTTAGCAAAATTGTTGGATATATGTACGTAAGACGCTCGATAGTGTATAAAAGGTTGTATTATTTCTATATAATACTTAACCTGAGTGTGTGATAATGAAATAATAGTGTTAAACAAAGTGTAATAAAAATCAATAATTTTTATTCCGTAATACGTAATAATTGTTGATTATTGAATCGGGTCAAGATTGAAGCCGTATTTGGTGTTGGGATATTTAATCGACCGTTAAAGGTATAGAGACTCGAGATATTTCTTGATAATATGAATCATCGTTATAAAATGGACTTACCTCCGAGATCCTTAAGGCACGGAATTAAATAAGGTAGATAAATTGAACAGGTTATCAAGTGGGTTTGTAATACACCACTTTTGTTATATTGTGAAATAAAAATATTTATATTAAATAAGGAGACGAAATCCAGGAGGAGATTTACGAGACCCCCACTTTAACGGCAATCGGTTTTATTGTAATTTTCAAATGGTTAATGCTGCTCAGATCTATTGTAACTGTCAAGACAAAATCCAAACAAAAAGGACAAGGCGTTATGCCGGGTTCACATTTCGTTACGAGACGAAATTTAGGAAATTGGTGCAGCGACGCGTGTCAGAATGTTTCCGTCGCTCGTTGTGGACTCTGCGTCTAACTAGTGACTAGAGAGGCGACAAGCGCGGCGGGAAATGAGTTTTGAATCGAACGACTAGCATTGTTGCATAGTGGCGACGCGTGTCGCATTGCGCCGCAACTATGTTACCCGCTTATTCGAAAATGTTCGAAATAGTCTTATAGGGGATAGAAATTCATTGTGTATACCGAAACAAGATTACCGAGGATCCAAAGTTCCGATTTGTTCGGACATGGAACTCGGGAATTTCGTGTGACCAATATAAATACGAAGATATTGTTCATAACGCAATACAACTGGGTCTAGATGCGATAGTATGGAGACACGGTGTTGATTTTATTATGAGGGGTACCCTGTTATTACATTAGCACAACATTATATTAGGAGGATGGAACCTTTGAGGGTCGCTCAACTTCATCAGAATAGAATTCAGTCGATATAAAAATATTTTCGGCTACCTGATCTATGTCGGGTATTATGAGTCATGTTACCTACCACTCATACGTTATTGTTGTGCATTATATTAGAACATCATAATCTTAACATAAATATGAAGAATTTTGACTTTCAGGAATCCTCCTTATCCTGTCATAAAACTAATCGCAATCGCTTTCTTCCTGATTTTCACTACCTAGTCCCCTCGCTTCGGGTCGTCTCTAGATATTTGCCTTCTCGATAAGATCGACGTCCAGCGCCTTCGTCTATTTAAACTAATACATAATAGCTGAAACACCGATTGGCTCCCCGCTAACGTAAAAACACGCCTTCCACCCCCGAAAAAAACCGGGCTTTCCATATATAAGATAGTGCGAGAACACAAATCGTCAATTTCAAGTTCAGCCCAGTCAGTCTGTAACTATTCCACTGTGAGGTCTCAATTGTGAACTCTCACCAAATCAGTAGAGCTATACTTAAATAGCGGACTGTAGTCATGTTTCGTTTCGTGGTGATCGTCAACATTCTTGCGGCTGTTGTCCTGGCTGATCCTGCAATACCAACGTGCCGGATTTGGGGTGATTTCACCGTGTGCTACTTGGATGGGACTCTAACGGATGTAACGCAAGACGGAAAAAATCTTGAGCTGCATATCAATAACTTGAGCCTGGCATTAATAAAGCCTGGGGTCTTCAGAGGATTGAGCAAAGTGGAGTTGCTTAATCTCGGTACCAATCACATTTCTGATATCGGAGTCGGTACATTTGAAGGACTCTCGTCGTTGCTATGGCTCGATCTGGGTAATAACAAGATCAACCACATACCAGATGGGACTTTCAACGGGCTATCCCACCTCGGATTCTTATACCTTCCTCATAATGAACTCTCCACAATAAATCAGACCACATTTTTTGGACTTCCACAACTGAGAACTTTAAATCTAAACTATAATAAAATAGTTAGCATTGCATCCGAGTCTTTTGCTAGTATGAAATATTTGGATTCGTTGAGTTTATATTCTACCTATATGACGGCAATAGCACCTGGAGTTTTCAATGGTTTGCGCAAGCTTCATATTTTAGAAATGGGTCGCAACAATCTCGGAACAGTTTCGTGCGAGGTATTCGGGGATTTGCAGATGTTGACGTATTTACGACTAAATAATAGAACATACGGGATTTATCTACCGTCACCAGAGCTTCCACCATTAGATCCAACTCGCCCGTTCGCGGTAGTCGAACAGGTCAAAGCTATGGGGGATTGTGAGCCTTCAGTATCTATTTAAACCATATAATTACTACTTTTTTTTACCACTCTTGTATTCCATGCTGACATATTTACGAATATAATAAAATATCAGAAAAGCTCTGAAAAAATGTATTCCTCGGACTGTCTGATAAATATTTAATTATTATTGAGATGTGATTGTTTTTTCTATATCCACTTGTATGATGTTACCACGTTAAGTTGTATAATTAGTTATTTGTTGGCGAATTCGGGGCTGTGGCTGATGATTATAAATCAGGGCACGAAATGAGATTCTATATCCACAGTATGCTCTAAAAAACTTTTAGTTGTGTTAGATCATTCAGTTTGTTCATACTTTGAACTTCTAACATCTTATCTGTAATATACGATGAAATGAACAACCAAATCTTAATATACACGCACTTTGCCATCAAACAAACTCACATAAAAACCAGCTTTGATATCTCGAGATTTTCGAAGCATCGTGTAGCCGATCAACTTTTTAATATTGGATTTATATTATTCTCTTTCGCGAAAAATACATTCCCAGTTCCCATCCCATTGATCATTTCCACTGCATCCCGCAACGCCGTCATTCATTGAAAGAATCTGGAGTCCAACAGATTGTGAATAAGAGGAGCGAGCGACTCGTTGTTTTGCGACCCAATAGCTGATTGTAGAATTTCATGAGACGAGGGAACATCCGATATATTTTATCTTAATTGCGCTTTTGTGTATATATATATATATCTTATTTCGTATACTAAACATACAACAGAAGGTCAAGTCGGAATGATATCTCTTTGGGCATGGCTTGTGAGTAGTTAGGGCAATAGTTAGCGAGCAAACACCAGAGTGAGTAAGTCATGTTTCATTTCGCGGTGATTGCCAACTTGCTTTTGGGGGTGACACTGGCCCAAAAGGAGCTGACGTGCGAAACTGCGAGTGGCTATGACGTGTGTTACATTGGAGGTGTTTTAACTGAGGTAACCGAACGAATGAAAGACGAATACCTAAACATTGGAGATTTGAATTTAACATCAATCAAACCTGGGGCCTTCAAGAATCTCACAATCGAAACTTTTCGCGTCCTTCGTGGGAACCAAATTTCAACATTACCGCTGGGAGCGTTTGCTGGACTGCCAGAATTGAAATTTTTGTATCTTGATGAAAACGTTGTTAAGCTGATCCCTGACTTATTTCGAGAACTGTCAGTGCTGATGCTTCTGAATTTGAGGGGTAACAAAATAAACCAGATACCGGACGGGTCTTTCAACGGGCTGACTGAATTGAAGTACTTGTACTTAGAGAATAATGATATCGCTGTGATAAATCGCTTGACATTTCACGGACTTGAAAAACTGGAATATCTATCATTGGAGAGCAATAAAATAGCTCGAGTTTCATCCGGGTCTCTTTCAAGCCTTGGGAAATTGGGAATTCTTGATTTGGATTCCAACTATTTAACGGAAATAGAACACAGCACTTTCAACGGATTGCTGAAACTAAAGTACTTGTATATTACGGATAATAGGATTGGCGCGGTCGACTCAAGCTCTCTGCTCGGTCTGAGTAATTTGCTCGAGCTACACCTCGATGGCAACGAAATTTCGGATTTCATTATCTCGGATTCAATCCGAAAGTTGTGGCAGCTGGAAAGTTTGGATTTGAGTAGTAACAAAATAAAGCATATACAAGATGGATCTTTCAACAATCTACCTGAACTGAAGTCGTTGTACTTGAGCAATAATAATATATCCGCGATAAATCATACCACATTTCACAGACTTGAGAAGCTGGAAACCTTGAAGCTCGATAGAAATGAAATAGCTGAGATTGCATCTCAGTCTTTTGCGAATCTTGTGGAATTGGAGATTCTCGAATTAAACTCCAACAGATTAACGGAAATAAGACCAGATGTCTTCATAGGAATGTCGAAACTCAGGTATCTGTATCTTAACGGTAACAAGATTGTCACGATCCATCCAAGTGCTTTTATCGGCTTGAACAGCTTATGGATGGTAGAGCTCGGCAATAACGAAATTTCTGATATTAGAACTGGTGCGTTCGAAGGACTCTCGTCGGTGAAAAGCATTCGCTTGTATAATAATAAAATTCACAGTTTACCGAATGGTTTATTCGCCGGACTTTTCGAGTTGGAGTATCTATATTTGGCTAACAACACTCTGACTGAGATTAATCGAACCAATATTCAGTTATCTGGTTCCGCTACAGAGGATTTTGAATATACAGGATAACTTGCAGCACATCGTCGCATGGCTATGTATAAGTTATTCGATTCTCACGAATTCGTGTTATTACACAGAAAAAACGAGTTGTACCAATTAAATTGGTCCAAAGAAAATTTTTTTGTCCCAAGAAAACTTTTTTTGTCCCAAGAAATTTTTTTTTGTCCAAAGAAAATTTTCTGCAAACGCATTGGAAACCAAAATTATCTTGAATCAAGTAAAAATTTTCTTCAAAAAAAAACCAAGAAGACTCTCTTGGATCCAAGAAAATTTTCTTGAGCCAAAAATTTTTTTTCTGTGTACCTCATCGCCTGTGTTATTTTACGCTAATCAATATCAATAAATGTAACATACCTATGTCGCCAGATCTGAAAATAAACAATTTTTCAATACGGATATCTAATCTGATTTAGAAAAACAATCGGAAACATTCAGCTCACATTTTCGAAAATAATACAATGGTTTTCCATAATATACACCCCTACACCGAGTATCCGATGGATATATTACTTATCGTAAGATAAAATAATTAATCAAGAAAACGAGACAAGAATAATATATTTTAATCAATATGAGTATGTATGTAACCTTATTTATTTTCCAAAAACATCTCTGTGGTCAGAGTATTCCCATTAGGATGTGTCTGGATGCCTGTGATAGCCGTATTTCGTTAACGCAGTCCCCATGTGAACTCCTTGACGGCAGAGAGGCCACTGACCCCACAACAGGTGCTATTGCCCTAGGTCAGTTCTCGCCCTTGCTAGATGGTATCGCCATCTGGCGGTCGAATCTACGAACTACTTTTACCGCGAACCTGAGTGCGCCGTATTGTATGCAACTTGCATGTCAGTCCTGTAATTCTCAATTAGAAATCATCATTGACATGATAACTTGTATGGGGAACAAGGCAAATAAAAAGACGCAAACGATTGCGATGAATATGAATTTCTTTCTTTTTTTTATCAATAATTAATAGTTATCTGTAAACTGCATGCCACCATGCGAGTTTCCCTCGCTTCTTTACCCGCGTCTATCTAGCCTCTTTGCGTCTAACTCGCAGGCATGACTACAAAGAGTTAGACGACGACTGATTGAATAAAATTTACAAATCTGCAGGGTATAGAAAGATCGTCGTTCGGAACGTGGGTGTCTAGTCGAGGCCATATTGATTTTTTGAAATGTCGAATAGAGAGGTGTGGTTAATTTGCTCCTGTTTAATGTTTTCATGTATGAAATGAGGGGCCGGTGTTGTAACATAAAGTGTTGTATAAGAAAAAAATGTGGGAATTAAGTGTGTATAGGTATTTATTTAAACCATAAATACAGTGGCATACCGCGGGCCACATAAATAATCCGCGGTTTAGTCATGTATATAATATTCTCATTTAATTCGGTTAGGTTAGGAAATCCATAACCCTTATTATCATCCGTATGAGAAATAAATATCCATTAAGCCACGGCTATACGCTCTGCTACTCCCAGCTACCACAGGTATAATAACCGCCTGGTGGTGGGGGTTTTATTTATCATAATCGCGTTCTAGCGCGTGGTAGAGTGTCGTCCCCTGCCACAGCAGCTCGTAGTTTATTGTCACAAGCGCGACAGTCCCGTAAATGAAGAAACCGAACAAGAAAAAAAAGAAAAAAAAACGAAAAATAAAAACAAAAAAAGAATCAAAAACAAATTATAACAAAACACGCGCGCTATATAATCCGTGTGTAAACTTAGAAGAAGAAGAAGAAGAAGAAAAAAGAAAAGAGAGAAGAGAAAAAGAAATAACAAATAAATAGCTAAAGATTAAAAAAGAAGAATAAGAGAGAAAGAAAGAAAGAAAAATAATAAAAGAATAACACACTTTATTTCGTGGGCGTAACGCCGCGTGTATAATGAGCAGCTGGACGGAGAGGATGCATCGTCGAGCGGCGACGTTAGGAAACGTGGTGACAAGCTGTGGTCACCCATCCTCGGTACCGCCGTATCCTCGGCGTCTCGAAAAGTTAGTTTTTACAAAATATCGTAATATGTATATGATCGATTTAAATGAATGAAAAAATTACGACAACAGTAACCTCACATACTAGTAGTGTTGGTGTTTTCTGTTAAGAAAAACAAAACACACACACACACACACACAAAAAAATGAAAAAAAAAATAAAAAAAAACAGAATCAACAACTCAACTCAACTCTGCATATTTCAGGGTGAAATTCGGAGCCCCTTTAGACGAAGTCTGTAAAAATGATATACCTGGTCCTTTATTGGTAAGAATTTTTTAATTTTTTTTTTTTTTTATCGTTCTACAATAATTACGATCTTCATTTTTTCCATCATTCATTATTTCCTTATTACGTCAGGTTCTGATATTAAAATTAAACAAAGAAGCGCCGTTGAGAAAGGACGTGTTCAGAGCGCCCGGTCATCAAGGGAACATGAAAAAGTTAATACACTTTTTACAGACTGGTAGATTAGTGAACATGGATAATTTCAGCGTATACACAATAGCTAGCGTGCTGAAAAAGTTCCTAAGGAAAATACCAGGCGGTGTATTCGGCAGGGAAGGTGAACAGCAGCTATTCACAGTCATACAATTGGACAGCGTAGAGCAACAGAGGGACCAGATTCACAAGCAAGTATATTATTGTACAAATTATAATGCTACTATGCGGTTCTTTTTTTTATCAATCTGAAGATAGAGAACCAAAAATTTCAATCTAAACGTAAACAAGTTGTAGATATAAACGATAAGAATACAACGATTCTATTTACCCTTTCCATTTTCATTGACTGGATTCACTTGTTTGCGCATATTTTATCTTTACACAAACTTATGGTATCAGTCAGACTTTGGATTGCTCGGAATTAACGGCGGATCAATTCTTCGATTAAAGTTCCTAAAATTTAACATTTCCGAGGCACTAAAAGGTCCAATTCTTTCTAATCTGATACGCAAACTATCGTTATCAGAAAAATAAGCTTTTGGATTAAGAGAATTAGAAGTCTGGTTGTTTAAACAGTTTCCTTCGATAATACCGTCTAATCTGAATGGAAAATTAAAACGCATCTTTTTCCCAACAGATTAATCACATCTCTACCAGTCTACACTCAACGTTTGCTTGTATTATTGTTTGGGACGTTCAGGGTAGTAGCTGTAAACAGCGAAAGAGCTCGTACCGGTATGTCGAGTGAAGCGCTTGGGGTTTCCGTGGCTCCTTCGTTTTTTCAGAGCTGTGTAAGCGATGGGAAAACAGCCAAGATGGAAGATGTACTGAGGTTTAAGGTAGTCCACATTATTCTTATTCATTAGAAATAGAAAAAAATTGTGCTAAAAGCAGCAAATGATTAATTGAATTGTAGAACTTGACTCATTATCATCAATGAACGATGGTGTGCGTAAATTCTTTGAGAAATTCTTTACAACAAGAATTGTATAATGAATTTTGATGCATGAAAAGCTATGCTATATCATATGACCATATTTGTTTTGTGTTTGCCTACAATCACCATCAGGCGGAGGTCTCAGTAAGTTTAATTAAAACAATATCAATTATGTTACATGTATAAATGTTTGACTTTTATACTCGGCTACTCAAGTTCGCTGATACATATGCACTTCTTATATTGTTACCTGTGTACTATTCTTGTGTCTTATAGGTAATACTAAACTGCTATTGCCTATTGTTTTGAAATATAATGCGCTTTTATTTTTGCATAGAGCATTCTCCAAGTTTCAAAACCTCAGAATCATCCATAAGCTACAGCGTAGTTAAAATTTATTATAAATTCACAATTTTAAATCCCCACTTATTCAAAATAGGTATACTTCGTCAAAGTTCTGCCTATATTGTAGAAACTAAGAGCCAACAATCTTAATTGTATCACTTATCAGCATGCGGCGTGAAAAATTTATTCCAAACTTTCACAGGCTACAGTTTTAACTAATTTTTATATTCTGTACTTGTTCGTGCCTTTTGTTTATGCCCCTGACTACCTCTCACCCATAGCTCTATGTTTTTTTTTTTTTTCTGTTAAAAAGTACTGCTAGTACCATTTTATTGTGAAACGCAGTGAATTAATTTGAAAGTCTGAGTCTCAGAGTTGGGGAACAATATTTACTGATATTGAATTTCCCCAGGTCGCAACACGGATAATGAAGTTCATGATTGACAATTTTGGAGTATCAAATTTGTTTGGGAGAGAAAACTACGAGTTCTATGCTCGTATAACAGGGAGAATTTTGAAGGTGGAAGAAGACTGGATTTTTAGCTTTCGTTATCCTCCCGACACGGTTGTTTCTAGTAAGTATTTCAGTCTATCATCAAAATAGTGGTCAGTTTTTACTGATCAAATTCATCATCTTTAGAATGATATTTCGATAATCTTGGAAAGCCATGTTATACTGTGAAAACTATGATACGATAAATAGGATTCAAAGTAAACATAGAAAGAAAAAAACAAAAAGGAAAGAAAAGAAAAGAGATGAAATGAAATTTAAGTCCGAACATTCAATTACAGGACAATTATCACTAGAAGCAGAAAAGACTTGGCTACAGTATGAATGTGAAAGATGGGGCCTGAAATTTAATTTAGAATGTAAGTGAAGAAAAAGAACAACAAATCATCGTTCAATCTATTATCCGCATGCGTAGAACATAGATAATCGTTTTAATTCATCGTTAGTTAATTTGTTGAACCCTTTTAGATAGCAAAGGTTGAAAAAAAAATCTCCTAAAAAATAAGAAAACCTCTTATTTATCCTAAAGAAAACTAATCTGATTCCAGCTATGTCTCACCAAGAAGAATCGCAATCAACACCAGCTCTAATCCATGTGCCAGAATCGTTGGATCTCACTTCGTCCCTAGGAATGATACCGGAAAACACTTTACTTGAGAGTTATACACGACTTTCAGTTAGTCTTGAAGAAAATGGTTTATTTCAAGTGAGTTTTGAGTCTGGCGATAATTTATCATATAACTTTGATCGATATTGAAGATGAATAAATAGATCTTCAACATTCTGGATCATTTTCTCACAGGCATCAAGCAGATCGTCTAGTAACGGTAGCCATCACTCTAGGCATGCCGGTATGACATTAGACGAACTAAGAGCGGTAAACCGGTATGCGGAGAGCACGAAGAGTCTCAGTTATTTGCCACAGGTAGGGGTGGGAGAGGCATAAATTTTTAATATCTATTATATTTATGTTACTTTGAAATGAACATTCCAGTTTGTTTCAAAAGTATCTAAGTACACAATGTGTGAACAGCATATTGATAATGTTCATAGAAAGAACACTGCTTGACGTTACGACGCTAGAATCTCATCTGATACCTACAGTATCAGAATAAATACATAATTATAGTTGACAAAAATCTACGAACATAATACACCGACTGATCAAAAATAACTTTAATTAGAACGAAAGAAACATGTTATAAAGTAACGATGGAACTTTACAAAGAGAATGTTTAGTCTGAATAGAATAGAAACTAAATAGTAGCACGAAAGTTTAATCATGGATATGAATTATAAAGAATTTACATGAGTTAAAGTTGGCATAGAAACTCTGCTTCGAAGACAAATTAATCAAATTTGATGATATATATTCTGAATCTATGGATCAATTAGACATACAAATCTTTATAATCTAATTCCACGAAACGACGTAATAGTTTGTTAGCATTAATCATACACTTAATTAGATATTTTATAACTCAGTATGTCTGTAGCGTACAAATCTCATTATTTTCTTTATTTTTTTTTCTCTGGGAGGACACAATTCTAGTTCTTTTAATTTTACCACTACCGATAATTCTTATAGGTATATCCCTTAACTATTTAATTTTAGATGAAAATTATTCAACACTATATCAATCAATAGCATCATAGAAAAAAAAAAAACAGGATACCAGTTTGTTACATTAGTTTAAACCTGATAATATGCCATCTGCAGTATTAATTTTTTACAATAGAGTAATAACTACACACTACTACATACTATATACACAACTTAACAACTTGAATACGAACACTCAAAGATTTGAATAACAAAAATTGAGCATTTTTTTCTTTTCTTATTTTTTCAATATAATTTTTGTAATTTAAGTAAATTACAACACATTACTAGAATTATATTGTATCATATTAGGTATTAGCTTAAATGTGCATGCTTATCGATATATATATTGCTATTAAACTATATTAATACCTATATTATTACTGCACTAAGAAAATACTAAGTGATCAGTGAATAGAAGATTAGCTTAAAATTTATTTCATTATGCATTTATATAAAGCTTATTACTGTAATCAATCTTAGAATAATCGCTTACCAATTCTGTATTCAAAAAAATGAATCAGCCAAAGAAATGAAAAGCAAGAAAGCAAAGAAAAGAAAAGAAAAAAAGGAGTAAAAATATTGTTCTTTTGAAATGAATTTACTTTAATCTTTGTAACAAAATAACTTGAAGGATAAAGAAATTGTTTAACAATTTAACGGCTGAGGCTTGATCTACCAAAGATGGCTTATGCTTTTTTACTACCATTTATAACATAATTACTATTACTATTACTATTATCATTATCATTGTTTTTGTTGTGATTATTAATTATTATACTATAATTATTAGACACAAAGCCAATTTCATTTGCTTTTCTGCAATGTGTTTGTAAAGCACAACATTATAATTTGTATATTAATTTAATGATTATTATTCTATGTCACTAGTGGTGGCGTGGTGTATATGTATATGTATTGGTATTTTAGAAGTAGATATTGTAACTGTGTAAATTTGATCTAAATTAGCAAAGTATATGCAGAAATTACTCATACCATAACAATAAGCATACCTTAGCTATATCTAAT
This sequence comes from Tenthredo livida, assembly GCA_963992785.1. Lineage (NCBI taxonomy): Eukaryota > Metazoa > Arthropoda > Insecta > Hymenoptera > Tenthredinidae > Tenthredo > Tenthredo livida. Next base: position 1,346,115 of record OZ023071.1, on the reverse strand, counting down.
CTGATATTTAGTTCGTTGAATAAATATGGCAAATACTAAGCACATAGTTTGTAAAACTTTGACTTTGGTCGCTAGCTTTAGTAATCTCAAAAGAAATTATTCTGTAGTATTAATATCGATTTAGTATATCTACTTCTGAATACCGTGATGTGCTTTTTTTTTATTCGCTTTGATTTGGGTCCGAAGGAAGGAAAATAAGATGGTTACAATTTGCCAATTTAATTCTTTTAAGTAAAATTCATCATTCCTACGATTTCACTATACTGTTATTCCTTCTCAATTTTTTTGTTCTCGTTTTTAAATCTTTTTTCATCGTATCTCTGAATGAATTTGATTTAATGAACTGAATTTCAGTTTATTGTATGAAAAAAAAAAAAATCGAGAACTGTCTCACTTTTCTGATTTCGGCATAAATCTTTAATTGTATATAATAATATAAATGACTTAAAAAAAAAAAAATACAAAAAAATAATAATATTAATAATGCAAGCATTGCATGTTGATTGTAAATGTAAGACGAAAAGAACAAAAAACGAAAAAAAAAAAAAAAAATTATAAGGAGACTGATACCTTTATGTAATTTTGCCTAGCTTACAATAATAATTAGACTACACACTATCTTAATTTGTATATATACCAAAAAACACCAAAAAAAACCTTGTATCTCAAACATCATTAATAGAGATTAATACATTGATGAATTTTTGTTGTTATTTGCTTTTTCAGTGCACACTAGTTATTTTCAAAATTTGTTATATATGTATATCAAAATTGAAAAATTCGTATCATGCACATATTCATTTCATATACTATGATAGTATTAGCTATTTTCTATCAATTGCTTACATGCACGTTTGCACGTTGATGTAAAGTACCCAAATCACTTTATTATTATTATTCTTGTTGTTATCTATTTTTGAAAATAATTAGTGCCACTAATTTATTGGCACCTATTTTATTTTCCTATATCACATATACTACTCACCAATTAATATTATAATTATATTTAATCGTACGTAAAGAGGGATGATCATTTCTCTGTAGAATTTTAATTTTCTACCATTTGTCGATTTCATTAATTCAATCAAGCATCACTCATCTTATCTTTGGAACTCTTCGTAAAAATATATTCCCATATTATAATAATATTCAACAACGTTTACACTATACATCAGAATATTTCTCGATCATTATTATAAATCTATTCTAAATAATAAAATCTTTCTTCTCTAGGTGCACGAAAGACAAACAGCGAGAATGAGGACTAGATCAGAATGGTTTTTAACGCCAGTTGGTGAGAGAATCGCTACTACGGACAGTGACCCAACAGCTATGCATATCTTGCGAGGATCTAATAGATCATCTTCTGGTAATATAGGTAAATATTTTTGGAAATCGGTAAAATGATACCCAAGGGTAGTGTGTTTTTTTTTCAAATGAACTGCAAGAATATTGAAATTATCAATTTTTTTTTTGCAGCCACTGGTCTCAGTGCGAGCGCGGAGTCTGTGAAACGACCTAGTCTGCGCAGAACATCTTCTAGAGAAAAATCACGATTACATAGAAGTTCGTCTAGAAGGAATAAGGAGAACGGAGCAAAGGTACGAGCTGTAGAAGCTGCTAAATCTCGTTCTTCGGAAGTATCTAAAGCAAAGACTGTTAGGGTATCTCTAGACCAACCGGCTGAAAAAATGTTAAAAAATAATGAAGAAATGCCAAATGAAAGAGAAGCGCCGGTTGCACAAAGAAACGAGAGTCCAATAGGACCGCAGGATTGCACAGAAATGGATGTGCAGACTTTTCACGTTACGTTAACTTATAAACCAAGGATATAGGCAGCTAGTATAAAAAGAAAAGAAAGGAAATGAAATGAAATGAGAGAACGGAGATCTATAGTTTAGGATGACGAAAGATGAGTTTAACGTCGATTTGTTTCGCTACGCGCTGCCTCTTTACATCTTATAACTTGAAAAAGAAAAATTGTATAAAGGGATATGAGCGGATGCGACGAATGTACGAAGAAAAAATTTTTGCATTTAGCATTAAGCTCTTTGAAAAAATCATTTTTACACTTCATATTTCTCTCCCAAATATTGAAAGCCACCAAATCCACCATTCCAAACGCATTTAGTAAATTCTAATTTAATTAATTCTATAATTTAAGTGAATTAAGGCAGCAAAATGAGTTTCTAATCTGCTAAACAGATTGAATATTCGATCATTTCAAATTATCCATGACTATGACTCAAAACTACATAATTTATACACAGTATACAATCTATATCCATAATTTTGCACAAAGTAATGATCGCTCTCAAATCTATTTACCTATAATTTATATACGTTTTATTTATATATATTTTTTTTCTAAACTACCTACACGTTAAATTCTAAGTACATAATTGACAATATTAATTTTTTTTTCTCACATCGGATAAAGTCGAATATCATTTAGCCAGTACAACAAAAGTGTTCGTGAGTTAGATTATTGAATATATTTAATTATATGTGAGCGTTTGATTCGGTGTACGTTATGGTATGCACAATACATACTATATATGCTCGCTTTAAGTATCGACATGACTATATGCCTAGCGTGAGGGATTTTGACTAACATAAATACATACATACAAACATACATACATACATGCATACATATTTCAAGGGGAACGTTTGATGTATTTGTATGTTAATCGAATGGTTGAATTGAATTTCGATGTACCTAACTGTATAACACCAATAATTGAGTAGTACGTAAATGATGACGTGTCTATATAGAAGAAATTATTACGTAAAGTAACTATAAACTATTATTAACATATTACCTAATTAACTCACGGAATACATATTGATATACATACATACATACATACATACATACATACATACATACATACATACATACATACATACATACATAAAATAATGATAAACTTTGTCAATTCATATGGTTTTTAAACTGAAAGAAAGATATACTGCGATACTGAACGGTCAACAGTACACGTCTAGTCTCTCTTTAGGTATTCATTATGATGAATTGTGGATTTTAGAAAGCATCCACCTCCCCACCCCACCCTAGGCTAAATAATATTGAATGAAAAGTGATAAAGAAAAAAAAAATAATAATAATAATTTTATGTTACATTAATTGGGTAATAGTAATCGGTGAAGTCGGTTCATTCTCGTATAACATGCCTATTATTTATGAGAAAAACCAAAAAGAAGAAAAACAAACACAAGTCTTGGGAGCAGCTATTTTATATGTATTATGAATAAAGACTAAAGCGAAGATATACTACCTACTACAGGATTAGGAAAATTACAAATCGTTAAGCCAATACTAGATATAATATCTTTGTATAAATTATTATTGGTAATGGCTAACGAAACATATCCACCACCTGCGCAAAGGCAGCAGTATAACGACTTATTATATACGAAACTATAGGGAAGTTTATTGAATCTAATTGTATATTCTTTACGTTTTTTTATCTTTTTTTTTTTAATAATAGAATGAATTGAACTGATATGACGAAGCGCACAGTGCAGCTGAAATTCAAACTATATTATATTAAATAATCAATTATTATTCATTCATTTATTCATTCATTCATTCATTCATTCATTCATTCATTCAATTTAATTTCATTAATTGCAAAATTTATTAGCTATTTCAAAGATACGTACACACATTCATTACGTATGTAAAAATATGAACAGTTACGCAATGTACATTTAGAAGCCTAAACATATACTATATTATACATTTGACTGAACATTTTCATCCATCATTTATTATTGAGATTAGGAAATTGTTAAACACCATTTTTTTTTTTTTTTTCTTTCCTATTTCTTTCTCTTTTATCCTACAAGATTCAAATTCTGTATTTTGAAAATGTTTAATTTTTTTTTTTTTTTTTTTTCTGCTATCGCCAAAGAATTACTTAGTCACGTTATTTATTTTCTTATATCATACATATTAGACATAGGTAGTTTAAAAATCTCATCCATATAATGAATTATCAAAAGGTGAAATAAAAAGCAAGATTTTGAAAATAGAGAAGAAATAAATAAATAAAAAAGATTTTTATTTCTGGGAATTTTACAGGTTTAAAATTTATAAGTACATTACATACATACATACATGCATACATACATACATAAATAATTTATTTCTTGCATATCACTAGAATCTAGATATATAACTATACATTATAATTGTTACTATATTACATACTATCATTTATAAAATATAGATTATTATTAAGTTCTCTTCAATTTTACTTTTCTAAGATATAATATATAAATAGAATGTATACGTAGCTTGGAACCAATTAATCAACAATTCATTACAATGAGCATAAAAAAAAAAAAAAAAGTAAAATGAAAATTGATGAAAAATGTTTTTCTAACTGCCTGAGATAATAGAAAATAACTTATCAATTGCTAAAAAAAATAAAATAAAACAAAAAAAAATACTCTAATATCATAAGGCAGTATCAAGTATAATGAGAAAATATGACAGTATTTTAAATAATTAGGGACACAGTAAACAAAAAAAAAATGATAAATTTGATTTTGTTTTATTGATTTATTGTTTTCTTTTTTTCTTATATCTTTTTTAATGATCATAAAAAAATTCTGAGAAAGAAAAACATAGAAATAAATAAATGAAAAAAAAAAAATAGTTAAATAAAATAAATCCGTAACAACGATAAACATATACTATTATATGACGTTATAACGCTATAATCGCTGCCGATTCGGAAATATATATATATATACCTATATAGATGAACAAAAAAGTATTCAGTAATATTATAGTACAAATAATATTTCGTGTTATTGAAATTTTTTCAATGTTATTATAATTAAACTAAAAATTCTTATTTTTTTCTCTAATCTCTGGATAAAATTCTTAAAGTTTTTAATGTTCATCGTGTTTTTTTTTTTATTTTTATTATCATTTACATACTTTTGATTATTATTATTATTATTATTATTATTATTATTATTATTATTATTATTATTATTATTATTATTATTATTATTATTATTGTTGTACATAATTTGATTGTTGATAAAATCCATTTTTAGACTTTCCACATCCGAGGTTTTCGCACGTTATTGTAACAACTATGAATCATGGTTGACTAATCGTGATTTCCTCACATCTGATAATGCCTTTTTCATTAAATAAATACGGATTTTCATTGCTTTGCAAAAAAAAAAAAATATATATATATATATATAAATTTCGGCGAAAGAATAATACAAGAGAAAAGAAAATGTTAAAAGAAAAAGAAGAAAGAAAAAAAAAAGTAAAAAAATCATGGCATGAAACTGACTGTCCAGGATAATAAAACAAGTAATATGGTATGCTAATATGAGCTTAAGATGACCAATGGTCCAAAACAAAAAAAAATTAAAAAAAAATATGCCAAAGTAGCAGAACGATCGCTCTGTGGTTTGCAAAGGTCCTAGTGTATGTAATGTATAGTACATAGTAATTTGCAGTCACATTATACTATAATGCCAGAGTTATTTATATTTAATATATTATATAATTATACTTATTATTAATTAATTAATTAAATAGAGACTAAATAAACAATTGAATAATATATCGTATTGATTATATAATATTCTCGTATCTGATAAGCGCGTATAGCTATTTAATTTTAATTTCAGCTAGAGTTAATATATTACGAAAAAATAAATGAATAAAAAAAGAAAAGATTACGAACGCCAAAGGATAGAAACAAAAAAAAACAAACAAAGCAAAATTTTTATTTCAAATAAAATACTACATATTAAAAGTAATCATTCAAATAATATAATCATATATTTCATATTATTATTATTATTATTAATAAGTGAAATATGACTCTTTTTATATTACATATATTATAATATGTTAAAAACGAGTATATAATCAATACGCGATAATATCTACATATTATTATTATTATTATTATTATTATTATTATTATTATCTATATACTGTAGCTAAAAATCCTCATGCGCCAACTTTACACTTCAGTATTTCATCTTCTCCATCCTAGATCTCTTGTTTATTAAAATTAAAACGCAAATCTTATACATATACATGTATATGTATATATATTATATATACATATATGTATATGTGTATTTACGTATACCTATATTTATATATATATATTATACCTTTTTATTTTCTATATATAAATTTCGATAATGTAATTATTATTATTATTATTATTACTATTATTATTATTATTATTACTATATTGTTATTACCAATGACACAAAGGAAAGAAGAGAAAAAAAAACAAGAAAAAAATGAATAATAATATACCTTATAACATATGGGGGAAAAAAAAGATTATAAGTCTGGATTTGCACTACTTTTTATTGAACGAAAGAGGAAAAAAAATAAAATAAAAAAAAAAACAAAATAAAATAATAACAATTGCATATTTATTGCGACGGAAAAAAAATTTGTATATTTCAATGTATTTGAAGAAGAAGAAGAAAAAAAAGAAAGAAAAACCAACAAAAACAACCAAAAAAAAAAAAAAACAATTATTATATGAAAAATAAAAGACTTATCTACACACTTAGAGATCTAATAATAAATATTTTAATAATCTTTCAAATATCCCGCCCTGAATATTCTAACGCGTATAGCGCGTAGTAATCCTACTATGACCAGCGTAGCAAAAAAGTAGTCCGCCTTGCCTTGCCTTACCTTACCTTGTTTTGCCTTAGCGCCGGCGGAGGCGAGGCGGGCAGCGGCATCGAATGCTTTAGCTTTGGCTTTGGCTTTGCGGCTTTAGCTTTCCTTGCTTCATTCACCCGCGTAGGGTCGTTGGTGTAGCATGTTGTCCGTTAAATTTCACGTCGTATTTAGTAACGGGGAAGGTGAATGCTGTTGATGAATTTTTAACCATACTAATGTGCTGTGATTGGGACTAGAATAGCCGTTTGAAATGTATCCGATATACTTACTACCGTAATAAAACTAATTTATAATAATAATAATAATAATAAAAAGTGCAAATTGTTAATATGGTGGGAGAACGTCTACTACATGATTATTAGGCATGTGTAGGATTAAAATTATCCTACCCTGCAGGACCTAGGAATTAGGATGACTAGGATAAGTCTTCGGAGCATCCTGGCTGCTTGCATTTTATGCAGCATAGCCGATTGCGATGGTAAGTGATATTATATTATATTATATTTTCTTTTATTTCATTTCTTCTTCTTATCTATTTCTATATCTAGTAGGTCTATATCTCTTCTCTATTCTAAATTACAGTTAATATTAAAACTCATATATATTTCATTAAATTAACACACATAAATTTCATGTGTTTTCTAATATATCTCGGTGTATTTATCTATCTGATTTCTCGGCCTGTAGTACAGTTGACGTTTGTTTATCAACGCTATTAGCGATGCGTGTGATTACACAGGCGTTCTAAACCGTTCTAACTGAAAATCATGTTTTCTTTATCCAATATACTTACTTGTTTTACTACACGTTACATGGATAAATATAGAAAACTAATAGATTAAAAGCAGATCAAAGTTTAGGGTTAGGTTGGGTTTTCTTTCAAAGTTAGGTTATGTTAGGGTTAGGGGTTAGGGGTTAGGTTGTAATTCGGAGACTGGACTCCCGCTGTGGCGTGAGAGCGTTCGACCCGTAAGAAAACAAGTGACCATCATATTTTTCATCTCACCTGAACAGTAATTAGATATGCGAAAAATCTTATTATGATATGAGAGATGAAAAAGAAAGAGAAAGTACCATAAGTAGAATACAGAATTGTTATCAAACTGTAAACAATCGACTGACGATAATGAGAATAATGATAATAATTCAATTAATCAACGACTACGGTTTCGTTAATAAAAGACAATAATTTTAAAGTCGAATAAACATCTTTGAGCATCATGCAGAAAACGTGATATTCTATCTTCGGGCCCCATAGGTAGTACGTATACGTATACCACACCGAACGGACCCAACCTCAGGAATGTAGCCCCCTTCCGCCCCCTCCTTCCACCCTATTCTAACAAGCTACAATATAAATAAGGTTTCCAGGTGCTCAGGTCCGTTTGGGCATCAACATGCAACCATGTACAGGTTTCTTAGTTAGAAAACGAGCCTAGGTTAGGGTTGTTGTATAGATACGAGTTTAAATATTTCATCAGATTTAGTAGTATAATACTAGTACTAGTAGTAGTAGTACGTACAGTATATAAGAAGAAAAGATAAATTATAAAAGTGATTTACAACATCACAACCACGCATATGCGATATTAATGATAATTTAAGTATAATTATTATTCATAAATACGTAAAAAATATCGAACTATACATACTATAGATAAAATGAATTTTTATTCATTTTGGGTCATATTTTTTGCGGGCTAATTTAGAGTTTAACAGATGAATAGAGCTGTTTGTATCTACGCCCGGTTGTTTACCGAGAGTTTCTTGCCCGCGTATATGTAAGTATGTATGTATGCATGTGTGTACGTAGATAAGTATATTATATATCTGTATACCAGGATATGTATCTTTCGCTTGACTTGGGATATATGGAAGTTACAGAAATAACTTAGCCAGCCTAAACAGTAGTCGATAAATTATACGCGAGTTAAATATTTTCTTCTTGGAATTTATTTATACCTAGAATGAAAATGTGTGTGTATATATATATATATATATATATATACATGTATGCTCTTCTTCAATGACAATACCATTGCGATGTTTTCATAAATACGTATACTACATACATGAGTGGGTATACTATACTTATCTCTTCGCTCTCTTTATAGTTACGCGCGACTTGCAATATGGGTATATGTATACCTATCTGTGTATGTAATAAAATTTTGATAAACCGTCGACCGACCCTTAATCAGGCAGCTCAAACCTCGCGCGTTAGTTTTAACGAGTCTCATAATTAATATTTAATCATAACGTGAGAGGAGGTGAATATCTAACTCGTTAGCTTCACGCATATAGTATACCTATATACATATATATAATATATAGAATATTTATTAATTTTATTTATTTTTTAACAAATAAAACTCAGTATCCATTAGTATCTCTCTTTATTTTATCTAATCTCAACCCTCTAATAACAGCTATAACAGTTATACACATCGTAGTTTAATATTAAAACAAACAAAGAGCTACAATCACATCGACTTCCGCCCATGCCGGCATCCAGTTGTCTTTTTCTTCTTCTTCTTCTTCACGTGTTTAAAACTACACAATTAGTTTCCGTGTTATTCAATATTATAAATAAATAATTCTACATATATATATATATAGAATCATCTATGAATTCGGTATTTTCGCTAAGTATTTCAGCCCTCGTCTCCCCCCCCCCCCCCCCCCCGTCCTTTTTTTATAATCTCGCAAAAAGCGGCGTTTCTACAAAGGTTCGAAACACATATAACACAGGCTTCTATTATGTGGGTTCTCTTGGAAGTACTTGAGATAAGGCAAGAAGAAGAAGAAGAAGAAGAAGAAGAAAGGGAAGGCAAGCAGGCAGGAATCTGTGCATCTGCAGCAGTATCTATACTGACTAATATAATATTCAGTTCTCAAGCGCGGTAGAAAAAAATAAAATAAGAAAAAAAAAAACGCGTATACATATATTTAATATGAAAATTCATTGAAACTCTCTCAGTTTGATTCTTCGTATAGTTATTAAATTAATCTAATTTTTTTTTTATTTTTTATTTTTTTGCAAATCTTTGTACAGTTATTCTCACGTGACGTAATTTAAAAAAAAAAAAATAATACATGTTAAAAAAGTGAAATATATAGGAATTCTGATTGGCTCGCGGTGCTTCAAAGCATTGTTTACTCCAGATCAAGAAGATATAGAGTCTGCACGCCTTGAGCCATGCGGTAGCACATATCTATGTAATTGTATGTTCGTATGTACCTATACACATATTATACTATACTATACTATACATACACCTACTCACATAGTATATTACGCTGCACTGACACGTGCTACGAAACAAAACGCGTCTTATATACCGCTGCACATTCATATTATACATATATACATGTATAAAAAAAAATATATATATTCACGTATTAAAACATTTCGTATAGAATGCCTGCGCGCAGGAGCAAGGCGCGAATAATTCTTCCCCGTTCTATAGGTAGCTTAGAAAAAAAAAAAAAAAAAAAAAAAAAATGTTTTTTAAGCTTGAGAAGTTCTTTCGTAATATATGTGCGTAGGTATACCTATGTATGTGGTACAGACCACATAGTGCTAGACGAGACGCGTTAGCGCCGCTAACTAAGTTATTTTACTAACATAAGAAAAACTGCGGTGCAAAAAAAAAAAAACAAAAAAAAATATGGTTTTTTTTTACTATTTCAAAAAAATTCTTCGTCATTATTATCATTATAATTATTATAATTTTTTTTTTTCAACTTTTTTCAACTTTTTTTCTACTTCTTAGTATACTTATAAGAAACAAGACGATGGAGAGTACAACTACTCGCTCGTTAGCGTTTGTTATTATAATAATTTATGTACCACTACCGCGTACGCTATTATATGATATAGAAAACCTGACAATTATGTATAATATCTACCTACATAACTTATATGTATAGGTGTGACATTCGAGTTTCTTATTAATTTTTATAGCCGCAGACATAAATCCTACTGCATTATTATTTCATCCGTCTGTGATCTCGCGCTCGTAATATTCTGTTCCCTTTTTTTTTTCTTTATGATCATTTTTTAAAAATATAACATCGTGAAACTCCGGAAGTTGTTTATTATTATCATTATTATTGTTATTATTATTTGATGTATCTTCATGGAGAGACAGTCAGGAATAAATTTTCTTTTAATTAAACCATATGATGATAATATTATGATAATGATAAAATCTTTTGTTCGCGTTCATATGTTGGTCCAGCGAGTTCGATATTTGAAATTCAACGTTTTCAATCCCCACTGACTGCAGCATTTGTGACGAAACTTTGATAGTATGGCTCATTCGAGTGAAATTGCTTTTCTATACGATGAAAGGAAGACTCTCCTTCTCTTGCGGAAAGTTTAGCATTGCTAAAGAGAGGAGGAAGGGGAAATTTAGATTGCGATTGACCGAGAGTTAGAGCATACATATATACACATATAAAGGACAGAGAATAAGCAACCCTTTGAGGTCGAAACTAGCCCTTATAACGACCAGAAAGAAGCCTATACGATTCGCTTCTTCATTCGTTGCAGAATTTATCGACAATTTACGAAAAAAATTTACGCAAATTTACGCAATGATCAATTAGACTTTTCGGTATTTCTATGTCCCTCTCTCTCTCATCCCGAAAAATTAAATCTCTGTACTTTAGTAAAGCGTATTTATCAATGATCGCAAACCATAAGCGTACGGTGGTGCAGGGACGAAGGTGTTTTTTCACTTTATAAACGCGCGCGTAACCAGGCTACGAATAATATTCAAATGAACTCTATGGAAACAAAGGATGCCTGAGAGAGGTGGAGGCTCGGTCGAACGAGTTCTGGGACCAAGGCTGAGGCCCCCAGCACAACCAGTGGGCCCGATCTTGCCCGCTAACAAGACACGGAGGGCGTGCGCAAGGATGACTACTGGCTCCTCTCAAGTTCCTTTCGAAGATGAACGTTCGCGTTCATAGGCGTAGCGGAGCTTACTATTAGTTTCTTTTCTCGATGAAGATAATATGGTTTTTTTTTTCTATTCCTTCGTCGCGAATATTTTGAGCGATGAAGAATAAACGATTTTTCTAAAAAAAAAAAATCAAAAGCCGTATATAGGAAAATAATGTATAGATAGGCTTTTTTTTTTCTTTCCCACGCAGTTATTAGATTCGGTATTTTATTCTTCGGGGGTTTTTCTTTTCCTTTTCTTTTCTTTTCTTTTCTTTTTTTTTCTGATCGCGGCATCGACGAACGCGTCTAGGATTTATTAGAACGTTCGTATAGATCGGGGCGAAAGTCCCAACGGTACAACAGGTTTGCCCGTACACCTACTATAACCGCATGGTGTTTTAACCCGAGGGGAGTATTTCTCGGTTTCGAATAACTGACTGGATTCTTTTATGAATTATTACTTACAGCTTATAGCTATAGGTACGTTTATACATGCAGGTTTAATATTTCGGGGGTATGATAGGTATAAAAGAATTGGAAGAAAAAAATATGAGGATTCAAGAAAACAAAAAAAAGCAGAAAAAAACAGGAGCAGATGCAACTCTCGCGTAAAAAATATACATCGAGACTTTGAAACGGAAAACTAGGAGGACTACGAAAAATGAAAAATGAAAAATAAATAAATAAAAAATGGAAGAAATATTGAGATCAGCTTCTTGCATAAATCATAAATTCTGTCTTTTTTTTCTTTTTTTTTTTAATACAAATTCAGTCACTCGGATTAGTTATACTTACAATATATGTTATACCTACGCCCCGTCCGGCCCTCTTTTCTCTTCTATGTATCAAACATATGGGTGCATCCGGTGATACTGTTATAACTACTACAAGACCATTAAAATAAGAGCGGAAGAAGAACAAGAAGAACGCGATTCTTTATTCTCTTCTATACGCTTCTCTCGGAGGCGAAACTTTTTCATTTTATTATTATACTATATTATATCAACACTTTTTCTCAATATACATATTATAGTATATATAAGGGGGGGAAAAGAAAAATATCGCTAGTTCTTTCAGATTCTGATAATATAATATGAAACTATATCTATATTATATTTATATTATAGCATTATACATATAGTATGTACTAGGGCTCACTATTTAATGCAGTAATAATAGTTCTCAGAAAATTGCAGTAGGTACCCTCTAGTAGTACCTTGCATGTTGTATAGTATGTATAGTTCCTGAGGCTAGTGCCCGAGTAATTCAGACTGGCTAAGTAAACCTTAGCTCTTGAAACACTCATGCATCCTTACCGAAGTCACGCTAGTATATATATCTATACATATACCTATATATATATATATATTATACCTACACGGTATATATACGGAGATGCAAAATAAATATTAGCGCACTTGAGTATAGAGACAAATATCAGGTACATAGAAGAAAATTTTTTTTTACTACCTCTACTTTTCTTCGCGACATCATTTTACGCTACTATATTTTCATCAAATAATAATAATAATAATAATCGAAGTTTTGGCTTGCAAAATTTGAAAATTTGACTATTTTATCACTTTATCACTGTATCTGGAGATAAAATCTTTCGGTTATTAATGCGGAAAACCGCCTTTGAGCGAGTGAAATATCGTTATAACACCGACTTCCAAAGGCTTTGAGACCTGCCCTATGCAGCTTTGACGGTTTGAACAGCTCACACACCAAAGAGAATAATGATGTGCTAAAATGCATAATGAGGTAAAGAGACTCGTTTGTTAATACGGTGTCAAAGCGAAAGTACGCGGCACTCTTCTCTAAAGAGAATTATAACCGCTGTATAGGTACTATACATGTAGCGCAAATAGCGATTATAGGTACGACGATAAGATGAACCCATTCATTTTTATATACATATACGATAAATATACCGAGATGAATTATTTTCTTTCTTTCTTATCGAATATCGCTTCGCATCTCTCCCTCGAATCAATTTATTTGTATATAAATAATAGTATTAAAAAAAATAATAATGATTTCTTATTATATTCTAGCATCGCCGACGCTCATTTTCGCGACCCACAAAGACATAAGAGTAGCAAACGTATCTCGTTCTAACAAAGTATCAACCTTGGTAAAGGATCTGGCCGAGGGTACAGCCCTAGATTTTTATTACGAACGTAATTTGGTCTGCTGGTCGGACAGCGGCTTAGAAATAATTCAATGTGTTAAATCTAACGGCACATATACAGGTGAAAAAATGACGATAGTTAACTCGAGCCTTTCATCACCCGACGGTTTAGCGTGCGATTGGTATACCGGCAAGCTTTATTGGACAGACGGCGAGAAAAATCGTATAGAAGTTATCAGCATCGACGGTCTTCATCGCAAGGTACTTTTTTGGACGGAAATTTATCAGCCAAGAGCAATCGCGTTAGTACCTATGAGGAGTATACTGTTTTGGACCGACTGGGGTGACACGCCAAAGATAGAAAAAGCCGGTATGAACGGTGACCCGGAAACTCGTGAGGCGATAGTACTCGACGATATATTCTGGCCTAATGGTTTGACCATTGATTACGAGGCCGAATTAGTATATTGGGTAGACGGGAGGCTTAGATTTATAGCGGTAATGGACTACAACGGTGAACATAGGAAAAAGATAGTCAGCCAGGGGCTGGACTACCCCTTCGCGGTCACACTTTTTGACAACAAATTGTACTGGACTGATTGGAAGACGTGGTGTATACACTCGTGCGATATACAGGGAAACTCACATCCCAAGGAATTATTTCACGGTGAATATGTTCCCGGTGATATAGAGGTATGGGATCCGCGGAGACAACCTTACGGGGATAATCCGTGCCGATATAACAACGGGAACTGTTCTCACCTGTGTTTATTAAGCCCGAAACCACCCGGATACACGTGCGCTTGTCCAACCGGGGTCAAATTATTGGACAATAAAACCTGCGCGGAGAGATCAGAGGAGATATTGCTCATTGTACAGAGGAATGAGATATGCAGGATATCTCTAGACTCGCCCGATTATACGAGCTTCGGTATTCCGTTGAAGGGGATAAAGCACGCTATAGCAATCGACTTCGATCCAGTCGAAGAAATGCTCTATTGGACCGACGAAGTCGCCCGGGTTATTAGAAGAGCTAATCTGAACGGTTCGAGTCAAGAAGACATCGTCACTACTGAAGTAGTCAATTCTGATGGCATAGCGATTGACTGGGTTGCGAGAAATCTGTACTGGACAGACACAGGGACAGACAGAATAGAAGTGGCTAGATTGAACGGGTCAAGCCGGCGAGTTTTGATCAACGAAGACCTGATGGAGCCCAGAGCCATAGCTCTGGCCCCACAATTAGGCTGGATGTTCTGGACAGACTGGAACGAAAAACGGCCAAAAATTGAACGCAGTAATTTGGACGGCAGCGAGAGGGTCCTGCTAGTGACCAAGGACCTCTTATGGCCTAACGGAATCGCGCTTGATCTGGAGAGGAAAAAGATATACTTTTGCGATGCGAAGACTGATAAGATCGAAGTTTGTAACATGGACGGTACAGACCGAAGAGAAGTGATAACCGACGACTTGCCACATTTATTTGGGCTAAGTATTTTGGGGGATTTCTTGTACTGGACGGACTGGCAGAGAAGGAGTATAGACAGGGCGCATAAGCTCACCGGTGCTGATAGGGAAGTCATCGTCGATCAAGTCCCCAATGTTATGGGACTTAAAGCCGTGCATTTGGGCGTTATTAGAGGCACTAATCCATGCGCAAATAATAACGGTGGGTGCAGTCATCTGTGCCTCAACAGACCAGGGGATAAATATGTCTGCGCTTGCCAGATCGGATACGAACTGACCAAGGATGATAGAACCTGCGTTGTACCGGACGCTTTTCTCCTCTTTGCAAGGAAGGAAAACATCGGGAGGATCAGCATTGAGAATGCTAATAATGACAACATCATTCCTGTTACCGGCGTTAAGGATGCGAGGTAATTTTTATACCGAGTCATGGATGTTCGCAGATTTTCTCACACGGTATCAGAGATTCTCGTCTACCTAGCAAAGGGTAGATGAGATTCTCTTGATACTAGGTGAGGATCTATCAGTGGAATGCAAATGTAGTAAACTGGATAAAAATTCGATTATTTTCCGTTTTACAGCGCCTTGGACTTCGACATGACTGACAATCGGATATACTGGACAGACGTCAAAGTGAAAGCAATAACTCGAGCATTTATGAATGGCTCGGAAATGGAAAGGGTTGTAGATTTGGGGCTGGAGACACCCGAAGGCCTGGCGGTCGACTGGCTGTCTCATAACTTGTACTGGAGCGATACGGGAACTCATAGAATAGAAGTTGTCCGTCTTGACGGATACAGCAGACGAATCTTGCTGTGGCAAGACCTGAGCGAGCCGAGATGTTTAGCATTGGATCCAGAAAGAGGGTATCTAGAATATCCATTCATTGATAAAAAATTTTCCACCTCTTCGATCGCACATTTTTATAAAACACATATTTTCTTTCAGACACATGTATTGGACAGAAGCGCAAGGATCTGGAAGTATAGAAAGAGCCGGACTGGACGGTTCTCGACGAACCGTAATACTCTCTCATATAGGGAGAGCTCATGGCTTAACTATCGATCATAACGCTCGTCGTTTATACTGGGCAGATCTCTCCACCCCTGCGGTAGACAGTTATGATTTACAGGCAAAAGAGAGGAGAGCAATTATCACTCAGAACATAGTTTACCCTTTCAGTATTACTCAATATCAAGACTACATTTATTGGACGGATTGGAACACCGGGGATATAGAAAGAGCAAATAAGACCAACGGCGCTAACAGAACAAAGATTCATAGCAAACTAGAATCTGTTACAGATTTATTGGTCTTTCATGCCTCAAGACAATCCGGCTGGAATCTATGCGCTACTAACAACGGAGACTGCAGTCATCTATGTATAGCTTTGCCAGGAATTGCCGGAAAGACATCAACCACTTCTAAATGCCTTTGTCCAACTCATTACACCCTTGCTGCGGACAATAAAACCTGCATTGGTGAGTATCAGTGGCAATTATTTTGATCTTTTTCCCGTTTATTGTTCAATGAAAAGAAACTCGACTAAATAAATTGCCTTATTTACAGCACCGAGATCCTTCATGATGTACAGTCTCCGTAATGTGATAGGACGTTTGTTGCCAGACACAAATGACTGTCCAGATATAGTGCTGCGCGTACAAGGAGTGAAGAGTGTTCGCGCTATAGAATTCGACCCGATAACTCAATACATCTTTTGGATAGACGGTCGGCAACCACCGGTGATAAAGAAAGCTCTTGAGAATAAGTCGCACCATGCTGGAGTGGTGATCGCCGCTGGATCCGGGAAACCCTACGATTTGGCTTTGGATCCTTTGGGCAGATTGCTGTTCTGGTCTTGCCTGGAAAACGAAGCTATAAACGTTACCAGATTGGACAACGGATCGATGCTAGGTGTCGTTGTAAAAGGAGAGGGAGAAATGCCGCGAAATATCGCCGTTCATCCGGAGAAAAGATTGCTTTTCTGGACTGATATAGGAGGGAATGTTAAAATCATGCAAGGCACTATGGACGGAAAAAATCGGGTCGTTGTAGCATCTGACTTGGATATATCGACGAGTATAACTGTCGATACGGCTTCTAATCTGGTATATTGGACCCATGGGAAACATATTGAGTTCGCTGATCTCTCAGGCGAGAATAAAAGGACTTTAATATCGACTGGTCACACCAGTGTAATGCATTTGTCGATTTTATTCGATTACCTATACTGGTTTGATAGGGATACTCAACAGATAGAAAGAGTGAACAAGAGCACGGGAGCGGGGAAAAAGACGCTCCCGAATCGTTACCATTTCACAGATCTTGTAGCGGTCAAAACTCCGGAGGATAAAGTGATGGAATCGCACATTTGCAGTCCGTTAAACGATCACGGAGGATGCTCCCATTTCTGCATAGGTGAATCATCGGCGAAATGCTCCTGCCCACAGTCTCTCATACTCTCAGACGACGAACGAACATGTAGAGCTGCTCCCGCTTGCGGCACCGATCATTTTACGTGCAGAGCTCCGAGCTCGGCTAATGCTAAAGACTGTATTCCAGCCACGTGGCGATGCGATGGACAAACTGACTGTCCTGATGGAAGCGACGAACTCGGATGTCCGGCCTGCAGACATGACCAATTCAGATGCCAGAGTGGGCATTGTATAGGTGAGTTCAAGAGCTCATAGGGGCTTATAAGCAATCCATGTATCATCCCTGTGCTTATCAATCAAACATTCTTTCAGACATGTCTTGGGTCTGCGACGGAACAGCTCAATGTCACGACGGCTTAGACGAAGCGCGCTGTTGTCGTCCTGGACAGTTCCAATGCACCGGTACGCGAGTCTGTATCCCAGCAAAAGCGGTCTGCGACGGTTGGGAGAACTGTGCAGATGGCAGTGACGAAGCTGACCCAACGTGCGCGTCCGCTAATCATAGACAGGACACCATCGCTCCTATAGAGTCCGGCAAGGGTACCTACGTAGTTGCCGTTCTTGTGGTAACAGCGGCGGTGCTTATGCTAGTGGTGGGCTTTTACTACTGCAGAAAGAGGCTTGCGGGAAACGAAGAGCTGCCTGATATTCTGCACGACTCCGCGGGCGATCCTCTTTCTCCGAAACCCGGGAGAGCCGCGAAGCCAATGCTGGTTCAAAAGAATGGAAGAAAAGACCTTAAGGCTGGCGCCGAGGCTCTTAGATTGTCTACTTTGAACGGAAGCAGCATTGGCTCAAGTTATGACCGCAGCCATATAACCGGAGCCTCAAGTTCTACCCGGGCAAGTTCAGCCGGTGGATATCCTCAAGAGACTCTAAACCCTCCTCCAAGTCCAGCGACTACTGCTAATTCGACTAGATATTCGAGCAGTAACGCTTCTAGATACAGACCCTACAGGCATTATCAACCTCCTCCTCCTACCCCTTGTAGCACAGATGTTTGCGATGAATCTGATAGCAATTATCCTGCGAGGTATAGGTATGAGAGCGAGCCATTCCCTCCTCCGCCTACGCCAAGGTCTCTTTATCATAGCGACGCTGCGATGAGCTGTCCGCCTTCGCCCAGTTCTAGATCTTCGACTTATTTCAGTCCTTTACCTCCGCCGCCTTCTCCTGTACCGTAGATTAAGAAACAATATTGTAAGGAGTCGGCGGAGTTTTGAATTACCGATTTTTTTTTATTTTTTTTTATTTTTCGTTTTTCCCTTTCGAAGGTGAAGTAAAGTTTTATAGTATAGAAAAATTAGGGTAATTTACAACGAAGTGCAAATACTTGGTACGTAGATAATGGTTTATTTTTTCGGTTTTTTTGTTTTTTTTTCCTCATCTGTATATACATAGCCCATACCATTTGTGCCTAGTAGATATGGTCTAATTTTTGTACAGATTTTTGACTGTACAAACTGTAGTCTTTTTTTATGACCTTTGTAAATAATGTATGAATGAATGATTTAATGACTGATTGATGAATGAAAGATAAAAAAAAATATCAGATTATGTACATTCTTAAAGTGTATAATAATATTGTAAATTTACTTGATTTTTAACTTAACTTAATAATTGAAGAAAAGAAAAAAACTAATACAGATGTCCAGTCGCAGGTGGATCTTTTCTCATGAGTGGAAATCTTACCCTCATTTTTATTTTATTTTATTTTTTTATTATCTGTAATCTGTTAATTATTGTGATATATAAACTATATCCATACATTCTTTAGCTATCTATTATCCACCTACGTTATTTTATTATTAGTACCATACTAAACATATCTGCATTTTATGTTCCTTATCTGTGACGTTGTAGCATACAACCAAAGGCTACTTTACTGCATTGGGTATTTTTTTTTAACTTTTTAAACATTTTAAAACTTGTAATTTTTTCGATCTTTTTTAAATGCACACTACAGTTCTATCCAGCTTCGAAATGAAGTTTAGAAAAATGAAAAACCCCTTTTTATTTCTTGTTTTATACTATAACGAAGAATAATTACGCTTAGTAATGAAGATTTTGCCTCTTATAGTCTATCGCGATTTGTGAAGTCGAAGAAAATTTTCAACTATACTTATCAGTGTGTTTTTTTTAAGTATATGTAAAATGCAATAATGTTTTTTCTCCGAAAATGCCTTCTGTAAAAAAACGAGATAAAATTTTATATCGAATTTATACTGCGAATGATGAAATTTAAAAATCATTCTCGTTATTTAAGCGAAGATTATCAAAGTGAATAAGAAAAAATAGAAATGAAATTCGCGATACGACGCACACTGTCACATATCATTCTATAAGATAACTATGATCGGTAGCTAAGCTAGCCGGAACCAAATCAGTCTTTTTCTTTCTTTCTTTCTTTTCTTGTATAATTAATTAATTAATTAATTAATAGCTTTGTGAGTGCTAACGATATACTGCCATAGAGATTAGAAAAAAGTATAAAAATATACATAATTATTATACTCGTGTGAAGAAAATTGTGATTCACTGGCTACTGCAGATATACCATGTTAACTATTTTATTTTATTTTTTTTCTTTTCTTCTCTTTTCGTCGCAGTGTAAATTAAACTTGATTATGCAAGTAGCACAATCGAATAAGCAATAGAATTTCAAGTTCGAGTTCTATTTATCAACAATATTCACCGATCCAAAAACTTGTGTAATTAAAGTGAAAAATTTGTTCCTGTTATTTGATTGAATTTATCTTCTAAAATAAAAACCGTGCCATAGATAATTAATCATCGTATAATAGATACTCGTTTTATTAAAAGTCAAGTTAAATGATTTCATTACAAATCAACACAAAGCTCTAAGTAATGATAATGATAATTGGGTGTAATCCAGTTATTTGAATATATTTTTACCTCATAATATTTAGTAATTAAGCCGCAACTATATATACCTTGAGGTAATTTATTATTAAATTATTATTTCTCGTTTAGATTTAAAGACTGAAATTACCACCTATATTTTTTTTACATTTTTGCCATCACTTTAACACTTTAATTCTATATAGCTATCTGTATAATATTTGTACAAAAAACAGAAAATAAAACTTTTGTTAATGTATTTTAAAATTAAATTCTCATCGTATTCATTTCAGTCGTTAAACCTGAATCTAGATCCTATACTAAAATTCTAAAATCTCCACTTATAGAAATCGGCCTTTAAAATCCCTTTATTTATAATTTCATTCACCCAAGTCTCAATTTACTTCCATTTATTTGATTGCATTCGGAATTTCCCTGTAGGATTATCTCTCTCGTCTTGAGCGGCTAACTCTTCATCTAACAATAGCTCGAAATTCCCCATCGCTTCATGCGACGGACACTTGTTCCACCTAACGCTGTTGCGGAACAAAAATCAGACCAAATTGAATCATCGCTATTCCCAAGTCAATCTATAATCAAACTAGCAGAAACCACTTACTCAGGTACTCCGTCAGGAGGGACTACCACAGATACTATATTATCGATTAATTTATATTTCAGAATCCGGTCATTGACCGTAGTAGAGGTCAGAGATGGGGATGCATTGACCTGAATAAAAAATATCAAACAATCAGTTGAACTCCCAATTTCTCCATAAACTCCAGTCATGAAAAGCAAGACGCTCTTTAACTGACCTCGATCAGCCATGGCTTAAGCTTGTTATCAATGATAATATCGTAGCCATAACATTCAAAGCAGTGTCTATCATTGGCCATAACTGGAGCAACTGCTTTCAACGAATGTACAATGCACCATGATATGTTAGAAAATAATTTCTCTGTAACAGCCTTTCCTCTGGTACTTTCTAAGTAAAGTCGCAAATTTTGTACGCTCATTTTTCCACCGTGTAAGCTGTTGTATTCATCCTGTATCAAAGTTTCATTTATATAGTCGATCAATTATCATCATCAGATAATAACTCTCAAAGCTGGCTCTGAACTCACCCCGTGCTTTTGCACAGATACGTTAGTCAGATGAACGTACATGTTATCAAGTTCTTGTATACTGGTGTCATATTTGACTGTACAAAATCGGCAAAAACCAAGTTTGAAAAGGTACGCTTTTAGGGGTCTGAATGAAGTGATCAGAACGTATAAACGTAGGTCGAACTTTTTACCGCCAATTAACAGAGGATTGTCGATGTACCTATTAGTAAATATACATTTTTGCTATCATAGGATCAATTCATGATATTCATTATAGGAATTCACGCGTTGTACCTAGATATGACATAAGATTCTTTGGTAAGATTTGGGTTGAATGGATTCCTGGCTTCGCGCGACCATCTTTTAAGTTTGCTCAATTTATTTATAAGAAATATTCCAGCCCCCTGTGATTTACCGCATGGTTTCATGATCCAAGTACTTTGCGGAGACTTTCGATATTCCTCAACAAACATGTTGTAATCTGTGTGTAAAACGAGACTTTAGATCATTTACTTTCATTGAAACAAAAAAAAGCTTCTAAAATAATCCTTTTCATTTACAGACTCTAGTCACAGTGCAAAAAATTTACACCTGCAGGCAGAACGAATGTAACTGGTATGAAATCAAGGTGAAGATATTTTCCTGGACCGTCTCCTCTTTCGGCCAACAAACTTCCCTCCCTTTCCAAATCTTTTCTGTATCTTTTTATGTTCTTTACCAACAAATCTTTGCGCGATAATTCGTAATGGTTTGGAAAGTGATTTATGGTTCTGTAGATTGAAAAAGAAAAATGGGATTATCAATTAGTTCGTTTATAACATTTATGTATCTAGGCAAGAATGAACGCAGGGTATTTTTCACTCACTGATTATCGCTCATTCT
Organism: Tenthredo livida; assembly: GCA_963992785.1. Classification (NCBI taxonomy): domain Eukaryota; kingdom Metazoa; phylum Arthropoda; class Insecta; order Hymenoptera; family Tenthredinidae; genus Tenthredo; species Tenthredo livida. The sequence continues at coordinate 1,323,551 of OZ023071.1, read as the reverse complement.
ATACCCAGTTTCAACGCTGAATATATTTCTACACGATTGTGTAACAGCCCTGAAAGATATGTTTCATAATACAACAGAGAATTATTATGCTTAGAATATAGCGACCAGATTTTCGTTTTTACCAATAAAAATTCCAGTCATCTTCAGGACCGACTTGAGTCCATCCCCTCTTCTCAAAGTTATATACTATCACAGACTTGTCCATATCGGTGCAGAAAGTTACCCTCATCTTGTCAGTTCCGATTGTTGGTACTCTGGTAACAAGTTTTTTCAACTTAGACGATCATTCAATGATAAATAGAGCTAGTCCTGATTGTGGAAAAATTGAGAGATACTATGTGTGTGAAATATACAATGTAGATACAGGTATGTGACATGACTCGTCGATTGAATAAGAGAAAAAACGGAATTGTGTATATTTTACGAAAGATAAACCTCTGATTGACATTTTTATTGTATAAATAATCGTTATTTTTCACCTCCCATATATAGTAGATAAATTATTTGTTCCAGCTCGTTTGTTATCCATGTTCACGTTCGCGTTCGCCATTGTTGCTATACGCGGGAGTCGGCGGTGTTTGATCAATTATAATTATCACCGCGATTTATAGAGTCCCCGCGACCCCCCAGGGTTTTATAATGATGAGAACTTCATTTTTGTAAATTAAAGAAGAGATGAGAAATATTTTATCGTAACATGATTAGACCACGTGCATTTGACGTTTGTCACAATGGACATACTATTGATTGCGTATCGATTTGTTACTATTTGCTGCAGTAAATCGCCAGGATGATAAATTGGCGATATAATTAACGTGGAATATTACGGAATAAGTAAACAACGCGCGAAAATCGATGGAATATAGATTTATAAATCGAAGAGTCAAAATAGATCTATAATTCGATGAAGAAAGTGGGGGGGTATAGGATAGCTTTGAAGTTAGTTGATAACGCAGGATATAGTACACGCGTATGACATGATAGATTTTTAGCCTCGTGTTTATGATTTAAAGTATAAATACTAAATCTTATATAGATTAAAAAATGAATTTATTAATAAACGAACGAACAAGGTAATGATGATGATGATGATGATGATAATAATGAGAAGAATATAAGTACTACCTTGATAATTTTGACGACGTAAATATACCCCAGATTATCAAATGTTTTCAACTACTTCTGCTGCTATCGAGTGTTCTGAAATGTTTATTTTTCGGACCAATACAATACGTCCTTCATTTCATTTCAAACCCCCCCAACATAATAACAGCAGAATATATTGTCGCGAAGTCAACGAGGCTCTCTTTGTACAAATACCGTATACATGACCGAATACAAGAGAATATAAGTGAAATAAAATACGGATAGAAGAGAGAATAGTCTATTCAATCAATTAAAAACACCCAACACGAATTAGCGGGGACTCCCACGCACGTGTGCTCATCATACGATCGGGTTAAATTCGCGATAATAAGGACCAAGTCAGTGAGTAAGTAAGTAAGTTAGTTATCATACCTGCGTAGATTATTATTAGGAATAATTTAAAAAAAAAAAAAAAAAACTTCGAGATTAGTTTTGCTGAAATCATACAATTTTGTTTTTTTCACCTAAATTATTAACGCGTCTCTATTGCGGACTTGTGAATAACACAGATTTTCTAATCACAAAGTGTAATAATAAGAAGAACAATTTTAGTCCTAGTAGTTAAAATGCCGCCACAAATAACTCTTGGAAAATGCATGGGACTGCGTTCTAACAACGAAATGATAGCGCAGTATGGTAGAGGCCGAGGCATAGGTGCTTCGGGATTGATGAGGGGTGAATGCCTTTGCAGGCGATCGCATTGCCGCATCATTTGTCACGCATGCGGATACCTGGGTTGGGGTAGGATCAGATACAGCTGTCCTCATCACCCGCAGGTCTATATTAGATGATCAAATTTAGTGAAATCTCTAATTATTATTTATCACTTATCATTTATCATTTATACACTTTTTCAGACAATATTTTTGATAGATATGTCACAGTGCCCAAACTGTAAGGCATACGCCTTTATGATGTCAGAGTTTTGAGAACTTCTAGACTAAGAGACTAAGAGACTATTAAGATACGAAGACAAACAGAAGATATATATTTTTATTTTTATTTTTTCACCTTATAATTATTATTTCAGTCATTTCTATAGTTGAATTAAGTGATATTTAGTACATAAGTTAAAGCGTACTATAAAGATGAATACACAAGCATTTCATCGCTCAGTATTACCCAAACAGTGATAATATCTATCCTATAGATTTAGGAAAGTTGGATTAATTATTTATGCGATTGACGACACTCGGAAATAACGTGGTGTAAAAATTATATAAATTAACTGATAATGATGATAAAAATTCAGCGTTAAAAGTTAGGAATTTTTCTCATCTTTCATGTTTAATTTAGGGTTTTTTTTTACATCTACGTTGCGATTTCTATCTTCAGACTTTTCGCATACTACTTAGTATTCGCATATCAAAAGTGTGGGATAATACTTTTCAGAGTATTTTTAGCCTCGTACTTCTTGTGTCGTTAATTTCTATAATATAAATAAAGCAATATTTAGTGCCTAAGTACGGTATAATATATAATATTATATACCATAAGAATGTATATATCAGACTTTTCGTTTCACTTCTTCACGTGTTTAAGAATTGATGTTATTCTTGATATTTTCTAAAGCTTCTTCCAAATAAATAACTAGAAAGTAAATTTCAGATTATTTTCTTTATTTTCAATCATTTCTATTTACAGTTTACAAAAATCTGACTATATTATATTGTAAACCAATTTGGGATACCAGGTCTCTCCTTGTTTCTATCCAAATAATTTTTAAACGATGATTTTATCTCTTCCAATGACTTTTCACCCTCTTCCACCGTCTTGTTTTCCTTATCTTTTGGAAATATGTTTGGAAAAATGAATTTTTGATCTTTTGGCTGTGAAAACGTACAGTGAGGTAATAACAATTTTCATTCATTACGCGCAGTGTTTCTTATCTTAAATTCATAAATATTCAGAAATAACACAAATTTAAACACAATAGAGTTATCTTAGCTTTCGAATCATATTCACCAATGTGACGTAGGCTATCTTGACGTCGTCGCCTTTCATGATGTATCCCTTCTGAGGTTCTTTCCTAAATTCACCAATAGCGATTCTAGTTCTAACATGAACTACTGGTATGTTGTAAATCTTTTCCAAATAACTCCTTATGTCGTGTTTAGTCATTTCCATTGAACAATGAAATTGAACTACAGTTTCTGGCTGGCTAACCTCAGGTTTAACTAACTTTAGCCAAAAATTTGGCAAAAATATTCTCAGTTGTGGATTTCCACGTTGATAAATCGGGTACCTAATAAAATATCGGTGAAAATCCGACAAATATATAAACGTTTACTCAAAACTCAAACGACACTTCGGATTCGGTAATGATAATAAAATGAGATAAAACTTGTGTATTTATTAATATCTCGGTATTTAATCCTCTCACTTACCATCTTGTTGACATTTTTTAATCTTAACAAACTTCTAATGTCACAATTATTCGTTTCATTCGATTTTAACCCAGTTTTTTTAAAAAATATTCGTTTTTAATTGGTTATGTTCACCGTTCGTCTGCTTGCCCCTACTCGCGGCGTAAACGATTCCTACATTTGCCACGGGAGTAATAAGTAACGCCATCTATGTAGCATTTAGAAAACCGTATGGTATGATGATCTACAAGTTGCATATAGTAAGGCATGTCAGTGTCTTAATTTTTAAAAAAGATTTAACACAATCGTGGAAATCCCTGCTTGGACAACAAGCAATTGGACAAAACGGATTGAATACTAGTTCTAGGGGAAATACAGTCTAGGAAATTTCCCCTGTGACTTAAATTAAATGAAACTTAAATTCCCTAGGAAAATTTATTTTCGTTTTTATAAATAAACAATTGGCTATCAAACGTCGTGAACAAGCTATCGATCAGCTACTAACGATCTACAATCGGTGAAAAACAAAAAATAGTCTATTTAGGTTATACGAGGGGCTATTTTATCATGTTTGCTCACAAGATAAGAATAAATTTTTAATTTTCCTGCCGCGCCCAAGATAGTAGCTAGTTTCGATTGTTGTCAGAATTTTAAATTCTCTCATATGATTGGCGCCGGTATGTGACGTATCGTTCCGTGATATGTTGGTTATGCTAATCAGTAATCATCATCAGTAAAGTCCCATCTGTCAAGATTTCCACGAACTAACAACACGAAGCCTTATCAAATGTCAACTACCGACGTCTGACGTTTTACGTCAGTATAGACAGTTAAATATTTCCAACAACTTGATATATCACCGTTAAAATAAAGTATACATCCACGCTGTGGGTTAGCAAATCCTAATTAATCGTATTCATAGGACGCTACTGATTAAATAATACTAAATATTCGCGATAATGATAAAATTTCATTACTACACGAATAGTTTTCATCCCACGAACATCTGCATATAACAATTTATTGTCAGTACATACTACCTACATTATCTCCTACATGGTGATCTTTTTTTACGGCCCAAGGTATGTGTGTATATAAAATATATTCTATATCTGTTATTATTATCTGCGCGCATGCACATATACATACATATTATCAGCAAAGTTATTATACACGAATCCATCAATTTGACCTGCCATGATTAAAAATCTCAATATATTATCCAGTTAGTGTGTGATATTTCAATCCTGCGCGCAACGTATACATATCATATTAGTTCATGATGGAGCCTAAGCCGATAGATGAGGCCGATTTGAAGGAATTGAAGGAGAGAATGAGTCTCATTGTCAGCGCAGATCCTTCACAATATCACAATGAATTTTCGTTGAAAAGATATTTGAGGGCGTTCAAGACGGTCGATGCTGCATTTCAGGTAATTATGTGATTGCATATACACCCATGTTATTCGTCGTTTCTTATTTTCACATTTTTCCTATATTCTTATAGGCAATTTTGAAAACTAATACCTGGAGAGTCAAATATGGAGTAGCTGATCTGACGCCAGAATCACCTGCCGTTATGAACAACTTAAACAAGGCGAAGGTTCTTCGGCATCGAGACATGCACGGACGACCAGTGATCTACATACCGGCTAAAAACCACAACCCAAATGAAAGAGACATCGACGAATTGACTAAATTCATTGTTTACTGTTTGGTAATTTGTTCAATATCTTACAGAGATGCAGTTTTTCAATTATAACTTACTAGTATGATCGTACTGCCGTATAAAGACTAATATTCGTCTTATTTTACTAATACGAAGCTGGATAATCTAAGTTGGAATTCAGTTTTTATCAAACTAAAGAATAGTTTTCCATTTTAATGAGTGAGCGTTTTGGATCCTTATAGGAAGACGCCTGCAAGAAATGTTTTGAAGAAGTTATCGACAACTTGTGCATTGTATTCGACCTAAAAGATTTTGGCATAAACTGTATGGATAATCAGTTGATAAAGAACCTAATCTGGTTACTATCGCGACACTATCCAGAGCGACTCGGTGTCTGTTTGATTCTGAATGCACCAACGCTTTTCTCAACGTGTTGGTCCGTTATAAGAGGATGGTGAGTCGCCGAGATATTGGAATATGAATTTGGTGGAGAGTTTAAGCACTTGTTTGTACTTTCCAGCAATTTGGACACCGGATGTTTAATTATATCATTTATATAGCTTTGTTTGTTATCAGGTTGGACGAAAACACATCGAGCAAGGTGTTGTTCATCGGTTCTGATATAGAGCTGTGCTCATATTTGATTCCTGACATTCTACCATCCGATATCTAACGTGCGTAGAGCTCAACTATTACCAGGAAAGTGAATAATATGTAAATTGAACCGATTGAAGAGAAACAGTCGATTGGTCAAACGTATTATCCGAGATTAAGCATCAAAAACTATCTACCATACCTTGAGATTCAAAAGAAGAACTACCTGAAAGCCGATCATACCTATATGCAAGCTTAACTATGTCTATCGGTACCTGCAGAGACTTGGAGTTTTCTCATCCTAAGAATATACATGACAATAGTGAAGCTATAGATAGCTATTATTTCTCTTAACTCGTAGAATACGAGAAGCTTGTTTGTTCTATTACAGTAAAATGAGAATATATTAACTAAACAGAGTCTTTATTCAGTTGATTAGATTTTGTTGAATAGTGCTTTGTAAGACACTAGTTTGCCGAGGTATATCACATTCCAAAGAAAGTAACGCTGTAACTTGAATTCTGAATGGCACAGTACTACAGCAGTTAGAGTTCGTCTAATCAAAGAAATCGCGTTGAGTTGTTATTCAGTACATATCATCATGTGACGCAAACTAGTCCTAAGCGAAATAGATACGCATGTACAGATGCAACAATGTTGAACATTGATCAAATTTTATTTACGTTAAACCTTGTGCAACGTTGTGCTATATACTTGAACGGTCTCTATATTCTATCAAATCTTTCGAATGTATATTACCATTTATAATAGTATAAGATATAAGCCCATTATTTCGACTCAGAACTCATTGGTATAGAATAATCATGAAAACCAATAATGAAAACGATTTAATTTCGAAAAAATATATGTATGTATACCTATTTCAATAGAAATGAGTTCTGATTCGAAGTTATTGTCACTCTTGAATAATAATTAATTGAAAGCATGTCAATGAGATTGGTTTTGTCTTGAAGTCAAATTATCCGAAAATATATAGAATGTCGTAATATTTCTTGGCTTTTTGAGAAAAAAAGAAATTGAAAATTCCTTAATGTATTGGTCATCATTCCCGATGTTTCTATTATCTTAAATCTTAGACACTGTTAATAATGTACAAATTATTCCTTATGTTCTACCCGAATCAAATTATCGTTATTATTAATCGTTGAATGTCTGTTGTTATGTTGAATTGGTGTGTATTTCTCTTACAAGACGCTAGTGTAATTCAAAACTTGAAAATAACACCGATTCTCCATATACTATCCGCAGGATTTCATCGCCATAGAAACTATACGTTAATGAATTCGTGATTATACCTCGATATACATACATATTTAAACTATTATCAACAATGAAAAATGTATTTTGAAATAAATTATTTTCAAGTGTCGCATTCTTGATCTATAAATATCTACATCAACCCTTCCTATGGAATCATAGACCACACTTCGACCCTGAAAATTAAAAAAAATAAAGCCATTTTTTTTCGATTGTTGTATTGTTTCATTGTATGCGCAACAATCGGCACAATGTAAATTCAATTTACGGTATTCCCCCGCAAATAAAACCCCGTTTCGAGGTAGCTACTGTCGCCGGTGATTGCTAGTTAGTAGTTACACTCAGTAGCCGCGACCGACGCAGCCCAACCTTCGCAAAGCGAGAGTTTATTACGGAAGCCGGGTAGGTTCATTCCTTCGGACTGTGTATGTCGGTATTACTAAACGCACTCATGCCGATATACACTGTCGGCGTGACGTTACTTCCTTGCCGACATATACTGTCGATAAAGCTGCGATTTACCGACGAAGCTTGACATGTAAGGGAATCCTCAGTTTTCTTTCTTCTTCTTCTTCTTGATCCAGTGCTTAACCTGTTATCAGAGGCAGCAATGAATGTATATTAGACTACATACCCGAAAGGGTGATAAGTCAATAAAGGATGTAATAATAATAATAATGAATGTTATATTTTCTTTATGTTGGTATATTCCGGATGTTCTGAGATTTCTGATAGGTTCTCTTCTTAACGTTTTCCAGTTTAGGCCCGCCAGGTGGCTGGGCTGAATATACGCGCGTCGACTGGGCAGTTTGAATAAGTTTGATTTTGGATGAGATTCCGAAGGCTGATGAAGGATCAGAAGACTGAGATTTGAAACGTTCGCCAATCTGGAGAATCTGAATAGGTTAGACTATGGACTTGTTTACGTTGGATGACTAAAATTGGACTGGCCGGGAGAGGGTTAAGGTGAGAGGCTTTCGTTGTTTAGGGATTATTGTTAGCCCTCGTTTTGTCCTTGAGCCTGTCGACTTGTGGATTCTTCGTTTTCCTTTATTAAATTTGCTTTTTTTTTTTTTCAAATTATTTCTATCTTCGTTCTTCTGATATTAGCTTGCTTTTTTTTTTTTTTTAAAAAAACTTAGTTTATATTTTAGCCATTTTCATTAACCCTTGAATCTCTGATAAATCGAATAACAGGTAAACCGCATTAATCAGAAAATTATTTCTAATTATGTAACATTTTTAATTTTTGTTTCTAAGTTCGGTTATCGAATACATTCATTATTTCCACTAAACTTCCATTCTTCGCCATTTTCGGTCGAATTTTCAGATCAACAAATACAATTATTCATTTCTCTTTTACGAATTACAACCTCCTTGAATATACACGATACATAATATGGGAAATCAATATCTATCATTTCTTAATTTCTCTTATTTTCATTTTACTTTTATGACAGAAGAAAGTACGACCTGTGGGTAAAGAGATGCGAGAAATCTGATGCACCTGAATAGGAACTGTGGGAATGACTCGGGTCCAGAAATATGAGGTCTAGAGGCGCAGAGATTGAGGTGAGAATTGAGATATCTGACCAAAAATCTTCTTTTTTTCGACTTTAAACGCTTGCACAGCTGCAGCCATTGAAACCACAGCCAAACTACCAAGTACGACCAGATTTTCAAGCGGGAGTTGGAAAAAAAAAATTAATCATTCCAAAAAAAGCATCCTTACATATATTCTGAATCGAATTTACCTGAAGTCTGTTTCTTATCTTTTTTATTTCTCTGATTTTCCTTTGGGAAAGAGTTTCCTTGTATCGAGATAAGACCTGGTATATATTGTATCAAGTTTTTCGTGAATAATGACTAATTAATATAATACTCGTTTGTTTTTCATCCAACATTTTATTTCTTCAATCTTCTAAATCGCTCATTTCTTTTTCAAGGAATCCGAGGAGGCAAGAAGGAGGAAAAGGGGCGTCAAGAATCAGAAGAATAACAAAAATCGTAGTTGCACAGTTTGCTGCATGGACCAAATCGTTCGGACAAATCAAATGTAAGATAAATCGGTATTCGTAATGCAATCTTGAAGTGCGTCCGATTTCTACTAAGTTTCAACGATTGTGGACGTCTAGTAGATTCTATGTATTTAAAATTTTAGTTTGTTCATTTTTGAAGTTTCAATTCGATAGAATAGAATTGTATACAGAACAAAATTCTCTTTCTGTATAAATATATCGCAACCACAATTATATGAATGTTAGATTGACGATTTAATTTTTCTTTCTTTATGTATTTGTCGCAGTGGAAGGAATACGACTGACCTAGCAAAATTCTTATCCAGAAAACGTAGCCAACTCACAAAACAAATTAGAGGGATTGAAGTATCAGCGAATAAGGAAAAAGTAAGCATTATTAAACGAGATATAATTATATTGATATTCATCATTGATTCATATTCATCATCATCATCATTATTATTATTATTACAATTCTTTTTATCAGGCAGGTGTGTCTACAGAAATAACAAATAAACTTGTAATTGGTATTCTTCTTTATTGTATCATCAATTACATGTTGTTGTAAAAAAAAAACTTAATCTGAGTAAAGAACCGTATTTATAAATATAGGGACGATATGCATGCAGATTCCAGGGTGAAATTTGTATTTTTATCGGAATAATTCGTAAATCGAAAATTTAACTTGACCCCAAATACTGCATACAATGCAAATAACAGTAGTGCAAGAACCTCGCCACTATAAATATGTTTTCTGGGTAAAAGTCGTCAAATATTCTATAATAAGTATATTCGTTTGAAAATTTATAATTTCCGGGTGAAATAATGATATTTTTTTTACTCTCATTTCCGTTTTAATTCATTTTTCAAATGCTGGCTTCTTCGAAGACAAAATTTCCGAGTTTATTTACTTTTTCATGAACCGATTATTTCAATTGTTGTCAAAATTCGAATTCAAATGTCGCGCCAAGCGTGGCGGCAACCTAACGCACTAAAGTTACCAAGGTATGCGGAGAAAATCGCTCCCGCGTTCGGGTCGTACTTTCAACTGTTTCAACTTTCACTTGATAGTTTATACGCTATCAGAGTGGCGCCGGCAGACGTCTCGACGCCTGATAGTTTAGACTTATAATTATAATGTGATAATTCGATGTACGCGTCTTTGTCAAGGTAAGAGATTGCCATATCTTGCGATGCAACGATCATTATCTAAGGGAAAAATAACTAATAGCTGTTGACGGTTTAATTTCGATGCCAGTTTGAATTTTTCTCTCGACTTGTCTCGACCGGTGGGTTGTGGGTGGTGGATATTTATATTCATATTTATATTTATTCGAAATTTTTCCTTCTTCGACGTAAATTCTTTATTTCATCGTGTGATAATATCGAGTCCTGAAAAAAGTCGTTATAAATATCATTCAATCAAGTCGAAAATAATTCAAATATTCTATACGATGAAAATCCCGGGGCATGACGGGAAAAACAAAAAGTTGCGACTGCGCGCGCATCCGCCATCTTTATCAAAGCAATAAGCAGGGGAATAATTATATCGAGTATATTAATGTTTTTTGGATAATAAACGGTCGTTGACGTGATAAATAAGGTGAGAATAGTTTTATCTTAGTATTCCGCGACCGTTAGAAGTATAATTCAAGTCTGAGCTCGCAATTTATTGACAGTAAAACGTTTTACAATACGACGCTGCGAGTTAACTTTTTTAACCGTTGCGCAGTCAACTGTTTCCCGCAGTTATACGTTAATATTGTTTCAACTTGCGAAAAGAGAACAACTGGGTATCTTTCGAATCAGTTTTGATATAATACTCAGCTAATTACATTATACAGTATCGTGTAGAAGTTGATGTATGTTTTAATCGTATGTAAAACGTGAATAGTCTAATAACGAATATACGATATGAATACGAGTTAGTACAAAGTTCGAAAATCTTTAGAGCAGTTTTGTTTTTACTCATTTTCCGATGTACTACTATACGAATCCTGGAAATATAAAATCATAATTAATTTGGTCCAATTTCGGAGAAAATACATTTGAATGTGAAATTAACAGAAAAATCATTTTGTTACAGAGCCAAACTGCAGCAGGTCAAAGATAAAGGTCTCAACTTCTGGAGCTACAACAAATATAACAACAAATGCAGCTTACCGATGAATTGAATGAGAGGTAAGCCACTAATTGCAATATTATTCATCTTTCCGGCCTCGTAGAAGAAATTTATTTTGATTTTTATTCATAAACGGATTATCGAAATTCAATCGAGGAAGAGAAATAGGGTCCGATGTACATTCTCGAGTTTTACTCACCAATAGTAATCGATTACAGTTTACTTGCTCGACTTTAGACTCATATTTCATCACCACAATTTTCTAAATCATTCATTTCTATTTCAAGAAAGAGGAACGAAGGTAATGAGAAGCGAAAACACGGAACGAAGAATGAAAACGAATATCCCAGTATGAAAATTCTACAGACGCCGCTGAAAGCAATGGGCACAGATTCCGAAGGCCGATACATTCTCACTGACGAATTGAATAAAAGGTAAACAGCATTTTCAATTGCATTTTGCCTTTTTAATAAAGTTTAAACATTGTCCGACTCTAATCGGTAATTATACATTTATAATTTCCAACGTTTCTTCTTTATATGCGAATAGCGCTATGAAAATTATATGAATGCATTCAGAAAGTAAATCTCCTGCTTCTCTTTCCTGTTTCTATTAGATATTGGATTGTCACAAACCAGACATGGACAGGACTGATTATGAGGGTACCATACCGAGAAGTAGCGACTAGGTAAAAGATGGTGATAGATTTTTTATTAATAATCGTCTTACCGAATATGTAGACTCTACGTATGTTAACAAATCTTGATTGAAAAATAGCCTGGCTAAAAAATGATTCCTGGACTTTAGCAGCCTGTACATCTGTATTTGATATCAAATTTATCAGCATTTCAATAATTTTCTTTCCATTTTTCATTCAAGCGCCTCCGAAGTGAAACCGATGGAAATTGATCTGAAGCCGATCCGAAGCTGATCCCAACCGGTCGAAATCCCAATCGAAGCGATAGGATAAGGATGGATATAACAGCAAGGGAGCAGTTGCAAAAGAGGTGAGAACAGGATACCTCCTCGCCAGTCTCTATCTTACCAACAATAGCTATTAGCTTTCATGTGAGTCGCATGATTTTTGGTACGGTGCTTCCTTTCCCTGGTACTCTCTCTCTTCTCTGTCGCGTGGCGTGGCGGTAACATTGTATACAAACATTTCTTAGCTAAATTCAGATAGGTTCACTCGCGACCGCAACGGAGCTTGCTTTCATAATCATTCCTCTTTACAGGCGGCAATGTAACATTATACTTGTTACTGCGCCGTTATATTATAAACTCACTTTCACAGCCCTTATGGCCCTCATCCGTTGCGAATCGCGGTGAGCATCGCGCCAGGAGGACGTCCGTCGCTCAGTCGGTTTCCGCGATCATTATCATTTCCTTATAGCTCGATTTATGCTCGAATTCCCTCCGACCGAGTAGTGGATATCCTCCTGAGGTTCAAATCATGCATTGCAGAGTCTCTAGGAGCAGGTCCGACACAAGAATGAACGACCCCCTAGCAAGACGGTCGAGTAGAGTCAATTTTCTATATTCACATTTAAATTCAGAGTCTCTAGGAGCAGGTCCGACACAAGAATGAACGACCCCCTAGCAAGACGGTCGAGTAGAGTCAATTTTCTATCTTCACATTTAATTTTACACTCAAATTTAATATCGAAACATTTATATTCCGATTGAAATTGAAATTGGTATAAGATAAAAATATAAAATCATTCATAGCCAATGAAATTAGTCCGCTTAGAAGAAAATTTGACAATTTTGTCCAGGATGTACTAACCCGTTCTTTCCCTACAGCAAAAATGAAACGGTAAGTCCCTGACCACGATGTGTGAAATGGTTTTTATGCTTGTGTTTGAGAGAATCTTATGCCGGAGATTATTAGCTTTCCGTACAGGTCAATCGGGAAGGTAGGGCAACCCGAGGGGGGGTGGTTACGAGTCTGTGTGTGCGTGCCTATATTATAATATGGTATATTTTTTTTTCATCTGCATGCTCGTTGGGTGGGTCATGGGAACCAGGCGAGGGTAAGAAGGGCCGCGCAATGGGATGGTGATGGTACTAATATCTTATTCTCCACAGCAAATTCAAGCGATCGCAATAAAAGAAAAACTAGCCACTTTAATATAGTTTCTTTGAAATATAACTCCCAGTTTTCCTATAGTACCCGTCGTGGAATTATCATCGAATAATCTTGATACTCGGAGTAAAAACTCTGAATGAACAAGAGCTTCTTTGATATGTTCTCGACTTATTCAAATCCTTTTTTCTCAATATCTGTAGAATAAATCAATTTTTGCAATCAAGTAATCTCTCTGTATTTAATAAACTGTGATCGCTTGAATGGGCAAGACGCCTCTTTTCATTTCCGCGCTTACGTGGGGCGCGGAGATGAGAGAGGCTGAGCCGGAAGACTTCACGTTGAAGAGGACGCCGACTGTCACGCCACCAAACATATTCTATGCTTGCTTGCTAATCTCTGCACCCCCTTTACTTGACGACTATCTGCCGATAACTGTTTGCAATTCTTAAATATCGAGCTAATTTCCATCCGATACAGAACGGCAGATAGCCTCAAGTCTCTCTTTCCTTGCATGTCTTTCTTTTTACTTTTTTATACTTTACTTTTTTACCATAACTAATCATGTCAATTTCAAGTGTTTCAGATTTCCACAGGCGCACTAATCCATTCTTTCAGGGTAGTCTAAGACTAATCAATTCTCTGTTTCTTTCAGGGTAGTCTAAGACTAATCAATTCTCTGATTCTTTCAGGGTAGTCTAAGACTAATCAATTCTCTGATTCGTTCAGGGTATTTTAAGAGATTAATACTGATCTCTGATCAGTATTAATGACTAGGGACGAATTAATCACCTTTCTGTTACAGTTCTGCCGAATGACTATATAGGACTGGCGTAAATCTATAATGTGAAATATTTAATATGTACGAAATGGTGAAATTTCTATGAGGATTGGAACGAGGCCTAGATACATCTCATCGCTGTCTGGATTTCTCTAATTGTGAGTAGCCGACAATTGTAGTATAATAATGTGAAGCGAAAGAAATTAATCTAATAATAATCTAATAATCTAAAAACGAACAAAATAATGCCAACATTACTTCTGCATTGCTAAATCTCGTGTTTCTCTATGTTTTCGTTACAGCTGAGAACGGGAGCCTGCGAAATTCCGGGGGATGACGAAGCGTGGAAAAGTGAAACTGGAAATATTTTGGACCACAGTCGAACCAGGAGTGTACCTAAGTTTAGATTCTAAGTGAATTAGAGAAAACGCGATGTAGACAACGAAATATTTAGATTATTAGATAGATTATACGCGATTATTAGGACGCTAACTTTTGCTTCTGCTTCTTCGCTTTTTTTTTTTTGTAAACGCCTTGGTAGGAGTTAACACACCATACAATGGGCGACTTCGAGGTGAAAAATCCTCTGGCGAAGGGCGGAACCACTTGTAATGAGTAACTACTCCTCCACAGGCATAGATTGCTTTGCATGTGCTTTCTCTATATACTTACTATCTATACTTGCGGTCAGTTAGTTATATTCATACATTAGATAGAAATGCAGGGCACGTTTTACGTGACGGGCTTAACGAACCCGCTGTACCCGAGTTCCGTAGCTACGCGAATGGAAATTATACCTTTCCGAATAGATTATTATATGTATACGCGACTGATAGGGTTTTTCTTACCTAAGTTTCAGATTCTTAGTGAACTAAGTAAAACGAAATGTAGACATTGAAATATTCAGGTTATTAGATATACACGCGATTGATAGGACTGATAAGTCTCCGTGAGTTCTAGATTTTAGGTAAATAAGGTAAAACCGCTAGTTTTCGCTTCTGCTTCTCCTTTCTTCCTTTTTTTTTTTTTAATCGCCTTGGTAGGAGTTAACACACCATACAATGGGATACTTCGGGGTGCAAATCCCCTTGCGAAGAGCTGTTAAGCTGTTAACCGATTGTAATGGTGTAACAACTCCTCCACGGGCATAGATTGCTTTGCATGTGCTTTTTCTATGATTTCTTCTTCCTCTTCTCATATATATACGCGACTGTTAGGACGTTTCTTATCTAAGTTACAGATAGTAGTTAAATTCAGCTAAGGGATTAGAGGATTAAGAAGCGTAAAATACTGATCAATGATCGGTATTAAATTAAGAATGTTTTAATCATCTTTTTGTTGCAGCTCAGCCAAAGCACACTCACATCTGCGATAATTATCGATCAGTAGTCGGTACGAACGATTGGAGGGGGACCTGTCCATAATTTACACCTAATCTTGATGATAATTTGAATGGATGACAAATTGGTAATTATTATACAGGATTTTCAATTTTTATTCGAGTACAATTATTGAATACATTTATTATTTCCCATAACGTTTTTCTCAATTTTCAATTTTTTGGATCGCAGTTCAATTAATTTCTTTATTTATGAAAACAATACAGCGTAAACTTTACTTTTCTCCACATACGAAAATATCTTGATGCTAATATTGTACGTATGTTCCATTCATAAATATTTTACTTTTTATTTCTGTCTATTACAGTGTATCGATGAGGATTAAACTTTTCGTGGGGATGTATGGATAATAGTTTTTGGAAACAAAACTGCGAATTCCCTTACATGTAAAGATTTGTTGGTAAATCGCAGCTTTATCGACAGTATATATCGGCATGGCAGTAACGTCACGCCGACAGTGTATATCGGCATGAGTGCGTTTGGGAACACCGACATACACAGTCCAAAGGAATTGTGAACCCACTCGGCTTCCGTAGTTTATCTCTCTTAAATTCCGTGTCCAATGACTGATTGTTCAAGCAGTCAGCCATTTTTCTGGTTTCCATTCTTGATTCTTGGCGTGGTGTATCTGACCGGTTGGATGTGATTAGATACTTAAATATATTCAATATATCGTTAAAAATTACGTCTCAACATATTTATACCATATCATTTTGTCAATTGATGATAAAATAAGGTTATTCGCAATGGATACCGACAGCATCGAGAAGCTATATAAAAATTTCGGCATTCTAGCAGATGCCAAAGACAAACTAGCCGAGGTTCGTACTTCCCCATTATTAACTCCCTTCTTTCACTTTCCGTTAACTTTTTTCATCCATTTTACTATTTATTTAAAAACAATTTTCGCACCGTTTCGATCGAACAAACACTATGAAGCTCTATAGCCTTATCATTATCCCGAAACATAACCTAAAATATCTAATCGCGTATATCAGAATTAGACATGAATATGTTACATTATACTTGATTCTCACCTTATTTTAGCACGAAAAAGAATACATGGAGATTTTGACAGCGGTGAAAGGAACGCCTAAAGAAAAACGTTTGGCTTCACAATTTATCGCTAGATTTTTCAAACACTTTCCTAAACTCGCCGATCAGGCTATTGACGCTCATCTAGATCTGTGCGAGGACGAAGATATCGCTGTGAGTATATCTATTCAATATAAAATATAAAATTATACGTAATAAATTAGTCTGGTATGTCTCTCCGTCATCTATTGCGTCCAAATTAATAGCGTAGTTTGACGACCGTCAGGAAGGAGGAATAATCATTATCACAATTCCATATTTCAAAACTCTCAGATATCTCAGTCTTTTTAGACTATAGATGAACGTTTACACTCTTGCGTATGCAAAGATATCTGCGAGGAGTGAGAAACGTTCGTAAGGCCCATTCATGTTATATTCTTGTTTCAAACAGTTTATTTTCCATCATACAAATTATTGAAAAATATCTAAGATCTAGACGTCAGAAAGATCGCTGATTAATCATTCAAGTAAAACTAACTGCAACGGAACTTGCGAGGTGAAGATTAGACCTGTTAATTTCGGTCAATGTATTGTTAACTAAATATAAAGAATCTAGCTTGGTAAGACTGGCGAATAAACCGTTGGGTAAAGTGTGAATTCTGTTATTGAATAAGAAGATTTTTTCCACGGAAGAGAGGCCCTCAAATGCGCCGGCCTTTATCTCCGAAATTCTGTTGTTCTCAAGATGTAAGAGCTCCAGATTGCTCAAGTTGATAAAAGCACTTGAATGAATCGTCGCTATCTTATTATCGTTGATATATAGTATTTTCAGTTCAGGCAGTTCTCCGAATGTATCTCTTGGGATAGACGTCAAGTAGTTATCATTAACATACAAATATTCGAGCCTAGTCAGTCCGTTGAATATGTTGGGGCTTATTTCCGTCAACTTATTGTAGTCTAAATGGAGACGATTCAGTTCCTTGAGATTAGCAAAAGCTCCAGGTGCGATACTAGTTATGTTATTGTTGTCTAGCCACAAATACAACAACTCAGAAAGTCCAGAGAATGCGTTAGAATTTATAGCCGGTATATCATTCTGGTTTAGGTAGAGCCACATCACTTTAGATAGCCCGTTAAAAGCCCCATCCGGTATGTTGTTGATTTTGTTATAAATCAAGGACAGCGATTCCAGCTGAGAAAGTTCTTGGAACAAGTTGGGTACCAGAGTGACTACGTTCATGTCAAGATATAGACGAGTCAATCTTGGCAGGCCAATAAATGCCCGAGGGTTTAAAATGGAGATATGGTTTCCTTGAGAGAGGTATAAATGCGTGATCGAAAGATCCTTGAATGCTCCAGGTTTGATCGATAGTAAATTCAAGTCGCTAATTTCCAGCCGGTTTTCGTTTCTCACTTGAGTTACGTCGGTCAAAACACTTCGGAAAGAACACACGTTAAAGCCATCCTGACTTTTGCACGTTGGTTCTGTCTCCGCCAGTACAAAAACGAAGAGAAAATTTAAAATCACCGTAAAACGAAACATGTTTAACTCTACTTTTGATATGCTTACTCGTCTGAATACCACAGGCCTTTATATACACTCTGATATTGTTTGATCTTTGCCACTGTTATCACATTCACTAAAAAAAAAAATATTAACGCACTTTAGCGCAGAACTCAATGAGACAAACACACACTGCTTTCGTGGAATACGGATTACTCTTTGCCCCCTCAATTCTAGAAATGCACGATAAATGGAATAATGACCGAATGATAGCTGGATAAACATTTTGCGCAAACAGAAATATAAGGAATTTCTAGAATTGATAAAAGACGTGAATGTGATGATCAGAAGAGAGTTTTGACGACGATTGCACAATTGATCAAAAATTTAACTAATACTCTTTTAATTATGCAACCGACTCTCCGTTATTATTACAGATAAGAAAACAAGCTATTAAAGACCTGCCTTCGCTATGCAAAGACAACAAGGAACACACTGCTAGGATAGCTGATATACTGGCACAATTGTTGCTAGCCCAAGACCCATCTGAATTAGCTGTTGTACAAAACAGTATAATGTCGTTGATAAAAAACGATCCGAAAGGTAGCTGTCTTCTTTAAATAAAACAAAATCTCCACACTTTTGTGTGAACACTGTTCAGACCATCTAACTAAACGAATTGTGTCTATGTTCCCGCAGGTGCAATCAGTGGATTCTTCAGCCAGATTTTAAACGGTGACGATGGAGCTCGAGAGCGTTGTATCAAATTTCTAGCGACTAAGCTGAAGGCTGTTGGCCACGATGTCATAACTAAAGAGCCGGAAGATTTGCTAATAACAGAGTGCAAGAAAGTGTTACAGGTATGAGAGAAACACTTTGTTTCTTTTTTTTTACTTTCAGAAACTTCGTACGTTGATTAAACTCGAATTATTTCATTTTATCCACAGGATGTTACAGCCGATGAATTTCACAGTATAATGGAAGTACTCGCTTGGACTAGACTGGGATCTACAGTAACGGGCCAACAGGAATTAATCGATATCATCGTTGAGCAAGCAGAACTTTCAGTACCTTTTAAACATACAAACGAGGAACAGTGGAGCAGACTTGTTCAATGCATTAAACATGCTTTGCCATTTTTCAACGTGAGTCTCTAAATTCTCGTTACAAATCGTTATCAGTATCCGTATGAATGCCAAATTTGATCCAAATTTGATCATCTTTTTATTTCCAGTCTCAAGTTGATTCTTCTAGATTCGTCTGTTACATATGCGTTCAAGTCTTACCCCACTTGTCTTTGATCACTGGATCAGAGGGGAGAGATCCGCAGTTAGAACTTTTGAAATTACTCGCTGAACTAACTGCTTATTGCGGAACGATCGAAAAACCTGAAGAGAAAGTACAGCAAATTTACAACGCTCTAATTGTAAGTATATGGTTGTTTTGTACGAAGAAAGATCGACGTACTTCGTATTGATTTTATCGTATTTTACGATTTTTCTATTTTGCCAACAGACGTACATGCCCCTTCCCCCAGAGACCGATCTTCCAGAACTACCTAAGCTTCAATTCAGTCACGTTGAATGCCTGATGTACACTTTTCACAAACTTGGCAAACAGGTACAAGAATTTTTAACACGCGATGCCGATCAGCTCAAAGAGTTCAAACTGAGACTCCAATACTTTGCGAGAGGTATACAAGGGTATATAAAAAAGCTGAGGGAAGCTATAAGCGGTAAAAGTGAGGAAGAGCTTAAGTCAGATGAAAATCAGATGAAAGTTGTCGCTTTGAAGACTACAAATAATATAAATACGCTCATCAAAGACCTATTCCATTCACCGCCTAGCTATAAAAGCGTTATACATCTATCATGGAAGACCTCAACAGCTGATAAAAAGGTAATAAGTTATAATAATCCCAATGTTAATTGAATAGCACCGTTTTAAACTGTTGCGATTTATTTTACAGACCGAAAAATCATCACCAGGACAAAAACGACACACTCCAATCACATTTGGTAACGATAATGCGCCCAATAAACGGACTAAAGAGGATAAGGGGAATAAGAGAGAAATCTACACGCCTCCAAGTGGCAAATACAGCTCTAACATATCTTCTTCTAATTATGGTAAATAGTAGTTGCTGATTGAATTATTGGTATTTCTTGTTTTTCATGCTATTGATTGTCTTATTCATTGATTTTTTACTTTATAGGTAACCGTGGACGATTCAGAGGCAACAGATCCGGTGGAAGAGGAGGATATAGAGCACGCGGTCGTGGATGGCGAAGGAACACCTACTAGATCCTACGATTCCGTAAACCTCATTAAAACGAACAATGACTTCGTAAAGACGGGTGGATAAAATGCTTATTCGAAAATAAGTAACGCGAATAAATTATCCTGCGGTTTTTTAAACGAAGAGAAAATGACTTTCGGAGAGGCCAGACGAAAAAATATAATAAAATGTAAGAAGAAGAAAAAAAGAAAAGAAAAGAAGAAAAAACGAAGAAATCTAGAACGCGACAAAGTTTAAGGGAAGATAATTTTGAAGAAGAATGAAAATAACTAAAGAGAACTTTATTTGCAATGCTGTTTTTTTTTTTTTTTTTTGTTTGTTTATTCTTTCAACTGTACTCTTGCTTTATTTCAAGTACGGACGTGGAATACATACTAATACTAATAGTTAACTCCGACTTTATCGTTTATACGAGACAAGTATTTCACTCATCTTATATTAACACGAATATAAATGATGGGGAATAGAATCGAGTGAATCGACCGAAAGCTAAACAAAACTATGTTAAATTTGAGCTTGTGCTGATTCCTCATATTGTTGAGAAAAATTTGTTAAATATCGTCGATTGCTTGTTACATTTTTAATTTAATCTAAACTATCTAATTACGTCTAATCGTCACTATACACACAAAGATAATAATGAAAAGATAAAAAATAACGTAACAAGAAGTTCGTCGAAGCTGGATTTACGATCTTTGGAAAAATTCTAAGAGTTGAAGGAGAGAAGGGAAACGATAGAATCAAGATAGAAGATAATTGTGGAAATCTATAGACGAAGATTGCAAATCTAATCCAACTGGAGTCAGGAGATGAGCTGCGTGCCGATATATCATGCATTCAACTAATAGTGCGAGAGAAGGTGTCGAACTTCTCCTCTTGGGTTTTTATTGTCTCATCAAAACCGTCGACCGATGCAAACTTAAATTCAACAATCTACGATGATCTATCCCCCGCAAATCCCGTTCTAAAATTTCATCCCACATCCCGTTTCTCCTTTATTGAGTGTTCGCGTATTTACAGGATCGGGACAACAAAGCAGGAAATCAACAGGCGGAGCAGCGCTAACCAGATGAGGAATACTGCAGAGCCAAAGACATACTTGACGAACGGAAAACAGATTCGAATTTCATTGCAAAGTCGCAGAAATGTTTGAATACATCCATCTTCAATTTTTTTTCCATTTTTTTTTATCAATAAACTTATTCCTTATTCCGAATTTAGCTTATTTTCATTCTACCCAAGTACGCAAATTAAACACCCATTTACTCTTGTTCAAAATTTAAGTATCCAATGCCCGCTGCTCTGGTACAAAGTAATTACACATATAGCAAGTATTTCTTTGGCTACGAATATGTTTTCAATTTTATTTGCCTTTAATTTTCAGGTAGTCTAATGAAGCCGAAAACAAGGGTAGCAGTAGCGGTTCCAAAGCTCCAGGATGAAATATGGTAAATTTTATATGTTTCAGATGTCTGCGCGGTCGTTCCCTATGCTATGTGTGACTACCTGGACATTGGCGTTTAACGTGTAAAAAAATACAGATTTTTCTTTCAGATTAATTGATTGTCTACCATGAGGAGATATAATGTTTTGATATTTGTTTGATAATATGTGTTGTGTATTATGGTAGCTGGTTGATAAGGTGAGTTTATAATTGCAGTTTTTTTCTTTTTTCTTTTTTCATCACCCTGCTTCCCCCATCCAATATCAGTTATGAATTTTTCATGTTATCTGTAGTTTTTGTCAATATATCTTTATTATTATCCTAATAAAACCAAATTTCATCGATATAAACACACCGCCTTTTTAAATCTCATCGATTTTTCCGAACTCCTTCATTGCGATTTCATTCTTCTTACATTACAACAAACAGTAACTTCTGATCAAATTATTCATTTGTTTATTTATTTATTCATTTACTTATTATCGACAGAGATAGATTTTCTCATAGTTTTTCAACTTTTCAAATACTGATTATAACTTAACTAGGTATTTTCGAATATCCTCAAATCGCAAATAATTTAACATTTGTACAAATGAAAGACAAAAATTGTTTCTTCTTGTTTCACTAATTTCTACCTCATTAGATAAACCGTGAAAAAAGTCAATCTTCTAGATCATAATAGAAAATGATACGTGAAGATTTATCATAACTCTTATCCAGTTATCAATGAATATTCATACTGTTTAATTAATAGCTAGTCAGCAAATTGATGATGAATAATATAAAATTACTTTTAGCATAGGTAAATATAAACACTCATTTATCACTTACACGCCAATTATATCTCACTATAATTTAATTCAGTTTTTCTAAGCCAAAACTAAAAGTATTATTAATCTTAAAGCTAATCCCTAAGAATATCTTAAAGCTATTATATTATTAGGTATCTTATAACAAAGAGGAGAGGAAGATTCAGTAGAGATTATTCGACGCAGTCATTTCGTCGATTATATTGCACATCATACGATCACTGGGACAGCACGAATCTACACCTTGTTGCTCTAGCCCCATGGTATCCATCACTTCCATCGCATCCGTATTCACAGAGAGGCTTGAATCGAGGTCCGAAGTATCTGGCAACATCTGTAAAGCGTGCTGTAATATCTCTTGCACCTGAAAAAAGACAATAAAAAATTTCATTACAAAATGAAATTCAGACAAATGTAACTGAATCACATCCCTCGCTTCGTTCAAGAAGTGAGTTTTACTCTTTGGGTTCATTCAAGAAATCCTTGGATCCGCGTGTCCAGATTATACCTTGTCCAAGTGTTTCTGAAACCGTAGCGCAGTTTCTGTGCGCTGTCTTCGCTGCAGTTCCATCATAACTCTGAGGGTTTCTCTGGCTTGATGAGGTCTGAATTCGTTGAGTAAGTGGTGAATGTGAATGAACAAAAGGCTCAGATCTTCGACCTGAAAAATGTGAGTTAAAGCGTGTCAGTTTCTGTTCCTAGAGAGGTATAAAATATCAGAATTCACCTTCTCAGCTCTCCTCGGGCTGTCTGGACACTGAACGAGGAGGTCTATGAGATCCAAAAAATTAACTAGCAGCGAATGATTGAGCTTTTTCAATTCACGTCTGCGGTCAAAGTGCTGGGGATAGAGTCTCTTTATCCCCTGAGCTTCTAGAGGTCGTATTATCGTGTCGTCGGCGTTGAACACATTCCCGAACATCGAGTATGTGTCGTGAATGGCTGGTGGTGGCCGCGGCGCTCTTCCCCTCCGCACATTATCGTCCGTGTATAAATTTATGTACTGTACAGGTGGGAGAGGGAGCGAACTGACCTGAGTCGCTTCCGGAGTTGCCATTATTTATCCTAATTTTACTATTTTGTTATCGAATGATCGGTGACAAATAAGCGGAAGTGAGGTTATGTGTGAAAAAATTTTCCGCGTATTTCGCTCACGTCGCGTGAGTTTAAATACCTGATGAATGTACAAACACCGGTTTATCACTCACTGTGTAAATAACGGTTGAACAAATCCTCGGTAAAGGTGATCAAGGCGTTATATATTTCGCGCACTGATCATTAGAATAGAAATAAAACTAAAACCATACTGTCGTCGGCTAGGCGGTTCGCCATTTTGTTTTTTTTCCACATTTCCTTTTCTTTATTTTCCCGATTTCTGTACGGTGAGTAAACAGAGTAACTGTTTAATGCATAGTTCGATTATCCGGGGTTAATAAAAGCCCGTGATATTTGCCCGTTATATTATCAGACTGTATTTATAAACGCGCTTCAATACCCCAGGATTTTATTCCGCGTTTTATTGTCGGTTCGTGTTTGACGTTGTGCGACTAACTCGGTAGCGCATTTCCTGTTATTTTCTGAATATCCGACATCTCCGTTTGACAGATATCTAACCCCTGTAATTGTGTATGAGTCTCGCGATATCCACGTGAATGTGTGTTTTCGCCATTCAACCGGTCGTCGGTTTTTATATATGATGTATAAATGAGGTTATAAAACGGTCCGGTGCATGGTAAGCTATTACCAATAGTTTAATATACGTTATTACAGGCTTTCATATATTTAATATTCGCTCTTAACCGCGCTACACCGCATCAGCTCCTTACTACTACCACTACTATCTTATTAAATATCGCTACATACATACCATACAATATCCATACACAGGAAATTTATTTCCATAAATTATAACACCGAAATCTTATAGTTTATAACCCCATAAGACTATCATAATTTCATTTTTTACCTTACCTCTATTTACTAAACACTGTAGTTTATGTATCATAACGCACTATAATATTCATCATCATCATCACACAGATGATATTATATTTGTTATTCTGTTTGTCCTATTATTATAAAATCTACTCTACATCTACGAGTCACGTTGTATTATTCACACATTCACACGCATTGACATATGCATATAATAAAACGATAATGTTTCCATTTAAAGAATAACTGGTATACATACAACATAGATTACATTTTTTACATCCATATTTTTGAAAAATAATATTTCCTCCGAAGGGTGGGCATTGCAGGGATGACGGGGAAGGATGGGAAGGCGGAGGCTAGAGGCTTGGAAAGTGCGGTTATAAAAAAAGGTTTCATGATAAAAAGATCGCAAAATAAAAAACGATTTACACCAATCAACTATAAACAGAGATGGTTCATTCTCACTCGTCAACATCTGATATACTATGACAGTGACGGAGAGGTGAGTGAAAAAAAAAAAAGAAAAAGAAAAGATCAAATATGTGCGTGTGACTTGTGAGTGTGATGTTAGTCTGCGAATTATGGGTGACTGATATCCAGAAGCAAACTAACTAACCTCCGGTATTTATAAACAAACAGGAAGTTACACACAGCCTTACTAATGGTGCGGTTAAGTTTTGCGGAGATTACGCACCACACACACAAGTATAATTATACCTACATTGATTTTATTTATATACACCTACTGTGTACACAATCATGTACGTAACAGTTTTTTTTATATAAAACGATAATTGAGGAGATTTAATATCCGATCATTTTTATTTTATATAGGATATAATTCGCGCATATTTTATATCGTATATACAGGGCGAGTTTTCTCCGCCCCCACTTTTATTTTTACGCGAACTGTAGATAACTGATCGTTTCAACAAGCGTGCATACAAAGAGGCGGAGCGGCGCGTTCGCGATGATAAGACCCTCCCGCATGCGATACCGGAGGAAACTCACCCTGTATATATTTAATTCTGAATCTATGATTCATTCTGAATAATTCTACAATCGATGTGAAAATAATAGACGAATTTTATTACAACATTGCAATTTTAATCTTTGCCTAATTGTACCTATACGTGGAGAAAAAAATAAGGGATGATAAAAGAAAAAGAAACAAGAAAACAAAACGAGAAGATGGAAAAGAAAATAAGGCGCGGGATGATATCACGTGTGATAATTAGGGGTGAAAGAGAGTCTACTTTGTATATACCTATAAGACGCGCTTGCGCGTGCCAATTTCTGGCAAAGGGGTTTGTGCGGAATACGTCGGCGCCAAGCTCATATTGGTTCAGGTTTCAGGGTTCCGCGGGTGTTTCGGTACCCGAGGATCAGTCAGTCAGTCAGTCAGTCAGTCGGCGGTTAGCAATTCGTTACGAAAGTTCTCTCTGCGTTTAAAGGAGATTTACATTTGCTGTATGTTAAACATAACTAAAATATTATAAAAAACGAGTTTGAAATTATTCAAATATATAAAACGCGCGTGGCGTGTTGCGAATTTATCAGTATATACATACATGAGTGATATTTATTTATTGTGAGTTAAGAACGAAGATAAAAAAAAAAAAGGGGAGGAAGAGTTTCATTCACGCATTTCTCTCAAATATATAAATATTATATTTAATTATAAACCTATACTTACGTTTGAGTTTATTTTTATTATTTGAAAGAAAAACTTGAAATCAACAATTTTCCGAGGATTAAATTCGTCGAAATTATTATTTTATCCCCTAATTATTTTAACCAGTTTTAATACTTGACACCGTTTTATTATTATCATACAAGTATCCCACGTGGGAGAATTTCATTAATTTTTTTATCAGTCTTCGTGCCTGCGGTCAGGCGCGAAGAAATATAAGATCGACTGGCGGAAGATCGGAACCGTATTTCGCGCCCGGAGTTTCAATTGATAACGCTGGAGGTAAGAAGATAGTATCTCGCTAACAGCTGCTTTCATCGAAACTTTTATTTTTATATCTTATACTAAAATTTGTATATTATATTATATGTGTGTATAAAATATATAAAATATATAAAACATATGGGGTATTCCACGTGAACCGGATCGGTTTTTGGCCGGAGGTCATCGAATTTGACGCCAATGCAGATTCAGATTCCTTCTTACTACATGAGATGTCCCCAACAGTTTCAGCGCATGAAACCAACTGGTTCAATTTATATCGCTCTCATAATTATACCAAAAATTTAATTACTACATTTCCAACTCGACTTATCTCAGCCATGCATGGGCAAAATCATAACTTCCCATAGTGCTTTCTACGCGCATTAATGAGCTCTTTCGAAATATGTAGCACTTCAATTATTTTCGAAATTCTTAAACATGTAAAACTTTGGAAATATGCGATTTCTTTGTTCTTCTACTCGAAGGGTCTAACCAATTGCCCTGAAATTTTCACCGAAATTACTTCGAGGTGGCCCTAAGAAGTGGTCAAAATTTCAGCCTCCCGTTTTTCTTCTTTTTTTTTCCAAAAATCGGCGAAGTATGTAAAATTTGGGAAAAATATGTTTCCATTTTTTTTCTACTTAAAGGGTCTAATGGATTGCCTTGAAATTTTCAACGAAATTACTTCGAAGTGCCACGAAGAAGTGATAAAATTTCCAGCCTCCTGTTTTTTCCTTTTTTTTCTTTTTT
Organism: Tenthredo livida; assembly: GCA_963992785.1. Classification (NCBI taxonomy): domain Eukaryota; kingdom Metazoa; phylum Arthropoda; class Insecta; order Hymenoptera; family Tenthredinidae; genus Tenthredo; species Tenthredo livida. The sequence goes on along the minus strand of OZ023071.1, from coordinate 1,296,356 downwards.
GCCAAAAACCGATCCGGTTCACGTGGAATACCCCATATGCATAAAATATAAATAAATAAAAAGGCGTCGTATGTAATAAATGATCGCACGTACTACCCTTATACATGCTTATACGTAAAATCTCAAAGTCGATGATTCGATCGACATTCTTAAGCCGCTTATCGTTACATTGTCGTCACCGTTCGGAAACCCGTTGTGTCTAATCCTCTTTCTGGCACACAGAGAGTAACGTGGATGTTATATATATGTGTGTGCAGCCGAGTGACTTCTTTTCGTTGAAAGAGAGAAAAATCCGCTAGTAGGGGTTTGGGCGATTGGAAAAGGATTTTCGAGATGAAGAAAGATCTTCGAATCGCTTTAGTACCTAGTATACCTATATACATGGTATCCCTATGTACCTATACCTATACCTGGCGAAATTTAAAAAACCATTTTTACCCGTATATTTCCTGCTGAGAATAAAACGAGGGTAAAAATCTGGGACTGGTAGGGTTTTTTATTTCGTCGATGTTTCAAATCCGTTTAGTATAAATCTATACGAACACACATATTCCATACTTATATACGAAAATCGTATTTTTATTTCCTGTTTTTTTTTTCTCCTCTTTTTTTGCTCGCTAAAAAATTCGTGATAAAGATTTAGAATCGCTCAAGCTTGTCACTTGTTCAAATATTCATTCAAAATATTGAGTATATATTTTTTTTTCCTCACGATTTTGTTTTCTAAACTTAAAATTTCGCGAAATTCAATTTTTCTTACTTTTTTCTTCGTTTTCTTAATTTTTTTAATCAAATTTCGATGAAAATATCACTTTTTTTCTTTTGTTTTCTCTATAACACGACAAATGAATAGAGTGACGAAAACAAAGAGATCAAAAAAACAAAAAAAATTAATAAAAATTTGCTGTTGGGTCCTGTGTGTGCAAACGACGAGAAACCACTCACTTACGCTCGTTTACCTACGTATTACCAATTTAGTTACGTCATACTGCTCGCTGCACATTTCAGCCGAACATATATACGTATACATACATATTACATAGGTATACTATATACCTTCACCTATATTATGTCTAATTAAACGTGTCTGCAGTAATTAGTGAGTTAGAGCATATAGCTCCCATACTATTAATTAGGTAAAAGAAATCATTGCAGTATAACTAGGAAATTATTTCACATACTCTTAATACCATTCATTCATTCATTCATTCATTTCTTTTCATTGATATATATAATAAAAATTGTGTTTCGATCGTGAACCTGGAGAATTTACACCGATTTTACAGCCGTGGGATACATATTTATAAAATCTACCTATTTATACCTATATATATGTAATATATATGTATAGGTATATTTTTCTCACTCCATTTACATAATTATACTGCTAGGTTTTTTTTTATATTTTTTTATATTTTCGTTTCTTTCATTCTTTTACATTATTTTCGTTTGTTTGTACATCTCGTTTTTTTTTTTTATTTTTTTTATTTCTTCTTTTTTTATTTGCTCACAGTAGTTGAGCCGTGAACTTCCGTCGACCGCTCGTGTTTCAGGGTGGTTGGGTCGTGCGGTGTAACCTACTGGGGGTTTAACGGCGACAAGGGTCTGTTCGTACGTGTACATATAGTATATACTATACATATGTGTATATGTATTAAATATGCATATAGTAGGTATATATGTATGTATAACGCCGATGTTATTCAATGTTTTTGTCTTTAATTCAATTTTTCATTCTCTCTCTTCTTTTAACATTATTATGTCGTAATATCATCATTTTATTTGTTTCTCGCCTGAATTTTTGTCTGTCGATAACAAAAAATCGAAATTCACACGATTTTACATCCAAATTATAATATGGGGATTAAAAAAAAATTGCCACATATGTATATCCGTCAATTTTTGAACTAGTTGAAAAAAATGGACTTTCAATTTGTTGCTATTTTGCTGAAAAACCTAAATTCTTTACACACCTAACTTGTTACTATTTTCGGTAATTAAGGGGACCAGTACAGCGACTTTTCGAGAAACTATCATAGTCCGAAATCAATTTATTTCATCACCAAAGTTCATTTCACATCAAAATGTTTTATTTTTTCCAAATCATGTGTCGTAAGGATTTTAGAGCACCGTTGGACCGATTCAGGTCATCTTGGATTCATTTTCTTCAGAAAACGAATCCTCATCATTCGAATGTAGGAATTTTGTAAACTTTTCGTTTTGGCCAAGTCATTGAGGAAATGAGTGATAATAATTTTTGCAAATTTGGTAAATTGATCATAACTTATGACATAATTTTTTATTTTAAAATCCCTACATTCACAAGATGAGGAATGGTTCACCGGAGAAAATGAGACGTCAAGAGATTGAATTGGACCAACGGTGTGCCAAAATCCTTACGACACATGATTTGGAAAAAAGAACAAATATTTTGATGTGAAATGAAGTTTGGGTATGAAATAAATTGATTTCGGACTATGACAATTTTTCGGAAAGTCGCTGTATACTGGTCCCCTTAAATAGAATCTCTATTGGTGTAGATTGACGTGATAATTAAAAAAAAAATTATTGATTATTAATAACAATAATAATAAAGTAATAATAATAATATTAATAATAATAATACTACTATATACTTGGATATAGAAATTGATGAAATTTTCTATCGAGAATCTCGTATAGTATATCGTACAATATTATATATAAGACAGACGCTTTATTTTCCGTAGGTCTTGGACTGACCTGTAATTTATCTATCGTTATAACAATTATATTTTCTCGATATTATCAAGAGCGAAGGGAGAAATAGGGAGGAAGATGAAAATGAAGAAAGATAAAAAGGAAAAGAACGAAAAAACAAATAAAAAAAAAACAAAAAAAAACTAGAAAGAAAGGAAGGAAGAAGAAAAAGAGAAGCGCGCGCGTCTTGTCTGCGATCGTAATTAACGGGCGATCGTTTTTAATTAAAGAGAAAGAGAGAGAAAGAGAAAGAGAACGAGAACAAGAACGAGAACGAGTCGGGGCAACGAGAAACTAGACGGAGTACAATATAGAGATACAAATGAAAGAAACAAAAAAAATAGAAAAAAGTTTGCGAAAAATTGTACAGATCGAGGAGATATCTGATCGCGTATATATTGGGATAAGAAAACAGTATTGTAGTTCATATATCAACGATATATTGATACGATGTAATATACCTATATATAGGGGGCCAGGTCAAAGTTCCGGATCCGTTTATGAGACCGTTCGGAATTTTGAGAAATGTTGAAATTTTGGAATGTTCAAAATCTGAAAGTTCACATCCCGGAAGCCTGAAGATTTGAAAATTTCGATCTATTCATCGGGATGTGAAGACATAAAATAGTTCATTCTAATCGATATATGCCCTCTTTACGAAAACCCATTTTATCTACTTTAATCTACAACTTCATATTATGATGTCATAAATAATTGATACGATTATGGAACTTATTTTTTTCGAAAAAGTGTAATTAAACTCTGAACGAATACAAGCGTGAATTTCAAGTTTCGGAATTTTGCGAACGTTGAAAACTTCGTTTCAAAGTTTTTGAAATCGGCTGTGAAGACTTCCGGTGAAATACACTTTCTAAAAACTGTAAGTCGGTAATATTGAAATTCGAAATTCAAAATTCAAAATTCGAAATTCTGAACTTCGACCCGGCCCCATAAGACATAATATACTAACAATAATAATCATATATGATTGAAATAAACGATAAAAATTCCGCGAAACTAAAACCAAAAACTAAATAAATGTAGCACAACTAATTCGAAAATTAATTTCTTCTCTTTTTTTTCTTTTCAACTCTTGGCCCAGAATTTTTATTTTTTATTTTTCAAATTATAATAACATTTAAAAAAAAAAAAAATTATTTTCTTTTTTTCCGAAAAGCGACGCAAGGAGCGCGGCCGGATCGCGGTCGAGAGCGTCCACGTGGTCGAAACGGCTCAACTCGGAGTCGGTGGTGTGGCCGACGCGGCCGCTGGCGAAGCGGGTAGCGCGGGTGGTGGGGGTGGCGTACCCCCGGGACTACCTTTCCAAGTTGGCTATAGGGAAGCTGGCCAGGAATATACCTTATATCTCCTCGCTGCTCGAGATCAGGATCGGGCCGATTGGATCCAAACCATCCGAGCCGGTGAGTTTCACCTCTTATAATAAAATAATAATATATTTATAAATATATAATATTATATATCTACATATGTATTTTTTTTTTCATTTATTCTTTTAGCAGAATTTTTCGTAGTACTATAATATATAGAAGAGTCTGTCTGCTCGATCCTCCGTTCTTTTTTTTCCTTCTCTTTATTTTCTCAAAGCACCCACTACTTCGCATATACATACATATATATACAAATTTCGAATCAATCTGAATAACAGATAGCATCTTTTTTTTTGCACAAGGGTAGGAAAAGAATAAGAAGAAGAAAAAGACTTTATACTCGTAGAATTACATTTTGTTACGTTTGTGCCCCCCCCCCCTCCGAGCCCCCCCAGCACCCTTTACGAACTCGACTCTCTAAAGCAATATAAATATACGATAAGCCCTTATCTCGGAATAATATTTTTCTACGAACTTTGCCTATATATAGATAGTAAAAGAAAAAGATTATATACCTATATATATGTATATGTAATATCGCGTCTCCAATGCCAAAAAGGCATACATACCTACGTGTTATATACGCTTTTCTGGCAATACTACAACCGCAAAAAGGCATAATACAGTTTTTTTCAAAGTTTTCCTATATCGCATTGAAAACATGAAAATAGCATAAAAAGTGAGGAGAAAAAAAAAAACAAAAATGAAAAGAAAAAAAAAATGTACGATCATAGACTGTTTAGCACACCTCAACCTACTTACTATATCTCGCGTTGAATTTTGCGCGTGCGGGTATAGGTAAGAAAGGAAAATGTGCGAAGTAGGTAGTTATAGTTTTTACGTAGGTATATAGAGAGGGTAGAGGTGCACCTGACTACTACCCTAGTCGGTAATTGGATAGCTTGACCCGATTTTATTTTACTTTTACTTACTTGAGGTATATTTGGTTCTTAATTCTTTACATACCTTATTTATTATTATTTTTTATTACTTTTTTATTTTACACTATATGTTTATAAACCTACTTAGTTACGCGGTAAATTTTCAGAAATCTTATTACAGAACCTAATTTTTTGTTAATCTATAAAATATAATTCTCCTCCACATAGAGGTACATACCTACCAATTTCATTTTTCATTTTTTCTTACATTCAATAGAAATTCGCACGAATGTTTCGCTAATACGACAAAAAACCATAAGTAGGTACCTCCATATGTATGTACGAATTTTATTCGCAAAAGGTATAGAGAAAGTTATAGACGAGAAACGAAACCGTCGAAATCCTCTTTCTACTCGAAAAATCTCCGAGGTAATCCGCGCTTAAGGTTTCGACCTGGACGACGAGGGTCTCCTCTTCGACTTCGCGCTTAGTCATATTAGTACGTATGGTAGGGTAGACCCACGTAGGTATGGGAGGCAAGACTTTTTCACGTTCGCAAATTTCGGGAAAAAAAAGAGAATTAAGAGAAAAAAAAAATACGAAAAGATGGAATATAAAATTTGTAAATTTGAAACAGAAAAAACCTTACTGCAAGTTTTTCTCTGTTTTGTTTTTATCACGATATATGAATAGAGCGTAGATATACGTTATCTACCGAGAGTCTTCCGTGAAACTGGCGACCCCCTCCCTGCGGCGAAACCAACACAGCCACGTAGCGCGTGCGTACACGCACGCGCTACGTGGCTGTGTTGGTTTCGCCGCAGGGAGGGGGTCGCCAGTTTCAGTGAAAACTCTCGGTATATGCAGTCTAATGTCTACAGCTATAGCTACCCTCGAACAATCTGAAAAAGTTATGGCCTAGTATAATAGTCAGACGATATTTACGATTTCTATTAGTAGTAGTAGAGAAAGAGAAAGAGAAAGAGAAGGAAAAAGAGAGAAAGAGAGAGAGAGAGAAAGAAAGAAAGAAAGAGAGTAAGGGATAAACTGAATAGAAAATTTTCTAACTGAATTGAGTTGAATTGAATTATAAAAATTAATTACGAACAAGAGAAGTAAGCGAAGCGAAGTAAAATGAAGTGAAGCCTTTCTAGTTGATAATAATAATTGCAGAAGTTGAATTTTAACCCCCTCCTCCCCCTCCGTCCCTTGCCCCTCGCTTTAGTCAACTTACCCAAAGTTTAATTCTCTCTCTCGATGAAAATGCATGAAAACTTGATAGAAAAAATTTGGGGAATGGGAAAGTGTTATAAGGAAGAGAGGGGTGGGTATATAGTAGGGGTGGCACCAAGCGCGGGTGAATATTTTAAAACTATAAAACGACAGTTTAATGGGAGTTTGTAATAGTTCGTTATACACACACACACACATATTATACAGACACAGATATAGACATGTGGATATGTAGTTTAATTTTCCGTCATTTTATCGCATATCGTTAAATATATAGAGTCGTTCATTCATTCGTTTAAACTTTTGGATAAATGTAGGTACATAAGTATATTAGAAAAATTATATACCTATATCTTTCCTTGCTTATACCTAACTTTCCCTGAATTTGCATAGCAAAACTCAAAGAATAAGGTATAAAGTTTATGTACCTACCTATTATAAAAAAATTTACGAAATCTGAACGAAACGAGACGAACTTTTTTTTTTCTTCTTTTTTTTTTTTTTTCTTTCATTACGTTACGTTATGTTATAGTACGATGTTAAATAAACTGGACAAGATTCGCTTTATATTATACCCCATTCCAAAAAAAAAAAAAGAAGAGGATATAAAAATGATATAAAAAAGCAAAAGAAAAACCCGTAAAAATAATATGAAAAAAATGAAAAAAAAAAGAGGAACCTTTCACAAAGCTTCTTCTTTCACCAATTAGCGGCTAATGGTCATGCAAAAATTCTCGAATAAACGTCAGCTTTGTTCATGTAACCGTTTTATCCCTATATATACACCGATTAACATTTTCATACTTTAGTCTCGCGTTATTTTATGAATATAGGTACCTATATTGTATGTTATACGTATGTAGGTACTTGCGCGGATCTGTATAAAGATATTACAGAAATAACAAAAAAAAAAGTGATGTTAAAATTTGGAATTCTCTGAAGCATATATGTATTATGTTATAGCAAAAGAACAAAGAAAAAAAAAATTGACCTAATGATAATTTTTCTTCGTTTCATATAGGTAGTATAATATGTTATATGATACTATATGTGTATTTCTTTTCTTCTTTTTTTATCGTCGTTTACATAGCGAGCGATCTTATGTTTATGGAAAGTGAGGAAAATTCTTTTTTTACCCGTCCTTTAAAAAAAAAAAAATGGGGAAGAAAAAAAAAAAAAAACGTGAAATACAAATTTGTACGCATAAATATTTATTACTTATCAGACTTTAAGAAATTGGTATATAGAGGTGTATGTAAATATATATATTGTACGTATATAAAGGTATAATATATGTAGGTATATACGACGCGACGATGCAGGCACGAGGGTTGGAAAAAATATTCAAAAATTATTTTTGCACGTTTATCTTGTCGAATAAAAAAAAAAAAACGAAATTTATTATTATTATTTTATTTTTTTCACAAAGCTTTTTCACCCTTAAACGGAAATTCACTTTTGCTTAGGTACTCACATACGTTTACAATCAAGTTTATTCTTGTATGTAAGTAACTAAAAAAAACGAAAATAAAATCCAAAAATATATATAATATAATAAATAAGAAAAAAATGATATTTTATCTAAAAATTCTTATCCTTCTTATAACCAACTCTATTATACCTACTATTCTTCGATCTTTTCCTATTTTCTTTCAAATCATCGTAGTCAGGATATCCAGTTACTTTTCCAACGTTACAATCAACCCTTCGCTCGCCTTTGTCGTATCGCTACATACACATATACGTATTTCTCTGAGACGTTGCTTTTCCATCTACACCATCTACACTATCAACCCCTATCTCTCCTCTCTCCTTTCTCTTCTCTTTCTCTTTTCTCTTTTCTCTTTCCTCTTATTTTCGCTTATTTTCTCTTATTTTCTCTCTAAGAGATGGTACGTAGGCGCCCGGCAAAGTGCAGCCCCATTATACCCACGAGATGGACGACATAGGTATAGTTTTATTTTATTTTTTATTTTTTCCCTTCCCGTTTTCGCCTCAAGCGAAACGCTTCTTCATCCCATTTTCCTCATTCTTCATCACTTCCTTATTTTCGTACTACTACTTAAAATACCTATAGTCTTACAAGCACATATGTCTAGCCTTATTCAGCGCAATAAAAAAAAATCTATAGGAATTGTGTATGAAGTTACAAATTTTCATTATCATTATTTTTCACATTTATTTATTGAACACTCTGTAATTAAAGGGATGATCAATTGATTACGTGAACATATGACTTCTCACCGCACCTTTAATCGAGCCTCTTATCTATAATATCGTCATACAAATGAACAATCTTCTTTCTCCTCATTTTCGTTCCTTTTTCTTTTTCATTTACTTTTCTTTTTTCGTTTTCTTTTTTCTTTTTCTTTTCTTCGGGCTCTCGAAAAATCCTTTGTCCCGATCCTTGAGAACGCGGAAACTTAACTGCAGGGTCGAAAAAGTGGGAAATGGAAAAGGTGAAAAAAAAAAAGGTAGAAAAAAAAAGGGAAAAGATGACACTTTACATCGCATGCTTATGTTATACTCAAAGAAGAATCAGAGGGGTAGGTTCTAGGGGCGAGATCCAGCGCATCGAGTCCTTGCCAAATAAAAAGTTGAAAATCTTTCTTTTTTTTTTTTTCTTCATTTCTTACGAATTCTTTTTTTTTTTTTCACACTTTTTACTTTTTCAACGTTATACTTAGGTGCTCAAAAGTATAGATACAAGCTTCAACCCTCAACGAACTTCCTGACGTGAAGTACATATATATATATATTATGTATATACCTATATACCTATATACCTATACTAACATATAAGATTCGGAACTTTTTCTTTACTTTCCAACTGACACTTCCCTCGTTCTGTATTTTTTTTTTTTTTTTATTTTATTTTACTTTCCTTTTTTCGTCCTTTCACAACTTTTTTCTTTTTCTTTTCGTTTTTTCTCTTCAGTTTTCTTCTTCTTCTTCTTCTTCTTCTTCTTCGGTCTTTTCTCTATCCCCTAATAATAATAATAATAAAGAAAAAAAAAAGAAAAAAGAGTTGGTTAAATTTTATTTTCACGTTTAACTTCAACCACGCCTACATTTTTATATAGTATCAAATAAATATATGATAAAGTAATATAGGTAGAAATATGGGAACGCGATGATTAATGCGGAATATCGAGAATATCCCCTCGAGTACCTATAACTAACTTTGTAACTAATGGCAGGTATATATACCTATATATACCTATATATTATATACTACAGATAGATCTCCGTATCTATACCTTCATAAAATTTTCTATCTTCTCCCTACTACTCTCGCGTTGTTCGGGATTTGCTAACGAGCAATTAGCGTTTCCACGAACTCGTATAAATCAACTCATACACAGTTTTTACTACCGTGATAAACGTGCAAATATGATAATAATAATAATAATGATAATAATAATGATAATTGAAAAAGTGCTATCACGCATTAGCACCTATAAAATAAACTATACATTTTTTTTTCTTCCTTTTTTTGGATTCTCGGAGTCCAAGTATTCCCTGAATCCCGGAGTAAAACATAGTCTTTCGATCAATAATAATATCCCTAAATTGAACCAAATTTTTTATAATAATATGGGCAGGTCCACCAATCATCTGTAAACGATCCGGGGTCAAAATTTCGATTTGTCTGCAATTTTGATATCTCATAGTGTGTATTGAGATATAAAAATCCACCAAGTGTCAGACCTCTAAGCCTTACCGTTCAGGAGATACGCGTTGATTAGTCTTTCAACTTTGAGCACATTGACTTTTACGTTAGAATTTTTATCCTATCTCTATCGCAAAAAAGCGAATTCGATGATACATGTTTTTTTATGTAAAAATGTATTTTTTTTACGCCTTTTGAAAATCTACCTTGAAACGAATTTCATATTCGGAAAGATCAGACATTTTTACATGAAAAACATGTATCATCGAATTCGCTTTTTTGCGATAGAGATAGGATAAAAATTCTAACGTAAAAGTCAATGTGCTCAAAGTTGAAAGACTAATCAACGCGTATCTCCTGAACCGTAAGGCTTATAGGTCTGATGCTCGGTGGATTATTACATCTCGATAAACGCTATGAGATATCAAAATTGCAGACAATTTGAAATTTCGACCCCGGATCGTTTACAGATAATTGGTGGACCTCCCCATATATACACATATATTTTTTTTTTCATTATTTTCTTTGACTCGTTACAGTCTGTAGTGAAAATCCTGGTCTGAGTGGGCGCTACCACTCGGGACTTTGGAGTGGAAAACGTTGGTCCTGTTGTCGTCTTCCAACCCGTTCAGCCGAAGGTTGTGATTCTTGTAGTTTGTGGGCATCTAGACCATCAGCTGCAGTCGTGAGTGCAGCATCTGCTGGAGTTGGTCCAGCGTCTGAAAGACAGACTCCGAATCCAGCAGCTCCCGCTACAACTGAGGCTAACAACAACCCAGTCGCAGTTAGCCAGAACCGCTACAGCTCCGGTAAGTTTTTTCCTTTTTTTCTTTCTTTTTTTTCAAATCTTTCGTTGAAGCCGCGTTTCGTGTATTTTATCTCAATTTCAGAGATTTCAGGTTGCGATGATTCGGCGATTAAATTTTTTATCTCACTCTTTTTCCTCGTATCTTTTTTATTTTCAGCATTTTTTTCTTCTTTTTTACGCTGAAAGGGTGAAATCCCTTTCTTTCTTTCTTTCTTTCTTTTTCATATATACCTACCTACTATACAACATTATACTAAATGCGAAAAGTATACGTAGAAGGGGCTGTGAATCAGCCATAGGGTAGTTGAAACTAATTGCGAATTACATTTATGTTGATTTTAATTTGAATTTAACCGTTTCATTTAAATTCAGAGTAACATCCCCCTTCTCGTGCCCCCAGCCCCCCCTTCACTACCCACGGATGTTACAGAATGAGGTACAGGTAATTGGGTAATACCTACCAATAAACGAACAACGAAACTGGTCCCGTTAATTAATCGATCGATCCCTCGCATTCTCTTCACAAATATTTAAACACGATTCACGACCGCTTTATACTCGTGTAGGCATGTGTGTGTATAGATGTATGTACATACCTACAGTATATATTTGACCAATTTAATTGCTTTTATTAGTCATCGATGAAATGAAAAAAGGAGAAAAAAAACAAGAAAATAATTCATCAAATTCTACTTCTAATTGATGAAATAATTATACGGTTTTAGTCAATGCGAGATACGATTAACTCGCTCTCTGTTTAAACTAATTACCGAAATATTAACGCGTTCATCGTTAGATTATAGTTTTTCGAAAGACTGCTGCTGTGTGCGTATAATGCATATGCATATGCATATGCACATGTATGCACCTATATCGCGTAAACCCGTCGTTTCTGTATTTAATCCAGAAAGTAAATATGCTATTTAGTTTGCAAACTAACGCTGCAATGCATCCCAGGACACTAACGCTTTACGGTTTACACCCTATATATAAATACATGTGCTATGTACATATCATAAACGACTAATTTCTGCGTGCAGGAATTAACTAATATATGCACCGACAACATAATGCGACGCATACATATATGTACGATCTATAATATATTTATAATAACATGATTTATTATTTCTGTTCACCGTTTCACGTTATCGTACAATTTTCTTTTCTTTTTTTTTTTCGATCATCTAATAATGAAATTCATCGAACATCATCTGTTTGCTCCGAAATGATAATATGTCGATGTGGAATATGTATTTTCTCAAAACTTGGTGAAGTTTCGACGAACTTATAGCCGCGTATAATGAAGTTCCATAAAATCTGTGAAATAAATTTGAATTTAGTGTATGAAAAAAGTGGAAAAAAATTTAGCCAATAGAAATATACTGTATTTATAGATATTTTTACAGCGCGGTATTCCGGTGAAGTTAAAAGAAAAGAGAAAATCTCTTTCCGAGGTATAATACCACGATCTTAAATTCTGGTAAGTTTTTTCTTTCTTTTTTTGTAACTCCAGAGTGTTTTAAGTATTGCATTCCCTTTGGGCAATTTTTTACTTCATTTAAGAGTCAGAGTACTTCGAATCTCAAAGGAATTATTAGTACACTTGGGAGGGTGTTAGTTTATAGCGTAACAACAACAACAGCAATAACGACGACGACGACGACGACGACGACGACGACGACGACTTAGATGACGGAAGTCAAAACAAAAACTCGTTTAGGTAAGTGCGGATTTACTTCAAGTTTGTTTGTCGCATCAGGACTAGGTATATCGTCAAAATAACTTAACACTACTACCCCTCTCTGTATATACATACCCCGAATATACCCTTCTTTGGTACATATATATTATATACATACATAAGCATATATAATACGTATCCAACACTTTGTCAAAAAAAAAAAAGAAAAAGAAAAACCGAGAAAATAAGATACAGGAATGTTTCGTATATGTAACCCTATACGAAATATTACTATCATTCATTGCCCGCCCTTCATCCCACATCTTATTTTTTATATTTCCCTATTCTGAGGCCACGAATAGTTCCGTTCTGTGGTTTTTTCATTACTGCATCAAAAAAAGAAGAAAAAAAAAGAAATCATCACTCACAATTCTTCCCAATTTGCGATTCATGCAATATGACAAAATTTTTAGATTTTGAACGATTTCACTGCAATTTCTTTGCACTTTTCCTGTATTTTTTTTTCGCGAAGTCTGATATAGAATGATCTGTGAAGGCAAAAAAAAAAATTGTAGAAAAACATAGCATCGACGTACATATATATATCCTAATACCTGTATAAGTATATATGAGTACGTGTCAGTGGGAATCAAGAGTTGTGCATTTGTGTTTACGCGAAGAAAACTTTTCCAAAAGCTCAGGGTCTCTTGTTTCTTGACTTTCTTCGCCCTTCTGCAGGGTATAGTCATTTTAGAGTTTCGAGATGAAAACCTTGAAGAGCAATACCAAAATGAAACTTGTTCAACGCTGGCTTCCCTGCACACAATCACATTCACATATACCTACATATGTATGTACATATATAGGTATATACAAAAACCATCAAATTTGTCCCACGCGACGTCTACAAGCTTTCGTTCTTTCCTTTCCTTTCCTTTCCTTTCCTGTCTTCCTTTTACTCTTATGTTAGCACACTAGATTCCTTTGAGTTCAATCAAACTCGGGGATTCTCTCTGTTTGTTCTTTGAAACCAAAGGACTGGAGGTTCTCTGTCTGCAGCCCGGGAGGATTACCAGTCCGACTGGTCGTGTGTACTCAGAGTTAAACTCTTATTGTTTAATGAATTTCGACAGCTACCAGTAGTCAAAGTTCACAACTCACTATGTTGGTTCTTACTTTTCAAGTTTTCACCAACATAGCGATAAGGAATACCATATTGGTTCTTTTTTTTTTTCTTTCTTTCTTTCTTTCTTTCATCGAAAAATGAATCTTCACATCGATGCCATGAACATTTCTCACCATTTTTCATCCCGCAATTTATTTATACATCGTAGCGATATGAAATATTTAGCAATATATTTTCCCCGATTTCATGACCATCGACATATATGTATATCGCATATATGTATATATGTATGTAGGTACAGCTAGTTCCTCGTCGTGTCCAATTACACAAATTCTTTTTTTTCATCTCTCTCTTTCTCTTTCTCTCTCTCTCTCTCTCTGTCAATCGCGGAGTTCATTTTTTCGACTACCTCGACAAATTTATGCGACGTTTATACAGTCAGTCCATATACCTCATGGAAATTTTTCACATTTTTATACAAGTCGATCTTTTTTTTTCTTTTCGGACTGTATAGACACAAACGAAATCCGTGGTCCGATGGTCCTGCTCTGTGGTCACGAGAGAAGTTTGACCACCCCTTAACGAGCGGAACTCTAATCTCACCGTACGAATCCCTCTGACAGTTGCAGAGTCACGCTCACGCGATAGTGTCTCCCTTTTGAAACTCGATTTTGAGGTCAGCCTTTACCGAAAATTGTATCTTTTTGCTTTTCGTATCTAAATCGCAAAGCTTACCTATAACCGCTTACTCTTGTCACTTTTTGCACACATTTTCTATTTATGATACGATTTGAGATTTTCTTGAGGGAGAAGCCCTTCTTCCGTTTTTTTTTTCCCAAATACTGAACAGCCTCGTTTCTCACGGTACATTTGAGAAGAAACACGTATACATCCCCTGACATTTCTGGCGAATAAATTCTGCAGTCAGTCAGTCAGTCAGTCAGTCAGTCAGTCAGTCGTTCAGTCAGGCAGCCTGTCTGCCAAGGCAATCTTAGGTTTTCAATTTACCCCGGATTTGTGGGTTTAGCGAACCTTTCAGATCGACTGACCCCTCGTCATACCCTAAACTGAAAAATAGATGTAATTGAACGACTAAACACCGCGGGGAAATAAGTGCTGAACATTTTTTTATCCCAGCTCGTAACCAAATTGCGTTTTTCTTTTTCTCTCTTTTTTTGGAACTAGTGATTTTGACAGTAACACACTTGTTCGAAAAATTTGACGACATGTCAATCGTGAGGGAGAAAACTATACGGTGTACGTATGGAGTACGTGTGTAATTTTGGTACAAAGTGGCAACAAGTATCCTATATACTTACCCTGGTTTCGATTATCTGGCCATGTCAGCCATATATATATATATATATATGTACATACCTATATGCCATCTAATCCTACTCGAATAAATAGATTTCAAATACCGCGAGGGCGAGAAGTGGATTCCGTATTGAGGGAAATACGAACCCGTCGAAATCCGTTGCTGAATAGTTTAGAATCAATTCCAGAGATTGACCAGGCGAGGTATTGCCGATTGAAAGCCATCGCGATATTGTCTATGTACACTTTTGCTCTCGTTTTACTTTTATTTCGTTATCAAACATTCCTTCTTTTGAGTTAGGTACTTTTCGAACGCGGCCGTGTTGAACTTTCCCGAAAGTCTACATAGCTGATTTGAAAAACCTTATTGAAACTGAGAACGACGGAGTTTCGAAATTTCGAAAGCCAAACTTACGAAACTTGAAATTCAACGTGGATTCGTTCAGTCTTCAATAACTTTGGCTTCATTGATCGTATCGAACGATTATTTTAAAATGAATTATTCTTTTATCTTCCACACCTGAGAAATAGACCAAAATTTCCAGATTTCTGAAATTTCGGAGTTTAAATATATTCTAAACTCAAAAGTTTCCGAAAAATTCTGTGATCGTCTCAAAACGAATTCGGAACTTCAACCCGGCCCCGCGATATTATGATGCCTGATATGAAATGTGCCAGCAGAAAATTGCATTCGCATCAAATTTCTTTATACATCATTTCCCCGGACCGTTTCCGCACGATATTCGCATACACCTGTGGAAATATCACCCTCAGGCAATGATCTACCATATATCAATGTCCGTCGTCCTAATACATTTAGGATTCTTTACTGCATGACATGTGTGGTGCTAAGTGCTAACACGGTGATCATTCATCGGAATGTTAATTTCCCATTACCTTTACTCTAACTACCGCATGGTATTGGTATAGCTTTAAACTAAGTCATGTGAATAAATATCATGACGATGTGTTGAACGGTGCAAAAAAAAAGTTCGTGGTTCGTAAAAACGTCGAGTTGTTTTCTGAACTGGGTACTATATATGGCAGTAAACTTTTGGAGTTATTAATTTTTCTATTCCCTCGTCGTGGTGAAAAAGAAAAAAGAAAAAGGAAAAAAAAAAGAAAAAAGACAAAAAAACAGAAGTTTGCTGTACCTAGACCGTACTATGTAGGTTGAACTGAAGCGATTCAACATCTGCAGGCTTGCGCTTTTTCTCTGATGAATAATTGCCGCAATAAAATACTGTCACTTGCATCAGCTCGTAGCTAAAGCTAGCGTACTACAGATGCAACTGTTGATATCCCCGCATCGGCTCCATCTCTCGTTTTGACATTTTCGAACGGTTTTTAGTCAGACTATTTTGTCAGAACGATGAGACACTACTTCACAGATCTATATTTATTGATATATAGTATATATACCCAGCGATATAGTGACAAAACACGATGCAGAGACCCATATATACATATGGGGTATTCCACGTGAACCGGATCGGTTTTTGGCAAAAAAAAAAAAGGGAAAAACGGGAGACTGGAAATTTTATCACTTCTTCGGGGCACTTCGAAGTAATTCTGTTGAAAATTTCAAGGCAATCCATTAGACCCTTCAAGTAGAAAAAAAATGGAAACACATTTTTCCCAAGTTTTACATGCTTCGCCGATTTTCGGAAAAAAAAGAAGAAAAATGGGAGGCTGAAATTTTGATCACTTCTTAGTGCCACCTCGAAGTAATTTCGGTGAAAATTTCAGGGCAATTGGTTAGACCCTTCGAGTAGAAGAACAAAGAAATCGCATATTTCCAAAGTTTGACATGTTTAAGAATTTCGAAAATAATTGAAGTGCTACATATTTCGAAAGAGCTCATTTATGCGCGTAGAAAGCACTATGGGAAGTTACGATTTTGCCCATGCATGGCTGAGATAAGTGGAGTTGGAAATGTAGTAATTAAATTTTTGGTATAATTATGAGAGCGATATAAATTGAACCAGTTGGTTTCATGCTCTGTAACTGTTGGGGACATCTCATGTAGTAACAAGGAATCTGAATCTGCATTGGCGTCAAATTCGATGACCTCCGGCCAAAAACCGATCCGGTTCACGTGGAATACCCCATATATATATATATCTCATTATGATTGTGAAGAATGGAGAAGAGGCTTCTGCGGATCTGAAGAATAACTTTTATCGTAAGAACGATGCGTGTAATCGCAAGATTTAGATAAGAATTAAAGTGGAGGGTGGATGCTGCATGATGATTTTTCTTTATTATGAAGTATATGAGGAGAAATTTTTTACTCCGCAAAACGACGTGCAAAACGATGTGCTCTGTAACTGTTGGGGACATCTCATGTAGTAACAAGGAATCTGAATCTGCATTGGCGTCAAATTCGATGACCTCCGGCCAAAAACCGATCCGGTTCACGTGGAATACCCCATATATATATATATCTCATTATGATTGTGAAGAATGGAGAAGAGGCTTCTGCGGATCTGAAGAATAACTTTTATCGTAAGAACGATGCGTGTAATCGCAAGATTTAGATAAGAATTAAAGTGGAGGGTGGATGCTGCATGATGATTTTTCTTTATTATGAAGTATATGAGGAGAAATTTTTTACTCCGCAAAACGACGTGCAATGTGAAAAAAAAAAATTTCCCTCAGTAAAAGCACCCGTAACATCTTACGGCTTGAGGAGGATAACGCGTGACGTTTAAGTTCAAGATAAACGTTGACACTTTCAGAAACGATTTCCATCAACTTTCATAACGCCACTGTGCTTTTACACCAAAGTGTAGTAACACTGTCACTGTTTTATTGTTGGTAGTCGTAAGCTGGCGTGAAGAAATTTGACGTTAAAAAACAAAAAAAAAGACAAGAAATAAATTCTATTGTATCACAAAACCGGGAGTCATTTTTTTTTTGTTGCAAGATTTCTAAAATTTCTCTTCGTTATTTTGTTATCTTATCCCGGCGTTGATAATAATCAACGACAGAAATCTTTCAATCGCGCATCCTCGTCCTCCACCCTTAAGAATTTTCGAGGAATCGAAGACGAAGAAGAAGAGGAAGAAAAATTGATAATAAGATGAAAGGTACATCGAGTGTTCTACTTTGTGAAAATTTTAAGTAACTTTCTTATAAACCCTGAGGGTTTCCCAGATTTGGTGTTCGGGGATTTATCTCACGCCATCTTGGTGCTCGCCTCTCGTTTCTCCGCATCCCCTTTAGGCTCTCATCGAGTTCGTATCGTTTCTTGACTCAGCAGTATAGCAGCTCCCGGTTTTGGTCCTCGCGTATAACGACTATGGCATGCCGAATTTCTTCTAGGACCACTCCGGATTCGATTTTCGGTACTTCCGCTGCTCAAATGGGTCCAGAAATTAAGGAAATTAAGGATATACCAGCCTCCATCCCTCTGGCTTATTCCGCATCACTTTGGCGCACACATAAGCGCATAATACTCACACACATACCCTCTTAGACCGAAAGGGTTCTTCAACAGACACCAGGGAACGGTAGTAGGTACGGATGAAACTGCGGACCACCGATAGATGGATTATGCTAATGAGTTTCGCCGAGACTTTGAGAGGGTTGATAGAGAGAAATAGAATGGAGAAGAGGAAGACGAGGGAGTGAGTGGTTTGTTATAAAATGTTATAATGTATTCCTTTCCGGTATGCCATGCTCTCTCCGGCGTTTTACATCTCGAGAAAGTATGTTCTTATATTTTATTCGAAATTTCTTCTTTTTTTTTTTTTTCGCGTTATTAACACGTTACTCATATAATCGACGCCTCTTTCTTATAACGTCGAGATGATTGCTGTAGGGGGTGATTATTATCATTCGACGCCAGTATTCCTGCCGACAAATTCATTTAGGTATAATCACACTCGTTATCTCTAATTGCACAACATTTTTGCTGTTCCACATTCACTTCACTTCTGGGTACTTAACCATATTGCGTAAAAACCAACCATACCTCGTCAGTCTTGGTTATCGTTATACCTCGGAGAAGGGTGAGGGTGCCTCTCTTTCTTTCTTTCTTTCCTTTTCTCTTCTCTTCTCTTCTCTTCTCTTCTCTTCTCTTTTCGCCTCGTCTCTCGTTCAGTCTGCAGTTTCTTTTATAACCACTTACCTCTCCGCGTCCCGGCTGTATTTTACGACCTCCTGCTGGTCGCTACCAATAACGTTCGACAACCTTTCTTCCCTTTTACTTCACCTTTTTTTCTTCTAATGTTTTCTCACCTTCTGCAGTACTTTTCCGGAAGCGGAAACGCGATTTTGAAAATTTTCTTCATTCTTAAAATTCCAACGACACTCTGAATGATCTTTGCAGACATACGTCTATCGCAAGATCAAAAATGTGGAAAATCAATTCGAACTTTCGATTTTTTATCCGCAGCTTAAACTGATTAAGTACACGGGCTGGTTTTTTCGAATGAAAAGCACACGATGATCCCTTTGAAAATATTGCTTTTTTTTCACATTATGGAAGGTAACTGCGGTCTCAGAAGCAGCGACCTCTCCTTTTTTTTCGTGCTTTAAGGATGATGGTTGTTCTTCTAGTCGTCTGACCTTTTTATCATGGATAAACTCGCCCCTTGACATTTGAGCAGGGGATGATTCTCGGCGTTAAACGAGTTGTCATATCGCTCCATCCCTCCATCCCTCCATTCCTCCAGCGTTATTTCTTTGTCGGTAAATATCTGTTACGTGTTCCGTTTCTCTAAATAGGGTTGCTGGAATTCCCCTGTGTCTCGTTACCTCTTTCTCGAGGATCGGGGATCTCCTCCCGTTCCCTTTTTTTCTTCTTTCTATTCTTTATCCCGGTTTTAGTAGTATCCACAGTATCGGTCACGTACGTATTGTGGTAACCCTTGACCAAAAAATACTCTTAATGGTTCTGTGAAAACCCTTTGCGTAAGAAGATTAACACGCACGTACAGATATCCTACCTGCCTACGTGTCTTCTTTGTCTACAATTATCTCGGAAACCATTAACTTCTCGAAGAAATGTATCGAACAAAAGTTGTTGTACTAAAAAAGACGCGTACTTTATGTTCCCAAAAATTTTCTACGCGACAAACAGTTTGCCAGAAAAATCTGCAGTTAGTGAATATTGTCTTTTTTTTGTCCTAATTTTTGATCCGCTCAATTTCTTTCACGTGAATAATTGCTTTTCAAATTATTTCGGAAACCATCAACTTCTCGAAAAAATGTCCGAATCAAAAGTTTTCGTACTAAACTAGACGCGTATTTTATGTTAACGAAATTTTCCTCTGCGACAAACGGTTTGCCAGAAAAACTTGCAGTTAGTGAATTTTGTAGTTTTTTTTTTTTCTTTTTTCGTTCGTTCGTTCGTTCGTTCTACTTTTTCTGAACAGTTTCTCTAACTTGGGAATTACGAGACACCCAGGGCAACTGATAAACCCGGTTTTTGCTCGCGAGTGTATCTCCATAGGGAACCGTTTCCGGGCTCTTGTTCGTAATTACCTTCCTACGTACATATAATCCTGGAATAATCTATACATATGTGGCCATATACAGAGCCGTATACGTCTACCCGAGATATACCCCGACCATTTCGAAGTTATGCTTTTTCATGGTTTTTTTTCTTTCTTTTTTTTTTTTTTGCCCAGACTTGAGGGCAAAAAAATTGTCTAATCACAGAGTTTGGGACTATACTGTCGCATGTTCTGGGTGGATCAGAGGTTCACTCGTTCTGCTGTTTCAGGATAATTGACTTTCAACCTACATTCCTGTTCTCTTTTTTCTGATTTTCAAACGAAAAATTAATCACAAACTCTCTAATTGTCTCGCTGGTTCGTCCGTCCCCAAATATATAAATTCATACATATATATTATATGTTTAGTACACCCTAATACATATAGTATGAAAGAAGGTAAACTTGAAAGCAACCAATCGATATATATACATAGCTGGGCGCGTATGCCTTTTCAGAGAAAACTTTCACGTCGTTATCTCATCCTAAGTAAATAAACTTTTCCGATAATTGTGACCCACTGTCATTAATTATATACCGAACGACGATAAATTCGGTCGTGAATTAGGGTTCAGGAGTGATTGAATAGCGATCGAACCCTTTTCACGAAAAATTTTGTCTCATTGTCAGTACAAGTTTCCTGAGTAGTCGAAGACTATTCACCAATAGAATTCTTACTTAAATTAAATTAAATTAAATTAAATTAAAACTAACAAATTGGTTAATTGGTTTGACATGATTTTAGGATCGATTTGATATCTTCGAGAATATTTAAATTCTGGTCATTATTTTAATGATTGAAATAATTCGTGATTATAATATTTTTTATTTTTATTTTTTGCGATTGATTATCTATATATTTGAATAATACCTACGGTAACAAATCGTAAGATAAATTAGAATATCTGCGATATAAACTTAAATTCTAATACCTTATACCTCTGCAAAAGGGGTTATTTAATTGATATTCAGAACAAGACTTGTCGTCGCCACTAATTAGGCCATTCTGAGCCAGATTTCTACCGGCTTAGTATACCCAGTCTTGATTACGCCTTCATTATTCTAACGATCTTATATACATACCTATATACCTATATATATACCTGTACCTACATACATACGCGTTTGAAGAAATTATCATTAATTGGTAATACCAAGAGGGTGGAATTGTGATTAAAAAGAAGAGCAAGAAGAAAGAGAGAGAAAGAAAGGGTAAAATTATCCAGCATTTTTTTCTCCAGAATACATCGAACGATGTACTTACACATACCGAGAGTTTTCGGTGAAACTGGAAGGGGCCACCAGTTTCACCAAAAGCTCTCGGTATGTGGTTTGAAAGAGGTTGCTACGCGTCTCTGCCTTCTTGCTCTATAAAATTATGGAAAAAAAAATGAAGCTATAAGAATTGAACGCAAAACTATATATAATCTTGACTGTCGTTGAGTGCGAGGGCAGGTTGAATTTCAGTAAGAGTATGCGAGGGAGGAAATGTAGTAAAATTTTGTATAACGAGAGTGAGATGGGTAGGTAGTCAGTGAGCGAAGTGGTACTTACCGAGGAGGAATATCGCGATGAGGAATAGGAGCAGGATAGATATAGGTAGATGTAGAAGATGAATTGCCACGGTTAATAGGTAGGAAATAGGCAGAAATCCTATTATATAAATTTGTGGCAATAACCAATCTTCCACGATGCGCCTGTCTTTGCTTACCACTTACGTTCTATCTCTATACTCATACGTGTAACAGAGAGGGTAGAACTTACTCGTAGACGATATTATTCGGCGTTTAAATTTTCGTTCTTTTATCAAATTTTGAAAGAAAAGAAGAAAAAAACAAATAAAAAATAAAAAAACACTTTCCATATATATTATAGCTGTATTAAATTTCATAGATTATTTTCACCCCGTATAGATTTTCCACCCTTGCATACGTTCTCCCATTTCCTATATTTTCGCCCCCTTTTATTCTTATTTTTATTCCTATTTTCATTTTTGTTTTCGTTTTCGTTTGTCATACCCAACTAGCCTGTACCTACCTACTCAAGGGGTATAGATTGTCACGAAGCGTTCTACCCGGAGATTGAGGCCTGTTTTGTGGCCAGCCCCGGCGTCTACCGAGCCTCGATAGTCCTTCCAGAGCCCTTTTAGCCCTGTCAGAGTACTCGGGTGCTATACGATACGCGAAAAACCGCGATGGCGATTTTCTGATACTTTCTCTCTTTCTCCGATTTTACGCTCTCTCATGCCTCTCCTTCTCTCTCTCGCTCTCTCTCTTTTCCTTTCTTTCTCCAACATTCTTCTCTCCGTTCTTCCCGTTTGCCTCTTGCTTCTTCTTCCCTCTATGCGCTCGCGCAATCTTCCCTAAAATCCAATCTCCTTACCCGAGGGAACAGCGCTTCTTCTCGCCCCCGTATCTGGTTTCTCTCCTTTTTTTTTCTCTCTCTCTCTCACTCGTTCTACACCCTCTCGTTGTAGCTGGGTATAAGTATGGGTATGTAGTACAGTGCCTACCTATACGTCCTTTACCGCAGCACCTCAATACAACAACCCTCGTAGCTTTTATAAGACTTGCTTTTATCCCGCGGTTACCCGCGTAATTCTCAACCGATTGCCTATACTGTCTTACTAAAATTATTGCATTTCTTATAAGTTGTAACATATAGCCGTGGCGATGAACAAGCTTTTTTTTGGTTTCTTCATTTTTCCAAAGGATCAATGTTGATTTTTTTTCTTTTCTTTTCTCCTCTTCCCTTTTTCGTTAGCTTTATTCGTCTAGTTATATAATTTATCAGACATAGGTATATATAAGGTGCTACGTTTAAGTCTTTGACAAAATTATGCAACCCTGCAGCAGGTAGGGGGTGTAAATATAATATTTTCCTCATCAGGTGCGAGAGAGGTGTGCAAAGTACCGAACGAAGTACTTTTGCGATGTTTTTGGCCTCACAATTTTACTCGGCAATTACGGAACCCAAAGAGAAACAGAAAGAGAAAAAGCGAGAGAGAGAGAAGACTGCTTTGATCTTTTCTTGACAAACTAGCGTTGAAAATATCTACAAACTTTCTAAGTCAGATTTTGGTTTGGTCTGGTTTTTTTTTTCTTTCATTTCCTTTTTCTTCTTTGGTTGGACGATGTCGATGACGGTTTTGGTTTCGTTTCGCTTTGCTCAACGTCATCCGTACTCAGTTACTCGCCTACCTATACGAGCTCGTTCGTCGTCTTCAATATTGATAAATTAACAAATTTGAAAAACAAGGTCGAGAGCCAGTCAGCCAGCCAGCGACCCTCGAAAGACCTTATACCTACCTACTCAACTTTACGATTTTCGCTGGCTCTGCAACGCGTGACGTAGTGAGCTTTTCTCGAGTTTTAAGTCAATAGAGAAGTTACCAGCCTGCCTGTCTCTAACAAAAACGTTGCTTTTTCTCTCTCTTTATTTCCCAAAGCCCCCAAAAAACAGGATAAAAAAAAAATTAGCTCCCTTTCGCCGATAGTAATTAAATTTTTTTTTTACTCTTTTTCTTTCTCGTTTCACTAAAATCTCTATTTAATACCTAATTGATTTTTTCTCTTTTTTTTTTTGTTCTCCAAATTTATTAAACACTCGAGGAGAGCTTAAGTTGTAGTACGTCGTTCAATACTCCGATTAACTATTCCCGCGATATTTATCATGCAAATTGTATACCAGCAATGATTTAACAACGGTTTAATCTAAAATATAGAAACCCCTTTGCTATGTACGATTCAAAGCACCCCCTCTTGAGTGGCAATCAGAATTTTCATTAATCTCGTTCTCAAGACGCGGTCGATGCACACCTCTTCTCTCCTCTTCTCTCCTCTTCTCTTCTCTTCTCTTCTCTTCTCTTCTCTTCTCTTCTCTTCTCTTCTCTTCTCTCAGGATCGACGAATGGATACATTATATACACGCATATTATAGATACAACGGAACCAGTTTTCCAAGTCAAATTTTCATTTCCGTTAGTTTATTTTTCTTGTACAAGGATGAAAACGAGCCTCGACCGATATGGCGTACAGTTTGAGATATATGATAAGTTCCGAGGGGATGTATAGGTAGATAGATGGATAGATTTCCCAGCTTATACTCAAGGGACAAGTTTACGTCGAATCCTTGAAATCCCTTGGACACGTTTAGCACCGTCTCTTTGTACCCTGGACGCATCCCCTACGTTACGTTGTCTTCAGTCTTTACCTAACTTTGATATTTTAAGCCCTTCGGAGTATCGCGGCGTGATTTAGTATCGAAAATACGTGGAGGATATGACGCAGGGTCGCTTCCCTTTTCCGAGCCTTATACCCATACCACCATCGTTTTAACAAGATCGTAAATCTCTCCGTGTATGTATCCATACATGGGGTATACACCCAATGTCTATGGAAAAGCTCTGTGTTCGGTTAGCTCAAATTTTATAGCCAATATGTGGAAATAAACGGAATAGAGTAATGCCGAACCCACCCACCCACGCTACCCTGTTTCAACGAATAAACATACGAACATATTCATCCGCGCAATAATTTGCGAATTATCGCAAATTCGGTCATATTCGAATTTCAACGCTCTCACGGGCCAGAGAGTCTCCAAGTATATACAAAAAAATGTATTCAAACCCCCAGGTTCCCATCTGAATTTTAAGTACTGCCCCAAAGCCTTTAAACTTTCCCATTTAAATAACACACGATTTTTAGTACTTCAGGATTATTTTTCAATTCCTATCGCATTGTCGTGAAAAATTCACAGATTTTATAACGACAAAATTTTATTTATCACGATTTGGAGAAAAGAAGAAATTTTTTTTTCCCTCGCGCTGTATGATAGAAAAAGAGGAAAATAAGGGGGAAAATGCTGATTCTTTGCTATGTTTGTATACATGCAGCATATAGATGTAGAATTTAATGTGAAATTGAGGGAATAAATTTGATCGAATTCTGTGAATAAAAATTTGTACAAACACAGTTTTTTTCTTTCTCTTTCTTCCTTTGTTGTGATAAAAAGCGAGAAAAGATGAACTAAGAGTAGATAGAGAAATAAATAGATTGAAAAATGGGGTAAATTTCGCGTTATACCTATTCTTGAAAAGGAACAATCTGCAGATATCTGCACGATGAACCCGCTTTCGTATTCTCGAGTGGAATAATACCGTGGCCCGAGAAATATGTCAAGAGAATCTAATAACGTGGTTCAAACTGCTGGGTCAGATCCAGGTCTACGCCCCTCCGCCAAAAACGTGAAAAAAAGTAAAAAAAAGTAAAAAAACGAAAAAAAAAAACGCCTAAAAGGAAGAAAAGACGAAGAAGAAGGTTCGAATTTTATTGCAGGAATCACACATAATCGAGTAGGTATATTTTTTTCGAATATATAATATATAGTATAGAGAAAAGAAAAGGGGAAGGAATCAAAGGGAAGAATAGCAAAAGATAGAGATAGAGAAGGGTGAGAAAAGAATCAAATAACGATAGGTTACATGTAGTAGGTATGGGGAAGAAAGGGCGAGGGCATGGATGTATATATTCAAATCGTTCGATATCGCCGTTTATATTATAGGTATAGAAGATTTTATTGAGCTATAGAATATTTTTCTCGTCCTCATCGACCCCGCTGTTTTATGGATATATAATTTCCATAAGGTGTTTTCCCCATGTGTTCACGGATAAATACATATTAGCGATCCGTTTCGATATCAACATATACCGAGAGTTTTCGGTGAAACTCGTGACCCCCTCCCTGCGGCGAAACCAACACAGACGCGTACCGTGTCCGTCTACACTTTTTTTCTTCTTTTCTTTCAAAATTTGATAAAAAAAGGAAAATTTAAACGCCGAATAATATCGTCTACGAGTAAGTTTTACCCTCTCTGTTACACGTATGAGAATAGAGATAGAACGTAAGTGGTAAGCAAAGACAGGCGCACCGTGGAAGATTGGTTATTGCCACAAATTCATATAATAGGATTTCTGCCTATTTCCTACCTATTAACCGTAGCAATTCATCTTCTACATCTACCTATATCTATCCTGCTCCTATTCCTCATCGCGATATTCCTCCTCGGTAAGTACCACTTCGCTCACTGACTGCCTACCCATCTCACTCTCGTTATACAAAATTTTACTACATTTCCTCCCTCGCATACTCTTACTGAAATTCAACCTGCCCTCGCACTCAACGACAGTCAAGATTATATACACTTTTGCGTTCAATTCTTATAGCTTCATTTTTTTTCCACAATTTTATAGAGCAAGCAGGAAGAGACGCGTGTTAACCTCTTTCAAACCATATACCGAGAGTTTTCGGTGAAACTGGTGACCTCCTCCCTGCGGTGGAACCAACACAGACGCGGTACGCGGTACGCGTCTGTGTTGGTTTCGCCGCGGGAGGGGGTCACCAGTTTCACCGAAAACTCTCGGTATATACCTGGATGTGAAAAGTTGAAGAAAAACTAACGCTATTATAACAGTTCTTATATAATTTCTGCAATTTTTCGAAATCGCATCAAGGTTGTTTAAATTTCTTCTAAATTTGATAAATTCATCTCCTTTGGCATAGGTAGGCCATCTCCGATCCCTCGTACACTAGATGGATGGATAGATATAGATACATGGGAAGTTCTTATTACCCTGGCCACACGAGGCCCTCTTGAGAGCTCGTTAAAACTTGATACTCAACGTTCTCCTCAACTCCTAGTTGAAGCTCCTCTTCGGTCTTCATATACCTATCTATCCACTACCTACCTACCTTGGCTTTTCGCTTGCTGAGGAGCAAGCTTCTTGGTTCTTCTAGCCTGTGGCATAGATCTTAAAGTATTCTGTACCCAACCTACCCTACCCTACCCTACCCTACCCTGGCTCTATGCAACTGCACAATTACGTTCAGAGTCTATGTATATTCAGAGAAGGTAATTTTCCATATACAGAGGTGCATATGCACATTTTCGCATTTAGTCATCCAGAAAATTGATAGTTTTACATCGTACTCTTATATCTACTCATCTACCTACTGTTCGTGTAGCTAATTGCGATTAGCATATAGATTTTATCCCCACATTTCAAGGTCCGTATTCACCTACGACGCGGGTATTACACCTGCAGTTTTATCATCCGTTTAGTTTTTCGAATTTTATTTTTTTTTCACAATTCTCATGGACTCGTTAGATAGATCATTTGATTGCACTCAAAGACCCGAATGATTACCAAATAGGCAGTTCTTTCATTTATAATAAAATATATACCTATATACCTACGTACCTCCTATATATATATTATATGAAACTAGGTACATATAACTAGAACTCGTTAGTTCGAATTCCTGTATCTAGGAGACTAACGTTGAAGTAGTTCTCCACATGGCAGTATAGGTATGAAACTTTAATTACAAAAAAGAAAAGTAGAAGAATAAAACTAGCTCGCGAACCACTCTGGTACATTTATTTTTACAGAGAATAACGACTTCATTACCTACTAAGAGAGCCACACCGTAGATATAAGGTATAGTAGCTGTCATCTACCACGTCCCTAATTTTTCTCTACACCTCTCTCTCGTTTTTCTCTTATAGTTGTTAAATTAATGGGAATTTTTCTTCTTTCTTCCTCGTTGTTAAATTATATACTTTCTTTTTTTTTCTCTTCATTTTTTTTCTCATATAATCTTCACGCAATCTAATTAATAATGTATATCATCATCATCATCATCATCATCATCATCGATCTTACATCAGAGTGATATTAATAATTATTAATCAGCTAAGGGAGTGGGAAGATTCTTTTTTTTTTTTCTCTCTCAATATTTTATCCCTTCTCTTATTAATACCTCTATCCTCTATACGTGCAGGGGTTTTATTCTCTTGGGGGTGTAAAATGAGGTAAAAGAAATATAAATTATCCGATAAATATGTATAAATATATATTCGAAAAGATTTATTCACCATGTACACCTACAGGTATTTGATACGTATAGACATTTACCTATATTAATATATAGTTTTAGCAATAATCTCTTCGTCTTGGAAAAATGCTACCTAATTTATTGCTTCTGAACGACTAGCTGGTATTTCCTCCGATATGGATATTCGTCTATAAGCCGATGATTTGTATTATAATATTCACACCGATATACCATCTGCAGCTGCGACTCCTTCAGCTGTAATTTGAAAAGCGAAGAAAAATGAGAAAAAACAAAAAGGAATGAATAGAAAAAAAAATCACTCAAAGTGATCGCATTTGACTTCACATTTCTCTTTGACTCTTCGTCAGATATAAACGTAGATATAGGTATACGTGGTAGGTAGGTACGAACCCAATCACTGCTGTAGCATCTTGGAGCACGTAGAGTAGTAGCGAACCTTCTTTGAAGTGAACTCTACTATTTTTTTTTTTACTTTTGCTTTTTTTCATCTTTTTTTCACTATTTTTCTTTGGTTTAGATAGGATTGGTAAAATCCAAGGGAGAAAAGCGGAGCCTTCAGAAGTTCTCTGGTTGAACTTCCGGATCATCAGCTGTTTTTCTTGCCGAACTTTTTCTCTTTTTTTCTCTTTTCCCTCTTATATATATATACGTAGGTATATACCTATTCCTTTGTATGATATTGGGGTTAATTTACCGTTCCTCCTTTATCGCGACAGGGACTTCATCCTCGAGGCTCGACAATGATCGAAATTATTAAGAAAAATAAGAACAGACTTATCACTCATCCTGCTTTTCGTCACATTCTCCAAACCCGTATCTACCTAATCACCATAAAGTTTAATCAGAATACTGCAGGTAGATTCTAATTCGAAAATTAAAACCCCAATTTCCTTCATCTCCCACTTTCTCAAATCGTTCCATCAGCCTCCTTCCGTCTTCTATCTTAATTCCGAACAATTTTTCGCATCCTAAAGACGAAATGATCGAAAGTTTTCTCTTCGATCGAATCAAGCATCGAACGATTTCCTTGCATTGTACGATAATGATTTTCATTTACGAAAAAGCGCAAGGCGAGAAAACTAACGTGACACTAATGAGGCAGTAAATTCCCTCCCAAATTTTCCAACTGACGAAGTGACGAAAAAAAAAAAAAAAATGCGGGGTCTTGAAAGAAACAAATTGTCACGTTCCACTCGGCGACCGTTTTCTAATTATTTTTCATAATTTTTCAAATCCGTTGCCTTTAATTACTTCAATTAATCTTTTACCGAGTTGCGTTGGGATCGCGAATTGGGGTTCCATGACGAACGTGTTGATACTCAAAATCGTTTATATCGCGAATACCGCAGTCGGATTGATTCATTGTTAATCACCCGCACATCGTTCATCTCGAATTACCATATGTCCACATTTTTCACCGGACCGTGAATCACGTCTCTTCCATTCCCCCCAACGACCAAAAAAGGACGAAAGAAAAGAAAAAAGGAAAAATATATAAGGAAACTATTTTCTTAGGAGAAATAGGAAAAAAAAAATATTTATATGTATATAAGCATATACCGATCAAGGGACCTCTTCTTCTTCTTCTTCTTCTTCCTCTTCCTCTTCCTCGCGAGAGCATCTCTTGAATTTTAACACAACCGGAAATGATTCTGTCTCGCCGGAGGCCCAGTGAGGTCCCAACCAGGAGCAAGTCTTGATCTGACTGACTCTGGGTCAAGGACATTTCAAAACGACTTCCCTTTGGATTTCTTGTTGCCTGACACACGCGTATAGTCGAACCTATAAATGTGTGTGTCTATATGCCGTGTACTTAAAGAGTGGGGATAACGTTATGTTCCGTTAACTATTCGTGTATTTCTCTCTTTGCTTTTCTTACTCCGCAATACATGGAGGAAAAGGTAGGTGCTCGATCTGACTTTACGGATTTTCAACTCTTAGTCGGTCAATTATTTCATCATTTTTTATTCAGAATGGTTTGACGCGATTTTTTTTCATATTTTAATCAAATTCTGCTTCCTCTTCTTTCTCTCCACTCTATGCGGGCCGGAATGAAGTTCCGGATTTCAAAAGTCCCGAAAGATAGAAATTCAAAATTTGAATATGAGCATCTCACAGGTTTTAGAACGCGTATTTCGCCGGAATTAGTTAGGAAAGATAGCCGATTTGAAAAACTTTGAAACGAAGAAGACCGAAGGTTCAAAATGCGAAACTTGCAAAAATTTTCGAATTTTTTTGACCTTCGTGGCTCTGAAGTTCCGGAATTTTGATTTTCTGGACTTGAGCGTTTCTGAAAATTGGAAATCGTCTTTTAATCGAACTTTCAAAATTCAGAACTACAGTATGCAGGTTTTTAAAAAGTAGAACGCAACGAAATTGAGCCTTTCTTATAATTTTTCTTTTTTTTTTCTTTCGTTGAACGGATCGAATGGCCTGAAAATTTCTAAAAAATCTTTTACTCCATATGCTGAAGTCGTGGTAAACGAGCCGCTGCATCTTTCCATGTCTGGACCCATTGCATCGGCCAGGTCAATGACCACGAAAACGCCTGGTTCCAGTCCTGTCCCCTACCTCTAGCTTCGCCTTTACCTCTGCCTCGCCCAACCTCCGTTCTACAGGCCCTTGCATTCGTGTTTAGGTATACAATATGTATTATACTATAAATTCGAAGCTAGTATATAGAAAGGTATAAATATATGGTATATAGATATACGAACAGCTTAGTTCTAAAAAATCTGATTCTGCAGAACGCTACTGTATAACTCCGGAAAGTTTAAAAACGTGATTCAACAAAAAAAGAAAAAAGAAAAAAATGAAAAAAAATGAAAATTGTGCTGATTACAGCGTTACGTATTTCCGGTATATAAACGCGGTCTATATTCTCGGCGAAAAATCTGGCCTTGCGCGTTATGTCACATCGAGTTGCGTTCGGATTTGCACATTTATATTTAATTAACTAACTCTCGTGCGCGGATGTGGAATATTGGAAACGTTCTAAACCGTTGATCAATCGTATCGGGATTCTCTGCGTGTATTCAATGGGCTGAAATAAAATGGAAAAAGAAGAAGATAGAATAAAAAAAAAAAAAAAGAAACAGAAAAGCGTGATAATCAAACACAAATAACTTAATTAATCGCAGTTTTAGGCATATCATTCATTTTTACTTCTGCCTAATAAATGAGTGGAAATATATCTGAAATAAATTTTAATACTCGATTATCCTTGTGTAATATACCCACACGTGTATGTAATTAATTAATTATACGAGTAAAATATTATCGATAATTACAGCTAGTTTCTTAATTATAAAATATCCAATTTGTTTCCTTACATAGGCATATAGGTATATAGCTATATATATAATGTTCGGATCTCTTTTTCGCAGAATTGAATAACTAAAAATTTGAAAACCTCACGATTCTTGGATTCCGCTAAGTTGTTATAGAAGATAGACAAGAATCACACCAACATTAATTATCTAATCCTATATAGAAATTGTTATTCGTGTCGTAATAACACACGCCACACGTAAATATACGCGATCGTCCTCTGCGGTATCAATAAATTTCAAAACGCGATATATGTACGCACCTTATAAATTTATAAAGACAATTCGAAAATTCTGAAGAAACGATCTCTAATTTATGTACAATATCAATATTCGATCCCAATCATTCATCGTTGATTAAAAAAATTCGTTAAAGAATTTTCGAATCTTTGACTAAAGAATTTTTTGGAAAGAATATTTTTTTTCTCCAAAAACTTGGATAAAAAAAAAAATGAAAATATATTTCCATCCATTTTCAGCTATGAAGTTTCTACTTTGCCCCGGTCTCTCCTATATTTCGTTAGTTTTTGATGGGCGAGGCTATGTTATATATATGCAGTGTAAAGAACTTGTACAGGGAGTTACAAAAGAGATTCTCTCGCGTAGGCCGAGTTTAGTGTATAGGTGGTATAAAATCGTGTTGGTGAGTATAGTGGGAATGTATATGTACATACATACATACATACATACATACATACATCCATACATACATACGTACCTGTACTACCTGTCTGTTGCGGTTCTTGTATAGTATAGACTCTATACCCAACAAACTAAAGAAGTGAGAAGAAGAGGGGTATCCTGATCAGGAACGGTTACAGACCGACAACTTTCAAGCCTTCAGTCGGTGTATTACCGCGAACCTCGGTAGACCTGTAAATACTGTATCCCAATCAATTAATATCATCGATACCTCTGACTTACGAGTATACAGCTATAGATATCAATATATACACATAGTCGTATTGAAATCAGAGAGGAAATATTTCGCTCCATTTTTTTTTTTCATCTCATCATCGAACGTTGAGTGAATTTTTCGTTTTTTTTTTTTTTCTGAATAGAGTAAGGTAAATATACATATAGTCCAGTGTGCAGTGTGCAGTGTGCAGTGTGCAGTGTGCAGTATGCAGTATGCATCTGCGTGCGTAATATCATAGTGGACAGTGTTTAGTTTTGAAAAAATTAGCAAATAAGAACAAAAAATAAATTAAGATAAAAAAAAAAAAAAAGAATCAAAGAAATGTTTTTTTTTTCAAAAGAATTTCGAGTTCGGTTTTTTGTAGGAAATTTTACAAATTTCTTCATTTTTTATCAAAGATCTCAAAGATTCATTATTTATGAATAAAAACTATGTTCTACAAACTTTTTTTTTTTTTTTTTTCCCTCTCTTTCATACAGAAAGAAAATTTTTGAAACTGTATTTCCAATTCGTTGTGTGACGCCGAAGGTTGGTCCGTGTCTATAAAGAGAAAACGCGCCTGTCCTCGATACACTTGAGCATATATCGACGATGTTGAATAAATATATATCGTATACCTTTTATAGATTATTATAATTTCAAAAATATATACAGCCTGACGTAAAAAAAAGTTAGAAAATTGTAAATATGTAAAAAAAAATTTAAAAAAAAAATTAATAAACGAATAGAAAAATTCGTTTCTGAAATGATCAGCCATATAGTAATACTTTCATTATATCTACCACGTGTCTCTTGATAAGATCGAGAGATTTAAATATCTACGTCAACGGCCTTAGTTATTTTTTTATTTTTTATTTTTATTCATTTTTTTGCGAATTTAATTAACTCGATATATAGGTAGTATACATTGATGACAAGAAAATAAAAATAATATATATAATAAATAAAATGCGAAAAAACTTGTTTTTTAAGTATAATAATGTGACGACTCTACAGTTTGTACTAAGAACTGTATTATTTCTATCTCTGTCGCCGGAGTGTTTCGAATAAAAAAAAAAAAAAAAAAAAACCAAAAAAAAAAAAAAAAATAAGTAACATGTGCATAAAATAATAAAAAAAATTTATCGATTTGATCGTATTGGATCGATGGATAGAGAGCGAAGAAAAAAAAGATAAAACAAAACCATGTGTAGGATGTTAATCTCGAAATTTGTCACGATGTGAAGGTTCAAAGGCAAGGTGCGTGGCGTAAAGACGTGTAAAAAGGGTAACAGAAAAAATTAATTAAATAAATAAGTAGTAGTGATAAAAATAATAATAATATGAAAAGAAGAACTAAAGACAAGCAAAATGATTAATAATGATTAGTATCCTGAGCATAAGTCGTAAAGGAAACAAAATTTACCCGTCAATTATCTCTTCATGTACTACGCATACATACATACGTACATAAAGATGTTATACTCGAATATGTCAAAGACCTTCGATATAAGGTAGTAATTTGAAAAGCAAATTGTTACGATATATTTTCGTGAATGAACTCGAGGTAACTTCCTGAAAAACAAATCAGGCGATAAATTAAACTCCATATATAGTATATACCCATATATATATGCGAGTATATGTTTCTTCTTCGTAAAAATAATTATTGATTTTTAATTTAAAAATGTGAAGAAAAAAAAACGAACATAAAAATTCGTAGAAATTTGTTCTTCCTTTTTTCTTATTCTATAAAGTTCATCATTCTGTGCTCCGAATAGTGTAACGTGTTGATTTTCGTAATCACCCATATTTGGATTTGGATTTGGATTTGGATTTGGATTTGGATTACCGTTTATTATCGCCATCCGGAAAGTCGAAATAAAATTCGTGCGGATGAGCTCTTTGCTCGCCTCCTCGTTGAAGGGGGCATTGGGAGGCCGCGATCGTCGATCAGACGAACGTGAAATGAAATTGTTTGGTTGTCGATGGTCGTTCTGGAACTTTGCCGCAAGTCTTACAGGTAAAATATAGAATAATGTTCGGGGGATCATAAAAAAGAAAAAAGAAAAAAGAAGAAAGAAAAAAAAAATAGAAAAAATCTTACTTTTCTTTTTTTGCTTTCTTTAATTTTCACCTTTGCCTCTATAAAAGTCGTAGCAAAAATCAAGACGCGTTCAACGGTACTACCTAATGGAGTGCTATTCTTCGATGACAACTTCGAGGCACAAAATATCTTCCCATTGAAATACAAGAATCACACTTCGTATACCTATCATACCTACACGGTTGAATTGGTCTTGATTATCGATAAAAAATGTCTATAGAATTTAAAATACCTATTTTATCATTCGAAAATATATCTACCTCACAGCGAATTGCTCAGATGCTCAAACCGTTTAATTATACGTCGATGTAATTCCGGAGAAGATCAATAATTATTAGATGAATTACATTTTTAGATAAGAAATGTATTTTTTTTTTCGCTTTTTTTTTTGGCAAACTTTCAGAAAGAAGGGTGTCACGTGCTCGCAACGATAGAAGACATTGATTTTCCCTGAAATTACATAATTCTTGAAATTTGAAAAAAGTTTGAGCATAAAGAAAAATTTATGCACACTTCATTATGATTTAGACCTCTTTGCGCACATGTATATTCAAAGGGTTCGTAGGTACCTATGTATAATAAGCATAGAGAATTCTGTAAAGAAGGAGTTTTAATTCTCGTGGTTTTAGCCCGGAAGTCGTATGGTTTATATAAGCTTACGCGTATATGTATGTACCGTTCCCCGTTTCGTTGTTCTCCACGAGACCATTTTACGATATCGTTGCCTCGTAGTATAGGAATTTAATTTTCCTCCGAAGGAGCTTACCCCGTCTTTTTCTCTCCCTTTCCTATTTTCCCCACTTTTTTTTTTTCTCTCAACTCTTTTATCGCCTCTTTCTCAGTCCTTTTGAATTCCCAGCACGTGTCACGTTTAATGACCAAACCGCGTATACGCTAATAAATCTACCACGTGGTTCTTATAGGTGTAGGTAAAAGTCAAAATTTATTTCTAAATTTCGCGTTTTTGTATAAATAAAGAAAAAACGAAGAAAAGAAGAAAATGGGAAAGAAGGAAGTTTTTTTTCTTTTCTTTTCTTCCTCTTTTTCTTTCCTTCTGTAAGAAACGATGAAGGATACGGACGTGTTGTTCTATCCATAGTGCCTTATAGTTCTCGCAGAATGTCGGAAGAGGAGGTATATATAAACCAATCTACTAGACGAAGAGCTAGAGCCAATTTCCGTAACGAAAATGTTATCAGTATGTATTACAGACGAATGGTTTACTCTCTTCTCGAGTATTCTCTCGCATAAGAATATAACTATATAGGACATGAAGACTAACTTTCCGTCAAACTCATTCGCGAACATTTCTGCAGTAGCTGGTACGTACCCACTCGCACGCCTATAATATATATCTATATGTCAGATAGGATCCTATACAGTTTTACTTGCTGATCGTAAAAAGTTACGATCTTACTCGGGTAAAACTTTGGCTAACATCCACGCGGCGCATACATAGTGGATACATCGGCAATTGAAACATTTGCAAAAAAGGCCAAAAGGCCAAAAGGCCAAAAGGCGAAAAAACAAAATCCAAAAATTTGGCAAAAGTGAAATAATTTTTTTTTTTTTTTCTTTCAAACACCGGGTGCATGTATGTATAGGAAAGCATGTATAGGTATACATATGTGGAAGGCATATAGGACCGCACGAGCCTATACTAGCGTGATCCGGTCGGACTCGTTTGAATCGTTTCATTTTTCTCTTATTTTCATTTCATTTTACTTCACCGCGTTGCGGTTGCATCGAAAGCCAAGTAAGGCAGCTATACTTCGTGGGTCGATCAGTGACCGCGACGTATGTACCTATTTTACCTTGGAATCAATATTCGGAATCCTATTTATACATTTCTCTTTTTTCTCTCCTTATATTTCTTTACTTTTTAATTCATACGCATCTTTGAGACGAATTGAAAGAAAGAAAGAAAGAAAGAAAGAAGGCAAAAAAAAAACCCAATTTTCTCATTCGTATTCCAGGTTTTCGATTTTTAGGCTCTTTTAGATGCAAAAATGAAAAATAAAAACCTAAGAAATTCTCACTTCTTTTTTGCTTTTTTTTCTTCTATCGATCGAAGAAATCTTTCGAATCAAATCCTTTTCTTCTTTTTTTTTTTGTTTTTTAAATACAAAACGGGTACCTAATGCGTTACGAGGTTTAAAAATACCCTCAAGGTTTCAAAGAAATTTAGTTAGTTAAAAACTGAGAATAAAGATAAAAAATAATAAGAAATTGTTTGAAAAGTAGGTACGTAGGTATATAGGGTACTCATACCTACATCTTCCGATAATAATAAATCGCGATTATTTTCCAAGTGGGATGATTAATCATTTGCTTAATTAGAGAATACAGACTATATAAAGCGGGTATCAGACCGTCTTGAAAGATAATTATTGCCAGCCATGCAACTTTCGCGAGTAAATCGCGATGAGGTAGGTAGATAGATAGATAGAAGAGTGTACCTATAGGTATAGATAGTGTTTCTAGAGAGAAGGGAGTGCCTCTTGTTTATCAGTGCAGATCACGGTCGGAACCGGCCTTAAGACGATATGACACGAAACTTTCTACTATACATGTATAAAATATACGAACAATAATGTCACTAATGCCATAAGGTCGTATGCGCGAAAGAAAAAAAAGAAAATCGTTTTTTTTTGGTGGCAAAATCTTTTGCACGCCATATAACATCGTTTGAGCATATCCGCAAAAAAAACAATTTTTTTTGGCGCTTACGACCCTATGGCTCTAGTGACACGATATGTGATAAAAATGACCCGGAAATCGAATTTTATGAAAAATTATGCTCGAGTTACTTTAAAGTCATATTTTTCACACGTATATCTATTTTTCTTTCTCTTCCACCTGAAAATTCTTTATAATAAGGCAAAAGGAATAAAAATCTGTCGCGAAAGATGAAAAACGGTACAAACTCACTTTATAAAGTTATAGCGCAATAAATTATAAGTTTTCCCATTTAAATCACACGGGAAAGCTATGATTTTTTTTTCTTCTTTTTTCTTCTTCTTCTTCTTTTTAATTGGTATTACTCAGCACGGTTTTATGGTCGATAATTTTGCAGAGTGCGATTTTATAGAAACTTAAATTATCTAAAAAAAAAAATTGTCCTCAGAACCAAGACTGCAAATTCAACGGTATACAAGTCACAAGTGTTGGGAGTTAACTTTAAACAGTTGTCACGTCCGAACTATTGACTTTATGAAAATAATTCTGGGAATACTTATTGCGGAGAATTTAATTCTCTGTAAAACAGAATTTTGCAATTTTTTTTTGCACGAATCCCGGATGAGTAATACCAATTTTAGAAAAAAAGTCATGCGTCGTTTAAGCAGGAAAACTTACAATTCATTGAATTATCTCATAAAACGCGGCTCCAGCGCTATCCTCACGCGAAATTATCATTCTGGTCTTATTCTAAAGGATTTTCACGTGAAAGCTAAAAAAAGAAAATGACAGCCCTAAATTTCAACACCCCAAAGCGCAAATACCAAGTTTTGCAAGATTACTGCTTCGTCTCTAGTTAGACGCAAGTTCTAGTTATTACTACCACTACTAGTTCCGTGTTATACACAGATGCTTGATAATTGAGTTACTCATAGAAGTACAGGCGCCAGATGATTGCGCCATTTCGTTTATAACAATAGATTTGAATATTTCGCTCTTGCAGAAATGTTACGGTATAGTAAAAGACATTCTGTCACCTTCGCTCACTTCGTTCGCATTCGTTCTATGTTTATTTGAAAAATTGAAATGCCAAAGTTGAGAGTACACCAAGGTAGGAAGACCTATATAGTCTTCGAACACCAGATTATGTATTTAAATCGTTAATAATTCAACAATTTAATATCACCACGTGTCACACTAATTTTTCGAACTCTTTCACTCTCTTATCACCTAACTGATAATTCTAGCCATTGAAAAAAACAAAAAAAATTCCATTTGTTCATGAAACCGATCAGTGCTCTTTCTTCTCTTCCTTTTTTCAATTGCATTCGTATGATAAATAAAAAACGAAAGACTAAAAATAAAAAAGAACAAGGTCTCAGAGAATCTGGTTGTGGGTTGGGTTCAACTAATGGGAAAGTAGAATATACATACATATATAGCTAATCGTATATCCGGTTTAATAAACTCCTTAGCCCATATTTCTTAACGTTTTTTTTATCTTTGTTTCTATCCTTTCAAGGAATAATTGTTGTCATGGATTCTCAAATTTTGGAAAGTGTTAATTTTACTACGAAAAAAAAGAACAAAAAAGAACAAAAAAAATGATTCGGCGAAGAAGAGAGTCAAGTTATTTATTATTTTTTTTTTTTTAATTATCGTAATTATGAATAATTATGATATGATAATTAAATTCGCAGATTTCCAATAATATATTTTCTTACATAAATCAACAAAAATGATTATTTTTTTGTTTTCTTCGAATTTATCTCATACTGCAATTTATTGTCCGCAATAATAATTTATCATCGGCACTCCTCGGAATTGGCCAACATCCGTATAGTACCTATCCAAATGAATAAGGAGAGAAAAAATAAAAAGAAATTAAAGAATTAAAAAACTGACTTTAAAAATATCTGCAGCTGGAGCACGTCTCGCGATCAATTATCCAGTAGAATCTATACACCACCACTCGATAATAATTCTACTATACCTATCTTGTAGGTACTTTTAAATTCAACAGCTGCGAGTGTATTTCTGCAATTTCATTATATAATTACGTAATCGGATTAATTGGTTAATTAATGAATTAATTATACATATATACATGCGAGAAAAATAATTATTATAGATGATGGATTGAGTGAAGACATTTTTCTTTCCATTTGAAAATAATTCAATTCCTTTGGAATTTGTTTTTTTTCTTGTTTCTAATAAGTTTGAATTGAGTTAGACGGCTAATTTGGCGTGTGTGTGGGGTTGAGTGACGAACCAAGTGAATCTTGAACTTGTATATTATTGTACGTTATACGCGTTGAACAACCCGCGAATGATTGCAATCGAATGACAAATCGAGCTCGTGCCAAACTTGTGCGTCTGACAAATTCCACTTTCGAATCATTAGCAAGTGTAATTACGTTCCATTGGCTTCTACTTCTACGTCAGTTCTAATTCCCTCTTATTCTACAATATAGACCCTTATATACACTACGCCCAGAGTCTAGACTCTATAATTTATATACATACATGTATATATGTATATAATATGAATCGCGCACCTCGTATACCTAGATGCGTTAGCTTCAATTTCATTCAAAGCTTATAAGAGTTGTTATAGAATTACCCCACATTCTATACCCTACCTACATACATATAGAATAATAATTTCCAAATATTTACACTAATTTGCTTAATCATTTAATCCGATGAATATACATTTTCCCGTTATTATTACAATCGAAATTAAACTTTCATCTAATTTCCATATCATTTTCTCGACTAAATGTTTAAATCCGAATGAAATATCTGTATAATGCAATACACACGAAAAACGATAAACGTTCCCCCACTTTTCTTTTTCAATTTTCAAAACTGACACTTTTGAATTTGAATGTACCGAGCTACATATGTATGTATGTACTATATATAATATATATGTATGAAGATAGAAGTTTGCGCAACGGTATATCAAACGTGGTTTAGTCTCGTAATCCGAGTGCACAATGTATTTAGGTATATATATGTACATACAGGTATATACTATATATATGAGAAAGCCTGAGTCTGAGCCTCGGTTTATTGTATTTTCCGAAAACGTTATGAGCCAAAACAAATATATGTGAATATAATAATCATTTTTTTTTTTCACACATTACACATCATATTTGATTCATTAATATAATTTCATTTATATACGAATGGCAAAATTTTCTGCGAAATTTTCTGCGGCCATATCTGCAGAGGACATGATACTGTATAAATATATACCAGAGTGTGTCGTTTCAGGAAAATATTGTCGCTTTGCTTTTTTTCTTTACGCTTTTACCGCAAACACCTTTAAAATAAGGCAAGAAAGAAATGAAATAAAAATCGTCGTATATGCAGAAAGAAAAGCGCTTAAACTCATTTTATCAGGTTATAGCTCGATGAATTATAAGTTTTCCCATTTAAATCACACGGGAAAGCTATGATTTTTTTTTCTCTTTTTTTTTTCTTCTTCTTTTTAATTGGTATTACTCAGCACGGTTTTATGCTCGATAATTTTGCAGAGTGCGATTTTATAGAAACTTAAATTATCTAGAAAAAAAATAAAAAAATTGTCCTCAGAACCAAGTCTGGAAATTCAACGGTGTACAAGTCACAAGTGTTGGGAGTTAACATTTAAACACTTGTCACGTCCGAACTATTGACTTTATGAAAATAATTCTGGGAAAACTTATTGCGGAGAATTTAATTCTCTGTAAAACAGCAATTTGCAAAATTTTTTTGCACGAATCTCGGCTGAGTAATACCAATTTTAGAAAAAAAGTCATGCGTCGTTTAAGCAGGAAAACTTACAATTCATTGAATTATCTCATAAAACGCGGCTCCAGCGCCATTCCCTCGTGAATTTTTCTCTTCGGATATTATTCTAAAGGATTTTCAGATTGAAGTAAAAATGATGATAATAAAAAAATTAAAAAAAATGATATTACCTTCGAACGACACATCCGAAAATATGCGATGGGTATATGATGGATGCAATAGCTTATATGAGATCAGGCGAGACGCGATGAGATGCGACGAAACCGATCGTCCGGAAACAATATACCAAAGATCGTTGCAGCAGCTGCACTTTGCTCACGTCTATATACGACACTCGATCATCGTATCCAATTAAATCAGCCAAGATTACCCTGCGCCAGTTTCTCTCCACTATCGGAGCTGGATATTTGGTTCGGTGTACCAGTAAGTATAACGGTATACCTACTACTACCCCTACGTCCTTCTCCCTATACGATATTCTACGCTAATGCATTCTCGGTGATAATATCGTCGGGACGACGACGAAAGGCGTCGTTTCACGTCGCAAACTCTTCTCGGAGACACGTAATTTCTGCTACTCACGACGACGACGACGATCATGATGATCGCGTTCATTCAAATACGCCAAAATTGTTTCGATGAAAATTGATGCCATAAAATATAGATGATAGGAGTTTCCAATTTTCGCGATCACGTATAATCGAAACTCTTTCTATTTATGACTCCGAAAGTCCAGACTACGAAATCGGCTATGTAGACTTTCCCAATTTTCCCAATTTTCACGAGTTCCTTCGTTCAGTCCAACCGACTAAGAAATCACCTCAGTGTTACTCGAATCACGCGACGCTCCCTCGGCGATTGACATGCATCGCTGATCTTCCACGGATCCTTATTTTTCTCACGATGAGTAGGTACATTCTCACACCTCCGTGAAAGAATGAAAATGATTCTGTGATACGAAAATACGGAAAAATATTGAAGAACCGGAATAGAACCTCTATATACGCGGAAGATATTCGCGATTCATTTCGTTCTACTGCAGTGAACGCGCACCACGCTTGATTTTCCTCTCTTGCTACACCGGCTACAGCTGATGCAGCATCAAATCGTATATGCTCGAAATTCACATCTCTTCTCATCCTTGCGAGAGAGAAAGAGAGAGAGAGAGGATATATTCGCGAGAGTTTGTCGCTCGCGTATTCTACTACTTGGACATACTGCAGTGCAGTGACTGAAATCCACGTGAAATTTCTCAGCTTGAACTCGCACAAACTCCAGGTATGTATATAACATGACCAAGAATGTTCGTACATATGTCTTCCGGCAATCCACTTCCGCTAACACCAAGTTTTACCTCACTGTATGTATACGTAACATATGTATGGGTAGACACATGCATTTATGTTTGCTCGAGGTGGTGAATACGTTATACGAGTAATTTTAGATTCCTTCAAGACAGGCGTACCTCTATACCCACTATCCTCGCAGACGGAGTTACATATATGATTGCAGCAGTTTGCACAATTCAACACGGATCTATAGCAAATCTATTCCTGAATCAATTTTACTTGTATACTCCAAGCTTAGAGGATGTGCACTATACCCACATCGTATGGAAATCGCTTTTTGTCTATTTCCAATTGCTGAGGAGATAGTCTATCGACTTGGTCTTTTCATTCCTGCAGATCGTTGGCGTTCAGAATTATTTCATATTTTATGGAGCTTTGGGTTACACGGGTTCGTTATTGCACCGAAGAAAAGTATTCAGTAGGTATTATCATTAATTCTTCTTCTTATTTCGTCAAAGATATCATGAAGAGAGAGAGAGAATTACCCGAGTATCCGGTTCGTAGTATAAAATTACGGGATGATTTTCACTCGGATTCGATAAGCTTTTGTGGTTCTGTAGTTCTGCATGAAGAAAGGAAGGAAGAACGGAAGAAAGGAAGAGAAAGGAAGGAAGGAAGGAAGGGTGTAGACAATTAATTCTAATAAACGAAGCAAGATAATTATCACCGTCTCAAGATATCGCGTTGGTATTGAGAAAGCAGCCCTACCACGCGGGGTGCAAGGGGTTTCCGGTTAGTTTTATGTGAAATATGTATACCTATATTTGCAAGGACAAACGATATCAACGAAAAGTCGTTCGTGCAGAAACTGGTATAAATTCAAGTCGTCTGGGAAGAAGTCGCCGAGGGGGGGGTGAAATAAGAGAAGAGAAGAGAAGAGAAGAGAAGAGACGAGAAGAGAATCGAGTCAAGTCAAGAAACTGAGTAAGGTGACGTCCCAAAAAGTAATACCACGGATTCAAGTTCATCGTTTTCTCAAACTCGACACGTAAGTTACTCAAGTTTCCAAGAATAATTTATAGCCAACTATAAACTCAGGGGAATCGTAAATCACCTTTATTCTTCATGAATTAAAAAAATACTCATATACCGCAATGACACTGCACCTCTTCATGGAAGAAGAATTGGCTTTCATATTCAATGTACAAGTGGTATATCCACAGAGAAAAAAAAAAATCCTCGTTTCAAGAAAAAGATTCCTTGTTTCAAGAAACTGTAGTTTCTTGAATGTTTTTCGATTGAATCAAGGAAATATGTTCTCAATTCAAAATAATATGTTCTTAGTTCGAATTAAGAACATATTTCCTTGATTTAATCAAAAAACATTCAAGAGACTACAATTTCTTAAAACAAGAAATCTTTTTCTTGAAACGAGTAATCTTTTTTTTTCTGTGTCGTTCGTCGAAACTTTACCAAATTTTGAGGAAATATTATACATCGATGTAAAATTTTTGAACGAATTTTTATTTCTTTTTCCACCTCTTTCTTTGTAAACGTTAAAAAAAGTGTGTTACATGTTCTGAACGATAAAATACTCAGAATTACCTTGTCTCAATTATATGATTGTTTTACTCCGAAATGACATCATTTCACAATATTCTCTAAAAAAAAAAAAAAAAATTAAAAAAAATTTCTATGATCGATGAGACAATTGAAGAGTGACATTGAAATATTATTTTTTAATTATTTTTGGATTTAGAATAGCATATATATACGAATAAATTTGAAGTCTACCTATTTTCTGTCTCGCTAGTTACGCTACTGAACAAAACTGAACAGTCAGTCGATTTCAAGAGCCTTTATACAGAGAAACTTAACTACCAATTCTACCTTCTCTTTCACCGAGTTGCAAAGCAAATAACCAACTACCTACCTTGCCAGTTGCTTCGTGACAGCTGTTACGTTCGGGTCTGTAATAAAATAATTGATCGTGAATTTTGGAAAATTATCCTATAATAATAATAATAATATTGATAATAATATTAATAATAATAATAATAATAATAATAATAATAATAATAATAATAATAATAATAATAATAGAAAAATCAAACGTGATCCATGTAAAAAATATAAAAAAATAAAAGAAACGGTATTACGTGTGAAGTTTAAGTGTGTTCGTTGTTACCACCTCGCAAAATTATACCCTTCACCGATATAGTTGTTCCTCTGGAATTGGTGTTTTTTTTTGGTTTTTTTTTTTGTTCTTTTTTAATTTATTCTTACAACGGGGAAAAATAAATAATTTTTGCACGATGATTGTGATAGCTGCTTTGAAAA
Organism: Tenthredo livida; assembly: GCA_963992785.1. Lineage (NCBI taxonomy): Eukaryota > Metazoa > Arthropoda > Insecta > Hymenoptera > Tenthredinidae > Tenthredo > Tenthredo livida. Next base: position 1,251,640 of record OZ023071.1, on the reverse strand, counting down.
ACGTCGCTGCAGCAGCTACGAATGCCGTTCAATCCGCAGCTGCTGGACACGGCGTAAATTCTATTAGTAATCAACATGCGAATTCTGGTAATTAATTAAGTTTAATTACGTAATTGTATCAATCGATATATTATATTCTGGTTCCCTTTTTTGTTTTTTTATTTCTATCTTCTTCTGCTAGTTTTTTGTAAGAAAATTTCAATTTCTAATAGGGAATATGCCTATACAACTTTCTGATTTTTCATGTACTATTATAGAAACTCTCATTTTCACTGTTTTATATAAATTAGATATATATGTATGTACATATATGTATAGACTGAAATGGAAACCCGCTACGGGGGTCATTCACATCACAATACACGACCATATCGCACATGTACGTATACTCGTGGACTCATACATATTCATGTATCTATGTGTGTGTGTGTGTGTGATATACTGTTTTGTAATTATGTGGGTGTTTCACGCCGACTATTCTATATGCGAAAATTCAACTAATAGGTATATTAGGTAGGAGAGATCGGGGCCATGTTCAAATTCCGAACGGTCAAAATTCCGAGTTTGTTTGATACGATTTCGAATTTTTAGAAACGTTGAAGTCTAGAATATCTAAATTCCGAAATTCCAGACCCCCGCGGAGACCGAAAAAATTCGAAAATTTCGGTCTATTCCTCGGAATGCAATATGCAAAGACAAAAGATAATAATTCTTTCTAATCGAGATCCTCTTTACGGAAACCCATTTTATCTACTTTAATCGACGACTTCATGATGTCGATAATTCATAGAATTTTGAAACTTATTTTTTTTTCCGAAAAGTAAATTTCAAGTCTCGGAGTCTTGGCCTCTCGCATATTTAGCTTTTGGAATTTTGAACATTTGGTGTTCTTCGTTTCGAAGTTTTCGAAATCTGTTTTGTATGAAACTGTCCGGGAAATACCCATTTATTAGAATATGGAATAGATTTTATCGATTAGTGTCTCCGTTTGCGGATCCGCTTATCCAACACAGGTTTTATATAGAAATAATTAAACTAATCGAGTGAATAGTACCTAATTCTATACTAATATCTATTTAATTACATACTCGCGATTTGTGGTGAAGCTGAAATTACTCGACAACGCACGCTACACCCATGTAGTATGAGAATTATAAACTATGACGGAATGAGACAGACTGGGTTCTGGATTTCGTTGAATTTCTGTTTCCGATTTGGAAAAAAGAACTTTTTTTTTCACAGCTCACAATCAGAGATTTCCGCGTTCCTATATCATGTAAGGTGTGAGAGAATTTTCGAAAAGATCATCAATTTCTTCATTTTTTTTTCTTTCTTCTTCTTCTTCTTCTTCTGTTATCGATGTTCGTGAATATAACATCGGACCCTGTAAACTTTTCTTAGAAAGCGAAACCGCGTCGGAAATATTTCGTCGAGTTAGAAAGAGAGAGAGATAGAGAGCAGAGAGCAGAGAGCGAGAATCTTAAAAATTGGCAAAACTTTCTCAATTTCTTTTTGTTATGAAAAGAGTAAAAACAACGACAGGCGTCTGACCACGACACTATACTGTGAAATATTATCCGATCGGTATACCTAGTACATCACCTACTACCGCAGAACTGCAGCCTGCAGGTCCTTTTGCTTATTTATATATAGTATATATTTTATAACTGTCGGAAAAATGTTTCTATGCCGTGAAATATACGACTGTGCTTCAATTCAACTCGAAAGTCGAGATTTTTATTCGTCGCCTTTTTCGAATCTTCGAATTGTATTTTTATCAAATCACTAAAATGATGGAATATCTTGTTTTCTGTTATCATATACATGTGTACGTATCAAGAGACTCGATCGAGTCTCTAAACCCGCATGATAGCTCTACGCCCTACACGGCGATCATGTCATTATTCATTATCATGTCCCAATAAAGTGAAATGTAATCACTTGATCACGTTCCAGAACATTTTTTTGAATCTCTTCCAAAGTCCAGGTGATAATTTGGCAATTTTTTCATGCTGTGTCTGTCGTTTCTTATCCCAAACTTTTCGTCAGCATCAGGGTCAGAGATTAAAGACGTGAGTGAACATCTGAGACGTTCGAGTCAATCAGATTGAATCTGTTTGTATCTTATTGCGACGTGACTTACACTTATTTTTAATCACCTGGCGACAGCAGCTGCTTCATTTGGAATATTTCTCTGATACGAATGGCGAGATGTATGAATTTTTGTTGTTTTCAAAATTTGCGATTTTACCTCGACGTTTGTCATGGCAATAGGGACTTGCGTGCTAATGTTGACCTTGTTTGTTTCTTGCCAAAGCACATCTGCTTTTTCACTGATTACGATATATGGTTAAAAGTTCGATTGATAGCTCCATATATAAAAGTTCGAGTAGCCAAGCGAACGAGCACATAACGGAGTTGATCATGTTTCGGTTCGTAGTGATTGCTAACTTGATTTTGGCCGGTGTGCTGGCTCAGACGGATCCAACGTGCGATGATCACGTCCAATTTCTCGTGTGTCATATTGACGGTGTTCTAACTAACGTCACACAACTCACACAGTACGAGCTCCTAGAGATTGACGACAAAAATTTGGTGTCCATCGAACCTGGTGCCTTCAAAAATCTTACGGTCGAATCTTTAGGCTTGGCTCATGGGAACCAAATTTCCACTTTACATCCTGGAGCGTTTTCTGGACTGCATAACTTGGTCGGCCTCTATCTTAGTGACAACGTCGTTGAGCTCGTCCCTAATTTGTTCCAAGAATTGTCTCGATTAGAGTACTTGGACTTGGCTAATAATGCAATCAACCATATACCAGATGGGACTTTGAACGGGCTATCCGAATTGATCACTTTGAACCTGTACAAGAATATCATTTCCACGATAAATCGGACCACACTTCACGGACTTAAAAATCTCGAATATTTATTGATGCGGGAAAACAAAATAGCCAGTTATGCATCTGAGTCCTTCGCAAACTTGAAGAACCTGCGACAAGTTGACCTGAGCTTGAACTTTTTAACGGAAATCAAAGCCAACACTTTCAGCGGATTGCCAAAACTGAGGTACCTGGACCTCACCCAAAATAAGATTGCCACGATCCACTCGAACGATTTTATTGACCTGAGTGCCTTGAAGTACCTATACCTCTATAACAACGAGATTATTAATTTTTATTTCTCTGATTCAATTGGAAAGCTACTGCAGCTGCACACTTTGAGTTTGAGTAGTAACAAGATCCCCCATATACAAAATGGCTCTTTCAGCGGGCTACCCGAATTGACCGATTTGTACCTGAAGAACAATAGTATATCCGCGATAAATCAGACCACATTTTACGGACTTTCGAATCTGAAATATTTGTCCCTGCAGAAAAATAGAATAGCCAGTGTCTCGTCTGGTTCGTTTGCAAATCTTCGGGAATTGGACAATCTTGATTTGAGCTTCAACAAATTAACGGAAATAACACGCGATATGTTTGAGGGTTTGTGGAAACTGGAGCACCTGCATCTTAATGACAATAACATTGTTACGATCCATTCAAGTAGTGGCTCGACATTTGGCGTTGGAAATGGTGCATTCAAAGGACTCTCGTCCTTGTTACGCATGGAATTGTCCAATAACAAAATCGACACTTTAGCAAGTGGTTTATTCGCAGATCTTACCAAATTGGAGGAACTATATTTTGCTAATAACACTTTGACTCAAATTGATCGACGTGCTGTTCAGCTGGCAAATTCCACTGTAATTAATTACCAAATGTCATTATGGTAACACATGCACGAATTTCGCGTTCTATCAAAAATAAAATGTAAAATAAGAGAATATGTAAAAGCATGCACTCATATGGAGGTGTGCTAAATATATGATACACGAGTGTACGTTCATGTCCATCGTATGTATGTGTATGTGTGTTTGCGGATTTGGGAAGATGGTTGCTGAGTCGGGGCTCAGGGCAGTGTGGCATTAGTTAGTTAGTTCTAATCCTTGACCAAAGCACGTACTTCCAAATAAGTCTATTTAAACTCTATCCTCAGTCATGTTCAATTAACTTATTATTCAATAAAGTCTCTACTTACGTTCCAATACAATCAAGGTTTCTTTATTAAACTAATCTACCTCGTCTTATTCGACATGGCTATGAAGTTCAACTGATATCATCATCCATAAAAGGTCGAGTAGCGAAGCGAGAAAGCACATAGGTACGGAGTTGATCATGTTTCGGTCCACAGTGATTGTTGATTTGATTTTGGCCGCTGTGCTGGCTCAGAGAGATCCAACCCCGACACCAAGGTGCAGTGATAATGATGAATTTCTCGTGTGTTATATTGACGGTGTTCTAACTAATGTCACGCAACTCATATGGTGCGAATACAATGACCTGAGGATTCACAGCGAAAATTTCGTGTCCATCAAATATGGTGCCTTCGAAAATCTTATGATCGACAATCTAGTCGTTCCGACGAGCCAAATTCACACTTTACATCTAAATTAAATTTTTTTTTTTGCAATTTTTTCTGGCCTGATTATCAATTGAAAAAAAGTACATATTGTGATGTAGGTGCTTGGCAGTAGCATCTGATTTCGGATCTGCTCGTTTTTTCCTTTCTTTTTTTGTTTCACGAGTATATGTACACATTAATGTACTTAATAGCGCAAGATTTTTGCACGTTCGTATTATGTACAGAGGACCGGCACTTTTTGACGGATGATCTTGTCTCGTCACCGTATAAGTAAAGACTCGTCGTCGTATTACGTCATGTGACCATTCAAATTTTTTTCGTCTAATTTTTTGTTTTTTTTATGTAACATTTTTACCACCACCCACACAATGTGAGTAAGATTTATTAATTCGAATATAAAATTTAATAAAAAAAAGAACTACTCTTTTTTTTCGCTTTTTGATCATTAGATCGTATTACGTCAATTGAATAAGAAGTTATTTTTTTATTCGAATCTGTGCCTTCTATGTTGACAATGAAAAAAATAAAGGAACAAAAAAGTCTTAAACCATAAATAAAAAAACCATAAATTCTTTGTGAAAATTCATTGTATTCTGATATTTGAACCAGAGCTGGTACCACTTTCGGCATAGTCTCAAAAGTTTCGTATTTTCACAAAGTATTCATGGTGAAAATTTGACAAAAATCGATGACGGCTGACGCAGTGGAAATCCCAAATTAAGAGTGTTTTACCGAAAAAACAGCATCCACGAATATTGGAAAATTCTTAAAAAACAAGTTTTTGTCATCTCATATTATTGGCGAACTTTTTCATTCGGGTGATTTTTTCGTACGACAAACGGATCTCGAAATACATGCCTGGCTGAAAAAAAGTCAGCTTTTGAACCGGGGGTCCAAAAAATCTGAAATAATTCAGACGTTTATTTTCCGCCCTCTCTCCCATCATACTCGAAGAAAAAATAAGTCAAAAATGGTGAGGGTCCGCGGCTGGTTGAGTTAGCGTGGAATGCCCCATACACACTTGTGTAGGTATATATATCATACATCTTCCTTTATAGCATCGTTTACCCCGCGTAGACATGCCACAAAAGACGGTATACTACGTACGTACATACGTAGCTTGTGGAGACTTTAGGTGTCGTAAAAATAACTGCGAGAAAAAAGATAAAAAAAAAATAAAAACCCAAAAATAAAAAATTTCAAATACTGCACTGCAAGCATATCTTATCCTACTCGCGCGGTTGAAGTTTTGAATTTCGAAAGTTCCGAACGGTGAAAATTCCGAATTCAAATATTTACTGACTCACAGATCTTAGAAATGATATTTCCCCGGAAACCTACGTAACAAATTTCGGAAACTTTGAAACGAAGAACACCGGAGGTTCAACATTTCGAAAGGATTAAAAATCCGAGGAAAAATTCGAAACTTTGACAATTCGGAACTTCAACCCGACTCCTCGCAGCCTTTTTTACCTCTTTTTTTTAAACATTTTTTTGTTCATTGATTACTATTTTCTCACTTTTGTGGTAGACTGTACGTTACTCAATAGGTATGCATTTCGATTATTATGTCAGGTGATATTTATTACAAGGACTTTGTGTGGCCGAGGTTGTTGTCGCTGGTCAAAGAAACGCATGTATATATATATATATCTATATATGTACATACACTACTATATACCCATGCATTTGAGTTCGAGTGTGTCGTCCAACCAACCGGTAACATGGCTTTGTAATTTATTTAACGGATATCTGCGACCCCGCGTGCATAATGATGATTCAACGGTTGATTAACTGACGTTTCTTTATTATTTCTCTCTCTCTCTCTCTTTCTCGGATTTTTAAATAATTTTTCTTCCTTTTTATTCTATTTTTTATATTTTTTTTGTTCCTTTTTATTAGTTCATCTGTTCGCTATACTATATAATTTATTTCAAAACTGACCGTGAAATATTCAACTCGAGCCGACTAGAGAATTCAGGAATTATTATGACAATGTTTTTATCAATCGACGAGATAAATCCTCCGATTTTTTATATTTTCAATTATTTCCTTACGTTTTTTCATTCCTTATACTCCTCACTCTCTCTCTCTCTCTCTTTCCTTTTCTCTCTCTTTCGAAAAAAGAAGGAAAAACGAAAAAATGAACTTCAAATTTTAGCAGAAATTTATTTATAAATACACCCTGACATATCGAACCATAATTTTACAAAGACTGTTTCGATCATTGAAATGTACCATATTTTACCTACATACGTATAAATATAAGGCACTATAATATATTTCACCAGATTTACATTTGCCTACTCCTGAATATTCGCATATTTAATATATACCTATACGTAGTATTGTTCCCCGTTTTAAAGGGTCGAGGGAACGTTTACCTCATACTTGCGTAAATTACATATTATACATGTAGCGATAGTGGAGGGTGGATCTCGCAGATTATTTCATGAGTACGTATGTATAGTTATAGATAAGTTGATGTATGCAGAATATACAAGGAGATCCGAGATTAGGAGTTTACTGATCCGAGTGGATCCTGGTCTCAAATTTTCACGGGTAATAATCCACTGATACTAAGAAACCCTTTAATTCTATCTATCAATCCGTGCATAAGGCGCCCTTCCGAAATTTCTTCACATGGGTCTCTTCAATTCTTAATGTTTTTCTTGATTTCGCAACAAACTGCGTCGCTGCACAGTAACAGATCCTTTTCGTTAATTGGTTTTGGTTAACACCCTAGGCGACGAAGTTTGTACTTAGAAATTTGTCCCAAGTATATATAGGTGCAGGAGTTTGGTTGCTAACTTTCACCCGGCTACTACCTACTATTCGGTCACTTAAAACTTCTTAATTACCTTATTTATTTCCAGACAGATTATCATTCCAAAGAAATTAACCAACTCGGTTATAATTTACCTATATACGTACACCCTGCACCAGGGGGCTGCCTAATCCAGTCGTATTCGAATTTTTATCCAAGATTCGCGAGTTATACCGAGAGTTTTCGGTGAAACTGCTGACCCCCTCCCTGCGCGTTACGCGTAACGCGCAGGGAGGGGGTCAGCAGTTTCACCGAAAACTCTCGGTACATTCTTCGATGTACTACCAATAAAATCCACCCTCCCAGAACGAAAAGAGAAAAAGACGAAGTACTGATCCTTGGTGAATATCGCGCATTTCCCCTATCTCCTCTAGGGTTATAAAACTGAAGGTAGAAAAATACTTCTTCGAAATGGTTAATGACGCGAAATGGTTTAGCGAGCGAGTAAAACGGCGGCACTTAGTGGATTTAGTCGACTAGGAAACGACCCAGGGTTTTCGAACTAAACGAGACTATACACCGAGTCCTTCTTCGTTCTGTACCAGGTTCGAATAATGGATAGAACACAGTTGTACGTGCGTGTGTGCATGTGTGTGCGTGCGTGCGTGTATCATTTACCCAGCTGGTTAGAGTCGGGGGTATGGCTGGAGCTGGATATACCATAGCTATGCGGGATAATAGCAGGGAACTTTTAGCTAACCCGAAGATATTCTACCGACAAATTGGAAAGGATCTGAAATTGGGGTTCAAGGAGGAGAGACCAAAGAAAAAGGAAATGTCCCTTCTCCGGGAATCTTTATTTTACTAACCACTATCCTAGATAGATAGATAGGGGTAGGGTCGAGTCGAGTCGAGTCGAGCCTAGGGACTTTGCGGGAGGCTTTGCTAACTGAAATATATGTACACTCGGTATATCTATACACTTTTATCCAATGAGACGTAAATTAGGAGAAATAAAAGAAGAATTGATCAGTAGCGTGAGAACTAATTCATTTTATATTTTCGTTCGTCAACCGATTGGGATAATCCGAATTCAGAGGCGAATCATACTATAATTATTCCTTACGCGAAATGAACGGATTAATGGTTTAGTACAAAACATAAAACACACCGACATTAGTCAGGTATAATTATTATTTAATCTTCTAATAAAATATTTTCATCGGGGCTTAATAACGAATGCTTGAATTATATTGAAATTAGTATTATCCACAGTAGGTATATATTTTCCTTGATAAAGTACAGATGATTTAAGGTCAGATTTAAGTGTTTATGCTTAAGTTCCGTGAGTAGGTACATATATCCCGCGAGTTTACATAACTCCGTAATTATTTTAATCGTCGTTAATCTGAGGAGAATGACTACCTTCTATAATACGTGTTTGCGCAGTTGTACTACAGTATCGTAAGAATTGCAAAATCTCGGATTATCTCATTTCGAAAGATTTTTATCAGATCAGAAAGAGATGTACAGCTCCTGCGAGGAGATAACAGAGGAGGAAAACACAACCATGTATACCTTTAATATTTATACAGGTGAATACGTTGTTACGTAGTTTCTATCTGGTTGGAAAAGTACATGTTATGTTATCTTACGTTACGTTACGTTACGTTACGTTACGTTATGTTATGTTACGTTACGTTGAAAAGCTCGTTCCCATAAGAGACTGTGATTTTCTTGGTATACGAATCACCAGCCGGAAAATTGTTTCAGTTTTCCAGCTTCTGCAGGTATCGTTATGTTAATTCCCTAGAGCGATGTGCCTAGGGAAGCTTGTCAGGTTCAACTTTTTTCCTATCTTTCATATTTTTACGCGGTTCTTTTCCCGTGTAGCTATCAACAATAATGTCTTTCCCATTCATTCATTATTGCTCTAATGACGCAGAAAGAGGAATTATTTCCTTTGAATCACAACCCTTAGAACGCGAGCATCTGCGTAGCGAATCTCAGAGTAGACATGGGGTGTGAGATCTACACCGAGCGATTTTCGATTTCAAATATTTCGGAAACTGTACACCATTTTGAAACTAATGATCACACCTTTTTCCTGGCAAATTTATTCAACTTCAAAGTCGCGTGGTCAAATTTTTGAAAAATTTAGTTTGAGTTATCGAAAAACGTACTTGAAGTTGATATCAAAATCTATTCGGGTTGAATAAAGTTTTCATCAGTTTTAGGCATTTTTTAGCCACCCTTTTATCAATTTTATAAAATTTGAGATGAACGTAAAGATGTAAAGGCTATGTATTATTCGATCGATTTTATGTCATCCGAAATGAATCTCATAGACGAGAATCTTTCTAGATATAGTAGGTGGGATACGAGATCGATCGAGATATGAACTGAATGAATGATGAATATTTAAAATTCTGACCCTCACGTCCATCCCTACATTCCGTTACTACTGAAATACGCGAGGGACTTTGGTCGAGTTTGGACGTCGTTGGCCTAGTGATACATTGTCTCGATTACCATGCTCCTCCCGGAATAGTTCCGAGTTTGGGCTAACTAACTCTATTTGGGTAGAGTTCTGGCAATAAAGTCCGACGATATTTCATTCTGTCTGTTTCACCCATACCAAACCGTGCTTCCCCTATTTTCAATTCTTTTCATTATATGAAAAGCGCGAATAAAAAAAAAAAAAAAAAAAAAAATTAACATCGACGATTTCGCATCGAATCGCGAGGTTCAAGATCGCGATATTATTTCAACGCGGGATACAATCATATTTTCTCAAAACGTAGTAGGCACACATTAAAGTTTCATGCGGGAAATAATAAAAAAAAACATTTATTTCAGCCCCTCTACTTTTTTATTTATTTTTTTATCCCAAATATTGTACGAAAATTGGTACAAGGCCGTTTATAAGGGGACGAAAAAACAACCGAGAAAATATAAAGACCTGAAAGCTACGGAGAGAGCGCGCAAGTAAGAGCTAGGCTCTGGTATATATAGACGGAATAAAAAAAGCTCTTATACTCATCCAATCAATCAAACCGGGGAAGAAGTGAACTAAGGTAAAGTGTATTGACGTATTAACGGAAACCTATCGGAAAAAGTGGCGTTAGACGGCCTGGATTTTATTATTTTATTTTTTTCCCCCCTCTCGATATTTAATAACGTCTTCATTTTCATCGACTATATAATATCAGGTATACCTATATAATCCTTTCTTGCGCATATTCAGAAGGCAGAGAAATTTGTCGAATTATTTTTTAGCTTATTTAAGCGGTTTAACTTTCGGTTCAAAGCGCGAGTTTTCCTTTGATCAAACGAGTCGCCTTGAATTTGGTTTAATCAGCTATTTTGAGAGGCTGTATTTTCGACGTTTAACGAGAAGTTCAACGACCCAATATAGTACATCAAGAAGTACCTACAACCTACGTACACCTATGAAATTCGGCTTCAATCAGTTACGTAGATCCTCAACTATATCGCAAACTTAAATTCTAGGTGATCACTATGTCGTTATTATATCGGCTCTAATTTCACATGATGCTCCGAATTATATCACATGCATTATATCACACTACGTACTTCAATCAAAGTTTGACAGAGCCATATATCGAAAATGACTGCACGGGGTCAAAGTTCAAAAGTTCAATCTACCGAATACCGAATGACGAATAAAAACGATATTATGGCTCGAGGTAGGTAATCGATAAAATACATCGGATTTCATTCACATGTGAAGAATATTGACTAATCATATCCGTAAAAATTCGAAATACGATTTCTTCTCTCGCACATAAGTGAGTTGGCTAAATTCGCATAGTGGACTTGGAGCGGTTTTCTAACCGAGTCTAAATTGTCCCATAAGGGGATAAGCATCGCCCCAAACACGCGTAAGTTAAAGCGTGATTTAAGGAAAGGCGGAGATTCATCCCTTAGATGATTCCTAACACGCGGTGCTCGTAAACGTCGCGAAAGCTTTCACCTACATCGGTTCAGGTTATACCTAAGTATAAGGCTGGTTGCAGGGTGGGATGGGATGGGATGGGATGGGGTGAGGTGACACAGGTGTGTGTCAGTGTAATATTATTCACGACCTTTATGGAAATTCTCGTTTATAGTATACACTAGCTACTATGGAGAATAAACCGTGCAGGTACAATTCTCGATAATGCCACGGGCTGCACAAGGTGATATATATACTGTGTGACAACCTCGAAATATTACTTTCCTAAGACATATATGTACCTATAAGCTATAGGATAAAGGGTAGTGGATGTGGGTGTGTAATATCATACTTGGTCCAGGAGCCTGCTGCAGCTAGGAAATCTCTTTCCTTCAAGGATTAAAGAGTTCAAAAAGTGCAGGTGCCACTTTTCTTTACTTTTTATTATGACATTCATTCCGTAGAAAATATTCCCTTTGATACCTCGATGTTTTTTCCCTGGATAAAATGCAGTCTGGGTTCTATAAAATAATTCAAAGAGATTCTTTCACCTTTCAGTCTACGTCCTATATATATATGTGCTGATTTTCTTTTTTCTTCTATTTTTCTATTTTTCTATTCTTTTTTTTATCACCACTCTTTCACTTGCAGGTCAAAGGTAAAGACTTCCATTAATAAAGCGGAATAATTCACTCCTAATTACTTAATCTAATGGTTAATTTATTCCTTTGACAAATTACATCGTTTTTTTTCAAACTTTTTACATCTCATAGTCTCGTAATGATCACTGCTGCTGCTGCTGCTGCACGGTCGATGTAATTCCGTATTTGCAATAATTATTACAGCTTACCTTGGAACAAACGACTTAGATGAATGAGGAGTCAGTGGTTTAATCCGCGAGACAAATTGGTCTAATATGTCAGAGACCTGACGCAGAGAGAGAAATAGATATGAATTGAGATATGGGGAAAGAGATGGTGCAATGTTTGACGAAGAAAATGGAACGAAAACGTCGAGAGAAGATGGAAAGATGGAAAGAGAGAGAGAGGAAGAAAGTTAGAGTTAGGTACTCTCGGCAACTGTATAGATATCATTTAGGAAAATTGTATAAGATCTGAGGTAGAAAATCCGAGGAAAATCTCTTGCGAATTATAATAGGTAAGCGGGGTGCGAGAACGTGTTTTCGAGGATATTTCCCACGGTATGATATTAGACTTGAATCTCGGATAAGACACGGTTTGAATTTACCGAAACGGAAATATATAAGAGGAGGAGGAGGGGGAGGAGGAGCGAGATTCTGATCGTCCGATGATTAAATATGATTTCCCGTATATTACTCCGAAATTATTGTCTCAAAATCCGGCGATTAATAGCAGAAAGTTTTATCTCATCTCATCCGGTAGCTAGAAATTTCTTTGCGATATTACTTCCGGCTATACGCGTTACATCGCTATCTTACTTATTTGTCAAAGATACAAAGTGCTCTAAATGGCAAAAGTTTCACTATCTTAACGTTGGATATAATAATATTAACCCGCGGGTAACTGTATAGCCTAAGCCAATATTCCTGACCAATTCAGGACCCTGGGATGATGGTGCAGGGTCGAAGTTACCAGTTTAGCTGATACCTCTCATATAATCCCGACTAATACTCGCGTAGTCATCATAATCTCATCTTTGCACTCTGACAATTATCATCCCGGATGATTATTTAAATCAGTTTGTAACTTAAGGGGACCAGTACAGCGACTTTTCGAGAAATTATCACAGTCCGAAATCAATTTATTTCATCACCAAAGTTCATTTCACATCAAAATGTTTTTCTTTTCCAAATCATGTGTCGTAAGGATTTCAGAGCACCGTTGGACCGATTCAGGTCATCTTGGATTCATTTTCTTCAGAAAACAAATCCTCATCATGTGAATGTAGGAATTGTGAAAACTTTTCGTTTTGGCCAAGTTATTTAAGAAATGAGTGATAATAATTTTTGCAAATTTGGTAAATTGATCATAACTTATGACACAATTTTTTATTTCAAAATTCCTACATTCACAAGATGAGGAATGGTTCACCGTAGAAAATGAGACGTCAAGAGATTGAATTGGACCAACGGTGTGCCAAAATCCTTACGACACATGATTTGGAAAAAGAAAAATATTTTTATGTGAAATGAGCTTTGGGTATGAAATGAATTGATTTCGGACTATGATAATTTTTCGAAAAGTCGCTGTATGGTCCCCTTGATGAAGAAAATTGAATAAATCATTCGAGATGAATGATATAACATCCGCATAAGTAATACCTGAGGCTAGTTTGTTCCTTCAGGGTAATTTGAAACTACGCCGAAAACACAGTGTCATTAGAAACCACCCCCTATCCCTTCACCCTTGTTCTTAGTAAACGCGACTGAGAGAGTTTCGAGTTTGAACAAGAGTTGGGATGTTCATGGGACGGTCCAACTCTCGATAGCAGGTACAATTTACGGCATTAATTAAGCCGTCAAAGGACATACGCCGTCATAGTTACGGGGCTGCGTACGTTGAGCCCGTCAACTTTGATGTGTTAAATTGTTTGTCGCGTTACCGATTCGCAGTATGATTATGTCGTCTGTTGCAGCTGTTCGCTAGGCACAGCAAACCCTTGGAATACAGAATCAGACTAAATTGCAACAGTGAATGCATTGGAGTAAATCCCTTCTCGCAAAATCTATGGGCAATCAGAATGTCCAGATATTACCTTGCGGAACGTTTGCTATATCTAGAATGATGGGTAGGTATGTGCGGTTGGATGTGCCAATTCGACGTAATCACTCTAGCTCAAAACAAAAGGCACGACTTTTCCAACTACTTAACTTCGGATCTACAATAGTAGTCATTGATTTTTACCTAGACGTGCACTTTTCAAAGAATTCTACTCCGCCATTCTGTATCGCACTGTTACTCGGTACAAAAGCATGATATAATAGAAAATAAGTGATATGGGAGCTTTTAATTCAAGAGGGTAAAAACCGCTGTGTCATTTTTTTTTTTTTTTGTTCCGTTTTTTAATTCCAAATTATCAAAGTTCAGAATATTTCGAATTTTTAGAAACTTTCAGGTTTAGAACGTTGAAATACCGAAAGGATGGAATGCGGAGAACTTAAAACTCCGAAACTCCAGACGCCCCCCCGAAAGGCCCGGAAATTCGAAAATTTCGGTCTATTTCTCACGGTGTGAAGCCAAAAAAATATGGACCCTCCTTACGGAAATTCATTTCATCTATTTGAATCGACAACTTTATGATGTCATGAATAATCGATAGGATTTCGAAACTTTATTTTTCCAAAAAGCAAAAGTCTTGAGACGATTAATTTCACCCCTTATTGGTTTCGATGCGATCAATACATATACGTGCGTGAATTTCGAGCTTCGGATCTTCAGCTTATTCGAATTTATTTCGAACCTCCGATGTTCTTAAAAACTTTGAGTTAATTTACCCGCTGTTTAATAACGTGGTGAATCTCTTCTTGCGATCATTTGTCACCGGCTGTAACGGCTTCATCAGTTTCAATTACATGTAATGGCTCGTTGACATCATGAAGTGCGTTTGAAATGCTAACCGTATATGAAAGTGTGTATAGAGGAGCTGCGGTAGTACTCGGCGATCCATATCTCTTCACGTGTATATTGGGTATATTGATATTGGCCGGGTGAAAAGCACGTTGAATCGTAGGACCGAGAACCGCGAACCTTTGATGTCCTTCGTAGGGATATCGCGGTGACGTGCATATTTTATGTCCCTCACCTACACCCGACGGGTTCACATTTATTCTTCATCTATATTTATGCCTTTACTCTCTTCCACGCGGATGTATGTACGTACGTATGTATGTAGGTACCATAACGTTGGTTCTCGTTGGTGCCTTTCGTTGTTTGTTTCGTAAAATGGAATGGCTAATGCCACCTACCTCTACCTTCTTCCTTTAAGCCAGCTTCACACAGCCGTATAACGGTCAAGTGTTTCCGTCCTGCCATTAAGGCCGTCTCATGCTTGGAAATATAATTTTCATAATTTTTAACAAAAAAAAACAAAATGAAAATCAAAGAAAAAAAATTGAACCATCTCAAGTCTTTTGACACTTTTACGAAACTTTTATTCCTATTTTTATCTCTCCTTCATTTCATTTCATTTCATTTCATTTCGTTTTCACCCTTAGCTGCGGGTGTATAGGTACCATCTACAAAAGCCGTCATATCGTACCACACGTAACTCCAATTACACGGTTAAACTTTTGCTGTAGTTAGTCCGTTCCGTGTATCCAATTTGTAGGAACCAGATTGCTATACCCCCATACATACACGCCATACACTAGATGAAAGTAGGTGTAACTAGTTCAGAGATGGACTCCGCTCTGTTATTTTCTAATAAAAATAAAAAGATGAGTAAAAATGATCAAATCAAAAAACTTATTCCTGCAGTACTATACCTAGGTGAAAATCTTCGCATGTGAAGTAAAACTCTCCGTCTTTAAAGTATCGCAGCAATTATATCATGCCAATGATAAATGATCGCATTTCCCATGATTGATGTGACATTATATATTATCTTCACCCTCTCGTAGCACCGGCTATAACGGCTTAGACCATTTACATTTTGTATTGCACATCTGACACTGCGCAAGTATGATATATTACTCAATATTTGTACATTATTTCGGTGTACTTAGCTCAACATGTAGTATGTCGCCGAGTATATTCCTTACCTTTTTACCCGTCTATGCACACAGTTCCGAGATAAAAGCTCCCTCGTTTATACATACACACGCGGATTTGCACACTGAGGAACTCGAACCTCCGTACATTATGCTGGGCAGATCTGGGTATATGCACACTCGGTATATCCTCGTATTTAGATATAATGCACCAGATCCACATACGCGGGTTATATCATGTGCATTAAAGTAACCAGAAACTCAGCGCGGTTTACGTCTAAAGGAAACGATGGAGGAACTCAAAGAAGGATATGGAGGAGGCTGCTGCAATTCTGCAGTCTAGTCGTGACGTTCGCGGTGTGCAAAGCGCGCATTTGCAAAGCAAAGAATTCATATTTATACAACTGGCCAATTTTTTCCGTACCTTTTATTCCTACACAATGGAAACCCCATCCGGGTCGGTGAATCGTTATCATATTACATTATGCTACATCCGATTTATAACCAATACCGATACAATATGGTAATTTGGAATCAAGCGAGGTAAAGCGTACCCCAGACTTACTCCGTCTGTTCATTTTGAAAAGGCGCAAGAAAATTTCGCCCGGCGCTAACTACCGCGAAAACTTTGGTCAGTTTAAAATCCGCAATTTGTTTCCTGATCAAAAGCAGACATCTATGTCATTAATCAACCCTGGAAGGGCCGCGCTGTCATTAAGGGCTAAGTGGCTGCTCGATCGACAATAAGGTTTGCCATTTGATTAAGACCGTTTTTCGGGTCGCTGATTACGGATCTGAGGTCTGGAACTCGAAATCCAAAATTGCGGATACAATCTGAGAGCAGAATTCATAGTCAGGTCTTGAGACATCCTCAGGCACGACTTGATCAGCCTCGAGACCGTCTAGGTCTGAAGATCTGACCATGAAGCCTGGCCTAAGTATTCCTAAATGTTTGGAATCCGGAATTTTGGACTCGAGATTCTGCAGCGTGGTAATCAATAGGAAACCTGCGCTCTTTGGGGGTTGATCATCCGACGTAATGCTAAAGATTTTTGCGGTGCAGAGAGGTCGACGAAGAAAAAAAATGTCGATTCGTCTTGGCACACCCTGATACACTTATACCCTCAATTTATCTCGGGGTGAAGTCCTGGTGTACAAATAACAATATCAGTTGAATATTTCACAATCCTGACAGTCTGGCTCTGGCTCTGACGTGATTCGAATATGGTTGTATAGTTATGAGGTACCTAATATCCGGTGATCCTGGAACCAGTCCAGCTCCTCCTCGGTCCCTTACTCGAGAGCATTGTTGCGGGACAAGCATTACAATTTATAACAAGATACGGTCCGAGGTTACTACATGTGTATAACACTGATGCCTCTTCTGCCCTAGGGTATTCCAACCTGAACCCTGATTTCCACTACGCTACCTTTCAAACACACTAATTCTCTCCTGCAGGTCACAGTGCTAGGCTTGAGTCAGATTTGATCTGTTTTTCGAAATTTTAATTCGTGTCCTTCCAAGTGATGATCGCTTTCCGAATTGTTTTTTTATCGGAATGCGAACAGCTCAAACTACTAGTTTTTGGAATCGACGATGTAGACATTCGGGGAAATACCCTTTCTGAACGCTGTGAGTCGGTGATATTAAAATTTCGAACCATCCCCGATCTAAAGTATTGGCAAATTGGAGATAGGAGTTATTAGTTTTCTTGTCCATTTTCTTACTCGCTATACGTTATCGTATATATATATATAGCTATACTGCAGAGGATAGTGGGATCATTTTATGGTAGCAATTCGGATATTCTCCTTTCACGGAAGATAGAATCCAGTCAATTTCTATATAACGTAAGAGTTATTCGCAGTCGTCAGAGAGTATTGGCATGATTGCACGATCCCATGTACTAAGTCCTAGTACATATTGCATGCCTACCACGCTGCCGAAACCTTGGTATAAATCTATACACGTATATATATATCTGCCTATAGTACATTTTCGAATACGGAGTTTGGTAAATTGATGAAAATTAATGAGCTGGAGGAATACCTTTAGCAAAACTGGAGACTGACTATTGCCAGAAACCCAATTTCAGAGATAGAAAAGAAAGAGGAAGAAAAGGACCTTACCTAAGTTCGATTGCCGAAGATGCTAGCACTTTTCTGTTACTATTAGATAATATTTCGGAGTATCTAAATCCTAATACAGGAAAGAAAAAACACCTGGGAATTGGTGGAGCCGTAGGTATATCTACACATGGACCGCAATTCTCGTTGACGATATTATATGCATACATACTATCCGGCGAGAGTGGTCGGTCGAGTCGTTTGACGTTGATAAAGGCATTCATTGACGCCGGTAATCTCATCTCTTCTGAATAATCTGACCAAAACTCAATTTCCGGTTTGCCTTTCCGTCAATATCCAGGCGTGCTCGCGGTCGTCCCTATACGTATACCCATACCCATATCCACAGCTATACCCAGCAAAGACCCAAAGCAATCTGAATAATAGCGTTGCCGCAATTCTGGGTGAGATTAGAAACCGAGAACTCCGCGACTCCGGCAGGAAGGAAGCTGTTATCGATCTACATAGGCCAAAAAAAATCAAAAAAAGATCGGGACGTTCGGGAGAAACGGTCTTATTTCGCCTCTTTTCAATCTCCAGCAGAAAGCGAAGCGATCATCTCGCGCGGCGAATTATTTTGGCATTTTGACAAATGGTATGCACAGTTTTCGCTCTGGACACTAATTGAGGCTCGTCGTTGTTTTCCGTTCTGTTGAGTCCTTTCTCAATTACTATCCTTCCCTCTATTTTCTGGCTCAAACTTTATACTACCGAAATGTAACACTGCGGACTCTATACTGCGGGCGGGTCCTTTCTATAGATACCTCGGATCTCTCTCTGTGGTTTTGAAAACCTTCGAGCCATCCCTGTACCCACCCACCCACCTATCTACCTATCTACCTACCTACTCACGGCATTGCTATTATTTCGTCCTCCTTTGTTACTTTTCAAAAGAATCATTATTCGGGCGTGTTATTGGCGTAGCCGTAGTACTTCCTCAGGCTGGAATTAACGGAACTGAAGTGAAACTTCACAACTATGATCATCACCGCCTCCGTACCTATACCTACTGCATCTTTCCCTCGCTCCTTTATCTCGAGAAATTTTCAATGGGACAAATACCTCATAATGTACTAATTGCAATTTTGTTTTTTTCTATCAATAATCAGATCCTACCAATCAACGAAATTTGTTCAATCCATTTTCTCAAAGTTTATCACTTATTTATTTGCATCGCGCGACTTTCTGCACCAATATCTGTGCCAGTCGATCTCTCGATACACATGCAGATTTATTACGTCGGTACCGAGTCGAAACTTTCTCTCTCTCTCCGTATAAGTTTTCGTCGTAATATTTGTCACCGAAAGGTCAATCCTTTGTTGAACTTGTTTTTTTGTCTCACAAATTTTTCTGTACGTTTTATTCAAAACAGCTGATATTTTCGGTGGAAAAAACGAATCGTTCCTTTTCGACCTGCCGCAGCTAGAATTCTTGTTTTTCTGCGTACTCGTTCCTGCGATCTGATAATATAATCTATAAAAGTAACGTATCTAATTTATAACTTTCACAAAATGTTTATGGCGTATGAAAATCTCCTTTACCTATCCGCGCAGACCCGGGATTTTTCCCAACTTATATAACGCCTCTGCAGAACCCAATCAAACCTTTCCCATAAAATACGCCCGTAGAACTACGCTGGGCGATAATTGGGGTCAAGGTGTAACGCCACGAATACTTCTGCACTCTTAAAATGACTATTTGACGTTTTCGTGGCCAGGAAAGAGTTTGGTTCTCCGCATTCGGAGAAAAATACGCGAAAAAGTATTTTTTTTTTTTTTTCCTTTTTTTCTTTGACTTGGGTGAAAAAATATGAAATTGCTAAGTCGTGTCAATGTGCAATTTGCGTCAATACACACGAGCCGAAGTTCAGCTCTTAAAGTGTACATTTTAACCGAGTGGATTCCGGCGAATCCAATCTCGCAATATCTTTGCCGAAGTAAGAAGAACTTTCGGAATCGAGGAGTGAGTTTGATGTAGTTTACCTCAGTCAGATCCTTTTATACCCGCATACAAGAAGAAGAAGAAGAAGAAGAAGAAGAAGAAGAGATAGAAGAAGTTGAGTTATCTGAAGATTGTTGGATTTCGCAGGCGTTGCTACTTTGACAGTGTACCAAAACTTCGTGAATTTTTTTTAATTTTTCTTTTATGAATCTCATTGATTAGGTAGGTACAGAGTTTATCAGTGACGAGGAGGGAGTTATGGGTACAATTGAACCGATTCATTCATTGATCTGTCAATTTTCTTTTTTTTATCTAATAGTAAA
Source organism: Tenthredo livida (assembly GCA_963992785.1). Lineage (NCBI taxonomy): Eukaryota > Metazoa > Arthropoda > Insecta > Hymenoptera > Tenthredinidae > Tenthredo > Tenthredo livida. The sequence continues at coordinate 1,231,368 of OZ023071.1, read as the reverse complement.
TTTTTTCGACAACGCTCATTCAGTTCTTCCTTACAGTAATTGTCTTTCGCGCGTAGCTTATGCCTACGGAGAGAAAAGATTTTTTATTTTCAGCTTTTGTTTTTTATTTTCTCTCATTTTATGATGAAACATTGCGAAAGAGTCAGAAGAGACACTCGAGTTTATTTATATTTCAATAAACTGGGGGTTTGCCCCTTGTTTTTTTTTATCAACTTTTGTGAAACGAAACTGGATCCTCTTTTTTTCTTTCTTTCTTTCTTTCTTTCTTTCTTTCTTTCTCTCTCTCCCCCATTCCCTTGAAACTCGAAAAAAGAGGGGAGATAAAAAATAAAAATCATCTCTTCCCCGCGCGAACAAATCTAACCAAAGGCATCTTAATTACAAACGAATTCGAAAGGATATACCCTACCTACCTACACCCGCACAACTCGAACGTCAAGAGGACGGGAAAATCACTCGCTTCACGAGTCTCTAAAGGATTTATTTTTATTTAAAAAAAAAACTTTTTTCTTATTGCAAGGAAAAAATAAAACTTCCTTCTATCTATTCAACCAGAGTTGCAGCAGGTAGATATTCCCCTCTTTTTTCTATTTTTTCTATTTTCTTATTCTCGTAGTATACGAGGAAGTAGTTTTCAAATCTCGATTCACACTACGTCATTTATATAATTATCAACACTTATCACTCATATTACTCAAAAAAATCTTCATCAGGGTGTATACATATATTTTATATGTTAAATTAAAATAATATAGAATAGGATATAATGAAGGAGAGAAACTTAATTCCTGGACTCGTTCCAGTCGAGGATTCCAGAAAGGTCGAAGAACCTCGAGGATATCTCAGAGCTCAGGCTTCTATCTGTGTGTGTGTAGAACTCATTGAAATTTGCATTCAAATACCACTCTGCATCTCCACCTTCCGGCTTATTATTAGCGACACATTTTATATACTATAGGTGCCTCTAATGAAATCGTCGACTTTTATAAAGAAGATGGAATGAAACCGCTGCACGTATATTATATACTCCGCGCACGGTCCATTCCCTAAACGAATAGTTAAAAAAAGCTATCCTAAAATGTTTCCTTTTTTTTAATTTTATTCTTTTCCTTTTTTTTGCATGAGTGTTTCGCCTTTCTAAAAGCTCTCGAAATTTGGAGAGGATTTTCGAAACTTTTTCCACTATTACTATACGCAGAAAGTCATTGAAGTTGTTTGAATATCCTTGAAAAAATGAAAAAAAAAAAAAATGAAATGAAAAACACACACACACACATGTACCAACGTTAAGCTATAGGTACTGGTTAAATGTTTGTATCAAATGTGCGGAAAGATTGAGTTTTGAATTAATACGAGTAGGTATACGGACTCCTATACAAACCAGCGGCTAGATTCGCGATGAAATTTACTTTACTTTAGATCCTGGTACTGCTGCAAGAGCCCCGGGTTAATCTCGTAGGGAAAATATATAACCTGTTTACTTCTCGTCTTTTAAAAAAACTTTTTAAACCTATATTATACCTAATCGGAAAACTCGAGCGGAAACCAACTCGTTCGCTCAAAGCTCCGCAACTCCCTCTATAGAAAGAAAGTTTATTTTCACTTTGACAACGATTACTATACGTGAATAATGTAATTGGTCCGCGGTTACCCCTTTTTTTTTCTTCTTTTTATGTTAAACATATTTAAAAAATTAACAATTTTACTGATTTTATCATCAAAAAAAAATTATTGCACGGGAAATAATCTTTCCTCCTCTTTTTTAATATTTGTATAGAGAGTAATTTTTAATTAACATATTATATACATTTACAAACGTTTCAACGCGCGAATAGATTCGACTTTTTTTTTTTGGTTGCTTTTTTTCTCTTCTTTTTCGATATTTTAATTAAAAAAATATTTTACCTATCTATAATATTACCGAAATCTCGTTTATATTATACATCGAACAATTTCCTGATGACTATAAATAATTAGCCTATAACGTGAACGCGGAGAACGTTGAAAAAAAAAAAATTTCAACGTAAATATTCGGGTCACGATTTTTGGTCGCTATGAACGAGAAAAACGAAAATTCCTTTTTCATTTTTTTTCTACCCGCATACTTGTAAGCTTATACGAGAAATTGGCGAAAAATAGTTTTAGCTGCAGCAGTGAGCTCTGTTCGCCCATAGTTCCTTATTATTAGATTGGGGGTGATAGGGTGTAGAAAATTTCAACTTTCTTATCGACTGCATATGATTTTTTTTTTTTTTTTTTCTACCCTCCAACTCATATATCCTCGAAGATGAGTTCAAATCTTGAAATTTGTTTTCTCGTTCAATTTGACAAAAAAGAATAAAGCATAAAAAAAAACCCTTGTCGCTCCGGTGCAGCGATATTAGTCAAGTTTATAAGAACGGCTATTTTACGAGTTTTTAAACTCGAAGATATTAAATTTTATCGCAAAGATTTTTCCCTCTTTTTTTTTTTACATTTTATCTTTTTTATACATATTATATACTTACCTATATAAGCTATATACATACATTCAACCGGGTTGTTGTAAACTCTTTCGAAAACTTTTTCACGTAAACTAAATAGAAAATCGTTTCAGAATTTCATCTCGAAACTCGCGTTTACTTAAACGATTATATAAATTTTTTTATTCTATTTTTTTCCTTTTCTCTTCTTTTCGATGAAAATAAGATGAGATATTTCAACTTTACGGACTTATAGATATAACACTTCCGAATTAGTTATTAAAGAAAAATTGAACACCACTGAGTCTTAAATCGCGGTTGAATTATATTAATCACAGTTGATAATTAACCGAATAGTTTACCTCCCTCAGCTAATACCACTATACGCATAGTTCTTGGCTAATTTCGATTCCGGCAATGTTTTACTCCGAGGTAAATTAGATACTGTTTAAACTTTGCCGTGTAGCTCGCGTAAATCGTAGCTAATGCTGTTTAAACATTCGAACTTTGAACCCTGGACATAATTCAGGGGTTTGAAATTTGGGCAAAATTTACCATAGGTATATAGACGATAGACGAAATCAAGGTTCGATTCATCGCTAATTTCGCAAGTCTTCATCCCCGGCAGAAAATTTAAAAGAATAAAAAAAGTAAGAGAATGAACATTAAGATCTATGAACTCCGGAATGGTGAACGAAAGAAGAACAGCCACGGCGTTTAGGTTTCGGTATACCTACCTACCTACCACCTACCTACCCGAATGAAAATAAATGCGTTGTGTCAGGGTTTAACCAAGTCTGGAGAAACTCGCCCTCAGATTCACTTCCATCGGGTGAAATTTCATTTTGTTAGTTATTAACGTCTACCTTTGTACAAAATTTGGCACGACGGTGATGGTATTAGGTACAGCCATCGCCATCGCCATCGCCGTCGCAATTGCCAGAGCTCGTCTTCTTCAACGGCGACGACCGTCCTTCTATAACAAATCATAATATCTGCTTTGCTCTGCTCTGCTCTGTTCAGGGATGGAGAAAACGGTATTTGGCTTTCCCCAAGGGTGCGGGAGATTATTGCTCTTTCATTCATCAAAAAATTTAAACCAATTATTCAAATTGAAATGAAATTTCGTAAGAAAAATGGAGAAAGAGATGATGAAGAGAACTAGCATGTGCCTCAAATAGCTCTTGTCTGGGTTTCTCAAACAGTCGACTCTGCAATGTATAATGTATACCCACTGTACCCCTATCCGCGAAATATGTGGTGCAGAAATATAAACTTTAAACGAACAAAGTTGTATTATACCCTCATGAGAGTTACGTGAGAACCTGACAGCCTCCAAGGACCAACTCTTGCAAAGCTTCTTCCTTATACTATCTTCTCTATATAGCATCTTTGATGTCGAGAAGACTACATCGCGTCTATGTACAAGCTGGTGGATATATATGCTACCAAACCACAGCCAATTAGTAGCAGCTCTTAGAATAGGAGGACTTTCTCTTCCGATGGCTTTTTGAAAAAATGGTGAAAACGTTATCGTCACGAAGAAAAGAAAGGAGAAAAATGCATTATTCCCAGTCTTGGTTCAAGATCGTTGAAAAATAAGTATGTTAATAAATTGAGGGAAGGATAGAATCGATTTCTCTTCGTTAGACCCCGCAGACGTCCCTAGATCCATAAATTTGTTACTGCAGAGTATAGGGTGTGATTAAATTGATAGAAAAGGTAGGTTTTCGTTAGTTTTCTTTATTTTATATCCCTTCGAGACCCGCGCAATTCTCAGAGCAGGAGCACCGGGGATTTGCCCGTTTTCATTCTCTCGCGATCCTTGGTTCCCGCTTGACGAATTATATCCTGGTGTTATCCTCCCTAGCCCCCCTATATCCTCGGTGGAACTAAGCTTTCTAGGTGTTTGCTTGCTCCCAGCGAATCCCTCGCTGCTGCCTCGGATATATCCACGCGGATATTTAGCCAGCGAGTTTTCAGTCAAACGAAAGGCTCTGCTCATAGTCCTACGTGATTAACTGGATTCGCGCACAATTTATCCGGTGATTTGATTGTTTAAACAATTTCGGCTGCGGATTAAATCCCGGTTATGAACCAGACGCAAAAGGACCGGATCTCATCCGTCGTTGAACACGCGTAGATATGGTGCGCAGAATATTGTCTGAAATAACGCGACTCCTATTCAGGTGAAAATTCTGTATAAATTTAATGAATGGGAAATCTACCCAGGCTTTCTTCCCCCAATCGATTCGATCTCGATTATTGTTACTTAGAAATTGTCTCCGAGTAAGTTACGTATTCAGCGAACCGTAAGACGGCTAGGTCCGGTAGGTATTATTGAAGGATATCAACGGCTTTCAGACAAGATATTCATCGCCAAATATATTTCGTGAGAAATGGGCTAAGGCCGCTTTCATGCGGGATTTACCGAACGGATATCTCCAATCAGAGAGCATAGTTTTACCAAAATCGTATTTCCCCTCGGAATTAGGGACGGATTTATTTCATCGTTTGAGGAAATCGAATCTCTCATTTTCTTTCCTGAGTAAAGAACGGCGATCTTTTTATTTTTCGCAAAATTCTTGGTCGCGAAAGGTGCGGGAAGAGTTCGAGTAAATTTATCATTTCTCCGAAGAAAATAATCCGTCAGATATTGTGAAAGTCAAGAAATCATTTCCTCGTTTCACTGTTTTCTTTCTTTCCAAAAACCGCGAGTCGCTCATATTCAAACTCGAAATTCTCACAGCTCGGGACTTCAGAAATTTGGAATTTGAACCCGGCGGCCCCATCGTCATAGAAAGAAGTAATGAAATTTTTGTCGAATTTAAAAATCAATGAAATTCAAATTCCGATCAGATGAACTGGTATAAAACGAGGCGGTGAAATCTCGCGGATTACCAGCGCGTGTGCTTCAGCTTAAGCCTTCCATTTGCAGCGCATGTGGGTACCGCAGATTAATGCACTCGATTGATCGGTGCAAGCATCCATTTAACTGCGATAACTAATCGCAAATAGGTTGCCCCCGTTGGATTTCGCTGTTTCATAGACTAGACGTAGGTGGGCATTACCCACATATACATACAGGACTATTTCTCATTTAGCTGCATGATCGCTGATGAACGTCGTGCAATTCACCTCACCAGTTCGTCATATATACATATAGCTCAGTCTACTAGCTGATTCGATTTACGTTAAAGGGGGTCACGTTCGAATTCCATTATTCCCTCAATCAGCTATTTTCTTTTTTTCTTTTTTCTTTCTCCCTTTATTAAACTATCCCAACGATCGGGGGTGATTTTTCACCGACGCGTATTAAATACTCGAATCGTCCCAAAACTAATCGACAAATTCTATGGGGTTGCGGGGAAAAGATGAATTTGTAAAAACGCGTTAGACGCTAAAGAATTTGCACCCTTTTTTGTTTTTGTTTTCTTGGATTCGCACGAATATCGTCAAAATTAATGACGATTTTACGAATCTGTACACAGTAGGTATTCTCGTCTTAATTAGCTGACACTTGATTCATTCGAAACTGTGTATGGTAAACTCGCGGAGCTCGTGGTGGTTGCGACGATGGGGTAGAATTACGGAAAGTTTTGTTTTACGAGGTTAATATAGAGGTCTGATGTTGGTGCACTTACTCGAGGGAATTCCTCGCCTACTCTTATTCATCATGAAGGTGAAATCCCTCGACGTTAATTCTGAGTTTCGCTTCGCCAAGCCACTAATTATCGTCGTACAAGCTCCGTCTTTGATATGCTTCTTCTCAGTGCTTCTCTGCAAAGATTTTAGAAAATTTATAAAAACTAGAATTTACTTTCTTGATGATTTGAATGCTCGTTAATATGCCTACCTACCTACGTCAGATTTGAAAATAGGAAAAAAGTCATCGTGAATGTAGAATAAAGGAAGAAAGAAAGAAAAAGTTATCACCATCTCGTATCCGCACTAATCGGAAATCCGAACTTTTCGCAGGGTGGAGATGTCCATTAAAAATGAACCGGTGCAGAGTGGCTGCAGTAGCTGCAGAGGGTCCATTCCACCTGACATTTTAATTAGCATTTCAAATATGATCAGCTGGCTGAAGTTTATACAGAGAATTATTAACCGACTTGAAATAGGTACGCGACCGTATCAGCTATATTAGGTGTATATCTATATGTATATGGAAATGAAAATGAAAATGAAAATGGAAATATCCGAGCGAGGTATGGCACATATTTATTCCAGAACAAACATCTGTGTCCTTATGATATATTGAAAATTGTAAGTAATATAATTCCTACCGGAAATCGATTCTCTTGAATTATTTAAACGTTGAATAGCCATATATTAGTATACCGACTCGTTTCCAATGGTGTACCCAAACGCGTGACGAAAAAAAATAATAAGAGTAAGAATAAGAATAAGAGATAAGAACAAGAGGAAATCTTTTAGCAAAGTTTTTATTACCTCGGAAGTATTGAGTCTGATTCTTTGATATTGCATTAATACTAGCGGATATGCCATTACCTCTGAATTATTAGATCAATTTCAACGATATCTGCACATACTACCATATAATTTGATTTGTTCTTTTCTGCCTTGTATTATTTGCGCACAAAACATTCCGCCCCGGATATTAACAAAGTTTCGCACATTAACTCTGTGTCTCTTGCGAACACACATTAATTTGGCAGACTCTGAGCGTGATTCGATTCAGTCGAATTAAGAGGAAGAAGAACAACAGAAAGTATTTTTTATTAGGACGTATCAGTGATTTGAGAAAAAAAAGAAGTGGAAAAAGACCAACATTATTTGTATGTTTCTGATATGAAAATCGAATGAGAGACTCATTCGAACCGCGCGTAAAATAATTCCTGCGTCTGGTATTTTCCGAAATGACACCCACGTAGACCATCGATATTATAAAAGGCACGAGAATTGGTCCTAAAACCGAATTCATAAATAATTTTAACGACGATATCCTGCATTAAACGGGTATAGTGGGGGGATCAAAAATAGGGCGAAAACCCCTCCGACGTTCACACCTTGTCAGATATTCTGAATTACTTGAAAATGCGAATATAAGAACGGAGGGAATAAGAGTGCGAGAGTATGTGATCTGATCTGATCTGATCTGATCTAGTCTGATCTAGTCTGATCGCAGATCATTCGAACAAGAAATTTTCAGCACAAATTTGTATTCCACTCTAGTATAAGTGCAAATAATTTCGTGTGTGGGGTGGAAATGTTCGAGTACCGAACTGCGCAGGGTAGAAAGAGAGATGGAGTTTCGGATGATCGGGGGATGAATAGAACAGAGAGCGAGAGCAAGTAGTTATGTGGCACAAGGAAAGGGATGTGAGGCGTCGCTTTTCGTCGCGTCGCGAAAAGGAGAACGTCCCATCGTCGACAAGGATGGTTGAAATTACCGCGACGCGACCGGAAATGAGAAAGATGAGACTACACAGAGTATAGTACCTACGTTATATCTTGGTACCCCCCAGGAGCCAGCCAGCCAGCGCACCCACACATCTCATCACTACCAGTTCATATGCACGTTAGGGCATTAGTAGGAACCCCTCAGTGAGGGTTGAGGTCGCATTGATTTTGTCTAGACGGGAGTCGCGGATTCACCCTTTCGGCTCTTCTCTGTTCAATGATCGCTATATATAGGTATGCACCTACCTATAATCGCGTGTTACAACGGGGATGTGATGCACCCCTAACAGACCTGACGAGAGCGAATTGCTTCGCTTTTTCGTCTTTTTTTATTATCTTTATCTTTTTCTTTTTTGTTTTTTACTTTTGCTCGCGAAATTAGGGATTCGTGCGCAGATTTTTCGAAAAGACAAACTGGACTTCAAGTTTTTCGAAATTTTCTAAAACCCGTAAAATATTTGCGAAAAATTGAAAACAAAACTCGCGATTCTCTAATTCTGTAAAGATATTTCGAAAGAGTAAAGATCAGAGATACCTCCTTTAATATAATATGTGAAAATCTGAAATTAAAGATTTGCAAAAAAAAAAAAAAAAATGTATAATTTAATAAAACACAAACTAATTTTTAATTTTTTTATTTTCTCTCTGTTTCAGGTGAGTAATCGCTACTTCGCAGTGTCGAGTATAACCATGATCACGATCTGTATAGGCACTAATCGGTGAGTAAAGTCTGTCTATACAGGTCCAAGTGTCTTTTGAGTAAAAAAAAAAAAAAAATAAAATGCAATATAAGGTAATATCCACATTTATTGGGGCATATAACGAATTACATACCACCCTATTAAATGTACATATTGTATACTATATTGTGTAGGTATGTATAAGTCTGCCTGCAGCTGTCACAACCTGTTCACGATCGTTTCTGTCTGCGCGCTACGTACCCGTATGATTATATCATGCTAGGTGGTTCATTATTGAACGTAATTAGTGCTTACTCTGTCCCTCTCTTCCTGCAGCAGGTTCGGAAGAGAGTTTTAATTAAATCAAACCAATCCTAGAATCACTGGTTAACGTATCGACCTGCATACACCATATACGATCTAGTGTATAATATATTCCTCAATATTTTCGCCAAAAATTTCTTCCCCAATAATTATCGACAAAATTAAATGACGAATCGAAAGAAACGTGATGATATAAGATTCGCAGAAAAAGAAAAAAAAAAAAAAAGAATATGAAAAGAAAAAAAAAATCGCGAAGGTAGATATAATTCTTCTTCACCGTGCAAGTAGATGTATAATAGATGTAGGTGCGTAATGACATTCGTAGCTACTGCATACCGTGCGGGTTTTCCCCCACGAGATATGGTTTTGAACAAAGGGGTTAAACCACCGGTTGCTGATATGATTAAAGCGAGGCTGCAACCATACTGATTAAATGGAGAAGTCACGGATGAATACGTATCGCAACTATTCAACCTCGTGCAAATATGCCGCATCGCCGCATATACTATATCGCAACGCGCAACTATACTACCTCTCTACATTCTACACCTACTATCTATAAGAACGAAATTCTTCATTTATCGTCATTCATACTCCATCTTATATTTTTATCATATTTTATACGAACCAAGTAAAGTTCTATATCTACAATTATTATTCATTTCGATTCAGGCATATACCGAGAGCTTTTCGTGAAACTGGTGACTGGCGCGCGTGCGCGCGGTACGTATCGATGTCTGTTTCGCCGCAGGGAGGGGATCGCCAGTTTCACCGAAAACTCTCGGTATGTCACAACTATAATACGCATTTTACTTCATGATACGAGTCAATTTCATATGTATCATGTATAGGTAGGTATATCTATCAGCACGACGTGCTGCTGCTGCAGCACGTGCCGAAGAAACTCTGCAATGACATCCAAGAATATGCCTCAGTAGAACCTAGCTAGGCAAGGGTTGATGTACACGTAGCTATGCTAGGGTAGAGCTAGTGCACGCGGGACAGACGGTTGATGAAGTATTCAGCCGAGCAAAAACAGCCACAGAAAGGGCATTTCTGCAGCGAGAGGAACTGCAGCGTTGGCTACGCTGTGCCGTGCCGTGATGTGATGTGCGCACTGTCCGCTCGGCTGACGCGGACAGTCAGCTTCGTTGTTTCGCTAGTTTTACCTCATTCTATATAGTAGATAAAAAGAGGCGAAAAATTTTAGCTCAACTTCGCTTAGGTGGCTCAGCTTAGCTTAACTTGGCTCAGCTTAGCTCGGCTTAGTTCAGTTCAGTTCAGTTTAGTTTAGTTCCTCTTTTCTTTCTTCTTTCTACCCTCTTTCTCTCCCTCACTCTCTCTTTCTCTTTTCTATTTTATACATCTTATACTGTACTCGTGAGACATTTTTCTTTTTTTTTCACATTTTTAACGCGTCGCGTTAACGAAGTTAATTATTTTCATATTGAAGAATAAATTAGATGCGGAAAACCGGGTCGAAATTCGAATTGATGAATATGACGATTTTTTTTTCTTTCTTGTTTTTTTTATCAAAAATCTGATTGTAAGGAAGATTTTTTTAACGGTAAAAATTCGGACTTCGAAAATCTGCTGACTCGCAGTGATTTTTAGAAAGGATTTTTAGATTCTCGTATTAAAATAGTAACAGGGAAAAATAGTTGAGGTAGGTATTTTTAATACTTTCCTATCAGTCTTTTTCTTCTTCTTGTTTTTCTTCTTCTTTTTTTTTATTATTACATTTCACGGTATACTCGAGAGAATATTATATAAAAATGTGGGTTGAAAAATTCATAAAATTATTTTATTACCCTTATACGAATGATATACCCCGTACAGTTATTATCCGTGCGATAACGGGTTGCATAATTCGCTCTGCCCGGGATCAGAATGAATAATAATTTATTATAAGACTAGGTATATATCGCGACACAGATAGTGATATTTATATAATACGTATATAATATATATGTACACACACATATATATATACGAAAATTAATTTTTATTTTCTAAAGAATAATTGTATTATTTAAAAATTTTATATTATCATTATTTTTTTCATTTTTTTTTCACTATTATCTTTTCATCTGATTTCGAAATCGTCGGATATTACCCTTCATAGAAACGTTTTTATCATATACGTATAAAACCCTGATTGTGCGGTCTTACCGCTCTCGAGTTGTTGCACCGCAGTAGAAACTGCATCGGACAGTTCGCGACGTGAATAATAATTTTTGGTAAAAAAAATTACTTATAGTAGGTAACACACCGCGATTTTGATCTGAAAATTCAAATTTCACTCTGATTGCATTTTATATCAGCCTCTTTCAGCCCCCCTCCCCCCAGCACCTACCAACTCTCAATTCCCAACCCCCGAGAACCCTCGTAATCACGAAACGGTAGATTTGAATCTCAATTAATTTAGGTACCTACCTACTGTCGCCATTATACATGAATATCGAGTCATATCGCGTCGTGGGCCGGGATGGAGGATAAAGTAACGTTCTTCTCCAAATTTTATTTTAAAATACAAAATTTCATCCCCTAGGCTTATTCATATTTTCTTTAAGAAATTACCTCTTATCATTTTTGTATTTTTTATTTATTTTTTTTCAATGATATTTTCGCTCGAATCTTATGTCGCGTATTCAATCGAAATACTGAAACTAAAATTGGGGTGAGATTCGAGGGTGGTGAGGACCCAAGGGCTTTGTCCGAGCAACCTTCGTCGACGAACTAAACCATTCTAGAGGTCGGACAGTGTATAATGTATTTAATTATACCTACCTATATATATATATTATATATATATTATATATATATATATATACGTTTATTCCATGTACTAATTTGTGTGGCAGGCTATTGAAACATGATTTCGAAGGAGATGGTGGTAGCTGGTACTTAGTCAAAATTTGTCAAAACCGCAATTTATACCCGAGCAAAAAGCGTCTTCGCACCATATAGTCGACGAAAAACTCTCATACGTTAGTTTCTGAGCAGATTTTATGTACCTATACATCGAAAAGGAAAAATAAAAATTCCAACCCTTTTCAAACAAGTATTTACGTTCTTTTTTTCTTTTCTTTTTCCGAATCGATCAACTATAGAGAATAGAGACTAATTGCTCGATCGGTTTGGCTCAAGTGTTGAGAGAAGATGCGAGAAGTATAAAGATTTTACGATTTTTTTTTTTTTCTAGAGTTACAAACTAGTTGGGACACTTTTTTCGTTTTTTTTTTCGTTCTTATCTTCGCCTTTCTGACAAAAATCATTTTCCTGAAATTCTCAACTTCTCCTTGTAGTTCCTGTCACATCGCATATATAGATTACTATATACATATATGTATGTGTGTCTTTTGGCGAGACAGCTTGTCCTCAAATAATCAACCGACACCAAGTAAATTAGAGCTACTTACTTACTCACTTACTTCGTACTTGAGTACGTTTAGACACGCACTCTCGAGTTCACGTTAGGTATAGTTACACGCAACTTTTTGTCACGTCTGTGAACTTCTACCTATATCCACATATATCGTATGACGCGTGAGTTGGTGTCTGAAACGAGTCTAGCCTGACTAGTGTTAATCTGCAAATTCGATAGTTTGAGCGAATTAGAAATTCGAAAAAATAAAAAAAAAGACGCAGAGGAGGTTCATCATTTTTCAATTACTTTCACGGTCGTAAAGATTCGCGGAATTGTACCCCGTTGCACCTTTTCCCGTTCTATTTTATTCTTTTTCTTCTATTCTTTCTTTCTCTTTATTTTTTTTGTCAAATCTGCGGTTTTTCTTTCTTTTCACGGAGCAATAATCCTCGGTGGTGGTCACCTCTATGGTGGTGTGAGCGAGATGGGTGTTACATGTCACCCCTGATAACGAGGAGAATTAGAGAAGGTGAGAAACTGACGCGACGGGGCGCAGGGACACTATAACAGCTACGTAGGCGGCGCGGCGGTGGACTTAACGACGTCCATGAAGCTAATTAGTAATTAACTTTGAAGGGTGTAAATTCGAAGGGTTTTCAAAGTCTAGGAAGTAATGGAGGGTTCCGGTCGAAAGGTTAAAAGGCTAAAAGGGTTGAAGGTAAAGCGTCGCACCTTATACTGATCCGAAAAATCTTCATGAAGCCAGCTATAATACGATTAGGTAAATTGAGAGAAGAAGAACAAGAAGAAGAAAATAGTATATTGTGCAACTAGGGGGGGAAATGGCCATTTTTGTATTTTTTATAATAACGGCACGAAATGGGTCTTTTTTGATGCGCGTCGATCGGATGTGAGAATGGCGCTGGGGCGGTAGGGAAAGTACATTCCCTCCCGCTGAGTGGATATTCCGGACTCACGTTCGAAACGCGTGATTTCCCTCACGCCCGAAAAGCATGAAAGAAGGCTCATTTCGTGCACATATTATGAAAAAAAAGAGCATTTCCAATTCGCCCCTATATTCATTATCCTTAATTTAAACTCGAACCGTAAAATCTATACAGTAGAAATACAACAATATCTTGAGTCTTTTTATTATTAGAGGCTCAAAGCTTATTGACCTGAATGGTCGATGTCTCGGACGTAAAAGCGGGAATCGATGTCGTTGCGTTTAACGATGTGAAACTTTTCACTAACTATATTAAATTATAACGTAGGTACACACATACACACCTACGTATACCTTATATAAATTATTATACACATTTTATTTCTTATTCTCTTTTCATTTCATTTCATTTCATTCCATTTCTTTTTTTTCTACCTTGAACCGATGCACCAATTCACCAGAACATATATGGTTTTTCAATTGCCCTTTATACCTCTTCGACCGTATCCTATAGCCATAGCTACTGGAACTGGTGTAACCTGCTGTATCCCGCATCCCGCATCCCGCATCCCGTATTCGTGATTCAATTTATTTAATTATCAGACGAAAATAACACTTCGCTGCAAACATCCGGGATATTCGCGGTTATAGTTTAGAACGATTATTTTATTCACACGGTAGTATTCCGTTTTGCGGAATAGAAAAAGCGACGAAATTGCATCAAAAAAGAAACGAAAAAAAAAACAAAAAAAACTCCATCATCATTTCTATTTCATTTCCGGTCCGGCGATTTTCTATTCATCGTTCTCCCATTTCACGCATTCGTCTATTTTTCATCATCAATTATTATTACCTGATACTCATGGAAGACTATAGTCTCGATTGGAATAAACTATTTCTATTTTTTACACCGTTTGAAGGGAACCTTTAAAATTCGGAACTCCAACATCGGCCCCGTTATACAAATTGACCTGCTGCTATACAGGTATAGACGAAAGGATAGTTGAAACCAAGTCGAGTTTCGGGGTCAAGGTGTGAATTTAACACCTAACTAACAACGTGTTCTCTCCTAGGAGCCGTGAACTAATCAACGGACATTAGTCTCTGTGGACTAAGGCCTCGATTAAATGTCGTTAATTAATCGGTATTGATTCGCTAATTTCCTCTAGGCAGGTAGGTATCATGTATGTTGTATTCACTTCGTCGTTGTCAGTTTCATCCTCAATGAAATGATGAAAAAAAAAGAAGAAAAGAAAAAAAGGAAAATCCAAAAGGAAGTAAATTATAATGAGGATTATAGAAATTGGATTAAAAAGTGCTGCGTGGCTGCTACTGCAGTGGATCATATCTCCGCTTTAATTTCACTCTTCTTTGATGATCAACTGACGCTGATTATCCGGAAAAGTTGAACGGTTGAAATTCGAAACGACGCGTTCTCGCGCATTTGACCTCAGTTTTTTATAAAAAAAAAGATGCGAATGACAAACAGTCATTCTATTTTTTTTTTTTCTATTTTTTCAAACGACCCCGCGCCGATGCGCGAAGATTGATTAAAATTAATTATAATAATTAAAGTTTGATTGATCATATTATATGCGCGAGCTCGACGCGTAAAGGCCTTGCGAGTATCTGCGTATTTCCTACTTCCACCACGTACAGGTAGGTACGGGAATATCAATTATTTGAATCAGAAATTCGACGGTCACAAATCTTCCGAGTCATGCGGTTGCACGGAACGATAGTCTCGTATTGTTGAATTAACGCTTTACTCGCTGTGCCTGTGCCTGTGCCTGTGCGCGGAAGAAAAAAAAAGGGAAAAATTAAACGAATCGTTGAGTTTCACGGAGCACAAACGCGTTCGGATACATTAAAGGTCCCAGGGTTCGCTCGCGGCTCTGGCTCTGGCTTTCGGTCCATAAAACAAGGTGGTAGTAGGTATACATAGGTACCTATACTGCCATAGTAGCTGTGGAAACGGAGTGTCGAAAATCGATGTAGTATCTGAAAACGAGATTTTTTTTTCCTTTTTTTTTCTGGTTTTTTTTTTTTTTTTTTTTTTTTTTTTTTTAATTCCGAGCTTTTTCTTTCCACCTACATTCGCACAGGAACAAAAATCAACTATGTATGTACTATATACCGCAGCGAAAAACGTAATACCTACCTAGCGAATTCAGAGATAAGAATGAAAATAATGAAAAGAACGAGAGAAATAATTTTGAAAAATTCACTATTATCCTCGAGGAGTCATTTTTTTCTTTTTTTTCATGCTGTTACAGAACATAATTTATTATATGTGCGAATTCGTGAAAATCTAGAGCAGATATTTTAATGGATATGAGAGGGAAAAAAAACTGAAAAAACACATCGAAGTGTCTTTACGATTTCATATCTCGTCAAACGTTCTGACCTTTTCTTTCGCGACTCGCGATATTACCAATAATCAATAATATCGGCTGCCAATCTTCTTTCGCGCGTCTAATGAATTATGTAATTCGTATAGAATGGTATCATTAACCATTATCGATATCGCATTAGCGAGAAAAACCTGCGTCTCTTTCTCTGATCATTAAAACAATCTTACGCACGTATAGAGGGGGTGTATTATATAAATAATTTCAAGATCGCGTTAGAAACGCGTGAAAAAAAACTTCCGATAGTTTTCCTAGTTGTTTATTTATTTACGTTAAAAACGAAGAAGAAGAAAAAAAAAAAGAAAAAAAAAGAGAAAAAATTTCTTGCGATTGGGAGAATAAAGAAAGTGTCTATATATAGTGTGAGAGAGGCACTCGTGCGTGAGACCTTTTTTCAGCTTTTTCAACTTCAAAAGCGTTCGTCGAATAGCGTTCGCCCCTCGCGGGTAGGTATAGCTAGCAAAGAACGGGATGCGAAATCTGCATCCGTTGCTTGACTATCGATTTCTTGGGTCACGGTCGAGGACCTGACAAAATTACCTCTCACATAATCGACAAATCTAGAAGTTCGAATAAACCTGCTACAGGTTTTCGAATACCCTAAAAAACCGCCCCTATATAACTTCAATGAAAATAACGTAACTCGTTCGCGTTCGAAAAAAACAAAATAAAAAAACGAAAAAAAAAAAAAAACCAGGTGGGTGAAAAAAAGTTCCTCAAACGTTGCTAAATACTTTTTTTCTTTTTTTCTCTCTCTCTCTCTCTCTCTCTCTCTCTCATGTATCAATACTTCGAGGTGCGAGCGGTGGGGAGTAAATAAAAAAAGACAAAAAAAAAAAAGTGCGAGATAAAATTTGATTTTCAATTTCTCCTATGGGAGTGAATAAAAAAATTTGTGAGCGCTCAACCTGAGGGGATGCTGAAACTAAGGGTGAAAACAAAAAACAGAATGAAGAGAAGAAATAAAAAAAAAAGAAAAATGAGAATTTAAGTTTACACAACACAGGAAATTATTTCGCATATTTTTTTCATCCCTACAAAGATGTTGGGCGTTTAATTTTACAATCCGGCTTTTTTCATGTCATTTCCGTGTCAGGGGATGTTGTATATGAGGAAAATTTACACTGGTTATTATTTATCAAAGCTTGTTCGTAGATAGGGGGTGTATAGGTAGATATAATATACATACTCTATACATTGGTTATTCCAAGCTAGTTGAACACCAAAATATTTCATCAAAACTTTGGTATTAATAGATGAAAACCTCAAGCAGTTTGAGAAACACCCTGTTTCACCTCAACACTGAAATAATTAATTTCTTCGAACGGATTAGCGCTGGAGCTAAAGCTTAAATCGTAATTAACAACCTTCCCGGTAAACCATTAACGATTATAAAATCATCATTTCATTAATATCATAATCGTGTGGAAATATAGTACATCAGGTTTATGCCTGTGTGCCTGTGCACGTGGAATATAAAAATCACCAATATTCACCGAGCTTTTCATACATAGATTATAGATGTACATAAATATTGAAGAATCGAATATACCTAATCAAAATACTATACGTGTATAATTACGATAAATTTTCTATGAATAGTAACAGTCGCTGTGGTAATTAAATCGTCAAATTTATCCGGATATAATGTTTGGTTCGATTATTAGCACACAGGCATATATATGTATATGTTATTACGGTTATTACTCTATAAAAAATTATTCCCGTCATTCGATTATATACTGAATAGAATTATCAAACCGATTGTTAATATTCGGTTCTATTGACGAGATTAAAGTGATTAATGGATTACAATATACCTATACCCATGTTCACGTGTGTAAAAATTAGACACGTGTTTTTTCTGGGATCGTAGCGTGTGAGGTAAATGATCGACAGATATCCTGCTTCAGGGATTTATTCCACGTAATGTTATCCACAAATCGTGATGTTGAAAAACCTCGCATCTCACATCATGTGGCTATCAGCCTAGATCGATGTTAGCTCTGTAAAAATGACACAGGCTGATTGCGGACGCGATAACTAAGTAACCATTAGTTCGATCGATCTATATCTTCTTTGTGCATGTAGTCCACGCACGCGGTTATGGCGTATACTAAAAATTTTCGGAAATATTTGTCGCGTCTGACTTGAAAAAAATTCGACAAAATTCAAAATTCGCTGTTCTTCGGTACGCGGACTTCAAAAATCGGAGAATGTATGAAAAATGAAATATTTTTTGATAATCCTAGTCCGCGCTAGAATCACATTAGTATTAAGTAGGGTAACGAAGCCGGATCCAGTTTGGACTAAAATTGACCTCGGAATTGGGTCAACAGTCGACCTATGCCATTTTCACAGAGCTTACTTCGATCTATTATTTTGGCCGCATGATGTGAGATGCGAAGTTCTTTAACACGAAGATTTGTGGAGAACATCACGTAGAATAAAGGCCTGAAACAAGATGTATGTGTATTATTCAACTCGGTTGTCACAACCCTCCGAAATGTGTCAAATTTTTCATCCAATATTATTTTTGGTAAAGTTGATTTCTCGAAATTTCATTACTATACCTATAGGTATACCTACATAGTTATTGTGAACTTGACATTGGATTTTTTCTTTTCTCCATAGCTCATACTACAGGGTTAGATTTTCGTCGTCGACGATGAAAGTGGAAAGAATTTTAAGAGGGAGTCCCTTTCCCTAGTATCTCTTCTCTCCTCTCTTCTCTCTCCTCTCTCCTCTCTCTTCTCTCTTCTCTCTTCTCTCTCCTCTCTCCTCTCTCCTCTCTTCTCTCTCCTCTCTTCTCTCTTCTCTCGTCTCTCTTCTCTCTTCTCTCCGCGTCGCCCAGTCGGTCGAAGTAAAGGGGCTGAGCGTCCCGGCGCCCTGCGCCGCGTCAGTCAACTCGTGATTCACTCAGTATCGTCCCTGCGGCTGGCTGAACCAACCGCGTCGCCGTATCGTCGCGTAAACTACCCCACGCCGTTTCGCCATAACAGTATAACAATTTTCATTCTCTGTCAAGTTGGACCGAATTTTTGTTCGAAAAAACGAAGAGAACGAAGAAAAAACACAAAAAATAGTTTAGAGAAAGAAAAGGAGGAAAAGGAAGAAGAAATAGAGGGAGAAAAAAGAAACGAAGCCGAAAAAAAAGAGAAGAAAAAAAAAAACTAAGACACGAGTTGAAAGACCCGAGACACAATTTTAGGCCAAGGGTGTGTCACAGTTCAGTTCTAGCAAAAATTTATCCCTCGAGCCCTTCTTCCTCTTTTTCTTCTTCTTCATCTTCTTCTACTTCTTCTTGTTCTTCACAGTATAGAATTACACACCCGAAAATCACCGCGCCCTAAACATTGACGGAAGAAAAGCGAAAAGGTGAACCCCGGAGGGTGAGGTGAGAAATAAAAGGGCAAAGACCTGTAGTGTGGAGCTTAGAGTGGTGTTGGTGTCGGTGGTGGTCGAGGAATTTTATACTGTGAAGTAATCGGTGTAGTTCTTCTTCTTCTTTTTTCTTTTCATTATTATTATTATTATTTTTTGTTTTCTCCAACCACGTTATTTCATGATTAGTTGAGGTAAGAATATTTCTTAGGGTGGTTATTACTTATATGCAATGCATACAATTTTCCAACTGTTTAAGGGGACCAGTGCAGCGACTTTTCGAGAAATTTTGATAGTCCGAAATCAATTCATTTCATACCCAAAGTTCATTTCACATCAAAATATTTTTCTTTTTCCAAATCATGTGTCGTAAGGATTTTGGCACACCGTTGGTCCAATTCAATCTCTTGACGTCTCATTTTCTCCGGTGAACCATTCCTCATCTTGTGAATGTAGGGATTTTAAAATAAAATATTATGTCATAAGTTATGATCAATTTAGCAAATTTGCAAAAATTATTATCACTCATTTCTTAAATAACTTGGCCAAAACGAAAAGTTTTCAAAATTCCTACGTTCACATGATGAGGATTCGTTTTCTGAAGAAAATGAATCCAAGATGACCTGAATCGGTCCAACGGTGCTCTAAAATCCTTACGACACATGATTTGGAAAAAGAAAGATATTTTGATGTGAAATGAACTTTGGTGGTGAAATAAATTGATTTCGGACTATGATAATTTCTCGAAAAGTCGCTGTATACTGGTCCCCTTAATTTTTTTACTCAAAAACAGATTGGCGAAATTTTTCATCGAATTAAATGAGTTAATTTTTTTAATTACTTATTTTCCCATAGGTACTATAGACATAGAAATTTACGACACGAATTCGAGGGTTCGAAATTTATTGGCAAAATAACGCACCGTTAGATTAAAAAATCGTGTCTTTGAGCCGAGAATGAATGAAATTTTGAAAATCGGAGTAATCTAGCTCTCACGGCAGTTATCTTTGTTTATGCATAAGCGTCGACCCTGTTATGTTTACCGGATAGTTTTGCTGAATCAACTTCGCAATGAATTCCATGGTTATTTGTCTAACAAGCTCAAGGGTCAGTTAAGCTAGCGAAACACGACCGTTTACCTATAATCTGCTACATAACTACACGCAAAAGCCCCAAGGCCCCGAGGATTCTCAAATGTTTATCTTAACTAGTCACTTATCGCCGATGTAACCACTAGGGTGTTCCTTAACTCGATCATATTCGAATTTCAATGTTCACATGGGCCAGAACGTCTCCAAATATATAAAGAAAAAATTTGGTCAAAACCCCACGTTTCTATCTCAATTCTAAGTGCTGCCCCAAAGCCTTTGAACATTTCAATTTAATGAACAAACGATTTTTAGGAAAATTCGAATCGGTCAGTATTACATACATACCCTACCATATAGCTATACATACAGGTAGCTACAAGAGAGGATAATATCGTCTTGTTGGTAAAGGATGCGAAACACGTGCGCGGACATTCGTTAAATAAAATAAAGCAGGACACTTCCATGCACGTACACGTACAATGTACATTGTACATGCATGCATACACACACCTAGATATAAAATACAGATATACATCCTGCAACGGAAGGGACAGATGTTTTTTCGCGGATTCCGGACTCCGCAGACTCCAATGCGCCTGTGCCAATTAAACCCATTTCCGTACCCATTTTTTTCCAAACCCATTGTATAATTTCGGTATGTAGTATGTATAGGTGTATGGGATTGATCGATATAACGATAGTAAACAATTTGCAGTCGTGTCACGTTTTTTCAAAAATTCGTTCGAAAAATCAAAGGGGAAGCAAGGGGGTAGTTATTAGTTTATTAGTTTATTACGATCGAATGAAAAGTCGAGCTTTCACTAGATCTACACGTGAAATCTGCAAGTGTCCGATATGAATAAATAATTCGTATATTTTTGACGGTTGAATAAAATCCACTCATTTCTTCATTAGCCCCCTGAAAATATATAGGTACTAGTCTATATATTCGGTGTACCGGCCGGATATTAAATTTTGGCTTTGTTCAGCAACGCTTCTTGTTCAAACGAGCGAATTTTCTTTGAACTTTGGGCTTTCACTCGATAATATATATACATATATATATTTACATATATATCTATACACATACACGTAGGTACTTATACCCTATATCAAAATTTTCCTTAGTCTATATCTACGTAGTATATGTATGTATATCATGTACATCCGCTGCTCAAGAATACGTTATAAAGATATGGTAAATAACTGAGAGCAAACAGCGAGCGAGAACTGTCTTTGTCCTTTAATATTCGAACAAGCTTGCGTCTACCCCGGATCACAAGGGGTAGGCAATTAAAACGATGAAATTACAACAAAACAAGATCAAGCTTCACATATAATTCGCAAAAATCTTTGCCTCGTAAGATACGCATTTATTTATTTATTTATTTATATATTTATTTACCTATTTACAAATTGCTCGTTTGCATTGTATACAGTTTAATTTCGTGGTTAAATACGATTCAAAGAAAACCAAAGCCAAAGCCAAAGCCAAAGCCAAAACCAAAGCCAAAGTCAAAGCCAAAGCCAAAGCAAGGCAAGGTAGTTAATTTATATTCTGAAAGCTTTCGGTTATATTCTATACGATTTTCACGTCTCAACGATATCGAATTCTCTCGATCAGATGTAATAAATAAATAAATAAATAAATAAACGAAGAAAAGGATATCATGCAGAAGAAAGGAGGAGGAGGAGGAGGAGTGGTGCAGGTCATGCATTATGCAATCGGTATATGACAGCTTCCGGTTATTAAACGAGAATTAATAAATGTGTCTAGTTTTCCGAAAGTTTATTTTTTTAATTAATTTTATTTTATTTCCTATATGCTCTCGAATTTTTCCAATACTATCGATAAAATAACCGGTGTGAGAAATCCGAGATAATTTACTCTCTACCTATACGATGCGATTTGTTGATCACAATTCATTCAGAAAATCCATGTGAGAAAAAGAAATGAAAAAAAAAAAAAAAATTCCTGGAAAAGCAGGACTTTTTCTTTTTCCATCGTTTTCCTTCGTCAATATCATGTTAATGCTGTCCTTCTCTCTCTCCCTCTCTCTCTCTCTCTGTCTCTCTCTCTCTCTCTACGTAGGTACACCCCCGGTGGTATAAAGTTTAATGAAAAAGAAACCAAAAGTCATTTATTTTAAATCCATTGGTTAGCGGGATAATCCGACAGACGTGTACCTGTATATACCTATAGGGGTTTTCCCTCTCGCCGAAAGTGTCAGGCGATAACTTGGGGTCAACCAATAACCAGCTGAGAGCCAATTAAACCAGTTGCAGTAAGACTTCTGATCCAATTTAACCCCCTCCCGGCAAATAGGATTTCAGAAAAATCAACCCCTTAGTTTTTCTTTTTTACTGAAATCCCGAATTCTTAAGCCCTCGAAATTCACCTTCGTGTATTTTTCGTTCCTTAATTACTTCGAAAAGAAAAAAAAAAGATGAACGCCTTAATTTTCGATTCATGCTAGTCGGTATACCCACCCTTACGCACCCTTTTAATTTTATGAACTTTAATTACCGGAGGGGTACCATATAAATGAAGGTAACGATTGCTGGAATCGAATACCGTGCTAGTAGTATCCTTTCTCTCTAGCTGAACTTCAGAATCGGATTATCCGAATCGAATTAATTAGACCTGCCCCTGCATCGAGTCGTAACGTCGTCGGCTAGGACACCCTGGCGATATTTACTCAAAAACAAAAAACCATAAAAGGAGAAAACGGGATCCCCATAATATAAAGACCATTGAGTAGGTATAAAAAATCATTGCTAGTCGTCGTTGGAGAAAATGTTTCGTTTTATTTAATTGACTTTCCGAATATTTGGTAATCGCATTAGGTAGGTCCCTATCCGAACTTGATTAATTAGGTACCTATTTAATTCGCTCAATTTTCACGAAACTTTAAACTCCGTGTATACTTTGAACCGAGCTTTAAAGTTGTATAGGTACCTACTAGTTAAATTTATCGAACATCGAAAGCTCTCCTCCTCAGTGTCTTCTGTATAAAAACTTTATCTGTCGAAAGAAACGCCAGACTCCGTCTCACCCAAAAACTCGTCGATTGAAGAAAAAGGAAGCTAAAAACGGGGCGAAAAAAAATCACACACTTCGTGTTTGACCCCATCGATCGATTCTAAAGGGGAGAGTCGAATTCTCTTCGCTTCTATACGGAGCATTCCCCGCCACTTTGGCCGCTAAAAAAGGAGGAAGAAAAGAATTCTGAAAATGTTCGAGTCGCTTCATTTTTTTCAAATTTTTAATTTTTTTATTTAGTGGCTGAAGCGGCGCGGAATACACCATATTATATGCAAAATATGGCATCTGCGAAGGAATAAGATTCAGCACATATATCGGCAGGTCGGTGAAGAAGAGGCTATTTGTCTTCTCTCTAGTAGCAGACGTACACTAGAACGTCAAGTAAATAACCTTATCTGTTTTTGGCAAAGCCGCGACAAACTTTTCGAGCTTGCTAATGGAGAAACTTGGGGATATTATGGGAAGTCGGGGGGTTGTATAACGTCAGAAAGTTGCATCCGCAGTATAAGCGAGTTCTTCACGATTCAGTCCGAGAGCAAGACTCGTCTTTACCTCTTTTCCACTTTTCTCCTCTCCTTATTTCACCCTTCTCTTCCTATTTTTATAAAATTTATCCCATATAGGTACACCCATGTATAGGTATAAAATAATAACGTATGGGGTAGAATTTCCCTGGATACGTCCTTACACGCGATTATATACGTACGTAGATAGATCGGCTCGTTGGTACCTACATGGAAATGGTTTATGCTAACACGTGTCGCACGTGTCAGAGCAGATCTGATCCTCGCGGAAACTCATCAACGTCAGAAATTGATTAAACGGACCTCCGATCGTCGACGAATATATTTAAATATACATTACACAACGTATGTGTACGTAGGTGCCTTCATACGACACGGGTGCCATTGCACATCCGTGTTCAATCACGGTTGCGGAATATCTACGAATACCTATAGAACATTTTGTTCATTCCCACATATCACCAAATCAGGATAAAGATTGATACGTAGTCCGAAATATATCCGGATTTAATATAGAAGATAAAATTCCATCCAGTCACGACGCGACGTCTGAAATCAAAGTTTCAACGTTTCGCGATGATATACGGTTTCCGTCAAGTCATTCAAAAGTAACGACCTGGTACATCATTCGTCATCAAAGATGTGGACCCCCTTTCTTTTTTGTCGCGACCAAAAATTTGACGAGCCAAAAATTCATCCTAAACAAATTCTAGTGGCGAAAAAACTATTCCGTTCTTTCTCTCTCGAAGAGAACATCCAAACCAAGAGATATCGTTCAACATGGTTTAACATTTTGGAGTTTTAAGATTTTTCGAAACTTTGATTAGATTTTGTGGAAACGCCATGAGCTAGACTCCAGAGTTTGTCTGAAAATGATAATTTTAGTAACCTGGTCCAGCTCGACTCTTCCGTTTCCGGTTCACCGAGTTTATAGTTACCCATTAGCCGTTCAGTGCAACAGCAAAAGCATCTCTCCTCCACCCACGCACCACCCACCTACCTACCTATGTATGCACATTGTACATACTGTGCAGAGTTTTGCAACGTCCCGCGTGGTTCGTGGTTCGTGGCTGGTGGTTCGTGGTCCGCGGTTACGGATGGGGAGACAACCGGGATGATATAAAATAGCCCCCATTTATTGGCTGCGTCGGATGGATCGACGGACGTCCGTTCGACGGATGAATGTAGAGTTATATATCCCAGGGGGCAGTTTAACGGGCAGTACCTTTACCGGCCTGATTCGAACACGCCGGTTCTCTTTCACCAGGATTCGTTCGCTCCGCATATTGCCTATCCCTCTTCAGTTTTCGATTTTTCAACCCCTGCTGCCTGCAGGTGTATGGGTACACAATCCTCGATATTCCCATCGTCACTCACGCGACATTATCAATTATTTATAAAAACCGAAGCTGTTATGTGCCGAAACCTGTCCTCAAATTTTAGTCAAATTTTGACCATTTCGTACGGACATCTGTCCAACTGGATGGCGCGTGGAACTCGCCAGGTTCCGGGGATTTGCATAACAATTTTCCTCGTTCGAGGCGGAGGACGGACTCCTGGAACAGAGACCCGTATGGTAAACCATTACGTGTTCCGTTTCTACCCTTGTCCCCGCAGGCGATGCATCCCTTCGCGATTCCGCATCCGGTGCAATAAATGCCATTGTTTATGATACACCGAGTGCATAATGCGATCGTGATTCGGTTCTATTTGATTTGATTTGATTTGAAATGATCTGAGACGTCCGATACTTCGATTAGGATTATCCAAAGGGCGTTTCCCCGAAAGCTGCAGGATATTATGGGGGCGATATTTTCATACAATATATAATCGATATTCGCCCATCGAATGATCCCGATCTAACAAAACCCAGGGATTTCTGCCCCTGGCAGGCTGTCCTTTGAGATAAACCACCGCCTGCTTACATGAGCGAACAACAATGGTTATTTATAATAGAGCGAATGACGACGGGATTCAATCAATTAATACCATACGCAATCGCCAGTCAACGCCCCCGTCCTGTTCCCTGAACCTTGCACCATTGTTCCGCGCTCGGGTCTGCAGGAACAATTCGATCAAAGACGCGAATTGAAATTTGCCTGTTTCAATTCTGCAAAGAAAAAGGAAAAGATCAACGGAAGGGAATTGGAGAAATCCAATTTCTTCAAAATCAACGAAAACTAATCAGTCTAATTTCCAGCATCGGTTTGGGGCTTAGGAAAATGTAATAATAATATCAAAATTCGGGAGTTTTGAAATCGGAAACTTTAACCCAGCCCAAAGTTGATGCAATTGATTTTTTTTCTTTTTTTTTTTCTTTTTTTGTTTGAAATGATTGTAGGAAATCGATTTCAGATCAATTCACGAGTACGTCGAGGAGTCGGTCGAGATAACGGAGCATTTCTTCGTCACGTATATCCGGAAGTCATAGACACTTTGGAACGCGATTTATACTGCGATGGTAGTATACCTACGCGAATTACTGAAGCCAGCGAATGGCCGATGCACGTAATCTGATCAGCATTGCTAATTGATACGCGAACGAACGTTCACCGCGCTTCTTCTTATTGCCTGACATAGGTACCTGTTTCTTCTCTCTATTACTCTATGTGCCTATCTATATACCACCTCGAGAAAGGTAGACGAACTCTCGGTATATGTATACAGTATATATACCTCTTAGCTTTTTTCTTACGAAGACGACAGTAGTAGATGAAAATTGATGGTAAAAAAAAACAGAAAAAAAAAAATTCCTGTCGTTTTCGCATTTTTAATTACCTGTAGAACAGATTTTCGCGCAGACTTTGTCGTCTTATTCAAATTTCCAATTTTCTCGTCAATTTTTTTGATCAGGTATTATATAGACACGTCTGTAACCGCAGCAGATCGGAATAATGTGTATATATATATAATATATATTTTTTTTTTATTATAAAACATGGGAAAGTAGGTATATAATATAGGAGTCTGTTTGTTTCTTTTTTTGTTTTTTTTTTTTTTGTGTTTTTTTTTTCCGATTTCCCAGAGGTCTGTGGTTTTGAAATATCAATTTGCGGTTTGAGTATACTATGTACCGCTATTCGATATTGTTTCAACGTTTATTCAATACGTTTGCTAGATATTGTGACAGAAGACCAAAGGAAAAAACCAGAGAAATTCAGTTTTTTGAAATCTATATACTATAAATACACGACCTCAAAACTCAATCTAGTGTACCTACATATACCTACAAATAAATAGCACAAAATTATTCACCGCAGTTTTTAAACTTGACTCAAAATGTACTTCGATCACAGTCCGATTTTCCCTTCTATTCCTCATCAGTGGATGGACACGTTTTTTGATAACGCAAAAACAGAAAAGAGATACAAACCAACAAAAAAAAACAAAAAAAAAAACTAATAATACCGATAGGATTTTTGCCCATAAAGTAGGTATATCGCCCGTTTCCTGCGGCTCAATAACTCGGCTTTAAAATTTCAAGCTTTTTTTAAAAACTCTACCCGAAAAATTCAGACCGGAATTA
Organism: Tenthredo livida; assembly: GCA_963992785.1. Taxonomy (NCBI): domain Eukaryota; kingdom Metazoa; phylum Arthropoda; class Insecta; order Hymenoptera; family Tenthredinidae; genus Tenthredo; species Tenthredo livida. The sequence goes on along the minus strand of OZ023071.1, from coordinate 1,204,177 downwards.
TTGTCATCGTGATTATTATTATTATTATTATTATTATTATTATTGTTATAAAACTGCAGCGTTTCAAAATATGTGACATAATGGCTGGAATTTCTCCGGTATAAATATAAAAGCGAAAATCAAATTCAAATTGAGATAAAAATTAGCATTTCTACTGCAGAATTAGCTGAGGCGTGTAAACTGCAAAAGCTCGAACATCGCAGTTGCGCTTTTATTGTTCCCTCTTCGTTTTAATTTTTCTTCTTTTTCTTTTTTGTTAATTTTAATCACAATGGAGCCAAAAACTAACGAGCCAATAAATCGCTTTTCAAAAATAACCAATTCATGGCTGTATACGCACGTGGCTATACACGAACGACGAAATATGACATCGTTCACCCTGCAGCACATCGGCATGCATCATTTTATTTTTATTTCCTATTTTTCTATCAAATATCCATAGACTATGTGATCCCCTTATAAAAAATGATGCATGAAACAATCCAGCGGCGTTGTAGCGCCGATGGGAAATTATAATAGGCTGCAATGTCGATTTTATCCCTTTATCGCAAGGCGTAGATGGGATACGTATTATACCAACGACCGTTTATGAGCCTAAAAGGACCCCCGAAACGAGGATCTGAGGAGTACTGCAGGGAATTTGATGAAAGTTTTTTTATCACTTTTATTTCCCTTTTTTTCTTTTTGTTCAGTTCTTGCGCGAAACTCAGCCTCGGGACATTTACCCGGAAACATATACCTACATATGATATGTTTTTTGACCCATATATATCGGTTTTTTCATTTTTTTTTTTTTTCTTTTTACCTGGATACTTTTTTTTTTCCTCTCCTTTTCATCTCGGTCTGAAATTAAATCCATTTGATGTATGGGTGTATTATGTATTCACCCGGCTATACCTACATTGGGAGTAGATGTATATCGAGGTGAAACATATAACGGGTACGCACTCAACATCGTACACCGTAGGTATATAGGAGCTTCGTTTTTGTAAGAAAAAAAAAAAATAAAGGAAAAAAAAAATCTATCAAAAGCAATTTTTCGCTTTCGCTTCAATATATTTCCGAGTGTGCGAAACCGAACGCGCAATTCCGTGCCTCGGGACAAGGAACTTCGGCGAATAAGAAAAAGAAAAAAAAAGAAAAAAAAAGAGAAAAAATTGCGAAAAAGGCAAGGGAAAACCCGAATTTGTTTAGAACTCACGTCGTATGTACATGTATTATATATATGTATGAATGTACATACTATACTATCGACAACGTTCCACTTTCTATTATTATTACTCACGACGCCCAGCACCCACGTATATACATATACATATTTATATTTATATATATATATACCGTTTTACATCTTATTATCACACAGATCATGGAAAACAAAAAAGCGAATTCGTTCCTAAAAAAAATCTTCAAAAGATTCTCATCTGGCTCATTGTAATATAATGATGAGTTTTTATCTTCTTAAATTTTGATATTAGAAAAAAAAATGAAAGAAATAAATAAAATAAGAAAACTAAATCATATAATTAAAGAAAATTAAATTCAGTATCTTAGATAACTCTTTACGCGAAATCTTTCTAATAAAATAATGATAAAAAAAAAAAAAAAAATTTCTAGGTACTCTTTTGAAAAAAAATTTCTTAATTAAATTTTAACTTACTTCTATACCATTTGTATAGGTAGTAGGTATAAGTTCGGGGGGTTAAGCGCGGAGTCGAGCAGAATCTAACGAGAGGGAAATTAAGGGTAGAAAATTAAAGAGGACTGGGTGATCCCGCACGTTCACTTAATTGTTCTTATTTTTATTTTTATTTTTATTTTTATTTTTCTTCTTCTTCTTCTTACTCTCATTCTTATTTTTCGACAATTCGGGCCTAAATAGACAATTTCTATGCCGTTTATAGGCGATATACTTTACAAGTACTTAGCCTCGATTGCGTCGATTTAATTCTACGTTAATACCGCTTCGGGACCGTTAAAAAAAGTTTCCGAAAATTATCAGGGGGGTTGAATAAAGATGTAAATTTGGGGGGAAAAAAAAAGCAAAAAACGAACACAGAGACAAACGAAAAATAAAAAATCACAAAAATGTTACCTACTTTTGACTGAATTTTAGAACGAATTTCTTCTCGTCAGAAGAAAACAAAAAAGCAATTTCGGGTCAGCTACACCTACACTGTTCATTGTACATATTGCACATATAGGTATAACGTTCACCTGCTGACATGGCAAATCTCTCGTCTCTTATTTTCTCTTCTCTTCTCTTCTCTTCTCTTCGCTTCTCATCTCTTCTGCTTTAAAGATGAAACATAATATACTGCCGCGGGAGAGATATGAGAATGATTTAAACCCTCTTTACTCCTTCCTGCAGGATACTAATATACTGTGACCTGGACTGCGGAAGATTGAATTACTTCGGGGGTTTCGTAAACCGTTGAAAATTTTTCGAAAAAGGCATTCTTTTTTCATCCGTATTTAATTATTTTTTCATAATTAGGTATATATATATGCGTTTACCTGTAAATAACGTTATCAGAGCTGCTGTAGTAGCGGATTATCTCTTTGCATAAGTTACTATGCATAAATTCAAGTGTGTCGTTTATATATATCATTTCTACAGAAACAGCTTGAGAGTTTTGAGAGTAGCTGGTATTATACATTATACCCACCTTGAGCAATTAGAATTCCAGGGACTAACTTTCACGGAGTTTAATATTCGAGAAACTGGTTAGTCTTGAGATTCAAATTCATCTAAAATTTGTTGAAACCATTTTCCACCTTGCTAAACTCCTCTGAACCTCTTCTAATGGATAAGAAGAGATAATCGCGGACGATTTTTTAACCGCACACAATTTTCTCGCTTTATATAACATTTTTTGAAAAAAAACATTCAAATTTCATTTTATTTTATTTTATTCCATTTTGTTGAGCAAGTGTTGTCTCCGTGTCTTCTCTGCTGTGGCGAAAATGTATATATTTTCTGCACGAGCACCTGCGGAGTCGTGCACGTCACTCAGCAACATCCTATAAGAAACGTAATCAATCTTTTTCCCCTCGAATTTTTTTTTTATATGTTTTTTTTTTATTTTTATTCCTACTTTTTCCGTTTTTTTCTTTCTTTCTTTCTTTCTTTCTTCTCTTACCACCAGGGGATGAACTTCCGAAGTAGATAGTGAAACAAAAACGTTGAACGTGGATGAAACGTCAGGAGCAGATAATCTCGAATCAATCCGCATGAAAATGGAGAAAAATAAGGTCAAAGACAAAGAAAAAAGAAAAAGAAAAAGAAAAAAAGGAAACAGGGAAATTGCATGAAAAGAGAAGAGAATCAAAAAGCTGAAAATTGAACAAAATTCAAATTCGATAATGATTAATCCAACATACATAATTATGGAAATTAGTATTTCGACGTGAGAAATTTTGGTATGAATTATAAATTTCAGTCCAAAAAGGAGGAAAACAATTTTTTTATACCTTATAGCTGTTTAGCCCAGGTTTAGCCCTGCAGGTAAAGTATAATAACTAAGTTCTGACTTATTCCCGCGTCACTCGGCGAACTACCCGGAAAGAAATTGTTGCGAACAACTTGTACAGCTTTAGCTTCGAGCGAGTGGCTATGGGGGATGAGAGGGATGGAAGAGGGATAAGTTTTGTAGGGTGAGTATAAGCGAAAGAACGGCGCTCATTAGCGTGGTTAATTAGCCTACGGTTGTGCCTCGTCAAACCCAGCTTCAAAATACTTTAGCCGTCTTGAACACCGCAGCATTTGCTACGACATGGCGTAATATATATAATATAATATAATATATAACACACACATATATATATACATAGGAATATGTAAACGTATATTAGGGTGCTTCTTAATTCGGTCATATTCGAATTTCAATGTTTAAGGGGACCGGTACAGCGACTTTTCGAGAAATTATCATAGTCCGAAATCAATTTATTTCATCACCAAAGTTCATTTCACATAAAAATATTTTTCTTCTTGCAAATCATGTGTCGTAAGGATTTTAGAGCACCGTTGGACCGATTTAGGTCATCTTGGATTCATTTTCTTCAGAAAACAAATCCTCATCATGTGAATGTAGGAATTTCGAAAACTTTTCGTTTTGGCCAAGTTATTTAAGAAATGAGTGATAATAATTTTTGCGAATTTGGTAAATTGATCATAACTTATGACATAATTTTTTATTTTAAAATCCCTACATTCACAAGATGAGGAGTGGTTCACCGGAGAAAATGAGACGTCAAGAGATTGAATTGGACCAACGGTGTGCCAAAATCCTTACGACACATGATTTGGAAGAAGAAAAATATTTTCATGTGAAATGAACTTTGGGTATGAAATAAATTGATTTCGGACTATGACAATTTCTCGAAAAGTCGCTGTACTGGTCCCCTTGAGTTTGCAAATTAAACGATTGTGAAAACCGAAGTTGTGCCGATTTTTCAAAAATTCTTTCTTCTTTTTCGTTTTTTTTCGTTCGTTTTCTGTCATCAAAATAAATGCAATTTATAATGAAATCACAGGTTTTTTTGTTTCGCCTATGCTCATGTTTTCTTTTAATCTTTTCCGTTTGACTCGACGAAACGAGAGGGTGCAGGTAGTTAGGTAGATATAGGTTCGTATGAGGTAGCTTTTTCTTTCGAAAAGTAAAATCGCGAAAATTTTCATTTTCCAACCTTTTTATTTAATAACTTTCAACTAAAGCTCAAGCTTTTGTTTTATGAGGAGTAAGGCAAATAATCGTATGATTTTTAAAGCAGGGGGTTTGCGCTCGTTGGTTGTATCCGTTTTCCTCGCGCCATCCCTTATATAACCGTTGCAATAGTAGCAGCAGCTACTGAAACAAAGAAAATCTTGATAAATTTTTTCTTCCTGTTAATATATTTCGCCACTGAAATTTCTCCCCTGTTTTTTTTGTTCAATTTTTGTTCGTTCTTTTTCTTTTTTTGTATTTTTCCTTTTTCCCTTCGCGGAGACTGAAACTTGAATTATTTACGAGGTCACTCTGAAAAATGCTTTAAACCTGATTAAAAATACATCCGAACAACGCGTGTACACCTCCCACACCTTTACACACACACACACACACATACACACATACACACACATATATATATATATATACCAACAATTTTTAAAGCCCGCAATTCGTTCCGCCCTTTATTCGTTAAAGTAACAAAAAGGGAGGAAAAAAATAAAAAATAAAGAAAATAATAATAATAAATGAAACACACCGCTTCAGAAAACGAAAATCCAGAGGTGCCAGTAAACGCATATATATATATTATTATGTTCATTTTTTTATTTTATTTTTTATTTATTTTTACCACCTCAGGCTTCTTCTTTCCTCGCGAGACAAACCCCCTAGTTCTGCAGAGGAAGAAAATAAATTATACTTTTCTTACCGCAACCGCAACTTTATATATATATATGATATATACACACCTATATACAGGTATATGTTAGGGGTGGTCGTCCTAAATTGTCTGCTTTTATTTTTTGTCCAAAAGATAGAGAGAGAGAGAGAGAGAGAGAAATAAATTAAATTAAAAAGCAGAAGAATAAGAAACTTTTATACTTATTATATTTTTAATAATTGAACATACGAGGTATGTGTGTGATTATAGTTTCACAGCAAATTTCTACCTCATGGATGTTTGCTGCTGTTTCTGCTTCTGCTTCTGCTGCTTTTCCAATTTTCTAATTATCTTCGTGTACACATATGTGAACAAAAGCCTGTTTCCTTTTTTTTTCTCTTTTTTTTTCCTCAGGTTTTTTTTTTCCGAAACTAACGTGCGTTATGCCCACATAATATAGATCTATAACACGGGCGTTGATTAGGGAAAAATCTCTTCGCAATTTTACTAAATAAAACTAAAAAATGAAAAAAATATGAACAAAATAAGAAAAAAGAGATGAATCAATATTCCATTTGGCGAGAGTAATTATTAATGGTGTGTGTTAAACGAATACACCCCCATCTACCCTTCGCAAATTTTTCACATCCCTTACCAAATGATTCGTCGATACGATCGCGTCTCGTAAACTAACTGCGAAAATAAACTACGTTTATAATATGCAGCTACTGGTTTTTTTTCTTCTTTTTTTGGAAATAAACGAAAATCGATTCTCTTGACGCCGTTTAAGGAAAAGTATCTACTCCCGTTACCTATAATGTATATATATATATATATATATATATATATGTTATGTATATAAAGATAGGTAACAATCTCCAACTTCTTCATTCGCCTCTCTCAATTCCTTCGAGTTTCTTCTTCTTATTTTTATTTATTTTCTTACCCTGTTTCTCTCGTTTCATTTCTTTCCCGTTTTCTCTAGATTCTTTCATTTTATTCACTGCTTCAAGATTGATTGCGGATCCTCACGTGCCAATATACCTATATACCATATTGCGGACTCTCGATCTTTAGTTCAGTTCTGTAGCTTTTCATTGAGTGTTTGAGATTTTCCAATATCACTAAGTAATGGCGGATGACCCGTGCCTATACCATTCAGAATACCCATCGAGTCAACCAAGGTAGTACTTACCTATACCTATATACCTATACCTACCCGCCCTTAGACGTTTCGGGACCAAGTCAACGGGGAAAAATATCCAGAAGAGAAAAATGAGGGTCACGTAGCACCCAATTGACATCAGCTGCCTTCCCGAGAAATCTACCAACGTCTTACATTTTTCCACCTTATTTGACCCAGCATTTTTCCTTTTTCTATTTGCTTTCGTTTCTTTTTTTTCGTTCTTTATTTACTTCTCCTTCGTCACGCCTGTACCTACCTTGAGCATTAATTTATCATTCAACGATATAGATTTGAAGAAATTTTCAAATAAGAAATAAGTGGTATCGCAGATTTCATGCAATACCTACGAAATAAGAACTTGGCGCTTTCTTGGTCTCGTGAAAATTGAGAGAGATCGCTGTTTGCAGACTACCCCGCGGGGCGATTCACATTTTCATTTTAATTCCCGTCCTCATTTTCATCTTCATTTTAATTTTCGTTTTCGTTTTCGTTTCGTTTTCGTTTTCGTTATCGTTATCGTTTTCGTTATCGTTTTCGTTATCGTTTTACTCGTCGCAACGTCGACTCGGACGAGGAGGAGTAAGAACGAGGACGATGTTCCACTTGAGAAAACATTTATAACCAACGGTGAGTGATTCATTGCGTGGAAAAGATCCGAGCCCCCGAGAACCCTTATCAAACGTTGAAACCTATACTAGTCCAACCCTTAAATCCGTAAGATAATTGGCGAGAATGAGAGCGAATGAAGTTTTCCGATATATCTCTGCGATGACTGACGATAATAATACGTCGATGAACTTTTTGAAGAATAGAGTTTTCCTCCAAAGGGTTAAAAAAAAGGAAAACTCATTTTGGGTCACACACCAACTGTTTCATATGATAGGGGAAAAAACGATCCAGATACTCGATCTCGAATGGCTCCTGTGGGTCAGAAGCCTAGGTCAGTCAATGTTTGAAATGAGTTTACTGAGTGGATTTCCGTGTCCAGCAAAAAGACGCATTTCCAAAACTCCTGGCCTGCCCCGTAGCTCCTCCTCATCCAACTGGATTTACCAACTTGGCTTCGGAATATCAATTTCGGTTCAGCGAGGATTCAAACACTTTCCTAGATTCTCAAGTGGTTTGGTTTGCTTTGCTTTATGCTTTGCGGAAAACCCACTCGCCATCTTCAATTTATTTACACATAAATATTCAACTTATCTGTATATAGTACCTATATACCTACCTACCTACCTACCCATAAGTCCAGAGATTCCGCAGAATTTCATTCTATTTTATATTTCAAACACGTTTGTCTACATAGTCACGCGTTTCCACAATCTCCAAGGGGATCCCTTCAGCCAACATTCAATTATTCACGCAGTTTTCTTTTCCTTATTTTCACCCCTGAGTCCATTTTTTTTCCTTCTCTCCTTCGAGTGGACATTGAAAATTGCCTATACCTCATCGAGCCGTTTTTACTCATCGAACGAAAAGGCTACTTTAATGGCTTCGAAGAGCAATTGAAAAGAGTTCTGCGGTCGAAAGCCGATATCAACCTCAACGCGTTCATCCATTTCGTGGAAATTCAATTCGTGACAATTACATCTTGTAACTAAAATTTGAATATACTGTTTCCACTGAACCGGAGTTGAAAAAAAAAATGATCCAGTTCTTGGAACCTCGCTGAAATTTCACATTCTAAAAGCGAGGCGTTTTTTTTCTTTTTTTCTTCTCTCCTCTTTGATGGACCATCGTCTAGACTCTGGGATTGTACCTCGGATTGTGCCTACCTACATGCAGACTGACCTTTATCGCACTTTTTATATCCCGATCCCACGCGAAGTGGATAATAAATCGTTGCCATTTACAAGGTGGTAGATAATTACTCAGGCTGTCGATCATCTCGTAATCCACTAATCGAAATTCTATTCAGAAACTACATAGCTAAATGGAGTCCGAACTCGGCTGCCTACATACCTATATCTATAATTAAAAACGTGAATAAGACTCATCAAATTTTATCCTCTCTCGTTTATTCGACGCATTAATCTAAACTCTGTGCAAAAATAGAAAGGAACATAACGAGTCTGCAGTAGATCCTTTGTTATATAGGTACCTACATCTATACAGCAAAAACTTTCACCTAAGCAGACGGTCGCGTCTCTTCTTCTTCTTCCCGTTCAAGTTTTACACCTTCACTTTTCAACTGTTGCCAACTTTGTGCACTTAGGTATATAATATACGAGGTATATAGGTACTATGATCGTTTATTTCTCATTGTCAGATAATTAAGTACCCATAAGATTTTCATAATCAAAATAATTTTCCCTTTCATTTAATTAAGGAAATTAATTCGCTACAAAATTCGCACATAACATACAATTCTCATTTCTTTCTTGAACAATGAAATGAGGGAACGATCTGTAAACTGAAAGGTTTGAAAATTCGTGATACAGCCATCTGTGTTCACACACGTTCAGGTATTATACCAGGTGTGCAAATGTCAGACTAAATGCTAGAGTCCTAGTCGGTGAACTAAAGTAAAACCGTTTTACCCATCATTGTCTAGCTAGAAACTCGTGGAGTAACTCGAGTTGCGAATGACGAAACAATAGGGATGGATTGACTATCGATATAAAACAATGGTTGGAAGGATGGACGAGCCCTAGATGCTAAAAAAAAGTATCGAGGATGTCCTGCAGGGGCAGGAAAAGCCTAGAATTTTCTAGTCGCGTGTACAAATTCGAAATAAATTTTGAGCACGCGCGGATTTGACACGGGAAATTTTTTTTTCTAGTTTCAGATTTTCTATGCAACTATAGTTAAGGAAATCAAATTTCTTTCTCTCTCTTTCTCTTCCTCTTCCTCTTTCTCTTTCTTTTTCTCTGCAAATAAGGTCCTTTGTCAATTTTTGTTGAAGTCTATTTCATTACCGGACAATAAAGCCATTAAAGTAATCAACCCCCGTCACTCAAGCAAGCTTCTGCACCGGACATAACGGTTGCTAAAAATGTAGGAAAACTTGTTCTGATTTCAAAGCGTAGCGTAGGTGGGTACATGCCTACATAATATATACCTAAATATGCCCGACTATGTGTGAACACTCGCTTGTGAACATAAACCACCCACACTGCAATTTAGCTCGTATTTTCTTATACACTTCCTACTCGTGTACATACATACGTACATAACACGCCCCCGCGTTTTTCGTTGAAAAACATTTTCTCTAATGATCCGTTTCAAAAAAACGAGAGAGAGAGAGAGAGGGGGAGAGAAAAAGTAAAAGAAGAAAATTCAACAACTTGGTTCTCTTCAAGGACTCGATGTCGGGTATAACAATTTATTAGAACCTTCCGCTCCGTTCGTCAAATAATTTTTCACCAATTTTTCCATTTTTCTTCCTTTCTTCTATCCAATCAACGACGCATTAAAAAGTAATATATAAATTTTCACTCAATCGGTTATACTTACTGAGTCTTAGCTTTTCGCTTTTCTTATAGAATCCGGTAAAATAACAAAGCGCAATTATTACTTCGACGGCGTAAATTACAGATGAAAAGGTGGAAAAGAGGCCCGAGGTAGGAAGGTAGGTAGGTACCTACTCCTCTTGGACGAGCGTAGGGCCACGATATCGTGCTCTTGTTGGGAAATAAAGGAAAAGGAAAGGAAAGGAAAGGAAAGGAAAGGAAAGGAAAGGGAAGGAAAGGAAAGGAAAGGAAAGGGAGACCATTGAATGGTCTGTGGAAAATTTTAATTATACTTCGATGAATGCTTAGCGTTTAATATATATATGTGTATATATATATCTATACATGGGTATGGTATATACATTATACATAGAATAAAAAGAAGGAAAAAAAAAGAAAACAATTATTTCTACTTCGTGGATGTAGAAGTTACTTTTCTCCCTTTTTCTCAGCTTTTTACTCGATGCCAAGCTTTCTTCTCTATATACTAAACTATCACAGATTACAAAAATTCAACTGACGTGGTATACTGCCTATAACAGGTGTGGAAACTTTTACATTTTTTCTTTCATTAACTATTAATTATTACACCCATCTGTATAAAGACTTGACTCATAGATGCGTGTAATTTAGCGCCAGAGAATTTCTCTCAATATTTAGTATTACTAGGTATATATATATACTACTCTACTTTTTATTGAGAGAAATTGATCCTGTTTGTTTCTTTCCTTTTTTATATTAACTGTAAAGACAGAAATATATGTGTATACTATATACGTACTGCAGCAAGGAGATTGTATGCAGAATAGAGTTCTTGTTGTTCGTCAAAATTTGAATACATACATAGATCTAGGTATATATGTACCCGCAAGTAGAGAGAGAGTACATTATATAGGTAGTAGACTAACGGCCGACAAACCTCCTTCAACGAGATATTCCACATTTGCGTAATTTTATGTAAAAAGGAAAAGTAGTACGAGGCGTGAATCTACATACACACATTCATACATATATATATTATATATATGTATATGTGTGTGTGTGTGTACTTTCCTGCATCGCCCCTTTCTCTTCTAGATTTTTCTCTCTCTTTTTTTTCTTCTTCTCATTCTACGACGAGTTAATTTTCCGCTGTCGGAGAGCGACGATTTTATGAATACACATAGCGGACCGTTAACACGAAACTACTTTAAACTTGAACTGAAATATATTTTATTGGTGCTGACAACTTCTGCAGTAGTTCATACCTACGTCTGAAATTCTTTTCTCCTTTTCTCCTTTTTTTCTTTTTTCTACAATTTTTACGTTCTATTCGACTACCGCCATGCATGTATATCGTAGAACAAAATTTCTCGCTCTATTTAACAATTGAATTACGTATCTAGGGGTAGTTTTTTCAAAACCGCAAAAAAAAAAATATGAAAAAAAAGAAATGCGTGCGGTAATAATATATTATAACTTTTATATATACCTACAGAAAATTTATCGCTTCTCTAATAATTCGTTTTTGATTTTCTATTTTCTACTTTCTGTCTCTTTTTCCTTCCTTTCTTCAACGCGGTAATATATTTCACGTTGCGTTTACAACTTTGAAAGGGGTGAAGGTATAGGTGGATACGAACACTGTAGGGTTTTCCCCTGAGCTGAAGAACCCCTTCAAGATGATGGAGGGACGCCCTCCGAAATGAATACTCGAGATCTCGTTGACCTTGAACCAGGAACCAGGAACCAGGAACCAGGAACCAGAATCCAGAATCTCGAATCCAGAAACCAGGAGCCCCTCACTATTATACCTACGCCGAGGGCAGCTCCTATCATGCAAATTCTACTGATGGGATAGAATATGTACCATCCTACCCTAACGGTGTAATATATCTACGTATACGTGTATGTGATGTCTGGGCATAATGGTGTTGCAGGAGATTCCCCTCATTTCTATCCGCATATAACACCAGCATTAACTCACTCTCCATGATCCTTGTATAGCCCTACGGTTAAATCCGCACGTATACTCCGCAAGTACCTATCATTACTTAACAGTACATCGGAAGTAGACGTCTGGAGGCACGTTATACTCACTCATTATTTAGCAACTTTGACTAACAATGCCGGACGGTAAGTCATCCGTCATTTCTAACTCGTAGAAGGTAGAAAGGAAGGAAGGAAGATGATGATGAAGGAAAGATGTAGGTATCCCTACTCTTGCTCATCGCTAGATTTGTTGGATTTCATTCTTACCAGAGTGCAGTGAGCACTAAAGGGTTGCTATTTCCAATAAGACCGTACAACACCATGTACCTGTGTATACCGTGTACACATAGGGGTAATGCGTGCTCGAACGTGTTGGCGAGTGCAGTATAAAATTTTTTAACTAAAATCTTCCGTTGAAAGCTATCGCCGCTAAGACCCTTGGGACGATACGGATAGTGGAGTGCATTGAGCAAATAACGACCGAAAACCGTATTCTATAGAAGTGACGTGGTATATATATAAATGTATACATATATATGCTGCGAAAACCAGCGAGAGTTGCTGAAGTGAAAATTCCATCACAGAATCATCCCCTGTCTGAAACGTCCCAGGATCGTAGCGTGGGTGGATTAAATAACGTACTTTTTTCAAGTACCTATACCACAATCACACACCCACGCATTATTTTACCGCACTATTTTCCTACACCATTTATAGGAAGAAAAAAAATAACGCTCATGGTTTTCATTTTTATTTTCCTATACCTTTATCGTATCGGACATCGTTAATATCATCCCTTGCGTTATCGGTCGTGTAAATTCGTTGCGGATGGATATATTCGACCCAAGGACCCCCCAGGTCCGTTCAGGTAATTTCGCGATAACGTCACGTGTGTCAATTTTCGCAATAATTCAGCGGTTTAGTATCTATGTACGATATACTAGGCTAAGTTTATACAACGATAACGCACTGGACTAGGAGAAAATAAATTACGCTCATAAAGTCATAAACGAGGCTTTCCACCTTCGGGATCAACATATGCCTGCAAGTGAGAAAATCTACGCATATTCTTACTCGCCGATCAGTTTTCAGACCCGATGTATGCCCGAGCTGCTGGTGAACTTTTCAAGAGGGAAAAAAAATTGGAAAAAATTGAAAATTGATTAGGGTGTAATCGAATTACGTGAATGAATAGATGATACGGCGTTTTCAATTATTTTCATGGTGAAATCAAATCGCACAATAACGACTGTGCGGTTAGCGTATATTTCCCAAAGGCTGTTTCATATCGTGAGGAAAATTCTCCGTCGTAGTTAGTGTACATACATGTATACTGCTGCGGGGGTAAAAGAGCCAGGGATTTGTCTCGCCACAATGGGCTTTTTCGGAGATAAATTGTTCATGTAAGATTCCGAAATACCTATCTCTAAAGATTCTGGATGCCGCAGTGTTGTGCTTTAACGAATACCTACACAAAAGACTATTTCCGAAATTAGCGACTCCAGTTTTTCTCGTTCTTTCTTTATTTCTTTCGTCGTCTAATTCCGTTCTTCATCTTCATTCTTCATATTTTCAGGCGCGAATACTGCACCCTGCGGGGACTTTCATAATGAATGTCAAATTTTTTTTTATTCTCCCTAAGCTGCGGGTTTGTAAGCAATAATTAAATTAATAAGGAATTTATTTTCTGTTTCAGGAACCCCATCGACTCCAATCATGCCGAATGGGGGGCCAGGGACACCATCTTCGAAAGCAAAGGTATATTTCTTCGTTAAATGCATATAATGAATAAATTATATTCAGCTGAGCGTTATATTCCGTTGGATATAATTGTCATGATATTATCTTAGTGGCTCATGCTGTAGGGGTTCTGTTTAAATACGTTTGAAGAGCCTATAAGCGTAAAAATTTCACTTTCCTCATAAGATCGCGTTTTGCTCGGTACGATTCACCCTCTCTTCAGCATCATGACTGCAGAAGAGTAATTCCACCGGAATGATAAACGATGAACACGAGAGAGTTTAGACTCTTGGCTTCGTTCACGGTTCGTCTAACACTACTGCTGTACGTTAACAGTGAACAACAGAGACTCTATTATATACGGGGTTGGGTATTTCCTGAAAATTATCAACGCTAGAAGCCCGCAGAGGCTAGAGCTGCCCTCTTCTCCCCATTTTCAACTACACGGATATAATATACACGATAGACGTAGCAGCTGAGAAGAAATTTCAATTTTTTATAGAACACGAAATTCAGAATATAAGGGATGAAAAGTGTTCTTATTCCTATTCCTATTCCTATTCCTATTTTATACCCCCGTTGTTTACACTCCAACGATTTCCTCCGCGGACGGCTTCGAACCCTTTTTTTGGTGTCGAAAACAAGGAGAAGATATGTTCCAGTGATAAAACTTAATTCATTGATTATTTCACCTGCGCTTATCACATATTCGCACAAGCGTGCTTCTTGAGAGTGCAGAATGAATCGGCGATAGGGGTTTTTTGATAATTTCAGAACGGGTCAGAGGGGGAGAAAAAAATAAAAAATAAAAAAATGGCATCGTTAAAAATATCCTTAAACCGACATCCAGAGATTTGAGTATTTTTCAACATGTTTTTTTCTCTTGTCTCCTCCATCCTTTTTCGTTTTCGCTTCCTCTTTTTCTATCGCGGATAAACCGCAGGCCGATACAAAAGAGTAGAAATCGCATTTTGTCTCTTCTGTATATAAGACTCGTATATTATACTCCGTTATCTTCTTTGCTTTTATATGTTACAGGAGAAACTCATGTTGCGGACTAAGGTTGTAGTCGCGTTATACCCTTTCCGAGCTATCGAAGGAGGCGACTTGTCCCTTGAGAAGGTACGTGGCGTATAGAGTACAAAGATATAACAAAATATATCCCCGCAATCCTCGAGCACTTTATTCGGCATTGTGTCCCCCATTTATTCATTCATTCATTCATTCATTCATTCATTCATTCATTCATTCGTTCGTCCATTCGTTCGTTCATTCATTCATTCATTCTCTTCCTATTCGAATGAGATATTCTACCCTGAATGAGAAAAAAGCTTGCTCAAAAAGCAACCAGCTCATCCTTTATTGAGGCATACCATTCCCAGGGCGCAGATCTCGGTCGGAAAATTCAACTCTGGTCAAATTTAGTCCTCCTTTTTATTTTGCTCATTATTATTATCGTTATTATTGTAAATGCAGTAGGTACCTACTCGAGAGTCTCGGGAATTCATTTTGAAGTATATTATTATAAATATTATATTCTCGTCTCGTTTTTCTACTCTTTTATAACTTTTTAAGCTGGTCCTTTCGACACTTCGGGGACCGCCTCTTTAAAAATCGCGAAATCCCTTAGTTCGTACACATATATTCACGAAGGAGCCGAAAGGAAATAAAAAAAAAAAAGAAAAAAGAAAGAAAAAAGGGGATCCGTCGACATTAATTTTTTCCCCACTCTTCAGGGACGCGGATATTGGCGTAATAAGTCAACGAAATTGTGGACTTGACGTTCACGAGCCCATTAAGAATTTTTATTTTATATATTTTTACTCCTCAAACGGCATTATACATCGTTTCATGACGTTGAAATAAATTGTTGTGGCTTTTTATTTTTTTCTCATTTAACTATTACTGTATACGTAAAATCAAATGAGATTAAATGATGAATGAAATTAGCTAAATTTATTCTTTTTTGTCACATTAATTAATTTATATTGTAGAGTGTGTGAATTTTCGCTGCTAATGCATAGGAGCTATACTACTCAGTTATGTATAAATGATTAGTTGACTAATTAATCTAATTAATTTGAGCCCCCCCCTCCCCTGCTGCAACGTGCTATTTCAAATATTATCAACCCTTTGTAATTCTAGTCGAGCAGTTCATAATAATTATGATTTTAGGGAGCGGAATACGAAGTGTTGGATGATTCTCAAGAGCACTGGTGGAAAGTCAAAGACGAGCATGGGTAAGAACTTTGAATTTACCTACTCGCACGTTCAAAGTTATAATGACGTCGTTTTGATCTCGTCTAGTACCTTGTACGTACGTACGTAGGTACCTCGTACCTCGAACCACTTGTGCAGAAACGTATATGAAAAAAAAAAAAAAAAAAAAAAAAAAACTGCACATTCGTTATTGTCGAATAGACGTAAAAAGACTTACAGGAGTAAAAGCGCATAAAAAAGGATCGTGAAAATATGAAAAAAGAAAAAAAAAGAAAAAAAGTAATGAAAACTGGTAAAATTCATCAAGTTTCACTTATGTGTCGAATTCACACAAATTTTCTCTCACTTATAATACTTATACAATTAGTAGACGAATTTAACTCGCGAACTGCGAGAGCTTACAGAGATATAGCTAGGTATGTGTGTAATCAATTATTTCAACCCGTGAGGAAACTCGGAACTCCATGTCCGGCCCAGATAGAATTAAATTTATACACTGTCCTGACTCGGTCTTGTCAATCCTTTAGCGGTCCTTTCCGACCTTTGCTAATGGAATTCCGTAGCGAATGCGAGGAATATTATAATTTTAGCTTATAAAATTGTGAAATTGTGAAATTGTGAAATTTCTCACGTCGTAAGGAACGAATAATTAATGAAATCATATTATTAAGAAGATTAAAACGATCGCGTTTTTAATTAAGAGAAGAAGATTCCGATCGAGAGACAGAGAGAGAGAGAGAGAAGATTAATTCGTTCATTTTTTATTTCTCATTTAACACGTGAATGAGCTTTTTCTTTCTCTATCCAACTCGTGAGTATAACGAGAGGCAAAAAGGGCTGCTCATAATTTTATTGTCAGTAATTTCTATGACATCTTTGTGTGGAACTTGTCGTCGAGTAGGTACGGGTGTCGTCTATGTGCGATATTTGAATCGTAAAAAGCTCCTCTTCAACCCTTTGGCAATTCCCTGAATGTTTACCTCGCTCAAAATGAACCTTTTCATTAAATTCTTGAGAATGCGTGCGGCGTTTTGAACGAACTCACAACGCCAACAGCGATATATTATCACATAAATCGAGGCCCCCATAGCTCTATTAATGAATTAATGAAAGCAATATTTTTCCAATGAAATTATCGATTGCAATATGTAGTCGCGGTGATGGCAATTCGCTCGCAATTATGAATTCAGAATAATAGCAAGCGCAGAATAGAGAAGTAAGGCCGGTTTTCAAACGATCAATCCTTATTTTCAATTTATTGCTGCAGATCAATCGGCTACATTCCGAGCAACTACGTTAAGGAAAAGGAGCTTTTGGGCCTGCAGAAATACGAGTAAGTATGACCAAGATCGAGAATCTTTGAACTGTACCTCTACTACGAGCTTTTCGCTTCGAATGCTTCTATGCGATTTTGTATTTTTCGATCCAACTGTATGCACGCAATATTTGCACACACACACACACCTATACGCTAATTAGTTTAAGAAAAAAAAATATGTATATCAAGATCAACTCGAGCCGGATTAAATGGTTTGATACGTGAACAATCGGCGATACTCTTATCGCTCATAAACAGAAATGTATATATCGAACGCTGCAAACTGCAGTAACTGATGTACATATATGGAGATGATATATCGAAGCTGGGTGATTTATCATCGGAAGATATTAAATCACCGCCCCAACGTTCTTTTTTCTTCTTCCCATTTCTTCCCACATCCTATACTTTTTATGCGACGCTATTTGTTAAGCGCTGCAGAAGCTCGAGGCTTATTCCTTCCGATTTATCTTAGCGAATAAACCGTCGAATCTCTCCCTCAACCATAACATTTCGTCCTTTTCCTCCTCCCCCAACCATTTCTGGATATAAATTGTTTTTTTTTAATTTTTGTCAACGTGATTAGCGACGCAACACAATATTTAGAAGAATGTGCACAAACACACTCTCTACTCCTTTACCCAATCTTCATCTTCTGCACTGAAAATTATCGCAGATTAACATCCCTTTGGTACCCTTTCAGGTGGTACGTAGGCGATATGTCCCGTCAAAGGGCAGAGTCGTTGCTCAAACAAGAAGACAAAGAGGGATGCTTTGTTGTGCGGAATTCTTCCACGAAGGGACTCTACACATTGTCTCTGTACACAAAAGTGTAAGATTGATATGATTGATATGAAAGTTGAAGGAGTTATCACGAGTTTTGTGTCTTGCTTCTCTCTTATTCCTGTTATCAAAACGAGCCTAGTCTCTCCCTAACTGATTTTATAATTCTCGAAATCTCTTGATATTCCAGTCCTCATGCCCACGTCAAACATTACCACATAAAACAGAATACCAGAGGAGAGTTTTACCTGTCTGAAAAACACTGCTGCAACTCCATTCCCGACCTCGTCAATTACCACAGGCACAACAGCGGCGGACTTGCCAGTAGACTGAAAACGAGTCCTTGCGATCGTCCTGTTCCACCAACGGCTGGTCTCAGCCATGGTAAGTCTCCGGTTTGGAATAAGCTGACCAAAGATCTATGCGTTCGTCATTTTCTCATCAACATATATCGTGTATCCTGTTCATGGCAGAAGCGACAGATTCCTTCAACGATCTTTGCTCATTTTTACAGATAAATGGGAAATCGATCACACAGAACTCCACCTATTTGAGGAATTGGGATCCGGACAGTTCGGCGTAGTCCAAAGAGGCAAGTGGCGCGGTTCCATAGATGTGGCTGTGAAGATGATGAAAGAGGGCACCATGTCCGAGGACGATTTTATCGAGGAAGCTAAAGTCATGACGTGAGTTTGAAATTCAGGAATATTCATGTTGAGATGAGATCAGATTAGATTCTCGACCACGTATGGATTTTTCATCCATTATTTATCTATGAATTTTTCAGTAAACTACAACATCAGAACTTGGTACAGTTGTACGGTGTATGCAGTAAACACAGGCCAATTTACATAGTAACTGAATACATGCGGCATGGATCGCTGCTAAACTACCTCCGCCGTAACGAAACTTCTCTGGGAGCTAACGTCGGCTTGTTATTAGACATGTGCATACAGGTGAATTAGTTATGTACATCGCACTGTATAATTATCATTGTATAATTGATTAATCAATTTGTTGCCTGAATAAGCAACAAACAAGATATAAACATCCAGTTTTTCACATTTCATCTACGTTCTTTCCGTCGGAGAAAAGCATTTGATGTATTTTTATTTCAGGTCTGCAAAGGGATGGCATATCTAGAAAGGCACAATTACATCCATAGGGATCTAGCCGCTCGTAACTGTCTTGTTGGATCTGAGCACGTTGTCAAAGTTGCTGACTTTGGTCTAGCTAGGTAATTCATCTAGCTTGGATAACTCCATCATTTTATCTTCTTCATTATTGAGGATCGGTAACTATTTTTGTTCTCTGAATGCAGGTATGTGCTCGACGATCAATACACCAGCAGCGGAGGCACCAAATTCCCAATAAAATGGGCACCACCTGAAGTTTTGAATTATACTCGATTCAGTTCAAAGTCTGATGTATGGGCGTACGGAGTTCTGATGTGGGAAGTATTTACCTGCGGGAAAATGCCCTATGGTAGACTAAAGAACACCGAAGTTGTCGACCGTGTCCAGCGTGGAATAGTCCTAGAAAAACCTAAAGCCTGCTTCAAAGAAGTTTACGACGTAATATCAATTGCCGATGCTTTTCCAAACGCCTTTTAAGACTCGATTATATCTTATAAATTGAATCTATTCGTTACAGGTAATGAGAAATTGCTGGTCCCATTGTCCGGATGCTCGACCTTCTTTCCGTCACCTCAAGGAACAGCTGATCAACGTCTCTCAGGGCTTGCTCAATGATTGACTCAACCTTTTGCGGTGTATGCGCCTGTCCTCGCCATCAAACCAATCTATTCTCGCACCAAAATCACCATCGCTTGGCCGATCCCCATCCATATTGCCTTCGTCAAATACTTCATACAATTCCGCAACGCTGCCCGCCTCGCATAAGATACGTGGACCAGCCTCGCTACCTTCTTCAGCTGGGTCCGTAGTTCCTTTATCATCGTCATCACCTAAATTAAAAAGAGGTGGTTCATCCTCGCCAAGCACACCTGGTCATCTGGCTAGTCAGCCATCGTCTAGCTCATCCGACGTATGCGACATATGCAGCTCCTACGGTCATCCGTGGATCGAAATATGTAAAGCTATACGTGCCACTCGTGGCAAATGAGTATATATATTGTTTCAACCTATTATCCTATTGCTCACTCTCTGGGAAAGAAAATTTTAGAATTTAATCCATAATAGATATCAAAGAAGAGAAAACTCTCGTTGTGTATTTAGAGACAAAAAAAAAAAAGAAAAACAAAAAGCTAGTCTTCATCGATATCATAAATAAAATGAAAAAAGATAATACCCTGTTTAAAAATGACTCAGCTAATGACCGATTTAGTTAATTAATAACAAAATATGGGACAAGGGCCCCCCGCTAAGCCTTGATTAAAATTAGTAAATTATTAATCTTACAAAAGAAGGAATTGGTGTTATATCAAGGTCTTATGTGTAAAAATTAAGCTGATTATTTGTTTTTTTTTTGTCGGGGTATAGGAGAGACTTTTTAATAAAATAAAATAGTAATAATAATATGATAGTGAATTGTTATAGTATGAGAATGAGGTGGAGGAGGAGTAGCTTTTTATTTTAATACGACTGATGCTTTACCCCGAGAGTAGCAGCTTGATAATAATAAATAAATCAATTATTGTTCCTCGTGACACGACGGAGTGCATAATACGTTTATAATGTATGCATTAGTAATATGTTTGATATTGTTTCTTTATTGTTTCTTTTTTATATAATGTGCAATAATAGGTTTAAACAATAAATTTAGATATTGGCCTTACTAAGCAACAGCTCCAGGTGCATGACCTAAATAAAAAATCTAAACATAAAATACATACAAACATAATACTTACTTATCTTATCTTATCTTATCTTATCTTGTCTTGTCTTATCTCACCTTATCTTATCTTATCTCATCTATTACCATACCAAACATTTATACATACCCTAGGATATACATATAATATACATATTACATATATATATATTTAAAGAAAAAAATTCAATGAGTTTATAATATGGACCCTGTGAAGACAATATACGCAAGTCCTTACAGCATAAGCTAGTCGTTACTAATAATAAGAGTTAACATAAAATATGTGTAACTCATAATGTGTACACTGTACTATGCTCCACAACTTTTCCTTATACTACCCCCTTGCATATCTGATATCCTGCGATCGTGAGTTTAGCGAGAGTGAGAGTTTCTCATCGTCGTATGTAATAACAATTATATATTGTTATATTCAATTTATATTTAATATAAATAAATAAATAATCAGTTTATACTAGGTATGAGCATGCAGTAGTTTAAACTGTATGGTCTTGAAGCGTACATTTCTAACAACAATAGAGAGGAAAAATGAAAACCACTTAGCTTGTACTATATTATAGAAAAAGTTGAGAGGAGATATATATTAGGTATATTATTATTATTATTATTATTATCATTATTTCGCGTTATTATGTATCCCGATGCAGTCTTTGTTATTATATTTTAAATCAACCATATATATAGTTGATACATAACTCAATCTCATACATTATACATATAATTATACATATAGGTACTAGTATTATGATATTTTTTTCAATCCTATAAATATGATATAAATATAAATAATATAATAATTATGTAATGTATAATAATTCATCATTTTATAAATTAATATCTCTCGGTTATCGCGGAACGTTTTAGTTCTGAAATTTTGCATCATTTAATTAATATCATTTTATTATCAATTATCTATTTATATTTATATAAAAAAAGATATTCTACTGCGTCTTCCGTAAATGAGAAAATGAAAGATTAAAAAATAAAAATTAAAAAATGAAATGAAAAATAAAAAAATAAAAATATGAATAAATGAATAATAAAAAAATAAAATAAAAAAAGTAATAGAGAAAAAAAAGGCTTCTGGCTTTCGGCGAATTGAATTAACATCTCATTTCGACTTGAGTGGCTTGTCCCCAGCGTTGTACGATATATAATACCTACTATGCAAATGAACTCTTTATATTAAAGGGACCAGCTGACATTAATTTCTATTTTCATTTTACTTCTTATTTCATGATTATTCATTTTTTGGCTTTAATTTGTTTTTTTTTTCTTTTTTTAATACTATCAATTATATTATCATATTTTTATATAGCGTAAACCGGAGCAGTTGTTGGTTTTTTCTTTTTTTTTTTCATCGTCGTCGTCGTGTCCTCTTCCTTTTGTATTTTATTGTGATTAATTAAATGAATAATAATTTTAATAATCATTGTTAAAATACATAATATGTATTATATTTAAGTAAAGTATAAGTTCTATGATTAGTCGTGTATATATAATACTATACGTATTAATAGGTTTATATATAATATATAGTACATATTATATGGACTGGATACGGAATCTCTCAAATTAAACGCAAATTCATAAGTTTATGTGATTATTTTTATTTTATATATTAGATTCTTTCATTTTATTTTTTACGCGTGAATTAAAGTCGGGAACAATAATAATCGATCCATTCTATAAGTTTAGTTAATTAGTCTGCACTGTATTTGAGACCATTTAATTAAGTGTAATAATTGAAAGAAAGTTAATCATTGATACTGTATCTTGATCTACAGCAGTCGGTATACTATAATACATCATGAAATATATTCGGTGCCAATGTAAAGAGTTTAATATTCTGTTATATTATATTGTTGATAAAAATGAAGAAAAAAAAAAGAAAAAAAAGCAGTAAATTACAATGAATTTAGAGAGTATAATTGTTTTAGTATTTTGTGAAAATAAATAAATAAATAAATAAATAAATAAATGAATAAATAAATAAATTGTAATTGCGACCGTGCGTGCACCACATATATTTTGAAATAAAATTATCAAAAAATGAATGAATAAATAAATGAATAAAATAAGTTTGAAAAATTATTATTATTATTATTATTATCATTATTATTATTATATTAAATACGTATATTTCTCGTAAAATACTAGCTACTTTGTCAGATAGATTGATATAGAAGTTAATATATCTACGAGTCGTTAGTATATAATATAACAGATTATATGTCTTTACATATTAATTATGATGTTTATACAATTATTATTACTACCTACTTCTACTGTGTTATATTGTTGGAGATTAAAATGATTAATTAAAAAAAAGGGTATATTTATATACCTACAACGTGGTAAAAAAATGAAAATAAATAAATAAATAAAAGAATATAAAAGAAAAATAATAGAAAGTGTGCCAATTTAAAGGCAGTATTCTATGATGGCTGTTAGGTACCGCATTTTTACCGTTATTCATTATATTATAATTTACATAAATAATTTTCAAACGATTTGTATCAATGGTATAGAAAAAAAAAAAAAAAAATTTAGTTTTAGCCAAGCAAGCGGTAAAAAGTGTTATATTGAATGAGTTGTAAACTGGGAATACAATATGTAATGAAAATTTGATTATTCACACGCACTTTGGGTAGGAAAATTATAATTAAATATCTACGTCTTAGATTGAAATATTTAAGATTAAAATAAAATAAAATAGAAATGAAATAAAAAAAAAAAAAAAAAAAAAAGAAGGAAAAAATAAATAAAAATAAATAAATGAATCTGATGTAGGCTGTATAATAACTGATGATTGTAGAGAATAATAATATACCGACCTTATAGAATTCAATATACTACGCATATATATATTATATATAGTACTATAAATATTATAGGTATTCCAATAAGTCATAAGGAAATAATAATTATTTTTCTTTAAATATCGGTGTTGTATGCATGTTAATATGATAATACATAAATAATAAAATTTTGTATACAAGAATGATTAGGATTAATTTTTATCATTAGAAACTAAACTATACGAACTGCCATGTTCATTTTATGTGATAAAAGTCTAGGTATTCATCATCGTTTTATTACAATTTGCGGTATAACAGTAATAATGATATCACCTATATCAAGACCTATATTACTTTATATGTATTTCTTTCGTCGTATTATATACCTACCTACTTTAATTATGATTATAGACATAAAATTGTACAGTGAATTTTTTTCAATCGAAGAAAATATACGAAGAATAAATAAATAAAAAATAAATAACTTTGCACCTGGACTTTGTGATTAAAAGAAAAAAAGAAAAAAAGAAAAAAAGAAGAAAAATAAAGATAAATAAAATGTTTCTCATCTGACTGTTAATATAATAATTAATAATCATACATTAGGATATAGTTTTCTCTCTTAAATTTCTCAACATGATAGAAACGGTATACATATATATATATATATATATTATATGTATTATTACGAACATCATCTCATTATCAAATATCAGCACATTGGTCCAAGTGCATATTATAACATAATATATCGGGGATTGCAGATCCGTTTTACTTTTCTTATAACTTGAAAGTATAATATCAAAGTCTTTAAAAACCTCAGCGTTTCTAATATACATAAATTCAGGTTTTTCATTTTATTAATTAAACTAATATAGGAGTGGATTTATTTTTCGAAAATGTACAAACAAAATTTCTTTCATTCATAATTGGTGTATTATATTATATTGAAACAAAAAAGAAAATACAAAAAAGATGAGAAAAGTAAAAAGAAAATAAAGTTAAAGTACCCCGATCTACGGTCCCTTTACAAAAGATGAATATAAAATATTGATAAATCTCTTATTGATATGTAATATTGCACTTAAATAATGTATTATTAGCTCCTTTAATTAAATTGGTAAAGATACTCAATTCGATACCTATAGCTGAATTAAATTGTGTATCATTGTATAATATTATTAATAATAATGATAATAATAATAATAATAATAATAATAATAATAATAATAATAATAATAATAATAATAGATGAAACAGTAATTTTATATAATTGCCAAATATGCCGAATATAATGCAATTATTAGTTGTACTAAGCATTTATACAAAATGATGAGAAAGAAAGAAAGAAAAAGAAAAAAAACATGGAATAATAAAATAAATGATTGAAATAATATTAAAAATAAATATATATATATACTTTAATATAATGAGCATTATTATACTGCATCAAGTTTTGTATGAATTCATTGATATATATTATATATATATATATATAGGTATTATACATATATATATAGGTAAGAGATTTATATTAGTGAATGTTTGTTGTATGTATACAAGCCATGCTCAAGTCAAGAAGTATGTAATAACGCGAGTAAACTCGAACACCATAAATATGTCATAGCGGATTTAAGATTACTACCTATATCATATTAACTTCCTATATTCTCAATGAAAAAACATTACATAATATTGTGTGAGAGAGAAAAACGAAAAGAGATAAGATATAAGAGATAAGAAGAAGAAGAAGAAGAAGAAGAAGAAGAAGGAGAATAAGAAGGAAAAACGTGAATAAATAAATAAATAAATAAATAAACAATTGTAATAGGCTGCTTGTATGTAATAAACTAATTGATAGTACTAGCATAATTTTCATTCTTGTAAATATCTGTACAGGGTGTCTCTCTTTTGGCCTAATTATCAATTTGAGAAAAAGTAAATGTGGTGTAGTTGCTCGGCAGTAGCATCTGGTCTCGGATCTTTTTTTTTGATTTTACGAGCATATACACATCAATGTAGTACCTAATGGAAAAAGATTTTTGCACGTCGGTATCGTGTACAGAGAAGGCACTCTTTGACGGATGATCTTCTCTCGTCAACGTTTAAGACTCGTCGTCGTATTACGTCGTGTGACTATTCAAATTTTTTTTTTTTTTTTTCATAGCATTTTTACCACCACCTACACAATTTAAGTAACATTTATTAATTCCAGTATAGAATTTGATATAGAAAAAAGAAAGAAGAAATTACTTTTTTTTGTTTTCTTTTCTTTAGTCATTATATCGTTACATCTTTGTCGATTTCTATAGTATAATAGGGCCTAATTTAGACAAATGCTCATTATCAACTATACGATCGTCAATCTATTCTCCGATTCTTGCACTTTATCCCAGATTATCGCCAGTATCAGGGTCAGAGATTAAAGACGTAACCGAACATCCGAGACATTTGAGTTGATCTGTTTGTATCTCATTGCGACGTGACTCGTACACTTGTTTTCAATCACTCGGCAACAGCGGCTTGATTGAAAAAATCCCTCTGATACGAATGGCGAGATGTATGCAGGGGAAGATCTTTATTTGTCAAATTACAGGATATTGACTAATTCTGATTTTCATTTCTCGATATTCATTTTACAAGTGCCTCGAGGTCCAGAATTTTCTTTGGTTTCTCACTTACCGCAATTTTTGTTGTCTTCAAAATTTGCGATTTCACCTCGACATTTGTCATTAAAATAGGGACTTGCGCGTTAATGTTGAGCTCGTTTGTCTCTTGCTAAAGCATGTATACTTTTTTACTGATGATGACGTAATGGCTGAAGTTCAACTGATATCTTCATCCATAAAAGTTCGAGTAGCGAAGCGAACGAGCACATAACGGAGTTGATCATGTTTCGGCTCGTAGTGATTGCTAACTTGATTTTGGCCGGTGTGCTGGCTCAGACGAATCCAACGTGCGATGATCACGTTCAATTTCTCGTGTGTCATATTGACGGTGTTCTAACTAACGTAACACAACTCGCACAGTACGAGCTTCTAGAGATTGACGACAAAAATTTGGTGTCCATCGAACCTGGTGCCTTCACAAATCTTACGGTCGAATCTTTGAGCTTGGCTCATGGGAACCAAATTTCAACTTTACATCGTGGAGTGTTTTCTGGATTGCAGAACGTGACCAGACTCGATCTTAGTAACAACGTCGTCGAGCTGATTCCTGACTTATTTCAAGAATTGTCGCAATTATCTCGATTGGATCTGCCCAATAATACAATCACCCATATACCAAATGGGGCTTTTAACGGGCTGTCCAGATTGACTGCCTTGTACATGGAATACAATAATATTTCTGCAATAGATCGGACCACATTTCACGGAATTCCGAATCTGAAATATTTAAAGCTACACAGAAATCGAATAGCTGATATTGCGTCTGAGTCTTTCGCAAACCTTGGGAACCTGGAACGTGTTTCCTTGAGCTGGAACTTTTTAACGGAAATAAAGCTCAACACTTTCAGTGGATTGCGAAAACTTAACGAGCTGCAACTTGACTATAATAAGATTGCCACGATCCATCCAAACGCTTTTAGTGACCTGAATGCCTTGAGGTATCTAGACCTAAAATACAATGAGATCACTGATTTTTATCCTTTTGTTTCAATTGGAAAGGTACCGCATCTGCAAAGCTTGGCTTTGACAGGTAACAAGATCGATCATATACGACACGGCTCTTTCGACGGGCTACCCGAATTGGCCCTGTTGTGGCTGAACCAGAATAATATTTCCGCGATAAATCGGACCACATTTGATGGACTTCCGGAACTGGAAATTTTATCACTACAGGGAAATAAAATAGCTACTGTTGAATCTGGCTCGTTTGCAAATCTTGGGAAATTGAGAACTCTTGATTTGCATGCCAACGAATTAACGGAAATAACACACGATATGTTGGAGGGCTTGCAGAAACTAGAGTGCCTGGATCTTAGTCACAATGAAATCGTCACGAATGGCTCGACATTCGGCGTTAGAAATAGTACATTCGAAGGACTCTCGTCGTTGATGATCATTGATATATCATACAACAAAATCGCCAATTTACCAAATGGTTTATTCGCAGGACTTTCCAAACTGGAGAAATTATATTTTGGTCATAATACTTGGGCTCGAATTGATCGAGATGCTGTTCAGTTGCAACGTTCCACTGTAATTGATCATATTCGCACTTTTTTTACTTGCTAAATTTTAGAATTCATTGATACAGCATCGATGCAATATTGGTTACTGTCAAACTTACGTACAATTCTTAGTAGTTTCTTTAAAATAAATATGTATATCACAACTGATAGAGTTTCTTTATTTGCTTCCTAGAGGCATACGAGTACGATAATATATTATCTAATTTCACGAGATAAAGAATTTGGAAAAAAAATTGCCACGCTTCACTGCAGATTCGCTATATGTACCATGTATAGCGGACGTATCTCACAAGTAAACTTTAACCTTCCAATGTAACCGAATGCGGTTGTTAATTTTTGATATGTTTTCTGAATAAATTGATAAAGTGAAATAACGTGATTGTTTGTTTGTTTTTAATCTTGAATAATTGCGAGACACCCTGTATATTATCATTATATTGCAAAAATAAAGAAGAAGTAGAAGAAGATGTTGCTCAAAGACAAAGAACATCTCATGCTATATAAATA
This sequence comes from Tenthredo livida, assembly GCA_963992785.1. Lineage (NCBI taxonomy): Eukaryota > Metazoa > Arthropoda > Insecta > Hymenoptera > Tenthredinidae > Tenthredo > Tenthredo livida. The sequence continues at coordinate 1,175,787 of OZ023071.1, read as the reverse complement.
AAAATCAACAATTTGATCGTAATATTCAATTGTGTTAGAAATACAGCAAATATTTTTTAAGTTATATGTATATATAGTATATACATATATTTATATTTATTTAATATATAATATCGCATATTTGTATCCTCTACTCAATATCTATATTATATATAATACAGGATATCTGTATCCCCAACTCGATATCCTATATTATATATAATATAGGATATCTGTATCCCCAACTCGATATCTATATTATATATATAATATAGGATATCTGTATCCTCAACTCGATATTTATATTATATATAATATAGCATATTTGTATCCTCAACTCAATATTTATATAATGATCCATATCTTCGGAAAAAATCTCTGAATACTAATTTTGCCGCGACATGGGTACGCCATACATTGGCTGATACCGACGTTACCGGCACACAATGTTATCGGCACACGACGTTATCGGCAGAAAATAGTTCTACAATGCGACTGTGAGATGGCGCTGGTACAACTTACTGACAAGTAGCACTGACCTAGGGTAATAGCACCTGTCACGGGGTCAGTGACCTCAGTGGCCCACGCGGCCTCAACGAGTACGCATGGGGTGCGTTAACGAGACTCGATAGGAATATTCCGAACGCAATAATATATAATATAGGATATCTGTATCCCCTACTCGATATCCTATATTATATATAATATAGGATATCTGTATCCCCAACTCGATATCCTATATTATATATAATATAGGATATCTGTATCCTCTACTCAATATTTATATTATATATAATATCGCATATTTGTATCCTCAACTCAATATTTATATTATATATAATATCGCATATTTATATCCTCAACTCAATATTTATATAATGATTCATATCTTCGGAAAAAATCTCTGAATATCAACATTTTCACTATACACAGAAAAAAAGATTAAATTGGTAAAAAAAAATTTTTGTTCCAATAAAATTTTCTGCAATTCGCATTGTAAACCGAAATTTTCTTCAGTCAATAAAAAAATTTGCTTGAGCCAAGACAATTCTCTTGGTTTGAAAAAATGTTGACTTGGCTCGGGAGATTTTTCGGTCTTCAATATAATTTTCTTGGCCCAAGTGAACCTTTTTTTCTGTGTATGATCGAATGGGGATATCCCCAGGACGTCAGATATATCTTGGTAATGTGATGGAATATCCTATGGATGTTTCGATGATCCTGGACATATACAGAATATCCATAGGATATCCGAATGATCCTGGATATATATAGGCTGTATAAGACATAAAAAGGACATTCGATGGACGTCCTGTGCTGTGTGGGAATTCAATACTAATTATAAAATATCAAAATGAAAAAGTAAATAAATTCAAAGAAACAAAAACAAAGGCGAATATTCGAAATTAAATAAAATGAAGAATTATATCCAACGAGAAATGATACATTGCTTGAAAAATTCCAAAATAAAAAACTCAAGATTATCAAATTCTCACATTAATCCCTTTGCAGATAGAAATTGTTCAAATTTTAATAGATTATGATCAATTGCTCATTGAAATAAAAACTAATACATCGAGTCAGTATTTGTGGAGTTAGTTATAATGGTTGCAACCACCTCAGCAATCCATCTTAGTTCGGACATTATAAATATACTTTTGGAATCGGAATTAGTGGAATAGTATTCGTCATACATTTGCTCGAAGGTATTTTTGGGGTTTAAATAATAATTAGTCGTAGTTCCGAAGATGAAATTTTTTATTTTATCATTTACCGAAAATCTGGCGAACATATAGGACCGAATATTTTGAAAATTCTCACAGAAGCGGAGTGAGGTCAGTTGGCATTCGAATTCACTGTGACCAAATTTTTCTTAAAATTTTAATTCACATGCTCTAAAATCATCATTTCTATTTTGTCATAATGGTGAATAAAAAGGAGGATACCTTGCTAAGAATCGCGGAACCAAATATAGGATCTTCGTATATCGTTTTTGTAATACATTTATTGATAAATAAAATAATATGATAAGATGATAGAAGGCGTATTGAAATTATTCATTATTCATTAGAAATTGGGAAAACATTTATCTGATGATTTCGTAACGTTGGATTAATATTTATAAAATTATTTTTGTCGACTAGACGAGTTGTAAGAGAGTAATAATTATAGCGTTAAAAAAGGATTATCTTCTCTCGCCGACTTATTAAAATAGACTGTCATGGAACTTGGCAATTTCAGGTCAGATCTATCAATTTCAGTCAAAGTGTTATTAGTCAAATAAAGGGATTTCAAGGTGAACATCTCAAAGAATAAACCATTTGGTAAAATGTGAATTTTGTTGTTGGACAATTCAATCAGTTCGACGGACACGAGTCCTTCGAACGCACGATCTCTAAGATCAGTAATCCCATTATAGCTAAGATCTAGAAGTTTCAGACTGCTCATGCCAGAAAAAACACTTGAAGGAATTGCGGCAATTTGATTACGACCAAGATACAGGTACGATAATTTATGCAATCCTATAAACATGTTAGAGTTTATCTCCGTCAATATATTGTCACTCAACCAAATCCTTTCCAATTCCCGTAGATTTGCAAAAGACCCAGACGCAATGCTAGATATTTTATTGTTGATTAAGGATAAAAATTTCAGCCGCGAAGGTCCGTCAAATGTGGTCCTGTTTATGACGGAAATATCATTTCCCCTTAGGAATATGGATTCCAATTCAGGTAGCCCAAGGAAAGCCCCATCTCGAATATGGTTAATTTTGCTATCAGTTATTTGCAAAGTCTTCAGATGCTGCAGCTTCTCATTCGAATCAGAAAAGAAGAGATCAGAAATCTGGCTGGAATCAACCTCCAGAACTTTTAATGAACTGAGTCCAATGAAAGCGCTTGAATCGATCGTGACAATTTTATTACCGCTAAGACGCAAGGTGTCCAAATTCTTCACTTCTCCAAAGGTGTCGGGTCTTAATTCCGTTAAATGGTTGTAGCTCAAATCAAGACACGATAGTTTCCCGAGACTGGAAAAAAACTCAGGTTCAATGCTGGCTATTTTATTCGCTCCTAAGTATAAAGTCTCCAGTTTCGGAAGTCCGTGAAATGCCGTCTTATCAATAGTGGAAATGCCGTTGTGGGACATGACCAGATAAATCAACCCAGGTAGCCCATTGAAAGAGCCATTATGAATGTGGCTGATATTTCTGTTACAACATAAACGCAAATGCTCCAGCTGCGGCAGCTGCCCGTTTGAATCGGAAAAATCGAAATCAGTAATCCGGTTGAACTCAAGATATAGCGTCTGCAACGAACTGAGACCAATAAAAGCGCTCAAGTTGATCGTTGTTAATCCGGGATTTGCATTGAGGTTCAGCAACCTCAGCTGCGGCAATCTTCCGAAATTGTTCGGTTTTATTTTCTTGAAATTGTTGCCGCTTAAATCGAGCGAATCTAATTTCTCATGGTTTGCAAAACACTCTGATGCGATGCTAGCTATTTTGTTGGAACTTAGTTCTAATGTCCGCAGTTCCGAGAGTCCGTAGAATGTGCTTTGATTTATGGCAAATAGGTCATTGGAGTTCAAGTTCAATACCGTCAATTTAGACAGCCCGTTGAAAGTCCCATTCGGTATATGACTGATCTTGTTTTCAGTTAACTTCAAAGTCTTTAGCTGATTCAGTTCTTGAAATAAATTAGGAATTAGCTTCGCGTCACTGTGACGAATTTCGAGATCAGTCAATCTCGGCAATCCATCAAACACTCCGGGTTGTAAAGTTAAAGTTTGGGTTTCACAAATCAGACTCAAAGTTTGTATTGTAAGATTTTTGAAGGTCCCAGGTTCTATTGATACCGAAGCGAAGTGTGGAATGGCAAGAGAATCTTCATGACGATATTCGGTCACTTCTGTTAAAACACCTCCAGTGGAACAAATGTTAAATGAACCCGGACTCTCACACGTCGTCTCTGCCTGGGCCAGCGTCACAGCCAAAAAGAAGTTACCAATCACCGCGAATCGAAACATGATTAACTTATTTGTGCTCGCTCTCTCCGCTGTCCCAACTACTTATACCCAACGCACACATACAGAGATATCATTTGAACTTTAGCCTCCACACATATTGCCTGATGAATCTAAAATCATATCTCCTTCCGCAATAATCATGATGAATTATGCACGATTTGGACAATTGCACCGCGTGTTTACCTGTCTCATAAATTTTGAACCATTATCTTCCCTGCGTAGTTCAGATGATAATCTTGAAGTTAAATCGACAGATTGTCTAATTGTTACCATGTTTGACATGAGACGAGAATATACGTCAAGATTCTGACTAGCAAATGGCAAGATGAAAATCAGCGTAAAACGAAGCATGATCAACATGGTTCTGCTCGTTCGATTCGCTACCCTATAACGATTCATGTGAAACAAGTTGTCCTGGCGATTTCGTTCTTCTTGCTATACCTACTTATCTGATTATTATTTCATGCCCTCGCACCCTGTGTGTTAGAGCAATAATTTACACTTCGGCCCCTATCGCTAAGTTACGCAAGTGTACTTAAGTGTACTCAAGTGTACTTATGTCTTACGACCTGTGAATGTTATTTTCATGGACAAGCTGGGTTTCATGCAAAAGGTGCCTTTGTGTCAGTATATAACATGAATTCACATGAATCGTCTGATTCTGTGGAATCACAACAAGCTCGAATTGACGATAAACGTTAAAATCGGTCGAATAAATTTAATCATCTAATAGTTATTTCTGCGAATTCAGACTGTCGATAGATAACATGTGGATGAGACATGAAGACGAAATACATTCTATGTGATATTCCGTAGAAACATAAATCGCAGTTCATAATATCCAACTAACGATAAGGTCGATCTGAAATAATTCAAGTAATAATCCCGGCGTCAGCGTGGCAGAGTTGTTACTCAGATCGAGTTTGGTCTGTGATGTATGCTGGCATGAGAGAGGATGAGCTCTATCACCCTAAGATAGACCCTAAGATATAATATGCTATCCGTTAAGCGCAGAAACGCGTTGCTTATTTCTTCTGATTTATCTTTGTGTAGAAACCATCGGATCTCTTCCTCAACCATAACATTTCCTTCCTTTTTCTTCCCCGCCCTCAAGAATTCTGGATGTAATCTGAACCATTGTTAGGTGATATGCATAGATAACGTCGAAATATCGCCCGTTGATAAAATAACGGCGAGCACAATTGAATGATGGTTTATAAGTTATAACGAAGGATTCAAATGAACTCTGATCCATCCTGTGTTATTCCATTTTCTCATTCCCCTAATCTGGGGTATCTTAAATAAACTGTAAATGCAAACATCTTGGTCTTCCATTTTCGAAAATCCTTTCTTCTGCTGCGAGCGTAACTTCAGTTATCCATGAGGTATATCTAAATTTCTTTTTCTGTACTTTTCAAAATCCGGATAAATGTCTATCTCGTTCTTAGCCAACGAGCAGCAGTGCACAGCACTTTGGAGCGCCTCTGGTTGCTGCTCTTGGATTACATTGATAAGTAATTCAGAGTCCAGAAGGTAATCGCATTTGGAAATATAATATTTCTCTGTAACTGATATCTACCTATTCTTCTTAAAGCAGCATGAGTCACGTAGGGGCTGCAATCAGGCGACTCTAGTTCTGCTGACACCTCATTACCACACTAGTATATTAGTCTGTAGATGTGAACTCCTGCTCTCGTTACAATATGGATGTAAAATACGGATGTGAATGTGCATCAAGCATATTCGCGACTCTTACTAGGCTCCTGATTGGGTAATCCATGCACGTAGTAGTAAACGGATCATCGCAGTCGCGGGCACCTCGTCGCATTCGAACTTGAATTAGCGTCATTTTTCTGGTAGTCGCGAGGTGCGTTCAATCTTTTCGTTCAAGTCAAGTAGTTATTCAAAGGACTCAGTACTCGTTGATAATCTCATTATAAACGAGATCTAATCTAACGGTTTAGTGTTCTGCTTATTAGTTTTAGATTCAGTGCAAAGACAAATATTTTTCATCGTCGACATTTGAATTGATTCAGCTTTTAGCCATACCTGTAAGATCCCTCCCGGATTTATGTAATTTTAAGACAACGTGAACTTCTAATAATTCAAACTATTCCATTTTACCATACTTCAGTGATAATAACTTTCTTCTATTCGGGTTGATTTCCAAAGCAGTGCATTAGTTTTATTTTCAGAACAATAATCCAGAATTAAGCATTCGGACTCAATCAATAATCAATATTTTCTAAAATACTATTTCGAATCATCGTAAATTTTGCGAGTGACACGTAAAGAATTGGTAACGAAGTTCCTTCAAAGGTGAGGTGCCGTATAGAACTACAATTCCTGCAATTCCATACTGACCCATGTCACACCAAATTGATCAAAGCTAAGTTTTCGCGATTCGTTCGCCAAAATTGATCATCGATATCCATCTACTTGTGCATGTGTTTGATATCCATCGAATTCCTTGATTTCTCCATTTGATTTAATATATAAATAAGGTATTTCTATTTTGTTCATTAGAATTTAATATCAATTCCGTCTTTAAGTAACAAACCTTCACGATCCCCACGTCGGCAACCCATGATATTATTTTAATTATTTCATGTTACTCTTCTGTTCAAGTGACATTTTATTGTTACAGTCTCTTGAATCATATTACTTGCCATTTCTAATCGTTTAAGAATATATTACATTATAGTCGTGCTAAGGCTATTAAGGAGGTTCATCTGGTTAAGGAATTAACGAACAGATATTGTTAAAAAAATTTGTATACAGTTAACAGTATCTACAAAGGCACCTCTTAAAATTTCAAGCCCTTAGGATACCTTTTTTTTAAATTTTTTATTTTTTATAACGTTCCTTAGATATTTCTTCATCAATTGTGGAAGTTTCTTTCGAAACTGTTTGTTAATGCTTGCAAATTTCATGTTTAGACGGAAAAAACACTGAAACCCATAGGGGTACCATGTTGATTTAGAAAATCTGTTTTTATTTATTTCTCACGAACAAGGCATCCTGAGGGCTTGAAATTTTAAGGGGTGCCTTTGTAGATACGGATAACTGTATACAATTTTTTTCAACGATATCTGTGTCTTAATTCCTTAACCAGATGAACCTCCTTAACTGTACAATAGAACCTTCGATTTCTGTTGCAGGCACAACAGCGGCGGAATTTTTAGTAGACTGAAAATGAGTCGTGGCGATCGTCCTGTTCCATCAACTGCTGGTCGCAGGCATGGCAAGTCTCCGATTTGGAATAAGCTGACCAAAAATCTATCCTTTCATAATCTTCTGATCAACATATATTTTGTATCCTGTTTATGATATGAGCAACAGATTCCGTCAACGATTTTTGGTCATTTTTATAGATGAATGGGAAATCAATCATAGAGAACTACAACTGTTCGAGGAATTGGGATCCGGAGCGTTCGGTGTAGTCCGAAGAGGCAAATGGCGCGGTTCCATCGATGTGGCTGTGAAAATGATGAAGAAGGGTGTTATGTCCGAGGACCAATTTATCGCGGAGGCTGAAGTCATGACGTAAGTATGAAATTGAGGAATCTTCATGTTGAGATGCAATATAGACTAGATTCTCAACTATACGTACTGATATTCGACCCTTTTTTTTCTATAAATTTTTTAGTAGACTACAACATCAGAACTTGGTGAAGTTGCACGGTGTCTGCACACGCAGACCGATTTACATCGTAACTGAATACATGCAGCATGGATCGCTGCTAAGTTACCTCCGCCGCGAAGAAACTTATCTGAGAGCTAACGTCAGCCGGTTATTAAACATATGCATACAGGTGAATTAGTCTTGTGCATCGCGCTGTGTAATTATCACTGTGTAATTGATTCATCAATTTTTTGCCCAAATAGGCAACAAACAAGATATAATATATACAATCATCCAGTTTTTCTCAATTCATTCAAATCCATCATCGACACGATTCTTCCGATCGGAGATGAGCATTGTAATCGTCTCATTTCAGGTCTGCAGAGGCATGGAATATCTCGAAAGGCAGAATTACATCCATCGAGATCTTGCAGCTCGTAACTGTCTCGTTGGATCTGAGTATGCTGTAAAAATTTCTGACTTCGGCCTATCTAGGTAATTCTCAGATAATTTCATTACTTTTTATCTTCATTTTTGACAATTCATATTCATTCTTGTTATTTGAACGCAGGTATACGCATGGTCCATACGTCGGCCACGGAGCCGGGCATCCAACGAGATGGGTACCACCTGAAGTTTTGCGTCGTAGTCACTACAGTTCAAAATCTGATGTATGGGCGTACGGAGTTCTGATGTGGGAAATCTTTACCTGCGGTGCAGAACCCTATGGTTCACTACATGAGCACGAAGTTATTGAGTATGTCATGGGAGGAAATATCCTAGGAAAACCTCGAGCCTGCTCCAAAGAAGTTGACAACGTAATATCAATTGTCAATGCTTTGCTGACGCCTTGTAATCGTTGATGATATCTTATGAGTTGATTCTTTTTATTACAGATAATGACAGATTGCTGGTCCCAATCTCGGAATGCTCGACCTTCTTTCCGTCACCTCAAGGAACGTCTGATCAACGTCTCTCAGGGCTGACTCCATCATTGAGTCAATCCTCCGCGGTGTGTGTGCCTGTCCTCGCCATCAAAACAATCTATTTTTGCACCATGATCATCATCGCTTGATGGATCTCTACAGACGGAACGAGGATTCGCGCAGCTTCCATTTGAGGACAAAATCGACCCGATCGGTCCACACAGAGCTGAGATATGATCGGTTATTTATCTGGTCTCGAAGATATTATATACTAACGTTTCGAGTCCGAAATTAAGAACGGTCATCCAGCATGCTTTATATTATGAATTGCTTAAGTCAAGAGTTCTACGCCTTATGCGTATTGTCTATGTATTCTCGCTATTTTCTATGCTTTATCGTTAAGAATTAAAAAACTGTTGATTTGTCTTCTATAATCTATGACATGCCATGTAATTGACAACTCTGCTTCTTGCATTATACAATAAATTTGAATATCGCTTTATTATACCGAAATTGCATATCGTTTGACTCATTTATTCAGCTGACCTAAATCCAGCGAGATAATCCCCACACTTGCAGCTACTAGAGAGTCCTTTCTGTCAGCTAGAACTACAAAATTTCAAAATGACAAAACGCTTTGCGCTTCGCCATGAAGATTAGCAAATTCTCACGACAATCCCTTTGCTAATAGAAATTGTTCAAATTCTAATAGATCAAGTTGTTATGTTCGTATAATTTTTCAGTTTCAATGTCAGTAAAATAAGTTGAAGCATCACGACGCAGGTTTTCTTGTCCTAAGTTTTCCTTGTAATTTCTTAATAAAACAAACCATCAGCTGATGGACAGACTTATTGGAATAGACTGTAATGGAACTTGGCAATTGCAGGACAGATTTATCAATCTCAGTCAAAGTGTTATTAGACAAATAGAGATATTTGAAGATGAAAGTCTCAGAGAATAAACCAGATGGTAAGGTGTGAATTTTGTTGTTGGACAAATTAATTAGTTCCACGGACACGAGTCCTTCGAAAGCACGATCTGCAAGATCGGAAATCTCGTTACAGCTAAGGTCTAGCACTTGCAAACTGCTCATACCAGAGAAAACACTTGAAGGGATGACGGCAATTTGATTATGGTCAAGAAACACCCACAATAGATTATGCAATCCTATGAACATATTAGAGTTTATTAAGTATGTCAGCCCCGAATAGGAACAAGTATACCATCTCGAATATGCTTACCGAAGATTGAAATGTAGGTCTTGAATGATAGACGAAGAAAACTACGGGCCTGAATAGGAGACAAGCCAAAGGTTTAAGTCAAAATTAGCCAAGAAATCTCTATAAATCGATTTCGATTGAAATCATTCGTACACCGATAGCGTGAGTGAATGGTACATCGACTAAATGTATGGTATATCACCACTGCTATCGCAACCGCGACTCATTTCGTTCTGATCTGTGAAGACCTCAAGATTGTCACTGTGCTATCGGCAGAGATAAAAGAGTAATATCGGAATATTACGATATTCCATTCCTTCTTCGATAGTTCTTTGATCGCTGTATCTACTGGCAAAAATAGTTCAGAATGATCCGAAGTGATGTGAATCAATAATTTTCGTATTGATGAAAGTTCCATGCCGAATCAGCCAGTCATACGTTTTATGATTGTTCTGAGTTCTGAGAGTGCGAATTAGCTATGAAAACGATACGACCACCGTCTTGGCTCGATACGTGTTATATACAAAAGATCCTACGAAATTCTGATGAAGACGAATCCATCGAGGTTTCTGGTATAACTGTGAAGGCAAATTTCGGAAATCGGAGATCGTGCATTCGAAGGACTCTCCGACGACTCAATGTTGTCAAGCATTAAATTAACTGATAACAGAATTCGAATTTCACCAATTGGTTTATTCACCGGGCTTCCCAATTTCGGCTATCTACAGTTTTCCAATATAACGCCTTTGACTGAAATTAATCGAACTGATGTTCAGTTGGCAAGTTCTGCTGAAGTCAGCTATTACCATACTATTAGGTGCAACATCATCTTGTCTTTCAATCTGTACGGGGTTGGTCACTGATTTACGGTCCATGTGATTGCATACTGATAAACTCATAAACTGAATGAATCACTAGATAAAAGACTGAATAAATGATTCATGAATACAAATACCTATACCTTCGATTGTGCTCCACTTATTTATCAGCTACTGTGTGGATATTAACTATGCTAGATAATTTATTATAATTACTGTAAGATATGTTTATTTCATAAGTAGATACTCTCCGAAACTCAAAAGGACGAAATTGCCAGTATCACGATTTTAGGAATTGGGAAATTCCTTTTTTTCATCGAATTCTTCTATCCACCCACATAGTATCATTTTAAAAAAAATTCTAACTTGACCTCCGAACCTGACAGTCTCGCTATATAGACAGATAGACGAATGGGTACATCTTTCTAATTATATTCTTGACGAAGATTCAAATTGTCTATTCTCAAGAAAACTTAGATCTGCATAAAATCCGAATGAACAAAGTGAGCTTGTTCTTTCGCGATTTTAGTCCCAAATTATCATGAAAACTACGAGTAGGAAATGACAGTGAAAAATTGTGACTCGAGTGAACACGCGGTATACCTATTGTGAAAATCTTGTTATGTTGATCACAGAAGCAAGTCTACCAGTTCACTCATTAGACCTCTGTGGCTAAAGTCCAAATGATATTTGGAGTTATACATTGATTGTTGTTTCAAAGGATTGTAAAAACGGGTAACCCGGAAACTTATTGCTAATAATATTGTTACAATCCATTAAAGTGCTTTTATTGCCATTAACACATTGTGAGGAGAAGGGTTGATTTTTTTGAAACGTGGTTATTTAGTGTTGTCATTCATCTGAAGGGAATAGTGGCTGAGGGTTCGTCTAGAATCATTAGAACTTCTCCGACTTTGAACACATCACTTCACATTCAATATTCGATTTATAAAAAAAATTGGAACCCTGGTAAATTCGAAATAAAAAAAAGCACGAAACTTTTTATTTTGCGATTTCAGGCTCTAATACGCAGAGGAAATGATGATCAATAAATGTCGACCCTATATTCAACACTCGGTATATTCGATTTAAATTACTCTTTATTATTGTCTTATTCTCTTATATTACGAACAATATAGCAGATACTATAATTAGTCGAAGTGAAAGTTCTCCTAACGGACACCTATTCACGCCGTAGACCTTTAGGGCCGAAGACATTACCCGTTATTGAGAAATTTCCGTAATTTGGTATTCCTTGAGCCTATGCCATTTTCGGGGGATTATTCGACCAATTGTTATACAGATTTGTCCATTAAGAAAATTCTGAAAGAAATCTATGTGTAAGAGAATATAAATAGTCGGAGTATCGAAGCGAGCGAGCACAATAGAGTTAGTCATGTTTCGCTTAACTTTGATTGCCAATTTACTTTTGGCTGTGGTGTTGGCTGAAGATGAGTTGGAGATGATGTGCGCGAGTCGGTCAAAACCTTTTGTAACGTGTTACGTGCTGAAAGTTTTAGATGAGGCAATGCCATGTGAACACAGCTGTGACCCCGTGGAAATCCATAAGTCAGATTTGATATCAGTCACACCTAGTGCATTCCCAAATTTCACAATCATATCTTTAAGCCTGGAGAAAAACCGGATTTCAAGTCTGAATCGTGGGATGTTTGTTGGACTGCCAAAACTGCGCGATCTCATTTTGAAAAGCAACTCAATTACTAAACTGACCCCTGACTCGTTTCAGAAACTACCTCAACTAAAAACTCTTCATTTGCGGTGTAACAGGATCCACCACTTGCCGAATGCCGTTTTCAACGGGTTATCCGAAATGTGGTTCTTGGACCTAGGCTATAACGATATTTCCGCGATAAATCAAACCACATTTCGTGAACTTACGAAGCTGGATCACTTATGGCTAAATCACAATAAAATAGCTAGCATTGAACCCGACTCTTTCATAATGAATGATGAATTGACGATTCTGTATCTGAACTCAAACAATTTAACGAAAATAAGATTCGACACCTTCCGAGGATTGCGAAAACTGCTGTTCCTGGATCTCGCTGATAATCAGATTTCCGAAGTCAAGTCAAGTGCTTTTGTTGATCAAACTTCTTTGCTGGAGCTCCGCCTTCCGAACAACGCGATTTCTGATTCTGGTTTCTTCGAATCCATTGCAAAGATGACAAAGCTGAAGCGTTTGGAATTGGCTCATAACAAAATTCGCGGTATACCAGATGGGTCTTTCAACGGACTATCTGAACTGCAGACCCTTTACCTAGAAGGAAATGAAATCGGTGCCATAAATCGGTCCACATTTGACGGACTCCTAACGCTGGAAACATTAAGGCTATGCAACAACAAAATAACTAACATTGCATCTGAGTCATTCAGAGATCTCTGGGAGTTGAATACTCTTTACTTGGCAAGTAACAGATTGACGGAAATAAAACCCGACACATTTACAGGAATGCCGAGATTGAGGAATCTGCATATTGGTCACAATAAAATTGTCACGATTCATGTACACGCATTCAGTGGCCTGAGGGGTTTGCGGATATTAGACCTCGGCGATAACGAGATTTCAGATGTACGGCCTGGTGCATTCAGAGGTCTTTCGTCGGTGGAACGTGTTAACTTGTCTAAGAACAAAATCGACACTTTGCCACATAATGCATTCGCCGGTATGTCGAGACCGGAGCGTATATATTTATATAAAAACATTTTTACCAAATTTAATCACAGCGATGTTCAGTTGCCATTCAGCACTTTAGTCTTATATGATTGAATTGGCAGAAACTAGGTGCCTAGACATGTTGCGTTCGGTTTCGAATGATTCTGTGTTACTCATTTACAACCTATGCTCATCCATACTCATAAATTATTAAATGTAACATACATATTATGTCCTACGATCTGAAAATAAACGATTTTCTCATTCTGTTTGTCACAAGAGAATTTGAACCTTCGTACTGTATATAGTAAATCCGTAGAGGAATGATGATAAAACTAAAGGTCGAACGGTATCAATGTTAGCCGTGCACACAAAATCGTGCACACATACCCTAAGCTGTTTTTATTTTCCTCAAGCTCCACGTCACTTTGGCTAAAAGCCATTGGGTTATCGCTTTGTGTCAAATATGCACGTCTGTCTTAACATGAGGTATAAAAGGAAAGCAGCGATAAATCGTCAGGATAGTACAGTAACCGATCAGGAAGGAAGAAGTCATGTTTCGTTTCATGGTGCTGGTGAATTTTCTCCTGGCTGTTGGTCTGGCGCAGTCAGGACCAACGTGTGATATTAGGCAGGGTGCCTTTAGGGTGTGTGACTTCCGTGGTGATTTGTTGAACGTAACGCAAATACGAAGCACATACGGACTGCGTATCTGCTGCTTGGTATCAATCCAGCCCGGGGCTTTCAAAAATCTTTCGATCAAGAGATTAGATCTTGATCATGAAGTCCTCGAGTCAAATTTACAACCTGGAGTATTTTCCGGACTGGATAAATTGGAAACACTCAACATTGCCAAGAATAGATACACCGTCAGGCTAGTCCCTGATTTATTCAAGGAATTGTCTGAGCTGCGGATGTTGTACCTGGCAGGTAATCAAATCAACAATATACCAGATGGGGCTTTCAACGGACTGTCTAAGCTGACGCTATTGGATTTAGAGACGAACGATATCCAGGCGATAAATCAGTATTCACTTTCTGGACTTTCGAAACTGGAGAATTTGGTGCTAACTTCCAATAAAATAAATGGCATTTCTATTGGGTCTTTTGTGGAACTTGGACAATTGATTGATCTCGCATTAACGTTCAACAAGTTGTCGATAATAAGACCGAATACTTTCGACGGTTTGACTAATCTGCAAAATTTGCACCTCGGAAATAACGAATTGAGATTTCTTTCGCGAGGGACATTTCAAGGATTGTCTCACTTGGTCGAGCTACATCTTGAGAACAACCAGATTTCTGATATCGAGGCTGGTGCATTCGAGGGACTCTCGTCGGTGCTATCAATTGACTTGAGCAATAACAGAATTCACACTTTGGCAAATAAGTTATTCGCCGGACTCGACAGATTAGACTTGCTGCACGTGAGTCGTGATCCATTGTTCGAAATTAATAGAGCTGATGTTCACCTGCGAAATTCGACCGAGATTTTTTACTCCTAGTTCAATGACGGTATCATTATCTAAACCTCAGTTGCATACGATTTATACTTTTCTACTCATTTGGTGATAGTTGCCAGAGTTCAAAATTTAGTATCAATTGCATAAGGTGCTTTCAAAAATATTACATATTAATTAGAATTTGCCAGACTTCGAACACGTTATTTCAGATTTAATTTCAAACAAGAGCAGCAAGTGCCGAAGCCGCTGACTATTTTGGCGACAACATTAAAGCGCCCCATTCAATGCAACCACAAGTTATAAGTCGCAATTCTGTCATGCGGGTTGTGGGAAATAAGACGCGCCAATATTTGCGGCAAAAGTAGTTCGTAGTGACGATGAGAGATGATAAAAAATCATTATATGGCAAAACTAATATTCAACTTATTTTCAACTTCTTCAGGTAGACAGTCATTATATTCCTTTTGACTTTTTATAATTTGTACCAACTTCTGGAATACTTTGACCTCCTTTGAAAATTTTGGGCCATGAAATTGAACAAAACACTTCGCCGAATTTGCTAAACTTGGCCGATATGTCTTAAGGAAACAGGAAAGAAAAAAAAATTGTTAAACTGTCTGCTAGGATCATTTGCGATAGATATGAACATACGTATTTATTTTTAAGAAACATTGACACATTGTTCATAACTTTGACGATAGGCAACCGAATGAATTCTCAAATATACATATTAGAAATGAATTGCTTCGTTATTTTCAACTTTTCCCTACCTACGACTCTTCATTTGAAAATACAAAAATTCAAGTTCCATTCTCCTATTTCCTAGTATCAATATTTTTTTATAATTATTGTTATCAGACTACGATTTTAATTCAATAGATCATAGTCAAAAATTAATGCATGATAATTCTTTTTCACATTGAAGACTTATACACTCGTGCCTATTGTCGTTACATTGGAACTGGACTTGATGTGCGCGGCGGGAAAAAATTTGAAATTTATCGTCCAACAACATTGAGTGTCGAGCAGTAACGACATCTGTTGCATTGCGTCGTCACTATTTTACCCGCTAAACGAATGGCTTTAAACTCACAAGATAAAGAGAATTGCAGACTTTTGTTCATCCATTTCATTCTATCCTAGACAAATCTCGAAATGAATTTTTCGTTAATCAATTCTTTTTTTTACCAATATTGTAACGAATGTATAGCAATTATTGGGTATCTTATCTTTACAGGCTTTACAGTATTAAGAAAGAAAAAAAAGTGAAGAAAATCACTCAAACACATGCACCAGATCTTTCCAATATTATACTGTTAGCTTATAGCATGTTCAATTCGTTGAACAATTACATACGCGTATTGATTCCATTCTTTTCTTCGAAACGGAACACCATGATATTAGAGAAAATCATTGAACACAAAGGATTTGGTTTTTTGTGTGAATAAATCGCGTTTGGTGATCAAATCGCAACATAATTTCTACCGCATATAGGAATAAAGTTTCTGAATCTGAAAAAGCTACGCGAATCTCTCGATATAAGTTTACATCTATACAATAGTGAGCCGAAAAAGTTTGAATCAATAAACTTAATATCTGTGAATCATGGAGCATTTTGATTATATTTCTAATATTGAGGTTTCAAAAAGAGCTCCCTGCCTCGCAAATTTCAAATTCATGAGTTTAATCTTTCCTTACTAATATTTGAACATAAATTCAGAAGAAGCTTTCACATTTCTCTGAATCAATTTCCATTTCGTCGAACGAAGACAACATTCATTTCGCCATATTTGATACCTGGAATCATTCGGAACAAAAAATCCGTCTTCTCTGTGTCAACTGATTAAATATTCCGAATGAGTGGCATCAGATGTATCAAGAAGATATATGTCCGTGGGATAAAGGGATTCACGGATCCTGAAGGAACCGTTAAACGAGAAATTCAAATAAGAAGAATAAGAAGAAGATGATGAAGAAGAAGAAGGCACATTCATGTCTACTAATCGCTTCGACGCATATAAAATGGAGAATAAAATCCAAGTTTCGAGGCGTCGGGACGGGTGTAAATTCATAGGGTGCAAAGTTGCTGGACCGGTTGATCAAGTGACAGGGTGCACTAGCTGGTTGGAGTTTGGAAACGCCTAACAACTTGGAACTACCCCTAGCTGCATCCCTTATACAAATTGTAAGTTATAACGAACCAAGACCGCGCCGGTGTTTGGTTGTTGGCACAATAGAATGCAGAAGCGTCTCACCGGGCGGCTGCAATCTCGCAGGATATATTGTAGACACAAAGAAATGGGTTTTGGGGCAGCTGGACCCTCATAGGAGGAGCCGGTATTAAAAATCTCCAATAAGAAGAAGGCAAGCGGTCCTGATGCGGTCGTACCTTTGCCGAAAGGACCAACAGATCCAGGAAGGCAGAGTTTTGGCCCAATATGGAGCCCGAAACTCCATGGCCCATGGAATTCGGAGACACACTGCATACAGTGCCTGTGCATTTCACGGTTACCTGAACAATCCGATATAGGTGCACGGGACTGAACGGTTGAATCAAATTTCAAAATGGCTATAAAAACTTGTTTGTATTACCTGCAGAACCGAGGATGTCCTAGTTTTCTGAATGCTGGAGCGAATTCCGAACCGAAATACCATCCCGGGATGGGATGCGAAATTTGTTCATTCAACCGTTCGACGTCTCTTATGCTAGGAGGAAAATTCTATTTCCAAAAAATTAGCCCAACCGGGTGCAACTCACGAAATCCAAGTTCGTTGATACTTCTGGGCTTGTCAGACAAAAATTGGGAGTCAAATTCCTAAAATTCCAAATTTTGCGGACTCCTCTAAAGTTGACAAGAAGATTTGAACAAAATTACGGGGTACTTGTTATGTACCAATATAGGTACTCGTGTAAAAATTTCACCCACATACGTATCTACCTCTGAATCCAAAATACATGATATAATAAAATTGGTGTACACAGCAGCAGCAATAACCTTTCGTCAAAGCGTCACGGATTATCTGAAAGGTTTTCGTATCTTTGTGGAAAAATAAAGTGTATTTAGTCGCTCGTTTCTTCAGCTAATACCTCTAAGTGCGGTGCAATAAAATGGGCAAACCCTGGGATGGTATGTCGGTATTTTGGGTTTTGGATGTAGAAAATGAGTAGGTATGAGTAGGTATGTACGAAGGCAGTGCAGCAAAGTCCATCTGTACACAGTATACACGATATTTTCTTTTTACTGCAAGCTAAGCTACCTACCCTAGCTGCGTATAGCTGCAGTCCTTGTAATAAAGGATATAGTCTATAGCTATATGAACTGAAGAACTGAGAAATATGGGAAAGAATTATTTACCTGAGTGAGAAAAAAAAGGTATATCTACGTGCGTATGGAAGAACTATAGCCATAATACCCATACCGACAAAGATTATAGATACTATGAGGCAATAAAATGAACATTGTTTAAGAACGAATTGAAAAGACTCCGATTCTCCGAGGTGAGCTGCAAGGAACGTTGTAAAATTCCGAAACGTGGCCCATCGGACATACCCTGACTTAATCTCTCGAAACCCAGAAGACGCGAGCGACCCAATGATGTCCAAAAAATAAAAATGGAACAAACGGGATCGGGCATTCGCATTGTAATGAATTTGCAAAAAGTTGGTATATGCTTCGGCTTTTTCGCTTTTGAAACCTATGGCGTGAAAAACGAAAAATATGAAAGTAAGAACTTCGGCCGAAGTTTTTGGTGCAAAAAATGGAATTCATCGAAACGATGATTATTTTTTTTAAACAAGAGTTGTTTATTATCGAAGAGCGCAAGGAATCTCGTGTTAAATAAACCGTTGAGGTATATTGTAAATCACTTTGCGTCATATTTAATGATTGTTGTGACTGGAAAGTAACCGCTATGCGGCTAATGGCGTAAGGACACCAGCTATTCAAGTTCCTGTTTGTCATTCAAGCGAGAGAAGAAGTAAACGGCCTTGCAACCATAGGCTGACTTGACAGACGAATATAATGACTTTTGAGTTGGTAGATGTTCCGGTGTTGATGGTCAATATGGCGCAATATTGTCACTCCACAGGATCCTCGCCAGCGTAGATAATGCGAAAATAAAGCGAAGAGAATATGAATTGCAGAATCACAACCGGAAGTCTTCGGGAAGAAGTCGCGTGTCTAATATGTTGCAGCTGAGCCCATAATTATAAGTACCTAATAGATTTGACGCGGAATATTTACGATTTGTTTATACGCGTTTATGCGCCCATATATACATATACATATACATATACATACATATCTTTCGTGTATTTTATGCTAGCCTATAAATACACAAATATCTACTCATATGTAGTTGGCTATATACATATAACGGGCTCTGCACCAGCATATCACCGCGTTATAAAACTAAACGAGTGTAAATTTTTCTTCCGCGGCGGGTGTAAGTCTTTTTCAACTTATGGACGTAATATATATACACGAATATTCACAGTCTATTTTAAAGAATAGAAAATTATGTTATCTCGAAAAGACATCTCATGCAACGATCACGCAGACGTGCGGCTTCAGACGCGCGTTCCGCTTATCTTTCTTATGCCTATACCTACCTGCTCCGCTAACACCTTCGTTTTTAACCAACTCCGTTCTTTTTTTTAAATTATTTAGTAGATCCTTGAATACAAATTCGAATTATTCAACAATTTTGAGATAAATATCGGTCCATTAGTTCGCTGTAAGGGGATGAAAATGTGGCTTTTCAAAAAAGCGCTGATCTCTCAGCAACCGTTTAGACGATTTGGATGAAATTTTGCCCGAGTACATCGAAATTCTAATTCTATCAATTGAAGACCGATTTCGAATAGAAAATTTGATCAACATTCAAAAGTTGTGATGTTTCAGTTTTTCTTAATACAACGATACGGTTGTCCTGTGATAACTCGCATATAGCGGGCATTGTACCCAAAATGTAAGAACCGAAATCCTAGTCCCAGGAACTTCGTATAGGTATATCGAGAAGTAAACCCAGGAACTCGACTTTCTTATCGCGCTTTTCACCTCCGCGTGGGAATGGGAAATATGCGATAGCTAGAAGAAACAAACGGAACGACTCCGCATCCTTATAGGTACTATATAAGTTCTCCTAACTTTTGTATAAAATATTTGAAATAATTATTATATCCTCGAACAATCAGACGTTTTCAACGAATTATCTTGAAAATCGAAACGGAATTATTATGGCTCGCGGCTGCAGGTGAAATTTTGATAATAGCTATCTCGCAGCCATATAGGTAAATATATATATAGCTGTGGGTATATTTGATGATAAATTTCAGTCGTTAGTGGAAAGAGCGGCTCATCTCTTCCCCCGCATCTAATGATAATATCCGGCAATTATCTCGGTGGTCCATTACATACATCAAGCTCGTTGGTCGTAGCTGATGTTCTTCGCAGTTAAACCTCTCCACGAACTATGATCATCTAGCTCTCTAGCTCCCGTTAGATAGCATACACCCGAAGCCGGGCTTTTAGCCACTAATTTTATGTAAAGTTATGATAGCTTCCAAGCTCTGCACTCTGGTACCATACAGTTTTACCCAAAGGTGTTGTAAGCTCGGATTCTCGCACGGCAAAATCCGAGAGACACTTGCATCCCACGCTGAGGAGCTGTATAACTATATATAGCATATATGAACGTGTATGTATACATATTTTATATCTGCGTGTATGTATGTCCTTCCGCCATCTTATATTCCGGCGTAATACAAATCGAAGCTTTTCGATGTTGAGGAAACGTGAAATTTGATTTTGCGAAGATCGTGGATGCACGTTGAAATTGTTAATTTTTCTTCGTCGTTCGCTCTCCAATTTTTCTTCTTTTTTGATTTCCTCTTTCGACCATGAGAACAATAATAATAATAATCTGGGATCTGGGATATACCTAGTGGTTTAAAATATATGGTACTGCAGCGTGAAGATCATGCGGGACTTTGGATTCTCATGGTGAATATATAGGTAATATATAGGTATAGTAGGTATACCTACATGGGTACGTTTGGCCTGCAGGCTTTAGACTGAACTTGACGGTTTATGGTCGTGTAATAAAAAAATAGAAATAGAAAACATCTTTACAGTCTGATCATTAAACCCGGTTGAACGGGGAACGAAGATGTCCGCCAATTAATGGCCGTCGAGTTGAAACCACCGCTGCAATGCGTGTAGATATACGTACGTATATATATGTATATGTATATGTATTGTGTATACGCGTGAAATTAATGCAGGAATCGGTGTGGGTATAACATGTGAATATATATGTATGTACCAAAGCCTGAAGTAGGTAGGTACCTATATTAGCTGTGTATGCATGCGGAATAATAGCGCGGAATTCTTTGAAGTATATTCGAGGTGAAAATAAACTAAATAAAAAGCACAAATTTCTATCAGATGATTTAAAAAGAAATAGAAATAAGCGATGAATTTATAATCCGAGATTAGCATAACGCGTGTATATATAGGTAGCATATAATAATGGATGCGTCGAAAATTTGGAATAAACACGATGTAGATATAATTACTCTCAACTAAAAAATACGATGTATTAATTTTATGTATGTATAGGTATATCGGACTTCTAGAGATATGACTAATTGGTATTTAAACTTATTATATTATATGGATCTGAAATAATGTTGTCATAACCATTTAAAGCCAATGAAATTACGGTAGCACGTTACGTGTTTATACAAGCGGTATATACATTCCGCGGTAGATTTAAACAAACGATGGACCACGTCTCGGATGCTGCGCGCACTTCGCTGCCGCAGTGTTAGAAAAGGGCGCGAAAAGGAATCCTAATTATTACGATCCATAAGAGTGTGTTTGTATAATATGGGCAGGAGGTATGCTGCACACGGATGCAGGATCTTTCTATGTAGTATATGTATCAAATAAACCATATACACATATATACATATGTATATGGAGTTAGAACGTAAGATGGAGCCTAGCCAAAAGATATAAAGAGCTAGCAGCTAGCTAGCGTTATGGAGCACGTTTATTGTCCTTATGGGTGGACCGATGTTATTTTTATAGGTGACAATAAATTTTCACTTTATTCGTGACACTGGGTACATTTATTTATACCGAACATTTAAATTTCTTCTATACATATGCCTATAGTTGAATTTTTTTTTTTTTTTGTCTTTTCTTTTCGTTTTTTTCAGCAGTCAGAGATATCGTCTAGTATTTCCACCCATTTCGTCTAATCGTCGTCAATTATATTCGGGGAAAATTATTATAATATGTGAAAATTAGGGTGTTGAAAAATCTAATATAAAATTGTGACATCATAATGCTGAGAGGAATAGAATTAACGACGATATGATATTTAAGAAGTTAGCGATCTATAATATATTATTTATACATAGAACGCCCGGGATTAACGATATATTATCCTACGTATTATATAGGTTCGTAAATCTTGAGCGAGAACGTGGTGTCAGAATTTATATATGACGTCGAGAATATATCCTTGTGCTTAATTAATAAATTCACATATATTATCAATCATGAAAGGTTGCAGGGAATCGGATGACGAAAAATTTTAACACACGCGATTTCTCTCCGCTCTAACGTGTGTTATACAATATTATCACCACTCCCCATACTTTGTGAAATATTCGGAATTTCAGATTTCTTGATTTTTTAGATTTATGTTTTTACGGAAAAAGTACTAGCTTCTAATATATGATGTACCTGCACATGCACATGCACATGCACATGCACATGATACATTTCTTTTTAAACAACAAGAATGTCTATTAAATTCGTCAATTTCTTGGAGGGTCATGTGAAACGCATGGATGTGGGTTGATGTGGAACTACCCTATACACACCCTCAACTACGATTCCAAGGAATTGTATGTATCTGCAATAATAACTGCAATAGAGTCGAGCCTGAGACCAATCACATAACGATTTGAAAATTGAACTAAAAAAAAAAATCAGATTTGATTATAAGCTCATGCAGTAATTAAATAACGATTTTGTTCATCAAAAACTTAGAAAAATCGTATTTGATTCAATAAATCGGTTATAGGAAAATATTTCTTGTAGTATCTAAAATTCTCTTTTGCCTATGTATAGTTACTTGCATATAATATACCTATATATATATTTGCAAGACGCGGAGCGTGACGTAGGCTTCCGGGTATAGACACAATTGAATTTTACCACCCGCTTAACCCCGATGTCAAAGAATAAGGGTCTTTGCTTCGACTGCAGAATATCGCACCTATAACATAATTGAGGTACTGGTCAAGCAATAAACAATTTATTGCAGTAAGAAACTCGGCGTAGGTATATAAGTCCACAAACAGATATATATGTATGTTTACATATATACACTGCATAGGGTTGTTCAGATATAGCGACAATATCCGCAGATTAATGATTATTTCAAATTTATCGAAACTAGGGATGTAAAAAAAATTATAAGATCCAAAAAGATCCAAATCACGATCCCTAATTTATTTATAAAAGAATCAAGAATGTCTGCAAGCCTATCTCTGACCCCGATGCACCCCTAAATGAGGCTATACTATCAGAGTTCAGAAAGTTGATCGTAAATTTGAGCCATTCAGTTTTTTAAATTTGTTTTTTTTTCTTCTGATTATCAAGGTAATAAAAAATTCGATTAACTTCACCCTTTTTTATAATTTAAAATCAGAATGTATTGAGTTAATCCAGCAAGAATATTTTCTTCATTCAACCGAGTGAATCTTTAATTTTCGAATGACCAAAATAATTGGTCAATTTTTAAGAAGAATATTAATTACTCTGAATGAAACAAATATTTGTTCGATATAAAAAAAAAAAAAAAAGTAAAAAACTTCCTAAACTTTTGACCGAGTGTCAGAAAAGCGGAAAGTTTAAGGGTGCGGAAAACCCCGTCTAGGAGAATCGACGCTAATTGTTAAAATTTTTCGTTTACAGTTAGGTTGAATAATAAATTTTAAAGTCAACACAATGTGGAGCAATGATCGTGGTATAGGTATACGACGAGATAGGTACGTAGGTAGGTAGGTAGGTAGGTGGGTAGGTATACGAGAATATAGGTAAGGCATAATAAGGTAAAGGTGTTCAAATAGTATAGCGTACATACAATTGGTATAAAAGTGACAAAGGTATTAAATAGAGACAAACAACCGGCGAACAATCGGGCTGCCCACTGGTCTATGACGGTAGAGCTGACCGATTCTGCTCCGTTTTTAATTAAAATGGAAACACAAGGGTCTCGGGGTCCCGGGACCCCGGGACCCCCCATGGTTCGTTGTTTTATGTCTTTGTACATTTCCAGACTTACAGGTAAAGACAATATGCGTTTTGCATACCTGCACACCGTGCGCGAGTACCTGTATACTCAATTCTGTACCCCGATTCCGGCACTTACTTATATATATATATAATCATATACACGTTATACATATGTTTATAATTTTGACTTTACTAGTATACACACAACAGCTGAAACGTCGTTAATTTCTATAAAACTGTCATTTTCTAAACCCAAAACAAAAGAGAAAAAGAACAATCATCATTCGTTAATCCGCTTAAGAGTTTTATATCTTTGTAAGAATCGTATCATGTGGCAAAATGTTTCTTCATACAATGATAATTTAACACCATACAAGATATAGGCCTCTTGGATAACATACAGACAAAGTAAACTAAGCTTGTGTGGCGTATACATGCATAACATTGACGTCCAAGTTTTGTCAGACGTCCACGTTAGGCGGCGCTGTCAGCCGTATATGTACACAGCTCTCACGCACACTAGTAGCGTGTCTGTATGTTATCCAAGAGGCCTATAGGTACTCGATTTTTTTTTTTCAATTTTTTCATTTTTTTTTGTTAACATATAGGTATTTCACTATTCGTGAAAGCATAATTCATATACGGGTGCGAATTATACAACAACTCTGCGATCATTATTCGAAAATATTCTTAATTACGTCAAATCAAAATTCGAATCAATAATTTCATCGATTGACTCATACCTGTCAATTTTTTTTTTATTTATTCGCGATTTGTGTATCAATACGTGCCAATAGTTGCATTACATAGCGATACATACGATACTCTATTTCCGAAATTTCATCCCTATAATCTAATCAATGATAAATTATGTTGTCACATCCCTATGTATAATTAATGTAATAGAATTTCTGATGCAACGATTAAATTAATTTTTTTTTCATCACGCCGTGTCCCCGCGTCTATCACGTTGCCCACGTATAAAATCAGGGATCGGATAATCCCTGACACGATCGCAGACTGGGTTTCGCTCCGCCTCGCTATCCGTTCCCTGCGCGCTTTCTCGTAGGCGGAGCATATCCAGCTGTGGTACACAGCACGGGGGAAATATCGGGGCATATTACCACCGTGGAAAGGTTTATACAATTTTCGTCAACCTACCCGAGTCAATATTGTGACACAGCGGACGTCAGACTAGCATGCTATTATCCGGAGATAATCTGCAATCATTAGCCGCGTATAACCTTCCCAAATCTTCAGGATCATTTAAATCTGCGGGTTGATAATCTGCGCCAGTTTCACAGAGCCTTGATTGAAACTCCAAAAGCGCAAAAATAAACGGGTCCAAGTCAATGAATTTCTTTTTACTTTTTCTCTATTCACTTCTTAATACTGCATGATGTAAAAGCTCTGCAAACTTGGGAATCATTATATGTATCTAGGTGTATCCAACCAGTTCAGGAATAAATCGTGCCAAGTCATTAAACAGAGGTGCGAGCATATTACTGTATTTACTATAGATAAACTAGGTCGGTTATATATATATATATTTCTACTTTTTATTACGTCATATCGCACAATATGTCGAGGCGACGGACTTACTAGGCACAGACCAGACGCACATTGGGCTTGTTATACTTCTTCGTCTCTATTGATCATTCTGCGTTGAATAGTATGATAATCGGATTGTTAATTTTGGGAGAACAAAATTGAAGGCGATTGAGAAAGAAGAAAAAAAAAAAAAAAAGCCAATTCAAACATCATTAAAATATACGACGAAGGCATTAATTAATTATTACCTAGTATAGAGAATTTGTCTTCTTCTTTTTCTCTTTTATTTTTAATATTATCCATCAATAATTATTGACGAAGGTATCTTATGGTATATATTATACTCTCATATAGTTACGTATTCAAATAAATTTAAATAATCATGACAAGCGTTGACAATTATACGATATAGGTGTAGTAAATGATTTTAAGTTGAAAGCAATTACGTTATATAAATGTATTATTTTATTATTATATAATAATATATATGCCGTTCTAACGCTGCACTTGTAAAGATAATCAAATTTATAACATATATTGTATATATACGATCTGCAAGATTCGCTATACGGGCTTTAGTAAATCACTTCCTACACCGCATCTATATATAGATTACCGATAAATATTTGCAGAATTTCTCACATTTATATACATACATTATACTCATATGTTTGTGTAATAAATTTAATAAATATTACAACTATAGCCGCATATTAATTGCAATAATATACTATAAGCCAAAGATTTTGAGTTTTAAATTACAATTAGGGTGTATCATGCATACTCAGTTTTGATTTATGAACTCTAACAATATACTCCCATACACCGCAACTTGGTGTATTATTATTTACAATTTTATTATAGGTACTCGCGTAATAAAATAATATATTACGTGAATCAACCAGAGAGTATAATGTAGTATAGCTACACGAAGACACCTCTTATTCTCTCTCTATCATACTTGAAATATGTATATCCTATACAGCTAATTCTACTTGGCATGTATCGAAAATTATTATAATATTTAAGACTCGTATATTTCGTGTTGTCGTATATTTCGTGAATATTCATAAAAAACAAATAGCGAGTGATCGACAAAAAATTGAAGTACGTGAAACTAAAATTTAATAAGGAAAGTGACAACGTAAGAATTTTTGTACGTTATGACTAAATGTCATAAGCCCCATAAAGGTACCATATTACAGAATGAGGTATATGTATACGTGTAATATTTGAAGAATAAACTAAAAACAAACTTGCCACACTTTCGTGCACCATGATCCCTGGCTGCGGCATATATAGTGTGAGATATAAGATATAAGATAACGTCTCGTAGAGCTATTACAATCGTCTGGCTATCTTCTTGGAGGGATTAAAACTGATTTTTCATAGTTTACCGCACTCGTAGATATATTTAGTACCTAGGTACTCACAGTATACATAGTATATAAGAAATCTTCAATTTACTGATATGCAGGTAATTATAGTGAGTAAGTTATCATAATAACAGATTCAGTCTGAGCTCGCCCATACTTTGAGAGTAGATTCCTCGTCAAAATCTGAGACTAAAGTTACTTTACAAAAAATTCGTGGGACCAATATTTTCCGAGGTACGAAAGATCTTAGTTTACCAATCGCGGAGCGTACAGATCACACAGACTCGGCACCGCTCAACTTCCACTCATGATCAGCCCAGTCTGTGTCAGTCCGCGCATATGGGTTTTGTGATCGTTGAACTAAGATCTTCCGTAACTCGGAAACTATTGGACCCACGAATTTTTGATAAGAAGAATTTAGTCTTGAAATTTGGCAAGGAATCTATGTGTGACATTATATTCATAAGTATAATATATTGTATACGCCTTGATCAGGTTTATTTTCTTCGCAATCCACGTATAGATATAGTCGCAGCTTTCGCAAATACAGACACTGTAAGGTGTGTTATGTGCTATTTGAAAAAACAAGAGAAGCTTAGAGACAGATAAAGCCTTCAGGTAGTACGTAGGTAAGATAGCGAAATACATATAACAACATTATGCCTACCTTGAATGTAGGTAAGCTGATATAGATACGGTTTTAATATGTTGCCTATACCTGCGTTCTGATATGCACAATTATTTTCCAACAGCAAATAAATGATCGTCATAATGTGATTTGGATAAAACTCATTCCAAATTTGAGTATAACAAACCGCAATTATAACTACAACAGAGTTCGTAATCGAAAAGAGCCACGTAGCCCAGTAGTCCTCCAAGCTATTAGCCGCATGGAGTTAGCTCGTTGAGTGTATCAGCAAGGAAGCCGAGAGGAGTCCTAAGGTTTGCTTAGGATTAAAGATACATAATAATTGAGGAAATGGTATAACTAATGGCAGGTAGGTAAATAATTCATTCCAAAGTCCTATATACTCAAGGTATTATTGCCCGCTAGTATCCTCAGACTCTTAATTCGATCTCAGATGATTAGAAGCTTGTTACGAGCCCGCAAAGAAGTCTTCTGCATATCCGGACAGCAAAAGTGAAGGAAATTGATACTTCGGCTATTCCGGTCAGTTTGCAAAAAAAAAGCCAAATAATAATCTAAGTGGAATATATTTCAAGGAGAGAGATTGGTGTGCCGTGGTTTTTTCATATGTATATGTAGCTGACGTAGGCGTGTGGGTTGTTTTATCGCAAGTTTGACGACGAGGAGTTATCAGAACTTGGGCGTCCCTAGTCCGCCATTACAGACGCCGTAGTCGGACGCCTCTCCCAACAAATTTCACCGTCGTTGATTGGCGGCGTCTCTTTGACCTGGAAGGGGTCACCTTCAACGGAGGGCGGGCACGAGCCGAGCACAGCACCGTGGCTCAAAATCATCCTCACAGAGTCGACAGGCCACGGCGTGAACAGTTGTCGGTGAAGCGTCGCCGACCGATACACCCGATAAATACAATATCGAAATTTCGTCGAGTCGCCCCTTCCGCTCTAAGTGATTACATCACCGGTTCGCGATTTCCGAAAAACAGGGAGAAAAACCAGCATGTGCTAATAATTCAGTGTCCAATCCAGTGGTGCGGGTGCTACGAGCATATAAAGTGAAGTTTTGTACAAAATTTTGCGAGTAAAAACTGCATCGTGTGCTCGACGCAGTCTCAGAACCCGAATAATCGTCAATTATCATACAGTTTTGTGGAAATGCAGTGTGAAACGATAAATAGTTGAGTGATAAACGCTCCGAGCGAGTGATAGATACACAGGGACTAGTTGCCATGGGATTTTACTAAAAACTTTAAAGCTACTGTCTTTTATCCATAGAAACACTCAGCGTGGTATTAAACCAGCCCCTCTTCACCCGGGGACCGTGTCTCTTTTCGAAAGACACGAAATCTCAATTTTCACCATAAAATAGGAACGCGAAAATCTGAGCGGCAATCAATCAGAGGCTGTTGCAAAAGGTCCTTCAATGGCGGACGTGAGCAGTCTGAGCATGGTGTCGTCGTACAATTCGTTGGCGATGTACAGACAGCAGCAACAGTCGGTAAGCCAACAGTCGGCGCTGGCTCAGCAACAGCAACATCAGCACCCCCAGGCCCAGCAGCATCCTGGCAGTGGTTCCGACGGTCAGCAATACTGGTACGGTTATCCTTACACGCATCCCCACGCGGCACATCATCAGCCGTCAGGAGCACAGCAGTATTTAGAACCTGCGGATGTCCTGGGGTGGCCACCACATCCTCATGCTCATGCTCATCCCCATTACTCGCATCATCTACAGTACCAGCACCATCAGGCGAGTTATCAGCAGCAGCAACAGGCACAGCATACCGCTATTCCTGGAGGATTTGCCGACTGGAGTGGAGACGAAACTAAGAATGGTGTTGGGGCCGGGGAACCTAGTCCTCCGATAACTGTTAGCGGTAGTGAGATTAGCAGCCCAGGAACACCCACTACTCCACCAGCTAACAACAACAATAATGTTGCCACCACACCGGTTCGCCCTTCGCAAATTAGGAGCCCTTATGAATGGATGAAGAAGCCGTCGTACCAGAGTCAGCCCAATCCTGGTTAGTCCATTTTCTGTTGATTGTTTTAACGCGTGTCAAGAAATTTTCGCGAACTTTAGGAGCGTAGATTCAGCTTGATCACCCCCCTGCGATGCGGCTCCTTTCTAACGTTTCTACCGGAAGTTTGGAGGTTTACACAAAGCGCCGGTTTGCATCGGCTTCGTAAGAACAAACACGCGTCCCTTTGGGTTGTTTGATCAACGTACGCTTTGCAATTTTCTACCTCAGGTAGAAATGATCGGTAAATCTGTCCCCCTGTTCTCTTTGGCCGTGTTGGTTCACGAGTTTTTATTTTTTTTTCCTTTTTTTTTTCTTTTTTTGGAAACACGGTTCCTTATCTAGAAAATAAAGCAGCCAAAGATACGACGCCGAAAATTATTGACGGCTAATTAAAGACCGGAGAGAAAATCTGAGAGGCCGACGTGAGAGCGAGCCCGATATCTCATCTGAAAAAAAGCAAAAATGAGATAAAGAGAAAATTAAAAGGTAGATAAAAGAATTAGAGGGAAATGTAAGAAGAAGAAGAAGAGAGAGGGCCGTAAAAGGGCCCATCGAGCTCGACGACTCAGGGGCCAGAAACCCCTGCGTCGTCTATCACCTGGCTGTAATCAAAAAAAGGGTCCCGCCGGTCTAGATATGCTAGCAAACAATGTAAACATCTTAGCAGCCGTGCAAACAACTAATTGCTCTCAAATATTTGTGAGATAATCTACCATACGCTCACCCCGAAAATTCAAGCATAGTTCTAGGTCTTTTCTGGGCCTTTCGGCCTTAGAGACAGGAGCGAGAAACGAATACGAAATCTCGTTCCCTCTCAGTTCTTGCAGGATCAAGAAATTGTGGAAAATTGAGTCCAGTTTTATATAACAGTACCTATGTATGTATGTATTATTATTATTATACATATGTACGTGTAATGTGTATCTTGAGGTGTATCGCTTGAGATGTACCGAAGTGGGTTTATCTTTATAGCGGAATGTTTTTTAAAGTTCAGCCTTGCTGGGCACCATTTTTTTCTTCACACCGAGGTGCTAATTGCTATCACTTACGCATATCCGTGGACCCATGGATCCTCTCAATCGTTGAAAGAATGATAAAAAGAAAAAAGTATAAAAACCGGGCGCCCGACGTAGTCAGGCGTCGTATACGAAGGACGAGACGTCTTCTGCGGAGAATAGTGCATACGTGTATACGCAAGAGGCGAAGGAGAAGAGTCCGAGAAACTGATACCGGAAATACCTACATGGAGAAATTTATTTGGCTATTTTTTTTTTTCCAATAGATTTAGTTGATATATTTCTATTTTTACAGCATGCAGCGTAGCTGCAACGACCACAACTTCTATCTCCTCTGGAACGCCTCATGAGCTGTGCTCACTCGACGCTCTCGGTACGATTTAGATTTTACGTAGCTAGCTGTTTGTATAAATGTCGAACGAGCTGCACGTATAGTTAATATTCAAATTAGACAACGAATGGTACGTTTTGTCAATTTATATAGTACATAAACATCAATCAGAACGCGCGTTTGCTTGATCCCTGATCGTCTGCATGCATCTTTGCAGACCAATTATGTGTACAAGATCTACGAAAGTTTGACAATCTTAGTTGAAGCATGTGACCGTGTGTGAGAGAATATCAAAACATGACTAGCACGTGGCCTGCATTATCTGTCTAGATCTAGTATGATCTGTTCAAAAGAAATTAACGCATGATGATCAATGATCAAGCCATAAACATGATCGACGAGCTCGGAGTTTCTGCAATCGAAAGTCTATTCGGGAATTTCGCTCCTAATTTGTCCCTTCATCGCATGCATTTCGAAATAATATCGTACGTCGATGATCGACTCGCTTTTTTGCATCATTGTGCATATGAATGTTCGTATATAAAGAATGCCAGTTACTTCCCATACGTTGAATATGCCGAAAGCCATAAAATCAACCCTTAATGTTTCCGGTTCTTAAAAAAAAACGGGCCTTTTCCATCCCACATCGCAAATTGCCACCCCGGTGAATCTCTTTGGTCCAGAAACCCGACCACCACTTTTGAAAAGAACAAGGCTCCACCTCTTCTCAGACCTTTTTCTCCCTCGGTAGAAAAAAAAGCTCGAAGAGCCCTTGCAGATAGCTTTAATACTCGTATAGGAGGTTTAGCCCGAAACCGATGACTGGATACCTTCAACCACTAGCTCCACCTCTTATGCCCTGAACCACCAGTATCTGATCCTTCCTCTTCGGGGCTAAATCCGGATTAAAGAAAAAAAAAAAAAGAAAGTAGAGAAAAAGAGACGCGGAGAAATCCCTCGGTTTTTAAAAGTCGATTTTATACCTATGTATATCAAACCGTGTGGATGGGTAGGGCGTGTATAATATATATGTGTATTATTTATACGTATACCTATATGTGAACCGAAAGTTGCGTGTATACATATACAGACGTAAAATCGAGCATTGCGTGCAGCGTCCGTCCGTTGGTCGTTATTTCTCCGGTTGTTTCTTCGCCTCGTCCTCTCTCGGCTCTTCGCCCCTTATATATACTCGAGCTCGCATAGCTAGTTTCTTGTTCAATTTCATTCCCCCGATACCCTTAGCCGGCGGCCATTATCTGCATTTTATTACTATATTGCCCGAGCGTAGGTACGGCTTTAGCCCGGAGCATGATCAACACGAACTGCAGAGGTATAAGGTATAAGGTATAAGGTATACCAGCTAGCTAGCTGCTGCTGCAGATAGAAGGAGAGAACTAGTACATGGCTGGCGAACGATCGCATGATTCAGACTCTGTGTGTATTATAAATTCGTGTCTACGTTAGAGTTAGACTATAATACTTATGCCTTCAGGTTTCGACTGCGGACAATTATTAACCAGTACCTGCCATACCCTGTATTCCATATCCATTGAGCATTGACTAACACGCGATTCCTTCGTGATACATTATTAACGCCGCCATTTTGGTGCTCATGATCCCACGCACGCACGCACGCACGGCTTAATAAACCCGCAACTCGTTATTTCAAAGTTGGAATATCGCAGGGTTTGAACAATGCGGGGATCTGGGTTTATTCACTTTTACACTTCTCGACTTTTCTCCCTTTTTCGATTTCGCTATTTCTACATTTCATTTCATTTTTCGCGGCTTTTTCATCCCTTGCCTTTTTCGTCCGGGGCTGGTTTACACGAACGTTCAAAATTCCGAATTTTGAAACGAAAAACTTAGAGACGAAGAACACGGAAGGTCCGAAATTCCGAATCCAAAGATCCGGAACTTGAAATTCACGCATAAGTTCATCCAAAGTTTAATAACTCGGGCTGCATCGATCGTATCGAAGCCAATAAGTGGTCAAATTAATCGTCTTTAGATTTACTTTCTGGAAATTGAGTTTCAAAATCCTATCAATTATTTATGACATCGAAATCATCGATTGAAGTTGATAAAATAGATTTTCGTAAAGAGGGTCTCGATTAGAATGAACCTGCATCTTTTGTCTTCACATCTTCAGCAACAGACCGAAATTTTCGAAATTCTGCACCTCCGGAGGTACAGACTTCCGCAGTTTTGAGCTCTCTACATTCCCACCTCTCGGGATTTTAATCTTCTAAATTTCGACGTTTCGAAAAACTCAAAATCGTTTTTAAAGTATTTGGAATTCGGAACTCAAACTCGGCCCTTCATTTCACCAAATATTTACGCGATTGCGTGCAGAGATTTCCTCGGTCTCGTGCACCGAGTCGAAACAACGCGTTATACATTCCGGATTAATTACAAAGACCGTTAATTACCTGCATATGATATGACTCAAGTTATTATGTGCACCAAATCACGGAACTGATGTACGGACTTGATCACTTTCAATTAACGATTTCGAACCTAGTTGATTACATCCTGAAAACCACACATTTCGGTTTACATAGCCCATTAATATCCAATACCATAAAATTCGCGTTAAAAAATTAACAGGTCTTAAATTTGAAGAAATTAATTCAGAAGATTTGGCAATTAGCGAATTGTTTTCGGAATAATACCAAAGGAGAAAAAAAGGTCTCAAACCTCATTTCGGAGGGTGAAATTACACGGAAAGAGCAGACTAACACTTTGGCTTATTCTAGTCACTGCTGCAGTCAAACGGGGAAAATCAACCTGCGTGAAATTATAAAGGGTGTCTAAACTAGCCGGAATTCGCGTCCGAGGTGAATAAGCGGAAGACATCTTGGTCAGGTATAGGTACCTAGGCGTATTGTATATCAGGTAGTACGGAGAGAATGGTCAAGTACGTCAACGTCTGTTTGTTTGTTTGTTTTGCCAACAATAAAATTTAATTAAGACGGTGTATAATGAATACAATGGAATAAAGGTCGGCGGTAAGTCTCCGGGCCAGAACTGCATTTGCTGCATTTCAGGATTTGGGTGAAATTTTTGGAAGTCGTCGACAGGTTCCGGAAAATTTGATCGGAAAAATTTTACCGTTTACCTTATAGACGTACCTATGTATCCGTATTGTACCCCATTGTACCCCAGTGGCCGAACCTCTTCGCCCTACCTCGACAACCGATTCCGCGATTTGCCAGATCTGAATATGCACGAATGTCCCGGTACATAGGGCAGTAATGTAGGCGTATATAAAGACCGGGAAAACAGAGGTCGGTATATAAGGCCATATTGTAGCCGTGTATGGGGTCGAGGATGGCCAAAACCCCATAGGGACATACCTAAACTTAGTTTAGTGAGGCAAATCGAGCTGCGACCGTTTCGGAGACAAAATTTTGGGTACGTGCCTCTATTGTCTTCGATGACCGGTATTCATCCATTCAATCGACCAAAAAGTATAAGCTGTCTAATAAAAGTGTTGCCGCTTATATATACCCCGTCGTAAAATCAATCCGGCTTAACAACTTCACTCGCGCTTCTTCTGCTATTTACGCTTCGATATATGTATGTTCCTGTATTTACCTGCGCATGGATATATTCGTATGTTATGTTTACATATACACGAAGATTCGCGATGAAAATCGCGTACAAAGAAATCAGGGCCTTCTTTACCCGGCAAATACGCGAGGAATCATAAAAATCGTCGTTCTTAAACGAAGTTTGACGGAATCGGTATAATTTCGGTATACATTTGGGCAAGAAGTTTGTCGCCTTCTTGGAGGTGATGGGATATTGTACAAGAAAATTATATGAAAATCGGTAGAACGGTTGTTGCGATTTTTCCATCTTTTCGCAACCGGTTCGACCGATTTCTCCGAAATTTGATACCGTATGTAAAAATGGTGCGAAAATTTGAGAAAAATATCTACAACCCGTTTCTAAATTCAATTTAATTGTGTGAAAATGAGCCTTACGGTGGATATATTGGGCAAAATTGGCGGTGCACAAAATCCAGTATCTCCAAAATCGTGCGAATCCAACATATGCCGTAGCACCTGTCGCGAGATAAAGCGATACTCGATATCCTACGCGACGGAAGAAGGTAGGTGGAGGATGGATATAGATATACGTATACGTACACGTACGCGTACACGTACGTAGGAGGTACCGACGCACATAAAATACGTAGTACAATGGGGGTAATTGTGACTGGTGTACTGACGAATGGCGTAACCCTCGAAACGTTCGAGGATCGTGTCGCACCTATATACCGTTTCTGCGTCGCGAAATGGAAGAGCAAACGGTGTAATGGGGTGCCAACGAGCCCCAAGGGTCCAGTTTTATTCTTCCCTAGTGCGATTACGCGCTCACGTCGCTTAGGTCGTATCCTCGGTTTGGCACTTGCGTTTGTGAATAGTGTTACAGTGGTTCACTTCGCTCACATTTATATCTAGTGCCTTGTACTAACCGCACGTTTCTATTGGTATTCAAACTGTGCGAAGAGGTACGCGGGATATTTACGTGACGGTCTCCACCCCCGGCTCCCGTTTCTTTCTCAAAAATCACGAGTAGCGGAATTTTTATGAATCCGTAAAACGGCGAATTAGGAAAACACTTCTTTTCCTTATGGATTTCGAAGTGTTGGCGTTGGTGGAAAAATGAATTTTTATATACACGATTTCGGGCCTCTATAGTGCCCGAAGAACAGATCGAAAGAAATATCGAATGTGTGTTCACCGGCTCGCCGAATGATCTCGGAATCGGCGAGATAAAAATATCTGAAATTTTCAGGATTTCACATTCGAATGATCGGCATGAAAAAGTCAAGCAAGTTTCTCATTCGGAGAATATTCTCCACCGATTTGTGAGATTCGTAAATTCGAATGATTTCGGAATCGGCTGGATGTAAAGAATCCAAGATTCACCAAATTTTACATCCAGATGATCGGCACAAAAAAATCGCCATACCTGCAGTCTCTATCAATTTTTTCTCGAGAGAAAAAATCCGACGACCCAAATGTTCTTCAAATGCTTAATATCATTTCCGGTGGTAAAAAAGCACCGTGGAAAATCCATGTCTTTCCTTCTTTTATAATTGCCTCGCGATTTATCAGTTCCGTCTAGATTTCCCTAATTGGTTACGGAATGGAAGAAAAAAAGGTTCTAGTCTACTAATTGGATTTCGAGGTCTTAGTGTGCGCGATATATTGATATGATGTATGTGTAATACATATAGTACCTATATATATATATATATATGCTTTTATGGATACCTACACAAATAATTAGAATTTGGATCAGGCGATAGGTGATTCTTGGAGGTGATATAATACGGCGATTGTCCGTGACAATTAATGTATATGCACAGGTATAATAGGTACCTATAGTTAGTTTGTCTATTTATCTGGTCATCTTATTTATCTGGTATCGGATCTATGCGTGCGCGATAGCAGCAATCGTTACGACGGTGGGATCAAACGTACCGGCAAATCCCCATAAATCCCCGACTTTCCAAAATCAGCTTATTTCAAATGTCGGTACTTTTCAATATAAGCTCGTACTACGATAGTGATTAGGGGCGAATGTGTTCATACATATATACACACAACACACTTCCATTATACATACGACCGAGTGATGGATGAGATCGCAACGGAAATCGCTATTATATGCGTTGCACCAGGCAATTGCTGCGTTATAATATAATATAACATAATACGTACATTTAGAATATGAACATTGAACTATACCGATCAAAAAATAAATTCTCTATAAATTTGAAATCATTTTATAAAAAAATAAAATAATAATACAAAAATAAAGAAATCGGTTTACAAAAATTTGTGTTCTATGTTTCAAAAATCGAGTTGTCCTTAGGTTCATAAATTTAGGTATAATATAATAGGTAAATATCGCGGGCTATCAGTTAGATGAAACAAACCGCTGCGGTCCGCCTCCTCTCTTAATAATCGAGAACTGAACGATGTGTGCGGGTGTTGTATATTTTAGATCCGAAATATTGGGGTGATTTACAATTTTCATTTATCTTGCGATTTTTATACAAAAAAGATACAAAAAAAAGTAAAAATTTCGATGATACAGGATTCAAGAAAAAAATATATCATCTTCACTATATACATGGCGTAGATCTTGTCATAAAATATTCCAATTCTTGTATGTATGTATTTTTATGGTATATGTAAAGAGTATATAGGTAATACGTCTATCATATACGCATAAAAACCCTTTCATAATTTTATCAATACAGATCTGAAGCTATCGCAATTATATTATCGATATTTATTACTTCCCCGTGTAGATATATGTATACCACACCTCCGTAGATATCATCTGTGTGTATAAAATAGTATAATATATATATATATATGTAGGTATATGGGTGTGTATTTTATATCTTTAATTAACGTTCGCGCGTTAATTAGTCATAGTATTAATCTCCCACGAAAAAAAAGAAAAAAAATCTATAGTACTCCTTCTTCTTGTCTTTCAGTTGAAATTACCGCTAATATTTAGTTTCAGATAAGATAATTGCAGAATAAAATCAACCTTTGCAGAATTTCAATTTCAATTTTTTTTTCATTTTTTTTTTCGTCTAGTACAATTTTTGTTTCTACCTATATGGAATTTTTTCGGGTGTCCATTTTAATCGCTTGTTGATCAGAAAGATGAAGAAAAAATTGAAAATTGAGAGTTAATCTTCTCTGCGATAGGACTGAGATGAAAATTTATTTCCTCGTTTTTTTCTTTCAGTTTTTTCTGCAGACCGCCTACATAGCGTACCGCATGTAGTAATTAAATATACGTATGTGTAGCACATACTAAAAGCGCGATAAAAATAAAATATATACCAAAGTATGTGAAAAGATAGTAAAAATTAGAAAATAAAAATAAAAATGAGAAAAAAAGTTAAAAAAAAAAATGGTTGCAACGGACCAACAACGGAATCCAGTTTAATAACTCAGTTTCTACTGCAGGTAGGTATTAAATATACCTACTATGCAAGGTGCAGGTATGCGAGGACTGCAGCAACAGCAGAAGAGATACTGCAGAGTTGGTTCAGATCACGTGATTTCCAAATAACCTTATACTTATACATATATACTGCATTCCATTTATATATACATTACACACACACACAGTTTTCTTCATTTTTTATATTTTTTTTTTCTTATATTTTACGTTTTATTTTTTATGGTTCAGGAGAAAGATCACTTCTCTGATATGTAGGTATACGTGTGTGTATATATATATATAGATATGAATATGACCATATCTGCACATACATACCTATACGATATACTATATTGGGATTTAAGAGTGGCTAATTATTTCCTCCTACAGCAAAAGTGCAGCAAATACAATTTTAAAAGGCGCGTAAATTTACGCTGAAATTTTTACACACATATTATACGTTCATGGGCATGAAGATATATATCTTAAATTTACCTGTATATACCTTCGCCTATGTACCATATTACACACATATATATATATATCGTATATATATAAAAAAAATAAAAATAAATAAGAAAGAGAGAAAAAGAGAGAGAAAGAGAGAGCGAGAGAGAAAGCTGCAGGCTTGAGGCGGCAGGCGCTTACGAAGGCCCGTACCGCACGCGGTTATCGAGGAGTGGCGGATTAACGCCTCGCCTTTGATCGTATGCCGCCTTATCTAATCGTCGTTGTCACCGCCTCGCGCGTCTCTGGCACCCTGGCCACATCTTCTTCACCTTGCTTCCCCGCCTTACCATACTTACGTGAATATAAATGCAATGTGCGATGCGATGCGGTGCGTTTTTTTTATTTTTTTGTTTTATAATTTTTCGTTTTTTCTTCCAACCGCGATTTCATTTCTT
This sequence comes from Tenthredo livida, assembly GCA_963992785.1. NCBI lineage: Eukaryota > Metazoa > Arthropoda > Insecta > Hymenoptera > Tenthredinidae > Tenthredo > Tenthredo livida. The sequence continues at coordinate 1,136,892 of OZ023071.1, read as the reverse complement.
TTCAATTTTAGGAACAGTTATTTTTTTAGAGATGACTGTGATAAATGAGGAATTAGAATCGCGTATGAAATAATCAAGATGAGATCGGTTCGGGTTATTCGTATAGCTATAATGCGTCTAAAGCGCCGATTTGTCTGGGTGGTTGAGAATTTCTTTTCTTTTCTTTTTCGTTCTTTTTTTTACAAATCCTTATCATATCGCGAGAAACAATTTAATACCTAATCACTTACTTAACTCGCGATTTTTAATTAGAATTACGAACTTGATACGTTGATGTTTGACGCGCCGCACCGCACCGCACCGCACCCGCGCACCCACGCGTTTTGGGACTGAGAAACTGTATCGGTGACGATGATGCATGATTTTTGCTATCTGATATATATACATATATATGTATACTAGGTATGCGTATAAATGATAAAGAATTCATATAGTACGCGATTACGAAGGGGATATATAAACAAGACGCAATTATAACCACCGCATACCTTAAACTCGAAACTTATTTCTTATCTATAACGTACGTATGTATGTCGTCGTACGATCATGATAACGTGCATACATACATAAGACAGAGTAAATATACCTATACCTGGATGGTATACGTATGAGAAATACCGTGGGGGCAAAGTGGGCACCTCAGATGAAAATTGATAAATTTAAAAGAAAAAGAAAAAACAAGAAAACAAACAAATTTTCATAAAAAATGACGAGAATATTTTCTTTTTTGTATCAATTTTCAACCAAAGTGCGTACTTCACCCTGGCTTCATACCTATTTAGATACACAGATATACCTATACGTGAATTCAGAGTGGTTGCTTTTTTGAAAAAAAAAAAAAAAATGATAATAAAGAAACGAAATAAAAACTTGATTATAAACATGGACGATTTTGTTCTTCTTCTATTATTCTAGGAAAGACAAGAACCAAGGACAAGTACAGGGTGGTTTACACAGATCATCAGAGACTCGAACTTGAAAAAGAATTTCACTACAGTCGATATATTACGATCAGACGCAAGGCTGAACTGGCGGCGAATCTCGCACTCTCAGAACGACAGGTAAAAAAAAACAATATTTTAAATCAGTATTACCGAGCTGGATTGAAGTTCCAAATTTTTCGACTTCTGCAAAGTGAAAATTACGAATTTCAATATTGCAGGGGACTCACAGTTTCTAGAAAGAGTATTTTCCCCAAAATCTTTGAAAACGAAGAACACCGGAGGTTCGAAATCTCGAAAGTCAAAGATCCGAAGAGCCAAAACTAAAAAGTTTTCGAGAAAAAAAAGTTTCAAAATCCTATCAATTATTTATGACATCAGGAAGTTTTCGCTTGAAATATATGAAACAAGTTTTCGAAAATAGGATCTCGATTACAATGAACTATTTTTTGTTTTCACACATCCTGAGAAATGGACCGAAATTTTCGGACTTTCGGCCCTTCGGGGATCGGGATTTTCGGAGTTTTGAGATTTCTGCATTCCGACCATTCGGCATTTTGATGTTCTAAACTTGATCGTTTCTGATAATTTCGAATCGTCCCAAACGAATCCGGAATTTTAACCGTTCAGGACTTTTGAAATTCGGAACTTCCACCCAGCCCCGGTATTAAAAATTGCTCTTTGAATTTTCCGGAGTGAGAATCGTAAAAATTTGTTCCCTTTGAGCCAAATCTGATTATTTCGTCGAGTGGAATCAAAGGTGGCACGATTTTCATTCTTGGGGAGTGAATTTTCGAAAAAATTTCAAAATTTAGAGAGAGAATACTCCTGGTTTAATTTCTCTGAGGCTCAACAGCATATGAGCCAGTTTTTTACATCCTTAGTGCAGTAAGCTGTAAAAATTGCCTGTTCAAAATTCTTTCAGTCAGACTTGGTAGAATTTCGAATCAATTCTATGATCCAGTTATTTTGAAATTCGAAATTTCGTTGCAATTTATTAATTTATTGTACATACAACGACTTGAGTCTCTTATCCATATTGTCTTTCGATTTCAAGAATCTTCGAATACCAAAAATCGGCACAACCCAGATAACAATTTTTTAACACACGACACCAAATAAAGAATTCGAATATTTTTAATTCCAGGTGAAAATCTGGTTCCAAAATCGCCGTGCGAAGGAGCGAAAGCAGACGAAGAAGAGGGAAGAATTGGACCAGAAGGACCCAAAGGGTGATGTAGGATTGTCAAATGGTGGAATGGCGGGATTAGCAGCATTAGGAGGAATGGGAGGTATGTTAGGAGGACTGACATCGTTGTCACTAGCACCACCGCCGCCACCTCTTCATCCGCATCCGCATCCGCATCCTCATCCGCATCCGCACCCGCATCCACACGGTCATCCGCACCCCCATCCGCATCCGGTTTTAGGATTGTGACCGGAATTACACGGGGAATCATCGGACGCGTGGCCGAGCCACGTGTGAATACCTAAAACAAACATTTGCTTCGGTGTCAATGAATAATTGGTAATTAATCATTAATAATTAATTATTGATAATTATAATTCCGAGGCGTTATCGAACTTGACATAAAGTATAAATAAATAAATAAATAAATAAATAAATAAATAAATAAATCTGAAATCTGTAATAATGACCCGGACTTGAAAAGAAAATACAGCTTAAAATCGTAAAGTTCATTCCTCATCGTTAATTGTAAAAATAAAAAAGTAAAGAATAAAAAATTCAAATTTCAATTACCAGCTGCGACTATAACATTAATTAAATATCTTTATAATGATTAAAGTATAAGGTGAAATGGATGATTATTTATCATTACTCGCGTTTTATTGTTATTGCAGTTCATTCCAATTTTTCTTTTCTTTTTTTTTTGTTAATTTTTAATTAATTTATTTATTCCTTTTCATTTTGTTAATGTTATATATTATACATAAATATTATAGGGTAGATTCAGGTCAGGTTCGTATACACATAATATAGTGGCTGATATTTTTATATTTCACTATAGTACCTTTTGCAGCGTTAAACGGTTATTATTTCACGATAAATTTTATAATATTATATCGCATTATAATATCAAGTATTTCATGGCAAATTATGAAGAAAAAGAAAAAAGAGGAAAAAATTGAAAAAATGAAAATAAAAATTGTTCAAATTTTCGCGATAAATGAGATTTGATTAAAGCCGAGTTTATAATTAAGCAGCGAAGCTCCTAAATTTTATTTTTTTATTTTCCACATTCGTTTGCATATATAGTTTCTAATATTTATATACATATATGCATATCGACGTTCTAATTAGCAAATTGTCTAACTCCATTTTTGAAAAATTTTCAGGAGAGCCAAAAAACGTATGAAGAATGATATTTCTCAACATGACGTACAAAAAGATGCCTTTTGAAAAAAAGTGGAGTTAGACAATTTGCTAATTAGAACGTCGATATATGTATATTGTATATATATTATGGATTTATTACATATATACATATGGAAGAAAAATCAGCCTTTCGGCGTTAAATGTTATTATGGTTGTGTTTATTCGTTAAGCGATATATATATATATATATATGTATGTATATGCGTTACGTGATTGTAGATCTTCGGGTGAAGAATATGCGCGTATATCTTGGATCAAAATTTATACAGGTAGAGTTTGAAAAAAGACATTTTTAATATACTTGATAAATAATCAGATGGACAACCAAAATAAAATGATATAGTCTCTCCCGAAGTCTGCATCAGACATATGACGCAGATATATATATATATGTATAAAAGTATTATATTTACTTACAATTAGTGTTAATAGAAGTATTGTACCTAGTTAGACAAGTTTATATATATTAATTAAGACACTATATAAACGGTAAGCCTGCGATGTAATATACACATATTTAATACACGGAAATATCTTGTACAGGATATTCTGGTTCGATATATGAAATGAAATTTTTTTCAATATTCTTTATTACAGAAATTTTCACATTATTTTCTCCATAAATTCAAACGTATGTATATACAGGGTGAGTTTTGTCCCGGGTCCTGAGAGGGTGTGGCTTGAATCGGCTGAGACTCCGCCTCCTCCCACTCATACTTGTTATTATCAGATAATAGTAGCTGACAATGAGTGAGAATTGTTATTCTGACAATTACAAGTACGAATAGGAGGAGGCGGAGTCTTAGCCGATTCAATCCACGCCCTCTCAGAACCTCGGAAAAAAACTCACCCTGTACATATCTGTCAAGTAGAAATCGGCGTGTTCCTTAACTGGAGTCGAACAGATTCTGTACCCACATTCCTCTTCTTCTTCTTTTTCTTAGTTTTTTTTTTTTTTTTTTTATGATGCTAATTATATATGTGATCGAAAAAGCAGGAAATTTATTTAATTTTTTTTTACTTTTTTTTCTCGAACAAATTCTTTCAAGATTTGTAGTGTAATCGATGATGGAATAACCAGTACAAGAAATATACCTATATAAAAATTCTAATAAACTATATATATACGTAAATAAAAAAAAAAAATGCCTTAAAAGCGCGATTATCGCGTTCTGCAGACGAGGTGAAATTTCGTCAGAAAGATCGTGTATATCGGAGCAACAATAATCTCGTATCAAATACGAGGCGTATGAAGAAATGAAAGAAATAAGAAAGAAAAAAAGAGTCGACTTTTTTATTTATAGTATAATATTGAACAATTCGATCTATGTACGATATACTATACATGAATAAATGTCGCTACATTATATATTGTATATATATTCATATGAATATATATACATATATATAGGGTGACGACAGAAGTGCAGCGGCCATTATGCAATATTAAAAAGTGCAGTTTATAGACTCTGCATATAAATAATTATATGCGTGTATCTATATAATATAATATGTATAAAGAATTTTATCTCTGACTGCAGTATGGATCGCGTCATTAAATTGTTCTTCGCTAATATACACTATATAATTATATAGATCGAAGAGGGTAAGAAAAAACAGAAAAAAAAAATAATAGAGAAAAACAGAAAAAAACTAGTGAATGAGGAAAAATAATGAGGGATGTGATTACGTATTATTCGTCCAAATATAGTTTTCGCATGAAGTTTAATTAGATTATTTCTTATTATTTCTTAATTATAATATTTGACTGTATATATAAATTTCTATAGACTTAAAAAAGAAAAAAAGAAAGAAAGAAAGAAAAAAAAAAATCTTATGTATATGTATATGTATGTTTCTTATATAGACGCCCGAAGACAAGCGTACGGCTATGTGCCTTGTAGTTTCAATCTGCACGATATTATACTTATATATTATATAATTTACTTTTTAACGAGTCATATACATAAATACATACATATATTATTATATATGTATCTGTTTGACAGGGGGTAAAAGAAGAAGATAAGAAAATAAATAAATAATAATTAATAAATATAAAGTATATAAGGGTGTAATTAAAGAAAGAAAATCTCACGTTATTATGATTCAAATTGTAAATATAGATGTAACAAATCGTAAGTTATTATTATTTCATTGTTAAGTCTCTAGTATATAGAAAAAGAAACATGAAAAATAAAAAATAAAACATTTGTGATCGCATTGCAAATTTCGAAATATACAATCTTATGTTTAATAAAAAAAAAATTAAAAAATATATACAACATCTTTTTTATTCTATGAAATACCTTCAGCCTCTCACGTCGTCATTCAATTCAAACTTATGTACCTACTTAGAGAATTTTGAAAATCTTTTTGGGGAATTTCAAGGTTTTTTTTCTATTATTTAAAGATCGTTTGAGTAACAAATGGAGTTTTCATGGTTCGTAGTGTATCAATGTACGTATATACCGGGAGTTTTTGACCAAAACAGAACGACCCACTCCCAGCGGCAACACCAACGCAGCGCGTACGCGTACGCGCAGGGAGAGGGTCGTTCTGTTTTGGACACAAACTCTCGGTATATGGGTGAAGATTTTTAGTTGGGAAATAATTATATTATATATATATACCTATAGCTTCGGGTCGGGTATATACATGTATAATATGTGCATATAAGTATTAGTATTTATTTAGGCGGCGTTGTTTGATTATCGTATAATGACAATCTGGCGATTCTACAATTGACATTCGTATCTTTGGTTGTAAATAATCGACAAATCCCCTTGAAGACGAGGCGCTAATCGAAGAAAACAATTTGCAGGTACGTGTTGGTATATATTATATACGTATACATATACATACAGTAAACTGACTAATATTGTATATCAAACAATAAAAGAAAAACTGTCAATCTCACACCGACTGGATTATTAAACAGGTGCACACATATAACTACCTACCTGTGCAATGTTTATATCTATATAAGAAACGAAATCGATATTTCTTACAATATTGACATGGACACACAATCGCTGTCAGTTTTTTTTTTTTTTCTCTTCAGAGTTTTTTACTAGGATTTTGAGACACAATTAATAGGTACTGCATTACGATACAAGTGCGGTAAAACTTTTTCTGACCACTGTTGCAATCACACGAGACAAGAAGAAGTTTTTCCGTCGAGTATAGTACAAAATTTTACTCGCGCGAGGCGTGGGTAAAACGTCCATTATCACACTGAGTAAAGTAAAATTTATTTTACACTCTACAGAGCCTTGCCACATCCGAAGATTAATTATAACGGAGAAAAATTGATTTTCGTATAGGGTACAGGTCGTACAGTTCATCGAGATATGAACTAAATTGATATAATTTCGGAAAAAACCTGCAATGAAATTCGATGAATTTCACTTTTGGATATATACGAAAATTCGTTAATGTTGAACCATTTTTATTGTAAACGATGAGCAAAAAAATAAAGTGTGTTACGTACTCACAGCGATAGAAGACTTACTTACGTACGTTACACGTATATCTATAGATTATAAAGAAAAGTAGGTAAAGATTTTTTAATGAAAATAGTTTGTATATTTTTGGCAATAGGGAAGTAGGAAGTGATCAATTTTAGGGAAACAAACAAGACGGGGTTTATAGTTTCAGCAGTGTTTTGAGGGTTGAAAAACGTTGCGGTTATATATATAATATATATAGTACCTATATATATATATATAAAAAAAAAAAACGTTACATGGTATAGATGTATGTATAACTATGTAACACATACATGTATGTATATATGTAGAATGGTTTATGTGAGTGGCGACGTAACTGGGGGTAGTGAATCCTCTCGATGTTAGTATCTTCCGTTGGTTTGCGTTTGTGGAAGTAAAGTAAGGGCGGAGGTATAGTATAGGGGCGGCAGTGGTTGTGCCAACGAGTCCCTGGGGGGCCCTTAAGTTAACTGCCAGATCGATGTCCGACCCCCGTGACCCCCGTGGCTGGTTTTCTACCCCATCCTCAGGACCCTAACACGCGTTACCGCGCATCCGCCCACTTTCAAACAACTTCTTTAATTTTTTACTATCCAAAGAGCCGAGACTTGGGACTGGAATGCTTTTGCTGTTGCAGTACACAGAATCTCGAGATATCTCTGCAGAGAGACATTATTATTCGACAGAGAAGGAAATAAGGATATTTTACTAATTTTACATTCTATCTACTGTTTCACAAGGATTTAGGTCAGCAATCAAAAATCAAAAGTTGAATTATGTTGGCGTAAAAACGAGCTTTCAGATCGATAGACATATGGCAATTCTTCATGCCCATCGTAAATCGAAATCCTGTAAATTTCATATCCATTCATCTCGCAGTTCCTGAGATGATTCAGCGAATTTTTAGGACATACGCTTCGTTTCATCTGTCTTCCGATCTGTTTTTCGGATACAGGTTCGCCGAAATTAGGAAAAGCTATTTTTGGACCAAAACCTATACCTACTTTTATCATCGCCAACTCAGGCAACAACAAAAAACTTTTTATGGACCTAAAGACATGTTATACGAATCTCTTTCAAAGTTCTTTGCTCTTTGAGAAGTTGAAAAAACGCAGAAGGGGTGAAAAATATCTAATAAGTTTCACAAATCTGATCCATTAATTCAATTCTTGAGTTCCTAATGTATATATATATATTTTTGAATACTTGTCAAAATATCGGCTAATCATTATTACGAGATTTGCACATAGTAATAACCTTTTTGAATATAAATATACCCATGCCCACAACATACAAGTGAGTTTATATATTCTGGCAAGGAATATTCATTCGCTTAAAATTATACCCCACGGATTACCTCCGGTGGTGTTGAAACGCTCCAATTATTATTTACCAGCTGACTATATACACATTTATATACGTGTATACGTGTATATAATATATATGTATACATATAGTCAGCTGGTAAGGGATGAGAAATGAGAGATGAGATAGAAGCACCGTGATTCACACCCCCATCCAATTTATGTCGTGTGCTCGTTGTGGGTTATGACCATGCGAGAATATTATACAAGGGTGGTTTTTCTCTTTTGCACTCTTTCTTTTTTCTTTTTTCTCTTTACCCATTCAGAACAATGCATATAACCATCGCTAGGGCTCCCTCATCTGCATCGCCTTAGATATCTGATATATAATTATAATAAAAACCTTGAAGCAAAAGAAAAGAAAGAATACAAAAATTCGGCGCTTCGTCGTAGGGAGAGAAAAAAAAAAAAATTGCCTAAAATCTTGGAGGTGGTCGTTTCTACAGGCGAAGGGCAGGTATAAAATATAGTATACTTCTACCTATACATAATGTAGGCATATAGCTGTTATAAGAGGACTTATGAAAAGACGACAATGATAAAATCTTATGGATTTCTTTATTTTATTTTTATTTCGTTTCTCTCTCTCTCTCTCTCTCTCTCTCTCTTTTTTTTTGTCCTTTTTTTTTTCTTTTTACTGCGTGCAGAGCCTTGCTCCAAATATGTTTTATTGCCGACCTCAGTCAGCAAACCGCTGACGTCAAACACCGGCTTATCGTATCTGAAATCGTTTCGAGGTATTCCGATAAATGGGCAATCAAAATGTGAGTCAATTTATTTGCTTTCCTTTCGGTGAAATACCTTCTTTCTTTTATACACGAGAAACACAAAATATAAGATGAAGAAAAAAAATATACATTTCTCTCAGGGATCCATCAAAAATCCATTTTACTATACCTATATGTACATTATGTACATCCTAAACTCTACAGACGCACATATACTATATAGCCATAACAGTATTCCTCTTCCTCCTCGATTATAACCGAACATCTGTACAGAATTATAGATAATGATCGGAGATCAAAGAAAGAGCGGCAAAATGGCCGCGTAACAGCGTTAATTAAATTTCAAAATTAGATAGACTATACACGTATAGGTATATAGTATATGAGTACAAAGTGGGGGAAATTTTTATGCCAAATTCCAAGATCTCTAGCCTATAGCTGTTAATCAGTTCATTTTATACGTACAGGTATCGGTAGATATACGTAGGTATTTATACCTATACAGACTGAACCTTGTCTGTTTTTAAATTAATAAGTATTAGACCAGAGTTCATTAATTTATTAGTTATAAAAATTTGTGCTTTTCACATCCTATTAAATTTCTTTGAAAAAGTAAGTGAGAATTTGGGTTTGGGTTATGACCCACTGAGCACTCCCTAAAAAACAAAGAATTTCAGGAAAAGAACTGAGCGGATTAGATGCTTTTACGTTATTTCCTTAGCTTATAGGTATGTATGTACAAAGTTAACAAAGGAGCGTTGCGGGATGATCGTAGGTATTATCTGATCGAGGTTTCTCCCCCGCGGCGCGGTGTCGAGTTTGGGGGCAATTAAAAACGAGTTTATTAATAAAAGTTTCAGAGATATACGTACCTACCTACCGCAAAATAAACTAAATTAGTAAGAACATCTAGTTTTCTTCATCCTGCAGGCGGCTGCTCTTTCCAAATTATACCCGAGACAAAGTCCTGTGATGGTATATAGGTCTCTGTATATAAAAGGGATGAACCCGCCGGCGCGGCGCGGCGCGGCGCAACGGAGATCCTTAAGATTCCTAAGGATTTCGAGAATTTCTTGGATCTAAGGTATAGGGTTGATGGACAGAGATACTTTTTTGTCCGTTTGGTTACACCGTTCGTACCCTCCCGCGTACCCATACATAACGCGCTTCTACGGGCACAGGGTGCGGCTGAAAACGCCAAATAGATACTTTTATGGTGGCAATAAAGACCCGGCTAGCTGCGGAATCGAGTATCGACGCTTCCAAAGGGACTAATCTAAGGATGAAAACTGTAATAAAACGTCCAGCTCTTTTCTTTTCTATTCTTTTCCATTCCATTCCATTCCATTTCGGTCTTCCCGTTTCCTTATATTTCACTGCATCACCGATCCGAGCCTTACCTATATTCGAGGACCCGTTTTTTGAAGACTTTTCAGTTCAACTATTATGTGCATCTCTGCAGTATACACGAAAATTTCGGTCCATGCAGCTATTGGGTCTCTGCTTTTCTTTGGTGTTTTTTATTTTTTATTTTTTTTATCAAATTTTATTCCTTATTTTGGAATCCTGTATAGGATTAGCAGACTGTGTGACCGTCGAAGAAGCTGTATTTCGAAATTACGAGCCTCTAAGCTCGGCGAGAAAGTGTGAGATCATTAATATTAGGCAACATTCTGCGTCATGGTTAATTATTTTAGATTAACGAATTTTTAGAAACGAATTGGTATGTGGAATGACGTTTTATCGAAAAATTAATCATGGTTTACGATTCGTGTCACGCGTGAGGCGCATTTATATACGTATAGACTGTAGATATATACGTTTGAATGTCACTAATCATAATAATAATGATAATTCGCTCTCTTATAACGAATTGGATTTTTATTATTAAACCGTGTAATTATACTTTATGATTCCAAAATGGCAATAATAAAGTATTATCGTAGACTATACAAATATATGACGTAGTTTGTTTAAATCGCGCGCGGATCGCGCACTTAGAAAGAAAACGTTATACTGATGGATGTACAATACCTATAACTAATTTGTCGCTATATAATTAAACGATGATAATTATGATAAATTATAATTTCATGTGTAGGAAATAGGAAAGTATAGACGATAAAGACATATTGATATTATATATGAAGAAAAACAACGACAGCGCAGAAACTATAAAAATTGTTTTTATTTTTAAACTATAATGTGAAATGTCCAACAGCTGTGTTTGAAAAATGAAAAATAAAATAAAGAATAAAAATAAAATATGAATTTTATTCTGAACCACTGCAGAGAATAAAAGTAAAATGGTGGAATTCCATTATATACACTAGCTGCAGGCATAATGTTACACCTGCCTATATACCTTCGTTATTGGTGGCTACGTCGACGGAACGCCTACCTAATTGGCCTCCGGGTCGATCGCAGCAGTTTGGGAAAAGATGAGCTTGCATTAGCTCATTCAGCTCCATTACGTATACATAAAGAAGTAAAAAAGAAAGAAACAGGAAAGAAGGAACAGAAAATAGAGTAAAAAGAAAATTCGGCCCCTCTTCGGGTGTTTTATTTGTATTTTCAAGTTTAGTGATGTAGTACGTGTTATATTATATTGAGACATGTGATAGCTGAAGTAGTTCACAGAATTGTTAATGAAGAGAATTGATGATTCGAAACTGAGAAAAACAACAAAAAATGATAAACTAAATTTGAATTTTTGCCGCAATTTTAACGCGCGCTTAGGTCATCGACGATGTAAGAAGCAAGATGGAGAATGCGCAAGTGGTATTTCCATGTGAACGACAAAAATCGGGCGTAACAAATTTACTCAGAGTTTACTTTATACTTGTGAGAATTTTACCCATGACTGTGAATTAGGGAGGCGATAAAAATACGAAAATTCAAACTATATGGGGTCTCGAGACAATAATGATTACCGTAATACGGAGACAAATTTAATCCGAAATAATAAAAATGGAATAGAAAGAAAGAAATTTGAGTTCAAACACGCTTAAAGATCGAATATAGACATGAAAATATACCTCAGCTTCTAAATTCGAGAATTCTATACACTCATTAATTTTTATACTGCACTCTTCTGGATTTGCTCATTTTAAATCTTGCCAAATAGAATATTGAATAATTGCCATATTATTTTCAGAAATAAATTTGAGCATGAAGACTGCATGCTTTTCGATAAAAAAATATCAAATTGAATCCTCTATGCGCCTATTTTGTTACTTTGCATTTCCTTAATTAGTTATTTCTATGCAACGTGTTCAGGTTTAGTCTGAAAGTAAGCAACGGCCGGCGCGTGAATAGAGTGAACAGCATGATATCAATCGCTGATAATCCCTCGCACGAACTTTGCTCCAATATAATGACCCGTCTGTAGATATTACGATTCTACATATAGTATAGTGTTAATGAGATTCCGTAGAAAGAATCACGTATACATCCAGCTTGTGAGTGAATTGAACCCGCAATAATGTGAGTAATAAGTAAAAGTATTCAATAATTTGAGCATTATATCTAAATTCTAAGGTAGGTATAAGAACAACGTACATGTACGCGTCAGGTAAGAACTAAGAGCGTGTACTGTAACGTGTGAATTCACGAACCACCATGTGTGAGTAAGTTTCCGAAACGTTACGTAACGCACTCTTGATATACGATAACCGCAGCCGATTCCAGAATGTGTAAACATATATCGTGGCAAAATTAGTTCTCTTTCTAATGAAGCGAAAAAAAATGTGAAGAAATAGAGAAAAAAAGACAAGAAAAGAAAAAGATACAAAGAAAAATTAGCAAATGATACGACATGATGAATAAGTCAGAGTTAACGACGAAACGTTGTATTAAATGATACGTAAGACGCGTTTTGAGAAGAATTTTAAAACGCCTAAAAGGGTGAAAAAATAAAATAAAATAATGTAAAATAAGTAAACGTATACGTGTATATCTTCGAGTAAATAGTATGTATACGTGTTATTATAGTTTTCACAGTTACAAGAATTCGTTTTTATCTGCATCCATGTCCACGTATTCAAACTCCGTTTATTGTTTTATCAGACGAAAATTGTGCGTTAATTAAAATAGGATTTAGTTAATTAAGTCGCGTATTTACTGACTTACTGAGTTAATTAACTAACTAACATTTTTTTACTGAAATCGTAGTATATAGTATATAAATATACACGCTAAAGCGTCGTTGTATTTTATATGTATAGTGCTGAGTCAACAACGTGTATGTGTATGTATAACTGATCTGAATCAGAGAACGTACAGAAACGTAGACGCATGTCTTGAATTCACCGCTTTTTTAGTTTCTAGTGATAAATAATAAGAGCGTGATGTATAGAGGTGATAAATTACCTATTTGTCAAAAATTGGGAAATTAAAATAACGAAGGGATTGAAATCAAAATTTAGAAGACAAAATGCCAACTGGTGGAGTACTGAGCATTCTTGAGGTGAACGCACTACCTACTGAACAATTCGAATGGCTTTTTGGAAACGTGGTTGAACATTGCCCCGAAGCAGCTCGTTGGGTGGCTGCAAAGCGGCCTTTTATTTCAGTTGAAATATTGAAAAGTGCATTTGAGGATTATTTGGAGAATCTGAACGCGAGTGGTAAGACTTAAATAAAGCTTGATTCGCATAGTTATTAAAACGGATAGAAATTAAGAAATGAGACTTATGATTTCCAGAAAAAGAAAACGTATTGATAAAGCATCCAGATTTGGCGGGAAAATTATCTGAGGAAGGAAAACTCACTGCGGAATCACAAAACGAGCAAAAAATTGCAGGTCTTGATCTGATTACGAGAGAGGAAAAGCAAACGTTGAGTAACTTCAACGCGATGTAAGTGAAATATTGTATTCAAAAAAAAAAAATTGAATGAATACATTTTTAACGATGTAAGTTTTCAGGTACAAAGAAAAATTCCAATTCCCGTTCGTGATATGCGCGCGGGAGAATAAACTTGCAGCAATTTTAAGCGGCATTGAAAATCGGATAAATAATTCTCACGCTGAAGAATTGCAGGCGGGAATTGAAGAGGTGAAAAAAATATGCAGGATTAGATTGCTCGACCTCGTGTGGCCGGATGCTCGATGATTAATTCCTGAACTATTTTACACCCGTTATATCAGATGAAATAATATTTTTACGAATAATAAAAGAAAAAAGATTCTCTTAATTCGCTGGTTTGAATTGGGAAAATGAAATGTTGGAAGAATGGTGAAAAAAAAAGGCGAACAAACAAAGCAGAACGGTGTTTATTGGAAAAAAGATTTATCAATCGCATCCGTGATTGATTCGGTTTCAAATTACACAGACATTATCATCAAGTAATAGTAATCTTAAACATAATAGATTCGATTAAGACTTAGAGAATTCCCAAGGTTTTCTCAACGACTGCATGAGGCTGGCACATTTGTTCCCTGAATTCAGCGGTGTTAAAGATGTCCTCGAATCTATGAAAAATTTGATTATTAATAAATCACGGTGAAATTTCTTCAGGTTTTTCAGTTCAAAAATGGAAATCTAACAATTCAAGCAAACATGTCAATTTGCAGAATATATTTTACCCAATTTCTTCATCTCTGCCGAGAATAACGTCTCTCATAATTCCAGAAGACGGAAGAAAAGGTAGTCTCCCTATTTTATCAGCAGCTTTCAACTCCATGGCTAAACGCATCGGCGCATGAAGTCCCTGTGTATTTCTCAACATGACCATATCCATGCGTAATTTATTCTGAAGATACTGCGCGCGCCGAGAAATATATGAAGAAATAAGAATACCATGAAAATAAATGATTGAAAATCATCTCCATTCGATGATGAGTAAAGAACAAGAAAATAACGTTTTGTCTCATTTCTGTGACAAAATCTTGGAGAAAACATTCAATACATATTATGATAAAAATGCATGTCTTGCAAATCTCTGAGGCAAAAGGGCTTACGCTTTGTTCAGAAGCTTGTAGAGGATGTGAAAATCCAAGATTAGCTCTGGTCGCTGATAGACTGTGAAAATAAATTGAATAGCTCGATTTCATTATCACAAATCATCGTCAATTTTCAACGATAATCATATTATGTAGTTTTAAAGGTTCATTTTACCCTGAAACGAGTGCGTTTGGAACACCGTGCGTATCGTCAGGTATGCTTATTATGCTTCCCTGGGAGGGTTTGGGCTTTACGGAAGGTAGACCAAAACTCTGTAATCAAAATTTTGTTTAATTCTGATATTCATTGAAGCGTAACGTGAGGTAACGTAACCTAACCTAACTTATTTGCAATCTCTATTTACGGGACGTTATACGAGTAAAATCTTCCACGATATAACAACGCGTCGTTAATTAAAGGAGAAGATGATATCCTCGACGATTAACGATTCGATTTAAGACAGAAATTAATGAATAGCGTGTTAGTGAAGTGTAAAGCGGTAACATAACCTAGATGAAATACTGCAGATGTCATGTTCGATGCATGATAGAGTAGAGACATGAATACGCGTGATTCGGAAGGTTAGGATGAAGAAAGTAACGTGTGAAATAATTCTTACCATCTTTTATTGTCTTTCAAGCTACGTTGTTCTAGAATTTTTATGAATACGCGTCTTTTCGCTGGATGAATTAACTGTCCGAAGAACGCGAAATACGGAGGTGATGCACGAAGCTGCAACTCGGAACGGTAATGGTGTGAAGTTGGTCGGTTTGAAGGATGTTAGCATCTGTCAAATGCTCTCCGTCGGTAAGTCAGGGAATTTTATATATGCGATATGGTAAGATCACGGACGTGGTGTGAATGTTACCACATTGTGATAATTTCTATCGCAATCAAGTGCTGTCCATATATTCACTGCTCGAATAGTTAAAATATTCACTATAGATGTCAAAATCTATAGTGAATTAAACCCGTTTCGGATGTTGAACCACGGGCTATTATCAATTCCTTGAACTCTTCGTGAATTCCTTTTATTACATGCAGTTTCGTTCCCTGTATATCGTAATTCATTTCGCGGACTCACGATGCTAGAAACTTTATGCCTAGCACAAAATAAAATAACTAGCATTGCATCTGGGTCGTTTGAGACCCTCAGGAAATTGCATGGTCTTCATTTGGAGTTCAACAATATAACAGAAATGAAACCCAATACTTTTGGAGGCATAACTAGTCTTGAAGATTTAGAGTCATGTGGGGCAAGTGTGCGCAGCGGGTAAGTGTGCGCAGACTTATTATTTCAAAAACCGTTGAAATTAGAAAAGGAAAATCAACTATATCCGGTACTTACTTCGACGTTAGACAAAAGACTCGAGTCTTGTCTGGCGTGTTAGCGTAGTTTTGCCAATATTGGTCATTGAATTTTTTTGTTAAAAATCTACGATATTTTGCCAATTTCAATTTAAAAACTTTTGTATTTGTGCTGCGGTATTTATTACTTATCATGTACGAACATGCACATTACTTTATCTAATTTGATGTGTAATATTACGAAACTTTATATAATGACGCAATAATGAATAATTTTAAGTCAATTCCGTTCGGACAGTTAGGGGTAAGTATGCGCATAAGCTTGTGGGGTAAAAGTGCGCATATTTGCATGCGTACTTTGCATACGTGAATCCACCTATAGAGTGCACTAGCTATAAAAAAAAGCATTTTCGTATAAGAAATATTTACCGATGATTGAGACTTTGCTACCGTTAGTTTAAATTGATAGCATATTAATTTTTTTAGATTTCTAGAATGGTGATCTATTAAAGCAATAACGATATAAATATAGATAAATAATATATATGAAATACCCATACATATAAGATATAAATGACAAAAACGAATATACCGGGAAGAAATCTTGATAGTATACAGTCGACTGCCTCCGATTGCGCATGCGCCAAATAATTTATTTTCATTGGTCGGTAAGATCGTCCCGCGGTAGTATTATGACGTATACGATCTTACCGACCAATGAAAATAAATTATTTGGCGCATGCGCAATCGGAGGTAGTCGACTGTATACTATCAAGATTTCTTCCCGGTATATGAATACATGATAATATTTATGTACTTAAATGTAGTTAAACTATATTTAAATAATCAAGAATTGAGTTACGACAACTGCGTACTCTTACCCGGACTACTGCGCACACTTGCCCCTATAATGGGGTAAGTGTACGCATTTGTACAAGGTTTTATTTTATTGTTTTTCTAGAATTATAAGTAAGTAAATTCAATTTAGATTTTCGGAAATTTTCAATTAATGAAGGCTTAAAATGAATGTATTTGTTTCATTTTATTTCACTTCAGATTCTCAATTTTATAACAATTGAAAGAAAAAATGCGCACTCTTGCCCCACATGACTCTATTGATTCTAACTTCTATCCGAAACTTTAAAACCGGATACATTTGTGTTAAACTAGAATTAGTAAATCAGAGCATCTTTCGCTTGTACGGATATCGTATTTTGTTACCTGGAACTTAATTCCATCTCGCATCCCACGATCGCCGTTTTTGTTCAGTGAAACGATATTGATTTCGTTAAAAAATCCTATTCCTTGTTGTAACTGTAGCGACATTTTATTCCCCAATTTTCACCGTTTATGTTACTGCTTTAGAATCCATCTTACAGCAGACTGATACATCTATAAATATTATTATTATATGTAGCAGAACAATGTCGCAGAAGTGTTGAGGAAAATTGTTTGCAAATACATTTGCTATTGATAAAGCAGTGTGTACTGTGGTCTTATTCGTAAATCTTTGGCCTGGATGTACTCCTCCGCCGATGCCTGCACTCAGAGAAAAGTATCGTGGGATCAACAATAATTTTGCTTAATCAACAAAAAAATTTGGTAGATATACAGTCTACAAAATGCTTTGTTGCTTCAACAAACATTGTTTGCTGGCTGATTTAGTTTGATCAACAAATACACCAGAATGATTTAACAAAAGCATTTGGTGAAATCAACGAATGTTTCGTCAAATCAGTTAAATTACTTTGTTGATTCAACTAAATTTATTTTGTTCATAAAACCAAAAAAATACTGGTAGGTACATGAATTGAAGCTGATTAGTTTTACAAAGTACAATACAGTATCTGAAAATTACATCAATTAACATAGTATCAGCTTTAGGGGGACTAACATATACTGACAACATACATATTTACAACACATAACCAATACAGGAATTAAGCGACGAGGAGATCTTCTGCCACTATATATACTAACCAGCTCCTATAAGTGGTACTCGTGAGAATATCGAAAGCGATGGTCGCCGCCTTACGAGAAAATATTAAAGTAATGTACATGACCATGTAAAATCAAGAAAACATTTCGGCCTTCCAACAAAATCAGAATACACAAAATAGTGTTGTTGAATATATTCCACCGCTTTTGTTATTTCAACAAATTATTTGTTCATTCAAATAAAAACTACGTGACAGAATAATTTTGTTGTAGCGAACGAGCAAATCTCAGCCATTTGGTGATATCAACAAAACAGTTTGTCAATCCAACAGAAAAAATTTGTTGAATTGACTAAAATTGCCCACCAAAAAAATTTTGTTGGATATACCGAATTTTTTCTCTCGGTGTGTATCGTGATCATAACGAAATTGCTTATTTGCCAGATTTCATAACTTTGAAGGTTTCCATTTGGGTAATAATCAGACACATGAGAATGAATCCATGTGGATGCCGTTATCTTTCTTGCGTAAGTTAACGCACTTTTTACTCACTCGATAATCAACAGCGACCAAAGTTCAAATGATCTCCTTGATATAGTTCATCCATACAAGGGGAATTCAGCAAAATGGGGTCACCCTTATTCTCTCCCTTCCTCGCCACATGCCACGTGTCGTCGCATTATTACCCGCCCATTCATCGACTGCTGATGTTACATGGTTTGCGAATCAACCCAGTCGTTACATTTTCCAACAGTCGAATTAGTTGAGCGAGAACAACAGAGTATGTGCCATGTTTCGTTTCACGGTGATTTTCAACTTGGTTTCTGCCATTGTGCTGGCCCAGACAGAACAAACGTGCAAAATTCGAAATGGCTGTAATGTGTGTTACGTTGGAGACGTTTTAACGGAAGTGACTGAACAGGGGCAGTCCAATCGCCTGGAAATTAGAGATCTGGGATTGGAATCAATAAAGCCTGGGGCCTTCAAAAATCTCTCGATTCAAATATTGCGGTTCACGTCGCGAAACGGACGAATTCACACTGTAGAATCCGGATCGTTCACTGGCCTGCCAAGATTGACCATGTTACACTTCATTACGCAAGAAGTTACGCTGATCCCTAATTTATTCCGAGAATTGTCTAGGCTGCGCAGTTTAAGCCTGTCCCGAAACTCTATCACCGAAATACCAGATGGGACTTTCAACGGACTGTCTGAACTGGAGAGCTTAGACCTGGCAGGGAACAGCATTTCCAGGATAACTAAGGCTACATTTTCTGAAATTCCAAACTTGTCATATTTATGGCTAGCCAATAACGAAATAGTTAGCATTCCGTCCGGGACATTTGAAAACCTTGGAAAATTGGAGAGGCTTAGTTTGAACGTTAACAGAATAACGGAAATAACGGCCAACACTTTCGAAGGTTTGACTGAACTTGAAGAATTATTTTTTGAGACCAACCAACTGACGTCTCTACCGAGAGAAGTATTCCGAGGATTGCTGAAACTGAAGAAATTGTATCTTGCATATAATCAAATTGCTCGAATTGAATCAAACGCTTTCATTGGACTGAGTCATCTAGAAGAACTGAAACTGTGGGAAAACAAGATTACTGATCTCCAACCCGGTACATTCGGAGGACTCTCGGCTGTGAAGGATTTTTCCTTGTCTTTCAACAAAATCCACACGTTGTCACCTGGATTATTCGCTGGGGTTGGCTCGGTGAAAACCCTGTACCTGAATGACAACCAGATTACTGAGATCCAACCTGGTGCATTTGAAGGACTCTCGGCTGTGAAGTCTCT
The DNA here is from genome assembly GCA_963992785.1 of Tenthredo livida. Taxonomy (NCBI): domain Eukaryota; kingdom Metazoa; phylum Arthropoda; class Insecta; order Hymenoptera; family Tenthredinidae; genus Tenthredo; species Tenthredo livida. Next base: position 1,116,977 of record OZ023071.1, on the reverse strand, counting down.
TGACTTGTCTGGCAACAAAATTCACACGTTGTCACCTGGATTATTCGCTGGGATTAGCTCGGTGGTAAGCCTGGACTTGAGTATCAACAAGATTACTGATATCCAACCTGGTGCATTTGAAGGACTCTGGGCTGTGAAGTCTCTTTACTTGTCTGGCAACGAAATTCACACGTTGTCACCTGGATTATTCGTCGGGATTAGCTCGGTGGAATCCCTGCACCCGAGTATCAACAACATTACTGATATCCAACCTGGTGCATTTGAAGGACTCTCGGCTGTGAAGTATCTTGACTTGTCTGGCAACAAAATTCACACGTTGTCACCTGGATTATTTGGTGGGGTTGGCTCGGTGAAAAGCTTGAACCTGAAGAACAACCAGATTACTGATATCCAACCTGGTGCATTTGAAGGACTCTCGGCTGTGGAGTATCTTTACTTGTCTGGCAACAAAATTCACACGTTGTCATCTGGATTATTCGCCGGACTCAGCGAGTTGAAGTCTTTGTATATAGCTAATAATACTTATTCGACTAAAATCAATCGAACTGATCTTCAGTTGCCATCGACAGCTACAATCCACTTCTGACATGACTAGATGCAGCAGCATATCGATGGCCTAAGTCTCAAATGTCGTAACCCACAACATTTGGGAAACTGACTGTTTTTTACTTTTTTGACTTCTCTTTTACTCTTTCTCGTAAAATTTATCATCTGTAGGTTACGGCATTTGAGACTTAGGCCATCGATATTGTTTTTTAATTTGCACGGTTTGTGTTGCTATAATCCAAAACCTCGCTTCGCTCAGGCAGTAAACCCACCCTCGGGAATTTCGTTCGGGCAGGAAACTTGCCCTCGGGAATAATTTTTCCCTTCATTCCGACGTTGTATAATGTACTATATCGAAACGCCGAACTCTACTTGAGTAAAAAATTGTTAATACTCGATGCAACAAGACAATATACTCCCATACTAACTACTTGTTACTTTATTATCGTCTTATATATCTTTGTTCCTTTCCATATCCTAAGTCCATATAATTTAGTAATTCTACAAAAGAAGCCAAATTTCAAGTTTTAAAACATTACCCACATATTTCTGGTAATAAACATTACGATAAAAAAATTGAACCACGCACATTTTTCCGAGCGCTCGCGATCTTGCCGTGACGAATCCAGCACGAAAGTCCGCGCCTTGGTTATGATGTATATTTCATTAAAAATCACAATTATCAGCTACTGAAATATAATTTCACAATAAAGTTGTTGTTTATTTGTTATAAATACTATAAATGTACTAAAAGTTTAGTATGAGAATGAAAAAAGTTATATTGAGAGAAAATTACAAATATCGATTTATATTTCATTATTTTAATAAAATTAATGTAATGTGAACACATCGATGTGTTGACAGATCTGTCATGCTGATAAAAATAGCTGACACTACAGCGACACTGGCGACGATTCTAATAAACACATATTAGTATTTACTAAATTTTATTAATTTTATTTTTGTTCACTGAAACGATATTGATTTGGTTAAAAAATCCTATTCCTTGTTGTAACTGTAGCGACATTTTATTCCCCAATTTTCACCGTTTATGTTACTGCTTTAGAATCCATCTTACAGCAGACTGATACATCTATAAATATTATTATTATATGTAGCAGAACAATGTCGCAGAAGTATTGAGGAAAATTGTTTGCAAATACATTTGCTATTGATAAAGCAGTGTGTACTGTGGTCTTATTCGTAAATCTTTGGCCTGGATGTACTCCTCCGCCGATACCTGTATCGTGATCATAACGAAATTGCTTATTTGCCAGATTTCATAACTTTGAAGGTTTCCATTTGGGTAATAATCAGACACATGAGAATGAATCCATGTGGATGCCGTTATCTTTCTTGCGTAAGTTAACGCACTTTTTACTCACTCGATAATCAACAGCGACCAAAGTTCAAATGATCTCCTTGATATAGTTCATCCATACAAGGGGAATTCAGCAAAATGGGGTCACCCTTATTCTCTCCCTTCCTCGCCACATGCCACGTGTCGTCGCATTATTACCCGCCCATTCATCGACTGCTGATGTTACATGGTTTGCGAATCAACCCAGTCGTTACATTTTCCAACAGTCGAATTAGTTGAGCGAGAACAACAGAGTATGTGCCATGTTTCGTTTCACGGTGATTTTCAACTTGGTTTCTGCCATTGTGCTGGCCCAGACAGAACAAACGTGCAAAATTCGAAATGGCTGTAATGTGTGTTACATTGGAGACGTTTTAACGGAAGTGACTGAACAGGGGCAGTCCGATAGCCTGGTCTATAGCCTGGAAATTGAAGATTTGGGATTGGAATCAATAAAGCCTGGGGCCTTCAAAAATCTCTCGATTCGAGTATTGGCTTTCAGGTCGCGAAACGGACGAATTCACACTGTAGAATCCGGATCGTTCACTGGCCTGCCAAGATTGACCATGTTACACTTCATTACGCAAGAAGTTACGCTGATCCCTAATTTATTCCGAGAATTGTCTAGGCTGCGCAGTTTAAGCCTGTCCCGAAACTCTATCACCGAAATACCAGATGGGACTTTCAACGGACTGTCTGAACTGGAGAGCTTAGACCTGGCAGGGAACAGCATTTCCAGGATAACTAAGGCTACATTTTCTGAAATTCCAAACTTGTCATATTTATGGCTAGCCAATAACGAAATAGTTAGCATTCCGTCCGGGACATTTGAAAACCTTGGAAAATTGGAGAGGCTTAGTTTGAACGTTAACAGAATAACGGAAATAACGGCCAACACTTTCGAAGGTTTGACTGAACTTGAAGAATTATTTTTTGAGACCAACCAACTGACGTCTCTACCGAGAGAAGTATTCCGAGGATTGCTGAAACTGAAGAAATTGTATCTTGCATATAATCAAATTGCTCGAATTGAATCAAACGCTTTCATTGGACTGAGTCATCTAGAAGAACTGAAACTGTGGGAAAACAAGATTACTGATCTCCAACCCGGTACATTCGGAGGACTCTCGGCTGTGAAGGATCTTGACTTGTCTGACAACAAAATTCACACGTTGTCACCTGGATTATTCGCTGGGGTTGGCTCGGTGGAAATCCTGTCGCTGAATTCCAACCAGATTACTGATATCCAACCTGGTGCATTCGAAGGACTCTCGGCTGTGAAGTCTCTTTACTTGGCAGGCAACGAAATTCACACGTTGTCACCTGGATTATTCGCTGGGGTTGGCTCGGTGGAAACCCTGTTCCTGAATGACAACCAGATTACTGATATCCAACCTGGTGCATTTGAAGGACTCTCGGCTGTGAAGTATCTTTACTTGTCTGGCAACAAAATTCACACGTTGTCATCTGGATTATTCGCCGGACTCAGCGAGTTGAAGTCTTTGTATATAGTAGCTAATAATATTTATTCGACTGAAATCAATCGAACTGATCTTCAGTTGCCATCTACAGCTACAATCCATCTTACATGGTAAAAAAAGTCAGTTTCCCAAATGTTGTGGGTTACGGCATTTGAGACTTAGGCCATCGATATTGTTTTTCAATTTGCACGGTTTGTGTTGCTAAAATCCAAAGCCTCGCTTCGCTCAGGCAGTAAACCCACCCTCGGGAATTTCGTTCGGGCAGGAAACTTGCCCTCGGGAATAATCTTCCACTTTATTCCGACTTTGTATAATGTACTACAGTAGACATCCCCTTATAAGAGTCCCCTTATAAGAGTATTCCCCAACTCGGCTCAGATCACCATTCCCCCACCCAATACCACTTTCTGAGTTTGGTGTCACACATTCCCTTATAAGCGTCAAACATAATATACAATGTTGAAGGCGTAACCGTTGAAAATGCATGTAAGATACAACGAAGCATAACACTCTTATAAAGGAACCGACGGAACAAACTCTCACGACGCGCGGTAGTGGGGGGATTGTAATTCTCAGAAAAACTTCCCCTACAGCCCCTAGACCACTCTTATAAGGGGATGTCTACTGTATATCGGAACGCCGAACTCTACTTAAGTAAAAATTTTTAATACTCGATGCAACAAGACAATATACTCTCATACTAACTACTTGTTACTTTATTATCGTCTTATATACCTTTGTTCCTTTCCATATCCTAAGTCCATATAATTTAGTAATTCTACAAAAGAAGCCAAATTTCAAGTTTTAAAACATTAACCACATATTTCTGGTATCTAAACAAGATCATGAACGAAGTCAGTATAGCTGTTCAATCAAGGCAGGCTAAAGAGAAGATGACCCCGTCTACCATCTTACTCAATTTCCATCAGTCATGTCATTTTTGATCCACGCTTGTACTGCATATCCACAACCAGCTATACTGCAATACATAAATAGGGATTCAGTAAGCGATCATTTTTTTACCTTAATCGCAGACTCATTACCATTACGTAACTATGATGATAATACCAGGCGGTCATATTAGATGTAACAGGGTGTAATACTTATTTCACCGGATCATAGGCAAAAGTGTGAAAAGGCAATTTAATTTCGCTGAAAATTTGACTGTGCAAATTTGATTCCAAAATCCATGATGAATTCGTCAGACTATTCATGTCGTCGATTAAACGAAGCATCTTGACAAGAGCTCTATATTATATTGGATGTATCGTTCGTCTGAATATATCTTAGTTGAGCTCATCTATTTTTTTTCTCATTCCACGTATCTTTGTGCGTGTTCAAGTGGGATAGATAGCCTAAGCCAGAGATACTGTGATTATCAAATCATGCTTTCCAACTCTCATGCATTGAACGTAAGATTGTTGAGTTTGTTCAGTCGTCTAGAATACACGAAGCAGGCATGGATCGTTGGGAAGGAAAAGTCGCTATCGTAACTGGAGCGAGTCCTGGAATCGGTGCTGCAATTGTCGAGGAACTTGTAAAGGCGGGTGTCTTGGTCGTCGGACTAGCCAGACGTTTAGAAAAGCTGGAGACATTGTCAGCAAGCTTGGAGGAAGCCAAGGGAAAGTTTCATGCCACGAAGTGTGACGTCAGGGAGGAAGAGGACCTTATCAATACATTCGAATGGGTGAAGACCGAATTGGGAGGCGTCGACATCCTCGTGAAAAATGCTGGTGTCGGTAGAAACAGTAAGATTATAGGTGAGTGACTCGGAAGCGAGTGGCAGTTGCTTTTTTCGAAGGGATTCTCCTCTCCTCCGAAACTACCTCTGAATTTTTCCAGATGACGATATGTACTCCTTTCGCAACATTCTGGGCGTAAATGTCTTGGCAACTGCCATATATGCATTCGGCAGGCTGTGGCTTCGATGAAGAGCCGTGACGCTGCTGGTTACATCATCAATATTAACAGGTGATTTTTCTGTCCGGCTGATTCCGAACTTCAGTATGATAGACGTCATTGTGAATAGGAAACTGTATATCAACGCACATCGCGATGACAAAAATGGGTAATCATTCCATGCATGGTTTTTATTGTTCAACAGCGTTCGTGGACATTATTTGCCCCCTGCTTCCTTCCCAATCAGTTTGTACGTGCCCAGTAAATGTGCGATTACTGCACTGACTGAAACCGTGCGGATAGAGCTTGCGGCTGAGGGACACAACAACATTAAAATAACGGTAAGGATTTGAACTTTTTATACACATTTATTACAATAAAAAAAAGGATGCTACTAGGTTTGTATCAATTCCTTTCATTTTTGCAGAGCATCAGTCAATAACAGTCAATAACATCTTCTGTTCTACTGATCACAAAATAAGAGCTAAAGTTCAAATGATATCTTTATCTGGGTAATACACACGAATAGTCAGGGTATAGGGCAAAAGAGTTAGAGTGAAATCTTCATAGCGCGGAGTAAGTCATGTTTCCTTTCGCGGTGATTGCCAATTTGCTTTTGGCCCTTGTTTTGGCCCACACAGAGCCACCCTTGGGACCGACCGCAGCGTGCAAAGATCAGGATATCTTTTACGTGTGCCACATTCGAGGGGTTTTGACTAATGTAACGCAGCGAAGACAATCCGAGCGCATCAACCTCGGCTTCTTCGAAGAACCCGAGCGCCACCTCACAATCGAAAACTTAAATCTAGTATCGATAAAACCTGGGGCCTTCGAGCATCTTACGATCGAAAAATTATTCCTGGGTCCTGGAAACCAAATTTGAAATCTAAGACCTGGCGCGTTTACTGGACTGCGGAGATTGACCGAACTCTATCTTAGTCACAACGCCGTTGTGCTGATCTCCGACCTATTTCGAAAACTGTCTCATTTGAATACGTTGAGCTTATCGAATAATTCCATCAGCCATATCCCAGATGGGACTTTTAACGGACTGTCTGAATTGAAGCTGTTGAACTTACGCGTTAATGATATTTCCGCGATAAATCAAATCACATTCCACGGACTTCCGAAACTGCAATTCCTGTACTTGCACAATAATGGAATCGCTAGTTTGGCATCTGATTCTTCTGCAAACCTTGGTGAATTGCGGGGACTTACGTTAGACTTTAATAACATAACTGAGATAAGAGCCAACATCTTCAGAAGTTTGACTCATCTCGAATCTTTGAACATCGATCATAACAGGCTGACGTATGTGCCGCAAGAAGCACTCCGAGGGTTGCCGGAACTGAGGGACTTGCATCTTAATAGCAATAAGATTGTTCAAATTCAATCTAACGCTTTCGTTCGTCTGAGTAATTTGGAAGCGTTGGATCTTAGCGACAACGAGATTACGGATCTTCAAGCCCGCGCATTCGAAGGACTCTCGGCTCTAAAGGTTCTTTACTTGCATCACAACAAAATTCACACATTACCACGTGGATTATTCGCTAGACTTGGCAAGTTGAGGTCTCTTTTTATGGCCCAGAATACTTTGACTCAAGTTAACCGAGCCCACGTTCAATTGGCAACTTCCGCTTCCGTCTATTTCAATTACTAAGTGCAGGTACATCTTGGAGCTCGATTTTCACCTCTTTTATTGCTATGTATTTCACAATGTCTGGATATCGCTTATATTGAATGAGTGAGTATTGATGGTACAGTCGATTTCGTATTATACAAATACGCAAAGAAGTACATATATTTTTATGGAACTAAATCTGCGATTTATATAATCAATAATAGTCGACGGTAAAAAACATAATTTATTACAATTATAAAGGTATATTCTAAGATGTTGGTAATTAATAATTATATATAATATTATGTATTAAAATTACAATACATTATAAAAATCTTCCGAATTTCAATTATCTACAGCGCTTTTTCACAGAGCCCACCTCGTTGGCTATTATATTACCTATATGCATTTTAGGAAAAACTGGCAAAAGAAATTCCAATTCCGTTTTTGACCAAGTTTAACTCTGTAAAATATTCTTCGCGTATTACGAGACACTCGCTGTTCATATATAAAAAAAAAAAAAAAAATGTAGCGAGTATCACCTTTTCCTTTTGTCAATGAGTTTTGACTATAAGATCGACAAATATTGTCTTATCAAGGCACTTTATCGCATGTTTCAGAAATCTTCTTATTCACTCCTCATTGTTTGGCAATCATTTGCACGTAGCCTGGGTTGCTGAAACCATCAACCTTATCGCCTTCAAATCGATTTGGTATTTTTAGTTTCGGTATATTATTGCCGCGACTTACATTGCCGATAATTTTGGACGGGGGAAATTCTTTCGCGTTATTAATCTGCGATTTTTTTTTGCCCAATTTAGGATCCAGATTTTTGGGATCGGCAGAAGACTGTTCCATGCCCAAGTTAGCGTAATCAGAATTAGCTGCGAAATTGCAGTATCCAGATTCTACTCCATTCTGATTTTGTTCTTTATCGCGATTCACGCCTTCAGTTTTGACTCGTTGATCGTTCACATGCTTCACGTAAGAATTTCCAGTCGTAAGTATCGGGACTCTAGCATCGTCACAATCTTCTGAATCTGGATGCATTGAAGCATTTTGATCAGAAGATGGAATTAAGTCGCTTGGAGTCAAATTGCCAGACTGACTAGACTGCTTGAGTCGACTCATGGACACGTAAGCTGAATCGCCACGCACTTCGACCAGTGGATTATCCGAATTGTAATGCCTATGATTCGGAGCAGACATCATTGTGAGATAATCACTCTGCCCATTCTGCAAGGCTTCAATGTTCATGTTCATGTAGGGCGTGTTCAAGTTGGTGAAATGCTGAAACATGCATAATCATTGGTACGAAACTCGATCGATGATACAAACTTGTTTTATCAATGTTGACATTTTTCCAATAACTAGAATTCATGAGCTAAATCTCTCGAACTTCCAATTTTTACTCACTGTTTTCACTCCTTCAGTCAACAGATTGCCAATTTGTTCGGCAAGCTCAGGGAACGTTGGACGTAGAGATGGGTCTGCTTGCCAACAATTTAGCATAAAATTGTATCTGAAAGTTATGTGTGATATAATAATAGCGTGAGATATGCCTCGAGAAAAGATTTTTTATTTCTTTGAGTCAATAGACGTGAACTCACATCTCTTTTGTTGCAAATTCTGGTTTCTCCATGCGATATCCTCCGACCAGTCTGTCATATTGTTTTTCAGCCTCCATTCCAGGGTAGGGAGTACGAGCTAACGTGAAGAACTCCCACAAGACTATTCCGAACGACCAAACGTCTGATTGAGTTGAAAATATTCGATCTCTTATCGACTCAACGGCCATCCATTTTATTGGTAAAGGACAGTCTCCTCTTTTTTTGTAATTGCTGTCTTTGTACATGTTTTTCGCCAGACCAAAGTCACAAATTTTCACTATGTTGTCGTCAGCGAGGAGTATATTTCTCGCTGCTAAATCACCGTGCAAAACCTTGAGCATGGAACGTATAAATTTGAAAATATTAGGAGCTACCGCAGTTCAGTTGGGTCAGAAATGTGTGGGGCAGCTTTAATTATGTCTCACAGTGGCCGTGACTGGCTTGTATACAAATTTTTGACAAAACAAGGCAAAGTAGCCAAGGACCAAGCCACTTTCATCATTTTACACAATTTAAACTCACGTTTCTGGCACTGAGGTATTCCATGCCACGTGAAACCTGCCATGCCCAGCAGAGTAAGTCCTGCGTACAAATCGGCTTCAAATTCTGATCTTTATAGTCACCCCGATAATTGGATCGCCAACCAGGCTGGATTGAATTATTACTTAGAATACCACCATCGGGGGACATGTTTATACCTTCAGAATTCGGGCCCAAATGATAGTCAATTAGTTGGATACCGTTACTGCTATCGGATGAGTTGATGCTATTGCTAGTGGAAAAGGATCGTGGTGTGTACTCCGACCTGGGTGAGAAGAGAAAAACGACACCTTGCTAGTTATAACATTGCATGAAAAACATGAAATGGTAATCTAAAAACAGGGTAATTTTTGGCGACAGAGAATATATAATACGTTATCAGAAGATCCGACATTGAACTCACTTATTCTGGCTACCGACACTCAGGCGTGACTCCAAACGCTCTAATCCAAAAGTTGGATCAATTTTTTGGGAAGAAGGATCGATTTGATTGATAAAACTTTCTCTATGACGTTGCAAATAGTTGTGTAAATTTCCAAAGCGGCAGTATTCCACAATAACGTATAGTTCACCTGCAGATAAATGTTCATTTTCATCATGATCCAATCATAATTCTTTGGTAAAATTGAGAAGAAAAATTGCGGAGAGACGTACGCTTGGTAAGGATGGTTTTTGTGCAAGCTCCGAGAAGATTGACAACGTTCATATGTCGACCAAGATGAATCATGATCTTTAGTTCGCTAGAGAGAGCTTTCATGTAACTTGGATCAGCCGATCGTCGAACCATTTTGACTGCAACAGTGGTGACTTCTCCTTCGACTATAATGCCCTGTGCTTCTGCTTTCATCACTACTCCGAATGCACCACTTCCCAGCTGCTTACCTGTTCAGTAATATTGCAAGGAAATGTTTTACATTGAAAACGACAACACAACTTGAGCTTTCTCTGTGATGACATCGAACTTGTTCGATACAGAAATGCCAGCATTGAATCGCAGGACAAATCAAAATAAAACGGAACATCCGTCATATCATTGTAAAGATCTTTACGAGCGTCATTCAACAAACTGCAGCTGACGGATATCTGTATTTCCTTTAACTCTGCGCAAATCACGTACCAAGTTTCAATTGTTCCCGTGGAAATTCCCATTTTTTATCATAGGGCAATAGCTCGACTTGTTCGTCGAGAGTTAAGTCAGGATTCAAAGATTCCAGCGCTCCTTTTTCGAAATGAGTCAACCCTGCTGCGAAAAGCTGTTTTCTAAGTGCCTGAAAAAAGATTCGATAAGTGGCTAGTTCGATCATAAAACGCCCGGATATTATGCTACTTACTTTTTCTCGGTGGACTTTGATACACATATAGGTAATCACCATGACGATAATTATGATAAGGATACAAATCAGACTTATCCAAGTCGTAATATCATTTGGCGGAAGAGGCGCTCCTGAAAATCATCATAAGATTATTGCTATTTTTTCATCAAATATACACAAATTTGATCACATAGTCTACCGGTTTCGTGCAATTACCTTCGACTCTAATATCAACGAAGCGCGAAGCATTGCCAAGACGATTTTCAGCATGACATGAGTATCTACCGCTGTCTCTCTCCCGAAAGAATTTTATATACAAGATGAAATTGTCGCTTGAAATCTCGTACTGACCGTCGCTAACCAGTACCTGGTCGTTCTAAATTTGAAGGTAAAAAATCAATCATTTTCATCATTTATGAAAATCGATACACTGGCCTAGCCACATGCAAATTCATGATTGGTGCATTTTACCTTGTACCAGGTCACCCGAGGAATTGGTAGTCCCACCACGTTGCAAGTTAGTGTCAATTTATCGCTGATGTTATGTGCATCGTATTTGATAACAATTTCGGTATCATTGAAACTGCCGTCGCTGATCTTTGGCTCAGAAGCACCTGAAAAAGTTAAAAAAAAGAAAATAAACATCAAGGATTTTTCTACCGAAATGAAATGTTGGTTTCTTTTTCTTATGATTCACAGTGACACGATTTTTACATACTCCCTACATCCAAGGTGTGTTTCATTGTCTTATTTATATTTGCTTTAGATAGAGCGTGACAGTAGTAGTCTCCAGAGTTAGATTTGTTCACATTAAGTAACTCAAGTACTGAATGTGCTGTTTGATTTCCCCTTGGACCGTAAGATTTCCTTATCCGAAGGGGGCCAGGTGCTACGAAAATAATCCAAGACATATTGTTAGTTCCGTTAGAAATTCGACTATGACATCATCATAGATTAACAAAACGTAATTAACATACCTATTTGGATAATCTCACTTGACGTCCATGAAATGACGTCAGTGAAATTTTGACGAGAAACTGTGCATGTCAGTGTAACATTATCACCTTCAGCGACCAATTTCGGACCGTGTATGTTGAAGATGTCAGTATCTACGTATGGTCATAGAAGAATAGGTTTTCATGTTAAAAACGAACGACTACTTCGTCAGACTGTATAAATCAGTTAAATCATTTAAATTTCAAAAAATTCAGAAATTATCTCAAGCTTACCAGAAACCGTAATCAACTTGATAGCTTCGGTGCAATTAAACTTGTTGCAGGATCTACATATCAAATCTCCCGATGTATAGAACGTTGTGTTTAAACGTGAGATCAAGCGATAAGGACGGCCAGGCTCCGGTTCGTTGATTATATTCTGTATAAAATATGAGTATGTAATAATCATTATTATCATATCTTCGATAATGAAATGTGAAATTGATTATAAAGACGGGCTAGTACCTCCGATAGAGATCTGCGAACCGAATTTTGTTTGGATGGAAATTCGGGGTATTCTATGTAACTCCATGTCACATTTGGTAGAGGTGAACCGGATGTAGTGCAAGATAAAATAACAGACTTCTTCCGTTCATAGGGTGATGAATTTCCGTCAATGGAAGCACTGGGTGGGGCTGTGATAAAGGGAATGAAAAGATATTGAAAAATTCATCACAGTACAATGAGGAAAATGACCGATTACTGATTACCTTCGACCGTCAATGGGAGCGTGATGTTTGACACATCCATTGAAGTAGAAACGCGAATTGTGTACAGACCACTGTCTTTGATGTCTAGTTTCGATATTCTGAAAAAGTGGGCGAATCTATCGACTGTATGAGAGTATTTGTCAGTAACGTTTCTGCCGATCTCAGTGATGTTCGTTCCATCCGGCTTGAGCCTGAATTTATAGAGTAAAAAAAACGACGTATTTATACAATTACATTTCAGAATAATCCACATACTGTACAAACATACGGAAATATAACACACGGCTCACCATTCGAAGGAAAAATTCGCAGGATATGTCTTGATTATGATCTTCCATCTGGCAATTTTATTTTCGGCTAATACGATCTTATTCCCACCCTCCACGGTCAGATTGATATAAGTGTAATCGGGATCTATGAAAATAAAAAATGCCTCAAAGTCTAGTTTAAAAAAATTTGGTAATCGTGATTTGCAGAGCATTCAAAAGCGATGTATGTACCTCTAAACATGAAATAATTCTGGCAATAGGAGAATGCTTACCCCGAACTTTAATATCTATTGATGACTGTTCCTCATGACCAGACTTATTCCTTGTAAAGCAAATATATTCACCGGAATCATGTTCGTTAATATTATTTACCGTCAACTTTACCACCCAAGTTAACTGTGTGCCGGCCGTCTCTGGACTTATTTGCTTCTGACGGTATTGTAATCTTTCTTTCTGGAATTTGACATCCGATTATATCCTTGAAAATGTTACCATTCTATCGCAAAAATATTTCATCATGGATATTCACAATGGACCGCGAAAAAGTTTAATCAAAAATGATGGATTAGATAAAAATAGGGAAAGAGATGTCAGCTATCAAACTTACTGGGACCGAGTCTGGGGCTTTCCAATTCAGGTCAAAGTCAGTCATACGGATACCTCTGGATGTATTGACGCTGCAGTAAAAAGTCTGATTCTGTCCCCATACCACGTCTGATAATTCATCTGAGTTGATTATTATAGGCAGCCCCGTTGATGGGCTGTCTGTATGGAAGATGATTAAATGATATTAGATCCTCGAAGAAATGATCCTATATCATAATCGCAAGGTATAAGATATCATAAAGAAAAGGAGAAAAAATGCAAAACGCTTGTATTTGCTTTTCAGAACATTCAGAGCTCATTATAATCTTTTTTGATCAACTAATTTCCGGCTTAACGAAATTATAATGTTCACCTATAACGGATATGTAATAAGATGGCCACAATGTGTCGTCGTACTGGTCGGTTCCATTAATTTTGCACGTATAATGGTTTCCGGTACGTTCTTTGCCGACGTTTCTCATGATGAATCCAATTCTCGATTTACGTTCCATATCTTCAGCCGCTAGCGTAGTCTATAAAAGAATCATCAATTTGTGCAGTGTAAAATCCGAAAAATCGGATTTATTTTTATTCACATGTTTTATTCACTTACATCATGGTCATCCGCAAGTACCACTTGCAAACCGGATGAAGTCGGGCGACATGGTATTACCCCATCACTGCCTGCCACTATTTCTATTGTTTCAGCAACAGAATCCATGACAGCAAACGGTACCTCAGCTGAAACAACATCCTTCATTTAGCTGTACTGTCAAAATTCAGATGATAATTTAGAAACTGACAATCTTGATGACCGTATAGATGCAGAAACAAGTTGTGATCACTCATCGAAATTGGTAAAAATCGTGATAATTATATGTTTTCAACACTCTGTGCAAAAAGTTCGATTTCGCGTGCGTAAAATTCAAGGTGACGCGCGTTGTGCTGGAAAACAAAGTCCGATACACGTGCGAAAGATGATTCTCGACTCGTGTGACTTTTCACACTCGTCCGACAATCAAAATTTTCCCACTAATAAAGAAGAGTACTATTATCGTTACGTAGGATATAAAATCATGCTCACAATTTACGTATACGTAAATCCAACGAATATCATTGCTTGAATGATCGATGACTTGCTCATCATTCTCGATGCTTACGCCCTCATCTGCACAAGCGTACCACCCAGTATCGGTGTGATTCGTATGGGGACGAATAAAGGTGTAAGTGCCAGAATACGTGTCGTTTTCGATTCGATATTCTGATTGTTGAGTCTGTAGAATCAGAGTTTACAACATTATACTCATATTTCCATGCGCTGCATTGGCGAACTTCAAAACCTTTCAAGACATAGTATCGGAATACGTGCATTTTTTGTAAGTATCTGCGTAGAAAAGTGAACGCTGTTTTCACTCATACATTGAATTCTCAACTCGTCTCCTTCTTGGATATGAAGCTCCTCTTCGTCCGGTATCATCGTTGGTTTTTCTGCCATCATGCCTGTATAACGAGAATAAATTCATATCCAGAAGTATTTGCGATATCAGCATTTTGTTATCCCCTTAAAAGAGGACTGATATTTCGTTTTGTAGAACGATTTCGGGCGCCTCGGGATCGATTTTCATCCTATCATTATAGTAGCGAGTGAAAAACTGCCCGAAAAAAATGACCAACTTTCGGGTATTTTCAGCATCCAGTTTTATGCCCATAAATATAAGGATCGGTATTTATCAAGAAGGACATAAAACTGACTTCTTTGTAAAATTCAATGGTTGGTATTTTCCACGGGATGTAGAGGTTTCATGTTCAGTCTGGTCCGAGAAATTTTTACCACATACCTATATATTATAACGCTGCACAGCTCATTTGCGGCGAGTCAGAAAGGAAGTTGACACATTTCATAAATACTTATCTCTTGCCCAACTCTGTGTGATAATGTCCATTATTCGCGGTATCAAGAAAATGTACAACTACTTGCAACCGAGAAAATTGACTCGACTCACGTATTCAACATCGAGCTTATATATCAGTAATCGAGATTACAATACAAATCCAAAAGCATGAAAAATCGCTATTCTCAGGAACCAAACGCTGCACCTACACTAAGAGCCGCATGAGTCCCGAAATTATACGGAAACCATGTGATTTTTGTTCGTTAAATTGAAAGCAGACAAAAAATCGTCGGAAGATTTGATATTAAAGTCAAAAATTGGCTACGAGTTAAATTTCTTTGACGTTACCTTGATGAAATCCAAACGCGATGAAGATTAGAGCACACGTTAACGTAATCCGGACCATTATCCTGATGCACTTGAAACTTTTCACTTGATCATATAACTCGCGGGATAACTTTAATCAATGGAGCTAAGATATCAGATTCGTTTTCTGATTGACGTACTTCACCGTTTATGACCAACTCTGAGTGAGGTCTCATAAAAAGAGGGAAACTTCGAACCGCTGGTAATAGCTTTCATGCATAAGCCCCACTCTGCATATACCTCATTGCAGCTTTTTTCTCATTGAGATTATCCCCCTGCTTTAACACTGACGGTGAATGAACTGGCTTCTCATTCGCGAGTAATAAATCGTCAGAATTCATGTAGACTCGGATTGTTGGAATCGTGATAAGCAATTCATTTCACAATGAAATCTTAGAATTCTTGGAAAAATGCGATCATCTCATTATGCGATGAATAAACAAAACGAGACTCGGAATCATGATTTTTTACGGAAAGTCTATGCAATTGTTAATGCGAAAATTGGAAATACTATCAAGTTTGATCATGATTTAGATTATCAGTCATGAATTCGTCGTCAAATATTTTTTCCCTCGTGAAAAAATACGTTCGAATTAAACGCCGAGATACGGCAATTTTTCATCCGGCGTATTTGCAAAAAAATCGGCAAGATAGCCAATCAAGAATATACGGTTCATTGAAAGTATTGGTTTTTGATAGTCTCTTCAACCTTGAAATTAGTCATCAAGAAGATTAGAGGATCATAAGCTTATAAAAATCATACATTCGATTATCGTATTAGTATATAAATTTATAAACTTTCTTCTTCTACCGCCGAAGATTGACGCATTTCCTGCCGGAAATTTGCGGTGTGAAAATTAATTGTGTGAACTTGTGAAACGCGGAATTTTCTTTATCGTTCATTATAAGTAGGTAGAGAATACGATATCACACCGTCAGTCTTATTTATTTTTTATTTTATTTTTCCCCCCCCCGATTTCATCACTACTTCTGAGTAATATTGAGCCCATTTAAAGAGGAAGACAGCAGATCTTAGCTGATGATAGTTTCACCATGCGAAATGCCAATTTTATAAGCGCTAAGAGAAAAAGCATATTTAAATTATAAATCAAGTAATGAAGGAAATAGGTTTTGCTATTTTTAGATTGCGATTTGAATGATATTCGCAACGAACTGAATTCAGGATCGATTGCAATTTTTTATATTTCACTTCGCCGGACCTATGCCCTAAATTGTTATCAGATTTTTATAGTGGCTAATACACACCTAAGAAATAATCATTCGCCAAGCCCATGACGACTATGTCAACAGGACAATTATGCACTAATTAAGCTATAAAGGTCCACCCCGATACTTTCCTAATCAAATATTTATGGCACATACATTGGTATCAGACAAAAGTTTATGTCCAAGTGTGCCAATGTTATATAGGAATAGAATGATATTGTATAAAGACATGTGGCATATATGTGTGCATTTTTTATCTACGCTGTTTAAGAACATAATATATATGAATACGTATTTACGATCCTCGATAATGGTAATAAATATGTGAAACCCAATTGTACCCTTATTTAAGTAGATCAACGAATTAGTGCAAAGTCATAATACGGTGAACGGTATAAGTACTGGTCTTGTCACGGAACACTTGTGAAATTGACTCATTTTTTAATCAACTCTTCGATGCAATGGTTTTAAAAATTCTCCTACTTGTGAGTATTAATAATAATTAATAACCATTGATTCAACTGTTTCAAAAAAGCCAGTAATTTGAATCGGAAAAGCCTGTTTGTCTTCCACGAATAAATATCATAAGACAAATTTCAAAACCTTTCGAAATCGTTTTTTCATAAGCTTTCTCTCCATGGGTTCTTCTTCTGGTGTCTCGGAAATGGACAAGCATGTAACTCGTTGGGTTTCATCTGCACCACTTGCACCTCGTTGCAAATATGCACCTCTGGAGTACCTGGAAGTGCTGTTCTTACTTGTGCAGCAAACACTTATTGCGATTCGACTTCGTCAAGTTATTGCAGTTCGACAGTCTGCACGACCGAGCCTGACGCTTATTACAACTGCACTACAACGGTATGATACGATAGTCTAAAAAATTTCCTGAATGAACCTTCGCAGCTTCTAATATCATTCTAATAATCGCTCTGTTATAAATTCTCAACAGGGACGTTTTGCTGTGAGCAACAACTGTTCGCAGTATATATTTTGCAGCAACAGCACTACTCTCGGTATCCTGGTTCCAACTTTGTTCGAATGTCCAAATGGCACCTTGTTCAACCCTAATAGTGCCGTATGCGTTTTGGATTCGGCCTACACATGCCCGACTGATACAAGTACTACTACAGTCGCAACAACTACAGGCACTACTTGTACCTCAGCTGGAAGATTCCCTAATACGACAGACACCACTTGTCAGGCATATTACTTTTGCTATTTGGAAACTAACTCGACTTACACCCTAACTCCTTTCACATGTCCGACGACAACGGTTTTCAATCAAAACACTCAGACGTGTGTTCTTCCTACTGCATATACTTGCCCATACTGAGAATTCAGAGCTTTTAATCTTGTGAATATGTAATAGACTCTGGAGATTGTTTATTAAAAGGTTTTTGAAATCAGATTTGTTTTTATTTACCATTTATCATCCCAACTATTAATTTCACAGATGAATTTCTGTCTAACATTAACGGGGACCACTAGTGTCAAATTTTTCAAAAATCGATTTTCTTTTTATATTTCGATAGTCTATACCTTCGGAAATAACATACTAAAATGTGAAGTGCATATCTCAAATAGTTCTTGAGTTACAGCCATCTGAAGAGCAGCTGCTCATCGGTTCGAAAGTTGCGTTAGCTTAGGGACCGTACCAGAGTTTTCGACCCGTAAACACGTGACAAGCAAATGTTCCATGGCTAATCGTGACAGCTTGAGATCTGAGGATTGGCTTTGTCACCTCGCAGCCACCATCTCTCAAAAGTAGAATACAAAGTAGTTAGATAGCAGCATACGAACTATTTCAACTTTGACAACGCCACGAAAGATTCATGACGGTCCCAAACTAAGCTTACACTTAACTGACACTAATTAGGATCTGATGAACCGAGCTACTAACTTGATTATTGAGGATGTTTGAATATCAAGGAGCAATAAAAGTAAAGTTTGGCTTAGTGAATCGTTTGATATCTCAGAAACGGTATGTCGAATGAAAAAAGTGATAGAGTGGTGATTTGTAGTATTCTTCACCCTCTTTCACCCCGGTCCATGATCTTGCCCGTGACTATCGGAAAACATGTCGAAAAATCATTTCCCAATCCAAAACTCTATTTTCATCCACTTATGTCATTTTTAGGATTTTTGTCGTATTTTTTTTCGAAAAGCTCGGGAAATTTCCCATCGAATCACGTTTGTTTCGGAATGGGACACGGCTTCCTTTGGGAGCTACAGTTCGTGAAGTTCGTGAAGGAGAAGTGTTGCTATGGAAATGTGGGGATGAGTTTATTGACCAAACATAGTTGGCGAGGTAAGTTGTTCAGCCAAGTGTACGAAAAGTTAATGTGTCAAATTGGTATGAGTCGGTAATTTTTTATTCGGTTAAATAAGTGGAAGATTGAAATTTAACGTTTCAATGAACGGGCCCAGGTCCAGTTCTCTTCGAGATACATTTGTGAAAAATATAGTCAAAAATAAGAAGAAGAAGCCGGATAAGAAGAGACCAGTGGTACGTATACCAGGGTCTAAACTACTTGGCGAATTGGTCTTTAAACATGTTCTCTTCCACATAGGTGACTAAACTTCGAGGACGTAGTCGTTTTCGAGCTGTAACATGTTTCGTTTTAGAGTATATGGAATGGATAAAGGAAATCCCTGTCTTCGAAGATATGATGGGAGTTGACGTAACAAAGACAGTAAAAATGTCACAAGGCAAGAGAGTACCCGAGAGGAAAAAGCTCACACTTAAAGTTCGTTTGACACATCTAACAAGTTCGTTTTTCCTGAACTCAATAATGATTTCACAGTGAAATTCGTTGCAGGATCGTTCGATACTTCTCACCGAAATACCTGGGAGATCTAAAGAGACCAGAGCCTACTTGGCAGCATTGATAAGAAATTTGCAGCCCTATAAGAAGTACCCTGAGTCTATGTGGGACCAAATAGCCGCAGTAACCAGTTACCAATACTTTGGTCCAGAGAGAGTTCTAGTCCGACAAGGCCAGACCCCAAAAATGCTTTATTACATCGTCAGAGGAGAGGTGACCGTGTCTAAAATTATCGACGATACTGTCACCGGTTCGCATTCAGTTCCTTGAGTGTTTTTTTTTTTTAGTAAAACGAAACGTCTAAATAGCGTAGAATCAGTAGAAAAATCATTTCCTCTATAGATTCTCATTCGAATAATTCTCTGGGATAATTTTTGTCCCCGCATTGCAAACAGGAGACAGAATCCAGAGCGACATGGGGACTCTGGGTCCTGGAGACATGTTTGGCGAAGTTGCATTACTGCATGCGATACCCCGGTCTGCCACGGTCATCACAAAAAGTACTTGAGGGGTATTTTGTATACTGTCAGAGCCCATGAAGGTTCACTTCAAGATTCGAGCTAGATCCTATGGAATTATTGATTATATATTAATTGAACTGATTACATCTTAGCTTCCATTGACCTGCTCACCGTTACTCGTGAAGATTTTAACGTAGTGTTGAGGCCATGGCTAACAGAGCAATGGGAAATCTTCAAGGACGCAATGGTTAACTTCAACTACTTTAAAGGATGGGACGAAGAGACTATGCGAGAATGTTGTATCTTGAGTAAAGTCAAGGATTACCAGCCGGACGAGGTGGATATGCTGGATCATAGATGGACACTAGTTTTTGTACTTTGATAGGTACTTTGGTATTTTTCAGGTTTTGCTAGGCGATGCAAAAGGAATGGTGAATTACGTGTACTTCATGCTTTATGGAAAGTGTCGGGTAATCGAGCACATGGTTGTCCACGAAGAACTGGTTGCAAATCAAGTTCAATACAAACTGTACGATCCGGAAAATTTCCAAAAGCCAGAATCATCCTTTGAGAATCGAGCCAAGGGAAGGTTGCAAGAAAAGGCTAAGGAAGCTGAGGGTATCGAGCAAATGTCTACCACCTCGCCACAGGTTGCTAACTCCTGAATTTCATTCCTGCTTAGAAATATTTCAGAAAGATTTTGCCACGTTACAAAAATGGCAAAAGTTAATTGCTGTATTAACAGAAACCGACATAACATCAGCAGGAGGCGAAAGAAGTTAAACCAACAGCTTCAGAGATCGACTACACGCAGTTAATGCTCTCGAAAAGACCGATGAACGTTGATATGGAAAGAACAAGTATTTCCACACTGACTCTCCAAGATGTTGTAAGTCTTACGATTCATTGAATATATGTCAAGTTAATTCGTTGATCACACGTAATCAATAATTAAAATTTACGAAGGTAAATGAATGGCACGAAATAACTGATGTAGCCGCGATGCTCATGAAAGAACCATCGACAATATCGCAGCAAACTTACCCCAATAATGTTCACACCATTTTTATGCAAGTCTGTATATTTTATCGGGGTGCCTGCTTCGGCTTAGGTAATTAGATACAATTAATTTGGATTATTTTTTTTATAAATATTGGAGTGGAAAATTGGGGAAATGATTGATGATAGCAACCCTTTTTTTCAGGAGAAAAAATGCACAATCGTCGCATAGTGTCAGTGTCTCCAACTCGGTGTTTACTTGTGCCTCGTTACTGGCTACTAGAACATAATCGTGCCAATATTTGGGAACGAGTAAAGCTATTCATGGATTCAAAGTACCCAACGAGTGAACAGCTGTTTAAAAAATTTGTCAAAAATCGGAGGTAGCTCGGTCTTATGATGAAGATTATTTTATCTATTTATCACGCGTCGATTAATTAATGTTTTGTGAATCAGGTGGATGAAATACAAGAAAGAGACGGTGAAACACATTATCGAAAATGGGAGAAGGATTCCAAACTCAACCACTATTCATGATGTACCTTACTCGATTAGAATCGTCGAGGAAATAGATACGATTGAAAAAATTTAATGAAATCGAAGAACGGATTTTAGAATCGAAATTATGGATAAATGTGAAACAATTTATTTGGTACAAATACACGTTACGAAAAACTCCAACGTCCATTTTTATTGAATAATCCTTATTACAGTATGAATGCGGTTTAACTTTTAATTACATGATACCAGTAAATTCCGAAAAATTTCGAAACTTTTAAAACAGTGATAATAATGAAAATAATAAAAATCTTCATTCAGGACTGAAAAATAAAATGAAACTTATTTCTCACTTAACAATCTATTGACTATTCGTTATAATTAATTGCATAAAATAAATGCAAGATATTTGGAGCATCAAATGATAATATGATGATTAGAGCTAATGAGTAATATACACATGCAGGAAAATTATAAAATTCGATGAGTGAAAAAACTGGTTGAATTTATCTCGCATTTCAACCATATTCACAGCCTAAGTTGGGGGATCGGATAGAAGAGGACATAATTCTCAACTTTTAACTAATAAATTAACAATTAGAGGACACTATACATTTGGAAACTCAGAATTTGAGATCAAGTTTCAGCAATTAATGGCCAAAATGTTGGATGAAAAAATCATTATTAATTCAGTGAAATTCTCCACATTAAAAAGAAGAAAAAAAAACAAACTATTCATCGTCTGTTATCGCAGACATAATCGCGTAGCTTGGGTTTGTGAAACCTTCCACCTTATCTTTAGGAGGACAAGCCCTATTCTTTGGTAAATTGACGTAATTGTTGTCTTCACTAACTTCGGGTGACGTCAACAATTGTTTGTCGTTATTCTTCTGGCACTTTACCCCCTTCGACTTTTTATCAGAATTTTTTGGGTTGCTGGAAGACTGATTATCCAAGTTGCTATAATTCGAACCATTCGTACGGTAGGAGTTTCCCGCTCCTCCTGCACTCAGGGCTCGTTGGTTGTTTCCCGAATTCACACTAGGATCGTTGTCGTTTTGTGTAACATCGACAAGAATTTCTTCCGGACTTCGATTCCCAAGAATCGGGACAGGCTTGACATAATATCCCGGATCTAAAGGGTTTGAAATGTTTGCTTTGCTGGAAGGAAAGCCGAATGGACATTGGTCGGCTTCTATACGTGGGCTGAAAATTCCGGGTTCATTTATAGTTTTGCCGATTCGATTCATGGGCAAGTAGTCTGAACTCGGACTCGTCAATGCCAGATCAGGTGAATTGTGGTAATCATGAGTCGGAGCAGACATCATGTTCAGATAATCACTCTGCCCATTCTTGAGAGCTAAGGCGTTCATATCCATGTAGGGAGAATTCATTTCGATATAGTGCTGAAACGTAGAAAAATTTTATCAAAATTATGGTTCA
Source organism: Tenthredo livida (assembly GCA_963992785.1). Lineage (NCBI taxonomy): Eukaryota > Metazoa > Arthropoda > Insecta > Hymenoptera > Tenthredinidae > Tenthredo > Tenthredo livida. The sequence continues at coordinate 1,094,337 of OZ023071.1, read as the reverse complement.
CGATTGCAATTTCGTTCTATGAGAATCGTAGTTGCGGGTAAATTTTCTATCACGTATTTGAAAGACGCGAATAATTTATTGAATGTGTCGAAACCTTTCCAAATTTTGAATGACTCACCATTGTAATGCCTTCGTTCAATAGGGCACCAAGATCGTCGACAAGCTCAGGAAACGTCGGACGTAAGGAAGGTTTTGCCCTCCAGCAATGAAGCATAACATTGTATCTGAAATATATGTAGATATGAGATAAGATCTGATGAAGACATTTGAAGAATAATCATTACATCTGCATAATGGAAAACTCACATTTCTTCTGTTGCATATTCTGGCTTGTCCAAACGATACCCTGCGAGTAATTTTTCGTATTGTTTTTCAGCTTCAATTCCGGGGTAAGGAGTCTGAGATAAGGTAAAAAACTCCCACAAGACTATTCCGAAGGACCAAACGTCCGATTGAGTTGAAAATATTCGATCTCTAATCGACTCAATGGCCATCCATTTTATTGGTAAAGGGCTGTCACCCTTTTTTTTATAATTGTTGTCTTTGTACATGTTTTTCGCCAGACCAAAGTCACAAATTTTCACTATGTTGTCGTCAGCGAGGAGTATATTTCTCGCTGCTAAATCACCGTGCAAAACCTTGAGCATGGAACGTATGGATGTGAAAATATTAGGAGCTATCGCAGTTTAGTTGGGTCAGAAATGTGTGGGTCAGCTTTAATTATGTCTCACAGTGGCCGTGATCGGCTTGTATGAAAATCTGAGAAAGAACAAGATCAAGCAACCAAAGACCAAGCTACTTTCATTCGATAATTTAAACTCACGTTTCTGGCGCTGAGGTATTTCATACCGCATGAAACCTGCCAAGCCCAGCAGAGCACGTCTTGGGTACAGATCGGTTTTAAATTCTGCGATCTATAGTCACCTCTGTAATTAGATCGCCAGCCAGGCTGAACCGAATTATTACTGAGAATACCGCCGTCGGGGAACATGCTTATATCTCCGGAATCCATACCGTTATGATAGTAAACTGATTCGGCACCACAATTGCTAGTTGCTGATATCCCACTGACGCTTCTAGAAAAGGGCGCCGGTGCAAACCTGGTTCTGTATAATCAGAGAAGAAATTACACTATTTTCGTGACACTGCGTGGGCTTCTGGCATCATCACATGACTTGAAAAGTGATGACCTATTGGAATATGATCTGAAAGCCATTGTACATAATTTCACATGCGTGATGAGCGTTACTTATTAGTTATTAGTTATTACCTAGTTGGACTAGTGACTTCGCCTTCGCTCATGACTAAAAGTTCCAGACCGATGCTTGGATCAATCTTTTTGGTGGATGGATCGATCTGATTGATGAAAATGGCTCTGTTACGCTGTAAATAGTTGTGTAAATTTCCGAACCGGCAATATTCCACAATAACGTAAAGTTCACCTGTCGAGAAACGTAACATAATGGTGGCTATCGATTTGCGATCGATCCCTATATAATGCCTGCAAGACAGAAGAACTTACGGTTACTGAGAATCGTTTTGGTGCAAGCTCCAAGGAGATTAACGACATTCAGATGTCGACCAAGATGAATCATGATCTTGAGTTCACTCGAGAGGGCTTTCATGTAACTTGGATCAGCTGATCGACGAACCATTTTAACCGCAACAGTGGTGACTTCTCCTTCAACGATAATGCCTCGTGCTTCTGCTTTCATCACTACTCCGAATGCACCACTTCCCAGTTGCTTACCTGTTCAGTAATTTGGCAAGGGAATTTTTTACATTAAAAACGATACTATAACTTGAGGTTTCTCTGTGATGACATCGAACTTGTTCGGCACAGAAATACCCGCATTAAATCGCAAAACAAATCAAAATTAAATGGAACGTCCGATCATATGGGTGTCATATCATTGTTAAGATCTTTATGAGTGTTATTCAACGAACTGCAACTGTCAGATATCTGTATCTCCTTTAACTCTGCGAAAACCACGTACCAAGTTTCAATAGTTCCCGTGGAAATTCCCATTTTTTATCATAGGGCAATAATTCAGCTTGGTCGTCGAGAGTTAAATCAGGATTCAAACACTCCAATGCTCCTTCTTCGAAATGAGTCAATCCTGCATCAAGAAGCTCCTTTCTCAATACCTGAAATAAGATTTGATAAATGGTTCGTTTGGTCATAAACCAGCTGGATATTATACTACTCACTCTCTCTCGGTGAACCTTGATACCCATGTAAGTAATCACTATGATGATGATTATGATGAGGACACAAATCAGACTGACCCAAGTAGTAGTGTTTTCCGACTTTTCTGAAAATACCACGTATCTTACATATACTAACTGAAAATCGTTGTCAAATTGCTATTATTTCTGAATGTACTTCCTCTAAACTGGATTTCTATAAATTTTGTTATTCCGGATCGTCTAATAATCTAGCAAACGTATGAACTAATAACACTCGATAAATTACCTTCGACGATGATGTTTACGTATCTCTCTACGCTGCTTAAACGATTTTCAGCGATACATGAGTATGTGTCACTCTGGTTGAAGAATAGTATGGAGAGCGTGTCATTATCTTCAGACAAGGTGTGTTGAGTGTCACTTTTAGTGAGCGGTTGGCCGTTCTAAATTTAAACAGCAATCAGGCATAATTTTAATTATCTTGTTAGTATGTATAACTTAGGAATTGGAATTATGAGTCGTGTGTGTAGGAAAGTACCTACCTATGTTTGAAAGAAATATTTGTCATATAATCTGGTATAAAATATGTGAAACGAAACTTTAACGGTGCACATAATTTTCTCCGATTATAGCGATAGGTAAGTATCGCTTAATTGATCAATTTATTAGCTAATTGAGGTTTTGAATTGTGATATCAGAACACTGAGAACTTCAAACGTATCATTTCATATTTTACCTTTCGCCACGTCACTACTGGTTTCGGTCTTCCTTGGGAAATACACGTGAAGGTTCTAGACAAGTGGGCTTCAGCCGAATTAATGAGTATCTTCGAATTATCCATATTGGTGTTATTCCAGGATGGCTCTAATGCGCCTGAAACAGTCATGGTGCAGGAAAAATTGAATAAGTATTGGCTGATCACTAATTCTGAATGACGTAGTGCAAATGATTTACCATATACCACCAAGTCGTAAAACTTCGTAACGTTGCGTCCTTCTGTGCTTTCGGCTTGGCACCGGTAGTTGCCAGCATCCGATTGTTGTACATCACGTATTTCAAGTATTGACTGCCATGTGAAGTTTGTCTTCATGTAATTTTCAATCGAAATCCGCGAATCTGAAAGTTCTACAACATTTCATAACTCAATAACGCTGGCAAATCTGTAGTTCAAATCTACAGGCACTGTCGTCAGCCGAGCAGATCCATGCGAGTATGAAAATACGTGATCTGAAATCTCACCTGACCCCGTGGGGTTTTCCAAAACCCACTGGATATTGTCCGTGTAATTGAAAAGGGAAGCAGCACATATCAGAGTCAGATTATCACCTTCGGTTACTGACTGGAAGCCGCGGTTAACAATACCAAAAAATCCATCTCCGTCTGTAATGGAGAACAAACATGGGCATCGATTTGACAAAGATGCCAGCAACGTGAAATTTTTTGATCTAGTGCATTGATCCATAAAATCAGCGTCGGAAGATTCTGAAGGACACATAGTGTGAGAAACGCTTACCAGAAACGAATATTGGATCGGTAACATCGGTGCAACCGGCTATGTTACAGGCTGTACATGTCAAATTTCCCATCGAACGAATCGGCATCGTTATATTAGACAGCACGGAGAAGGCACCTCTTCTTTCAGGTCTGCTCGTAATATTCTAGATGAGATGAGTGCTCGATCATTATATTGAATAATCTTCGTGAATGGATACTGACAAACATGAAATCGACTAGTAGATGAACCTGATTGGTGCTTACCAGAGGTAAAGTGCTTTCGACATCTTCTTCGGGTGTCCATTCTGAAAAAGTCCAGCTTACATCTGGTCGCGGTGAACCTGTCGCATTGCAATAAATATCGGCGGTGTCTCCTGGTTTATAGATTAACGAACGGTTGTGAATCACATTAACTGGTTTCACTATAAATTGAATAGAGGCGTAAATATGTATTAGACACGTTCAGTTTGATAAATGAACACTGATTATGAATTGGAGATGCACATCACCTTCGACCACCAATTGGAGTGGTATGACAACCGGGTCGTTGGAAGTAGTTGTGGCTTCGGTTATACGTATTGTGTAATTACCATTATCGTGTATATTCAAATCTGCTATCTTATAGTAATGGGTTATGATGTTAACTGTAGTATGTGAGTACTTGTTCGAACTGTAAGATTCCGCATTTTCGATTCGATTTTCACCTTTGTACCTGTATTCACAGAATAAGTATAAAGTGCATATTTCTAGAAAAATATCTCACGGCAATGATGGTTTTTTCTTTCAACGAACGGATATACAAAGGTGTTGTCTTTCCGTAAAAAAAAAAAAATATATATATATTTCCCAAAAGGGAAATAATTCCAATACAACAAAGCATTCTTGTATATCCTGGAACAGGATGGAAATCTCCTGAAAATCAGCATCGGCCGTAAATTTGGGCTGACTGAAAAATATAGAATTCAGAGTGAAGCTTACCATTCGATCAGGGGCGTTGGGTACCCGTTGATTATCAATTCCCATGTAGCATTTCCGTTTTCGGCTACTGAGATTGAGCTGTTTCCTTTCACTTCGTGGAAGATAAAATGGGTAGACGGATCTGAAATTAGTTCGAACTTATTAGTACAATATACATATTCCTGGCAGTGAAAAAAGCGACTTCTAGCACAGGTACTTGTAACTAATGCCCCTCTTACTTATATAAGATAACATTTCCAGAGCTTTAATTGCTCCTAATTAAAAAGAAAAAAAAGAAGTGGGCTTACCCATAATTGTAACATTTGTCGATGATCTTGCTGTGTCATGTGGACGCGATGCAATGCAAAGATATTCACCGGCATCGCCTTCTTCAGCATTCATTATTGTCAAGAATCGTTCACGAGTCGTCTTTCCACCCTTGCCGAAAATCGTCGAATTGCTGATCAATCGGTCTTTCTGCAAATAAATTTTCATTCTATGATCAATACAGTCCGAGCTATTAAACGCTGAATGAATACATGCGTGAATTTTAAGTTTCGGAAATTTGGCCTCTCGGATCTTCAGCTCTCGGAATTTTTGAACCTTCGGTGTTTTATTTTTCTCGAAAGTTATTGCAATCAGCTATTTAAACTTCCGGAGAAATACCCTTCGTGATAACTGCAATTTTTACCGTTACTTTGAATGAACCGTTGAACTTACAGCAAGGGGATTTGGGGTTTCCCAGCTAAGTTTGACCAAGGTTCCTGTGGGCACAGTGATACTGCAGTGCAAAGTCAGATTTTGTCCCATGTCCACTCGAAGCCATCCATCTGTCTCGACATCTGAATTGGATATTTGTATCTCAGCTGCGAAACAAAATAACATTAATTGGATATAAACTATGTTATTTTTGGGTGGTACAGAAATTTGAATGACTTTTTCTCGATATTCTCTCAACTTTCGTTTCACCAAATTTATCATACTCACGCAAAACGAATAGTTGAAAACTAGATGTATCCACCGAATCTTTCGAATCAATTTTGCATTCAAGGTCCATGTTATCATATGCTCCATCAACGTGACTCATGATAAATCCAATTTTCCGGTCGTAGGCTAAATTTCCTCCCACTATTTCAGCCTGTGAACAATACATGCGGTCTCATCCAGCATCACCGATAAGAATTTAAAAGTATATCCTATTTCGTCCCTAAAGGCTTACAAATTGCAAGATAAACGTAGGTAAATGATTTTCATCGACCTACACTTACATCATAGTTATAGTTCTTATAAAGTGTCACATCCAGATAAGGTGACGTCGGTCTACATGGTATGACTACCATACCTCCTTCTATGGTGTGTACATGAGGGTTTAACGATTTGTCCAAAATAGCGAAAGGATGAGATGCTGAAAAAATGTGTACGTGATTGGTGTCAGGGATCAAAATCAAATGCAACCTAGAACCCTCTGTAGATCAGAGACGTATATGCAAGCAGAATTGATAGACTTATAAGATGAGTACCGGGCGAAATGAGGTATTCAAGCACAAAACATGTACATTTTTAATATTTTGCATGAGAGCATTCTATCAGGTTTTTTCACTTCGCACCAAATCGCCCATAGCTACCCCATTTTACCCTGGTCTTCTTTACATCCCTTTTGCAAGTGGATGACGTAATTAGGTCACATCTTGCTTACAATTTACATAAATGTAAACCCAACTGATATCTTCATCCGGATGATCGATGGTTTGATCATCATTCTGGATCTCGATGCCCTTTTCTGCACAACCGTACCACCCAGTGTCCTCCGCAATTGCGTGGGGACGAACAAGCGTACAGATATCAGGGTTCAAAGGATTTGAAATCACATATTCTGTTTGTTGAAACTGTTCCTATAACCAGAGTTGACAACATATTTATTCCCACGTTCTTATTTAAACTTTCGAGAATAAAAGATGGGCGTTAAATTTATAATATACGTGCATTTCCAATTATTTTTGGCCCAGAAAATTGCAGGGGCATGCCGTCACCGAGACATTCTATTCTCAACTCATCTCCTTCTTGTATTAGGAATTCTCCATCCTCGACGTAGCTCCAACTTTCTGCCTGAGTTATCTCTGGTTTTTTCGCAAAAACCCCTATTTCAAAAGTCGGAATCAATATTGCAACCAGAAAAGTTTCGGTAATCTTGTAATCCGCTACAGTAATCATCAGATCGAAAATTTGTCAGGTTTTGGGTAAGTGGGGGACTTGTATGCATACGTGCAGCTCTGCCCGTAGGATAAAATGATTGGAATGTACCTACATCGAGTAAATTGTAAAGCACTTGAGCTTAGCGGAAAATGGAAAAATAAATTCTTTACGAAGCAATGATAACAATAACTCATGATTTCCGTTGGAAGTTTCGTTTCCGTTTTCTCGATCGCGGAAAATTTTTACCGCAAAGTCCAGCTCACTCGCGGTTAGACGTTCAGGAAGTTCGACGTCTTATCTGTTTGTCTCTTGCCAGCTTCGATTAATGATTGCAGTTTACGAAAGAAACTGATTACAAATATTGTAATAAAGAAAAATCTGAGCAGAAGCGTTATTTTGGAAAATTATAATCTTCCCAAAAGCTGGACTAATATCCCAGATCCAACATCATATGCGACTATACAATTATGCGAGTAATGAATCCGTAACAGATTTCGTATGTTGATTTTAACCGGAAAACCATGCGCCAGAAATGATGCGCTTATTTTTTCAAAAACTCTCATTTTCTATTCAAGTAAGTATCCGTATCTCGCCGCTGTTATTTCACCGTAGTAGAATTTTCCAAAACGAGTGAAACGAATTTTACGATCATTTGAAAGTCGATGAATGCGAGTTTGTCAGAAATTTAGAAAAAAATCCGCACGACTTGTTCTGACTTGTTCTGCGAACGTCAATGTTCATACATGCGAATTGTCATAAGCTCGGAAACGTAAATTCGATGTCAAGGCCTTCAATGGGGGAATTCTAAAATTGCACGTCAGAATAGCCAGTCATGTAAATCGACTTCTGCAAATTCTACAAATTGATTTGCTAGCGAATTTATTCCCAATAGAGGTTCCTATCGAATTAAATATCATTCGATCTAAAATCGCGAGATATGAGAGTGGATTAAAAAATAGGACGAATATAAATGCAGTGCTTAAATTTACCATGACTAATACCGTAGAAGATGAAGACCAAAACACACGAGTCAAGGATGAGTTTGATTTTCCTTGATGTGGGGAACATTTTATTGAAATTTAATAATCACTTTTCTACGCGTTTCAACACCAATTAATTTCGCAAATTGATTAACAGAGAGCCTCTATGGACTGCAACAGCCACGATATCATTCCAGATAGAACTGATGTGCATAAACCAGAATTGTTAGTATCAAAACGAAATCCTCAACTTGATTTTCATTCCATATCGCAAACCCCACTCCAAGTGGAACTTGTCGCATCTATTTACTCATAACTTTTTCCTTATTGGATAATCTTCCATAGGAAGTATATCAATAGCCCATTATAGCTTTATATATGAGTTATTCCATACCAACTCGACCAATGATTTTTCCTCACCATTTTTGATTTAATTCATAATTTTTTCTACGGTTACCCCAACTCTAACGCCCACTTATAAATTTTTTCAGATTTTTTCCATGAATCTTTATTCATTCATGAATTTTCGAAAGCTCAAACAGAGAGACACTTTTGATTTTTTTGAAAAAAATCTCAAAAATTCTTTGTCCGAAGACGATAATTTTTACCCCCATTCGAAAGTGGAAACTATTAATGGATTATTATGATTATTAATTTTTTTTAATGGCTCCCAGAATTATTTCGATTAAAATTCTCGAAAATAAAATCAATCTTATCTCCAATGGTTACGATCCATCATCGGAAAGATTCAATTCATCTGCCTTGAAAAAATTCTGAGAGCCATTAACCACCACGTTTACGGAATAAGTTTATCTTAAATCAGAAAAAAAAATATGAGGAAAATAGTATCCACTTTCGAAGAGGGGTCAAAATGATCGTCTTCGGACACAGAATTTTTGAGAAATTTTTCGGGAAAATCAAAAGTGTCTCTCTGTTTATAGTTTCGAAAATTCATGAATAAAAAAGGGTTCATGGAAAAAATCTGAAAAATTTCATGAGCAGGTGTTAGAGTTGGGGTAACAGTAGAGAAAATTATGAATGAAATCAAAAATGGTGAGGGAAAATCATTGGTCGAGTTGGTATGGAATACCTCATATGTATGTCGAATGCGAAAGTAGTTTCTTGATGAATCTTTAACGACTACATGATCAGCTATTGGGAAAATATTTTCACTGTGAGATGAATAGTCCATGCAGTCTTATGGAGAATATCGTTTACGTTTTATTAAATGTTATCGACGTGGGGGAACAAAAATCATCGCACTTAGCGAAGATATTTTTCGAACGGCTATTAAATTTACGAAAAATTTTGTAAATGGTGAAAACCATATCCTCATAAAATGAATTTTGAAATGGAACTGCACTGCCGCACCTCACAGCTGTGCCATGTGTATGGTTGTATCGTAGGATCATTCAAACAATTACTACAAACTTGAATCCTGGCAATTATTATTGACTAAATCTATTTTGTCAATCCAGTGATTTGGAAAATTTGAATAGTGATGCTCAAATCGATCAGCTGATGATCGAGGAATTATTGTTGAAGGAAATCGGATGGAAATTTTCTAATTTCGATGCGATCTTCTGTATGAATATGTGGTCCGTATAAGATTGAAGAATTTCAATATTCTATTAGGATGAGAAAACATATTTCACTAGCATACAACGATTACGAAATGATGATTTCATTATCGATTCATCGAGCTGGGGAAAAAATTCTGAACTATAACGATAGAATATGACAATGATAGGGATGTACGATGATATAAAACAATACGGGTCGTAAACGGAATGAATGGTATTTATTAAGTAAAAAATATTAAAAATCTTACACGTGAGTAAAAAAATATGAATTTTCAAACGACTTATTCCTTATACATATTTTGCTAAATAATAATAATAATTGTATAATAAGTACTAATTATTCAACACAGTTTGACAGAGACATACTATACACATATGGTATAATTTTAAACAATTATTTCAATGACATTAATTAATATACTAGTAGGTATTAAAATCATTTTTATTTACAAATAAATTATGTCAAGTTAAATTCGGGTATAGTAGATCAATCCGGGCATACGTTATTTTGAAAAGACCTGTAGCATGCATGCTGGGTAGTCATATTTATAACTATGCCTAGCAGAGTGGTTTTTTGTATGAAATTGAAAGCAAGTCATTTTTTCGGGATGAATTTTGATATCTGCTAAAAAAATCTCTACCAGATAAACGGTCTTGAAATTTACCAAAAATTAAGTGCATCGTTCTGCCCTGGGTTTCACTTCCATTCTATGATAATATAATGATGCAGCGTTCTACGCATAGTCAAGAGTGAAAAATGAAGGTAAAATAAAAAACGAAAAAAACTTCTGTACCTTACAGATATTGCAATTATATGTCCAAAAATCTGGATACATTCACTAGACTATGACCACGAAGGTGAATGAACTAGGATCTACATGACATACGAATATTTGACACTATCTAAAAGGATGCTAGTAAATTATTTTATAATATCGTATCGACGAGCGACGAAGAAGGCTATAATTATGTAAAGTCAGATTTTTTTTCATGCTAATGAGTATTGTACAGAGATTATGAAGTGTGAACTCAATTATTTCCTTGGATTTCGATAATCTGAGATTTCGTATTATGAATTAAGGGAAGACAAAAAAAATACGCGATTGTACAGCAGAAATGAATTCGATGTGTCCGATCAGGGATTATAGTAATAAAAAAATATTTTATGGCACTTTCGATGTGTCAAAATTGTTCTATGAAATGCTATGCCAATTGTCTATCATCTTCCGACTTGGACATCAGCACGTAGCTTGGGTTGCTGAAGCTATCCACCGCATCTTTTGATCGATCTGTTTTTTGCTGTGGCATATTAATGTAATTGTCGTTCCCGCTAATTATGGGTGGAATCGAGTTGCTTTTATTCTTCTGTTCGTCTTCGGCGTTCAGATTTTGTTCGGAATCTCCCACAACCCCAGAAGGAGGATTGTTTTTCTTTGAGTTAGATAAATCTGGATTAGCAGTGAAATTGGAGTATAGCGGAACTTGTTCAATAGAAGTTCGCTCTTCGCTACCCTTCACAAATTCAGCCCTTCTTTGTTGCACGTCAATAGGCTTTATGTAGGGCTCTGTGGGCTGAAGAATTGGTACAGACCCCCGGCAATCTTCCGTATCTGAATTTGTCGAGGTGGTTTTGCCAAGAGGTGGAAAGGTGAAGTGAGATTCCTCGAGCTCTGAACGCGGGCTGAAAGGACCAGACTCATTGGTCCTGCCAGGTGGACTCATGGACAGGTAATTCGAATCTAAAAGCCCCTCTGATGTAGGATCTGGTGAAGCGGGAGAGTCATGGTTCGGAGACGACATCATGGTCAAATAATCACTTTGCCCATTCTGTTTGGCGATTGTGTTCATGTCCATGTACGGAGTGTTTAGTTCCAAATAATGCTGGAACATGAAAAAAAAAAAACGATTGGAAAACTATTTTGCATGTAAAAACTCGTTTTTTGATTAGGTTGATAATTTTTCATTTTATTGCCCATATTGATTTGGAACTTTCTAAAAGCTTACCATTTTAAGGTTTTCATTCAATAGAAAGCCAATTTTTTCCGCGAGCTCAGGAAAGGTAGGACGCAAAGATGGTTTCGCCTGCCAGCAATTGAGCATAAAATCGTATCTAGAACATACACGAAAAAAGATTTTTTTAGATGACGTACTGCAAGTGAGATTTGCATGTGTTCAGAAAACTCACATCTCGTCCGTTGCGAATTCTGGTTTCTCCATGCGATATCCTTCGATGAGTCTGTCATATTGTTTCTCAGCTTCCATTCCAGGGTAAGGAGTACGAGCTAACGTGAAGAACTCCCACAAGACTATTCCGAATGACCAAACATCCGATTGAGTTGAAAATATTCGATCTCTGATCGATTCAACGGCCATCCATTTTATCGGCAAAGGACCATCTCCTTTCTTTTTATAATTATTGTCTTTGTACATGTTTTTCGCCAGACCAAAGTCACAAATTTTCACTATGTTATCGTCGGCGAGAAGGATATTTCTCGCTGCTAAATCGCCGTGTAAAACCTGGGGTAAAAAAATTACAGATGTCAATATTTCAGGAGCTGACCCGGTTCAGCAGGGTCAAAAACGATTGAGGAGGGATTGATTATCCCTCATATAGTTCCATGGATTGATTTGTATGTAATAACGTACGATAAAACAAAAAGGTGTAATCGAGAACCAAGTTACACCTGCGAAATAATTTGAACTCACATTTCTAGCGCTGAGGTATTCCATACCAAGTGCAACCTGCCAAGTCCAGCAGAGTAAGTCCTGAGTACAGATGGGTTTTAAATTCTGATCTTTGTAGTCGCCTCGATAATTAGATCGCCAGCCAGGCTGAACAGAATTATTACTGAGAATAGCGCCTTCGGGTGACATGTTCACATCTCCAAACTCTACTCCGTGTCGATAGTCAATTAGTTCGGTACCGCTATTGCTGTCGTGTGATACGCCGCTGAAGCTGCGAGAAAAGTAGGATGGCCCGTACCTGCAGGATTCGTTCAATCGAGAAAGGATCACGCAATTTTAGTTACATCGTTGCATGTGATTTTTGTCATTGTTACACAACTTGGAGGATTACACCCTGTCACTTCTCGGGTGCGTTATATACTTCAATCATAATACCTATTTTGACTTCCGACGCTAGCGCTCCTGACCAAATGTTCCAATCCGAAGTTTGGATCGATCTTCTGTGTAGCAGGATCAATCTGATTGATAAAACTGTCTCTGTGACGCTGTAAATAGTTGTGTAAATTTCCGAACCGGCAGTATTCCACAATAACGTAGAGTTCACCTGTTGACAATCGTTATTTAACTATCGTTATCGATTTGCGATCGATTACCCTCATAGCTGCGCAGGAGGGAACTTACGCTTGGTGAGAATCGTCTTCGTGCAAGCTCCAAGAAGATTGACAACATTCAGATGTTGACCAAGATGAATCATAATCTTAAGTTCACTCGACAGGGCTCTCATGTAACTTGGATCTGCTGATCGTCGAACCATTTTAACTGCGACAGTGGTGACTTCTCCTTCGACTGTAATGCCGCGTGCTTCTGCTTTCATCACTACTCCGAATGCACCACTTCCCAGTTGCTTACCTGTTTAGTAATTTGGCAAGGAAATGTTCTACATTAAAAACGACACCATAACTTGACGTTTCCCTGTAATGACATCGAACTTGTTCGGCACAGAAATACCCGCATTAAATCGCAAAACAAATCAAGAGGAAATGGAACGTCCGATCATATGGGTGTCATATCATTGTTAAGATCTTTATGAGTGTTATTCAACGAACTGCAACTGTCAGATATCTGTATCTCCTTTAACTCTGTGAAAATCACGTACCAAGTTTCAGCAGTTCCCGTGGAAATTCCCATTTTTTATCATAGGGCAATAATTCGGCTTGGTCGTCGACAGTTAAATCAGGATTCAAACATTCCAACGCTCCTTCTTCAAAGTGAGTCAATCCTGCGTCAAAAAGCTCCTTTCGCAATACCTGAAAGAAGATTTGATAAATGGCTCGTTCGATCATAAAGCAGCTGGATATCGCACTACTCACTCTCTCTCGATGAACTTTGACACCCATGTAAATAATTACTATGATGATGATTATGATGAGGACACAAATCAGACTGACCAACATGGTAGTATTTTCTGCCTTGTCTGAAAATAACATGTACGTTACATGGAATATATCAGTATAGAATTTTTCGTAACAAATTGACTACTTGAAGGTACCCAATGGTTGACATCCACTTGATGATAGTCTAGATTCAGATGGAAAAAAGTCGCTCGAATATGTTGCAGATTTATTGGAATGAGCTAGATTTCTGCAAATTCTTGTTATTTAGGATCTTTTCAGAATCTACTATACATGAAAGACAATAATGCCTGATGAATTACCTTCGACGATGATGTTAACGTATCCCTCTACGCTGCCCAGACGATTTTTAGCAATACATGAGAAATTTCCTCCTTTTCCCTGTATGAAGAATGGTATGAAAAGTGTCGAATTATCTGATGAGAATATGTAACGTTTACTATCACCTTCTGCGATCGGTTTGCCGTCCTGAATTTGAACAGAAATCGGGTAGATTTTTAATTATCTTGCTGACCAGAAATCGACATTATTAGTCGTATGTGTTGGTACTTATACCTATCTATTTATGGGAAGATTTCATCATCCGGTGAAAGAAACATGTAAAACGAGACTTTAACAGTGTGCGAAATTTCCTACAATTTATTATAGCGATAGGTAATTGCTCAATAAGTTATCGATTGATGAATTTATTTATCAGCTACTCAGCCTTTTGAACTATGATATCAGGACATGAACAATTCCAAACGTATATCAATTTATAGATTACCTTCCACCAAGTAACTTCCGGTTTCGGCCTTCCTTTGGAGAAACACGTCAAATTCACAAACGAATGGCCTTTAGTCAAATCAATGACCCTATTCGAGTTAGTCAAATTAGTGGAAGTGAAGGATGGCTTCAATGCTCCTGCAACAGTCAAGGTCCAGAAAGAACTTTCCAAGTAAAACAAAGTATTGGAATTCGCTCATTGTGAACAGTAATGAAATCATTCTTACGTACCGAGTACCACCAAGTTCAGAATCTTCGTATCATTGTCCCCTGCAGTACTTACGGCTTGGCATGAGTAGCTGCGAGCGTCTGATCGTTTTACATCACGTATTTTAAGTATCGACTGCCATGTGAAGTTTGTCTTCTTGTCATTTTCAATCGAAATCCTCGAATCGGAAAGTTCTACAACATTTCATAACTCAATGACGGTGGCAAATCTGTATTTCAAAACTACAGGCACAGCTGTCGCCAGGCTAGCAGATTTATGCGAGTATGAAAGTACATGATCTGGAATCTCACCTGGCCCCGTGGAGTTTTTCAAAACCCACTGGATGTTGTCTGTGTAATTGAAAAGGGAAGCAGCACATATCAGAGTTAGATTATCACCTTCGGTTACTGACTGAAGGCTGCGGTTAACAATACCAAAAAATCCATCTCCGTCTGTAATGAAGAACAAACATTTGACGAAGAGTACAGCAACGTGACATCTTTTTATTTAGTGCATTGCTTCATAAAATCAGCGTGAAAAGATTCTGAAGGATACATACAGTAAGAGACGCTTACCAGAAACGAATAATGGTTCGGTAACATTGGTACAACCGACTGTGTTACAGGCTGTACATGTCAAATTTCCCATCGAACGAATCGGCATCGTTATGTTAGATAGCACGGAAAAGGCACCTCTTCTTTCCGGTCTGCTCGTAATATTCTAGATGAGATGAGTACTCGATCATTGTATTTAGTAATCTTCGTTAATGGATACTGACAAACATGAAATCGACTAGTAGATAAACCTGATTGGTGCTTACCAGAGGTAAAGTGCTTTCGACATTTCCTTCTGGTGTCCATTCTGAAAAAGTCCACCCCAATATATTTGGTGCCGGTGAACCTGTCGCATTACAAAAATTAACTGCGGTGTCTCCTGGTTTATAGAGTAATGAACGGCTGTAGATCAGATTGAGCGGTTTTACTGAAAATCGAATAGAGACGTATATGTATTAGACACGTTCAGTTTGATGAATGAACACTGATCATGAATTGAAGATGCACCTCACCTTCGACTATCAATTGGAGTGGGATGACATCCGAGGCGTTTGAAGTGGTTATGCGAATCGTGTAGTTACCATTATCACTTATGTTCAATCCTGATATTTTAAACATGTGAGTGGTCGCAGCAGCTGATATCGAGTATTTGCTTGAATCGTCCGATCCCACATTTTCTATTAGAATTTCATCCTTGTACCTGTATTCACCGAGTAAGTATGGAGAACTTATATACC
This sequence comes from Tenthredo livida, assembly GCA_963992785.1. Classification (NCBI taxonomy): domain Eukaryota; kingdom Metazoa; phylum Arthropoda; class Insecta; order Hymenoptera; family Tenthredinidae; genus Tenthredo; species Tenthredo livida. Next base: position 1,078,579 of record OZ023071.1, on the reverse strand, counting down.
ACAAGAATGAATACTAATTTTGACGCTGAATATCTTTCAGTGAAAGAGTGCTTGTCAGAAATAGAAGTTTTTCAGAAATCAGCATTAAACTAAAATTTTCACAAAGGTGAACAAATAACTCACCAGTCTAGTTTGGCAGCTGGATACGTGTTGATATATATCTGCCATTTAGCTGTTGCATTCTCAGATTCTACGATTGAACTGTTATGTCCTTCAACAGTCCAATTTATGAAGGGTTTATTTGGATCTAAAAAAATGTCGAACATATTCATTCATATTGCACTTTCCTGGAATTTCCGATACAGAAACGCAAACTGAATTATTGAAAGGCAACAATGAGTGAAGGATCAGTCCGACGTATATGAGAATAGAAAATGATTTGGCATGTGCTTACCTAAAATTGTAACATGCGTCGACGATCTCACTGTATCAATTGCACCCTCAGCAACGCAAGTATATTCACCAGTATCACTTTCTACTGCATTCATGATTGTCAAATCTATTCGACGAGTTTCCATCTCACCCGCCTTAGAGAAGGTCGACTCGAGGCTGGATCGATCTTTCTGTAGCAAGATTTTCATTCACATTTTGAGATTATCTTATGTAGACAGTAAGTAAGCAAGCACTTTGTTAAATAATTAGATACGTGATATTTCTGGTGTAAGAGATACCATACACGTAATATGAGAAGGGAATTTGAATTTCTACGAATCCAAGTATCTCTCCAAGTATCTTGGTGCAGTTTCGATAGTCGAATATCAAGCAATGCCTCTTTTATGAAACTGTTATTAACAATTCATCGAAGCAGCAAACGAGCCGGGGCAGAGGTTGCAAAACTCTTGTCACAGGGTTCAGACTTACCGCCCCCGAATTTGGGGTTTTCCAATCCAGTGCAACAGTGGTGTCTTTTACCACAGTGATATTGCAGTGTAAAGTCAGGCTCTCTCCCCGGGCAATTTGGAGCCATTTATCTGTTTTTATATGTGTATTGGATAATCGGTCGTTATCTGTTATAAACAAAAAAAAAAACAACGTTAAATATGGATTCTGTTTTTCTTGGATACGAATAGTGACATTTCTTTAGCACGAACGTAAAGTCTTTCTGGCTGATATTCACTGGTGTTACGTGTCCCCCAATACTCCCTCAATTTGTATTTTCACAAAAATTATTCTACTCACTTTTTACGACCAAACTATAAAATGGTTTAGACCCTAAATCAATATCTTCAACTCCGCATTCAACGTATGTACCATCATCTGCTCCATCAACGTAATTCATGATGAATCCGATTTTCGGGTCGTAGGATAAATTTGGCCCTACTGGTTCCGGCTAAATAAAAAATATAATCATATCTCGCATCTCTAGTACAAAATACGTGATAAAATGTAGCAACTTGGGAGAAATTAATGATATTCAAGAAAGACGATCATTATCCCTCCTTACCGGCTTAACAATTGTAAGATAAACGAAAGTAAATGATTTTCATCGACATGCACTCACCGCAAAGTTCTTATGAAGTATCACTTTCAGTGGAGGTGACGTTGGCCGACATGGGATGACTGCTTTACCCTCTGCTATTACTACCACGTTAGGAAAATCGTTTGCGTGCATAACAGCAAATGGACTTGAAGCTGAAAAAATGTGCATGTGATCAGGGATGAATACAATTTTGGATTTGCTGTAGTGATCAGATATAACACGTGACTCGCACCCACGAACAAGTAGTCTCATTAGATAAGTAGGTACGGCGCGAAATGTGGTATTCGATAAAGAAACACAATTATAATAATCCGAAGAATGATTCTATCAGACTTTGTGTTTCACTTCATTTGTTAGCTACTCAATTTCTACCAATGATCCCTTATATATAGCCTTCTTTAATTCTCAATGTGTCAAACCTTGCTTACAATTCACATAGACGTAGATCCAACTGATATCTTCACTCGGATGATCGATGGTTTGCTCATCATTTTTTATCACGATACCCTTCTTTGCACAAGCGTACCATCCCGTATCCTCCGGGATCGTAGAGGGATGAATGAACGTGTAAGTGCCAGTCCCCGGCTCGATTATGATCTGATATTGTGATTGCTGGATCTGTGTAATCAAACCTGACAACTTTATTCATATTCTCTTATGACGAATTGCGAGAATCAAGGATAAGAATAAAATCATGGTACGTGCATCTCCTGTAATATTCTGCGTCGAAAATTGCAGCTCGCCTTCACCCTGACATTTTATTCGCAGCTCATCACCTTCTTGTATTTGGTACACTCCGTCTTCGATAGATTTCCAACTTTGATCCGGAAGTATACGTGGTTTCGTCGCGAAAATCCCTGTTTGAATAGGCAGAATGAATATTGCAGCTGCACGAATTACAGGACGTTTTGACGAGTAAGGAATAAAATTAGAGCTGTGGCAACGAAAAAACATGGTTTTCAAAAATAATTACGCGGGTATACGTTCAAATACTTTGACTTCTAGCTTCATCATTTCTGATGGCACATTAATATTCGAACCACATACTTTATTTTGTTTTTCGTAAAGCTATCTGAACGTGAGATGAAGATTTCAACTTTTGGATTCGTCTCAAAAAGTTATGAACGAAAAAGTAAAAAAAATGTTAACGACCAAAAATGGAGTATCGCTACTTTGAGTGCGAATCACGGTGAAAAGTTGCATTGCACACTTATATAACATCAATTACTTCAAAAGTCTCAATTAGAAGAAGATTTGACCAAATTTTCAAATCGATTCATAAACCCCTCAAAAAGTTAGAGGCGGAAAACGAAAAAATGAATTCAGAGTATCGCTTAAAAATTTGCAATTTTTCAGCAATTTTATTTTTCAAAGTCTCCCAGAAATATGCGTGGATAATAATATAATATAATAATAATAGTAATATAATAAGATAATAATATAATCGGTGAAATTTTAAAGCTGTATAGTTTATCCTCAGCGAGAATTGTGAGAAAGAAACGTATTACAAAACTCGTATGAAAAATGAGTCGCAATTTCCGGGGGAAGTCCCGTTTCCGTTTACTCAGATCTAGAAAAATTCTACCGCAATATGCGTAGCTTGCTCACCGCGCTGACCATATGGAGGAAATTTTACGGCTTATATCTTTGTCTCTTGCCTGCTACGATACTGATCCCATAGTTTATTGAACAAACTAGCTAATAATATTATAATGAAGTGAAATAATCATTTTGTGAAATCAACGTTTTCAAATGTCATACTAGACGCACAGTCGAACTAATAATAGTTCAAGAACATTGTTCAAGTATTTTCGGGTAAAGTATTCGAAATGATCACTAATCTCCGCGATATGAATCCCTCCGGATTGAACGGGAAAAATTGAATTATTCTCACATGACCTGATACAAATATAGCATTCGGAAAGGCAAAAAGACTGACAAGAAACCCGTAAGAGATTGATTTTAATCGGGAAAACCACACGTCAACTGCATTGACAATCTTGTTCATTCGAAGACGGTTTTTTCTTTGTTATACTTGAACTAAATTATCAGCATCTTGTGTCTCTTGATCCGTAGCATGATTTCTTAATATGAATGATAGACGAGATTTTTTGGAGTATTCGAAATGTGGACTTGTTAAGAATTTGCCGAAAAAAAAACGGAATGAGATGTATGATATCACGCGTTCTTTGAAATCTCTGATCTTTGTACGGCGTGCATTTGCACGCTATAATTTTGCTGGTCCATATAGTAATAAGATAGGAGGCTTGACCGCAGTCGAATTCTGAGATCGAACATTGAAAATGTACAAAACATGTCAACAGCCGTGTACGAGCTAAGAAGATAACAGATTCGATAACGCAGCTCAACAAAAATAAAATGGTTTTCCTTGTTGCTATAATTTTTTTCGCGAAATTTGGTGATTAGGGCGTTTTTTTTTTCAGTCATGTATAAAAATGTCGATAAAATAAATAACTGGAGCCAATTTCGCGAAACTATGCCTACTTCTACGGTCGTTGACATCAAATCTTTCTAAGACCACCCAAATATCAAGCGCAACAAAACCACTGTTGACCAGTGTAATTAATGAACCGAATAAACTTGCGAAACATATGATATGGGACATTGGAAGTCTTTTCTTGGCCTCGTGATATCGGAATAATCATTTGTTCAGTTACGTAATTGAATCAAGGAGATAAAGAAGCAAGACTTTAGAAGCAGACAAATTATGGTATCAAAATCATCGGCGGAAATCATGTGGCCTATTACTCAATTCCTATGAATTTTGTATCAATATTCAGCAAAGCTTTCTACGAAACCAAATTACCCAATTGGAAATGGCGATCAGGATTCAAGTCAAGTCAATTTGAAATTGTGCGTCACTTCGGTGACAATAATACACACCTATAGGTGCTAAACGTGATCGAAAGTTAAATGACACATGATGACATTAAATGAGGATAAACATTAAGCCGTACGATCAGTACTTTTCAGGGTCTTCACGCCACCTCATAAGCACATTCAATTATTATTATTAAGTATCTAAAGGAATGAATGAAAATTAGCTGAAAAATTGTAATTGGAAGATTGAAATGAGGCAACTTTGTTCGATCTATTTTTTGGATAGAGTGCCGAGAATTTGACGATTCGTTGAAATGATCGAGAGTCATTTTTCGACCGAAACCAATGATTTTCTGATCACTGAGACGGCGGGAAATGAAGAGTATGAAAATTTTTATCTTTAAGTTACCTTGACACAGTCCGGAGAAGATGAAGAGTAAAACACACTTGTGTACGATAACTTTCATTTCCTTCCGATCGAGAGAAATTTTATTTTTGAAATTATCCGCCATTGCAGCTCACTGAATTCCGCACATTAACGAGCAGCGAGATTTTTCTAACTGCAGGAACAACACAATCTCATTGTATCAACAACTGTACAGAAGTTGTGATTGTTACGGCCGAAAACCGTCGCTTGTCTTTCATTTCATACCACAAGCCCCACTCCAGTTACAACTTATCAAGCTTGTTCATTTATCATATTATGTCTGTTTTCCTTATCGTATGTATGTATAGTTTCACTATTTTAATTATGTGGTAAAATTGCTGATTATGTTGAATGTGAGAATAACTCCATGCCGAAGATTTAGGGGAGTATGGGAAGTCCGCGCGGCGTCAAAAAAATAAAACGAACAAAAACTTGGTTTATATCACTCATAGATAATGGCAGTATCAAATTTTATTCCTCAGCAGTATCGAGCAATCGATATTTTCGCTGTTTCGAAAAATAAAAAAAACTCATAATTCAGTAGCTATGCTCGAATGTGCTAACAATCTTAAGAAATTTTCAAAAGAAGTTTAGCAAATATTACCCATAGATCTCTTTTTCGTTGCTCGATTATAGGGTTCCCGCATTTTCTAAGCTTACGAAAATCTCATTCAGTCATTTCCTCAATGCTGACCATCAATTTTCCACGTTAATGTCATCAAAGATTAATAAACCAGGTCTTTGACTGTCTTTTTACTCTGACGCTGATTTTTCCTCCCATACTTTCTTAACCACCAGCCCCTCAGCCATAGGGAAATCATATCGAATGTAAAATACGGCTTCCTGGAGCGTTGCGAAAATATTTCCGTGTGAAGATCACACAAACGCACTCTTCACTCTCCGATCAATTATATCTCATTTATTCTGCTCTCGGGTTTGTTTCTTCTCTTCTAATTTTCAGAATCCACTTCAGGTTTGAGAAAAGATAAAAATGGGGTTTCTTTCAGCCTGCACCTCTTTGGAATCGATGCTAGTTATACACAGAAAAAAGAAATTGTTGGCCCAAGAAAATTTTCTGCAAACCCATTGGAAACCGAAATTATCTTGAATCAAGACAAAATTTTCTCGAACCAAGAAAACTTTCTTCGATCCAAGAGAGTTTTCTTGGTTCGAGAACATTTTTGACTTCATTCAAGATAATTTCGGCTTCCAATGCGTTTGCAGAAAATTTTCTTGGGACAAAGAAATTTTTCTTGGGACAGGAAAATTTTTCTTCGAACAAAAACATTTTCTTTGGACCAATTCAAATTGGTACAACTCGTTTTTTCTGTGTATATGATGAGTCGATCAATCGATGGCCGCAATTCGGACGACTTATAGGGGTTGAATTAAGGGTCATGAGAATTTACTAATTTCGACACGATCTCCGGTATGGATGAATATTTCTGTGAATAAAAAATCTCTATTTGAATCGCGAACCTCATGATCGTTCGTCGATGTTAATTCTTTACCTACCGATTAATTGGCGTGTGTTTGATAATTCTTTATGACTAAGATCCTTGATGCAATGATTTACATTACTTACATTATAAGTAGGTACCTATATATCTTTGAAATTAGCTGCCTAATTGATTCGAGATTACTTGGTCCCCGCAATTCATTGCTAGAACATTTTTTCTGTGGTGTGTCATCCAGTGCGTAAGATTGTAGAATTATATATATCAAATATATATTTCTTCAAGATTTCAGGGCACGTCATTACCAGGATATAATGATTGCGAAATTATGATATTATCCGTGATTCATCGAGCTTCCGTCATATTATTGATAGTTGATGTGGTGGGAAAAATATCCTAATAATAGAATACCACATTGATATGATAATATTATAAAACATAATGTGTCGTAAAAGTAATATATTTTGTATAATAATATTTAATAAAACATTTTGATGTAAAAAATGAATCGAAAGTTTACATACATGTAGGTATATGCATTTAATATGTGTATAAAATCTTTTAACGATTTGTTCTTAAAATTAATGAATAATTGTTACTCCCTACAGTGTAATAAAATATAGTATTACAGTGTATAATATAATAAAATAGTTTGGTTTAGTAAAATTAAAGAAAAGAAAATTTGTTTCAGTGTCATTTAATACTATTGGAATAATACTCGTTTATAATTAAGTTAAATTACGTCGATTCTAGGTATATTTGTTATAATAAAAGGAAGAAAGAAAAATCGAAACAATGCAGCGTTGTACGCATAGTCAAGAGTAAAAAGGAAAAGAAAAAATAACTTTTGTACCTTTACAGATATTGCAATTTACCGTTGTGAACGAAATCGTGAACACCAACAGTGGACAGAAATTTTTCGATAGGCATTCACGGCTGAACGCTACGGCCACAAAAGTGGATGAAAATTAAACGTTGGAAAAGCATTCAGAAATACAAGAACATGGTTATTGGCAAATTACAATAGTATTTAGTATCAAGTTCGAGCGACTTATATTCTAGATTTGGACTTCTTATATTACTTTAAAAAATCCGTATAAAACGAATACAAAATTTGCACTTGATTATTATATAATTATATACACAACTGGTGAATTACGTACCTGAAATGTATATCATGCACTAATCGAAATTGAGTAAAACAAAAAAATGAAAAATAAAAAATAAATAATTCGGCCAATCAATTGAGACCGAAATTTTATATGAATGGCATCTAAGAACTAAGATGTATATGAATATCTAAAAACATCCAAAAGGATGCTATATGAGCATAATTTTATTACACCGTGTCGACGAGTGATGAAGAAAAATCTAATGACGTGATGTGGATATTGATTTCACATGCTAATGAGTAATGTAGAACCATCATGAGGTTTGAAGTGAAAAACATGATTGATGGTCCCTCAAAATTCGGCCATCCGCGATCACGGATTACGACTCAGGAAGGATAAAAATAATGCGATTGTAGAGCACGAATGAAGTTGATATTTTCGATGGGGTATTAAAATAAAAAAGTAAAAGAATTTTATGGCACTTGAGATGTTTTAAGATTCTTCTATAACAAGCTATACAAATTGTCTATCATCTTCTAACTTGGACATAATCACGTAACTTGGGTTGCTAAAGCTATCCACCGCATCTTTTAATCTTTCTGTTTTCTGTTGTGGCATATTAATGTAATTGTCAAGTCCGCTAATAATAGCTGGAGTCAATTTGTTGTTATTCTTCTGCGATTTGTCGCTGTTGAGATTTTGATCCGAATCTTTTATGATGTCAGAAGATCGATCGTGTAATTCAGACAAATTTGGATTACTGGTGACATTGCAGTATCCCGAATCTCTCTCGATTGGAGTTTGTCTCCTATCTTCCTTAACGAATTCAGCCCTTCTTTGTTGGACGTCGATAGGCTTCAGGTAAGGATCTTCGGAGATAAGCATCGGTGCAGACTCGATGCAATCTTCCGAATCTGAATTAATCGGGGTATTTTTACTCGCAGTAGGAAAGTTGAAGTGAGATTCCGCGAGCTCTAAACGTGGGCTGAATATACCGGGCTCATCGGTCCTGTCGAGTGGACTCATGGACAAGTAAGCCGAATCTGGACGCGCCTCCAACGTTGGATCAGGTGCATTGTGATAATCATGATTAGGAGCAGACATCATGCTCAAATAATCACTTTGCCCATTCTGCAGAGCCAAGGTGTTCATGTCTATGTACGGAGTATTCAGATCCAAATAATGCTGAAACATAAAAGAACAATTGCAAGACTCTCCCACGTGTACGAACTCGCGTTACGATCTTTAACATTTTTTCTTTTCAATTCCTATAGTAGGGAAATCAGAAACTTCCAAAAGCTTACCATTTTCAGTCCTTCAGTCAATAGAGTACCAATTTTCTCAGCAAGCTCGGGAAACGAGGGGCGTAGAGCTGGCTTTGCTTTCCAACAGTGAAGCATGAATTCGTATCTGTAACACCCACGCAAGATAAGAGTTGAAGATATTTGACAAGAATAGTCAGATGAGTAACGTAATGCATGTGTACAGAAATCTCACATCTCTTCTGTTGCATATTGTGGTTTCTCCATGCGATATCCTTCGATCAGTCTGTCATATTGTCTTTCAGCTTCCATTCCAGGGTAAGGAGTACGAGCTAACGTGAAGAACTCCCACAAGACTATTCCGAATGACCAAACATCCGATTGAGTTGAAAATATTCGATCTCTGATCGATTCAACGGCCATCCATTTTATTGGCAAAGGACCATCTCCTTTCTTTTTATAATTATTGTCTTTGTACATATTTTTCGCCAGACCAAAGTCACAAATTTTCACTATGTTATCGTCGGCGAGAAGGATATTTCTCGCTGCTAAATCGCCATGTAAAACCTGGGGTAAAAAAAGTACAGATGTCAATATATCAGGAGCTGTCCCGGTTCAGCAGGGTCAAAAACGATTGAGGAGGAATTGATTATCCCTCATATAGTTCCATAGATTGATTTGTATGTAAGAATGTACGATAAAACGAAAATGTGTAATCAAGAACCAAGCTACATCTGCCCAAATAATTTGAACTCACATTTCTAGCGCTGAGGTATTCCATACCACGTGAAACCTGCCAAGCCCAGCAGAGTAAATCTTGGGTACGAATCGGATTCAAATTTTTATCTTTGTAGTCGCCTCGATAATTCGATCGCCAGCCAGGCTGAACAGAATTATTACTGAGAACAGTACCGTCGGGGGACATGTTTATGTCTCCAAATTCTGTTCCTTGCCGATAGTCAACTAATTCGTTAGCGCTATTACTGTCGGATGACTTTATACTGATGCTACGAGAAAATGATAACGCTGCGTACTTTAACCTGCGTAATCGAAGGAGAATGACACGTTGTTAGTGACAGCTTTGCATGCACCTTCTACCATTGTTACACGATTTGGAAGATCACAAGCTACCTTTACTGTGATCAGTGAGTAAGCAACTGTGGGTGAGTAAAAAGTTTACATCTTGACGCATAAAAGTCGGGTAAGAAGTATTTGCATTTTACCAAATATGAACTTACAACCACCATTAAAATGCTACGAAAGAATGGGAAGAGAGTTAATCCGTTCAACAGGATTTCAGGAAGATTAATGACTCTGTTATACCCTGTACAAAATTATTCCATTTCCCTCAGTATAGAATCACATATGCAAGATATGAGTCATTGAATACCTGTTTTGACTTCCGACACTGTCGCTTCTGACCAAACGCTCCATTCCGATGTTTGCATCAATCTTTCCTGTAGCCGGATCAATCTGATCAATGAAAGTAGATCTGTGGCGCTGTAAATAGTTGTGTAAATTTCCAAATCGACAGTATTCCACAATCACGTAGAGTTCACCTGTTGACAATCGTTATTTAACTATCGTTATCGATTTGCGATCGGTTATCGTCATGACTGCAGGGTGGAACTCACGCTTAGTGAGAATCGTCTTCGTGCAAGCTCCGAGGAGATTAACAACATTCAGATGTCGACCAAGATGAATCATGATCTTGAGTTCGCTCGAGAGGGCTTTCATGTAACTGGGTTCAGCCGATCGTCGAACCATTTTGACTGCCACAGTGGTGACTTCTCCTTCAACGATAATTCCTCGTGCTTCTGCTTTCATCACTACTCCGAATGCACCACTTCCCAGTTGCTTACCTGTTCAGTAATGTTGCAAGGAAATGTTGTACATTAAAAACGACAGAATAACTTGACGTTTCTGTGTGATGACATCGAACTTGTTCAGCACAGAAATCCCAGCATTGAATCGCAAAACAAATCAAAATGAAATGGAACATCCGATCATATGGGCCTCATATCATTGTTAAGATCTTTATGAGTGTTATTCAACGAACTGCAACTGTCAGATATCTGTATCTCCTTTAACTCTGTGAAAACCACGTACCAAGTTTCAATAGTTCCCGTGGAAATTCCCATTTTTTATCATAAGGCAACAATTCGGCTTGGTCGTCGACAGTTAAATCAGGATTCAAACATTCCAACGCTCCTTCTTCAAAGTGCGTCAATCCTGCGTCAAGAAGCTCCTTTCTCAATACCTGAAAGGAGATTTGATAAATGGCTCGTTTGATCAAATGGCAGATGGATATTACACTACTCACCCTCTCTCGATGAACTTTGATACCCATGAAAGTAATCACAATAATGATGATGATGATGAGGACACAGATGAGACTGATCCAAATAATAGTATTTTCCGATTTTCCTGAAAATACCACATACCTTACATACGAACTAAAGACCATTGTCAAATAACTGTTCTCTCTGCTCTGGGCAGATAGAACAACATTCAATAAACGTATTGACTACGAGAGGCGCCTATGCCCAATAACTATCATAGTCTTTGAATAACTAAGTACACAATGTTATAGCCACTTTTAGTGCAGTACCTGCAATTATGATATCCATGTACGTCTCAGCCGTGCCAATACGGTTTCTGGCCGTGCATGCGTATCTTCCACTGTCTATGTCCGCAGCGGTGAAATACCCGATCTGAAGTTTCGTATTATTCTCCAGAAACTTGTATTGCCTGCTTCCCTTAAGTAATTCGTTGTTCTACATTCAAAAATGAAAAGAAAACGTTTTTCAGTATCTGACTGATGGCGAATCGAAATCTGATTTGTCTCAAACGTGTTATCAATTTGACCATCAGAAGTTCAACAACTCCGTTCGCGTCGTATGCTTACCTTACGCCAGGTTATTGTAGGAACTGGCCTCCCATCGGCTCGGCACTCTAGTGTGACAACTCTATTTTTATCTTTTTTCAGATCTATATGAATCTCCGACTGATTCATATTGGTGTGATTGAATTCCGGTGCACGCGCAACTGCAACAATCAAGAAATCAATCGATTGTTCAAATTGAATGAAACATCAAATATTCATCCAGCTTCAGCGGAAAATATTATTTCACGTACCTTCCACTCGCAACGGGTATAAATCTCGATCGGATTGTCCCTCATTATTTACGGCTTCACACGTGTAATCGCCAGAGTCAGATTGTAACACATTACGTATATGAAGTATCGATTGCGAAGTGAACTTTGTCTTCCGTTTGGTAACGTGTATCCTTTCCGAATCATCAAAATCTAAAAACAATATCTCAGATTGAAGATGTATTTTCTCAATGTAGTTCGTATATGTACTGACATGAGCAACAGATATCTTTCGCAGAACCGGGTTTGGGAAAGCATTAAATTTTGTTGAAACTCTTACTTGGGTTCAGATAGTCTGGAGGTCGCCATCCAACATCGTCGGTGTAATTGTACACAGAAGCACCACAGGTCAAATTGATGTTATCACCTTCGGTAACTATGCCCGGACCGCGTGTACCGAAGAATCCAGCTACGTCTGTGATTACAATAGAATTACGAATATTGATTGAGGCAGAAAGGGTCTTAGATTCGAATCTGAAGGTCCAGCTTAATGTTGGATGAAAGCAGTACGAAAATGGTTAGGAATATTTACAATCAGTGCAATTTACCAGATACGAAAATTTGTTGAGTTACTTCGGTACAATTGACGACGTTACAGGAGTTACATATCAAATCGCCTGTCATATTAATGCTCACATTTACGCGTGACACGAAGTTGAAGGGAGGCCCCTCTGTCCATTCCGTGTGAAGATTCTGAACGATGAGAGAATCGAATTATCATTCCAAATATGAGCTACGACTGTAAGTTATTTTATCCCACTGATATTTGTGGAACATGCCAAGAAAATATGGAATTGGAAAGTAACATTGATTGTAGTACTTGCCGAGAGCGATATGTTCGTAGAATTGAGTTTTGACGGAAAATCAGGGTATTCTATATAACTCCAAATCACGATTGGCTCCGGTGAAGCGACGATTCGACTTTTAAAACTGACTGTGACCCCTGGTTCATAGAACTGCAAAGTATTCTCTATGGTAACAATGGGTCGTCCTGTGAAGTAGACGGAAAATAATGGAAAGAGGTCAGTTGAATGTAAAGAAAACCAACTCTAAATCGATAATATGACAAGTTGAGGGATGAATTATCTTACCGAAAACCGTCAATGGAAGGGTGATACTTTCTTCATTGTGTGCAGTAGAAGCGCGAATTGTGTATTGACCACTATCCTCCATAGCTAGTCGTGATATTTTGAGATGATGAATTATTCCATTCTGAATATGTGAGTATTTGCTCACCCCTGGGTCGTCTTGGGAGGTAATAATTGGATCTCCATTCTCTTTGAACCTACGTTAGCAGAGTAAAGATCAAACGCATGATATTTGAAGAGAACGACTCCCTATAAAATGTAAGAAAAATATAGAATTGAGACAAGCTCACCATTCGAACGCGAAAAGTTCAGGATACGTCTCAATTTTGACCTTCCATACAGCAGTTTCACCTCCGGGTACTGAGATGTTTTTCTCACCGTCCACGCTCATATTAACGTATAGGTAATTTGGATCTAGGGAAATTTATAATGCATTTGTTCGGTCCAGACGTGTGGTCCACGCGTCAATGACCCTCATTGTTACCAATAATCAATCACTGAGATACGTATTCGATCTTCATCTTTCTGCACAAGTAAATAAATAACCTGTGTTTTATACTCTGATTTACAGCCATCGAAAATCAGAGTCTTCCATATCATTTGAAATGACACACTGGCACTCACACAGAGCATCAAGCCGTCTATCTACACTTGGTCTTCTAATTCTTCAATTCTTCAATTTTTTTTCATTTTTATTCTCAACACAGATGCTTTTCGAAAACATTTCTAAGCCAACATTCTATGGAACAAATTCAAAATCAGCTCCTATTGGGGTATTCCACGTGAAATAGATCGGTTTTTGGCCGGAGGTGATCGAAAAAATGCAAGCTGAACATTTTATCTCTCTTTTTGTGCCTATTCGAAGTAATTTCGGTAACAATTTCCAGGTGATTCGCGTGAGCCTTCAAGTAGAGAAAAAATGAATAAAAAATTTCCAAAGTTTTACTTGCTCCAAAGTTCACCAAAAAAAATTCAAGTTGCACATATTTTGAGAGAGATCGTTTATGCGCGTATTCTAAGAACGCAGTATGGAAAGTTATGATTCCGTTCATACATAGCTGAGATACTTGGGAGTTGAAAATGTGTCGAATTAAATTTTCGGTGGCGATATAGGTATATTGTACCAATTATTTTCATACTCTGTAACTGTTGAATGCATATTATGTAGTAACAAGGAATCGCAAGGAATCTGAATCTGCATTGGCGGCAAATTCGATGACCTTCGGCCAAAAACCAATCCGGTTCACGTGGAATACTACCACTATGACTAATTGATAATTGGTAACAGCGAGTGCAAACGAGTGGACCGTAGGTCCGAGCATGTCGAATTCAATCAATCATCAATCGATATGTTCGATAATCATAGTCTGGAACCTGGAGCAGATGCTTCAATAAAATCGTGGACTTAACATTGAAAATTTAAAGTGTGAGAAAATAAGAATACGTGGCTTATGCTAACCCCAAATTTTAATTTCTTTAGATGCTGTATTTTTATCATTCCCGATACCCTTTGCAGTGCAAGTGTATTCACCGCCATCGGTTTGCTCGACATCTTTGATTGTCACATTTATCATCCATATTTCCTTGTTTCCGAACTGTTCCACAAAAATCATCTTTTTGGTGTAGACTATTCTGTTTTCCTGAAATTTGTAACTCAATCTCATCCTTGATCATAGAAGCTCATTTCATAATCAATTTTGCAGTCGATGAAACTTACTGGAATTGAACTCGGGACCGTCCAATTCATGTTAAATGCCGTTCGCATATCCACCGTGATTGTACACACTAAAGTCATATTCTCTCCCCAGACTACGTGCCGCGATGTGTTGATCGTAGGTGTCACCATCGCCGTGGTAGCTGTATGAAAATTGAGACGTGCTATGAAGTATGATCTCCTGAAGTACCCTCACACAATGATTATGAATATATACCATAAGCTCGATAATCAAAAAATAATAATGAAATAGCTGGCAATTTTAAGTTGGAGATCAGAAGTATCCGAACTTCTTTAGTTACTTGTGCGAGGATAAAAATGTAAGGTCACAAATGTCTTGATGCACTCAAGTGTTGGAAATGGAGCTTTTGGGCCAATTTAAATTATCACATTTACCTGAAACCAATGCATAATATAGTGGCCAAGCTGTATTGTTCGCGTAGGTTCCGTTAACTTTACACTGAATGTGGTCTCCATTACGTTCGTTGCCGACTTCTTTCAAGATGAATCCAATTTTCGGGTCATATGTCGTATTTTCCGGCACTGCGGTCTCCTGTCAATATTGCGTGGTATTATTCAAAATCTTCAGCAGAAAATACCCGTTGGTGTTGATCGTGAGATCCAGGGATCCAGGGATCTCATGATCAAGGAATGAGAAAACCGGAAATAAATCTGACTCTGATGATAGTCACGCAAACTTACACCCTGGTTTATTTCGAGTATCACTGGCAGATCCGGCGACGTTGGTCGGCATGGTACGACTCCGTCATTCCCTGCCACTATTGCTATGGCTTCAAAGAGAGTTCCCATACCAGCGAATGGCGCTGATGCTGAAATGAATGTACAAATTACCGATGTTACACTTGACGAATATCATTTCTAATCGTCTTAAGGTCAGATATGTATCTTGAAATATCGGCATTCGGAAAAGTTTGGCAAAGTTTATCATTACTTTACATCCACATTAGGGTGTGGGATTTTTTTGTTTCTTTTTTTTTTTTGTTTCGGGCTCTCACCCCCTCAATTTCCTATATTAAATGAATGGAAAACAGAAAAACTCGATGAGGAACCTCTAAAATGAATCCCACACAGCCCAAATTCATACCACATCATTATGGCATATAGTATGAGATACTGAGGGGGTGAGAGCCCGAAACAAGAAAAAAAAAAAAAATGACACACCCTAATCCACATACATGAAATCTTACTTACAATTGACATAGACATAAATCCAACTGATGTTGTCACTCGGATGATCAATCGTCTGAAGGTCATTCTTGATCTCGATACTCTCGTCCGCACAGGCGTACCATCCGATGTCCTCCGGAACCGTACGGGGACGAATAAACGTGTATGTCCCAGTAGCTTCGTCGAATGAGCCCGTAGAATTCGATTGCTTGAGCTGTAAGTTCAGAGTTGATGGTTATCCAAAATTGTGATAGGTTTTAATGCAGCGGCCATGGCGAACTGAGAGCACAAGTGTAAGAATCATGATATTACGTACATATAGTGGAAGATTCTGCTTCGAGACCCGAACCCTGCCTTCACCCTGACATACGATTTTTAGTTCATCTCCTTCTTGGATCAGAAACTCACCATCGTCGACGACGCTCCAACTAGGTGCTGGATTTATCTCTGGTTTCGACGCTCTAACACCTAGATGGACACACGACAAAATTAAAGTAATTCAAATTTCATCTCATCATACGTCACTTGCTGGTAATCCTACACTTTCATTCGAACAAATAACGATGAGACGTCGAAAGAACTATTTGCCACAAAACTAATTTAACATATAGAATACCAAAAATTATTTCTACCATACATGTTGTTTGTAAAAGACTATTCAGCTTTGTTTAAGATGTGTTTTCTGATACTCTCCATACTTTGCGTCTGAATACATGCTTTCCTCTTAATTCTCATCTCAGTCTACATTGTTCAGTACTAATCTGAGACTCGATTCCATGAGTATAAACCTCGTGGTCAGTTTCGAAAAATCCCTAGCCTCGTTAGCATATGCACGTCGTATCATTAACCATTACTTCTCCTATGTGGATAACGACTATCGTAGATAGCACCTATCCAAGAGCAGAGAAAAATTCAATTTTTGCGAAATTATAAGACGCAACATCCGCTGGTGGTCTGGTTCTACAGTAACTCTGATCCGAGAATATTTAACCACAATTAAAAGTCGCAACTCTCGTTTGTGACCATCTACGGAGGAAGTTGTATATATACATAAAATATATATATATATAAATATATACATTTCGTCTCTCCCTTTCAACCTCTGTGATAATGGTCGCAGTATCAAGTACGCACTAAGACTCTGCGGCTGCGTAGGCTTAAATACAATATATTCCACAATATACATTTTATGAAATATTAATTTATATACGTGCAGTCGGGTAAACCACGCCCCTGGGGCATAACAGGCCATCATCTCAAAAATTGTGTGTCTTGAAAAATTGAAGAACGTTGTTCAAATCAACGATTTCACGCAAATATAGGTAGATTGGGTAATCAGATAGGCGATTGATACGCGGACAATTATTTTTACATCCTTTAAAATGAACAATATTTTCGACAAAATTTTGGGGGCCTTCTATGCCCTAGGGGTTCGTTTTTCCCCGCATTTCCCTGTATACGTATTATACTAATTGATGAATAAAAATATGATAGAACTACTGATTTTACCAGAGTGAAAATAAAAATCGATCAAGTAGTTTTATACAATCAACTATATATCTCTTCAAGATGAATTCGTTCAGATTTCTTCTGCCCGTATGCATCAGTCAGAAAATAATCACGGTCCTTTGAGTCAGAAAAAAAAACAGGAAAAAATCCTTGTTTCATGTTATCGTCGTAACAATTAACGACTCGAGAATTCTAACTCTCGTATCGCTTAGAGAATTGCAAATAACCGGATATAAGATTAAATCTTGCTATTACAAGCCGTGAGATAAATTCTCGCCGCAAATAGTGATTTCTAATGATTTAAAGAGTATATAAACAATGTTTGACAGGAATGTTTACAACCAAATTTGAGAATGACCAAAACACTTATGGTAGTCGTAGATAATGGAGCAGGATCTCCGCCCTCGGACCAAAACAACGAAAGCACGAGGGAGGGAACTGCCTGCGTACATCCGGTAGGCTGTCTTTTCTTGATTGTCAAGCAGATAATTACTTATCTCAGTAAAGATAATTGAAATTTCATGAATTTACGGCTCAAAGTTATTCCGGGCTGTCCATAATAATTAAACTCGTGGATTTACACGAATGTAGAGTAAAAATAATTCACGGGCTTTTTAAGGTATAACTGGATGGATAATCAGAAATCGCCAAAATTCTTTAAAATTTCGTGAATGATAGTGCTTGATGGAATAATGATACATTAAAGATTTCATAATTTTACACTACATAATTTAGTAGTTTTGAATTTTTGAAATCTACGAATTCACCCCTAATAACTGGATGGATAATCAAAAATCGCCAAAATTCTTTCAAATTTTATGAATGATAGTTCTTGATAGGATATTGATACATTAATCATTTCAGAATTTTACACTAAATAATTTAGTTGTTATGGATTTTTGGAATCTACGAATTTAATCCTAATTTCGTAAGATTTCGCTTGAATTGATACTAAAAAATTGCAAATTAACACTCATAAGTGTTCATTTATAACTAATTTAGCTATTTGTGAGGTCAAACATCCGCTATACGATCGAGACCTGTAAATACAAGATTTGCCCATTTTGGACTAACTTTTTCACCTGACTGTCCATCCAGTTATGCCTTAAATGCGAGTGAGGAAAAATGTTATTTAGTACTTTTATGTAAAATCTATATATCTTTCCATTCTATGTATATCTGAAAAAACATTCGAGAACCAGATTCAACTCATTTTCAAACCGGTTAAGGTGTCCGGATGAATTTCGAGAAGAAGAGAAACTTCGTGAATGATATTCCCCGAGTAAAGACAGATTTAAGTACTTCGGTATAAGACCCCGCCGGATAACCCCCAGACGTATCGAATACTAATCTATTCGTATATCAAATAATTGCAAATAATTAAAAGCAGCACATTAAAAACAGAAATTTATCGTTATCAGTAGTTGTGAAACTCCGGAGAGCACTTTTATCTCGGTGGTACAGGAAAGCCACATCCTGCCTCCATCGGTTGTTCTAAATTAATAAAAATTATAACAATATGACTAAATAACGTTCATTTAGAAAACAATTTGAAATTTCCAATTGAATTGCAGCTGATGATCCAAGTACAGGAATTCAAATTGTCGATATCGTGTCTGTAATAATATTACAGCCCATCAACCTCCGCGTCTGAGTAACGCCAATGTGTTTTATGAGTCGATGAAGGACGCCGATTACGGCTCGTATAATAAGTTGGCAATTCGAAATAAATTCTGATAAGAAACATGACGCGGTTTGTTTATTTTTTCCTTTTTTTCTTCATCTATTCCAAACGGAGCGTTAGATCATCGTAGAGAGATTTTTCATGGAAAAGTGCAATCGCGGTTATATGAAGTAACCGTAAAGTAAGGGGAATAAATTGTGTCGTAATTGTATGATTCTCGGAATGACAAGCCGCACAAGATTAAGAATATAGGAGGAAATTGAAAGAGAAAAATTGTCAGGCTTAGATAAGAAAATGAAGAGTGGAAATGGAAAGAGAAATCGCTTGTTATAGGCATATCGCTACACGATCCTCAACTTCTTCATAGACGAAGCAGGTATCGATTAGCAAAGGTCTGCATCCGGGGATCTTCTCATTATTTGACGAGAAAAAAGATGAAAAATCGGCAATTTTCAACCGGTCATAAACGATGTTGAAAATTTAGAAAATTTCCGCATACCCTAAGCGTGAGTAATACCGTATTACTCAACGTCTGAACTTGGCATGAATATTCAAGGCGGTTTGCATTGAAATGAGACATAGCAGACCAATCCAAGACCGCGATCGTGCAGGCAGGTGAATATGTCATTGGATCTGCGCGCGTCACCTCTCTCTATGACAGTCAGTATTTCAGCACGTGATCGTCAATCTAACGATACGTTGTATCGACACCCGTTATATTATACCGGATAAGATAATGCGACATGTGTAGCGTTCGGAATATTAACTTACCTTGAAAAAATCCCAATGCAATAAATACTAGAGAATAGAGAAGTGCGATTCGCTCCATCTCGGCGGATTCCAGGTGGTTTCTCTCACTCGATATATTCACGACATTTGTAACAACTATCGGTTACGAACAAACCGATACTTAACGATTTGGGAAAAAAAAAAAACAATTATTCAACCTCGTACACAATATACTTCGGACTTATATGTCTGCGACTGACGGTCAGTGCAGTGATCACTTTCTCATTCTATAAACGACTGTTGGCCAGTTGAAGGCGCGCACACCTCAAACCGTCGTCAACAGCCTCCCATACTAGAAGTTGTAGTTCGGAGCCCCACTCCGAACACTTATCACGTATATGACGTCATTACTTCATCGAAGAGCATTTTGCAGTTAGGACATTGGATAAGGTTGTCTCTTCTCCTCGATACATCAATCTTTGCATCTACTAGGTATTTCCTGGATTTTTGGACCAGTTCCATGGAATGTGACAGAGAATAGATCAATTTGAATAAACAATTTATAGAACGGACTGACTGCAGGCGATGGAGAGACAAAACTCGCAGAATTTCTGGAGAATCTGTTACCGAATTTCCTCGAAGGAATCGAAGTGATTTTTCGGTCAGATAAGATCATCCAGTCACGTAATCCGCGTACGCGTGATTCTCCATTCTATTCGTGGGAATATGTAGCATAACGGTGTTGAATAATAAATAATTGCGTATTGGTTAAAAAAAAAATCAAAAAAAAAAAAAAAAACGAAAATGTGAAAGCAGCGGCACTCAATTGGTAGGAATTTGATGTACAGCTGAGTAGGATTGGTAGCCTATGATGAGGCGTTTCAGAATTCTTTAAGAACGTAATATTCAAGGAATCGGGTGTTCTGTATGTGAGTCGTTATCATTGATAACGAGAGGAACATGCACCATGTCTTATATCACCGAGTAGATAACGCGTCGCTCTAATTATAAGACGTGAGATAATTGAAGAGCAATTTGAAAAAAATTTTAAACACGAAAATATTTATCAAACATTGAACCCACGATGCTGACGCTGTCATCAACAGTTATACATATGTCATGAATTTATTCTATTTTCGGGGATTTGAAAATAGTGCGTAATACCAGCGTTGCCGGAAGTGTCGGAGGCCGGAAGTGGTGACAGTATCTACTACGCACATGAGACAAGAAAAGAAGTAGAAAGGCCGTAAAATACCGCTATAGTAGTAATTGTTTAGAATAATATAATATTTATGGAGTGTTATGGACGTTCGTAAATATTGCTACTAACAATCTTAGTCTTATTGATGGGAAAAGACGGGGTTGAAACAATAAACTGCAGGCACTAAGAGTGATATAATTTTTAATTGCTTTCATCGTCATTCATTTTCAAACGCCAGTAAGTTGAAATTGATCGGCTAAACAGGAATTAATAAACTTCGAGTCAGAATTATGAGTTTCTTATTGGATTAATAATTTTGATCCGTGAATTTCGGAGAGTGGTATCGATTATTTTGTGAAAAATTTACGCAGAAGGTACACTTTTATATAGCTGATTTGTCAAGCGATCCAGAGATTCTGCCACAGCTTCCAGAGAAATCGCAGCTCGCTCTTGGGCCTCTGCTGCTTTGATCTGCTTTGCAAGAACTAGTCTTTGGAGTTCAACCAGTGACGTGCCAGGATCTTCGTATAAATTTCGACGAGATGAGTCTGCAAAACATCAGACGAATGGAAAAGTCCGAGTAAACGTGAGATATGGAGAAATGAATTCACAACATAATATATATATATGGGAGGCTGGAACGCGAAACTTCGAAGCTTAGCTGAATTCTAGAAAAGATAGATAATCAGAAAGTGATTGACCACGAGTAAAGTAATCGTGAAAGGAATACCAAAAAAATCATCTCCGCCTGTAATGAAGAACAAATATGAATATCGATTCGACGAAGAAGACAGCAACGTAAAATTTTTTGATCTAGTGCATTGATCCGAAAAATCAGCGTGAGAAGATTCTGAAAGACGCATAGTTGCTTGCTCACCTAAAATAATGTAACATTCGTCGATGATCTCACTGTATCAATTGCACCCTCTGCAACGCAAGTATATTCACCAGCATCACTTTCTACTGCATTCATGATTGTCAAATCTATTTGACGAGTTACCATGTCACCCGCCTCAAAGAAGTTCGACTCGAAGCTGGATCGATTTTCCTGTAGCAAGATTTTCATTTACATTTTGAGATTATCTTATGTAGACAGTAAGTAAGCGAGCACTTTGTTAAATAATTAGATACGTGATATTGCTGGTGTAAGAGATACCATACACGTAATATGAGAAGGGAATTTGAATTTCTACGAATTCAAGTATCTCTCCAAGTATCTTGGTGCAGTTTCGATAGTCGAATATCAAGCAATGCCTCTTTTATGAAACTGTTATTAACAATTCATCGAAGCAGCAAACGAGCCGGGGCAGAGGTTGCAAAACTCTTGTCACAGGGTTCAGACTTACCGCCCCCGAATTTGGGGTTTTCCAATCCAGTGCAACAGTGGTGTCTTTTACCACAGTGATATTGCAGTGTAAAGTCAGGCTCTGTCCCCGGGCAATTCGGAGCCATTTATCTGTTTTTATATGTGTATTGGATAATCGGTCGTCATCTGTAATAAACAAAACAAAAAAAAAACAACGTTAAATATGGATTCTGGTTTTCTTGGATACGAATAGTGACATTTCTTTAGCACGAACGTAAAGTCTTTCTGGCTGATATTCACTGGTGTTACGTGTCCCCCAATACTCCCTCAATTTGTATTTTCACAAAAATTATTCTACTCACTTTTTACGACCAAACTATAAAATGGTTTAGACTCTAACACCCGTATTCATAGTCAATTTTCGTAGCCTACTAACTCGTTTTTAGTCAGCTACTAACTTCATTATGCATTGTTATACAATGCATTATGAAGTTAGTAGCCGATTAAAAGAGAGCTAATAAGCTACTAAAATTGACTATGAATACGGGTGTAAATCAATATCTTCAACTCCGCATTCAACGTATGTACCATCATCTGCTCCATCAACGTAATTCATGATGAATCCGATTTTCGGGTCGTAGGTTAAATTCGACCCTACTGGTTCCAGCTAAAAAAAAACAGTCATATCTAGCATCTCTGGTACAAAATACGTGATGAAGTATAGCAATTTGGGAGAAATGAATGATATTCAAGAAACACGATCATTATCCCTCCTTACCGGCTTAACAATTGTAAGATAAATGAAAGTAAATGATTTTCATCGACATGCACTCACCGCAAAGTTCTTATGAAGTATCACTTTCAGTCCAGGTGACGTTGGC
The DNA here is from genome assembly GCA_963992785.1 of Tenthredo livida. Classification (NCBI taxonomy): domain Eukaryota; kingdom Metazoa; phylum Arthropoda; class Insecta; order Hymenoptera; family Tenthredinidae; genus Tenthredo; species Tenthredo livida. The sequence continues at coordinate 1,055,544 of OZ023071.1, read as the reverse complement.
CGACATGGGATGACTGCTTTACCCTTTGCTATTGCTACCACGTTAGGAAAATCTTCTCCGTGCAAAACAGCAAATGGACTTGAAGCTAAAAAAATGTGCATGTGATTATCAGCAGGGAATGAATACAATCTTGGATTTTCTGTAGTGATCAGATATGACACGTGACTCACACCCACGAACAAGTAGTCTCATTAGATAAGTACGGCGCGAAATGTGGTATCCAGTAAAGAAACACAATTATGATAATCCGAAGGATGATTCTGTCAGACTTTGTGTTTCACCTCATTTGTTAGCTACTCAATTTCTACCAATGATCCCTTATATATAGCCTCCTTTAATTCTCAATGTGTCAAACCTTGCTTACAATTCACATAGACGTAGATCCAACTGATATCTTCACTCGGATGATCGATGGTTTGCTCATCATTTTTTATCACGATACCCTTCTTTGCACAAGCGTACCATCCCGTATCCTCCGAGATTGTAGAGGGATGAATGAACGTGTAAGTGCCAGTCCCCGGCTCGATTATGATCTGATATTGTGATTGCTGGATCTGTGTAATCAAACCTGACAACTTTATTCACATTCTCTTATGACGAATTGCGAGAATCAAGGATTAATATAAAGTCATGGTACGTGCATTTCCTGTAATATTCTGCGTCGAAAATTGCAGCTCGCCTTCACCCTGACATTTTATTCGCAGCTCATCACCTTCTTGTATTTGGTACACTCCGTCTTCGATAGATTTCCAACTTTGATCCGGAAGTATACGTGGTTTCGTCGCGAAAATCCCTGTTTGAATAGTCGAAATCAATATTGCAACCAAACAAGTTTCGGCAATCTTTCAATTCGCTTCAGTGATCATCTGATTCGAATTGAATTTCGTTTGCAAATTGAAAATTCGCCCCGTTTTGGGGTACGTGGAGGACTTGTATGCTGTGCAACTCCACACGTAAGATGAACAGAATGCAATAAATCGGAGAAATTCTAAAGCTGTTCAGCTTATCCTCACCGGGAATTGTGAAAAAAAACTCATTATGAAACTCGTATGAAAACTGATTCGCATTTTCCGAGGAAAGTCTCGTTTCCATTTACTTAGGACCTCTGGGGCAAAAACCTTTCGCCAAGTAAATTACCGTGATATTTAAATATATCGCGTCCCTATAATGCAATAAAGGCATATTGTCGTTATAGGCCTTTGTGGCATACTAATGCTAAGAAGCCATATAGTTTTTTCACACTTCACCTATCGCTTTGAATTCACAAAAATCGCATACAAAGTCAAAAAAAAAAAATCAGTTTTCCTAAAACCAAAAGGGCCTATGGCCAAAAAGATATGCCTTTTTGGCATTCATTTTTTATTTTATTTTTTTATAGAATATCCATTTCAAGTTATTCTGAAGCAATTGGGTGAAAAATAGTATATTGTGTACCAAGGAGGCAAAGACGGTCTTTTAACGCCGTGCGCCAATTTGCAATACGAGTTGTAGACGAGTCGAAGACGAGTATTATGCAAATACGCTCGGCGTGAAATAATTTATGGGTCTGTATGGCTCCTAGGGTAGATCTATATAGCAGCTTGCAAAAATACTTTCCTGCAAAGCGGAGATGATGAAGACTCGTCCAAAAATTTGGCGATTTATTTCTATAAAAAATCACGCAATCTTTGAAACGATTGCAACTCTGTCTGCTACCGTACGCGTAATATTAGGCGAACATCAGCGTGTTCTTATTCTGCTATAGCAGCTCCTCGAAAAAGTCTTGTATCTACTCCCTTGAGTCGAGCGTTTCAACGTTCGTAATAGACCTGATATTCGCCGAATACTTGGACATCGGGGTCAAACAGGTAAGCACACAGGATTACCGTAGCCTAAGCGGAATTGAAAATTACCTTGATGCAACTCGATGACGATGAGGACTAAAACACACGCCGATGCAATGCCCTGCATTATGTCGCGTTGACGACTCTCCGCCCGACTACAAGTTCAGAGTTTAATTTCGACGCACAGTCAAGCAATCTTTGAAGTATTTGTGAATTATCTGCTACTGTACACTTGGGTAAGAATCTGCGGCCAGAAGTAATCGTGTTCTGATTCCTTGGATGACTACTCGCCTGCAGCTGAAGACAGACGCTATTTAAACCCTCTGCAGTTACCGTTTTTTCCCGTTTATGGGAGCAATCTGTGACGTAAATTATATGTACGCCGTATATGTAAATGTATTTCTTTCACCAAATCATCGAATTTGTTATCAATTCTTAGACCGAGAATTGTTGCCACGATGTTTAACCGAGGAGGAAAATGAACATTTAACCGAGTCATCAATCAATCTCTAATTTACCAGTTTATCAATATTATTACGCAACGCCAGAATAGAAATTCATATTAAATCGCGAGGTTGTGTCCTGAGGAGATAAGTTTGGCTACCAAACAGGAGATAAGTTCGGAAGAGTTTCCCAATTTATTAGACATTTTATATGATTGTATATTAGACCGGTTCAAAAAAATCGACATTTTTTTTTCAATTTTCGCATTGAAATACTTTCGGGGGGTTGAAAAGAGATGCCTGTTACAAGCGGAGCTCTTAATATTAATATTTAGAGGTCGCTCATCGCGGATTTCTATTTCCCATTTGCATAGCATTGGAATTTTTTTTTTTTTTTTTTTTTTTTAGAATTTTGTAGCGCACAAACCAATGAACTAATCCAAATGACCCATGTATATTCTATAGGATACTGAACGCTCTACAAAAAGTGTCTCCTATCATTTTTTCATAAATTCACTCCTTCCAAAGTTATTCAAGCTCAAAGTTCAATTCATTTAATGAGCGATTATCAATATTTAATAATTTTCCAAAAATTGTCTCACGGGATTTGAATTTTTTTTCCCAGTCCGAATGTCAGTCGTGAGTATCTATACGAAATTTCAACGCGATATTCGCTTGCCATAACTTCCATTAAAAAATAATTAAATTTTAACATTCTCGAATGGAACAAGATAACCCATGTGAACGCCATCATGGACGGAACATGAATTTAAAAAAATCGCGTGCATTAGGATATTCATCCACGAGAGGTGTGAAAAGTATGAATATTTTACCATTGAATAGAAACTTTTATAAAACACTTGTCGATAATTTCCGATCATTCCCGATGAGAAGAGTCACCACAAAAGCGAAGAAAATAGAGAAGAAAAATTCGACGATATTCTCGATTCTCGTCTCGATATCGTGTACCTGATCTCGTATTGTCTCGTCAACGACGATACGAGGAAATATCATTTATCGTCTCGTAGTTATCGATGATAAACATATTTATAGGAGTTATAACGAGTAAATAACTCCAATCGGTCACCTCTGACACAGTAAATTTCGCGATAGTTAGAAAGGGTTCAAATATTACGTAACATTATTATTTTTTCATACTATATGAGAATTTATCGGACGAGACGAACCAAATTTTTAAATCAAGTCTTCTAACCGAGGAAAGATCCTTCCTCTGCATAGAGCGTCCAATCCCCAGAAAGACCGAAAAAACTGAAAGTGCATCAAATTAATTTTTTTTTTTTCAAGTAAAAATTCTTTCTTTATTTTTTTTTGTCATTTTTGACCCCCCCCCCCCCCCCCCCCCCCCCCTAAATAATGTTACGTAATATTCGAACGCTCCTTACTCTGTATCTGAAATACTGATGGTTGAACATCTGAAAACGAGAAAACAAAGTGCCTTCTGGGTGAAACTAAATACCCTTTTCAAATAAATCACAAATATTGAATGGAACCAATACCCCGAAAACTTCAGAACCCATTTGACACGAAATTTTTTGACTCGTGTGCCGAAAAAGGGTTGAATACAATAATTTTTCACCATCATTCGTTAATTTTCTTGCGTTCAGATTTTCGTTCGAATCTTTTTCATTGATGGTTCAGGATAAAGAAATGCAAGACATCGAAGACATTCCAGTAGCTCGAACTTCTCCATCTCGATGAACTTGATATATTTTGTTTCTTCATAATCAGAATGTATCGGGTTGAAGTCTTGAGAAGGGCTTCAGGGGATGGGAAATTATTTCAGGACTTTCGGGGCATTAGATTAGTTTGTTATATGAGAACACAATTTATTGAACATTTAAAAGAAGTTCATTCACATCGGAATAAATTCTTTTTGACAAATTTTTCATATGAAATTTCCGAAATATGGGTCCCTAATTCGCATTGGTTTCTATAGAATCGCGCTTTTGCACAGATGCTCTTATCACCGTTTTCAATTTCTTGACACATGCTTCAGAAAAATCATGGGTCACTTTTAAGCCACTGCTGTCCCTAATCTCATTTGCAAATCACAATTCTTCACGTCCTCAACCAACTGCGTACCAGGATCCTTTCATAAACTTTCACTCGACAATAGGGCGAATCGGTAGCTTTGGCCGAGCGAATTGTAAGGTACCTAAGATTAATTTTTAGTCATTTTTTATAGTCAAATTGACAAGACACAATAGCTCAGTGTATAAAATGATTATAAACACCAGGATATTGCTACTCACTCTTTTTCTGACAATCGTATAAGTGATAGCTATGATGATGATGATCGTGATAACGACACAGATTAAACTGATCCAAATAGTGGTACTATTTGACTTTCCTGTGAATACAATTTTCGTTATTTCTCGGCTGAAAATCATCGTCGAATGACTTTCGTTTCTGAGTAGCATGTGTAAAAGAGTTTTTGTAACAGATCGGCTACTTTAGGGAGTGGAAATTATATCAGTCGGTGAATTAATTACCTGTGATGGGAATCTTCCCATTATTCATATTAGTGTCATTGGATTCTGGTACACGCGCAGCTGTAACAACCAAAATGCGGGAATGACTTTTCTAGTAAAACGAAATATGAGACATTCATCAAGCTTCGGTGCAAATTATTTCACACGTGTACCTTCCACTCGTAACGTGTATGAATCTCTATCGGATTGTGCGTCTTTATTTACGGCTTCACACGTGTAATCGCCAGAGTCAGATTGTAACACATTACGTATATGAAGTATCGACTGCCACGTGAAGTTTGTCTTTTTCATTTCAAACGAAATCCTCGTATCGGAAGGTTCTACAACATTTCATAACTTAATGATGCTGGCAAATCTGTATTCCAAAACTACAGGCACTATCGTCAGCCGAGCAGATCCATGCGAGTATGAAAATAGGTGATCTGAAATCTCACCTGGCCCCGTAGAGTTTTTCAAAACCCACTTGATGTTGTCTGTGTAATTATAAAGGGAAGCAGCACATATCAGAGTTAGATTATCACCTTCGGTTACTGACTGAAGGCTGCGGTTAACAATACCAAAAAATCCATCTCCGTCTGTAATGAAGAACAAACACGGACATCGATTTGACGAAGAGTACAGCAACGTGAAATCTTTTTATTTAGTGCGTTGCTTCATAAAATCAGCGTGAAAAGATTCTGAAGGATACATACAGTAAGAGACGCTTACCAGAAACGATTATTGGCTCGGTAACATTGGTACAACCGAGTGTGTTACAGGCGGTACATGTCAAATTTCCCATCGATCGAATCGGCATCGTTATATTAGACAGCACGGAAAAGGCACCTCTTCTGTCAGGTATGCTCGTAATGTTCTAGATGAGATGAGTACTCGATCATTATGTTTATAGTAATCTCCGTGAATGGATATTAACAAACATGAAATCGACTAGTAGACGAACTTGATTGGTGCTTACCGGGGATAAAGTGCTCTCGACATTTGCCTTTGGCGTCCATTCTGAAAAAGTCCACTTTACATCTGGTCGCGGTGAACCTGTCGCATTACAAGAAAGGACGGCGGTGTCTCCTGGTTTATAGAGTATAAACGAACGGTTGTGAATCACGTTGAGCGGTTTTACTGAAAATTGAATGGGAGGCGTATAATCTATTGAACAAGTTTCTAAACAACAAATACCCATCATAAATGGAGAATACATATTACCGTTGACCGTCAATTGGAGTAGAATGTCATCCGAGGCGTTTGAAGTGGTTATGCGAATTGTGTAATTACCATTATCATTTATGTTCAAACTTGATATTTCATACATATAAGTGATGTGATCAACTGATGTTGAGTATTTGCTTGAATTGTCCGATCCCACATTCTGTATTAGAATTCCATCCTTGTACCTGCATTCACGGAATAAGTATAGAAAACGTACTTCAGTAGAATTACTCATTATGAAGCTGAATATCTTTCTGGGGAAGAGTGCTTGTCAGAAATGGGAGTTTTTCAGAAATCAGCATTAAACTAAAATTTTCACAAAGGTGAACAAAAAACTCACCAGTCTAGTTGGGGAGTTGGATACGTCTTGATATCTATCTGCCATTTAGCTGTTGCATTCTCGGATTCTACGATTGAATTTTGCTGTCCGTCAACGGTCCATTTTATGAAGGGTTTATTTGGTTCTGAAATTTTTTTGCAGCATATTCATTTACATTGCACGCTCCTGGTATCTTCGATACAGAAACGCAAACTGACTTATTCAAAAGCAACAAAGAGTGAAAAATTAGTCCAACCTTTGAGAATAGAAAATGATTCTCTCTAAATTTTTGAGAGTGAAAAATTCACCCCTTTCTCTTGGAGTTGCACGATTTTCAATCCAAGGGAGTGAAAATTCACTTTCTTGGATTGAAAATCATGCAACTCCAAGACAAAAGAGTGAATTTTTCACTCCCAACAATTTAGAGAGTTCAGCGTATGCTTACCTAAAATTGTGACATTCGTCGATGATCTCACTGTATCAATTGCACCCTTTGCAACGCAAGTATATTCACCAGCATCACTTTCTGTTGCATTCATGATTGTCAAATCTATTCGATGAGTCACTCTGTCACCCGCCTCAGATGCGCTCGACTCGGGGCTGAATCGATTTTCCTGTAGCAAGATTTTCATTCACATTTTGAGATCATCTTACGTAGACAATAAGTAAGCAAGCACTTTGTTAAATAATTAGATACGTGATATTTCTGGTGTAAGAGATACCATACACGTAATATCAGAGGGGAATTTGAATTTTCACGAATCCAAGTATCTCTCCAAGTAGTATCTTGGTGCAGTTTCGATATTCGAGTATCAAGCAATGCCTCTTTTGGAAAATTGATATGAACAATTCCTCGCAGCAGCAAACGAGCCGAGGCAGAGGCTGCAAATCTATTGTCACAGGGTTCAATCTTACCGTCCCCGAATTTGGGATTTTCCAATCCAGTGCAACAATGGTGTCTTTCATCACAGTGATATTGCAGTGTAAAGTCAGTCTCTCTCCCCGGGCAATTTGGAGCCATTTATCTATTTTTATATCTGTATTGGATAGTTGGGCGTTATCTGTAATAAATAAAACAACGTTGAATAATAATTCTGGTTTTCTTCGTTACGAATAGTGATATTTTTTTCAGCACGAACGTAAAGTCCTCATGGCTGATATTCACTGGTGTTACGTCTTCCCCAATTCGCCCTCGATTCGTATTATCACAAGGATCATTATACTCACATTTAACGTCCAAAGTATAAGATGGTTTTTTCTCCAGTATCATATTTCCAATTTCGCATTCAAACGTCACCTGACTGTCCGTTCTCTTAACGTGATTCATGATGAATCCGATTTTCGGGTCGTAGGTTAAATTCGGCCCTACTGGTTCCGGCTAAAAAAAAATATAGTCATACCTAACATCTCTGGTACAAAATACGTGATGAAGTGTAGCGATTTGGGAGAAATTGATGATATTCAAGGAACACGATCAATATCCATCCCTATACTGGCTTACAAATTGTAAGATCAACGAAAATAAATAATTTTCATCGACATGCACTCACCACAAGTTTCTTAAGAAGTGTCACTTCCGATCTAGGTATCGTTGGCCGACATGGTATGACTGCTTTACTGCCTGCTATCACTTCTATGTTAGGGGAGTCCGTCTTATGCATAACAGCAAATGGACTTGAAGCTAAGAAAATGTGAATGTGATTTTACAATACAATCTTGGATTTTCGGTAATGATCAGATATACCACGTGACTTGCACCAACGGACAAGTAGTCTCATTAGATGAGTACGGGGCAGAATCAACGTGTCAAACTTTGCTTACAATTCACATAGACATACATCCAACTGATTTCTTCACTCGGATGATCGATGGTTTGCTCATCATTTTTTATCACGATACCCTTCTTCGCACAAGCGTACCATCCCGTATCCTCCGGGATCGTAGAGGGACGAATGAACGTGTAACTGTTGTTCTTTGGCCCGATTTCGATATCATGATGTGATTGCTGGATCTGTGTAATCAGACTTGACAACTTTATTTATATTTTCTTATGACGAATTGCGAGAATCAAGGATAAGAATAAAATCATGGTACGTGCATTTCCTGTAATATTCTGCGTCGAAAATTGCAGCTCGCCTTCACCCTGACATTCTATTCTCAGCTCATCACCTTCTTGTATTTGGTACACTCCGTCTTCGATAGATTTCCAACTTTGGTCCGGAAGTATACGTGGTTTCGTCGCGAAAATCCCTGTTTGAGTAGTCAGAATGAATATTGCAACTGCACAAGTTTCGGCAATCTTATACTTCGATCCAATGATCATTTGATTCGAATTGAATCTCGTTCGCGAATTGAAAATTCACCCCTTTTTGGGGTACGTGGAGGACTTGTTAGTGCAACTCCGCACGTGAGGTGAAAAGAATGAAATCAATCGGAGAAATTTTAAAGCTGTTCAGCTTATTCTCGGCGAGAATTGTGAGAACAAACTTATTACGAAGCTCGTATTAAAAATGATTTGCATTTTTCGAGGGAAGTCTCGTTTCCGTTTACTCAGAACCTCTGGTGCAAAACCCTTTCGCCAAGTAAATCAATGTGATATATGAATATATGCATACATATATGAGGCATTCCATAACAACTTGACCCTCGACCTCTCAGATCTGGTCCGCGGTTTTTGTATTAACTTCCAACAGGTTGAAGCAAAAGCTCAGAAGTACATTTTCGATGGATATACGATGGAAAGCAATGGAATCGACATTTGTTACAAAAGGAAGGCATAGTGTGTCTTAAAATTCAAAATTACCTTGATGCAACTCGAAGACGATGAGGAGTAAAACACACGCCGATGCAATGCCCTGCATTGTGTGGCGTTGACTCCCTTCCGCTCGACTACAACTTCAGGGTTGAATTTCGACGCACAATCAATAGGAATCTTCGAAGTATTTGCAAATTATCTGTTACTGTACCTACACTTGAGTGAAAAGCTGCGGTGAGAAGTTATCGTGTTCTAATTTCTTGGACGACTGTTCGCCAGCTAAAAACAGACGCAATATAAACCCTTTATACAGTTCCTGTTTTTTCCTGTTGATTGGAGCTATCTGTGACCTCAATCGCTTACGCCATGCTGAATTTGTTCCATAAACCACAAATTTCTTTATCAATTTTAAGATGCTGATAATAATTTCCTCGCGGTTTAACAAAGGAGGAAAATGACCGTTTAAACGATGAATAGATGGCTACATTTATAGTGGTCAGCCAGAACTGAAAGTTATTTGAATTTATTAAAAACGATATTATCAAACAATACGAGGGATTCGATCCCATTGATCGTTCAGGATAGAGAAATGCGAGACATTTCGTAGCTCGAACCTCTCCATCTCGATGAGCTTGATGTATCTTATTTCTTCACGGTCCCAAGTACCGGGTCAAAGTCCTGAGAAGGTCTTTATGGGATGAGGAATTGTTCCGGGGCAATAAATCAGTTCATTACATAAAAACAGAATTTATTGAACATTTAACGGATAACATTTGATCATTGCTGCAGCTTACTTTTCACTCCCACAATTGAATTGCGAAAACTTGATATACTGCCAACTAGCTTTGCCGACTGCGGTGTTCGTACTAATAACAATCGTAATCCCGGCAAAAATATATCGTGCAAAATTTGGCGGTGGAAAAAAAGTACTTTAGTCGATACTTTATCGCAATACCGAAAGGTACATATCACATAGTCAAATAACTGATTACCCTGAATAACATACTATACAACTACTAAAAGAGGTTCATTCACATCGGAATAAATTTCTTTCGATCAATTTTTCATCTGAAATTTCCGAAATATGAGTCCGTAATTCGTATTGGTTTCTGGAAGATCGCGCTCTTTCACAGCTGCTCTTACAACCGTTATCAATTTCTTGACACATGCTTCAGAGAAATCAAGGTTCACTTTCAAGCCACTGCTGTCTCCATCTCCTTTACAAAGCACAATTTTTTCACGTCCTCAACCAACTACGCACCAGGATCCTTTCATGTATTTTCGTTCGATTTCACTCTCCGCTTCTTGCATTTCGGATGAATCTGTAGTTTTGGTCGAACGATTTGTAGAGTATCTAAAATCAATTTTTCGTCATTTTTTAGAGTCAAATTGATAATACCCAATAGCTCAGGGTACAAAATGATCATAAGCACCAGGATATTGCTACTCACTTTTTTTCGGAGTACTTTGACAATCGTATAAGTAATAGCTATGATTGTGATCACGACACCGACACAGATTAAACTGATCCAAAGAGTGGTACTATCTGACTTTCCTGCGAATACAATTTCAGTTATCCTTTAGATAAATATCATCGTCCAATAACTTTCGTTTCTGAACAGCATGCGTCACAAAATTTCCATAACAGATCGGCTATTTTCGAGAGTAGAAATTATGTCACTCGGTGAATCAATATTACCTGTGAATATGATTTCCATGTACCTCTGAACCGTTCCAATACGGTTTTCTGCCTTACATGCGTATGTTCCGCTGTATGTGTCTGTATCGAACAAGTATACTATTTGGAGTCTGGTATTATTCTGTGAAAACCTGTAGTGCGTGCTTTCGTTCAATAGTTCGTTGTTCTAAATTAAAAAAAATAAATGATAATCGACACGTTAATCGTGATCTGGGTGCCGAATAATCATAAATCATGGGTCAAGCTCAATGTCTTTCTTGTACAAAAAATTTAACGACTTCTTTCGTATCGCATGATGGCTTACCTTACTCCATGTTATCTTAGGAATTGGCCTTCCATCGGCACGGCAATCTAGTGTCAGATCTGTGTTTTTCTCTTTTTTCAGATCTATGGAAATCTCCGAATTATTCATATCAGTGTAAGTGAATTCCGGTACACGCGAAGCTGCAACAACGAAAAAGCAATAATGACTTTCAAAGTAAACGAAATTTGAAACATTTGTCAAGCTTCAGTGCGAATTAATTCACATACCTTCCACCCGCAACAGATATGTTTCTCTATTGCTATGTCCCTCATTATTCAGGGCTTCACACGTGTACTCTCCAGCATCAGATTGCGATACATTACGTATATGGAGTATCGATTGCCAGCTATATTTGGTCTTCTGTTTAGTAATGTATATCCTGTCCGAGTTGAATTCTAAAAAGAACATGTTCTCAGTTCGTAATTTCATATGCACCAAAAGCCTCCTGACATCGTTAGCCGAATCAGATTTAGATCATGAAAATGTGCCAAAATTCTTACCCAGTTCCCCGGAGGATTTATTTTTCCACGTAAGAGTGTCAGCGTAGTCATAAACCGAAGCATGGCACGTAACGCTGATGTTATCCCCGACAGTGATTATGCCTGGACCGCGTATAGCGAACGATTCCGCAAGGTCTGTAATCAGAATGCGATTAGAACATTGATCCAGTCGTCTAATCATGCAGTGAGGAAATTTTCTTACTGAAGACCGTCAATGGGAGAGTGATGTTCGTCACATTTTTCGACGTTGATACACTGAGTGTGTATTGACCACTGTCCTTGGTGGTTAAATGTGATATTCTGAAGATGTGATACAGTCCACTTTGACTATGTGAGTATTTACTCCTAGAATTCACTTCGGTTGTTTCTATCAGAGTCCCATCCTCCCTGTACCTACATTTAATTCACAAAGCTTGAAATCATACATTCTTAGATGACCTGAAACATACTGATACAGTTTTCACACCACGCTCGTGACATTTGAACAGAGTACCGCCATGGTAATTGCAATTTAGCAATACAAGTGATATGACGAGTGGGCAGACTATAGAAATGTGTAAAATTAAGTCGAGGCTTACCATTTCCACTCAAATTGTTCAGGATATGTCTCAATTATGATCTTCCATCGGGCAGTATCGTGTTCAGGTAATAAGATATCTGCTTGGCCTTCAACGATTAGATCAATGTGCACGTAGTTCGGATCTGGAAAAATTTATCAGGCATATTATGGGAAATGCACATGATTGGGAAAATCTGATCTAAGTAAAACCTTATGCTCACCCCAAATTTTTAAAATCGTCGATGATTGAGCTTTATGGCCGCCTATATTCTGTGCAACGCAAATATATTCGCCACCGTCACTTTCCTCGACGTTTTTCACTGTCAACTCTGTCTTCCAAGTTTCCATCGAGCCAATCGATTTAACGAAAATCATCCTCTCAGTGTATATTAATCTTTCTTTCTGAAATTTCATATCCGATAAAAGTCGTGCTCGGTAGCTTCTTCAACGTTTAATCCTGCTATCCATGAAACTTACTGGGACTGAACTCGGGGCTGTCCAATTGAAAATGAATCTTGTTTCTGCAACTGTGATTGTGCACTCTAAAGTAATGTTCTTTCCCCAGACCACGTGCCGCAATGTGTCTTCGTTGATCGTAGGTGTCTCCATCGTCGTGACGGCTGTGTAAAAATTGATACGTGCCATAAACTATGATCTTTTAGGGTCATCTCACACAAAGATAATCATCTATTCCAATATAAGCCCGATAGTTGAAAGAATAAAATAAAAACAAGGGTGGAAATTTTAAGTTGGAGATTAGAAGTATTCAAACTTCTTCAGTTGTTCGTTCGAGGATAAAAATGTAAGGTCACAAATGTCTTGGTGCACTCAAGTATTGAAAATTTAGCTTTTGAGCTGATTTAAATGATCACATTCACCTTCAACGATTGTATAATATAGTGGCCAGCCTGGATCCACCGCGTGGGTCCCATTAAGTTTACATGTGAACGATTCTCCGTTACGTTCCATGCCGACTGTTTTCAAGATAAATCCAATTTTCGGGTCATATCTCGTATCTTCCGGCGCTGGGGTCTCCTGTCAATATTTCATAGTGTTATTCGAGATCTTCAGCAGAAAATACCTCTCGGTGTTAATCGTAAGGTCCAAGTACCTCGCGATCAAGGAATAATAAAATCGAAGGTGCATCTGACTCTGATTATTATCATGCGAACTTACATCCCAGTTCATTTCAAGTATGACTGGCAAATCCGGCGACGTTGGTCGGCATGGTACGACTCCGTCACTCCCTGCCGCTAATACTATGCTTTCATAGAGAATTCCCATACCAGCGAATGGCTCTGATGCTGAAATGAATGTACAAATTACCGGTGTAACAGTTCCTGAATACCATTTACAATCGTCTTAAGGTCAGAGATGTAGAGACTACATATCTTCGAAGTAGGTTCGCCGTGTCTGGCTGCGTGCTATGCACATTATTTCTTGAAATATCGGCATTCGGAAAAGTTTGGCAAGGTTTATCATTGCAATACATCCACATACATGAAATCTTACTTACAATTGACATAGACGTAAATCCAACTGATGTTTCCACTCGGATGATCAATCGTTTGGAGGTCATTCTTGATCTCGATACTCTCGTCTGCACAGGCGTACCACCCAGTGTCCTCCGCAACCGTACGGGGACGAATAAACGTATATGTCCCAGTAGCTTCGTCGAATGAGCCCGTGGAGTTTGATTGCATGAACTGTAAGATCAGAGTTGATGATTATCCGAAATTGTGATAGGTTTCACTGCAGCAGCCTTGGCGAACTGAGGGCACAAGTCTAAGAATCATGATACGTACATATGCTGGAAGATTCTGCTTCGAGATCTGAATCTTGCCTTCGCCCTGACATACGATTTTCAGCTCATCTCCTTTTTGGATCAAAAACTCGTCTTCTTTGATCACGCTCCAACTTGGTGCTCTAATTATCTTTGGTTTCGACCCTGTAACACCTGGACGGAAACAAGACATTAGTTAGTTAATTCGAGTCTCATCCAATCATGTTTACTAATTCTACATTTTGATCCTGACAAATGATGATTAAACACGAAGGAACTGCTTTTTGCAAGACTAATACATCTCATAATCATTTTCAGCTCATTTCAGCATTGGATAAGGAAATCTGCTCAGCCGAAGTCATCTTCGGTTTCCATGCTGTAACGCCGGTATTGCACAAATATACTATATGAGTTTCGCCTAATGTGTGCAATGGACATAGAATCCATTGGGCTATAAAAATAGTATTTTGCTCGATGTTAAGCATGTCGCAAATAGCAATAATTGATTGTGACATCCATTATGAAGAACAGATACCAATTTCTTTGCCTACAAAGTTAGATTGAACTTTTTTTGGTACAGTACTCATAGAATATTTGCTGATCAATGTGGACCATATGTTTATGTTCCGCGTCGTATGATAAAAAGCCTATTTGTTACTAATGAATGGTTGTTTTGTTCCGCAGTGATTCCATTCCTCACTTATCGTTAGACCTCTGCCATACACTGACATACCGATAACAGAGCCGCTCTGTAAAACACAGTACTCGGCCATACTGCATTCGAATTACACATACGTGTTCACCGAAGATTCATAACGACGTCATAAAGTAGATAGAGAAAAAACCGAATTCATTCGTGTTTCTATTCTGCTATAGCACTTCATCAAGAAAGTCTTGCATCTACTCTCTTAATTAGAGCGTTCTAGCGTTCCCGATATACCTGATATTTGCTCGATAATTGGAAATCGGGATTAATCAGGTAAGGTAAACGTCCCAATGGCTGGACATCCATACGAAATCGTATTTCTGTCTCCTTGGCACACACTTTCTGTCCGGTAACTGGGACCTGTCCGGCCATTGGGATGCTTACCTTAAGTGCACAGGATGACCATGTCCTGAACAGAATTCAAAATTACCTTGATGCAGCTCGAAGATGATGACGATTATAACACACGCCGATGCAATGTCCTTCATTATGTGACGTATGGGGCTTTTCGCTCGACCACAACTTCAGGGTTGAGTTTCGATGCACAATCAAACAATTTTGAACGTATTTGCAAATTATCTGATACCCTATTACTCGGGCGAAAATCTTCAGCCAGAAGTGATCTGTTTCTAATTCCTCGGACGACTGGTTCGCCCGCTGAAAATGCGCACAACTTATACTCTCGGTAGTCTTCGTCGATTTCTTGTTTACTGAACAACATGTTTGCAATGCTGAGAAACCACGTGATTGATTATTCGAAAACTGTAGGGGGAGACCGAAGCATCGCAGAGTCTCTCAGAATAAGGAGAAAATATTTACGGATGATAAAAATAATTACATATGTATATATCACAATTAGTGTTGGGAGGCGTATACAACAAGCCTCATAGACAAGAATAGACAACTATAGAATCACTTTTTCATAAATTTGTTAACTCTACGATACTTGACTAATTATTTCTATCATCTGTGAAGTTTTTTTTTTCTTTTCTTTTTACCCCAATTCAGGAAAATTCCAGGACTCATTTTCGGATGAAGGTTGCCTCTATATCGTGAAATCATTTTTACAGTGTAGATTTTCTCAATTTTCAACGACTTAACTGGCATTGATGAAATTCCATCGCTTTACCATTTCGTTTTGCATTTGGGTAAAAATTATTCAAATCTCAAGGAAAAGGGATATCTTTATAATCTTATATTATGAAATGCTTATAGTATGCGAATTTGTATGAAAGTGTAACATGGTTGTGTCCTGTGTGACATGAGTGTCGAAAGATGTTTTTTCTCACATGATAAAACATTAATTTTACCCAAGCTTCAAACTGAGTATTCTACGTGATTATTGGGGTGCCCCTCATGTGGGGGCACACTATAATACTATGAAGTGACGGTATGACAGATTTTTGCAACGAATGATGGTCTCGTAAAAAAATGTATTCAGTTGATGGAAAATCGCATGTTTTTCAAACGGGAAAAATCACGAGCTTACAGGCACGCTTTCCCGTTGAGCTACAAAGCCCAAGTTTCACTCATATTTTTTTGAATTTCTTCAGTTTATAATTCTTCAAAGTCGAATTGCGATTAGAGTTAGTAATTTGTTATATAACTTGATGTGAAAAAATAAAACCGCTGACATAATCACTGAATATATCAACGGTTCAAAAATACGCTACAATTTTTTCCCAGTATATTGCTCATCGATATTTTTGTTCCTGTTCATAGAAAAATGGCTCTCGCACAAGCTGAGGCCCACACGATTCTTTTTACTACTGCCGCACCGATGTTGAAATTTCGAGAAAGCGCAGGTTTCTGGGAATTTCAAAGTTCAGATATCGAAGCGCTTCGAGGTTTTCGTTCGTCTCAACATGTGAAGAAATTCCCTGGAAGCGGGGATCCCCTTACGGAAAATACACTCAATTTTTAAATTTAAACACTCAATTTTGGGAATTGAGATTTGACTCCCGAATTTCGAGTGTCCAACTCCGAAATTGAGATTTGACTTCCGAATTTCGAGTGTCGAACTCCCAAATTGAGATTTGACTCCCAAATTTCGAGTATCGAACTCCCAGATGAGTGTTAACACCCAAAAAATTCCAACTTCAAATGAGTGACATTCGAAATTCGGAAGTCAATTCTCAATTTGGGAGTTCATCACTCGAAATTTGAAAGTCAACTCCCAATTTAAGAGTTTTACACCCAAAATTCAGTGTTTACACTCAAAAATTGAGTGTATTTTCCGTAAGGGTCTGGCGGATGATATTTAGTACTGCCACATTGATATCGAAATTTGAAAAATCGTGAAATTAAGTTGGGTAATAATTAAGATGAACTTGTGGTAAAAAGGAACTCAATGAGCTGCTGAGAATTTTCAACCACAATTTCAACAAGAGATTCAATCAGCTGCTGCGCATCTTAATTATCAACCAACTTAATTTCATGATTTTTCAAATTTCGATATCAATGCGGCAGTACTAAATATCACCCACTAGATCTCCGCTTCGAGGGAATTTTTCTACATGTTGAGACGAACGAGAACCTCGAAGAGTGCCTCGATATCTGAACTTTGGAATTCCCAAAAACCTGATTTCTCGAAATTTCAACATCGATGCGGCAATAGTATAAAACAAATCGTGTGGGCCTCAGCTTGTGAGAGAGCCATTTTTCTATGAACAAGAAAAGAAAAAATATCTATGAGCAATACTAGGAAAAATTGTAGCGTTTTTCTGAACCGCCCTGGTGATTATACTATCTACTACGAGAATCACTAACTGCTGAGTGTCGCGGAAACGTGATACTAGTATCAGTAACCTTCAGTTGCCACGTAAAAAAACTCGCAATTATTTTTCGATTCGGAGTAGATTAAACCTGATAATCAAGAGGGAAACTACTTTTTGAGTGATACTGGAGACCTTCTAAACACAGAGATTTGCAAGTTCGTCGAACCCCAGCAATTGCATATTGGCGAGTGTCCCTTACTTTAAAAAGGTCTCTACTTTTCAGCCAGCAAGCTTTATTATAGGATTTCATCGGCATCATAGTTGCAAGTGCGAATAGTTTTTCGCGATTTGAATTTCCCAATTTTCCGTATGACCTAACGAATTGCAAATATTTAATGCAACTAGAATCTGGGAAAACTCAGAACGCGAATCCTTTTCACTTTTTTTTTCATTCTCCATTCCCCAAAAACCTCTATGCGGAAAACGAATACACACAGAAAAAAAAATTTATTGGCCCAAGAAAATTTTCTGCAAACGCATTGGAAACCGAAATTATCTTGAATCAAGACAAAATTTTCTCGAACCAAGAAAATTCTCTTGGATCCAAGAAAGTTTTTCTTGGTTCGAGAAAATTTTTACTCGATTCAAGATAATTTCGGTTTCCAATGCGTTTGCTGAAAATTTTCTTGGGACAAAGAAATTTTTCTTGAGACAAAGAAATTTTTCTCGGGACAAAAAAATTTTTCTTGGAACAAAAAATTTTTTTTTGGACCAATTCAAATTTGTACAACTCGTTTTTTCTGTGCATTTACATTATCAAAAGCACAGATAGTACCGACAATCTGCCTCACATATGTGTTATACTGGTGGCCAGCATCACGGCGCTAAATTTCCAACTTTTTTTGGCAAATTCTATAATTCTGATGGTATACATCGAAGTCGTTTTTCCATTTGATAACATTGTTCAGACAAATTTGGTCAATCATTTTGAACATATTTTGAAAATTTTGGCGCTAAAGTTTGAAAGTAATGAGTGATGACAGAAGACTGATGATTGGGTTCTTATAGTTTATATCGATGATATTGAGTAAAATGTGTATCCATCGCATGGTTCATTGGAAAATTGATCATGATTGTTAATTCGTGCGTTTGATGGCCAATTTTCAAATTTAATTCCCCGATCCCCGTGGAACGAATCGTAATCGATTTATTGGCGTTTCTTCTTTGCCGTAAGCGTGTTTCCGAGAGTTCGTGCAACTTGCCGAGTGCGGGTAACTTGAAATGGTAACAGACTTCGTAGAGCGAAGCGAATGGATAGAATAAAATGAAACGAGGAAAGAAGAGGTCGCACGCATCGGCATTAGCAGCAAAATGGCCAAGCCGTAGACGAGCAAGCAGGGCGCAGACGCGGAGTTTGAGAAAGCCGATTTGTCTGCTACGTCTACTACTGGTTGACAGCTAGCGTGAGAGAGCATCCAGAGTTGGTTGGCCGGCATTATTCGTTGGATATCGATATAAATAAAAACTATCCGAATAGCCGATTACCGATACTAAATAATGCGAGTGATGTCGGGTGGTTTAAAAACGCGGTGCGTTAAGTGGCGGGAAATATTTCAAATGATTAAACGACAATTCTGATGGATGATGAACCCGAGCTGTAAGGAATCTCAACAAAGCTGAAGCGCAGAGGTTCGTCGTTGTTTCGGATTAGAAATGAAATTCGAATACGTATCGAATGCAGACATTTCGTTTGATAAAACCGGTACTTTGAAATGCGCTAAAGAATCGCCTCGCTGATTGCCGATAATATTTATAACAATAGTGTTTGTAAAAGATAAGAAAAAGTGAAGTCCACATTTAAATAAATGTGTATGTGATGGGAGTGCCTGCGCGCGGGGCCCTCGCGGCGATGGTCGCCATAGCCGCGTTTACCGTTTACCTAAACAGCCTCAACTGCGGTTTCGTTTTCGACGATATATCGGCTATAAAGGATAATCGTGATCTGAGACCGCACACACCCCTGAAAAATGTATTCTACAACGATTTTTGGGGCACGCCAATGCACAAGGTATAACATACAAATTCGTGGAGCTGATATGAGGGGAGAAAAAAAATTTCTAACTGCATAACATCGATGCCCCCTCTACGGTATACTTGAAAACACCCGATGTATACGGCCCTGCGTATTGATCCAGACTCCTTGCCATTTCATTCTATGCGCTCGCCACACTCGCCACATGCGCCTCGTTCAATTCCTCTCTCCCTCCCTCTCGCTCTCTATCTTCTCTCTTTCTTTAAATTTTATAATCCCATTTTTTCTTACTTCACCCATATGCCTTCTCGTATTACCTAGATCGGCTTATTTCTCAGCAGCCACCGAAGTTCGTAAAGTCGTTATTCAGAGGATGATATGAATCGATATTTCATTCGTTGTTTATTATATTCTATTAATCTGATCGTAAATCATCATCCGAATTATGAATTTCCTCGAACGAAATGAAGATGAACAAAAGTAGACAAAAATTTGATTCGTTCCTCGCATCGAATTTTCTTTTTTTTTCATAATTTATGTAAAAGACAAAAACTGAATGAAAATAAGAAATTTATTGAATGATAACGATAACGTTTTACAGGAACAGTCGCACAAGTCTTATAGACCATTATGCGTGCTGACATTCCGTTGGAATTATTTGATACATCAACTAGATCCTATGGGATATCATCTACTCAATGTTTTACTACACGTTGGAGTATGCCTTCTATATTTCAGGTCTGTAACATCAAAGACTCGAAGTAATAGAATCCGATTTCAAAAATGGGTTCAATTTGGATATAGCGCAATGCTGATTCTATCCTATGGGTATATACGATGTTTTATGAAAAATGATCTATTGCAGAATGTGCTTGATGTTTTTACCGGATCCAGCAAGCTTCGTTTCTGCTCTCTTGTTTGCTGTGCATCCGATACATACGGAGGCAGTGAGTATAGAAATCGTCTCGAAATTGAAAATGAACCGAAATTTGAGAATGGAGAATCATCGTGTTTTTGCAATTTGACATTAAACCGTTTTTCTAGGTAACCGGAGTAGTGGGTAGGGCAGAAACGCTGTCCTCGTTGTTTTATCTAGCGGCTTTTATCACTTACACAAAAAGTTGTAAGAGCAAGAGATCCACAGGTAATAATTTTGTAGGAGAGATAAAGAAAGAAAGAAAATAATAACCAGCAATACAAGACGTGAAAACAGAATTTTTCTCACCTCCGGGCCGGAAGCGACAACTTTCGTCCCGCTGCGCGGAACAAAGTTTCCGTTTTTCGGCTCCGTCGATGCGAAAAATCGTATACACTCCCCGGGCAGTAAATAAGAAAGCCCCAGATCACATGTTTGTCGACCTCGGCTTCGCCTCGGACGACAATTACATGTGATCTGGGACTTCCTTATTTTACTGCCCTAGGTATGTAATATACTATTTTAAAACGCTTTTCATCTCCTTGGAAACCCATGTAATTTAGTCGAAAATACTATGAAGCATGCGAGGAAGCATGATTATCAATAAAAAATTGAAAGTCCATAATTTTCATCTCGTAAAACCAAAAATTCGAATTGAACGAGATAGTGCGACTTTTCGTCCCATCATTCAAATGCAAAATTTTTGAAATTTAAAATTTCTGTTATCCCGCCATTTCTGAGATCATTCATTCGTCTAGTTCGTCCGATGGATCAGCATCTCGCTTTCCATCTGTTTCTCGGGTATCTAGAGGCCTAAATTATTTTTCGACAAAAGCGAACGCTTTTCTTATCGCCAAGGCGATGAAAAGTGAAAAATTTAGTACAACGATCGTCTTATGTGTATCTATCTAAATTAGAATTCTGTATCTAGAAAAAACAAAAAATATAATTATACTATTTAGGGTGGAGGTCGCTGATACTCTCAATGTTATTTGTCCTAACTGCAATGTTATGCAAGGAACAAGGCATTACAGCAACAGCAGTTTGCGTCCTGTATGAGATTTTTGTTGTTCAAAAGGTGAGTTCAGAATTACCCAGACATTCACGCGTCCTTCTGATCGCTTATTGATCACTAATCGCAGAAATCTAATTCCCAATCCTTAAAAACTGAACAAAAATTCAAGATCTATTTGACAACAAATTACACCATTGCAACAAACTTATTCCAAAATTAATGCTGCAAGCGAAAAGATCTGCTGTTCAAAATGCTCTTTGGATAAATTCCACAAGTTTTCTCAATCAATATATTCTGTTCTTTCTAAAAATAAAATTAAAATTAAAATTAACTCTAGTCACTAAGTGTAGAATAGTTCATTTCCCACCATTGTATGTATCTACAGGGTCTTTTTTTTCCCAAAAACAATCCTAACAAAATCCTGCACGTGCTTTTCTTTGTAGCTAATTGAACATTCCGCTGATATTAATCAGCGATTATAATCATGCTAAATTTAATCCCAAAGGTAAGAGCTCTGGACATTATTCTTGCTATAAAATCAGCGCTTGGAGGTAAGAAAATATCCCCATCGTGGTCAGGCGAGGGTACAAAACGTTTGACTGCATTAACTTTGGTCACATTTTGTCTCCTGATATTAAGGCTGCAGATAATGGGTTCTAAATTGCCAGTATTCACAAGGTAATACGAGACGTGGAATATCGATGTCTGTGTTTCAATTCCACATGAAATGAATTCATCGGTGTAATAATTCCCCGTAATTGCATAGATTCGACAATCCAGCATCAGTCGCTCCTTCACCATCGAGACAATTCACCTACAACTATCTCGCCTCAGTAAATTTACGATTACTATTTCTGCCGATTGATTTATGCTGCGATTGGACAATGGGGACAATTCCGTTAATAGAGGCTCTAACTGACCCTAGAAATTTAGCCACTATTGCCAGCCACACCACTTTGGCCGGACTACTTGCCACAGCAATTCTCACTCGCAGTAGACAAACGTCGGTCGTTCTAATCATGGTGAGATTTTCCTAATTGAAAAAATGAAAGTAAAATTTGTCACGAAATTTCCGAATCACCAGGAATAACTTCTCTATAATTTTCAGAGCTTGGCAATGATGATCCTCCCGTTTTTGCCCGCATCAAATTTGTTCTTTCCCGTTGGATTCGTGATTGCTGAAAGAGTCCTGTACGCTCCATCGATGGGTTTCTGTATGCTTATCGGTTACGGATGGAGTATCCTTTCGGACAAGAGGTCAGTGGGTAGATTATCGATTCTATAATACCCTTTCAGGATTGCAATATGTTATTTTCGACAAGCTATATCCTCCCTTTTCGTTTCCTTCTTCTCTTCAGATATAAGAAAATATCTATTATGTTACTCATCACGTTATTGGCTGCACATTCAACGAAGACATACATAAGAAATTACGACTGGCTAGACGAGTATTCGATATTTATGTCAGGATTGAAAGTGAACAATCGAAATGCTAAGTTGTTCAACAACGTTGGACACGCTTTGGAGAGTCAAGGCCGATTTAAAGAAGCCCTGAACTTTTTTAACATGGCTGTAAAGGTTCAGGGTGATGACATAGGCGCCCATATCAACGTTGGAAGGACCTACAATCATTTGAAAATGTTCAAAGAAGCTGAAGACGCGTATTTGAAGGTATAACACGGTTTATTTCCATACCGAATAGCAGATAGCTCACAGTTTTTAATTAACTAATGATTCCTCTCTCCCTAATCGCCAGGCAAAATCCCTTTTGCCAAAAGCAAAACCCGGTGAATCTTATCAAGCTCGTATAGCGCCGAATCATCTGAACGTATTCGTTAACTTGGCTAATCTGATAGCCAAAAATGCTACCAGACTTGAAGAGGCAGATCTGCTTTACAGACAGGCTATTAGCATGCGCGCTGATTATACCCAAGCTTACATAAACCGAGGAGACGTTTTGATAAAGTTAAACCGCACTAAAGAAGCCCAAGAGGTTTACGAGAGGGCCCTATTTTACGACAGCAATAATCCGGACATTTATTACAACGTAAGTGCTCTTGATCATACGTTGACGACGATTCATGATCAGTTCCACGACCGTTTCGAACATTCGATCATTAAAATTTCGCTGTTCATTTTCAGCTAGGAGTTGTGTTCCTGGAACAAGGAAAGGCCTCCCAGGCTTTGGCCTATTTGGATAAAGCGTTAGAATTTGACCCCGAACACGAACAAGCTTTGTTGAACTCTGCTATACTACTCCAAGAATTGGGTCGTGCCGAATTGAGGAAAGTGGCCAGAGAACGACTCCTAAAATTACTGCGAAAGGTGAGAAGCATCGATTTTTCTTTAACCGGAAATCGAACCTCGTGTTACAAAATTATCTTTCAGGACTCTAACAACGAACGAGTACATTTCAACTTGGGGATGCTGGCAATGGATGATAGAGACAGTGCAGACGCCGAACGTTGGTTCCGGAACGCTGTGGCACTCAAGGAAGACTTTCGTTCGGCTTTGTTCAATTTGGCATTATTATTGGCCGATGAACAGCGGCCCTTGGAAGCAGCTCCGTTTTTGAACCAGCTGGTCAGGTTCCACCCAGATCATGTTAAAGGACTTATACTCCTGGGGGACATCTACATCAACAATATAAAGGACTTGGACGCTGCAGAGAACGTAAAGTTCAATTTTGATCGATGATCACTCATTCTTTGACACTGGGCTGGGTGAAGTTCTGAACAATTGAAATTTCGAATTCGTTTGAGAAGTTTTCTTTTTAGGCCTGAAAGGCAAAAATAGGTATTCTAATCGAGACCCTCTTCACCAAAATCCATTTCATTTACTTCAATCCTTAACTTCATGATGTCAAAAAATAATTGCCAGGATTTTGAAACTTTATTTTCCAAACAGCAGATCTCAAGACGATTAATTTCACCCCTTATTGATTTCGACACGATCAATACACCCCGAGTTAATAAACCCTCAATGAACACATGCGTGAATTTCAAGTTTCGGAGGTTTGGCCTCTCGGAATTTTGACCCCCGGTGTTTTTCGGTTCAAAGTTTTTGGAATCGGCTATGCAGACATTCGGGAGACTTATTCAAGTTCGGAATTTCAACCCGGCCAGATATTTGGCACAATTTTTCGTTCACACATTCGTCCTTCTTTTCCCTCCAGTGTTACAGGAGAATCTTGCAGCTTGACCCGGCGAATATCCAAGGCTTGCATAACTTGTGTGTTGTTATGGTTGAACGAGGTAAGCTCGGACTTGCAGCTCAGTGTCTGGAGCGAGCAGCGGCTCTGGCACCTCAACAAGACTACGTTCATCGTCATCTGGCCATAGTCAGAGCTCGGATAAATCGAACACCACCTGACCAACGGGATACCGAGATATTCGACGATTCATTTTGGAACATGAACAAAAGGGAGGGAAATTTCAACGCCGATCCAATGACCGGGGAGTTTCTCGCTAACCCTGAGACAGTATTTTTGAACCATGGTGCGGCAGTCCACAATCATATGAGCAGTGACCCCGGGATAGGAGATCCCCTCAATAATCACATGATGCATTTGAAGGGTCCCCCAAAATCAACGAGGATGGGAAAAAGCGGAATTCAAGAACCAAAAACCGGGCAAATGTTGCAGGAAAATCAGGAGTCGTCTAAGCTCGTCGATCCGAACACTGACGGTGTTTTTTCGAACGAATACCTGAGCGCAGAAGTTGGTGATATAGAAATGAGCCAAAAATTAGGCTCCAAATTAATGGCCGATGGAAATGGCGAGTCTGCGGTCATCAAGGCGGACCAATTTAATCAGAGTACGAAAATTCCTAGTAATAAACACGGTGGTAAAATTCAACAAACAAAGGAGAGCGCTGTGGCATAGTTATCGTTCATATAACTATATATAACGTAATATAAGGCCGAATGAATATTCCGTTAAACTATATTATACACTGAGGGTAATAACGATGGTTTAGTGCTAAAGCATATAGTGCTAAAGTGTGAATATTAATTAAAAAAACAGAGTATTGTTTTATATGCTGTATAAATAGGACATTTTATAAAATATATTTAAAATTATGCCTTTTATTATTGACACCTTATCATTCTCAACACGATTACTATACTGCATCCCATATACCGAGAGTTATCGGTGAAACTGGTGGCCCACCCCCTCCCTGCGCGTCTGTTTCATCGCAAACTCTCGGTATATCTATAAATTTCTATTTTTTTTCATTGTAGATCCCCTAGGAAACTAATTGAGGTGAATTTACCTCATTAATCAGTTTGAATAATAATTGGGGAATCTAGTTCCGATGTGATATATAGAATTCTCGCGTTTATCCTCGACCCCGTTTCGTCGCGATATTTGTGACTGACTTTAATGTATCATATTGGGTCAGAAATCAGAACAGTTTGAAATATTATCCCCGTTTGAACAACAATAAGTATAGATATATAGAGAGGAAGTTAATATACAGATAGAGATATGTGTACATGTATGTACGCGGCTTAGAAGCAGCGTGGCGTTATCTATAAGTGAATAATCGTATCGAAAATAATAAATTTAGACTTTAGCTTGATGGTCGTGGCGTAAACAGTTCTGAATTTTTATCTCTAAAAATATAATGACTACTTTTATTTATACTATCGTAGACCCCACGCCGAGGCTCTTCTTGACCAGAAATCTAAGACTTTGACTTTATACTCGAGTCTCGAGCCGAGAATCGACTATGAACAGAAGAATCTGTTTCTACGATCAATCAATCGCTATACAGGTCAAATTCTACACGATACCGTATAAATTTATATACGTAGGGTTTGCCGGAAATACTCGATCGTTGATGATCAATTTAGTCAGAAAATTATGATACGATATCAAGAATTCGATGAGGAAGAATATTGACATTCCACGTATTAGCGAAATACTGTATCAGGGATAAATATTTTCCGACGATAATGAATCTTATTCAAATTTTTTTATTTCTTGCTTTGGATTTTCATTCTTCTTTCATGTTTCTCATTTTCGCTCCAGAGCCGTGCGCATAATGTGTCTCCGGTAAACACGAATGTTGTTTTTCATTAAAATTCTTACGCGTTACACTACAGTACGCCGATGATTAGGATCTGAATCCAAATATATGCGACAGGGATTCAAACAAAGTCCGGATCTGTTTTTCGGTATATAACTGTATCCGACTCTGCTGCAGACCGTTATATCTTCAATATAATGAATACGGGCGTGCAATGGCACTGAAAAAGATAAATCATCCGGAACTAGAAAAAAACTGATCGCAAAATTGGAAGAAATCGATTAGGGGCGAGCCGAGGAATAGAGGAAATACGACGCTGAGGGGTTCCTCGATCTGCGAATTTATATGTTTCAGGGAAAACTACTCCTCCTTTTACATTGGCGTAGCTATTGCTTAATAGCGACTACAGCTTTCGATGATTAGACGTGATGAGACGTCGGGAATCCGATGCTTAGAGTAATTTTTAATCAGAGAACTGATCACCAATTCAAAAGCGAGGTGTTTCACAGTTTGAAATCATAATTGTTCACCAATCCATACTAAGAATTTTTTATGAAAGCATTACGCCAATGGATTCTGCAAATGTTTATCACTCTGCGCTCACTGCACCCTATATTCTATACATGGTCTATTTTTCCCTTAAATTTCTATACATGGTTTATTTTTCCCATAAATTTTGTCCAAATTTAATCAGAATCTATATCGAGCAAAGAAATAGCGAGCTTAATGCGTTTTGCGAAACTGAATCTATGAGTAAGACGAGCGAAAGCTTTACGCAGCTTATCTACTGACAAATCTGCGTTTCGAATATAATTTCGGTCCATGTGCTCTCCGACTCTGCAATTTCATTAGATATGTCATTGAAGATATCGGTGATCCTGTCGCTGTTCTATCGAAACTCGGCCTTCTCATGTTCCTTTCTCCGTTTTCAAGGACCTCCGCAGCGAGACTATGAGAGGTAATGACACTAATTGTCGGAAACACACGAGCTAATATATAATACCTGGATCGGCGAAAAGATGTGAAAAAAAATGTACCAGGCGAAAAATTTAATGAAACTCAATTTTCGAAGTAGGAGTCAGGACATTGATTAGGGGCATTGGAAGGACCGTTCGATGCGTTTCAACAACGAGGACAAAGCTGCAGTTGGGATAATACGTGCGGGTAAGAAAACTCGTTTGTATAATAAAATCGATTTAGCTACGTGGTATATATAGGTATATGTACCAAAATATTCCGCTTTCGACCGAAATAATTGTGCGCAGCGAGACAGAAGCTGCAACCTACGTATGTATTAACTCCGAATTATAATACCTAATTTCATTAAAGATTTATTACTGTTCATTTGAGATGAAAAAGAAATTGCTTTGGATAGCGAGGGGTCGAAAAGAAGCCTCGACTTTTCTTTGATCTAGTGTTTCGTATATCTCTACAAGTCTAGACCCCTAATTGTACTTTTTGAAAGTTTGGCATCCGACCCATCGAAGTTTGTGGAACTTTTCCCCTTGTCTATCTGCACTGCCAGGGGTAAATTTTTATCTGTTTTCATCCCCATATCAGGGGCTTATGCATATTAATCTCGCACGTATATGGCTCGATGCGTACCTATAACGGCGATAATTTCGTCCCTTTCACTGCAGCTGGAAATCAACGTCAATTCTATAATGTATAGTTAGAGGGAAGAATGAGGCGGATTAATTAAGGACCTGCATTCCGTATGGATGATAGCTTATTCAGCAAAATATGTGCATATGTATTATGTATGCATTATATGCAGAAAATCTATATGCACGTATACGTAACGTTGTCACAGATGGTAGAATCCTTGTCGTACAATAGTCGGTCTACCTACTCCCAACCCCTTGCAGAATTAACTGACATGTCCTCGATCAACGGGTGTAATGAACACGTCCAAATCTCTCAACGTAACTCAACTATCCATTCTCCTTATAAAGGACCTCGTACGCCTTCGACTACACCACAAGTTCCTTGCTCATCCTACAGTAACTATCAGTTAGCCAAACCTTTCTCCATACAGAAATACAAGCATACATAAAACCATATACGGTATATATCGTGAGATCCTTGCTCGATCTCCTCTTATTGAAATCACCGATATTGCACACAAAACGGTGAGTATAATATTTCGCATATCATCTCATTTTCGTCTAGATGACTTGAATTTACAAAAAAAAATTTAGCTTCGAAACGTCTGGTTTTTCAAATAACTATTGTCTGTTATTTTCTGATACTCGGATCTACAAGGAATAAAATATAATTTTGCGTGCAGAATTTGTCCGCATCAATAGCACGCGGGGGTATTTTTTGAACACTTCCATCGTTTCCCTGTTTTCAGACTTAATTTCAATAATGATTTGTCAAAGGTCAGAATTTCATACCCGAATTTAAACCAAAAATATTTCGATCTTTTTCAAATTTGATAAAGAATTCTGGCTAATTTTCATTTAGTTGTGTAAATTCTTGTCAATTTAAACAAAGTCGACAAACATATTGAGGAAAAGATCAGACAAAAATTCGAAACGTGATTATCAGACAAGTAGATAAATAGAACTAATCATCTTCGATTGTCTCGTTGTCATTTTTTTCAAAATGAATCTCAAAAAAACGATTATCATTTTACAAAACGACTATTGCAGCCTAATGTTTCCAAAATCTTTTCACATGATATTCTGCACTCGATCACGTCTATCGTGTCCCGTTTACTCGCATCGATAATAATTATTTTTCCGCGTTTTCCTCCCTCTGTTCGGTTCGTCGGCCCATTACAGTATATTGTAAAGTCTCTCTCTCTCTCTCTCTCTCTCTCTCTCTCTCCATCTCTCTCTCTCGCTCTCTCTCTCTCTCTATCTATCTATATATCTCTTCCTCTCTCTCGGGTCTCCGGGTCCAGATCAGGGTCCAACCACCTTGTTCATCTATCCGTCCGTCTGTCGTCTGTCTGTATGTCTGTATGTCTGTCTGTATGTCTGTCTGTCGAGCGATCGCGCGCGCTCTTTCTGCGATCATCAGGACTCGCGTGAACAAAGTGAGAAGAGCGAAGTGGCTCGTAGTCGGTGGGCAACCTGCAACCCGGCGCCTTCGAACATCGGTTGGCACCGTCGACGTCGTCGCGACGCTAAACTCGGCCAAAATAAGTCAATTAATATTAAAAAACAACGAAACAACAACAAAAAATTTAAAAAAAAAAGGAAGAACTGTTAAAAGGACGAAAAGGCAATTGAACTCATCTCCTTCGTAATTTTTTTTTTGCAAAAATATACAAATTAATTAATACCAGCCGTACCGCTCTCGCGGTTTTTGCTATTATATCGGCCGACGACGACGACGACGACGAAGATAAGCGAAAGGGGTTCGTTTCGTATGAATATAATCGTTGCAGTTTGGACAAAAAGGAAAAAGGAGGAGAAAAAAACTTGCGCGATTTATTGCTTTTTTTTCTTCTTACTTCCTATACGATATTATAAATTATCGGGAATAGTCTACGCCGATATGTTTTATGTTTAATTTTTTTGTTTTTTTAATTTTTTGATTTTTTAATTTTTCTTTTCGAGTGATAATGTAAACTTTTACAATGATGTGCGTTATTGAATGTATCATAATCGAATCAACGCGGGACTTGAGCAGAATCGTGGAATATATTATATGATGTAATATAACATAAGTGAATACCATAATTTTGATAAAAACTGATGCGATTTTTTTTTTTTTTTTTCTTCCTCTTCGTTTTTTCATCTTCGTGTTGGGAATGATTGAAGAAAAGTGATTATATCCTATAATACACGCTATACTATTAATTTTTCTGTTTTTTTATATGAAATATATAAATATATGGTAAAAGAAACTAATTTTTATAAGTTTAAAAAGTATTCCATGATCTGTGACCAAAAATTGGACTAATACCAATATTATTCAAGTGTTCAACTGTGATATTTCAAGTGATATAAATAATAGTGAATGTTTAACATACCTCGTGAAGGGCTTCGTCTCTTAAACGATACTAAGTAAGTACACCTTGTTCCCAGATATTTGGGGAAAAAAGGAAGAGAATAATTGGAGATAAATTTATACCTGCGGTCTCGACTGTATATAGGTATTGAACAAAGGGATTCCTTGACCACCTTTTATACCTTTCGCATTTTCTGTCCTTTTCTCTGCCCCGTTTCCTTCTTCCAGGAGTCGAGTTTCTAGGTATATTACGAAGAAGAGAAAAACTTGAAATGCAGAAAATTAGGAGATGAAAATAAACCAGATCGGATCAGATCATCCGTGATTATAGATATTCTGAAAACTTTAGAAAACTACTTTTCGAAACAGAATGAAATTTCATTTAATCCCTGATTCGAAATCGGATTGATGGACAAGATGTTTATAGTAGAATCGGAGATGGAGAGAAAATTCTCAGAATTATACATAGAAACGCGTAGACTTATTCTTCTTCGTGAATCACGCCTTACTCGTTTTGGTACAATAATCAAAGGTGAGAAGAGAATCCGTCGAATTGTGTCTAATGCTGCTGACTACAATACCTACCTGTATGATTTTTGTCAAATCGGGGGAGAGGCAGGAAATAATTAATTCGGAAAGTACATGAAAGTAGATAATGATGTTCTTCAGGGGGGAAAGTATGCGATCTGCGTCTTTGACTCCTGAAGAATTTCCGTTCCCATAAGATCGTTTCGGGATTCCGCGAAGGTTCGAACAAAGGTCGCCTCCGCCTCCGCCTCCGCATCAAGGCAAACAAACAAAGGAAAGAATTTTCTCCCATTTCCGTTTAGTGGCACGAGTTGCGGAGACACGTGAAGAAACTTGAATAAAAATGGAACAAAATCGGAGTGATCGAAATTCATCGTCCAAAATCGGGAATCCATTTTCCAAATTTTGAACCGAAATTTAGAGAGAAACTTTTCCGGGTATTAACAACGTGAGAAATGCAGAATAAATTATCAATTTGATCAATTTTTAAACATTTCTTGCGGTTTGATATACGTCTGGCTTATCTTGGTTCATCGTATACGCATTTAGGTAATTTCGCTACTCCACGTGGCCAGAAGACCGTAATCATTCCCGTCAACGTGCCATTAAGATTCGTTGCCACTTTCAAAGATTAAGTATACTTAAGTATTTTAATGCGTTATTTCAGTTTATATCCTTTGATTTATATGTTCATCCGTGTATTAATTGACCAGAAAATTTCTCCGGGACGTATAGGAATAAGAAGGACCGCGTAAATGATATTAAAAGAGGGCGAAGACCTCGCAGCTTCTCAAAATCGTGAAAGTCAAATATTTATATATACACCTAGTACATACGGGTGTATTAAAATATTTTCTACTGCACTCTCCCAGTCTTCTATAGCAATAGAATATGATTGAACCTTGTTAGATAACGGGGTTACCGAAGACAAAGTCATATTGACTCTCGTTAAGCTATTACTCTATAGAATAATGTGAAATTGACACAATTTGAGGATGCGTATTGAGGTAGATACACGACCGTCCACAATCAAGTTGCACCCAGATTTTCTTATCATCGAACGTGATTTTCTCAAAATTTATACGATTTTGAATTCAGAAACTCAGGGCACCTCCCCAAGACATAATCTCTGCAATAAAAGTGTCGATAAATTATATTTTCCGAGTGACGTTAACTGATCCGGGATTAATTCAGATCGGGTGCGAAGTAGAGAAATCCATCTTTCGTTCTCTGATTCTATATTGCATATTCTCATTTTTCCAGATGTCCACAACTTGGGTGAACGTCGTTCTGGCTTTAGTGCTGGCAGTGGCATTGGCTGTACCGCATTTCTCGATCGCTCAATCGGACATATTTCAAATTGATGAAAAGCGGGTCCAACAGGGTAGACGGCAGTACTGCGGAAAACATTTAGCCGATGCTCTGAAGATGATCTGCAATGGCGAGTACGCACCAATGTTCAAGAAAGGTGGCCAAGGTTGGTAAAAACCAAAACAGGTATACAATAGAGAGGTTCAAATTCAAAATTCAGAATTCAACATTCAACATTTGAAACAATAAAAGGAACCATATTTCCGCATATCTAACAAGAAGTGCAGCGACCAATTCCTCGTTACATATGAATTAAGTTCAACGTGCGATTGCATATGAAGTATACACATGTAATGTGTGTAACTAACTAACGAGGGGCAGTAAACAGTCTAGTCTGTTTTCTCGCGAGTGCGCGACCAATGACATTGAGTACCGTTAACGCGTCTATAAATATGCACTCGACATACGACTGCCTTATAGTAGGCGGATGCTCGTGTGCGTGATATACACTCGTTAGAATATGTACGCGTAGATACATATACGTGCAGATTGTACAACACACACACACACACACACACAGACACAGACATATCTGGTATCAAGACATGTTTCAAGTAGCTTATACCGCACCGATTTAACATCACGTTGATAATTGTGTTTGACCTATTTAAAGCACTACAGTAAATTTCATTTAAATATCAAGCAAGAGCTGTAAATGCTATTGATGAACAACCCCAAGAGATTCGCAAGGCGTGAATCGAAGAATAATTGAACTATCTTTCATAATTCAGATTTTTGTACTTTTTGATTTCAGAAATGGAGATCGACGACTATAACTACGAGTACGATGATTCCTACCCTTTCAGATCGAGGGCGAGTGCTAACGCTATGATGGGTCGTTTCGGGGGTAACCGTTTCCGAAGACAAACTCGTGGTATCCATGACGAGTGCTGCGCTAAGGCTTGTTCAGTAAGCGAACTGACATCTTACTGCAACAACCCTCGATAAATGGATATAATTTATATTCAATACACATGGCACTCCAGAGACTGTATACATGCATAAAACAGACATACTTTACACCCATACATAAATAAAAACACTTCTATTACGATAACAATTTGATTATATAAAAAGGATAAGAAAATAAAAAAAGGAGAAATACGAACGAACTATATTATATATTGTCGAACATTATTCAAACATGCATTTCATTTTTACCTAATCCCTATACATTTTTCCATCAATCCTATTCATATGCGAGATATTTCATGTATCACGTTACCTTATGAATTATTTATACATTTTCTTCCCGAAATTGTTAAAGATTGACAAAAAATGTTGACCAATAATCAAAACGGCACAACATTGGATAGAGGTAAATTTGTTGGGCTGAATAAATGAATGAAGCTGTTAAAGGCTGCCGAATATCGAGACAGTATCTTATTTACACTCATCCTTACTCCCAGACAGTTGCATAGTCAGTATGGAAGCTGCGAAATTGAAAACCGCGGATCTTAATGCAGCAGTGCGTACGACAGAGACACACTAGACGCCTAGTTGCGATACTGCAGAAGATAACAAGCTTTATAGTACGAAAAAATTAAATTGCACATTCAGCATTCAGCCATTAGAAATGGACCCGAAGAAATCGTTGGTGCTGTTAAAAGAACTGTTTATAATTATCTCTACATCTCTGATCTACGTTTTTCGCCGCGAATTCTAAGGGGAAATTATGCCACAGTTTTGTACACGATCGGTTGATTCGCGCTTCCATGAGAACTAATACTATAATGGCCCAGCTATAAATCGATAAAGGACGAGGAAGGCACTGGTCAATAATTTCAACGATTTTAGATATTCTCTATAAAACTGCAGGGTGAGAATTCAGGGTTCGAGGAAATGCCCTGCAGTAATTATTATCGACGAAGATATTCGGTGAAAGATCGATAAGGGGTAACCGTTGGCATTTGTACAATGATCAGTTCAACCTCTGCTGATGGCTACACGTTGTAAGATGCTAGGGTTTTTAACATTCATATTTACAGGTGACATTACATGTAATAAAGCACGAAGACAGTACATCAGTGTATCATTCACCTCAGTCGCCCCAATCCCTGAAAATGTGTGCAATTCTTACATCCTAAACATATATGCACCTCCTTAGGACTATTGCCACTTCGTGTCTAATCAATGATTCAGAAGGACGAAAAAAAATGTCTTTGGGCAGCGAGGGGTCGAAAAATAGCCTCGACTCTTCTTTGATCTAATGTTTCGTATATCTCTACAAGTTTGGACCCCTAGTTGTACTTTTTTGAAAGTTTGGCATCCGACCCATCGAAGATTGTGAAACTTTTCCCCTTGTCTCTCTGCAGTGCGGGGGTAAATTTTTATTTGTTTCCATCCCCATATCAGGGGGCTCATGCATATTAATCTCGCACGTATATGGCTCGATGCGTACCCATAACGGCGATAATTTCGTCCCTTTTACTGAGGTAGAAATTAACGTCAATTCTATAATGCATGGGTAGGGAGGAATAAGCAGGAGGAATTAAGGGCTTGGTTTCGTATGACTATGAGGCAATATTATCTCCCTCATCCAAAATACATGCATGTTAGTATAGGTATATGTGGAAAATCCATACACTCAATACTGTCATACTTGTTCCTACGACGATTACTGTAGAAAATAACAAGAGTCTTTGACAGAACACCCTCAGGCTCAGACGTCAAAGCACTAGAGAAAACGACCAAATAAATCGATCTCGATCCAATCATTACTGCCCTAAATAAGTTACTCAGACCTTATTGAAATAACTTCAGTGCCAGACGTGCGGATTCAGAATAATTAGATATCTCCTAAGATACGGTTGAAAAAAAGCTGTGCAAACCAAGAAAAAACCTCAAGAAACACCTGCTAAACTGTATCAAGGCTTTGTACTGAACCTTCGACGACAAGTTCTCCAAAAACATTCGGAAATAGAACGGACTCCGTCCTCCATCAACTGCAGCCATGGCTTTCGTAAAGTCCGAGAAGAGCGACCGACAGTTTTACAGATTAATTTTAACGATTAATCCCTGAGTCTGTTTTCTTTTTATGCCGAAGGAACCGTGTATGTCGTCGATCGCTTTCGACCGATAGATAGATTAGTAAGTACACGTGATTAGGTCTGATGTGTTAAATTCTCCTCACAATCCGCCCACTCGTCTTTCTCTCCCATGAGGATGTTCCTCCAAGTCATATGGTGGTCAAGATTCTGAGGATTCTATGGCCCTTGAGGAAAGTATGAATCACGTGTGACGATAGTGACAATTTTTTCAGCTAGTAGCTACTATGTGGTTTCAAGAAAGCTGGCATTTTGTTTTTCGTGAAAAATAAAGTTTTCCAAAGAGATCTCCCTGTGGTTCCGCAACAAGGATAATTATCCTGTGGGTATAAATGAGTTTATTCCAATTTCATAATGAATTTTCTGGAAATCGAAAGTCGGAGACGTAGCATGTATCAAAGACGTGTTCAAATCGAGTCAACTGATGGTCGGATCATGGTCAATCTCAAACGTAAAAGCACCGGCGAAAAACGGCTAGTGAATCGGATCTCGATCTAATCATTGCTTCCATGTATTGCTTACTAAGGCTTAAATAACAATCTGTATATGCAGAGAATTTATACACGTAATATTGTCACAGGTGGTAAGATCCTGCTCGTGCAATAGTCGGTGTACCTAGGTTGAGGTGGTCTAAGAGTGCGCACTTTTCCTATGATGGTCTGTATTTCAGTGAACAAATTTGTTTTACAATCAATTTTTTTTTTTCCATTACTACTCTTTCATCATTCAGGTACAATAAATCACAGTGTGAAATTAAACTTTGTTTTTAGTTTGGTCACAGTAATATAAAAACGATGGCACGGTATTTGCGCACTCTTACACATCCTGGTGTGCAGGACAACTATTTGCTATCTATGGGCAATAGGGTGGTCCTTATATGGGGTGTTTTTGAATTTTTACGCTCCCAAGGGTTCAAACGAATCCTTTTCATGGAAAAAAATTTGTCCTAAAGTTTTCCCATCATGTGACAAACTGATAAATTACACCTATCTGGCAGGTTGGGCATATATTTTGAAGACCTGTGAATCAAAAAAGCAGGAAAAATCTTGTTGCATATGAGTTCAGTGCATCTTCCGAAATCATTTAATATTTTAGAAAATCACAGAAATTATGAGAAACTCATCTGGAGTTTTTTTTTTTATCGTAGCGTGTGCACCTCTCGATCGAAGAGTCAGCAACTGGAGTTAGCCACAAATGTCAAACACATGTCAATATATCGCGTGTGCGCACTCTTATCGCCCGCGCACTCTTAGACCATTTTACCCTACTCCCAACCCCTTGCAGAATTAACTGACATGCCCTCGAGCAACGGGTGTAATGAACACGTCCAATTCTCTCAACGTAACGCAACTATCCATTCTCCTTATAAAGGACCTCGTACGCCTTCGACTACACCACAAGTTCCTTGCTCATCCTACAGTAACTATCAGTTAGCTAAACCTTTCTCCATACAGAAATACAAGCATACATAAAACCAGACGGTATATATCGCTAGATCCTTGCTCGATCTCCTCTCATTGGAATCACCGCTGTAACACGAACACCTACTGGTCTTCTGCACACGGAATGGTCAGTATACCTCATTTTATCATACTTTCACGTTATTTGAGCTATTCAAGATTTTTTTACTCTCGACGCTTAGAACAGTAAAGGTCGTCTTGGAAATGTGAAAAAGTGGCAGTGATCGAAATTCTTCGTCAAAAATCGGGAATTCATTTTCCAAAAATTGAATGAATACAATGATCGAGGAAATTTTCCAGATATTAACAACAGAAAAACCGTATTCAATATCAATTTGAACAATTGTTATGGTGTATGTATTAATACCAATAATTGGTGTACGTGTAGCATATCTTGGTTCATCGTGTACGCACTTAAGTAACTTCGTTACCTACTCCACGTGGCCAGAAGCCCGTAATCATTCCCGTCAACGTACCATTAAGATTCGTTGCCACTTTCAAAGATTAAGTATACTTAAGTATTTTAATGCGTTATTTCAGTTTATATCCTTTGATTTATATGTTCATCCGTGTATTAATTGACCAGAAAATTTCTCCGGGACGTATAGGAATAAGAAGGACCGCGGAAATGATATTAAAAGAGGGCGAAGACCTCGCAGCTTTTCAAAATCGTGAAAGTAAAATATTTATATATACACCTAGTACATACGGGTGTATTAAAATATTTTCTACTGCACTCTCCCGGTCTTCTATAGCAAAAGATTATGATTGAATCTTGTTAGATAACGGGGTTACCGAAGACAAAGTCATATTGACTCTCGTTAAGCTATCATTCTATAGAATAATGTAAAATTGACACAATTTGAGGATGCGTATTGAGGTAGATACACGACCGTCCACAATCAAGTTGCACCCAGATTTTCTTATCATCGAACGTGATTTTCTCAAAATTTGAACGATTTTGAATTCAGAAATTCAGGGCACCTCCCCAAGACATAATCTCTGCAATAAAAATGTCGATAAATTATATTTTCCGAGTCACGTCAATTGATCCGGGATTAATTCAGATCGGGTGCGAAATAGAGAAATCCATCTTCCGTTCTCTGATTCTATATTGCACATTCTCATTTTTCCAGATGTCCACAACTTGGGTGAACGTGGTTCTGGCTTTAGTGCTGACAGTGGCATTGGCCATACCCCATTTCTCCACCGCTCAATCGGACCTATTTCAATTTGGTAACAAGCGAGCCCAACTGCAGGGTAAACGACAGTACTGTGGTCCGGTATTATCCGACGCTCTGAAACTAATCTGTCTAGAGTATGCTTCACCACCAATGTCTAAGAAAGGTGGCCAAGGTTACTAAAAACTTGAACAAGTAAAATAGAAACGTTTAGTATCAACCATAATGTGTTACAAAAATTCCAAATCCAAAACAAAACGAGAAGTATATTTCCGAATTTATCACAACGCGATCAATTTATCGTTACGTATGAATTAAGTTTACTGTACGATTTCATACGAAGTACGTACATGTTCATAACTAACTAACGAGGAGCAGTAAACAGTCTAGTCTGTTCTCTCGCGAGTGCGCGACCAAAGACATTGAGTACCGTCGATGCGTCTATCAATATGCACTCGACATACGATGGCCTTATAGTAAGTAGGTGCTCGTGTACGTGATATACACCCGCTAGACATATACGTACCGATTGCATTGCACACGCATCTACAATGAACACATGTTTTAAATAACTTATGCTGCACGTCCGATTCAACATCAGCGTGAATATTCATGTTTGACCTATTTGAAGCACGACAGTAAATTTCATCTAAATATCAAGCAGGAGCTGTAAATGCTATCAATGAACAACCCCAAGAGATTCGCAAGGCGTGAATCGAAGAATAATTGAACTATCTTTCATAATTCAGATTTTCGTACTTTTGATTTCAGAAATGGAGATCGACGACTATAACTACGGGTACGATGATTCCTACCCTTTCAGATCGAGGGCGAGTGCTAACGCTATGATGGGTCGTTTCGGGGGTAACCGTTTCCGAAGACAAGGTCACGGTATCCGTGACGAGTGCTGCGCCAAGCCTTGTTCAATAGACGAACTCTCATCTTACTGCAGCATCCCTCGATAAATTTGTATAATTCACATTTAACACACATGACGACCCAGGAACTATTTGCATGCATAAGAACAGTTATTCATACATGTACACAAACACTTCTATCGCGATAATAATTTATTGTTTAAAAGATATAACAGGATGAAAGGAAGAACACGAACAAACCCGATGATATGTATTACCAAAATTATTAACTCATAAATGCATTTCATTTTTACCTAATATTCCCTACATTTTTTCATCAATCCCCTTCATATGCGAGATATTTCATATATCACGTTACCTTATCAATTATTTATCCATTTTCTTCCCGAAATTGTTAAAAATTGATAAAAAATGTTGACAAATAATTAAAACGGCACAATATTGGATAGAGGTAAATTTGTTGAGCTGAATAAATGAATAAAGCTGTTATAGGCTGCCGAATATCGAGACAGTATCTTATTTACACTCATCCCTACTCCCAGACACTTGCACAGTCAGTATGGAAGCTGCGAAATTGAAAACCGCGGATCTTAATGCCGCGGTGCATACGACAGAAACACACTAGGCGCCTAATTGCGATCTGCAAGAGATAACAAGCTTCATAGTGCGAAAAGATTAACTTACACATTCAGCACTCAGCCGTTAGAAATGGACCCGAAGAAATCGTTGGTGCTGTTAAAAGAACTCTTGATTTACATCTGACCAGCGTTTTTCTCCGAAAATTCCGAGGGGAATTCGTTTTATAGTTTTCTATACGATCGATTGAATCAGTGGGTTATTCACTTCAGTAGCCACAATCCCTGAAAATGTGTGCAACTCTCACATCCTAAACATACTTGCACCTTCTTAAGACTATTGCCACCTCGTGTCTAATTAATGATTCAGAAGGAAGAAAAAAAAATGGCTTTGGGTAGCGAGGGGTCGAAAAATAGCCTCGACTCTTCTTTGATCTAATGTTTCGTATATCTCTACAAGTTTGAACCCCTAGTTGTACTTTTTTGAAAGTTTGGCATCCGACCCATCGAAGATTGTGAAACTTTTCCCCTTGTCTCTCTGCAGTGCGGGGGTAAATTTTTATTTGTTTTCATCCCCATATCAGGGGGCTCATGCATATTAATCTCGCACGTATATGGCTCGATGCGTACCTATAACGGCGATAATTTCATCCTATTTACTGTAGGTAGGAATTAACGTCAATTCTATAATATATAGTTGGGGAGGAATAAGCAGAAGGAATTAGGGACTTGGTTTCGTATAACCATGGAAGGCAATGATATTTCCCTCATTATGCGTCGGTTTTATTTCCTATAATACCCGGCTTTCGAAGGATGAGATATAATCATCGATTAACACGAGGGTAGTTTTCAACTGCGGGTGCAATGTATATCGAGTCGTTGAATTTTTCAAGTATAATTATTCGATTAGTTGAAGAGTCGAGAGTTATAGAATAATTTCGATTTTTCGAACAGTCTGCAGGGAGCATAAATTATACTGACGTATTGATTCTTGTAAATGTTAACAAAGAGGATAAACGTTCGAAAAAAAAGGTGCGAACAACCACAAGTTACGTAAACTAATAATCTCTAATTCTCCGCACGGTTTAAAAAATATAAAATAATTCTGAGAAACGACTATCATTATATAAATTCGACATCACCCCACTCCGATAACGTCTGTTTATAATATTCTGATGAATCGTCGATAATAATTATTTTTTCGCGTTCTTCTTTTCCCCCACTCTTCGGTTCGTCGACCCATTGCAGTATATTGTAAACTTTTTCGCGGCCTTTCTCTCTCTCTCTCTAATCGATCAATCAATCAATCAATCTCTCTCTCTCTCTCTGAAGTCTCCGGGTCCAGATCAGGGTCCGACCACCTTGTCCATCTATCCATCCATCTGCTGTCGTCTTTCGGGGAATCACGACAGATTATTCTGCAATCAGAACGAAGTGCGAAGACCGATGAGCAGAGTGTCTCGTTATAGTCGTTAGGCAATCTCAGGCAACCCGACGTCTTCGTCGCGACGCTAAATCATCAACCATATAAAACGCCTTTGTTCTTATTTCGTTGCATTTTGAAGAAAATAGGAAAACAATAAATTGTCGTAAGTTAATTTTTTCCAATAATATTCAATGTTATTAATTATCTCGAGAGATTTAATCCAATACATGTATAATATATGAACATGTTTGGCCTCACAAATAGCTAAATTAGGTATAAATGAACACTTATAAGTGTTAATTTGCTTTTTTTAATATCAATTGAAGCGAAATCTTATGGAATTAGGGTTGAATTCGTAGATTTAAAAAATCCATAACTACTAAATTATTCAGTGAAAAATTCTGAAATAATTAATGTATCATTATTCTATCAAGCACTATCATTTTTAAAATTTTTAAGAATTTTGGCGATTCCTGATTCTCCATCCAGTTATACCTTAAATGCGCATTACCTGTTTTATCTGACGAAAAAATTGGGCAAAAATACGATACGCGCAATTCAATCAGAGAATATTAGATCCGACTTAATTAAAAACTCTTAGAACTTGTTTTGAATATATTATTTTACATAAATAAGTGATAAAGACGTTAATCAGCATGACTAATTCCAGATATATTTTACTTTTTTTATTTGTTTTTTATTGCGACGTGATTGGAGACCGGCTCAATAACAAAAATATTTATAATACAAGATTGAAGATGAAGATAATTGGTGATGTGAATTATTATATTCTCCATAGGAAAACTGTGTCTTTAACTCCTGAGGAATTTCCTTGTTCTTCTTCCAAAAATTTTCGTCTACTTCAAGCCTGCATCAGATACTAAAAAAAAATGAACCTTATTTAGTCCTATTTGGCCCTCAAGTTATATTAAGGACCGTGATAGACCTTTTTCAATTTGAGACCGTTACTAGGTTCTCTATTAATTGCAAACTAGGTTCTCCGAATCAGGCATCCGAATTTTTCCAAAAATTGAACGACTAACGATCGCGAAATTAACGGCAGGCGAAACGAGGAGTTATCAATTCCGTCAATTTTTAAACATTTCATTACGATTTGCTACATAACGTATGGCTCATCTCGGTTCATCGTACAAGCATAAGTGATCTCGTTACTCCACGTGGCCACTGGCCAGAACACCGCAATCATTCGCGTCAATGTACCATTAGGATTCGCTGCTACTATTAAACCGATACTTCAGTATTTTCACTTTTTTATTCATTTGATATACTTTGATTCGTATATATTTATCTGTGAATCAACTGACCTGAAAATTTCTCCGGAACGTATGGGTATGAGAAGTACCGCGGTAATTATATTGAAAGAGGGTGAAGACTTCGCTGCATTTCAAAATTGTAAAAACACAATATTTATAGAATCCTAGTACATGAGGGTGTAACGAAATATTTTCTACTGCACTCTCCCAGTCTTCTGTAGCAATAGAATATGATTGAACCTTGTTAGATAACGGGGTTACCGAAGACAAAGTCATATTGACTCTCGTTAAGCTATTACTCTATAGAATAATGTGAAATTGACACAATTTGAGGATGCGTATTGAGGTAGATACACGACCGTCCACAATCAAGTTGCACCCAGATTTTCTTATCATCGTACATGATTTTCTCAAAATTTATACGATTTTGAATTCAGAAATTCAGGGCACGTCCCCAAGACATAATCTCTGCAATAAAAATGTCGATAAGTTATATTTTTCGGGTCACGTTAACTGATCCGGGATTAATTCAGATCGGGTGCGAAATAGAGAAATCCATCTTTCGTTCTCTGATTCTATATTGCATATTCTCATTTTTCCAGATGTCCACAACTTGGGTGACCGTCGTTCTGGCTTTAATGCTGGCAGTGGCATTGGCCGTACCCCATTCCTCAACCGCTCGATCGGACGTATCCCAATTTGGTGACAAACGGACCCAACAGCCAACTAAACGACGCTACTGTGGACCGATATTATCCCACGCTCTGAGACTCCTCTGTCCAGAGCACTATTCACCACCAATGTCTAAGAAAGGTGGCCAAGGTTGGTAAAAACTCGAACAAGTACAATGGAAACGTTAAGTATCAACTATAATGTGTTACAAAAATTCCAAATTCAAAAAAAAACGAGAAACATATTTCCGCATTTATCACGACGTGACCAGCTTCTCGTTACGTATGAATTGAGTTTACCGTGCGATTTCATATGAAGTACTACATGCACATAACTAACTAACGAGGGTCAGTAAACAGTCTA
Organism: Tenthredo livida; assembly: GCA_963992785.1. Lineage (NCBI taxonomy): Eukaryota > Metazoa > Arthropoda > Insecta > Hymenoptera > Tenthredinidae > Tenthredo > Tenthredo livida. Next base: position 1,012,483 of record OZ023071.1, on the reverse strand, counting down.
GTCTGTTCGCTCACTCGCGAATGCGCGACCAAAGACATTGAGTACCGTTGACTCGTCTATCAATATGCACTCGACATACGACGGCCTTATAGTAAGCGGGTGCTCGTGTACGTGATATACACCCGCTAGACATATACGTACCGATTGCATTGCACACGCATCTACAATGAACACATGTTTTAAATAACTTATGCTGCACGTCCGATTCAACATCAGCGTGAATAATCATGTTTGACCTATTTGAAGCACGACAGTAAATTTCATCTAAATATCAAGCAGGAGCTGTAAATGCTATCAATGAACAACCCCAAGAGATTTGCAAGGCGTGAATCGAAGAATAATTGAACTATCTTTCATAATTCAGATTTTCGTACTTTTTGATTTCAGAAATGGAGATCGACGACCATAACAACGGGCACGATGATTCCTACCCTTCCAGATCGAGGGCGAGTGCTAACGCTAGGATGGGTCGTTTCGGGGGTAACCGTTTACGAAGACGAACTCGTGGTATCAATGACGACTGCTGCGCTAAGGCTTGTTCAATAGACCAACTGGCATCTTACTGTAGCATCCCTCCATAAATTGATATAATTCACATTTCATACACATGGCGACCCACGGACTATAAAATGACGGAATAGAATAGAATAGAATAGTTTATTTAGCCCATGGGACAAGTCCCCTAGGGCGATAGAGAAAGTGTATACCTACATGTAGAGAAAAGAGTAGCTTAAACTAACAATTAACAATTAGCTCAAAGTAGCTGATAGTAAAATAAACTTGGGCAAAATCGTCAAATTTATTTATCCAGACATTTCATTTTCACCTATTCCCCACTACTGATCAGTGTTCCCCGCCAATCCCCTTCACATGTCATATTCAATATGCCACGTGATCTTCCTCCTGAAGTTGGCAAAATTGATCAAAAATGTTGACAGATAATTTAAATGGCAAATAATCGATCAGATGTAAGTTTGATACGCTGAATGAATGCATAGAGCTGTAAAAGTCTGCCGAATATCAAGACAGTACATATCTTATCTACACTCATCCCTACTCCCAGACAGTTGCATAGTCAGTATGGAAGCTGCGAAATTGAAAACCGCGGATCCTAATGCAGCAGTGCGTACGATAGAGACGCACCAGTCGCCCAGCTGCGATACTGCAGAAGATAACAAGCTCCATAGTACGAAAAAATTAACTTACACATTCAGCACTCAGCCGTTAGAAACAGACCTGAAGAAATTGTTGGTACTGCTAAAAGAACTGTTCGTAATTATCTCTATATCTCTGATCTAAGTTTTTCGCCGCAAATTCTAAGGGGTGATTGTTCCATAATTTTGTACACGATCGATTGATTCGTGCTTCCATGAGAATTTATACTATAATGGCCCAGCTATGAATCGATAAAGGACGAGGCTGTCTCTAGTCAATAATTCCAACTGTTCTCGATATTCTCTATATAACGGTGTGAGAGTTCATGGGGTTCGCGAAGATTTGATTAAAATCGAAGGCTCGTTAATCTCGTAATGAGTATTCCTCTCATTACGTATAAGCGGAGCCTGCGAATGATCGAGAAGAAGGAAGCTGTGAAATCACAGGGTATAATGAAACCGAAAATGAATTCAAAAGTTATGATAATAACGGCGGATTACCCACGAATCAATTGATCATAAAAGTGGCTTGCATTAATCAAACCATGTTCTCTGCGGTCTCGGTTAATAATTCTCTTGCCGGCCGTTAGGACTACGGGCGTCCAGCACGTGGGTAGAATTCTAAGTAGTCCTTGACCGAAACAATCTAATCCCTAATGCTTCGCATATTAGCCAGTCAGCTCCAATCTGTTCATTACATTTCCGTACTGGCTCGGTACTGCCATATTGCCACTCATACGCTTCCTACTTGCTCATACTCCCATGTATAAATAATTTATCATCATGCATATGCGATGCATACGTACATTCATTGGGTATACCTACCTATAAGTATGTACTCGCCTTACTCATCGCGTCTGACAGTCTTTCGACCATCAAGAGCGCAGAAAAATCAGAATTTAATTTATTTGTTCGAATATTTTCGCCCCTCGAAGTGATAATCGATCAATAATCAATCGTTATCTTCACCCTAGACTCAAGTCACCGGGGAAATTGACCTACACAACATAACTGAAGTCAAGTTAAAAGTCGTCTCGGGACAGGCAGGCCTTCATCGATTGTCTTACTACACACCAAGACTCAGAATATTGACTTTGGACGGTAGCTGCATTTCGTCCTTTCGCGATCTTGGATCTAGTCTTGTGGCTTTGACGACTTTGAGTGTCGCTAGGTAATCGATTCGGACTTTTAATTCGCTTTTAATTCTCTGCTAACAGTGAAGATGTAAAATTTCTTGACGTTAAATCAATTTTTTGACCCAAGGATCGCTTGGAAATTTTATATCGAACATGTAATTCCTATAGTCGTAATTTTTCTCCGGTTGTAGTTTCAATCGCCAAAATATTTTAGCTGGACGTGCAGCTGCGGTGGTCGTACAGAGTTCGTTAACACTATCTCGTATTCGCGTCAGCTGCACATATCAGATTGCAGGTTTTATCAGTCAGAACATCGTGAAGTATAAAAAGAGAAATATTTTGATAAGGGATTCAACGACGGCGAATTCATCGCACGAGAAGTAAAAAGTCGAGATAATTCTGCTCAGCGGTTACATCTAGAATACGAACATTGAACATGAGAATTTTTTTTTATTGGGGGAAACAATTCTGCGCATAATTTATTATGGCGCCCCTAAAACCAAAGGAAATATATAATTAGTAATTTGCGTCGCCTCAGATGCAACATGAAACACTTGGACGGTGTCTCAGGATTTCGGAATCTCCAGGAGCTGAACGTGCGAGAAAACTCAGTTTCGGATCCTTCGCCCTGTTCCAGTGTTGAAAATTTGATGAATCTCGATCTGAGCAGGAATCGAATAACCGACGTTTCCTACTTTGCGTTTTTGCGATCGTGTCGTAAGCTCGGAGAACTTCGAATCACGGATAATAACTTTTCGGACTATAAAGAGGAGATAAGGGTTCGTGGTCAGCCAATAACTTGAACAAGAATTATAGGAGAAATTTGCCCTCAAAATGAAGAGACTTTGCGACATTTAAATCTATACCGAAATCGATTACGATCTTATTTTTCCAGACTCTCCTTCCGCAGCTAAGAATCCTCGACGGTGAAGAATTCGAGGATTGTCTTCAGCCAGAAGCTGCTATCGAAGAAGGGTAAATTCGTAATGAGAGAATGAAAGATTTCTGCAAAAACACAAAACGATAATATCCTTCCTCATTATAATCCTTATCACGTCTGAAACTCGAAACAGTCCCTTTCCTCCAGGTTACTTCTCAACATTGAAGATCTGAGCTCTGAAGATGGAAGTACAACGTCACTTTCATCGCCAGTCGAAGTGATTGATCATAAGGAAACGGTAGGTGCCCATAGATCCGTAATAGCAGAAAAAAAAATTTTGTCTCGATTTTTGTAAATGCAGAAAATCCTGCGAGAAGAAGACAAAGACGAAAAAAAAGCAGAAGACGAAGAAGAAACTGTATATCAACCTCATCCTTCCACCAATCATTCAGACGTGTCAAATAATGGCGGTAATGCAAATCGAGTCTAAATTGGCGGAAATGTTCGTCTATTAAAAACCATAATTATATAATTGTTCCACGTGGCGCATGATATTGTATAAACCATTAATTCGACTGTATAGAAAATTTCTGATATGTAGTTGCTGAGCTGCAGCGGCACTCAGCAGCAACAGTCTTATTCCAAAATTATACTACGATTACCGGTAACTCGAGAGTTTATAAATTCAAAACCATGTGCGAAATAACTCAATTGTGCTTACGCGATGTTGGCAGATAAAATTACTGCCCAGGAGATACCGTCAGGCAAATTATCATCCGGTCGTGTAATTTGTGGGAACTTGGCAGTTTCTTTGCGGGCACGCAATCCAACGAAGAATACGACATCGGCTATTCAGCTTCAAGTTCGTTAAATCGCACGATTTTATATTGAATTTTTATCATTTCGGAGCGGAGATACTGACATAATATACATAGGAATACAGGCTTTATACTACTCTCCACTTTGTAGCTAGACTAGCCGAGTTAAAAAGCGATCAATCTTCATCTGCACCTTCACATGGCTTGTGATTATGTCTGCTTTCTCATTTAGATCTTCTGTCTATAGCTACCGCGAAATCAGTGATACCTGACCACCCACTCGTTTAATTGTATATGAAGAGTTACTCAATCGCCCAATTTACCGCTTCTCTATCATTAAAGCCAGGACTTTTGACCAAACAATAAAAATGAAGTGTTTTTTATTCATTAATCACATCCAATGCTTTCATCGACGAATATAATCCGTTTAATTATTTGCAGATAAAGGACGATATCAAGCCTAAAGAAGACGAAAGGATCCTGAAGGATTGCTGAATGTAACATGTATAATTTAAACAGCGAGGTCCATTTTCACATCGATTCTGTAAAATTTCTATGAAATAAAAAATTCAACGTTCATTTTTCTTATTTTTTGGATTTTCTCAACAAGTAGCAAACGATATACGTTTAGTTATACTTGAACTTGATTATCCAGTGCAGATAGTTATATTGGTACAGACAAATCACTCGAGTCTGCGATTGCAGTCAAATAATGCGTGTCTTATCCGATCACCGATGATCAGAGATTAAGCAGAAGATCAAACGACTCGTTATGGCCAATTGAATTTAATGCAAATCTTAAATTAGACTAAACTGATCACTCTTTATCTTTGGGCATTGAACCACGAATGTGAGTGTCTCATTACAACCACTATCTATATTATATTCAAATGAAAAAATCAACTATAATAAGCCACGAATCATCCCTAAGGACTTTCCTCGTACAGTTTTATGTCGGAAATAATTTTCTACGCACAATGATGGGCATTGTCTCTCGCGCTCCTATCTTTTAATTTAATACTGTTTTCATTCGCGGAGAAAAATCTAATCATATCAGCTCTGAGCTGATTACATAATCGAATAGAGAGCAGAGCAATGTTGTGCTGGAGCTCGCTGGCATCTAGGGCAACCCATTTCTTCTGCTCTTCTTCTTCTTCTTCTTCTTCTTCGACATATTTGGGGAGCGAAACTCAACCCGATTTCCTCATTATCGCTGCGGCAACTAATTTAGATCCACTAATGTTGACCAGACATTCTCTCTGCAGACTCTTCAACGTTTATTGGCCACTCTGGAACTGCAGTATATATATATTGTACAAAGGGGATTAAAACTAGGTCGGGTCAAAACAATGTATTGTGTTCCAGTTCCCAGCCGTGGATGATGATCCTCAATTTAGCTCATAATTAGTGACAAACCGCCGAAGTTCTTACACTTGACGATCAGAAATCATCAAAATATCATCTCGAACAAATTCCATCACGCGGATCTGTACGGAAATTTGAATATCCGTACCCTCTGTTCTCTCTCCTGCTTGCAGTATGCTTTTCACTTCTTCGAAATCTCGAAGGAAAAGACTAGTTTTTACTTGACATAAAAAAATGAAATATTTCACTCGATATAATATGTACGCGATCATACTTATGCATGTATAAGAAAGTAAATATATTATATTTATGATCTGCGCGCGCGCGCGCGGACGGTTCTTCCGACACCTAGCCGATGTCATGCCGTATTGTCGGCGACTTTTCCCTCTGTGTATGGGTAAATATTTATGTAAATATACATCGAAGAGTATATGAAAACATAGGCATTAGTATTGATTTCGTTCAACGTTTGACGGTAGGTCAGCTCCAGTCACCCTGATACCAGGGTAGTAATTCGTAGCCATTTCGGTCAGCAGGATATTCAGCCATAGCGATCCACACCCGCGGCTTTGAATTTTCAAAAATGTAGAACGCGAGCTAATTATGGGAGGGAATCAGTTCCTCATTACTATCGCGCTGTGTTTGACCCTTCCAATTTCTATCTACAGTCAAATTGCCGGCAACAAACTATACGACAATCCAAAAGGTATAAATAAATGTACAATCCTAATCCCTGGAATCTTTCGGCCATTTTATTTCGCACTGACGAAAAGAAAAAAAGAAAAAAAAATACGAAAAACTGGATACAGGAACTCGATAAAAATCAAATACTTATAATTCTTCTCGTTTGCATAATTCCCTCTAACAAGTAGTAGTCTATTTTTAAATCAGTTTCGTTATAACGTTTAATAATATGTAATCATCTATCGAGGTATACTTTCGCGAATAGATACTCGCACGAATTACTGTAATCAAGAGCAATAACCGAAAATTATGATTACAGTGCTTCGTAAGCCGTGCTATTTGCTGTCGTTCCCTAAAGCGAAACCCGGTGTATATATACACGTATATAAGGTGCTTATTAATTAAACAGTCGAGCAACAGGTACGATTATACGATTCAAGGAGTAATAATCACAGATTTATCGCTGCATAACGTTAAAACGGGTTTGAAACTCGATCGGTGAAAGATTTTATAATAATTTCAGATTGCTTTCAGCGATCGTGCGTATAGCAAAATCGTGGGGGGCGGGGGCTCGTTATTATTTCATCCCAATGGTTTATTCGAACCTTTTCTATGCGATAAGCAATTATTTTTCACGATTACCATATGCATACGCGGCTATGAATAAAGAATATTTTTATTTTTTATTTTCGTATCATTTCAGATGAGGTTGAGTTCGTCAACCCCTACCAATCCGAGACTACTGCTAAAGCCGCCGCCGCCACCGAGACTGACGACATGAATATCCCAGTCGCCGAGGACAAGATTCCATCGGAACTGGTGATAACAACCTTGGAGGCAAATACACAGACATACCCGCATATGCATTGTTTTCTCTTATAATAATTAGCCTTGGAGAACTTTCCATCGAGAGTAGTCGTGCGTGCATACATATACCGAGAGTTTTTCATGAAACTGTAAACTGGCGCCCCCCTCCCTGCGAGGAAACCAACACAGACACGTACCCCGTGCTTACGTGTCTGTGTTGGTTTCGCCGCAGGAAGGGGGCCGCCAGTTTCACCAAAAACTCTCGGTATATGAGTATAGCGTACATATACTACCCTACGGACAAAAATTGTGAAATTAAATAATCATTTCATCAAATGTATCGTCTACGGTAGCTGGAAGCTGTTGTGCCGTATTTTGTTCACTTATTGACCGTTATAATTGAGTATACAAAGATATTCGATAAGACAGTATATAATAAGCGAACTGCAGCCACCCAGCTAGCTGCAGGCGCATAAAATACTCTTGCTTTGACGATGATCGGTAAACTGATCCTGCCGATTCTTCTTCCTTTTTGATTAATTTTCTAAAATTAGTTCGCTCTTCGCATTGCGGCACTCTTGACCTCGAATTGACGAGCGAAATATATTGTCCGCACGTGTCTTGGTGCAGAGCGGTCATTGATACCGAGTTGCGTTATAAAACACTATACCTATATGTATGTGTATTATAATAATTGAGTTTTGCACGCTCGATAATAGCGAGAGACTCGATACGAGTGAAAAAAAATTGGCACGTCTTTGAGATAGAGAATAGGATAATACAGTTGGGATCGAGTTAAAATCTGCTGATGTAATGGTCATTTTAATCACGTCGACAGGATATGCCGTTCTCTGGGACCATAACGGAGAATGGAACTCTGAAAGGAGACGGTTACGCCTTTTACTTCTTTGAATTGCTTCGTACAAAGATGAATTTCACCTACAGGATTATATTACCTAAGGAAAACTTGCTTGGCGATAAAAAATACGGCGTGATTGGACAGCTTACTAGAAAGGTGATTATATACCTATACAATAATCGTAATACATGTCGATTTTACGGGGCCGGTTCGAAGTTCCGAATCTTCAAAGCTCCGAACGGTCAAATTTCCGAATTTTAATGCAACGAACTCACAGTTTTCAGAAAGGGTTTTTCGCCGAAAGTCTATGTAACCGATTTGAAAAATTCCGAATCGCAGCACGCCGAAGGTTCAAAATTCCGAAAGGTCAAGACTCCGAAAGCTCGATATCCGAAAGGCCAAAACTTCGAAACTATTGAACATCAAGCCGTCGCACGTCGTTTAATCGACACGTTAAGAACACGTTCGATCTTTCGGAATTTTAAACTTTCGGAATTTTGGACTTTCGGAACACCGGACTGTCGGAGCCTTGAGCTATCTGCATTCAGACCATTCGAAATTTTAATTTTCTACACCCTAGTCTTTCTGGAAATTTCGAAATCGTTTAGAATAAATTGGGAATTTTTACCGTTCGGAGCTTTGAAGATTCGGAACTTTGAACCGGCCCCGATTTTACGAGGAAATTTAGATCGAGATTAGAAGAAGCTCGCGAACAATTACCCTCAGATTATCACTCCTGACCCCAACACTGCGCTCCGGGGATTTCTGTACTACACTGTATGTTATGTACTCTGTTAATCTAATTGATAAATGTTCAATAAATCATTCGGCGCCTCGATTATTCGCTAAGGGATATTAAAACGAGAACGATAACGGAGACAAAACAGCGTGGCGTCTGGTATAAAGTAATTAGGTACTTCATTGTAAATTAATGGCTCTGATAAATTCGACTTTTTGTTTCTCAAATTGCATTCATACATGTTATTCGCTTGGTCTCAGGCCTCAGCGAAACGACATATGAATTTACGAAGTTGGTCATAACGCGATTGGCAATCAATCCGTTGCCGGTCAAGCGATGAACATGGTGAATGCTGCGCAGGTGAGAATAATTTCCATGGAAATTATAAACGGCCAATTTTCTACAGGAAGTGGACATGGCCGTCGCGTTCCTTCCCGTTTTACCGGAATTGCAAGAAATTGTTAAATACAGCGTAGCTTTGGACGAAGCCGAATGGACCATCCTAATGAAAAGACCAACGGCATCTGCGAGCGGATCTGGTCTCCTTGCTCCATTTGACAATAACGTTTGGTGTCTAATTATTGCATCTGTAGTTGCAGTCGGGCCCATCATATACACCCTGATTTTTCTTAGGTGTGTGTGTATTTTTTTCCGTGAGATATTTTTTGTTCCCAACTCACTGCTTTCGATATTCATAAATTTTGTAAATTAAAATTTTCTTTATATTTTTGTTAAATTCCTGGCAGATTTTTCTTCTGCAAAGATGGCGAGCCGAGAAAGTATTCATTGGCAACTTGCATGTGGTTCGTTTACGGCGCTCTTCTTAAGCAAGGATCAACTCTGTCGCCAGTAACAGGTCAAGGCTTAAAATTTAATTGATTAACAGCTTTTTGTCGTATTTTTAAAAACAAATTCTTACAATTGCAGTGTGGGGTAAAAATTAGTCGGATAATGATTATCGTGCTCTCTAAATTTTTGGGAGTGAAAAATTTACTCTTTTGTCTTGGAGTTGCACGATTTTCAATCCAAGAAAGTGAATTTTCACTCCCTTGGATTGAAAATCGTGCAACTCCAAGACAAAGGAGTGAATTTTTCACTCCCAAAAATTTAGAGAGTGAATATTTGACCTTTTCGTTTGCATAAAATAATTCGAAAACATGTTCGATAATATTGATATAAAATCTCCACAGATTCAGCTAGATTACTATTCGCAACTTGGTGGATATTTATAACAATACTGACGTCATTTTACACAGCAAATTTAACAGCTTTTTTAACTCTGTCGAAATTCACATTGCCAATAAATTCGGCAGCAGATTTAGGAAATACAAATCTAAAATGGTTTGCCAGAAAGGGTGAAGCGATCGAACGTATCGTTAATGCAGTAAGTATAATAACTGTAAAACTGTGTCTCAGAATAAAAATATTTCACAAATAATTACAATTTTATATTTATCTGCACAGGAAGGGAATGACGAACTTTCGATGCTACGTCCTTCTGTCTTCAAGGGATATGGTCAATTTTTAGACCTTTCTCATAACGACACCATTGACGTTCTCAGATATATTGATCAGGGTAAGTCAATCCGTGTAGAAGAAATATTTAATTGCAAAATTAATTACCGCTCGACAGACTGATTACTATTTCATTACGAGTTTAGGTAATCAGATAGATATAGGTACGTACTACATGATGTCAGGAGCAGTGTGGTGAAAATTGTAATTAAATTTTTTTTAATCACTCATTACTTTCGTAATGTGTAATTGAATTTTTATTTAATCACACATTACTTTGGTAATGTGTGATTAAATCGAGTTCAATTACACATTACTTTGATAATGTGTAACTAAATCGAGTTTAATTACAAGTTACCAAAGTAATGTGTAATTAAACTTCATTTAAACTTTATTTAATTACACATTACTAAAGTAAAATGTAAAGTAATGTGTAATTAAGTGAGTAATTCCATTAAAAATGTAATTAGCGACTCGCAACACTGGTCAGGAGTAGTTGACATCATGTGTGACCTCGTGATGTAATTAAGAAATGAGAACGTTTTCGAAATTCGAATTAGATGAAAAAAAAACGAAATGAAAAAGAACTAAAAATGAATATGTTGACTTTTTGAGAAAACACAAGCAGAAATAAACGCAGTTATATATTCAAAAGGACAATAGTCTAGATGATACCATGCGCAATGTATATTTACATCGTTTGTGCAGTAATCAACCACAAACACGTGTATCAGTTACGCGTAGGATTTTATCTCGCCAATATATAAACCGCAACGAAGAATTGCTGTATAATATCTAATTATAGAATCATATGCTGTGCATTACATGTATATACATACATATACATGTATTCCAGTTCACCGTTACATTCAACAAGCGAACTTCGTACGAGATACAATCGAAAAATCGTTATGTATATTGAAATGAGTGGGTATAAAAAAGGCGAGAATTTAAAACCCATTTTAATTTGATTTCAGAGAAGATGTATATACAGGAAAGATCCTACGTAAGAAAGCTCATATTCGATGATTACATGAACAAAACTCGAATGCAAGTGGCAGAACAGAATCGATGTACCTACGTGATCATGCCCGGTAATATTTTGACGAAAAGTCGTGCTTTCGCGTTCCAATTAAACAGCACACTCGACATATCATTCAATAAAAGGTAAGACCTCGAATCCCGTCGAGTTTGAAATAACAAATGAAAATGAAAATAAAAAAAAATGAAATTTGACGAATTTCAACACGAATCTAATCCAACTCTGATCCAATGAATAACAGACTTCTGTCTTTGGTCGAAACTGGACTGATAAAAATCAAGACAACTGAGAACCTCTCAAGCACAACGATATGCCCTTTAAATTTGGAATCTAAGGAAAGACAGCTTAGAAATTCGGATTTAACAATGACGTACAAAGGTATGGCAATCGGTTTCTCTGTAGCAGTTGCAGCTTTCCTTGGCGAGGTGATATACCTGAGATTGATAAAGCGGGAAAAATTCATTGAAGATAATCAATCGGCCCCTAAACCACCAGTTTATAAATATGACGGTTCAAAATCTGTGCAAAGAAGCCCGCCACCGCTTTATCAAAATATACAAGACTATTCTAAAAAGCAAATTATCAACGGACGAGATTATTACATCGTGAGGGAAAGAGACGGCGAGAAGAGACTAGTGCCTGTAAGAACTCCGTCTGCTTTTCTTTTCCAATATGCTGCATAAATACGCTTCTATTATTTTATATATACCTATGTATATATATATGTGTATAATATAAACATTTAATCTACAGATATACTATTTTCAAATAAAATGAGTTTTGGCAACAAATTTCTACTTCTCAAACCCACCAATTACAATATTTCTATATTAGGGTGAATCAAGTCCCATCTCAATTATATACCGAGAGTTTTCGGTGAAACTAGTGGCCCCCTCCCTGCGGCGAAACAAACACAGACGCGTACCGCGCGCATGTGCATGCGCACAGGGAGGGGGTCACCTGCAGTTTCACGAAAAACTCTCGGTATATACTGCCTCAACGCCTCTGAACTTTCAATACTTCGGCTTCATTATAGTTTCTCTGAATCTGAAACTTCTTACACTTCTTGATAATTGATAGAAAAAATGATCAAATTAAGGACGACCTTAATACACATACGGTAAGTATAGTATATACTATAATACGAACGTAATGAAAACGACGAAAAATTAAAAATAAAAATATGAAATTCTGCGGCGGAAAATGCGGATTAATTATTTTTAATTTAAAAAATGCAACACTCATGATCATATTGAATGATTGAATATTTATAGTATATGTACGAACGAGGAAAAGTGAAGAACACATCAAGCGCGCGTATTGTACCAAGAACTAATAAATAATATCAATAAACTTTTAAATTTGATGAAATGAAAACAAGTTGATGATGAAAAAAAAATTAACGTATAAATTGCATTCTGATCAACGTTCGTGTTATGAATCATAAATAGTAGTAGTAGTGGTAGAAATAATAATAACAATAATAAATAAAAATATGATAAAGGAATTGAATAAAGATTTTATATATAATATATATATAGGGGAGGGAGGGGCAAAACGGGGCAGGGGGGGGGCAAAATTACTTACTGGGGTACCCCAATTACTTTTTGGAGGGATACCTCCAAAAAGTAATTAGGGTACCCCATTTTGCTCGCAAAAGAAAAAAAAAAAAATTCCTCCTGAAAACTTTATATTTTCTTAAGTACCCTATTTTGCCCCTCCCGCCCCTACATATTTTTTCTTTCTTTCTTTCTTTCTTTCTTTCTTTCCAATTAAAAGCAAGAGTGACAATTTTTCTTGTAATTTTCATTATGAAATATTGGGCATTATATCAATATTATTGCAGATACTATCGGGATTATACATTGAAAATTCATTATTATACTGAGGCATAAGAAGAATTGTGTGTAACAAAAAAAATACCAGATAATTTTATCATTTTATCATTTTATTATTGATACCTAAATTAAAGAAGAAGAAGCAGAAGGAGAAGAAAATGTCTATACTCTATAGGGATATATGTACCATAAAAAAAAATTTAATAAATGGTAACTAAAATCCCATTTTTACGTTTCTCTCATTATAATAAACCGATAATAATAATAATAATAATAATATAATTATTTATTGATAATATATATATTTATATAGATAATATTAAATTTCCTTCAATCCTCGTAAAAGAGATACTGGCAATAAATAAAAATATTATACGAAAGTTATTTCATTCATTTTTCTATTTATTTATTTTCTATTTCATTTCATTTTTTTTTTTTCTTTCAATCATAATCAAAAATCATCCATTATGAAAAAAAAAATAAAAATTAACTTTATAGAAAAGCTTTTGAAATTTTTTTTTCATACTTATTATTATTAAGACGATTTTCAATGTATAATTATTATTCTTGTAGTATATTGCTAATTTGAAACAAGACCATTAAAGAAAAATCAATATATTATATATATACTAAGAAATGGGATTATATAAGAGAAAAAAGAAAAAAAAAAGAAATATAAATTAACTCGACAAAGAATATCCCTTGAATAAATGATGTATAATAGTATAGGTATAGGTATTTATCACGTTTTTACTTTTTTTTCTTTAAGTTAATTTTCTTCACTATAAATATTAAACTCAATCTAACAATAATAATAATAATAATAATAATAATAATAATAATAATAATCATAATAATAATAATAATAATAATCAATTGTGTTAGTAGATTATTATCTTATTAAAGCCGATTGTTAAATATTTTTAAATAGTTGAAAAAATAATAAATTTCAGAATAAATTGTTTAATTATTAAAAACAAGTTTTCTCACCTCCGGGCCGAAAGCGACAACTTTCGTCCCGCTGCGCGGAACGAAGTTCCCGTTTTTCGGCTCCGTCGATGCGAAAAATCGTATACACTCCTCGGGCAGTAAATAAGAAAGCCCCAGATCACATGTTTGTCGACCTAGGCTTCGCCTCGGACGACAATTACATGTGATCTGGGACCTTCCTTATTTTACTGCCCTAGGTATGTAATATACTATTCTCCCCCCTTATGTCATATATACGTAAAATCAATAATCAACTTATCTTACGTATTTAAGAAACAAAGAAAAAAAAAAGATGATGAACAAAAGGGAAGAAACTAAAAAAAAAAAACTTTTTTTTTTTTTTTAATCTCTCTAAACAAATAATAACGCATTCGATATAAAAACAAGAAACAAGAAAAACAAAAAAAGGAAAACAAAAAAACAAAACCGAAAATGAAGAAAAAGTAAGAAATGAGGGAAAGAAAAAAAAAAGTGTTGCGCTTAATGAAAACGTTAATATTAATGTATAATAGTATATTAGGTATATAATATAAGATCAATTATTCAATTAGATCATGTAATGTAAAATTTACCAAGTCTTTTCTCCGTACCTCGTTATGTTATGCTTTGTTTTTTTTTTTTTTTTATTATTATTTTAAATCACTTGGCACTTTAGTTGTGTGTTTTATAATTTTATATCAATTTATTACTTACAAATTCATATTAGTTGTTCATATCATTTATTTATTTATTTATTTATTTATTTATTTATTTATTTATTCATTTATTTATTTATCTATTTATTAGCCTTTTCAAACGCTACATTTTTTTATTTTTTATTTTTTTGTTTTTTAAGGCAAATTTCAGGCAGCTTTGCTGATTTCATTTGATAGCTCAATTTTTAAGCTACAAAAGAGAAGACGAAAAAAGAAAAGAAAAAACACATAAAATAAAACAATTCACATAGGTATTTGTTTAAAAAGGGTATTAGTACCAAAATTCGTGCGTCTAATCGTTAGGAATGCAGATGAAAATTGATATCGTATCAAATGAGGCAAAAAAAAAAAAAAAAACAACGGAGAATACAATAGAATAGAATAGAATCAATGAAATACTATAAATAATCAATTTTATACAGTATCACTGTACAAATGTATAAATTCAATTTTTTTTTTTTTTTTTTCTTTTGTAACAAGCATATTGAATAATTCACGTAGCTATATATTGTATACGTACTATAATAATATATGAATCATATACACGTATATATACGTATATATATATCTAATATACTAAATTATACAAACACTTGACTGTGATCATCTCCTATCCGTACGTGTTACGTATTACTATAATGGAATAACTACCACGTTTATGAAAATATTTCATTATTTATCCGATCATCATAAATAAATATGAACAGCCTTGAACATCGTTGGTGGTAACGACTAATTATTATTTTGGCTTCTTACTACCCTTTCCCATAGCTTTTCGTTTCTTTTCGTCAGCTTCCTTCCTTATATCTTCCAAGTCTTCCATTATGCCTGTAAATAAAATAATTGTGTTTATTTCAATGGACTTAAATCCGAGAACCGATAATCGATAACATTTGATCATTAAATATTCAATAACTAATTAAATGATTCGTCAAATTACCAATCTTCGTAGAGACATATTCCTCCTTCAATTGCTGAGCAAAGTTACTTTCCATGCCAGCAACGTCGTCCTCAACATCTCTGTACTTGCTTTTATCGTATCCGAATATCTCGCTGATATATTTGCTGTAATCCTCCGCCCCTTCCTCAGGTCCATCGTCGATAAAGTCATCCAATTCCGAATCGTGTTCAGAATCATCATCGTAAATGCGTCCTAAATAAACAAGACGAAAAGTTAGAAAAGAAAGGGAAGCAATCGAGTTTTCAAAATCTCAAAAAATCCTCCCTCACGTTTTTTAATCAGAGGTTTCCGCTTCACATCCTTAGGAGGAAACTGCTTGGGTCTAAGCGGCCTGACATCGGCTGGTGGAAATTGTTTGGGTTTCAAATCAGCCGGAGGAAATTGTCGGGGCTTAACATCAGGCCTGAGAGCTTGTCTGAGTTTAGAGTCTTTTGCAGGTGGTAATTTGTTGTCCTGAATTTTGGACTTGCTATTAGACCCATTGCTCACATGTTTATCGTCCGGTCTTTTCGCGCTTTTACTAAGCGCAAGTTTCTTCTTTTCTTCTTCAATACTGCGCCTCATTTCCTCCAACATCTTCTTTTCAGCTTCAATCTTCTTTCTCTCCTCAAGCAGCTGGTCCTTTTCCGAGGGCTTACTGCTGCTCATACTTTTTTCACTAATCGTAGATTTCTTAGGAATAGGTGCGGCCAGTCTAGAGGCAGAGTTTTTATCCGCGACGCTAGAGCTCGGCGTACTTTTGGCGCCGTTCAATTTGGGAATTTTAATCATCGAGGGTTTAGCCAGCCTTGCAGTATCGACTGGAGAATTTGAAGCCTTAGGATTCTCGTTGGCACGATCTCGCTGTTCCTTTTTCTCCCGCCATTCCTTTTCTTTAAGATATTCTCTCATCTGTTTTTTGGTCATTAATCTCTCAGGCTCTTCGATCTTAGCCGGCTTTGGCTTAGCTTCTATAACCACAGGCTCGTACTGTTTTTTTTCAGCTATTTGAAGCAGCTGCATGAAGTCCATCGGCGAAGGGAGCGGCCTTTTCTTAGGCTTTGGTTTCTCTTCTCTACCATCTCTTTCAGACACTCTTTCTTTCTCCTTTTCAGGTTTTGAATCCGGTTCGTTAGTCGACTCTTTATCCCCGCTTGTAGTTTGAGATTTTCGTTTTCTCCTGTGGCCAGAAGAGTCCTCAATTTCCTGTTGTTTAAGCGCTTGTCTCACCCTGTCCTGTCCAAAAGGAAGAAACATAACGTTGCTTAGAAATTCCATTACCAGTTGTACCGAGGAAAGTTCATCCAAGCTTCTACCTACCTTAGTAGACGCTATGTCCTTGACTGTTTTTTTACCACTTTCAGTAAACAGAGGCTTTTCCGCAGGCACATTATTATATTTGTTCATAAGCTGGTTGTAGAAGGCGGATGCTTCCTGAGAGACGTATCCATAATCGTCTTCGTCCGGCTGCGAAGGGCCTTTAAGAATAAACAGGAACACAATTTATCAACCAAAGTATCATTCATTTAATAAAACACAGGTTTTAGACTCCCAAAAGCAGTTTATAATCGTAATAAAAGTTCCAAGAGGTACGTGTGACTATCCAATACATTCCATCAAGTTTATTTAAAATTCTATGCGAGAAGATTGATCTCTTTGAAGCTCTAGTAGTTAAAAAGTCCTGAATGTATAAAACCGAAGGTATATAGAGCGGATAGAAAAATGAGTGGATAGAAGATACCCGAGTTGAAAAGTATCTATGAATGAGTATGAGCGGGTTTAATCCAACGCACAATGGGATTAGGCAATGTTTAGAATGTTTAAAAGCATGGCTATCGATTATCTGACTATAATAAGACTAATTTAATACAAAATACAGAAGTTTGATTATAGATTGTAAAAGCATGGGATTAAATGATCGCGATTGTTAAAAACAAGCAATAGACCCTACTGCGTTATAGGCATCGGCTTATTATAAGCCATGGGAATATAATGTAAATAAAATTTCAAACCCTCTATTAGACACTACTCTAAAAATAATTATCTGACCTTAATATATCGCTTAGAATCCTCCCGTTCTCTGTAATTAATCCAGGATATCATTCTTTCTGGTAAAGAGGTAAAGTCCGCTATTACCTGTAGGCAAAAATTTTGCCCGTTATATTTTTCTCTATTTGTTGAATTTATTTCTTAGATATACTTTACATTCAAATCGCCCAGATAATAATTCCTCTATCTTTCTTATACTTTTATAGAGTTATAACGTACCTCTCGGAAACTTATTTACAATAAATTAACAAATAGATAAATAAATAGATAATATATTCAATTATGTTTAAATTTTTTCATCACCAAATTTATAATAATAACCAGAAACTTTTAAGTTTTTTTGTGTATAAAAATGCTAAAACTGTACAAACGACGCTCGATTTCAGGCGATGAAATTCAACGGTCTTTATATTGTAATATATTCTCGAATAACACCCTACGTAGTAGAATAATCATATTACCTGCCATAGTGAGGGCGGTGTTATCGTTATCGATCGCATCAGCGAGGACGGATTTATTTGCAGATTTACAAACTTTTAGATGTTTGTTTATTCTGCTCTGCGCCTTGTGATCTCGCAGCGCTAAAAGGTTCTAAAACCAAATACGTGTTTTCGTTAAAAAATAATTTCTCATTTTCCATTTCTGTTTATTAGTTTTAAAAAAATTCTCCCAAATCGTAATCCATTACGAGTTGAACGAACGATTGATTATTTTATTTTATTTGTTTTTTTTTTTGATACTCACCTCTTTTCTCTTCTTCGCATCGAGGGCCTTCTGCTTTTCCTCCTCCTCTTTTTTAGCGAGAAATTTTTTAATGTTACTCGACAGACTCTTGGACGACTTGGACTCTTTTTTAGGTGGCGTAAATTTGGTCGGGTAATAAGATACCCTCTATAGAAACAGAAGAACAGACGCACATAAACGCATTGGTATTGTTGGGTGTTTTAATTGTTACGCAATGATTCGAAGATACAGAAGAAACAAAATCGGTCTAATCAAATGTCTATTCACTTTTTAATTTAACATTTTTCTTTTGCTTTTCGTTCACACAGAAAGAAAGAGAGAGAGAGAGAGAGAGGTTATCAATCTTTAGATAGACTCGTGTGTGTAATGAGACCGTGATATCTGACTGTAAGACAATTGCGAAATATCCATTTATTCAAGCTGATTAATAAAAATAAACTTGCCTGTTTGCTTCCACCATTCTTTTCCGCAACGGTTAGCAATGTCCCGAAATCCATTATCGTTGTTACACTTGTGTTAACGTTCGTGTTTATTGGTATCAGTATTTGTGTAAATCGACGATTTTATTAAACGCTATTTCATACATTATACATAAAGCGTCGCCTTACTAAGGTCCCTTTTTATTAACATTCGGATAATTATATGCTGACGAATCGTAGCGGATTTGTTGTTTTATTTTTTCACCACTTTTTCCATACGGATACACTCGCACACTGAACAAGAACTGCCAGGAACTACATTAGTTTGAAAAGATTGGAAACCACGCTGACAGTCCTGGCGGATATTTTAGTACAAAATTTTTACGCTAGGTAACGCTGCAGTACAAATCCCGCATCCATTGTACCAGAGTTTAAACCAATCAGCAACATCAGTTCAAATTCAAATTTGAATATCGAATAGCCGCGGATTTACTCGAATGAATGATTTAAGGAGACGAAGGAAAACATGAAATTCGTTTCGATTCATTCAGGGCTTATTTTTAATGAGTTTTCAAAGAATCAATCATACTATAAGACACTTCACGCTATTATTTAGAATTCTGAGCGTATAAATTATCGAAAAAACTGAGACGAGACCGCAATGAAGAACTTATCATAAATCTATACCTCTTATCTTATCGATAAATTTTACATCGTACGCAATTTTCGATAAATATATATGAACGAGATTAGTTCTAAACACATTTTGAAATTCTAAAACTGGTAAGCGGTAGCCATTTCAATTCTGAATTATAGCTTTCAGACCAATTTCAACATCTTTTTATTTCAAATAAATTGTAACATTATCATAACAGAATTATGTAAACCGCATATAGCTTATGTATATATAATCTTGAAATTTATACACGTATACAGAAATTTGTACTACAATTCACTCGACCAAACAAGTCGCGATCGCTATATCTAGTTATAGCAGATAATCTAATCTGAAAGAGGCTGAAGAAATATAGACCCCAGGTGTTTGGACTCATTCGATTCACCTATATTTAATTGATTTTTATATATATATATATATATGTATTTTTCATGATCTATACAATTAATATTTCTTCACTCTCGTCATGTAACGCACAAGTCACTATCCTGTTAATTTATTCTTATTAATTTCTCTCCCAATAAACTACAGTATTATTATACCATATCGTGTCTCGTTTATGTTATCTCGTCTAGCCCCCTCGCTTTATATAAATTATACATAGGTACATTGAAAAATTGGCATCAAGTCGAGAAAGAGAGAGAGAGAGCTATTATACACTAATCATATTTAATCATTCGAATAGTGAGCCGGCTTATCGCAAACTCTGACGTATCACTTGATGCTAGAGAGTATAGAAGCTGCAAACGTTATATGTACCCTGCAGAGAGCTGAGGAGGTCGTACAGCATTCCTCATTCTTTAGTGTCTCTTCATCATTGCTAGTGTATAAAACTGATCCGTGTTATAATGTGAACGAGTAAAGAAGATTAAACGAAATTATTTAATCATACAAATATGTAGAGCCAGTTTATAGATCTCAGTTCTTCTCGAGTTTAAGAAACTTGAAAAGACTAGTTCGACTGAACAATGGTCAAAAAGTGTAAACAATAATATTTTTTCTAATTTCACTGAGACGTTACTTTGGCAGGTAAATTACCAGATTATTCTAAAACGAAATCCTTTCTTTATTTCTCCTTGAACTTCCTATTTTATTCGTTAATTTGATATAAGAAGAAAAAAAAAAAATTGGGCAACATCTTTTGGATATTCTTCGTCATTGCTAATTCGTTGTTTCTTGGTTTCCCAGCTTGGGGCAAAAGGAAGAAAATTTTGAACGATAATTCTAATCAGTCAATTTATTCACTAGTGTGTAATGATGTGAAAAAATAACCGCGACATTATAATTGGAATTTATAAACGTAATTTTGAAAATTGGGATCTCTAACCGAAGAATAGAAGTGGTCGAGACCATCCACGATCTACGATTAGTGTAAATACGGGTTTTCCATGTTTACATGAGTTTACAGCTATCCCTAACTACAGTAAACCTTTTAAAGCGAATGACTTTTAGGGATAAAGCTGTCTCAACGTTACCTGACTATCATAAGTCAATACGATTATACACACACAGACGTACACATAAGATGTTGAAAATAATTTATAAGAAAAACAGTTACTAATCAGATACCACTGATAACCGAGAAGATAACTACATTTGAAAGTTATTATACAGTGACGAGAGTTATTGTCTATAGTAATCAATAATCATTCTCGATCTCTAATTAAGTGTAGAAATACAACACATCAATCATCTCAGACTAGTGGAAATGACTTCTCGCTTATTTCGGTTTCTGGAGTCAAAGTTCCGTTAAAGATCCAGCCTTAGCTGCATAAAGAAGTAAAGCACCATATAGTATACGAACCTGTTCCTCTTCTATTACCTATACTAACGCTATAGCTTCGGCTTCAGCTTTGGGTTTGGCTTTGGCTTTGGCTTTGGCTTTAACTTTGGATTTAGATACACTGTAACATCGTGAAGCAAAGTACAACTAACAATCTAAATCCATTTGATGAGTTAAGCCCGGATATTCGCAACTAACGCTTGGACAATGCAGGGAGTACAGACTGACAGACAGTCTGACAGTCTGACATTGTCACATCGGAACGACATGTGTAATACATACGTATCATACATACATACATACATCAACGGGTATCAGCACAGCGTCGTTTTATTTCTAACTAATTCTGATTACAATGCGAAAATTTGAATTAGTAAATAGCTAATTGGATGTCAAAATGATAATGTGCAAAAATAATTCCAATACATTATGTCTGATAATGGGATGATTGATGATGCTAGGAATCTTATAGGAAACAATATTTTGAGATCAGGAAAAATGATGAATTATTGATCGAAACCAATGGCAGTTCATAAAAGCATTTCATTCAATTACATAAATAACTTAATGTACATTATGTAGGTAATTGTAAATTATTATATAACTTTGATTGCTGTATCAAACTTTGGTCGTTGTCTATATGGATTTATATAGTATGACTCTGCGTATTCACCGCAATATATATCCGTATCGCTTACAGTCTATAAACCAATTATGAAAACACATCGATAACCATTAACGTGTCAATAACGAAGGTATAATCATCATCGAATTGTTACACAGCTAATAGGTATAAATGAATACAAAAAGAATC
Organism: Tenthredo livida; assembly: GCA_963992785.1. Taxonomy (NCBI): domain Eukaryota; kingdom Metazoa; phylum Arthropoda; class Insecta; order Hymenoptera; family Tenthredinidae; genus Tenthredo; species Tenthredo livida. The sequence goes on along the minus strand of OZ023071.1, from coordinate 990,536 downwards.
ATGGACATCCTTTGTCGAGTTCCAATAGTAATCCAATTAATCGAAATTCTTAGCATATATTACCATTATGGTAATGATAATTACTCGTCTTATTAAATTCAATTTATGCATTGTAATCCCTCGAGTCTTGATATCCATGTGTTTGAAAAACTCGGTCTAGTAGTCGTTGCCACGTTGGTCTTTGACCTGTCTTATCGAGACAAGTGCATATATCTGTATTATAATTATATACTAGTTATATGTATGTATACTGCATAGAGATAAATACACCTAATTGCTGCTCTACTGCAGTATAAGCGTAAAAATTATAACACAATAATTATCCATATATGTATTTCCTAATTGCAATTGCAATTTATTGATTATTAAGTGAAAAAGCTGAAAAAAAATGATCGATAATCAAATCAATTTACAATTTCCGATCGAATATTTTTATCCCTGATAAAGAATATATGATACACAATATATATACGTGATACATACAGATACATGGTATATACATATATATATACATAATTAATTGCGTAATGGTGCGATTATACACGGTTCGTTAACACATCCGTCTTTTTGTTCGCGCCAATTTTTTACTACTGATATGTCAAATTTTTGCCAACTCGTTGCAACAGCTATACATACTCTATGTGAGACAAAGCAAAATTTCAAATTCACGAACCAGGTAAATAAGTATGATGGATTTTTTTTTTTGTTCTCAATTTCGAAGCCCATTCCCACTTATTGTGTTATTTACTGTCTTAAAGATTTTTTGACCCGATATATAATTTTGACGTTCATTAAATTCAGGTGATCATTTTTCAAAGTAACGCTTTTCTCATATAGCAAATGAAAACTCGCTGCTTTTTTTCCACTCGATATAGTGCCGGCCCTGCGGGCGCATAAAATCCAGCTGGATAACGGTTACCATGTTCGTTTATGGTGTCAAATCTATTACTCATCCCATGAGTAGAACAAACCTATGGCCTAAGGTCGATAGCTTTTTATAATTTAATTCTTTCCATACCTGCAGTAATGATCATTGGTCAAAATTGGCTAAAATATAATTTCAAAAATTCTACGAGTTCTTTTTATCGAGCTACAACCATGAGGTTTTTCCAAAAACAGTTGCGGTTGTTCATTACTTCCAAATGAAATTTTGGTGAATTTGCATTTCGAGCATGACGTCACCTTCGCATTTCCCATTATCCACTTCATGTCTCTATTCTTCGTCCCTATTATTTGAAATTATATTATACTGAAACCAAGTAAGCTGTACCCATGTACACTCGCATTATTAGTCACATAGAGTAAACAGAATCGGTCAGTCATATTTCTGCGGGAGGTAATTCCTCGTCGAGGATGTTAAATGAGGGGAAAAAATTGGTGCATAAGAGGGGATAGAGGGAAGGGCCAAACTCTAAAGATGCAAGTTTGAAGAAATATCGGTATATGAAAACAGCTATATGGAAATATTTACTTGAGTTTAGAAGTCCGTCTAAATTCAAAGGCTCAACATCGCCTTCTAGAATATAAGTTCGAACTTTGGTATTTTTATACAAGAAATAATCGTCGAAGTTGGGGGGCTGTTACTGAAATTTCGTGTGAAGTTTTCGAAAATTCTCTAAACTTATATTCTTGTATAGGTATGTATGACAAATAGAAAATAGAAAATTAATTACACATATTTTTGTATTGCCTATTTTCTAATTCAAAACTGACGGTATAATATCTAATAAAAAAGAATGGGAAATAATTTTTCATAAACTGTGTTAAAACCGCCGCGATATTCGCACTTGCAAATTTTACGTCCGATCGATGAATCGCGTGTTTATAATATGCCCGCGAAGAACCATAAAGAACAATGGAAAGAATAGTTCGCAATTGTGCCATCGCCTGTACGCGGTCATTATTCTTGGCGAGTTGATTACAGAATTGAATAAGTGCCGTTGGATTTAATCAGCAAGATGCTTTCTGAAGTTCATAGTATATGCTGTATCGTAGTATATTAATTTATCGACGTTTGTTATTATGTAGAGAACGATTTAGTGATTCATTAACGATGGATTAATTAAAAATAAAAAATTCATTCGCAATGTTTATACATCGAGTATTTGGTACTTACTTACCCAACAACTAGAAAGTCATTCTACTCTCCACCCACGCGAACGATCACGTTTTTGCGAGATACGAATCGCTGTTTTTTAGTTACTAAATTTCTTTAAATTTCATCAGATTTCTTCGTTTATAATATCGCGACGCCCACTTGTATGCATAATTATCTACATCGCGAATTTCATAACGAAACTAGAAAACGAAAGGTCAATTATTTCGGTCCATCAATTGCTAATGAGACTGATCGATGATATAGGGCGAAAGTAGGGAGAAGTAGATTTTTGTTTTTCATTTTTTTTTTATTCATAACAATATTTTGTAGTATTTCTTTTACTCTCGCGTCCAAATGGCGAGCGCGAATAAATTTATTACATCTATAGCATGTGGCCAACGCGTGTTATTGTTTCTATTTAAAACTCTAAACCAGCTAGTAGCGAGCTCGTATACGAATTCACTAGGGTTACATATTATTAGAAAATCTTGGCGCCATCAGAACAAGATCCACCTGAAGATGGACCAGTCGGAGTCACGTGCGGGAAAATTAACAAGCCGATAAAATATTTCGCTGATTTTCTATCGCTATCAATACCATCGATTTTTAATCATAGTTTTATCAAACGTGAAATTCAAGAAGCTGGTTTTTGATCATCGATCAACTGTGCTAATCTGTTATCCATTAAGTACAACGAACTCTGACGACATTTCAGAAAATCGTAATATGGCGTTCAAGGAATGGTTCCGAAGACTACAACCCATGCAACTCTACCTCGTCTTGTTCTTCACATCTGCATTTTTCGTAGTCGAGCTAATAACCAGCCATGTTACACACGCCTTGACACTTTTGGTGAACGCTTATCACATGCTATGCAACATCATTGCACTCGTCGGCTGCATAGCATCGATAAAAGTGAGTTGAACAATTTAAAAAAAGGTTTAAAAATCTATCAAAGATTGTACATTGGAACAATCGCGAAGGAGAATCCCAACGTGCCGATTGCATCGAATTCTCATTTAAATTTTCTTCTCATTTTAGTACAGCAATCGAGAAGATTGCAATAATGAAAATGGCAGGGATTCCCAAATGCGAAGATCGGCGATCTGCATGACTTCGGATGAAAGTTTTGGTTCTGTACCATCGCTGTCAGTTAAAACGAAGGTAACTTAATCTATTTTTTGATGAATGAACGTTTTCTATATTTATATTGAAAATGAATTCAGATGACGATATTCTGGACGGTGAAAAAAATTAACATATTCCTGAACCGACACATCTATATGTAAATCTCTAAACCGAAAACTATCCTATGATTTAGCAATCGCAATCCGACCGGAGAATGAAGAACACATTTGGGTGGGCGAGAATAAACATCCTAACGATGTTGGTCTGCTGTGTATTCCTCGGTTCGTTTTGTTTCTCATTACAAGTCGAGGCTTTCCAAACATTAGTCCACATCGATCATATGGATGGAATGAATCACCCTTTAGCTGTCCTTTGCATTGGTGTAGCAGGAATTTTCCTCAATGCATTTTGCTACATTTTGATCGGTGGATACACGTTCTATCACGGCAGTTCACTCCACGTTACAACAAGCGGTGAAGTGATAATAAAAAGGTACCTATACTGCAATGATCATCAAATCACTGAAGAAGAAAAAAAGTAACCATTCGCTAATAATTTCATCCCCTTATACTAACTCCTGCTGCAGAAGTATGAACAAGGATATCGTCCCCGCGAATGATCAGGAACAATCGTCCATAGAGAGGCATAACGGATCTCTAAGGCCTCCAGGAAGACAAGGAATCCGGGAATTGTGCCGAGACATTCTTGGCTGCGTTTTTGTCATGCTAGTCTCGGTTCTTGTTCACTACACAGATCCATATGTTGGGAAATTCATTGATCCAGTTGTCGCGATAGTATCATCGACTTCCCTTTTCGTACTGAGTTATCCATACAGTAGGTCTTCGCCGTGTGATAAAAATGAAAAATAATACGAAGCAAACTATCTTTTCATTAATTTATGCACGATTTTCTTCCAGTGAAGGAATCGGGAATGATTTTATTGCAAACTATTCCCAACCACATCAATATTGACTCCTTGCAGAAGGAACTACTGGAGGCTTTTCCGGGGATTGTAAACGTCCATGATCTACATGTGTGGCAGCTGACTGGAGAGAAGACTATATCCACAGTTCATATAATGTTCCTTGATCCTACGGTTAGTGGGAAATGATAATTCTCCTTCTTAGTCTTTTAAACCTTCTTTATAGACCTCATGGAAAGAAAATGATTTTTGTGATACGAAAGTATCTGTGATAACCATTTTTTTATGTTTTTGATTCAAGGTCTATGCTAGTATCAGGCATCAAGTGACAGCCTTCTTTGTCGAAATGGGCATCACCCAGGTTACTATTCAGCCAGAATTTCAAACGGTAAAATACAAGTTCAATGACAATGGAGTACCTATACCTAGAATGTTGTAGTAAAAAAAATCAGGTGTACTGAAAAAAAAAATCACAGACAACTTTTGCAGTAATGATTTTGAAATTTGGAGTTTCTTCTTGGAGAAACGAAAGAAATGATGATTCTTGATTCCAGATGAAACCGTCAGCAGTGGAACAAAGTGGCTGCGTTATCCAATGTCAAGCAGAAAATTGCAGCCAGTCTCGATGTTGTTCCAAAGACGTGACATTAGATTCTGACGGTGAGCTTGATAAAAAAATCGTACCACAATCTCACGGACTGAATATCGAAGTCATTTCACCCTCATCACAGAGAAATTCGAAAAGTTCGAGAGATTTCAGCCAAGAAAACGGCACGCAAAATGCGGACGAAGATATTTCGGAAGAAAATATTACCTCCGAAACGATGATCGTGACCCCGGCTAAAGTTCATCAAGTTTTAGCGCAAATTGTGGATCAAAATTACGATCAAGAAACAGTTTGATTATTATCATGAAGGCCTGTTCTAATACTGTGATAAAATAATGATTTTCATTGAAGATTGACACATAGTTTCGATGAAAGATAATGATACACCTATTACACGTGTGTGAAATTAACATTGGTGCAGATTATATTTGGGAACGATTAAAAATTATGTCGCAAATTTAAACGCGTCTGGAGTCTGGAAAATTAAATATACGTAAATATGCAGAGATGATAATCGAATTGCAAACTGCAGCTATGGTATTTATCTACGTAAGAATAATTAATCTAGTATGATTAATCTCGAAACGCTTCAGCTGTAAGATGAATGATGGGAATATATTATAGTGAATAATTAATATACCTTTGACAATTAGTCAAACTGGACGAAAATCTATCAACGTGTACAATTTTTATTTTTATTAAATTTACACTAATTCTGGAGTTCAAGTATTGCCAAACCTTATTAGGTGGAAGGTTTTACGATGGGTATTACAGTATTTTCTCTAAAGTGCAGTGAAATTACTCAGAAAGCATTGAAACACTCAAACTATAAGAAAAAAATAGCATATACTATTATATAGTATTATAAACATACTCTAATTTAAGTAATTAATTGAGACTGTGCATGAATTTCTCTTCTCCTCTTTCTGTACATAAACTGATACATATTCATCAACTACATATTAGCGAGCTAGACATAGATAGGTATATTCGTTTGAGTGTGAAATCAGAAATGACATTTTTTCATTAAATTTGGTGATTGTGTGAATTATTACACTCAGTGTAATACATAGTATATATATATGTATTTTATACATCCATAGATGCATTGCCTTATGAGAATTTGAATAAAATATTGTATTTTAATACACGTCATGTATACGATGTATCATTTTGTATTATCCGCACCTCGCACCACACCTATGATGCAAATAATCCATAAGGTTGATTAGTGACATGGAAGTTTTTTTTTTGCTATAATTTCTCAAGATTTGATGAACGAAAATATGAGGAATGAGAAACTTCATTTTTCAAATCTGACTGAATAATCGTGTGACTAGTTATTTCCTACATCGGATTTCACATACACGGAAGGGTTCGTAGGAATCTGTGTTACATTCGATAGAATCGAAGAATAGATCGAAATAAATTAGAAAAAGGAAAGACAATATATTATCACCTTTTTGAGCGGTGTGAAATCCACAATTTGTAGAATTATTTCTCATTCGCGAAAGGCCTGGAATATTGTGGATTATGATTACATTTCATCATTTAATCATGTATTCTAAGATCCTGAGTCATATGTCATATTAAATTTATCAACTTGTTAGTGCGAATTAACATACCGCTTGCAAACAGTTAACATCAAGCGATTCAATGAATTATCTATTTGGGTAACCGCGATCAGTTCATATATTTGACAAATTTTTCAAGATTATGATGCACTTTCATAATTCGCAATCAAATTCTCACCTATTTAGCTCGAGGCTTTCAACCATGAATTCACAACTGAAGAAAGAAAAGATTCGCTGAATACTGGAGACGTGAAAGTATTATAGAGGAGGGGAAGAAAACGTATGGCGCACGATTACAGGCATAGGCATGTGTATTCATAAATCTTGCATTGATCTTGAATTGATCTGGTAATAAGATGGATTTTGGGTCAGTATTCAACACAAACCATACAGATTGAAAAACAATATGCTGCTGCATCTAATAGTCATCATCATCGAAGAGGACTTCGGCAGCACTTGACAACTGAAGATCAGTTCGATTGATTGCAGTCAAAGTATTATTAGCCAAATACAAAGACTCCAACTCGCAAAGTCCAGCGAATAATCCAGGTGATAACGTGTGAATTTTGTTGTCCGACAAGTGAAGATCTATCAAAGCCGAGAGTCCTTCAAATGCACCGGCTTGGAGATCAGTAATCTCGTTGCCATTAAGGTTCAGCTCATCTAGACGACTCAGTCCAATAAAAGCGTTTGATTCGATTTGAGAAATTTGATTTCTTCTAATATCCAATCTCTTCAATTTCAGCAATCCTTGGAATACTTCTTTCGGTAGAGACGTCAGTTTGTTGTCATCAATGTATAAATACTCAAGAGCAGTCAAACCTTTGAAAGTGTTGACTGTTATTTCCGTTATTCTGTTAGAGTTCAAACGAAGAGTATCCAATTTTTCAAGGTTTTCAAATGACTCGGACACAATGCTACCTATTTCGTTTTGGTCTAGCCATAAAGACGACAAATTTGGAAGTCCAGAAAATGTAGTCTTAGTTATCGTGGAGATCTTGTTATTTTCTAGGAATAGGCCCGTCAGTTGAGACAGTCCGTTGAAAGTTCCATCTGGTATTTCGGTGATTTGGTTATTCATCAAGTACAATTGCTTCAGCTGAGGCAATTCTTGGAATAAATTCGGAATCAGCGTAACAAAGTTGTTACTAAGAAGGAGGCGGGTCAATCTTGGCAGGCCAGTAAACGATCCGGGTTCCAAAGTTGAAATTCGGCTACCTTCAGTGATCCACAACGAATCAATCGCGAGATTTTGGAAGGCCCCAGGCTTTATTGATACCAAATTCAGATCTTCAATTCTCAGGCTATCACATGGTCTCTGTTCAGTCACCTCTGTTAAAACACCTCCAATGTGACACACATTACAACCATCCTGAATCTTGCATATCGGCTCTGTCTCGGCCAGCACAATGTCGAAAACCAAGTTGGAAATCACCGCGAAAGGTAACATGGCGTTTACTCTCTTGTTATCGCTCAACTTATTCGACTGTTGATATATAATGGCTGAGGCTGACTGTGGCTTTTCGCAGATGATGCCACATCAGAAGTCGAGGAAGGGGAAAGAAGCAATGTGACGAAACGAGACATGTGGCGAGGAAGGGAGAGAATCAGGGTGACGTCATACCTGGATACCCATTGTATAGATTCACATATATATTGGGGTGATCATTTGAACTTTGCTCGCTATTGATTATTGAGTGAGAATAAGGTGCATGTGTTACAAAAAAAAGATAACGGCATCCACATGGATTTATTCAAATGTATCTGATCATTACCCAAATGAAAACCCCCCCAAGTTATAAAATCCGGCAAATAAACGATATATTATGATCGGGATATAGCTATTAGTCGAGAAGGACACAAGAAAGAGAATTAAATAAGACTGTACACACTGCTTTGTTAAACAGAAATCGCATCAATAGATTACTGAGTACAACATTTTATTACGATGCAGGTTCTGAATTTTTCAGGGTATTAGTTCCATTTCATATTTGTAGTTTATTTGAGAAGGGTCTTTAGTTTCACCATAAAGCAGTTTTTTGTTTTTTTCTTAAATTACGGAGAATACAGCTGTTTGCAGCTTTCATACATACAATCAATGTCCAATCAATTGAAAAACCCTTCCCTTCCCTTTAGGACACAACCTCACGGTTTGATCCGAATTTACATTCTGGCCTTACGTAATTAATATTGATAAACTGGTAAACTAGAGCGAATCTTGATGACTTGTTTGCCGAAAGGTACAACAGGTTTGAATGATCACTGAGTGTGGATCGAAACCCTCGTATTATTTCGTGACATCGTTTCGAATAAATTGAATTAACTTTCAGTTCTGGCCGACTGTACAGGCGTTGCTATCTACCGATCGGTTCAATGTTCATTGTCCTCTTATGTTAAACCTTGTGACAACTATTGTCGGAAAAATTTATAATAAATTCGACGATTTAAAGAAACAAATACAGTACGGCGTACGTGATTGACGTCATAGATTGCTCCAACAAACAGGAAAAAAGAAGAACTGTGGAAGGTATAAGTCAGCATCAGTTTTCACCCGGTGAGCAGTTGTCCAAGAAATCAGCACACGATCACTTCTGGCCGCAGATTCTTACCAAAGTGTACAGGGTGTACAGTAGTAGATCATTCACAAATTTTTCAAATATTGTTTGACTGTGATTGACAAAAAATTGTATTAGAGATGAATATTCCTTGTGCAATAAAGATTTCTCAAAAATGATAATAGTTTATTCATACATATTAAGTACATGCCATGCACTACCATCATGTATGGAACGATGCAAAACTTGAAATAATGAGCAACATGTACTATTATTCTTACCAATTTAAACTGAAATACCGTAAAATAGGTCCATACCAATGAAATCAAACATTTTTTTTTTGTATTTCAAATAACATTCCCGAAATGATTCGTTCTTGCGACATTGCTCTTAATATTGTCAATAAATTATTCAATAGATAATCTTGGGCGCTGCCCGCTTACATAATGATTGATGAAGAATAGAGCTATGATTTCAGCAAGTAATCTTGTCTCTAAACCAAAATTAAATTTTTCGAAATTTGAATACCAGAATTTTCCACCTCCATGATTTTTACCCATAGCAAAGATTATCGTATAGGATTGAATAATTCAACATTCCTAATGTACAGGTTCAAAAATGGAATATAATTAATTTATCATTTTTTTTTTTTTCTTCTTTCAATATTCAATTTGAAATCTTTATTTTCTGATGTACATAGATTCTGAAAATATAATTATAATATTGAAAAATATAAAAATTATAAAAAATCTGATGGTTCGAAAAATTCAATTTCAAAACCTATATCTGACTGCTATGCTGCTTTATCTACCGCATTATGAAGCCGATAATAAAGCCTAATTTCATCGAGACATTTATATACCGTTCTTTCATCAAAGCTGTTAGGTTTAACTTTTCAATATTCAACTCACTCTTATCAAATCTTCTTCTTCTTGATCTGTAATGCTTGACCCGTTATTCGGGGTATAGCAGACCACTCTTATCAAATAAATATATATTATCAATCCATGGTCGCACTAATCATTCTTATGCAATCTTCGAAAAACGGTATAACTCAACTTATACCGTTATCCCATCCATCCCTAGCATGCCTAAAATTAATATAAAATTTTTTTGTGGAGTAGGTACAATTACACTTCCCCATTAAATCGTAACTTCAGGATCCTGAGCCATACATCGTATTCAATTTATCAACTTATTACTGCAAATTACCATACAGCTTGCAAACAATTAACATTGAAACAGTAGATGAAAATCTATCAAGTGTTCAATTTTTACTTTTATTTGAACCAATTCTGGAGTTCAATGAATTACTCGGGGCCGGTTCAGAGTTCCGAATCTTCAAAGCTCCGAACGGTAAAAATTCCCAATTTATTCTAAACGATTTCGAAATTTCCAGAAAGACTAGGGTGTAGAAAATTAAAATTTCGAATGGTCTGAATGCAGATAGCTCAAGGCTCCGACAGTCCGGTGTTCCGAAAGTTTAAAATTCCGAAAGATCGAACGTGTTCTTAACGTGTCGATTAAACGACGTGCGACGGCTTGATGTTCAATAGTTTCGAAGTTTTGGCCTTTCGGATATCGAGCTTTCGGAGTCTTGACCTTTCGGAATTTTGAACCTTCGGCGTGCTGCGATTCGGAATTTTTCAAATCGGTTACATAGACTTTCGGCGAAAAACCCTTTCTGAAAACTGTGAGTTCGTTGCATTAAAATTCGGAAATTTGACCGTTCGGAGCTTTGAAGATTCGGAACTTCGAACCGGCCCCAATTACTCAACCTTATTTATACGTGGAAGGCTTTACCAGGTATAACAATATTTTATCTGAAGTGTGGTGAAGTTACTCGACAAGTGTTGAACCACTCAAACTATAAGAAAAAAATAGCATATTTTATATTATAGTATGTATTATAAACATGCCCTGACTTGAGTGATAAAATTCTGTATTTTAATACACATTATATCATATGATGTTATCCGCATTTCATACCATGATGTATATGATGCGAATAAATGTAACTCGCCTAATACCTTGTAGTCCGTAATCCAGTATAGGGTCGACGAGTTACGTGGAAGACTGTTTTTTCTGAAATTTTTCAAGTTTTGAAAAACGAAATGTGAAATGCAAGACTATATTTTTCAAATTTGACTGAATAATCGTTGGACTAATAAATCCCTACATTTAGTGTCGATCGAATCCCTCTTATTATTTCATAATATCTATTCTAAAGAATTCAATTCACTTTCAGTTCTATAAAAGCTGCTAACTATGCATGGGTTCAATGTTCATTTGCCTCCGTCGTTGAACCTCGTAGCAGCTATCCTCGGAATCTCGAAATTGATAACAAATTCGATAATTTGGAGGAAAAAGTATGGTACGGCGTACGTAATCGACGTCACAGATTGCGCAAATAAAGAATAAAAAACGGGAAGTGTAGAGGGTTTAAATTGCGTCTATTTTCAGCTGACGAGCAGTCATCCAAGGAATCAGAACACGATCACTTCTGGCCGCAGATTCTTACCCAAGTGTACAGTAGTAGATAATTCACAAATACTTCAAAGATTGCTCTGAACTTATAGTCGAGCGAAAAGTCGTCAACGCGACATAATGCAGGGCATTGCATCGGTGTGTGTTTCAGTCCTCATCGTCATCGAGTTGCATCAAGGTAATTTTCAATTCCGCTTTCAATGTGATGAAGAAATAATTTTTTTCAAAAGTTAAGCATTAAAAGGTAAGTACAAAATTATCTGGAAATTGTTCTAATGCACCATGTTCTACAACATACAAGTACGAATAACTCTACCAAATTTCAGATTTGTTCATCAATAATCATCAGAGTTATGAAAATTCAATTTCCACTTTTAAAAAATACATGCAATTTCCAATTTGAAACTTTCGTCGTCTTGGGGGCCGGGTAAATATTAATATTGAGAGCTGTAACTTGGCAGGAATTTTTTTTTTAATATATTTTGAACCGATTTGGGACTATCGTCGAAAAAAATTCGAAAATCCCCCAAATAAGGACCACCCTAGTGTATAATATAAATGAGGCAGGAAACACTAGCACTGTTATGTCAACTTTGAAAATTAAAAATGATGACTTTCGGTCGGTATGAAAATGCAGCGAACAACACACTTCTTTGTACAAGACTTTCTTGAGGAGCTGCTATAGCAGAATAAAAACATGCTGATGTTCGCCTGATAATGAGCGTACGGCAGTAGACAGAGCTTCAATCGTTTTAAAGATTGCGTGATTTTTTACGAAAACAAATCCCGAATTTTTGGTCGACTCTTCGTCGTTTTCGCTTTGCATATCGTTGGCCTAATTCTCAAATGTCGTAAGCCACAAAATTTCGGAAATTGATTTTTTCGTCTCTTTGATCTTTTTTCGAAGTTTTTGATTTATTTTCACTCTCTCTCAGAAAATTTTTCATTTGTGGGTTACGACATTTCAGAATTAGGCCATCGATATAGGTAATTTTGCAACCTGCCCAGATTACACACTTTTCCGTCATTTTTTAACGAATGTCAATTGAACTGGTTTCCATCATTTATTGCGTTTCTCATCGAGTTGTACTGTGTCATCAAAGGCCTGTGCAAGTTTGAGCTAGAAAGATAGTAGGGATCGAAGATTATCACTTCCACCGTTCCGAAAGTGTACTCGCGATAAAAACAGCCACAAAGATTCAGTAAATTTCACGAAATTTATCGTACAATGACGAAATCCCACCCACACAGCACCCAATATTGCCCAATATTGTAGCAACATTGCAGCAATATTGCAATGTTGCAGCAATGTTGCAGCAATGTTGCTACAATATTGGGCAATATTGGGTGCTGTGTGGGCAGTATTGCCTCTTCTGATCCATTCCTGATGAAGGAAGGGCGGGCACCTTCTGGAGTAGCTCTGATACGACGGAGCACGGTTCTAGATTTTTTTCAAGTATTTTGCCTAAGAGAAAACTGATGACTTAATTAACTGTCTTGTTTTCGCCTAGGCGTGACAGCGTCGAGACCAAAGATAATTCCAACACCTAGTTGGAGCGTCATCGCCGAGGACGTGTTTCTTATCCAAGAAGAAGATCAGCTGAAAATCGTATGTCAGGGTGAAGGCAGGATTCGGGTCTCGGAGCAGAATCTTCCACCATATGTACTTAATATCATGATTCTTACACTTGTGCTCTCAGTTCGCCAAGGCCGCTGCAGTAAAAACCTATCACAATTGTGGATAACCATCAACTCTGAACTTACAGTTCAAGCAATCGACCTCTACGGGCTCATTCGACGAAGCTACTGGGACATACACGTTTATTCGTCCCCGTACGGTTGCGAAGGACACCGGATGGTACGCCTGTGCGGACGAGAGTATCGAAATCAAGAATGACCTGCAGACGATTGATCATCCGAGTGACAACATCAGTTGGATTTATGTCTATGTCAATTGTAAGTAAGATTTCATGTATGTGGATTAGGGTGTGTCATTTTTTTTTTTTCTTGTTTCGGACTCTCACCCCCTCAGTATCTCATACTACACTGTTGGAAATAATTTGTGTTAATGTTGAATTTTCTCCATGTTAAAATTTTTGTGTCAAAAATTGAATTTTTTCACAGTTAATTTTACATTTTGTATTTATGTTGGTTTGCGCAAATGTGTCAAACGCTCAATTCAACATAATACTGAAATTTTTCGACACAATGAAAGTGTGAAATAATTTCGACGAAATGTATATGTTAGTTTTATGTAATTTTATTAGTACAACCAAAAATATTATTCATCGTATAACTTGAAATTTCATGTTACAAAACGACAAGAAATTTCTGTTGATTCAACTATCCGGAATATGTTGCCTGAGTTCGTAGATGAGACGTTGATAGTTGATTCAACTCACAAGTTTGTTAGATTTTATTCAAAGATTGAATATAACGACCGTTGAAACATTGTCAGTGATAGGTAGTTTCTTTTACTGTGATATGATTGGCTGCTTCACTAGAAAATGCCAATCACAAGGGCTGTTACAAATAACGTGATGTTGCACGAAGTCTCGCAGTTTTCGAGATGTTCTAACACGTTTCTCAGTCTCACAAAGGCTGTTGCGTTCCATGCGTCATGTTGTTCGGAGTGTCCAATCACAGTAAAAACGCAGTGTCGGCGAGGAAACCTTTCAAAGGGTAAGTTGCTGTTCATTTAATAATAATATAAATTTATTTAATCAATTCTGGAGAAGAAATCTTTGGCGTGGACTGCGTCCGTATTTTTTTTTTTTTTTGACAGGGTATCAATTCCGGACAAGGATATTACCGCTTTGGACTCGATCGCGGATAATAATTGACGTATCCGCACGTGGGATCGCACTCAGACCTTGCTATGATCGTTTCTGAAGCCTGAAGCTGGTCTGATGTCCGAAAGCGATAAGATGACGTTGCAGTACTAAATGATTATCTGAATAGTCATTTCCGCCAACGCCTTTGCTTTTTTACGTCGCCGTTGCTGTTAATTTATTAATAATATAACTTTACTATTTTTTAATAAAATATTTACAAACAAACATTTTAATTGATGTGCATCCCATACCACCACATCCAATTCCTGGCATGTACAATATATTGTGCGAAACGTTAAGTTAACTCAAATTGAAAGTCATAAAGTGACTTTCAATATAATGTAGTAATAACTGATTTGATAAGTCCAAGTAACACATTTTTTAGTTTCAAATCAACATTAAATTAAAGTTATTAGTACATTCATCGTTAGTTAGCCTCAACATTTGAGATGTGTATACTTCACTTTCTTCGACCGTTGAATCAACATCCAATTTTATTAATTTAAGTATTCAAATGTATTCTTAATTACTTTATGGTGATGTTGAAACAACTCTTTGAAAATGTCGTTACGATATAAATTGTGTGTTATATTTGTGTTGAATCATTAACATAATTCATTTGTTGACTCTGAACATTAGCTGCTTGTGTCAAAATGACATAAATTCTAGAGTGGACCTCCTGGGACTTTAGAAAAATGTTAAAATTAACACAATTTTTCCAACAGTGTATATGCCATAATGATGTGGTATGAATTTGGGCTGTGTGGGATTCATTTTAGAGGTTCCTCATCGAGTTTTTCTGTTTTCCATTCATTTAATATAGGAAATTGAGGGGGTGAGAGCCCGAAACAAAAAAAAAAGAAACAAAAAAATCCCACACCCTAATGTGGATGTATAGTAATGATAAACTTTGCCAAACTTTTCCGAATGCCGATATTTCAAGATACATATCTGACCTTAAGACGATTAGAAATGATATTCGTCAAGTGTAACATCGGTAATTTGTACATTCATTTCAGCATCAGCGCCATTCGCTGGTATGGGAAGTCTCTTTGAAGCCATAGCAATAGTGGCAGGGAATGACGGAGTCGTACCATGCCGACCAACGTCGCCGGATCTGCCAGTGATACTCGAAATAAACCAGGGTGTAAGTTTGCGTGACTATCATCAGAGTCAGATTTATTTCCGGTTTTCTCATTCCTTGATCATGAGATCCCTGGATCCCTGGATCTCACGATCAACACCAACGGGTATTTTCTGCTGAAGATTTTAATAATACCATGCAATATTGACAGGATACCGCAGTGCCGGAAAATACGACATATGACCCGAAAATTGGATTCATCTTGAAAGAAGTCGGCAACGAACGTAATGGAGACCACCTTGAGTGTAAAGTTAACGGAACCTACGCGAAGGATACAGCCTGGCCACTATATTATGTATTGGTTTCAGGTGAATGTGATAATTTAAATTGGCCCAAAAGCTCCATTTCCAACACTTGAGTGCATCAAGACATTTGTGACCTTACATTTTTATCCTCGCATAAGTAACTAAAGAAGTTCGAAAACTTCTGATCTCCAACTTAAAATTGCCAGCTATTTCATTATTATTTTTTGATTATCGAGCTTATGATATATATTCATAATCATTGTGTGAGGGTACTTCAGGAGATCATACTTCATAGCACGTCTCAATTGTCATACAGCTATCACGGCGATGGTGACACCTACGATCAACGAAGACACATTGCGGCACGTAGTCAGGGGAGAGAATATGACTTTAGTGTGTACAATCACGGTGGATAAACGAACGACATTAAACATGAATTGGACGGTCCCGAGTTCAATTCCAGTAAGTTTCATCGACTGCAAAATTGATTATGAAATGAGCTTCTATGAGCAAGGATGAGATTGAGTTACAAATTTCAGGAAAACAGAATAGTCTACACCAAAAAGATGATTTTTGTGGAACAGTTCGGAAACAAGGAAATATGGATGATAAATGTGACAATCAAAGATGTCGAGCAAAGCGATGGCGGTGAATACACTTGCACTGCAAAGGGTGTCGGGAATGATAAAAATACAGCATCTAAAGAAATTAAAATTTGGGGTTAGCATAAGCCACGTATTCTTATTTTCTCACACTAAATTTTCAATGTTAAGTCCACGTTTTTATTGAAGCATCTGCTCCAGGTTCCAGACTATGATTATCGAACATATCGATTGATGATTGATTGAATTCGACATGCTCGGACCTACGGTCCACTCGTTTGCACTCGCTGTTACCAATTATCAATTAGTCATAGTGGTAGTATTCCACGTGAACCGGATCGGTTTTTGGCCGAAGGTCATCGAATTCGCCGCCAATGCAGATTCAGATTCCTTGCGATTCCTTGTTACTACATAATATGCATTCAACAGTTACAGAGTATGAAAATAATTGGTACAATATACCTATATCGCCACCGAAAATTTAATTCGACACATTTTCAACTCCCAAGTATCTCAGCTATGTATGAACGGAATCATAACTTTCCATAGTGCGTTCTTAGAATACGCGCACAAACGATCTCTCTCAAAATATGTGCAACTTGAATTTTTTTGGTGAATTTTGGAGCAAGTAAAACTTTGGAAATTTTTTATTCATTTTTCCTCTACTTGAAGGCTCACGCGAATCACCTGGAAATTGTTACCGAAATTACTTCGAATAGGCACAAAAAGAGAGATAAAATGTTCAGCTTGCATTTTTTCGATCACCTCCGGCCAAAAACCGATCTATTTCACGTGGAATACCCCAATAGGAGCTGATTTTGAATTTGTTCCATAGAATGTTGGCTTAGAAATGTTTTCGAAAAGCATCTGTGTTGAGAATAAAAATGAAAAAAAATTGAAGAATTGAAGAATTAGAAGACCAAGTGTAGATAGACGGCTTGATGCTCTGTGTGAGTGCCAGTGTGTCATTTCAAATGATATGGAAGACTCTGATTTTCGGTGGCTGTAAATCAGAGTATAAAACACAGGTTATTTATTTACTTGTGCAGAAAGATGAAGATCGAATACGTATCTCAGTGATTGATTATTGGTAACAATGAGGGTCATTGACGCGTGGACCACACGTCTGGACCGAACAAATGCATTATAAATTTCCCTAGATCCAAATTACATATACGTTAATATGAGCGTGGAAGGTGAGAAAAGCATCTCACTACCCGAAGGGGAAACTGCTGTATGGAAGGTCACAATTGAGACGTATCCTGAACCTTTCACGTTCGAATGGTGAGCTTGTCTCAATTCTATATTTTTCTTACATTTTATAGGGAGTCGTTCTCTTCAAATATCATGCGTTTGATCTTTATTCTGTCAACGTAGGTTCAAAGAGAGAGATCCAATTATTACCTCCCAAGACGACCCAGGGGTGAGCAAATACTCGCATACTCAGACTGGAATAATTCATCATCTCGAAATATCACGACTAACTATGGAGGATAGTGGTCAATACACAATCCGCGCTTCTACTGCACACAATGAAGAAAGTATCACCCTTCCATTGACGGTTTTTGGTAAGATAATTCATTCCTGAACTTGTCATATGGATTCAGAGTTGGTTTTCTTCACATTCAACTGAACTCTTTCCATTATTTTCCGTCTACTTCACAGGACGACCCATTGTTACCATAGAGGATACTTTGCCATTCTATGCACCAGGGGTCACAGTCAATTTTAAAAGTCGGATCGTCGCTTCACCGCAGCCGAACGTGATTTGGAGTTATATAGAATACCCTGATTTTCCGTCAAAACTCAATTCTACGCCAATATCGCTCTCGGCAAGTACTACAATCAATGTTACTCTCCAATTCCATATTTTTTTGACATTTTCCACAAATATCAGTGGGATAAAATAATGTACAGTGGTAGCTCATATTTGTCATGATTATTTTTCCCATCCAAATTTTAGCCAATAGAATTGCACCATTCGACGTTATTTTGCATAGTCTACACGATATTTAACTGACAATTTTGATAATTTCAATGGTAATTTCACATGTGCTTTCACTGCGGTAATTTTTCATGTAGCTATAAGTAAAAAACAAAAGATTTTCCAATACAGTTAACCCGCTCCATCGAATCTGACAGATTGAATTATAATTATAATTCTGTGACTTTTAAATTTTGATTTTTGACTGTGGATTTTGTCTCATGATGCAATTCTATCGGCCGAAATTCGGATGGAAAAATAATCCCCCGAATACCACTCGAGCTCCAAAATCAATCGGGTATTTCCCTCAAGGTTCCCTGCAATCAAACGAACTCGTCAACTTTTTTTTCAGAAGAATCACTCGCACTTTTCATTTGTTTGCAACGAACCTATCGGGAGAAACCCGATAATTTTGGAGCTCTTGTGGTATTATATCGACGGCTGCGTGGAATAACCGGCTATCTCAGAGTCCGGTTGAAAAAGCGGCTATCTCAGAATCCGGTTGAAAAAGCGGCTATCTCAGAATCAATTCGAAAAAGCGGCCTGTGCCTATATGAATAATATAGGCAACAGTCGCTTTTTCGAATGGATTCTGAGATAGCCGCTTTTTCAACCGGATTCTGAGATAGCCGCTTTTTCAACCGGACTCTGAGATAGCCGGTTATTCCACGCAGCCGTCGATATGTGATAATTCGATTCTCTCATCGTTCAGAATCTTCACACGGAATGGACAGAGGAGACACCCTTCCGCTTCGTGTCACGCGTAAACGTGACCATTAATATGACGGGCGATTTGATATGTAGATCCTGTAACGTCGTCAATTGTACCGAAGTAACTCAACAAATTTTCGTATCCGGTAAATTGCACTGATTGTAAACATTCTTAACCACTTTCGTACTGCTTTCATCCGACATTAAGCTGGACTTTCCAAATCGAATCTAAGACCCTTTCTGCCAAAATCAATATTCGTAATTTTATTGTCATCACAGACGTAGCTGGAGGCTTCGGTATACGCGATCCAGGCATAGTTACCGAAGGTGATGACGTCAATTTGACCTGTGGTGCTTCTGTGTACAAATACACCGACGATGTCGTATGGCGCCCTCGAGACTATGTGAACGAAAGTGAGAGTTTCAACAAATTTTAATGCTTTCCTAAACCTGGTTCTACAAAAGAAGACTGTAGATTCAGTACATTCAAACTTCATTTAGAAAAAACATCTTCAATCTGAAATATTGTTTTTAGATTTCCAACCGGATAGGATACACGTTACTAAACTGAAGACGAAATTCACTTCGCAATCAATACTTCATATACGTAATGTCTCACCATCTGACCTCGACGTATACACGTGTGAAGCCGTAAATAATGAGGGACAACACGAAATAAGATCTTACCTGTTGCCAGTTGCATGTATGATGTGAATTAATTTACTCCGAATAGCTTGACGGAAGTCTCAAGTTTCGTTTCAGTGGAAAGACATTCATGCTTCTTGGTTTTTGCAGTTGCGAGTGTACCGGAATTCACTTACACTAGTATGAATAATTCGGAGATTTTCATAGATCTTGCAAAAGATAAAAAGGGAGCTCTGACACTAGATTGTCGTGCATTTGGGAGGCCACCGCCTGAAATAACCTGGTACAAGGTAAACTATCGTGTGAAGTGCAAGAATTTATTAATTTTCTGATGGCGAAATTCATAACATTTCACGACTTCAACATCCTAACGAAGTTTACTAATGATTCTCAATTTTCTAGCAGCCAGCTTATGATAACTGTGTTTTTTTTATTATTTTCGGTTGAATCATAGAACCTCGTACTCCTTCGGGAAAGCAGGCAGTACAGGTTTTCGAGAGATGATACCAGACTTCGAGTAGAATATTTTTCCAATCCAGACACAGACAGTGGGAGATACACATGTAAGGCAAGAAACCGTATTGGCTCAGTGGAGAGATACATGGATATCAGAATCATAGGTAATTCACCGAGTGCTAGACATCTTCTGGTACATAATCGGTTATCGAACTATGTCATTTATTTGACGATTGTCTACTTTACTCATGGTCAATCAGTTTCTGATTATCTATCTTTCATACGAAGATCCTGGTACGTCACTGGTTGAACTACAAAGACTAGTTCTTGTAAAGCAGATCAAAGCAGCAGAGGCCCAAGAGCAAGCTGCGAATTCCATGAAAGCTGTGGCAGAATCTCTGGAACGCTTGACAAATCAGCTAAACAAGTGTAATCTTTGCGTAAATTTTCCACGAAATGATCGATACCATTCTTGGAAATTCCACGACCGAAGTTAATCCAATACGGAACTCATCATCCCGATGTGAAGTTAATTATTTCCTGTTTGGCTAGTCATTTTCAATCTACTGTCGTTTGAAAGTGGTTGACGATGGAGAAAAATCAAAATTATATTACTTCTAGTACCTGTTTATTGTTGTGGACCCATCTTTTCCCATCATTGACACAACTTTATTGATAGCAATTTTCACGACCTTCTATAACACGGCATGAATTTCTTTATATTTTGAAAAATCACTACATACTTTGGGGCTATTGTATGGCTTGTTGTCTCATGTGCGTAGATTCTGCTACCACTTCCGGCTTCCGACGCTTGCGGCAAAGCTAGTATGACGCTAGTTTCGAATCCTCGGAAGTAGAATAAATTTATGACATAATTATTGTTGATATAGTACGAAAGCCGCAATCGGAATAGCTAGTCGGGCAGCATCAAGCTTGATAAGAAAGCTATTGAAATAAAATTGTATCATCGTTGGAAAAATGCACTGCAGCCATTTATTTAATGCTGGAAATAATAGAGAAAGCCTTCGCATAGGGGTGGAGGAGGATGTTCCGCGTATCGAACTCTATTTTTCTTACCAAATACAACGGAAGGTCCTCGTCTGTGTGCCGTCCGCGAGCACTAAAGCAGGTTTTCTCGCACACGGGTGCGCAAAAGAGGACTTTCGGTGCATGTGTTGAGATTTGAAAAAAAGGAACGACAATTTCACCTTTACGAGCGGTGTAAAACCCACAATTTTTCGAATTTCTCGTTCGTGAAAGGCCTAAAATTTTCTCAAAGATTAGGCTATTGAAATATACCGCAACGCGCGGGCAGATCTTATATCTGCCACTGACCGCGCCTCCACTCGCAAACGTGAGTGACCATGCCGCTGCCGCACTACCGCGAATTCTTCACTGATGTAAGCCGCAAGTCCAACCTTTATTTACTAGAATAAGTGTCTGCCTTAATAAGTTCTTTTATGTAGAAAAAGCAGGAACCTCGCCGCTATAGGACGACGCGGGATTACACTGCATTCGTGCACAGTATAAAATTTTTTGTCAAATTGACCACAAAAGTTTGTGTCAACCACTTTTTTTACACAAAATTTGTGTTATCTCAACACAATCAGTTTATGTCAAAGAAGTAACACAGCTTTATGTTAAAATTAACACAAAAGTAACACTTTCTAAATGTTACTCTCAAATCAACACAAAACTTCAACATAGTTTTGTGTGGGATTTAACACAAAGCTGTGTTACTTTTTTGACATGAACTGATTGTGTTGAAATAAAACAAATTTTGTGTAACAAAAGTGGTCAACACAAACTTTTGTGTTAAATTTTACAAAAAAATTTTTACTGTGTGGTTTGTCGCTAGATCGTCTGGGGGATGTCCTTGAAGCCTCGGCATTAGTATCCGCATACTTACGTCATCTGCCTATGTCTCCGTCATCTTCTGCAGCCTCGCCACCTGCTAGCACGATTTTTGAAAACCTTTGCCGTTAAAGGTGCGGCGAACATGACGTGTTTGAAAAGGCTTACCTCACCACTTTTTGGATCGCCTATCGACGGTCACTCCGTTGCCGACCAGCGTATAACATACGTCGAGTTATTCCGCTACCTTTATCTTCATCTTTTCTGCTTTTGGGTTTTTCTTTATCTTATCTTTATTTTTATTTTTTCTGTCGGGTTCTCTTAGTTTTCAATTTTGCTTCTTTTTTGGTGTTGTGCTTCTTTCTTTGACGCTGCCTGGGCTGCGACCCGTGTAAAGGTAGGCTTTTCCGTCCACGACCTCGACCGGTTTTGATTCAAATCCAGTGAGAGACGGGCTGCCTTACGTGGTCGCTTAATAATTAACTACTCACCCAAAATTTCCTAGACAACACAGAAATAAAAGTTGTCTGGATCGTCTATCACCCCTCGAAATCTTGGAATTGATAACACAGGCCCACGGAGAAAAAAGTTATCTAAACTTTTGACGAGACAGATCTATTCTTATGTATTTTTCGGCGCTGAATCCGTATCCGAAGTCAGATTAGGGGATTTCCCTGCTACCGTGCAAGAAAAATGCAATGAACATGATTTTTCATAGTTTGTCTACGGTTTTTTGGAATTTAATAAAAAACGACGAATGATAACGTTACTCTGAATTCAAATTCGACTTCTGCGGATCAAAATACGTCGAAAACCATATTTCAGTTTTTTTTTGCTTGAAATTTATCGTAACGATCGTAATTACAATTTACCAATTGTAACAGAAACGCACCTGGCAATACTGCGGCTTCAAATGAAAAAAGCCGCTAGTTTTACTTCGGATTCGGATTCAGCGTCGAAACATACATAAGAATAGACCTGTCTCGTCAAAAGTTCAGATGATTTTTTTTTTTTTTGTGGGCCTGTGTAATTAATTCTATGATTTGAAGAAACATATATAAAATTGATAAGATAAGACTGAGAAAATAAGATAACAGTACGACGTACGTGATTGTCGTCCCACATTATGCTCGAATAAACAGCAAAAAACGGGAACTGTGGAGGGTGCAAATTGCGTCTGTCTTCAGCTGGCGAGCAGTCGTCCAAGGAATCAGAACACGGTCATTTCTGGCCGCAGATTCTCTCCCAAGTGTACCTTGGTAGATAATTTGCGAATACTTTAAAAATTGCTTGACTGTGCGTCGAAATTTAACTGTGAAGTTGTGGTCGGGCGAAGAGCGGTCAACGCCACATAATGCAGGGCGTTGCATCGGCGTGTGTTTTAGTCCTCATTGTCCTCGAATTGCATCAAGGTAATTTTAAACTTCACTCAGGTCATGATAATCCTGCGTGCTCACCAGTTTGATCCTGGATTCTAAGTATTTGGCGAATACCGGGTCTATTGCGAACGCTAGAAGACCGCGAGAACACGCTGGTGTTTGTCTAATGATAAGCTCACGGCATTAGACTGCAGAGCTACAATCGTTCTGAAGATTGCGCGATTTTTTGTAGGAACAAGTCCCCAAATTTTTGGTCAAGTATATATTATATGTATCACATCAATGTACGCAGTGCAAGGTTTTTGCACCGGAGGTTCTGAGTCAACGGAAACGCGACTTCACTCGAAAGTTATTAATCATTTTGCATATGCGAGCTTCATAATAAGTTTCTTCTCACAATTCCCGCGGAGAATAGGCCGAGCAGCTTTAAAATTTCTCCGATGTATTTCATTCTTCTCATCTTACGTGCGAGACTGCACATATATGCATCCAAGTCCTCCACGTAGGTTACCCCAAAACGGGGTGAATTTTTAATTCGCCAACCAGATTCAATGCGAATCAAATGATCATTGGATCAAAGTATAAGATTGCCGAAACTTGTGCAGTTGCAATATTCATTCTGACTATTCAAACAGGGATTTTCGCGACGAAACCACGTATACTTCCGGACCAAAGTTGGAAATCTATCGAAGACGGAGTGTACCAAATACAAGAAGGTGATGAGCTGCGAATAAAATGTCAGGGTGAGGGCGAGCTGCGATTTTCGACGCAGAATATTACAGGAAATGCACGTACCATGATTTTATATTAATCCTTGATTCTCGCAATTCGTCAGAGGAGAATATGAATAAAGTTGTCAAGTCTGATTACACAGATCCAGCAATCACAACATCAGATCATAATCGAGCCGGGGACTGGCACTTACACGTTCATTCATCCCTCTACAATCCCGGAGGATACGGGATGGTACGCTTGTGCGAAGAAGGGTATCGTGATAAAAAATGATGAGCAAACCATCGATCATCCGAGTAAAGATATCAGTTGGATCTATGTCTATGTGAATTGTAAGCAAGGTTTGACACATTGAGAATTAAAGAAGGCTATGAATAAGGGATCATTGGTAGAAATTGAGTAGCTAACAAATAAGGTGAAACACAAAGTCTGATAGAATCATCCTTCGGATTATCATCATTGTGTTTCTTTACTGGATACCACATTTCGCGCCGTACTTATCTAATGAGACTACTTGTTCGTGGGTGCGAGTCACGTGTTATATCTGATCACTACAGAAAATCCAAGATTGTACTCATCCCCTGATGACAATCACATGCACATTTTTTTAGCTTCAAGTCCATTTGCTGTTATGCACGCAGAAGATTTTCCTAACGTGGTAGTAATAGCAGAGGGTAAAGCAGTCATCCCATGTCGGCCAACGTCACCTGGACTGAAAGTGATACTTCATAAGAACTTTGCGGTGAGTGCATGTCGATGAAAATCATTTACTTTCGTTTATCTTGCAATTCTTAAGCCGGTAAGGAGGGATAATGATCGTCTTTCTTGAATATCATTAATTTCTCCCAAATTGCTACATTTTATCACGTATTTTGTACTAGAGATGCGAGATATGATTATATTTTTTATTTAGCCGGAACCAGTAGGGCCAAATTTATCCTACGACCCGAAAATCGGATTCATCATGAACTACGTTGATGGAGCAGAGGATAGTACATCGGTTGAATGCGGAGTTGAAGATATTGATTTAGAGTCTAAACCATTTTATAATTTAGTCGTGAAAAGTGAGTAGAATAATTTTTGTGAAAATACAAATTGAGGGAGAATTAGGAGATACGTAACACCAGTGAATATCAGCCAGAAAGACTTTACGTTCGTGCTAAAGGAATGTCACTATTCGTATCCGAGAAAACCAGAATCCATATTTAACGTTGTTTTTTTTTTTTTTGTTTATTACAGATAACGACCGATTATCCAATACACATATAAAAACAGATAAATGGCTCCGAATTGCCCGGGGACAGAGCCTGACTTTACACTGCAATATCACTGTAATGAAAGACACCACTGTTGCATTGGATTGGAAAACCCCAAATTCAGGGGCGGTAAGTTTGAACCCTGTAACAATAGTTTTGCAACCTCTGCCTCAGCTCGTTTGCTGCTTTGATGAATTGTTCATAACAGTTTCATAAAAGAGGCATTGCTTGATATTCGACTATCGAAACTACACCAAGATACTTGGAGAGATACTTGGATTCGTAGAAATTCAAATTCTACTCTGATATCACGTATATGGTATCTCTGACACCAGAAATATCACGTATCTAATTATTTAACAAAGTGCTTGCTTACTTACTGTCTACATAAGATAATCTCAAAATGTAAATGAAAATCTTGCTACAGGAAGATCGATCCAGCCTCGAGTCGACCTTCTCTAAGGCGGGTGAGATGGAAACTCGTCGAATAGATTTGACAATCATGAATGCAGTAGAAAGTGATGCTGGTGAATATACTTGCGTTGCAGAGGGTGCAATTGATACAGTGAGATCGTCGACGCATGTTACAATTTTAGGTGAGCACATGCCAAATCATTTTCTATTCTCATATACGTCGGACTGATTCTTCACTCTTTGTTGCCTTCCAATAATTCAGTTTGCGTTTCTGTATCGGAAATTCCAGGAAAGTGCGATATGAATGAATATGTTCGACATTTTTTTAGATCCAAATAAACCCTTCATAAATTGGACTGTTGAAGGACATAACAATTCAATCGTAGAATCCGAGAATGCAACAGCTAAATGGCAGATATATATCAACACGTATCCAGCTGCCAAACTAGACTGGTGAGTTTATTGTTCACCTTTGTGGAAATTTTAGTTTAATGCTGATTTCTGAAAAACTCTCATTTCTGACAAGCACTCTTCCCTTGAAAGATATGCAGCTTCAGAATGAGTAGTTCTACTGAAATACATTCTCTACACTTACTCCGTGAATGCAGGTACAAGGATGAAATTCTAATAGAGAATGTGGGATCGCACAATTCAAGCAAATACTCAATATCAGTTGATCACATCACGTATATGTATAAAATATCAGGTTTGAACATAAGTGATAATGGTAATTACACGATTCGCATAACCACTTCGAACGGCTCGGATGTCATCCCACTCCAATTGACGGTCAACGGTAATATATATTCTGCATTGATGATGGGTATTTGTTGTTTAGAAAATTGTTCCATACATTATACGTCCCCATTCAATTTTCAGTAAAACCGCTCAACGTGATTCACAACCGTTCGTTACTCTATAAACCAGGAGACACCGCCGTCCTTTCTTGTAATGCGACAGGTTCACCGCGACCAGATGTAAAGTGGACTTTTTCAGAATGGACGCCAAAGGCAAATGTCGAGAGCACTTTACCCCCGGTAAGCACCAATCAAGTTCGTCTACTAGTCGATTTCATGTTTGTTAATATCCATTCACGGAGATTACTATAAATATAATGATCGAGTACTCATCTCATCTAGAACATTACGAGCATACCTGACAGAAGAGGTGCCTTTTCCGTGCTGTCTAATATAACGATGCCGATTCGTTCGATGGGAAATTTGACATGTACAGCCTGTAACACAGTCGGTTGTACCAATGTTACCGAACCATTATTCGTTTCTGGTGAGCGTCCCTTACTGTATGTATCCTTCAGAATCTTTTCACGCTGATTTTATGAAGCAATGCACTAAATCGAAAGATGTCACGTTGCTGTATTCTTCGTCACATCGATGTTCGTGTTTGTTCTTCATTACAGACGGAGATGGATTTTTTGGTATTGTTAACCGCGGCCTTCAGTCAGTAACCGAAGGTGATAATCTGACTCTGATATGTGCTGCTTCCGTTTTCAATTACACAGACAACCTCAAGTGGGTTTTGAAAAACTCTACGGGGCCAGGTGAGATTTCAGATCACCTATTTTCATACTTGCATGGATCTGCTCAGCTGACGAAAGTGCTTGTAGTTTTCAATACAGATTTGCCAGCCTCATTGAATTATGAAATGTTGTAGAACCTTCCGATTCGAGGATTTCGTTTGAAAAGAAAAAGACAAACTTCACGTGGCGGTCGATACTTCATATACGTAATGTATCACAATCTGACGCTGGAAAGTACACGTGTGAAACCCCGAATAATGAGGGATATAGCGAGAAAGAAACATATTTATTGCGGGTAGAAGGTGCGTGAATTAATTCGCACTGAAGCTGGATGAATGTTCCATATTTCGTTTGGCTTGAAAAGTCATTCGTGCTTTTTGGTCGTTGCAGTTGCGCGTGTACCGGAATTCAATTACACAAATATGAATAATTCGGAGATTTCCATAGATCTGGAAACAGAGAAAAACAAAGGTCTGACACTAGATTGCCGTGCCGATGGAAGGCCAATTCCTAAGATAACATGGAGCAAGGTAAGCCATCATACGATGCAAAAGAAGTCGTTGATATTTTTCTACTAGAAGGAGATTAAGCTTGACCTATGATTTATGATTATTTTGTACCCAGCTCGCGATTAACGTGTCATTTATTTCTTTTTTTTAAATTTAGAACAATGAACTACTGAACGAAAGCACGGAATACAGGTTTTCACAGAACAATACCAGACTCCAGATAGTATACTTTTTCGATGCAGACACATACAGCGGAACATACGCATGCAAGGCAGAAAACCGTATTGGGACGGTTCAGAGGTACATGGAAATCATATTCACAGGTAATTGATTCACCGAGTGACATAATTTCTACTCTCGAAAATAGCCGATCTGTTATGAAAATTCTGTGACACATGCTGTTCAGAAACGAAAGTTATTCGACGATGATATTTATCTAAAGGATAACGGAAATTGTATTCGCAGGAAAGTCAGATAGTACCACTCTTTGGATCAGTTTAATCTGTGTCGCTATCGCGATCATTATCATAGCTATTGCTTATAAGATTCTCAAAGCACGTCGCAAAAAAGTGAGTAGCAATATCCTGGTGCTTATAATCATCTTGTGCACTGAGCTATTGGGTATTATCAATTTGACTCTAAAAAATGACGAAAAACTGATTTTAGATACTTTACAAATCGATCAACCAGAACTGCAGATTCATCCGAAATGCAAGAAGCGAAGAGTGATATCAAACGAAAATGTATAAACGGCTCCTGGTACGTAGTTGGCTGAGGACGTGAAAAATTAGGCTTTGTGAAAGAGATCTAGACAGTAGCGGCTTGAGAGTGAACCTTGATTTTTCCAAGCATGTGTCAAGTAATTGAAAACGGTTGTAGGAGCAATCAGTTATTTGAGAATGTGATATACCGATATAAATATTGCGATAAAATATCGACTGAAGAACTTTTTACCACCGCGGAAGTTTGAACAATAGATTCTTTACTCCGTCACTATTGTTGGTGGTACGAAATCCGCAATCGGAAAAGCTAGTCGGCAGTATCAAGTTTTCGCAACGCAATTGTGGGAGTGAAAAGTGATAGTTGCGATGATCAAATGTTAGGTATTTGTTAAATGTTCAATAAATTCTG
Organism: Tenthredo livida; assembly: GCA_963992785.1. Classification (NCBI taxonomy): domain Eukaryota; kingdom Metazoa; phylum Arthropoda; class Insecta; order Hymenoptera; family Tenthredinidae; genus Tenthredo; species Tenthredo livida. Next base: position 961,732 of record OZ023071.1, on the reverse strand, counting down.
TTTTCATGTAACAAACTGGTGCATTGCTCCACAAGTCCCGAAACAATTCCCCATCCCATAATGCCCTTCTTAGGACATCGACCCGGTATACTTGGGACTGTGTAGAAATAAAACATATGAAGAATTCTTTCTCCACCAGCGAGCCACCCATTTTTGTCGTGGTCTCGAATTAATTTCATTTCTTCCTCCGATGATTACCCTACTTTTCAGGAGTTTTGCTGAATTTTTGCAGATTTTTAGCACTGGCAGGAGCGTAGATGTATGAAATATCTGGATAATCTGTTTATTTTACGTATCTATAAATTACTGATGATGAAAAAAAAAAACGAAATACATATCAGTGCGAATTAACATACAGATTGCAGACAATTAACATGGTCAGATATTATGGTATGGACATCTTGGGATTGTGCGATTCAATAAATGATGTGTGTGCAGGCGCGATCAGTATTCATATATTCGACAAATTTTTCAAGGTAATGACTAATGATATAGTACTTCCAGAATGCGCAATCGAATTCTCACCTATTCAGCCCAAGGCTGTCGACCATAAATTCATAACTGAAAAACCAGAAGATTCGCTGACTGCTGAATACCTGAAAGTCTTACAGAGTGGGGAAGAAAACATATGGAGCACGATTACAGGTATAGGTATTTGTATTCATACATTTTTTAATTCATCTAGTAATAAAATGGATTTCAGATCAGTAACACAAACCGTGCTGATCGAAAAACAATATGCTGCTGTATCTAGTCATCTTCGAAGTAGACTGTAGCAGCACTTGGCAACTGAAGTTCTGTTGGATTAACTGCAGTCAAAGTATTGTTAGCCATATACAAAGACTCCAACTCGCCAAGCCCAGCGAATAATCCAGGTGATAACGTGTGAATTTTGTTGTAAGACAAGTCAAGCTCCTCCACAGCAGTAAGTCCTTCGAATGCACCGGGTCGGATATCAGTTATCACGTTGTCACTGAGGTTCAGCACTTCTAGATGACTCAGTCCGAAGAAAGCGTCAGATTCAATTTGAGCAATTTGATTTCTTCTGATGTACAGTTTCTCCAGTTTCAGCAATCCTAGAAATGATTCTCTCGGCACAGACGTCAGTTTGTTGTCATCAATATATAAATATACAAGATCAGTCAAACCTTTGAAAGTGTTGGCTTTTATTTCCGTTATTCTGTTAGAGTTTAAACGAAGACTATGCAATTTTCCCAGATTTTCAAATGACTCGGACGCAATGCTAACTATTTCGTTCTCCTCTAAAAATAAAGATGACAAATTTGGAAGACCAGAAAATGTGGTCTTAGTTATCCTGGAGATTTTGTTATTATGCAGGTATAACTCCACCAGTTGAGACAGTCCGTTGAAAGTCCCATCTGGTATTCCGGTGATTTTGTTATTGCTCAAGTACAAAGCGTTCAGCTGAGGCAATTCTCGGAATAAATTCGGGATCAGCCTAATAACGTTGTTACTAAGAAGGAAGCGGGTCAATCTTGGCAAGCCAGTAAACGAACCGGATTCTAAAGTTGAAATTCGGCTCCCATCAATGATCCACAATGATTCAATCGAGAGATTTTTGAAGGCCCCAGGCTTTATCGATACCAAATTCAACTCTTCAATTTTCAGGAGATCAGACTGTCTCTGTTCAGTCACCTCCGTTAAAACACCTCCAATATGACACACTTTACAGCCATCCTGAATATTGCACGTTGGCTCCGTCTGGGCCAGCACGTTGGCAAAAATCAAGTTAGAAATCACCACAAATCGAAACATGGCGATCACTGTTGTTCTCGCTCAACTTATTCGACTGGTCATATGTAACGACTGAGGCGATTCGCGAATGATGTCACATCAGAAGTCGAGGGAGGGGCAAGAATCAACCTGACGAAACGTGACATGTGTTGAGGAAGGGAGAGAATCAGGGTTACATCATTTGTGGCTGCTCCTGTATAGATTTAGTACATGTATTAGAGAGATCGGTTGAACTCTGGCCGCTGTTGATTGTTAAATGAAAAAGAAAGTGCGTGTACTTACGCAAGAAAGATAACGGCATTCACACAAATTCATTCTAATGTATCAGATTTTTAACCAAACATGAACCCTCTAAGTTGTAATTTCACCTCTTTGAGTGGTGTGAAATCCACAATTCATCCAATTTCTCATTTCGTAAAAGGCCTGAAGTATTTTTAGAAGATTGAACTATTGAAGCATACAAACCAGAAATCGCACGAATGAATTTATGAGTACAAAATGTATGCCTAAAATTATGGGAAAGAAATATTGGGGAGAATGTTCACATTTCCCCATTAAATCGTTTATTTTCGGAACCTGAGCCATATACCTATATCATATGAAATTTATCAACTTATTACTGCACATTAACAAACAGCTTGCAAACAATTAACATTGAGTGATTCAAGGAATTATCCATTCGGGCAGCCGCGATCAGTTCATAGATTTGACAAAGTTTTGAAGGTAATGATGTAGGTAGTACTTCCACAATGCTTAATCAAATTCTTACCTATTTAGCTCAAGGCTGTCGACCATAAATTGATAACTAAGAAACCCGAAGATTTGCTGACTGCTGAATACATGAAAGTCGTATACAGTAGAAAAATAGACGTATGGAGCACAATTACAGGTAAAGATATTTTTATTATTTGTTTTTTTATTAATTACAGGTGAAGGTATTTTTTTCATTGTATTCATAAATCTTTTATTCAGAGATTCCAGCACATACTTGCATGCTACATTCATAAATTCATCTAGTAACAGGATGGATTTTGGATTAGTAACACGAACCGTGCGGATCGAAAAACAATATGCTGCTGCATCTATTCACTTCCGAAGTAGACTGCAGCAGCACTTGGCAACTGGAGATCAGTTGGATTGATTGCAGTCAAAGTATTATTAGCCAAATACAAAGACTCCAACTCGCCAAGTCCAGCGAATAATCCAGGCGATAACGTGTGAATTTTGTTGTAAGACAAGTAAAGCTCCTTCACAGCAGCAAGTCCTTCAAATGCACCAGGTTGCAGATCGGTTATCTCGTTGTCACTGAGGTCCAGCTCTTCTAGATGACTCAGTCCGAAGAAAGCGTTAGATTCAATTCGAGCAATTTGATTTCTACTGAGACCCAAACTCTCCAGTACCAGCAATCCCCGGAATGCTTCTCTCGGTAGAGACGTCAGTTTGTTGTTGTCAATAGCTAAAGATGTAAGATCAGTCAAACCTTTGAAAGTGTTGGCCTTTATTTCCGTTATTCTGTTAAAGTCCAAACGAAGACTATGCAATTGTCCAAGGTTTTCAAATGACTCGGACGCAATGCTAACTATTTCGTTCTTATCTAAATATAAAGTTGTCAAGTTTGGAAGTCCAGAAAATGCAGCCTTAGTTATTGCAGAAATCTTGTTGTTTCTCAAGGCTAGCGTCGTCAGTTGAGACAGCCCGTTGAAAGTCCCATCTGGTATTTCGGTGATTCGATCATTGTCCAAGTGTAAATTGTCCAACTGAGACAATTCTCGGAATAAATTTGGGATCAGCCTAACGGCGTTGTTATTAAGAAAGAAGTTGGTCAATCTTGGCAGGCCAGTAAACGATCCGGATTCTAAAGTTGAAACTCGGCCCCCATAAAGGATCCACAACGATTTAATCGAGAGATTTTTGAAGGCCCCAGGCTTTATTGATACGAAGTCCACATCCTCAATTCTCAGGCGATCATTGTATCTCTGTTCAGTCACCTCCGTTAGAACATCTCCAATGTAACACACATTAAAGCCAGTCTGCAACTTGCACGTTTGCTCTGTCTGGGCCAGCACAATGGCAGACACCAAGTTCAAAATCACGGTGAAACGAAACATGGCGCTTACTCTGTTGTTCTCGCTCAACTAATTCCAGTGATGAAGAATGTAAGGACTGGGGCGATTCGCAAATTATGTAACATCAAAAGTCAAGGAAGGGGCTAGAACCAACGCGACGAAACGTGGCATGTGGCGCGGGAGGGAGAGAATTCAGGGTGACTTCATTTCCAGATGCCCCTTGTGTAGATTACCATATAGTATTGGGAAGATCATTTGAACTTTGGTCTCTGTTGATTATTGAGTGAAAAAAAATTGCGTGTACTTATGCAAGAACGATAACGGCATCCACGTGGATTCATTCTCATGTATCTGCCCGATTAAAAAAGATTATAGGTGTATAATTATATTTATAAATTATATATAATTGCATATAATCTTTTTTAATCGGGTGATTATTACCCAAATGTAAGCCCTCCAAGTTATAAGTCCGGCAAGTAAACGATTTCATTATGATAAAGATGCAGGTATTGGTGGAGGAGGACAGGCCAATGGCATCAGAAAAAATCGACTCGACTAGATTGATTGAGATCCTCCTCAAATAACAGCAAATGTATTTGCCAATAATTTTTATCAATACTTCTGCGACATTATTCTGCTACGTATTTATGGATGAATCAGCATGCTGTAAGATGGATTATATAGCAGTAACAAAGAACGCGGAAAATTGGGAAATAAAATATTGCTGCAGTTACACCGAGAAATAGAATTTCTTCAACCCAATCAATATCCTTTCACTGAACGAAAACATCGATCGCGGGACCCGAGATGAAATCTAGTTCCAAATAACGAAATACTTTATCCGTAGATACAAGTGAAAGATGGTTTTATTTACTAACTCTAGCTTAAATTAAATTTCTCCGGTTCAAAGTCTCAGATAGAAAAAAAAAAATCACTGCTTCGTAAGCCCTAATAAAATCGTAGGCCCTAGGCACTGTGCCTAATGATGAATTCGGCCCTGCAAACCGTGCAGATAGAAGAACAATATGCTGCTGCATCTAATACTCATCTTCGAAGTAGACTGTAGCAGCACTTGGCAACTGAAGATCAGTTGGATTGATTGCAATCAAAGTATTATTAGCCAAATACAAAGACTTCAACCTGCCAAGTCCGGAAAATAATCCAGGTGATAACGTGTGAATTTTGTTGTGATTCAAGTAAAGAACCCCCACATCCGAGAGTCCTTCGAATGCATAGAGTTCGAGATCAGTAATCTCGTTGCCACTAAGGTCCAGCACTTCTAGATGACTCAGTCCAATGAAAGCGTTTGATTCGATCCGAGCAATTTGATTTCTTCTGAGAGACAAATTTTCCAGTTCTGGCAATCCTCGGAATACTTCTCTCGGTAGAGACGTCAGTTTGTTGTCAGCAATATATAAATATTCAAGAGCAGTCAAACCTTTGAAAGTGTTGACTGTTATTTCCGTTATTCCGTTAGAGTCCAAACGAAGAAGAGCCAATTTTTCACGGTTTTCAAATGACTCGGGCACAATGCTACTTATTTCGTTGTCGGCTAGCGATAAAGATGACAAGTTTGGAAGTCCAGAAAATGTAGCCTTAGTTATCGTGGAAATCTTGTTGTGTTCCAGGTCTAAGCGCGTCAGTTGAGACAGTCCGTTGAAAGTCCCATCTGGTATTTCGGTGATCTGGTTATTGTTCAACTTCAAATCCCATAGCTGAGACAATTCTCGAAATACATTTGGGATCAGCTTAACAAGGTTGTTACTAAGACGTAAGCGCCTCAATCTTGGCAGGCCAGTAAACGATCCGGATTCTAAAGTTGAAATTCGGCTTCCATCAATGATCCACAATGATTCAATCGAGAGATTTTTGAAGGCCTCAGGCTTTATTGATACCAAATTCAGATCTTCAATTTTCAGGCGATAATACGGTCTCCGTTCAGTCACCTCCGTTAAAACACCTCCAATGTGACACACATTACAGCCATCCTGGATCGTGCACGTGGGCTCTGCCTGGGCCAGCACAATAGCAAAAACCAAGTTGGAAATCACCGCGAAACGAAACATGGCGTTTACTCTGTTGTTCTCGCTCAATTTACTCTGTTCTTCTCTCGACTGTTGGAAAATGTAACGACTGAGGCGATTCGCGAATGATGTCACATCCGAGGTCACATCAGTAGTCGAGGATGGCAAGAATCAACGTGACAAAACGTGGCATGTGGCGAGGAAGGGGGAGAATCAGATGACATCAATTGTGGGTGCCCCTTTATACCTTGATTTACATATATTAGAGAGATCGTTTGAACTGTGGCCGCTGTTGATTGTTAAATGAAAAAAAGTGCGTGTACTTACGCAAGAAAGATAACGGCATAAGTAACGGCCTAAAAATCTTTAATATATCGATAATAATGTTTCGCAGCTTGTGTCAAAGTCTGAGCGGTCAGATTTCATTTACTATTTTTAAATAAATATTCTGATATGTCGTATCCCACATGTCGATTTTCATCTATTCTAATATGTCGTAACTCACATCCATAGGTTGAGTAAACGCCAGCGATGTGACAGTCACGTGATTACTGTGATTAGTTTTAAGTTAATTCTAAGAAAATACCTAATAAAATGAGTAAGAAGGTAATCACGAATGATTTTTTTTATATTTTTACTTCGCTTGTATATGGGGCGATCCATGTTAAATCGACCTGGTCCTGACCCTCGACCTCTCAGATCTGGTCCGCGATTTTTTCTATCATTCTTCCGACTCTAAATAGCAATCAAAATTTTTGTTGAGATTTTTCAAAACCAATTGGAAAGACACGTTGGAGCAAATGCCCAGACATTATGAATTATGGTTTATTATGAAATCGTTTATTTTCGGATGCTGAGCCATATACCTATATCATATAAAATTTATCAACTTATTACTGCACATTAACATACAGCTTGCAAACAATTAAAATCGAGCGATTCAATGAATTATCCATTCGGGCAGCCGCGATTAGTTCATAGATTTGACAAAGTTTTGAAGGTAATGATAGAGCTAGTACTTCCACAATGCTTAATCAAATTCTTACCTATTTAGCTCAAGGCTGTCGACCCTAAATTGATAACTAAGAAACCCGAAGATTCGCTGACTGCTGAATACATGAAAGACATATACAGTGGAAAAATAGACGTATGCAGCACAATTACAGGTAAAGGTATTTGTATTCATAAATCTTTTATTCAGAGATTCCAGCACGTACTTGCATGCTACATTCATAAATTCATATAGTAACAGGATGGATTTTGGTCTGGTAACACAAACCGCGCGAATCAAAAAACAATATGCTGTTGCATCTAGTCATCTTCGAAGTAGACTGCAGTAGCACTTGGCAACTGAAGATCAGTTGGATTGATTGCAGTCAAAGTATTATTAGCCAAATACAAATGTTCCAGCGCGCCAACTCCAGCGAATAATCCAGATGATAACGTGTGAATTTTGTTGTGAGCCAAGTGCAGAGACTTCACAGCCGAGAGTCCTTCAAATGCACCGCGTTGGAAATCAGTGATCTCGTTATTATCCAGGTCCAGCCTTTCTAGACGACTCAATCCAATGAAAGTGTTTGATTCGATTCGAGCAATTTTATTTCTTTTAAGATCCAATCCCTCCAGATTCGGCAATCCTCGGAATGCTTCTGTCGGTAGGGACGCCAGTTTGTTGTCATTAAGAAATAAGTCTACAAGATCAGTCAAACCTTTGAAAGTGTTGGCCTTTAATTCCGTTATTCTGTTAGAGTTCAAACGAAGAAGAACCAATTTTCCAAGGTTTTCAAATGACTCGGACGCAATGCTAACTATTTCGTTTTCGTCTAAATATAAAGATGACAAATTTGGAAGTCCAGAAAATCTATTCTTAGTTATCGTGGATATCTTGTTATTGTACATGAATAGATTCGACAGTTGATACAGTCCGTTGAAAGTCCCATCTGGTATTTCGGTGATTTGATTATTGTCCAAGTATAAATCATCCAGCTGAGACAATCGTCGGAATAGATTTGGGATCAGCTTAACAACGTTGTTGCTGAGAAGTAAGGAGGTCAAACTTGGCAGGCCAGTAAACGATTCGGATGATAAAGTTGAAAGTCGGCTCCCAGAAATGATCCACAATGTTTGAATCGAGAGATTTTTGAAGGCCCCAGGCTTTATCGATACCAAATTCAGATCTTCAATTCTCAGGCGATGATACTGTATCTGTTCAGTCACCTCCGTTAAAACACCTCCAATGTGACACACATTACAGCCACTCTGAATCTTGCACTTAGGCTCTGCCTGGGCCAGCACAATGGCAGAAACCAAGTTAAAAATCACCACGAAACGAAACATGGCGCTTACTCTGTTGTTCTCGCTCAGCTAATCTCAGTGATAAAGAATGTAAGGACTGGGGTGATCCGCAAATTATATAACATCAGAAGTCAAGGAAGGGGCGAGAGCCAACGCGACGAAACGTGGCATGTGGCGAGAGAGGGAGAGAATCAGGGTGACTTCATTTCCAGATGCCCCTTGTATGGATTACCATATATTAGGAAGATCATTCGAACTTTGGTCTCTGTTGATTATTGAGTGAGAAAAAATTGCGTGTACTTACGCAAGAAAGATAACAGCATCCACATGAATTCGTTCTCATGTATCAGATTATTACCCAAATGTAGACCTTCCGAATGATGAAATCCGGCGAAAAAGCGATTTCGTTATGATCGGGATACAGGTATCGGTGGAGGTGGACAGGACACAGATGTGTATATGAATAAGACTGTGGCAAATGTATACGCAAATAATTTTTATCAATACAGTAACAAGTACGGTGAAAATTGGGAAATGAAATGTCACTGCAGTTACACCGAATAATAGAATTTTTCTTAACTCGGACCAATGAAAGCGTTTCAACGAATCACAGTAATCTTATTTTCTTCAAGAAGCAGTTATGACTGGAGATTAGAATTCTCGTAATGCAAGACGAAGATAAGGAACGAAACATGTGGTTTTTGTTAATCAAGACTGTTGCGATAAAATAAGGATAAGAAATGGATGATGTAAGACAAAATATTAACTCTCAATGAAATACTTTGATTTTAACAAACTAGAGGATCTGGATCCTTCTTCACCTACTTTCTCTGGCCCAGCGCCACAGCGGAAAGAAAATTCGCAATCACGGCGAAATGGAACGTCGCTTACTCACTTATGCACCCGTTCGCTTTCCTAGCCGAACTATTTATATGCTACACAGAAAAAACAATTAAATTGGCCCAAAAAAAATTCTTTCGTCCCCAGAAAATTTTCTGCAATTCGCGTTGGAAACCGAAATTATCTTGAATCATGTCAAAAAATTTCTCATCCAAGAAAATTTGGCTGGTTCAAGAAAATTTTTACTTCGCTAAGGAGATTTTCGGTCTTCAGAATAAATTTCTTGGCTCAAATTAACCCTTTTTTCTGTGTACAAACTCACATACACGGAGGTATCATTCGAACTTTAGCCTTTAATGCCCGACGAGAGCAGCATTATATCGACTTTCCTGGAGATTATACACAGATTACGAATCGTTACTTCGAAATCCGATTTACCACGAATCGTTCGTACGTTTCTATAGAACAGATAAATCCAGTCAAAATTGATTCGTAGCTACACGAGAAGAATGCTATTCCTCCCAGTCAAGCATCTGGTGATTTTCAACATGATCTATGAAGTTGACATTTCTGGGAATCCTCTGCTTTAGTTTTCATGAAAACGTCTCATTCGATTCAAGCTATCTGCCACCTATTTTTATTTAATATTTTTATTCAATATTTCCACAATAATTAGGTTTTCGACTCATACGGTTCTTCCAAATGACAAGGCTGTTTTTCTCAGTATTTCTCATTTTATCTTCGCGAAAAAATCCGATAATGAGTATAAACAGTTACGAACAATAATATACAACGATCTGTTCATACCTATATCGTTTTTTTAATTCAAATATATTCTGATACCACAACTGTGCTTCGTTTGACACAAATTTTATCGGAGATCGTAGGTCATCTATTTTTGCCGATGATAAGCCTTCCAGAGCAACGTCCGACGTCTCTTCGATAATCTCTGCGCCATTGAAAATACGTTTCCATAACCGAAATGTTTCGCGTTTTCAGTGCTCGTCGAAAAACATCACTTTGATATTTCCATCTACTGTATAACAAAAATGATGGAAGTATTGAATAATTGAAAATTCTTGATCTAGGTTGAAGAATGGAAAATAAATTCATTATCATTTTCAGATTTTTTTTTTAATTCGAAATATTGAATTCGACATTCCTATTTTCTGATGTGTTGATCAATCAAAAAATGATAATAACATTGAAGAATATGAAAATGATTACAAACCTAATGAATAAAAAAATTCAACTTGAAAACCTACATCTGACCACTATACTGCTTTATCGTATTATAAAGCCGATCATAATAAAAGCCTCATTTTATCAAGACGTTTGAAAGAACCAACTATAACTCGAGTAATACCGTTCTTCCACAAAAAAATTGTTCAACCTTTCAATATTCAACCCACTTTTATCAACGATATATAATATAAATCTATATGGTCACTGATCAATTTTATGCAATTTTCGGAAAAACGATGTAACTTAACTTATACCGTTATTCCGTCCATTCCCTCATTTATGCCTAAATTAATGCCAAAAAATATCGTGGAGTATGATTACATTTCCCCATGAAATCGTAACTTTAGGACCCTGAGCCATAGTACCTATATATCATATTCAATTTATCAACTCATCAGTGCGAATTAACGTACAGATTGCAAACAATTAACACGGTCAGATATTATGGTATGGACGTATTGGGATTGTGCGATTCAATAAATTATGTGTGCAGTCGCGTCAGTTCATACATCCGACAAATTTCTCAAGGTAATGACTAATGATATAGTATACTTCCAGAATACGCAATCGAATTCTCACCCATTCAGCCCAAGGCTGTCGACCATAAGTTCATAACTAAAAAACCAGAAGATTCGCTGACTGCTGAATACCTGAAAGTCTTATAGAGTGGGGAAGAAGACATATGGAGCACGATTACAGGTATAGGTATTTGTATTCATACATTTTTTATTCAGAGATTCTGGCATACATATACTGCTATGTTACATCCATGAATTCATCTAAGTAATAAGATGGATTTAGGATCAGTAGCACAAACCGTGCTGATCGAAAAACAATATGCTGCTGTATCTAGTCATCTTCGAAGTAGACTGTAGCAGCACTTGGCAACTGAAGTTCTGTTGGATTAACTGCAGTCAAAGTATTGTTAGCCATATACAAAGACTCCAACTCGCCAAGTCCAGCGAATAATCCAGGTGATAACGTGTGAATTTTGTTGTGAGACAAGTAAAGATCCTCCACAGCAGAAAGTCCTTCAAATGCACCGAGTTGGATATCAGTTATCACGTTGTCACTGAGGTTCAGCACTTCTAGATGACTCAGTCCGAAGAAAGCGTTAGATTCAATTCGAGCAATTTGATTTCTTCTGAGATTCAATCTCTCCAGTTCCAGCAATCCCCGGAATGCTTCTCTTGGTAGAGACGTCAGTCTGTTGTCATCAAGATATAAATGCACAAGAGCAGTCAAACCTTGGAAAGTGTTGGCCTTTATTTCTGTTATTCTGTTAAAGTCCAAACGAAGACCTTGCAATTGTCCAAGGTTTTGAAATGACTCGGACGCAATGCTAACTATTTCGTTCTTATCTAAAAATAAAGTTGTCAAGTTTGGAAGTCCAGAAAATGTAGCCTTAGTTATTGTAGAAATCTTGTTATCTCTCAAGTATAGCTTCGTCAGTTGAGACAGCCCGTTGAAGGTCCCATCTGGTATTTCGGTGATTTGATTATTGTCCAAGTATAAATTGTCCAACTGAGACAATTCTCGGAATAAATTTGGGATCAGCCTAATAACGTTGTTTTTAAGAAGTAAGCGGGTCAATCTTGGCAGGCCAGTAAACGATCCGGATTCTAAAGTTGAAATTCGGCCCCCATAAAGCATCCACAATGCTTTAATCGAGAGATTTTTGAAAGCCCCAGGCTTTATTGATACGAAATCCACATCCTCAATTCTCAGGCGATCATACTGTCTCTGTTCAGTCACCTCCGTTAGAACATCTCCAATGTGACACACATTACAGCCATCCTGAATCTTGCACGTTTGCTCTGTCTGGGCCAGCACAATGGCAGAAACCAAGTTGAAAATCACCGCGAAACGAAACATGGCGCTTACTCTGTTGTTCTTGCTCAACTAATTTCAGTGATGAAGAATGTAAGGACTGCGGCGATTCGCAAATTATGTAACATCAAAAGTCAAGGAAGGGGCGAGAGCCAACGCGACGAAACGTGGCATGTGGCGAGAGAGGGAGAGAATCAGGGTGACTTCATTTCCAGATACCCCTTGTATGGATTACCATATATTAGGAAGATCATCCGAACTTTGGGCTCTGTTGATTATTGAGTCAGAAAAAATTGCGTGGACTTACGCAAGAAAGATAACGGCATCCACATGAATTCGTTCTCATGTATCAGATTATTACCCAAATGTAATCCTTCCGAATGATGAAATGCGGCAAAAAAGCGATTTCGTTATGATCAAGATACAGGTATCGGTGGAGGTGGACAGGACACAGATGTGTATATGAATAAGACTGTGCAGTACACCCTGCTTTATCCATGGCAAATGTGTATGCAAATAACTTTTATCAATACAGTAACGAATACGGTGAAAATTGGGAAATAAAATGTCGCTGCAGTTACACCGAGTAATAGAATTTTTCTTAACTCGGACCAATAAGAGCGTTTTAACGGATCACAGTAATCTTATTTTCTTCAAGAAGCAGTTATGACTGGAAATTAAAATTCTCGTAATGCAAGACGAAGATAAGGAACGAAACATGTGATTTTTGTAAATCAACACTGTTGCGATAAAATAAGGATAAGAAATGGATGATGTAAGACAAAATATTATCTCCAATCTCCTGATACCAAATGGGATTTTAAATATAAAAAATTAACATCTTTACGATATTTCTTCAACCAATGCTTATATTTTGGCTATCATTTGAATTTGCAGAATGCTGTAAATTCCGTTCAAAATATGGGGAGCGATTGACTGGTTGTATCTGTGGTCTAAGGCTAACGCGTTGATATCTGATCACTGAAACAAATTTAATGGAAAGGGCTTCGAAGTTAGGCTCTTATTTCCACCTCCATCATACCCATTAAAAATTAATTCAAATTAATCTCGAACGCTATGATCTGTTGAATAAAAAGAATAGATTCTTGAAAGTTCGACTCGGAGATTAGCATTGTAAAAACTATGAAATATAGAGTTGCAGGGAGTTGGGAACTGGCAAGTGAGAAATAACGAAGTAATTGATTATTATCGATGCATCTGTGTACTTACTATTCTTGTTTATACCCATCGCATATGATCGATGCATTTCTATAAATTAGCGTCGCGTTAACGCAGCCTGACGTAACCCCCATGCGCACCCGTTGACGCCTCAAAGGCCACTGACCTCACGAGTACGACAGGTGCCCCTACTTTAGGCCAAGGTCGTTACTCGGCCTTGCTCGGCTAGAGCCCCCAATATAGGGTGCCATATGCTACTGCCATCTCGCGGTCGAATTCACGAAGTCCTCTCACCGAAATTATAACAGCGCTGAAAGTGGACTTCGACTCGATTTTCATGAATAGCGAATAGCGTGAATGAACGAATAGCGTTACAGCAAAATTTTGCAGCAGCAGCAGCAATTTACTGCGCATGCAAACCCAGCCTTCCGCAGCCGTAAATTCGGCGCTGGTTAGAAGTTGTGCTCCTAGATGTCAGAGCATTGAGATTCTAAACCAGATACCAAAGCACCAAACAAGTCTACGTCGAATGAATAGGTTTTACTTATTCATCGGTCGTAATCTCACCAGCATTGAAAATCGAGGTTGAAAAATGGCTGGTTTGATACCGAAAAGTAGTTTTCGAATTGCAAGTAAGAATTTGCGCTGAACAAGCTAGTGTATAAACCAGTAATCCGATCCCTAAAATGTCGCGTTATCAATCCCCTCTCGTATTAAACCAGGCGTATAATCGTCTCTAAAAAAGTCAGGCTAAATATTATCCATATTACATAACGCGACACAACATAACCTCTCTCTTTCTCTCTCTCTCTTTCTCTTTCTCATCATTTCAATAATAATCAATCTCCCCGTTGAACTGATTTCACAGAAAGTCAAACGGTCCGTGCAACAAGCGTCGCAATTCACGTATGCAACTACTCAGATTCACCGAGAATTATTAAAAATGATAACCCAGCGTCTTTCAAACGCGGAACGGGGGGGCGAAGTTCTTTCAACGGTGTCGTCTGCACGGTTTTTGGCAACACAGGATTCATCGGTCGTTACGTGTGCAATAAACTCGGGAAGAATGGAAGTCAGGTGAGAAAAATAGAAGAAAATATTTAAAACAAAATTATATTCTTTTCTTATCTCTCCTTTTTTTCCTTCTATAAATGCAGATGATTCTCCCCTACCGCGGGGACCACTATGACTCGATGCGTCTCAAAGTCGCCGGAGATTTAGGCCAGGTTTTATTCCACCCGTTTCACCTAAACGACGAAGATTCCATACGCAAGAGCATCAAGTATTCAAACGTAGTTGTTAATCTCGTCGGTCGAGATTGGGAAACTAAGAATTTCACTTATAATAATGTGAACGTTGAAGGAGCCAGGAGACTCGCTAGACTAGCTAAAGAAGCTGGAGTCGAACGTTTCATTCATCTTTCAGCTCTCAACGCGAGCCTTCAGCCCGAGGTGATTTGGTAATTCTTCATTCAGTTGAATTTTTCTTCAAACATCAAGTCTAGGGATTTTTTTATACTGTTTTATTCAGATTTTAGCAAAACGCAGACTAGTTCTCTTCGGAAATTGGAAATTCACGCTTTGCAACATCTGCAAATCACTTATTCCCTCTTAACACGTTCATTCACAATGATATTCTGTTTTATAAGGCAATTCTGAAGAAAGGAGGCTCTAGATTCTTCAAATCTAAAGCAGAAGGAGAAATTGCTGTTAAAGAAGAATTCCCTGAAGCCACTATCGTCAGACCTTCAGATGTATACGGACAAGAAGATCGATTTTTACGATACTATGTTCATCCATTAAGGAGTGTCCTTAGGTAAAGGATTTTATAGAAACTTGGGTCGTTTCTTGATCAGTTTTCAATCCATCTGGTTATTTGATTCACATTCCGATTCATCTTCCTTCGAGATTCGTTGTAGCATTAAAACCAAAAGGCTGGTTTTTCAGAGCCATACCGTTGTGGAAAAAGGGAGAATTCGTCGAGAAGCAGCCTGTTGCAGTGTCCGATGTTGCTGCAGGGATTGTAGCGTTGATTAAAGATCCTGATTCCGCTGGAAAGACGTATCAATTCGTCGGGTAGGTCCCTGGACCCAGAACATGTACCACGTCTATAATACGAACTAAACGAGACTTGTGTCTGTCCACAGACCGAAACGGTATCTTCTGTCCGACCTCTTGGACTGGATGTACGCTGTGATGAGAAAGGACAAAACTTGGGGATACTCGAGATACGATTTGCGATTCGACCCATATTTCCAAGCTCGTGTTTACCTCAATGAGTTTTTGAGCCCTGGATTTCCTTTCGGCTATTTGCATTGGGAGGGAATGGAAAAGGTCGGAATCGTACTGGTGTATTTGGGTCGATGAGAAATAGAGCCGCATTAACTTTCCTAATAATCTTTCTATGGGATTATGAGTGTTGAATTTGTTCTATGATTTTTAGGAACATACCAGCGATAGATTGCTCAAAGGTTTGCCTACTTTGGAAGACCTTGGAGTACCGCTCACTGATATGGAAGACCAAATACCTTGGGAACTCAATCCGTGGCAAGCATACGCGTACTACATGCCAGAAATTGGAGAATTTCCTGAAGCAGGATCTCCCAAGACGATACCAATTCGTTACTTTAAAAAAAAATGAATGAACTATCCAAATTTAGTATATGAAAAATAACGAGGATATAATACAACTGTAGTACCTATATGAAAATAATTTGATATTTATTTATTAGAAAAGTTTCTTATTGTTAAATAAAGCTTTCCCAAAAATTCGGCAAGCTAATTTATCAATTCTTCAGTGTGCCTGCGTTGTTAAATAATAATCAATGAACCTATCACACACACACCTGTTGAGATTCAATAAAAAATATCAATATTATATACCAGAGGAATAATTTACATCTTATTTTCTTTCTTTTTTCAACGTTTTGAGATGATAATTAGAATTATTCATTTAATGTTGACCAATAGAAACGTTGTAATAGTTGATTAATAAAAAAAAAACTATATGAATAATTATAATGAGAATAAAAATTACTCTAAGATATTAGTTGAGCATTTGAATATATATTTTGTCTTTCACACAGACATTTTGCCTAATTATTATCATTCTTAAAATTAATGATCAATTTATAGATTATTATTACAGGAAATTTTTTTGGCATAAAAATAGCTAACAATGAGTTGCAATAATACTGCGACAGGCTAATACATTTATGTAGTAATACATTATTGACTCTATTTTCTTGTAACTTTGTTTTTTTTGTTTTTTTTTTCATAATTTTTCTACGATCATTTTCACAGATTAATAACTGAAAGTGAAAAAACGTGAGTTTATTATGACCACGAGTTTGAACTTTAATTGACTTATTTTTTAAACTTATTTAATACTACGTCAATTAAAGAGAATATTAAATTGACTAATTTATTGATTAACTTATACTACTGATAGTACGTCGTTAACGTAGCTAGAATTATTGCACATTGCACAAATAATATGCAAACACATACAATTTTCACAATTAATTAATTATTATCACTTAAATTCTATAAGAAAGAATCTGAAAAAAATGTATACTCTCTTTGGCACAAAATCAATTATTCAATACCATACAATATAATATATTGGTAAAAGCAGAAACATTTATATCCGCGTCTAAATATTTCCCAGGATTTCTAAATAACAAGCAAAATTGCTATTACATTGAACGAACTCTTGGCTATTAAGCTTTCGAAAATTGTCCATTAATTTTTTTGTTTTTTTTTTTCATTTTTGAAAGGGATAACAGATTTCCAAATAATAAATAAATAAATAAATAATAAAATATAGATTATTAAAAATATTCAATCATTTGATAGCATGACTAGATTACATATTATTATCTTCAAATGCTTAGAAACAATTTTTTCGAAGCTCACTATGTGTATCCTTAATTTATTATAGTTAAATCTTTTCCAGTCTCAAATAATTAATGAGATGATTTATTTTTATAATTTTTTTTTTCATGAGTTTTCTTTACCTTTTCATCTTTGAGTGATAATAATCTGAGATTAATAAAAAGAGTACATATAGGTATATACTATCACAATAAATTTCATTTACTTTCTGGACATTTGATAAATTCCCCTTATTACGTATATTATATATTATATCTGCAAGAAATTTGTATACTTATACGATATGTAACATAGACATTCGTTTTCGATTTAGAAAATGCAATTATATCAATATCGATAGTTTGATATATAATAAGCTGACAACTTTATAATATATAAGCATGTATACGAACGTTGTATTATCTGCCTATAAAAAATGATCGCAAATTAGAAGAGCGGTGGTAATTATCAAGGGTATAATTGATATTGAGAATTCCAATTCTCCACCAGATCCTAAATTATCTTGAACTACTTTCTCGTGGCATTTAGCTATTATGTCTGAATCGACGAAGCTCATAGATTTCCCATTGTACTCAATGGGGGATATGCAATAATTATGTTGCTGAAATTCCAAAGTAGAATTATTGGCAAAATCACTTTCTAGAATATTGTGTATCTGACAATCGCAGGGAAAGTGATTATTCACAGCGCTGATAGTGTTTACTTCCAACATAGTATCACCAGCCCTAGGAGCTTCTAGAATATGATTACCATGAAATCTTAAAGTATTAATCTTATGATCATAAGTTAAGTAGAGCTGTTCTATAACGTCAATTTTATTGTTCAAAACGTTTAGACTATTGACATTACTGAGTCCAGAAAACGCGTCTTTTTTAATAGCTCCAAGATCGCTTTCCTGTATATTTATAACATGTACGTAGCTAAGCCCTCTAAAAGTGAAAGGCATCAAACAAGAAAGGTCCATAAAAGTTAATTTGAGTAAACCGACGTGTTGTAAACCGTTGAATGAATCTGGTTCAATGATTCTTATACCGGACGGAAGTATTAAATGATCTACATTATTCAGCCCAGAAAAGGCTTTACTCTGTATAGAGTGGAGCGGATTATTGCTCAATAGTATCAACTTGATGTTTGAAGTACCGGCGAACGAATATTCCTCTATATATTTTATCTTGTTATTAGCCAACACCAATAACGTGACGTTCTGTAAAGCGGCAAATGAAAATTGCCCTATAAATCCTAAGGGTGTTTGCTGAATGGACAATTCTCTCATTTTGTTCAACCCTCTAAAGGCGAATGGCTTTATAGACGATATGTTATTCCCGTCTAAGCTCAGCTTTCTGAGACCCTTAAGCCCGGCGAACGCGTCGCTTCTTATTATAGGAAAGTCATTTTTTGTCAAAGAAAGATCCTCGACTGTTGAAGGAAGCTGAAGGGTCGGTATTTCCTCTAATCCTCCTGTATTGCAGAGTACCTGTAATGTAAGCGTTTATAGACTCGTTAGATTATCAACTACTCGTTGATGAATTTTATTCCAATTATTCTTGTCACCTGTGTCAGCGATAGACAAATGCATTCCGTAGGACAGTTTGAGACACTTGATATCGTCGATTGAACGTCCTGTTCCAAAGTTTGTGGGAAATTGAATGCCGCAAAAAACAGCAGAAATCGCGTAAGAATCTAGAGAGATCATACATGTTGGTACTGTGGCAGTATAATAATTATAATAACATGTGGAAGGAATGAATAAATAAATGGTGAGTATGTGTGCATGTGTGTATGTGTGACAAAAATGGTATGTATCATCTTATAGTTTGCTCTGGAATAACGATTAAAGGAGTGAATAGTATTTTAATAATAATCGAAGAAGCATGCGAGGAATATACCTGCGCGCTGCAATCCATTAATTCCGATTTCGTCGATGCCGCGCATGCCGTAGCATCGAGGGTTTTCGGAGTTATAGCGATACGATGTCGTACGTATATTCGGGAATGTATTACCCGTTGAGAAGGTATATAAAACGTCGAGACGGTTGGATTCAGCGAGTTTGTTTTTATTGGACAGTTATTTTCGAGACTTTTAATACAAGATAGTTAATTTATTGACGAAATTAATTCGCTCTCGGTTTTGTATATCGCCGCGTTTAATGATCTCTTCAGCCGCGCCTATACAACCCCCGGCTGTATGTACACCGGTTCTGGCCTCTTTATTTCGCTCTTTACCTGCGCTGCGACGCGTCGTTGTGCGCAAACTCATAATTATTCGCCCTTGTGTGTTCGAGGAGTGATATATTATTGAATGATACCTACCTTGGCTCGCAAATCGGATGAATTAACTTACATACGCGCAACTTGTATTATTACTATGTATACACAATAGATTGCATATTATGTTGGAACGATGCTAGATATGACAAGAAGAACATATTACATTATTTTTACTATTTTAATAACATTACACTGTTATTTCCTCATTTTATAACCCTGTAAATTTTCAAACTGCATTTTATTACTTCAGCATCGAGGATAATATCGATATTGTAAAATCTAAAAATACAGTCAGGCATATGTATGTATAACGTATGATATAACACGAGGTTGCAGTATACATGTTGATATATATATATATTACTGCAGTTAGCTGTAGGGATTTCGGGAAATGGCAATGAATTATTTCATCCTATATAAATAAACAGTTCATATACCTATTCCCTCCCCCCTCGCTGTAAATATGGGTGTTAATTCTTAAACAATATACATATACGCTTCTCTTTTTTTTTTTTTATCGTTTACAATAATATACGTATACATATCTTGATTGAATGGGCATTGATTTTTTTTCTCCTCTCCCTTTTTCCAGTTCGCGATTCGCTTTTATAATAATAAATTTAATTGCGTATTATCTATCCATGTGTAGTATAATATGTATAGATAGGTATGTGTGTGTGTGTGTGTGCGTGTAAAACGAAGTGCAGATTGAGTGTATGTATGTATGTATGTATATCGAGGCGCAATGATCGTGACCTTTATATTGATGTAAAAGTAGGTATATCGAGCAAATGCGGCTTGTAATATTATGCTGATGTTCAGTTTAATAATATTTGAATTTATCGACCGTAGTTTGTTCTAACGTTACCGACACTGCAGCAACGTGAAGCTAGTATTTTACTCTTGGTGCGTACTGCCTACTCCGTGTATTTGCGCATCGGAAAGAACGTCTTGAATCTAACCAATCGTTAAACAGGGTTAAACAATCCTGCCAATCAGAGTAAAGAACGAGCTTTATACCCTGGAGTGTTATGTCCGCGTTCAATAATGGTGGTTGTAGTAGAATCGTTGGTAGTGTATACGAAAAGTCGAAAAGTTTTATTGTATTAAAAATTAAAATCCAAAATGGCAGTGGTGGGCATTTGGAAATGTGTTAAAGGTGTGATATAAATATGCAAAACCTTCAAATACAAGGTTCGTAATATTAAAAATATATTCAATTCTTACAACCCGTGAATCGTTCAATCTTATATCATGTAAAATACCACCGCCAGAATCTCCATTACCCATTACCACAATCAAATAAGTAAAAAACCTTATATTCTAAACCCCCGATCCGCATTGTGATAGTATATAAAAGCAAAAAGAAAAAAAGAAAATAGATATATATATATTATTATCTCATTAACGCGTTTGCTTACGATAAAATTATACGCTTTAAAAAAATTCCAAATATATAACAGAGACAAGAAAAAAGAAAAAAATTAGAAATTAATTAGTGTCGTAGTGTTTCGATCCGCGCAATAAATATACATAAATAAAACATAATGTAACAAAAAAAAAAAGCAAGCAAAAAAAACACAATTCCATTTTTTTTTTCTTCACTATAATTTCAGGTGCCCTCAGTTATTAACTCGCAACGATAGCAAGCTGATACCAGGCCTATTCTACACAATATTTAATTAACTGACTAAGAGAGAGAAAAAAAATAAAAAAATAAATAAATAAAAACTAAACTCGTAGCTAAAACGTTGAAAAGAAAAATTTTTTTAAATAAAAGACGAAAAATTCACAGAAATATAAGAAAAAAAAAAAATAAAAAAATTAGGAAACTAAAAGTAAAAACCTCCGCTCATGGCTTCCTCCGCTATCGCTGTTCCCTCGGGAGCGGCGACTACGTCGCTTACAAATTCCGGAGGTAATATTGCCAGCGAAGAAACAGACGGAGGCGATATGTTCGGTGATAGAAACGGAGATGCTTTAGAGGAAATGACCTGCGGTATAGACGACGCTAGAGATCAAGAATGCACACTTTGCGATAGCAAATTATGCTCGCCTAGAGTATTGGGCTGTTTACACGTATTCTGCGAGGCTTGTTTGGACAAGATGTTGATGGACGAAGGGGGAGACTCTAAGATTGGGTCTGTTCTCGTTTGTCCTTTATGCAAACAGGAGACTAGAGTTGGACCGAAGGGGGCCGGTTCTCTGATATGCGATTATGTGCTAACGAACATATTGGACATGTCTGCGATTGAGAATATGGCCGTACTTTGTACGTCTTGTAAAACTAAGGAAAGCGCAGTTGCCAGATGCTCGGATTGCGCTAATTTCCTTTGCCCAAATTGTAACACCGCTCATCAGTTTATGAGGTGTTTTGAAAGCCACAAGGTCATCGCTTTTGAAGAACTCAAACAGTCCAACGAAGCTATACCCATTCATAAACCAATATTTTGCGAGTCTCATCCTGCTGAAAATATGAAATTTTATTGCTACTCGTGCCAGGTGATCAATTTTTCGCATTATTCTGTTGATTAGTTAACGTGCAGAGTGAGATAGATAACGAATGAAAAGGAAATCTTATTATAAAAGAGATTGTAATTAAGCTGCACGCTTATCAGTTTCATATTATTCATCGCCCCAACGTCAATACTTTTATTTTATTATGAAATTGATATCCGTCAAAGTCTGTAGACTATGTAGCATGCTGCTGTTTTTAATACGTTCAATTTTCATGAACTTATTCACTGGCTTTCATATGTTGAAATTACCACTCGCGATACAACCAAGAGCAAAAAATGAACGGACTTTCGATTCTAGGAGCCGATATGTAACGAGTGCTTGCTGGTCGAGCACAAGGCTCCTGAGCATCAGTACGAGCGAATATCGGACGCAGAACCACGCCAGAAAGAGGAACTCCGTAACTTGATGACTGAAAGCAAATCAAGAATCGCAGATTGCGATCAGGCCTCGTCTCAGTTGGACAACGCGCTCAGTGAGCTGCAAGCTCAGCATGACCAGGCCAAAGATTTGATTAATGAGACTTTTCAAAGTTACAAAGCAGTCCTTGAAAAATGCCGTGAAAATGCTCTAGACAATCTTGAAAAGCTACATTCCGAACGCGAGCTCAAAATAATGGATACTTTCCACAGGTAAATATCGCATCTACGAAACTGTTCAACTCTCAAACTCTCGCTTTAATAATCTGATCATTGTTTTATTCAATATATTTACAGCGTTGAGAAAACCGTCGAGAAAATAGAAGACGCACGCCGTTTTACCTCCAGACTATTAGAGCACGGAGATGCCATTGAGATTTTAGCACTTCGACGAGTAGTTGGTTCGCAGCTACTGAGCCTAATCAAAAGTACACCAAAGCCAAACGTCACGTTCTCAATTGAATTTCAAACGGACTTTACTCACTTTGAAAAGACTGTTAAGGTAAGATATCGCGAGCGATGTTACGAGACTTGATGTGGCGATGAAAATAAAAGCTTGGAACATTTTCTAACGTTCTTATGTCTCGTTACTCTTAGGAATCATTTGGTAAATTTCGTACCGAAAGCACGCCGCCATCAAAAGCTCAGGAAAAGAGTATGGTGTCTGTTCAACAGATATCTCACAACTCAATGGGCTGTCCGAGTTCAATAACGACAAGTTCCCCGATATCGCTTCCCGTCTCTATGCAATCGTCGTTTGAAGGTGAACCGTCGTTTGTTATCCCCCCAACATCCAGTCCTCAAAATGTCCCGCCTCCACCACCTCCCGTTTCTCTACCCCCAGGTCAAATTCACGGTCTTACTAGTATCCAGGAGTACAATCTTCAACAATTGGCCAGTTTAGCTGAAAAGGCTGAAATGGCTGGCGATAACGGCGGCGTAGGCCCCAGCTCAAATCCAAGCCCTACTCCGTCCTTTACACTGGCTGAATTGTTCGCTGGGGATCTTAGCTCGACTAGTCATGCCATTAACAATCTACAGGCTTTAGCTAAGCTCGGAAATACACTCGGTAATCAAGGTGCGAAGATACAACATTCATCTTGGATTTTAAATCATTCAGAATCTGATATATGAGAGAAAACCCAGTTCAATGAATGAATAAAGAAAGAAATTAAAAACACATTAATCTTTTCTATTCTCTACACAGATCTGAGTAACGCAGCTCTCAACGGAGGTGGTAGTCTAGTCTTGGGCCGCGGACAGTCTCCGGGTTTAGTCGACAATCCTAGTCTAGGATCTTTGACTGCAAACAGTATTTTAAATGGAGGATTTCAGTCTCTGTCTTCATCAACGTCGCCGATACTCTCGCAGGCAACGGGTAAGCAGATTCAAATTGTTGAAATCTGGTGTATTTGAAAACCCGTTTCGGTTTCCTTTCGCATTTCGCTGTGGATTTTAAATGAAACCTTTTGCATTTCAGATGATCTAATAGGAGACACAATGCACAACATCCCTGTAGTCGTTGGTGGCACAGTGGGTAGTGTGGGTGGTAATGGTAGTGGGAATTATGCTCACCCACGATCCAGCAACCCGAAACTTACCCCTATGCAGATAAGATGTAAATTCGGTCAGTTAGGGCCGAGCAAAGGTCAATTTAATTCTCCCCATGGATTTTGCCTTGGGACTGACGAGGACATAATAGTTGCTGACACAAACAACCACAGGATTCAGGTACTTTTTTTTAAAGCAAACGAAAATTAGGTAATGAAAATTAATGAAAATACGAAAGCAGCAACGTGTCTAATCTCGGCTATTGGGACTTTAAAGGTTTTCGAGAAGACTGGTACCTTCAAATTTCAATTCGGTATACCCGGTAAGGAGGAAGGCCAGCTATGGTATCCAAGAAAAGTAGCCGTGATGAGAAACAGCGGAAAGTTTGTGGTCTGCGACAGGGGAAACGAGCGTTCCCGGATGCAAATATTCACCAAAAATGGTCACTTTATTAAAAAAATAGCCATTCGATACATCGACATAGTTGCTGGCCTCGCAGTGACCAGTCAGGGTCATATCGTCGCAGTTGACAGCGTATCTCCCACCGTTTTTGTCATCAGTGACACTGGAGATCTTCTTAGGTGGTTCGACTGCAGCGATTACATGAGAGAACCTAGCGATATTGCTATCAGTGGTGGGTTTACCTCTCGCCTTGACTATTTCAAGGTCAAAAACTCAGCACTAATGAAAAAATGTATTTTCAAAAGGCAAGGAATACTTCGTCTGTGACTTCAAGGGACACTG
This sequence comes from Tenthredo livida, assembly GCA_963992785.1. NCBI lineage: Eukaryota > Metazoa > Arthropoda > Insecta > Hymenoptera > Tenthredinidae > Tenthredo > Tenthredo livida. The sequence continues at coordinate 937,104 of OZ023071.1, read as the reverse complement.
CGTTGTCGTTTTCAACGAAGACGGTCAATTCCTGCGCCGTATTGGCTGTGAGAATATAACTAACTTTCCAAACGGAATAGACATCAGCGATGCCGGAGACGTGCTGATCGGTGACTCGCACGGAAATCGTTTTCACGTTGCTGTTTTCTCAAGGGACGGTTCTCTCATCTCTGAATTCGAGTGCCCGTACGTCAAGGTGAGATAATTTATCGCTTTTATAATTTAATAATGAAATTTGGGGAGGAAGATAATTCTCTAGGAAGATAAAGGGGACGAGGATGATGAATTGGTAAATGAATGACCATGTTTTCAGGTCTCGCGTTGTTGCGGACTGAAAATAACGTCGGAAGGCTACATAGTAACATTGGCTAAAAACAACCACCACGTACTCGTCCTGAACACATTATACATATTATGAGGCGTGGTAAGAAAAAAAAAAACCTAATAACTTAGCTTCCTCCTGCAAGTGGAACCTTTTGGAACTGCTTTGCTTGCAACGAAAGACACAAGACATGGCATGCCCAAGGCAATTAGCCAGTTGACTTTCGGGCCTATCAAAGCAATAGTTAAATGCAGCAGCATGCAGCTTTAATAGTTATTATAAAGAAAACAAACAAACAAGCAAACAAACATGATTCAATGATGATATGTGTCCGGTTCTTTTTAAATGAAAGTATAAAACAATCCATACATACATACTAGATACAAACAACTGATACTAAAGGAAAAGTTAATTATTGGATAAAACACACACACATCTCTGACCAAACAGTATATAAAAAAAAATAGAAAAAATAAAAAAAAAAATAGAAACTAGCCACCGAATGAAAAAAGATGAACAAAAATAGGTAAAAATGAAAATTTGGTAAAACCGTTGAATTGATAGAGCTAAGAAGTTGCTTCAAGCATAAGTGGTATTGTTGTTCAAGGCAGAAAAGCAATTATTATGGCCTTCAGTATTTTAGGTACATTCGTTAATCAAACTAATCTAGTCTGGGGCGAAAAAGACTAAGGTCGATTCTACCCGCTGATATCTGATTACTTGTAGCAAAGATGAGTTGTTATACTACTCGGATTTGTGATGGTTGTTGAATTGATTCGGCGCGATATAAGGAAACTAGCGTCTGGCTTCTAGAGATGTAACGTTTTTTTGTCGTAAAACGTATTTTGAGATGGATCGAGGAGATCTTTTTTTTTTCTTTTTTATATATATACATACGACTCCTGAAAATCCTTCTCTTCTCGTTACATGATCGATTAAAATGTTGCATGCTGCGAAGTAGCTGTTAGTACTTCCTGCTCCTTACCCTTCATATCGTATTTAATGAAAAAAAATAATAATAATATAAACAAAGAAACTGAAAATGAAAATGAAAATGAAAATGAAAATGAAAGAGAAAAAGAGATAAGCGTACTCGTTATATTACTACAGCAGTCACCCAAACCAAGTGAACGCTATGTTCCTATATAAACTTTTTTCTGCTTGTTTCACTTAATGAAAAATTATAGATAAATAAAAATAAAATAGAAGAAACAAAACAAAGATAAAAGAGAATGAATATAACGGCATGTTGAAAATCAAACATTTTTAGCTAAACGTTTAATTAAACGCAAAAACTTACAAAGCATACTACCTACTATACGAACGTAAAACGAAATGATTAATAATATAAGAATTGCCATTTTAAAAATTCAAAGTTGTTTTTAGCTCCGATATTCGCGTTGTTAAATTAAATTAAATTAAATTAAATAAAAATAAAAATAAAATAAAATAAAATAAAAAGTTAAATAAAAATAAAATAAAAATAAAAATAAAAATAAAAATAAAATAAAATTAGACGAGACACGTAATGGTTACAATATTTACTCAGGATGCTTTATTATGGTCCATCGTATAAATATATTATATACGAGAGTGTGAATTATTGGTTCGTGGTGCTAGTGTCCAATATCCATACCTTGTAAATGTATTTGTTATGAAATTGCAAAAAGAAAAAAAAAAGAAAAAAAAGAGAAAAAAAAAGAGTTACTCATCTCTCTCATTTTACAATGGAGAGAAGTAATCGAATAGTTCAATATATAAAATTCTTAGGTGAATATTAAAACTAGTATCAATAGGGGGGACGATACTTTATCTTATGTAAAATAGCGTACAGTTTGCTAAACAACTTCTATTTATGTAAATATTATAACTACACGATTCATGAAAAACTAATAATCCATATGAGAAAGAAAGAAAAGAAACGAAAGAAACGATACGAAAGAAGTGAAAAGGAAAGAAAGGAAAAATAAATAATAATAATAAAATACACACAAAAAACACATACCTATATAGAAACACACATATTTTTTAGGGTTGTTTACATAACCAGCCTTAAGATTTGATTGAACTAAAAATATTGCAAAGTACACAAGCTAAAAAAAAAAAAAGAAAAGAAAAAGAAAAAAAAAAACATGCATCGTCAGGTAAATTTGGCAGTTCTTCATCACTGTGTTACCTTATTAATTATTATACAAAAAAAGAAAAAGAAAAAGAAGAAAAAAAAAAAAAAAACTATGATAAATTAATTTTTCTCTTGCCATACCAAATGCTAGGGTAGCACAGCCGCGTATTAATAGTTTATATTCAAAACAGCTTTACTAGTTTTTATCTCTTACACATATTGTGAGTACACACATGATTCATCATCAAGCGCAGAGTAACTGAATTTTAGTATTATAAATACCCAATATTTTTTTTTTTTAATTATTATTATTATTAACATGAATTGAATAACAATCGAAACAGTGTCATATACGTGTAGAGAGAAAGAAAGAGAGAGAAAGAGAGAGAGTTAGTTTGAATTAGAGAAGAAGAGATAGTGACCAGTTGTAGTTGATCGTCAGCGTATTTCTGAAAAACAAAAAACCTTTAGTTGCGTTTAGTTGAGTTTAGTTGATTTAAGAAGCCTATTATACCTAGAGATGAAAGAAAACCAGTCAAAATCCACGAATAATCTGGTAAAAATGGTTTATTTCATTCTATTTTATTTTATTTTATTTTAATTTTCTTTGTTTTTATTTTATTTTCTATAGGGTGTTTAATTTTATATTATATAACGCAATGAAAAAAAAAAAGAAAGAAAAACAAAAAAAAAAAGTTTAATCCTGAAATTATAAATAAATAGTCATGGTTTAGCAGAGTTATAAAAATAATGCCTGTGATAATAGTATCGTCAGGATAAGTTGTGTCCTTAAGAGTCTCTGATGTTGTTGCTAGGTAAATATAATTAGATGTATCTATTAAAACTAGCGAACGCTGGTGTGTTTGCCTCGTGGAGGTGTGTTCACATATAAAATGCACAACGACACCTACACGGCACCACCAACTGCCTCTATATACGGTACACTGTAAAAAAAAAGAAAAGAAAAAACAAAAAGGATAACGAAAACGAAAAAGAAGAAGAAAAAAAGATAAAAGTAAAAATATGATAATTCAATATAAAAGAGAATATGTTGCAAATTTTTTTTGCCATTCATATTATAAAACTCATAGCGTGACGATAATGGATAACGACCATTAGTGGAGGAAGAAAAAGAAAAAGTAATAGAAGAAGAAAATGAAAGAAAAAGATAAAAAAAAAAAAGGGGGGTCTTTTACCTCACAAAATTATAATATTACGCTCACCTTATATATACTTGAATATTTTAGTATAGATTTACTCTATTTACATATTTTTATCTGTGGAAGACTACTTGGCTAATTTTAGGCCACTGTTGAAATTCACCCCTTATTTGCCTTGATGTTTGAATTACAATAATAATAATAATATTAAAATGAGGATTAATTGTTACGTAAATGGTAATTGTGATAGATTTTTTGATGATTTTTACAATCTCAAAAGTCTTATTATCCTAATATGTATAGAGTTATATAGAGTCACTCTCTACGTAATAGATATACTCTGCTTACACTGTTAAACTAATATTAAAAATTTGACCTTACTAAACATATTAACAGTTTGACCACTGTCGATATAATACACAATTATCATATTTCGGGCTTAGAGAAAACAAAAAAAAACAAAAAAATAATAATAATAATTAATAGAAAATTGGGTCAACCAATGGCCAATATTTATTATTATCATTACAATCACAAACAGCTACAAATCACACTCTATTACCTTTGCTTACTTTCAGTGATTCACACACACCACATACCTATCATACATACCTATCTATATCTAAACACAACGTATTTCAATTCAATTAAATTCAATTCAATTCAATCCAATAGTAAAATAGTAATTGAATAGTAGGGGTAAATAATCTGCAGGCACCATTCTCAAAAACCTTCCGATAATTCCAAAGTATTATTTATCATCTATCTCCTTCTTTTTTTATTTTATTTTTTATTTCTTATTTTTTTATTATTATTCATTCTTCCAACTTCTTATCGTAGTATAGAGAGGAATTTATCTTGCAACATTGATCAATGATACATATATAGGCGAATTCTAAAATTAAACAATTCCCTAGACGAGCTGGCACCAGGGAGTTGTAGAATTCGAGAATTTGGTTTTCACGTTTCAAATACATAGCAGGGAGAATTTATTAACTAATTAATTAATTCATTCATTTTTTATGAAACCGTTATTCTCAAAGCATCTTACACGATCTGATTATTCTTATCAATATAAATAGTGAAAATATTATTATTGAAATATATAATAATATAAATTGATGAGCCTACGGAAGATGAAGTTAGTTGCTCCATATAAATAATAACAATGATAATAATAATAATAATAATAATAATAATGAGAAAAAGAAGAAGAAGCAAGTTCCTCATTTATAATATCTTTTTTCTTTTTTTTCTTTCTTTCTTTTATTATTATTATTATTATTATATTATTATTATTGAATATATTATATTCCCTTATGATATTTCCTGAATTATTTGACAAACATCAAACAGCAGGCACTCGCATACATAATAATATTAATGGTAGGACTAGTACGATTCAAATATATAAGCGACTATTTCAAGCCTACGGTTAATATCATAGTCTTCCTAGAATCCTAATACAATATTCATGACTTTGCTATAGTTGTTAGGGCATGGCCAATTATTTAAGTAAAGTGAAAAAAAAAAAGAAAAAAAAACAAATGAATATGTTAATAAAAACACTTGGCTGGTCACAAATGGCTGGAACTAAACGGGCGGCGGTAGGGAATTCGTTCAAATTCCTAAACGTTGATGTTGAATATTATAAGAAAAAAAAACAAACAAACAAACAAACAAACAAACAAAGCGCCCTATTCTAACTGCTCTATGCCTTTTAGCAAACATGGCTTATACATTATTTGCGAGAATCTTTTTATTGTTTTTTTTTTCTTTCTTTAAGAATAATTTAACTTATATTTATATAAAAAAAAAAGTTTATGAACATAAAGAAAGAAAGAAAAGAAAAGAAAAGAAAAACAATTGGATAGTTCATTATATACATAAATATGTATTCTTCATTATTTTTGTAACGATATTTTTATTCCTTATAGTCATTCGTATATTATACACATTATATTTAATATGATTAATTATTATTATTTTTTTTTTTAATTTTTTTTTATCTTTACGGCAAAGCATTATGTGTTCTATTGGCTGTTTACGATGCGCTGTTAAAAAAAAAAAAAAAGGAAAAAAAAAACTTAACGGCGTACTTATTTCAATAGATATAATATGATAGGTACATGTTAGAAGGGTCGCCTCTCTATCCAAATTTTTTTTTTTTTCTTTCCGCTTTGAGGCAAATTACATTACTATTATTATACATTATGTAGGCCTGATATTTTGCTTTATTACATTTTATTTACGTGACCATATTAATATTGTTAGAATTTAACATCTTCCACAAATTTGTATTTATATTATTTATACTATTATTATTATTATTATTATTATTCGTTTCAATTATTTTATGTTCTATAGGTATATATATATATATATTTGTGGTTGCGTTGATTGAGAGAAAAAGAAAAAAGAAAAAAAGAAAAGAAAAAAAAACAAAAAAAAATAGATAAAAAGAAGAGAAAAAAAAAACACATTAATTACTAGATATTTATTTTACGTTCGTTGCGATCCGGTTTTCTACCGTTAACTGAAGTTTATTATTTAGACAAATTATTCTTTTATTTTACTCTATTTTATTATTACTATTATTATTATTATTATTAATATTATTACGATGATGATTTTTGTTGTTTTTTTTCTTCTTTCAAATACTCAAAACAAAAATAAAGATATATATATAGAATAAAATATTGAAAAAACAAAAAAAAAAAAAAAACAAAAAAAAACAAAATGAGATGATGCTACCAAAGCCACAGAGTTATTTTTGGCTTGTAACATTACTTCATATACAAATAAATAATACATTAGTTTGCATAGTATTTAGAAATAACAAAAAAAAAAAAAACTAAGATATCTATATTATACTTTACATCTTCTATCAACTGCATTCCACAAACACATCGTATACAAAATACTAAATCTTTATTTCATGCAAAAGAAAAAAAACGAAAACGAAAAAAAAAAAATAATAAGTATACACACACCACACATACAAACATATATATATATATTTATTATTTATATATATATATATATATATATATATTTATTATAGCCGAAAGACTCAGTAAATACTGATAACTAGGTACTGATTTTTTCCTAGTTTCATGAAACATCGTTTTACCGTCCTGAAAAAACTTTGTTCATTTCTTTCTTTTATACTTTTACTAGATATAATAATTTCTTGCTTACTTATCCCTTCCCTATTTCTGTTTATTGTTGTTTTGTTGTTTTTTTTGTTGTTTTTTTTATTCTACCCTTCTTTTAGTTATTTTATCAATTTTTTTGTCTCTTGATCTTTCTCTTAGCCCCTTTTTTCTTCTATCCCCATTCTATAGTTCGCTCGCTCGCTCTTTTATCTAATATATTAAAAGTAATTAAATTCTTTATAGTGCCAAACGAGAATACTATTTATATATATATACATACACACATAAGTATTGCTTATGATTTATTTTTATTATTTAGACTTTTGAATTTTGTGCCGTGTGAAAGAGAGTATCGAGGTGATTTTTTAGATTAAGTAAAGATGATGAAAAAGAAAGAAAAAAAGAAGAAAAAAAAAGAAGTTACGATTAAATCCTTGATTAGTCAGTTAAAGTACAAATATTTAATGTATTCTATTGTTAGATAATAAGTAATGAGAGTTGCATCAGGCGTAAATATGAGTGTTACTTTGTTCCATTCCTCAATAGCACTAGCTTTATTTATTTGCATTAGTTACTTGTTGTAATACTTAAAAGAAAAGTAAGAAAAAGAAGAAAAAAATAAAAAAATATATATTGCAGGCTGAGAGAGGGTAAAAAATAAATAAATAAATAAACAAATAAATAAACAAATAAATAAATAAGAAAATAAATAAGTAGATAGATAAGAAAAAGAAAAAAAAAAAAAGAAAGGTCATGCAATCGCCCTGTAGATTTAAATAATATAATCCATTTCTTTTTTATACCTAATTATTAAATATCCCCGTTAAAAAGGAGGAAGGTACACTTTGTTTACATATCAAATTGACCACCAAATAAAAATAAAAAAAAATGACACAGTTGCATTCCATTGGTGTGCTTAATTGGGTCTATCAGGGTTCGACGATATGCATATACCTTTTTTTGAAAAAAAAAAAAAAAAAAGATTCCGTGATCTCTGTGTGTTCCCACTGATAATTTGTATATTGTGATTTTTAAAACAAAAAAAAACAAAAAAAAAAACAAAAACAAATGATATAATATTTGGCAAATTATATGCCGATTATTAAGAAAGAAAGAAATTAATGATATGATATGATAATGATATGATATCAGTAATCTGTGCTGTTAAATATTTCCAAAGATTAAAATTATTTCTTTGTACTGTTATACAATGTTTTTTTTTTCTTTATTTTTTCTTTTTTTCTTTTTCTTTTTTTCCCCTGTTACGTTTCTCTAATTGATAAAACTTTACGTTATAGTGTACACAGTGCCATCAATTTTTTTTTGTTTTTTGCTTTTTTTTCTATCATCCTTATATATTATGTATCTCTATTTCACTATCACTTTGAATGAATGCGCGCATAATGTTGATACGATAACATTATGTATATAATCATATACGTATGTACGTATGATATGCGAGCTAGAGTTTAGTTAACGTTACGTAACGTAACGTAACGTAACGTAACGTAAATATCAAAAAGAGAGACGTATAATTATTAAGTAGCGACAATGCAGAAACTTTATTCAAAAAATAAACACAATCTGAAAGAAAGAAAGAAAGAAAGAAAAAAAATGTTTTATTAACTTGACATATACTACTATACTATTACTTACTATTACTACTACTACTACTACTATTACTATTACTATTACTATTACTACAATTATTAATATTACTATTTTGTGCTGTGTAGTATTGCCGCTACTTGCATAAATTTCATTTTGTGACTTAAGAAATTAATACTAAAGAGAGAAAGAAAGAGAGAGAGAGAGAGAGAGAAAAAAAAGAAGAAAAAAAGAAAAATAATAACAGTGATAGAAAATCTTTCGATTAGGTACACTCGTTTGTAAGCCATGTTTTCCTAGAAGAACTTCCATTGGTGAAAAAAACAAAAAAATAAGAATAAAACGAGAAATAAAGGTTTTCTTATTTTAGTGACGACATACATATAAAAACTAATTGAATTAAATATTTCATAAATCGTTAAAATATCAAAAGATTAAAAGAAAAAAAAGAAAAATTCTTCACTCAAAATGATTCTCAAAATTATCAAAAATGAAAATAAACTGTCCCGGTAATAGGTATACTAGAGAGATCGTCGAGTTTCAAACTAATAAGAAATAAAATGAAATGAATGAAAAAAACAAAACAAAACAAAAAAAAAACAGAATGAGAATAGTACAATTGATGAAAATAATAAAAGAAGAAGAGGAGAAGAAGATGAATAATAATAATAAATGATGGAAGAAAATAAATGAATAAACAAACAAACAAACAAACAAATAAATAAATAAATAAATAATTAAATAAAGAGGTAAAAATTGTAATGCAATATCGAAAGCGTATATATGAATATATTTTTTATATGCTAATGGGATGTCAAGGAACATGGTCTCAGGTCTCTATGATGTTAAACGTATTATTCGAAAAAGTTTGTTAAGACCATAATATACAGACGGTCGCAGTCTAAGGCTGTCTATAAACACATCAGATCCCATAAACTACTCAGCCTTCGTACTGAATACCTTGTCACTAAAGAAAAGAAATAAAAAAAAAAAAAAAAAAAAACAAAGAATGAAAAAAATCATTTGATTTTCAAAAAAGTATTTTATTTTATTTCGTTTGTATAATATAATATGTTTTTTATGTCATCGGTTAATCTTACTTTTCATTTTACACAATATTAGAAGATAACGCTATGGTTTCTTGTTCTTTCGTTTTACATTATTATAACTATTATTATTATTACTATTATTACTATTATTACTATTATTACTATTATTATTATTCTTACAATTATCATTATTAATATATATTATGAATGTATGTTTTTTTTTCCCCTTTTTTTTTTCTTTTTTTTTATTCTTTTTTTTTCATTTTTCCAAAGTTCGTTAAGGCTAGTCCGTAATTATCTGAAAACAGGGGTCTCGTTTATTGTTTTGAGGCAAATCAGCTTTTTTCTACCTTGTACCTACAAAATTTTAGTTTCATTTTTATATGAAATATTAAAATTTATTGTATTATAATACGTATACACATCTATATACACTTTTACAAAAAAAAAAACAAAAAAAACAAAAAAACGAAAAAAAAAAATTAAAATATAATTATAAATTAAATAAAATTAAATAAAATTAATAATAAGAAAAAATAAATATTAATATTTTAATCTACAATACCGTATTACATAAAGTAAAGATATATAAATGAAAAATTAAAATTAATAAAAAAGAAAGAAAAAAAAAACAAGAAAAAAAAATCAACCTAAATATGGAACACATTTGCTACTTGTATATAATATGGTCAAATGTATTGGAAACATTTTTTTTTCTATTTTTTTTTTCTAATTTTTTTTTAATTTTTTTTTTTTTTTTTTTGAAAATATTTTAATATAGGTATGGTAAAAAATATGTTAGCCTTAAAGGAGAAACTATTTCTTTGTGTTGACAGTAATATGTTGTATACCCGTTTTTTCATCATATCAATTCGATTAGACATTTAACTGCCAATTTATACAAAAGAAAAGAAAAGAAGAGAAAAGAAAGAAAGAAGAAAAAAAAAAACTATTCCTATATTAATATATTGTCAAATTATAATGTTGTATCCAACTACGCAGTTCTATATAACTATGTAGGGACATACATTATTGTGTGTGTGTGTGTGTGCGCAGATAAGCTGCAATGCAATAATAAATATTGTGATGCTCACAAAAAGCACATAACACAATTTACAAAGAGGGAAAAAAAAATAAATAAAATATTGAAAAAAAGAAAGAGAAAAAAAAAATATTGTAATGTTTAACATTTCATGTGATTTTCGAAACTGTTATATTTTTTAATTTCCTGCCAATTGTTTAATCTGTAACGTTGTTCTTTGTTCTTTTTCAATAAAATATAAGCAAACCAAATACCTACATATTCTGTAGCTTATTATCAATTTATTTTTTATCCATAGATTTAAGATTGTTATTTTAAACTAATATTAGTACGTATATAGGTATTATAAGGAAATGAAATGAAATGAAATGAAATGAAACGAAACTAATAAACTAAGTCATCGATACTTTGGCTTCACTTTATTTTTTAACAATAAAACACACGCTTGACGAGGCATAATAGGTTTACATAATAAATAATTCAGATTCAACAACACATTTAGCTTATACTTTAAAATAAGTAAAATGAAAGTTTCGATTAAATACTATTACCGTTCGCAGTTTGCCCATTACATTAGTTATAAAATATTAACGATCAATACTAAATACTAATCGAATTACAGGATAACATAAATAGATACTCGTAATTTCATTGTTTTTAACAATAAGTAATTTTCAATATATTGTTCTTTTCATTATGCTGTAAATGCAAATTCATGTAAACAAAAGAAAAAAAAAAATAGGAATGGAAAAAAGAAAAGATAACAATAATAATGATAATAAATGAAATGGGAAGAGCGAGAATACTCTCTTCATAAAATATTAATCATACTCGAAAAAAATATTCTTAAACTGATTATACCAGGGGGACATTTAAAATCTCATATCATTATTACTTATTTTGAATCTGATTGTAACTCCAATACATGTTCTATCGGCTTTGGTCTCCCATCCTCTCCGATACGACAAGGCTGCACTATTCCTTCCCTGAGAAAATAAATGAAAAAAATTTAGTCTCAGTTTGGACAAGAATTGATCAATTTACTTATAACATGATAATAATCAATCCATGCCTCGTCAGTCTATCCATTAATTGAGCAAGCTGTAAAGCCTCGTACTCTTTCCTCTCCTCGCTCATTCCTTCCATAGGATTAGGCTTCGGACTTTCGTAACATCCAGTTATTGGATTTATCCTATAAACAGAATGAACACCATATTGTTATCATGTTATCGAATAATTAGAAAGACAATTAATGCTAGATTTCAAACTCCACTGCACTTACTGCTCCTTGTATTTAATATATTCGTCAGTGTCGCTGTCTTCTGACTCAGATGAATAATTAGTTTCCGATTGACGACCGCCGAGAAGTCCTTTGTTAGCAAACATTCCTGCCGCATTTCCGTACCCAGTGTATTTCACCATCCTACCAACTGGTGGAAATAAAGAATAAATGTGTTTCAACCACCAAATTTTCCTTTGCATTTTGAGTCTTAGTCAATTTCTCTGTAAATTCTACTTTCTCATGAGACCCTATGATCATAAAGTAGAAGAAACAGGTCCGATACCAGTTTCCAATTACCATTTTCTTTGCAGAGTATAAATATGAGCTCGGCAACCAAGTCTCTCAGGCCTGTGTGTGGGCTGGTTAACTGCTTGCACATCTTAGCTCTAATAGTAGTTCCTTCCTCGGGTCGTTTCATCACATCTTTCAAAGGCGGAAGTATCTAAGAAAAAAAGATTAAATTAAGACTTCAATTTCATCAATGTTTGATGTTTTCTCTTCAGATGAGAAGGCAGAGCCAAAATTCTTATAACTTTCATCGATTCATCCCGACACTCCTATGTGTACCTGTAATCGAATATATTTTCGAGCGAGTCTCTGCGCTTTGGAAAGTCTTATCAAAACGGTTGAAATGGGAGATATATTCTCCGCCAGATCGGTATCAGAGTCTAATCTTTTGTCCAGAAAGTTAAGCAGCGTAGAAACCGCCCTTGTGTCTATGTTTTGTGCTGATTCATCCGCGTCGAGATCTAAGGCCGGAATCAACGCGCTGTATGAATTCGTTGGTACTACTGTTAACAAGTTAACAATGTGCCTGAAAGATAACAAGAACGATGATTTAAATTATCGAAAATGATCAATGACTAGTCGCATCATTGGATTATCCCATCGACTCACGATTTTAGCTCTTCCTGATCTGCAGAACTTTCTCGAATTAGTAGCTCGAATAAAATGGAGACTAAATTCTTGTACTTTTCATCCTCTCCTTCTTCGTCTTCGGATTTTATGTACAAATTGAACAAGACCTTCAAGACTTCGCAGGAAATATCAGCCTCGTCATTCTAAGATGAAAAAAAATTCCCCAAAAAATTCATTACAGTTAAACGATGGATAATTAGTGATACATTTTTGCTTTACTGCTGGGAAAATTCTTCTTATACCTTAAGGACGGATTCAGATTGATTTTCTTGTTGCTTTGCTACATCGGCGAGTATTTCAATCAAACCTAAGTCGCCTTTGAGCTCAGTTTTTACAATATTTCTACTATTTATAGACAAAGCAGTTATGAGAAAAAGGAGCCTGATATGAAATAGTCTTTCCTCATGAGTGAGTGAATTTCTGTGCTTGCTTATACGTTGAACAGTCTGCGAAAGACAGGGTGTCTGTATGACTAAACTCCTGGCTTGCTGACTGTGATATATTAAATTGCAGAGTAATTTCAGCGCCTCTATTCTATCTGGAATAGAAAAATGGTGGAAAACATTGATTACTTTGATAATTTGATTGTATATCCGTTCGGGAGAGCGATACCCACTTAAGGAATGAGAATCAACGTTTTGAAGATCAATATCTTCCTCTAGGAGAGAAAATTTCAACAATATTGTTACTCTCTCTTTTGTGATCAGTTCGTTGATGTCAGTTTTGTCCCGACTGTAAAGAAAATAATGAAATATCAGCGTTTCTAGAGAGAAACATAACTGAAATCGTAATGCAGGATGATATCATAGAGATATTGGCTTTTGTATATAAACCTGAGTATTCGAAGAACTCCGAGAGACGCTGTATGTGCGGATTTAAAATCCTCGTTATTCAATACACTGAATAATTGAGTCCAGATATTTTTTCGCAAATTATTTTCATTCAGTTCGTTAAAACTGGACCTTTTTCCATGCTATAATTGGGGTTATCGTTACATAAATAAATTACAATTATAAAGAATTATGTAAATTGAGAAATTAGGAAATTTTATGTCAAGCGTGAGTGAAAATGATAAATTTGAATTTAATAATGAGACGGGTGTGCAAAGAGGTATTTGTTTACAGCCACGCCTCGAAAAGTAAACAAAGATAGATAATGATGATAACTGATTTAATTAGATAAATTACCTCGGTGATAAATTTGGTAAGATTATTGTTTATTTCTTCTGTATTTCCATTGAAAGTCTCAAACTTTATCACTTCCATGTTTAAAAAGATAAATATGTGTTCGGATCTTATTCGGAATGAATTGGTGTAAAGTATGTAGGGTTATGTGTTCGAATGATTGTATATGTGTATAAAGGTTGTAAATAAAATGAAAAATTGTTAATGTTCCGGCTTTCACTCATTTGAAACTCTTCATGTAATTTTCGGTTTTAGAAACACTCGCGTTTAGCTGTCAAAATTATTATGATGCCATTTTATTCTGCTACTTAATACTTAACCTCGAAAATTGACTTATGTATATCGGTTCTGATATGCAGCGCATGCAAACATCGAGAAAAATCCTATTGGTAGATTCCGATCAAAGATTTATTCTGATTGGTGGGATCTATTAGATGAGTTGAGTGCCATAAGGAATGGCATCCGAGGTGGTAAATGGTATTGCCATCTATTGGATCAGTTGAGAACTACGTGTCTAGCATGTGAGTTGCATATAATTAGGCGCATCGTGTTTGCGGAAAAAGTAGTTCACCAATTTGGCCGCGAGATGGCGACATCATCCGGCTACCCGTTGACGCTACAAGACGAGCACGAATATGCACTGACTAAGATTAAAGGGACTGTCACGGCCTTGAGAGGTCAGTGGCCCCCGTGGCGTCAGAGAGTTCGTATGGGGGTAGCGTTAACGAAATACAACTTTGACAGAAATCGTTCTAAAGATACTTGTAATACAGAAGAGTTGTAGAAAAATAGACAATGTATACTAATCGACGAAAGAAGATTCTCCTTGTCTAGTCTTTTTGAATTATTAGTTACGTCAGCCGTCAGGTGCAAAAATATTCGCCTAGTAGTACATTAACTTTCACAATACCTATACCTATACAAAAATGGTGTCTTCGTCTGAAAAAGTATTGAATCAAATCTTATTGCCAAGTACCTACCTGACATGCATTCGACAGAAATGTTACATCGTATCAAATGAACGATTCCTTAATTGATAAAAATATTTCAGAAATTTACGGTACATGGTACTTGGTAAATGAATCATTTATTTAGAAAATTTACGTTCTTGTCCGATAAATTCTCCTCTATGAACGTTGATAAGAATTTTAACGTTCAGTTTGTTCAGACTTGGGACTGAAGAACGCCGTGCCACCAATATTTTGAAAGACAATAACAGGGTGCAGAGTCCGAATTCCGAAAGTACTTGTGACTGCGGTAATGAGTAGAGATACGGTATGATGATGAGTAATATAGTCGTGGACGCTTATAGGCCTCTTGGATAACATACAGACACGCTACTAGTGTGCGTGAGAGCTGTGTACATATACGGCTGACAGCGCCGCCTAACGTGGACGTCTGACAAAACTTGGACGTCAATGTTATGCATGTATACGCCACACAAGCTTAGTTTACTTTGTCTGTATGTTATCCAAGAGGCCTATGATTCTGTCTAAATGCTTGTATGAAACCGCCCCTTATTCGGGCTACACCGTTATGAAATCATATGATCTATATAAAATAAATATGAATACGAAAGTTGTTCCATCAAACTAGAATTGAGTCGATATGAAAATATAAATGTACAAACTATTTTCGGCTACCTGATATATTCATATGAGTCAATAATTGTTACGTGCCACTCATACGCTGTTGTTGTGTATTATATCAAAATATCCTAATCCTATCGTAAATATGAAAAATCAGGACTTTCAGGAATCCTCCCCATCCTGTGATAAAACTAATCGCAAACACTTTCTCCCTCATTTTCACTACTGCCCCTCGCTTTGGGTTGACTTTGGGTATTTGCCTTCTAGATAAGGCCGACGCTCGGCGCCTTGTTTATTAAGACTAATACATAATTACTGTAACACCGATTGGCTCCCCCACTAACGTAAGAACACGCCTTTCGACCCCGAAACAAACCAAGCTTTCTACTATATAAGATAGTGCGAGAACACAGATTGTCAGTTTTTAAATTCAGTTCATTCTGTAACTTTTGGATCGAAAGATATCAAGTATCAACCGTGAACTCTCATGCTGAAGTCATGCTTCGTTTCATGGTGATCGTCAACCTTCTTTTCGCTTTTGCGCTGGCTGCAGAGTCAGAGCCAATGTGCCAATTTGATGAGCACACTAACTTCACCATATGCAGTTCGGAAGGGACTCTATTGGGTGTAACGCCACACGTATGCATTATTATGAGTGGAGCTCCGCTACTTTGGTCTTATATCAATTAATTAAGCCCGCGGGGCCTTCAAGAATCTTAATGGAAACAAAATCTACTGCTGAATGGAGGAAATCAAACATCAACGCCGGAATTGACGAACAATAGTATGACGAAAATAGACGCCAACGTTTGCGAAGGTTTGCCAAAGTTCATAGGATTATACATCGACGAAAACGGCCTTACATCACTAGAGCGAGAGATATTCAGAGATTTGTCTGAATTGCGGCACCTCGGTCTTAGACTTCATAAGATTTTCACAATCCATACGGGTGCTTTCATCGGACTGAGTGCTTTGAAAAACCTTAATATTGCTTTTAATGACATTTCTGATATAAAAATCGGCGCATTTGAAGAACCCTCGTCGCTGGAATCTCTTGAACTGTCTCATAAAAAGATCGAACATTTACCAAATGGAACTTTAAACTGCAGGCTGTCGGGAATTGAGAGTATTCAACTTTGGAGATAATAAAAACATATTAAAAAATATAATATAATATCGAAATATCTTTGAAAAATGTATCCCTTGCACTGTGTAATAAATATTTAATAATTGAAATGTGATATTTTTTCCCTATTTAATCTATGATTATAGTAATTTAATTTCTTCTGGCGTAATCAGTGACTATAGCTATTAATTAATGAATTATAGTGATTAATTCACTACCAAAGATTCAGCCTACTATCAATAACTTCTTATTGATATTTTATCTTCTAAGTCAGATCAAAGATCGTTAGCATATTTGTGTACCCTGGACCTTATTTGTTGACGTATACCCTTGATTCGAACTGTCATTCAATTATACCAGTTGGATCCTTTACTCATAATACTTGGGATTATTTCCAATGCTCGGTCAGCACGTATGACCAAACGATTTTTGGTAAGCAATAACAGTGGAACCTGCCAGCTGAACAGCACGTCGATCAATGCGAGTCAAAGCGTTATTAGCAAAATATAGTTCCTCCAATTCGGAAAGTTCTGCGAATAAACCACTTGCTAAAGCGTCAACTTTTTTATCAGACAATTCGATGCGTAACCAGGACGAGCGTCCTTTGAATGCACTATTTCTAACGCCAAATGTCGAGCCACCATAGTTGAATGGATCGTGACGATCTGATCATCATTAAGATACAGGTACTTTAGTATTCACCAGCCCTCAAACATATCGCGTGTTATCCCGTAATTTGTTAAAGCTCAAATCAAGAGTGACCAATTCCCAAAAATTAGCAAACGACGCCGACGCAACACTGCAGGCTTTTTTATTTTTTCGTAGGCACAAATTTCACACATTCGGAAGTCCGTAAAATGTGGTCTGATTTATCGTTTTTTGAGTTATTAGTTACCTCCGGTGCAATAATATTCGCCTATAGTTACATTAACTTTCACAATACCTACAAAAATGCTGTATTCATCTGAAAAAGAATTGAAATCAGATCTTATTGCCAAGTATCTCATAATTGGATTTTCAACGAGTTTAATGATCAAGTTGCCGAGGTTTTTAAATTTACTCGCTGTATTTGATAAAAATGTATTCAACTTTGATCATAACATATATACAGATGAGAATGAAAGAATTTTAACTTGGGACGAATGTAGTGCGTATTAATACTGATTGGATTGTATTCTAAATAATACGCTTATTAGTAATGTTTATCAGTACTGCGGGCGTCTTTTGGCTTTGCAATAGAATCTATTCTGAGTTTCGATTGTTTGTGACAAAAACGTAGACCAGTGAGCATTCGATGGTTGAGGTACGAAGTCCTTGTGTACTGAAACAACATTGACCAGATTTTAAACGTTCAGTTTGTTCAGACTTGGGACCGAAGAACGCCGTGCCACCAATATTTAGAAAGACAATAACAGGGTGCAGAACTCGAAAGTATTTGTGACTGTGGTAATGAGTAGACATACAGTCTGATGATGAATAATAATAGTCGTGTAGCTTCACAAGTGAGGGAAAATGTCAAAAACTGTGGTGACAGGATTTGGTCTGATTGGGGAAAAATTTGGTGACGCGTACAGGCAATTTGAAAGTAGCCAATACAAGTGCCGGATTTGTGCACTGTAAACTGTCATAGTTCCATCTATCCCCTCCAGCCCAGTGTACACAGCCAATATAAGATAGTGCGAGAACACAAATTGTCAGTTTTTGAGTTCAGTCCATTCTGTAACTTTTGCATTGAAAGATATCAATCGTGAACTCTCACTCCAACAGTGAAGCTATAAAGCAATAGCAAACTGCAGTCATGCTTCGTTTCGTGGTGATCGTCCACCTTCTTTCGGCTTTTGTGATGGCTGATCCAGAGCCAACGTGCCAGATTCGGGATGACTTCACCGTGTGCTTCTTCGAAGGGACTCTAACGGATGTAACGCTACACGGAGACATTTCTCGCCTAAATATCCCCAACTTAGGTTTGGCATCAATTAAGCCCGGGGCCTTCAAGAATCTTTGGAAACAAAATCCACTGCTGACCGAAGGAAATCCAACATCAACTCTACAACCTGGAGCTTGTGCTGGATTGCACACATCGGATAGGACCTGCAGCGGGTCATCTAGATTGGCAAGCGTAAACCTGCAGAAAAATAAATTAACCGCGATACATCAGGATGCATTTTTTGGACTTTCACACTTGTCTGAACTATGGCTAGGGCACAATAAAATAGCTCGTCTTGAGTCTCGGTCTTTTGAAAAGCTTGAAGAATTGAAAAAGCTCCAGTTGACGAACAACAATATAACGAAAATAGACGCCAACGCTTTCGAAGGTTTGCACAAGCTCAAACTATTACACATCGGTGAAAATGGCCTCACATCGGTAGAACGAGAGACATTTAGAGGATTGTCTGAATTGCAGATCCTCTATCTTAATGATAATAAGATTTTCACAATCCATACGGGTGCCTTCATCGGACTGAGTGCTTTGAAACAGCTATTGCTACAACACAATGAAATTTCTGATATAAAAATCGGCGCATTCGAAGAACTCTCGTCCCTCGAATATCTCGAACTGTCTTTTAACAAGATCGACCATTTACCAAATGGAACTTTCAACAGGCTGTCGAAATTGCGAAGCTTAAACCTAGAGGGGAATAATTTAATCGCAATATATCTGG
Organism: Tenthredo livida; assembly: GCA_963992785.1. NCBI lineage: Eukaryota > Metazoa > Arthropoda > Insecta > Hymenoptera > Tenthredinidae > Tenthredo > Tenthredo livida. Next base: position 917,881 of record OZ023071.1, on the reverse strand, counting down.
ATACGTTTTCTGGACTGTCGCAGTTGATTGAACTACGTCTAAAATCCAACAAAATAGCTAGTATTGCGTCTCAGTCTTTTGCAATGCTTCGAAGTTTGGTGAACCTTTATTTGGACGAGAACAATATAACGGAGATAAATCCCAACGTTTTCGGAAGTTTGGGCAAGCTACGATTATTATACCTTCCTAGAAATGGCCTAACATCAGTGACAGAAGGGACATTCAGAGGATTGTCCGAACTCGATCACCTACGTCTCGATGACAATAAGATTACCACAATCCATACAGGCGCCTTCATCGGACTGGGTGTTTTGCGTGGGTTGCACATTAAAAATAACAACATTTCTGATATCGAAGTCGGTGCATTTGAAGGACTCTCGTCGTTGCTAGAACTCATCCTGACTTCCAATAAGATCAACCACATACCAGATGGGACTTTCATCAAACTATCTGCCTTGAAAAACTTGGAGCTTAATCAAAATCAAATTTCCACAATAAGTCAGATCACGTTTTCTGGACTTTCAAATCTAACACATTTATATTTACATCAGAATAAAATAGCTAGCATTGCATCTGAGTCTTTCGCAAATTTGGGGAAATTGTATTTTCTTAACTTAGATTCTAACAATATGACAGAAATAGCACCCGAAACTTTCAAAGGTTTGTGTAATCTTGAACATTTACACTTTGCTAAGAACAGTCTCGTATCAGTCTCGCGTGAGGCATTCAGGGAATTGAGGAAATTGAGAGTATTAAACCTTGAAGATAATAAAATTTGCACTTTACCAACCAGTTTATTTGCCGGACTTTCAGAGTTGACATCTCTATATCTAGCTAATAATATGTTGACCGGAATCGATAGAGCTTACCTGCAGTTGCCAAATTCCACTGAAGTCTTTCTATTCGAACCATAATTGCTAGTTTTTTTTTAACACTTTTGTGTTCAATGCTAACATATTAAGAAATATAATGTTATATCGAAATATCTTTGAATAATGTATTCCTTGCACTGTCTAATAAACATTTGTTAATTGAAATGTGATCTTTTTTCTGTATTTAATCTATGATTATAGTAATATAATTTCTTCTGGCGTAATTAGTGACTTATAGTTATTAAATAATCGATTATCATGATTAATTCACTATCCAAGATTCAGCCTACTATCAACAACTTCTTATTGATATTTTATCTTCTATGTCAGATCAAAGATCGTTAGCATATTTGTATACCCTGGACCTCATTTGTTGACGTATACCCTTGATTCGAACTGTTATTCAATTATCAGTTGGATCCTGTACTCACAATTATATACTTATACTATTCGGCAGTGAAGCGTCAACAATTTATTTTTTTCGCAGTTCTTTGACGCGAGACTCTGCAGAGTCTCTTGAAATTAGGTAGTACATTATCGTATACTCATGTATATGTCTTTAGGAAGCAGATAAACAAACTCAGTCAATTGTGGTATACATATTTATTTTTAAGAAACAATTATGAATTATATACCCAGATAACAATTTTCATATTTTCTTACTAACAATTATATATCGAATAATATGACTTACCAACATTCGTTATAACATTATTATAAACTAATCTCATACTTCTGCAACATTTATTGTATAACGAAGTAGTATTTTCCCTTACCATTTGAAGTTTGAATTAAATACCCATTTCTTCTTACGTGTATTTTGATTTTATATTTTATATATAAATTTTATAGATTTTATATTTGAATAATAGGGACTTATTTATCATAATTACATAAAAGAAATTATGAATTTTATGAGGTTCACAATGTTTATAGAAAGTGTATAATTTCTCGCATACACTCATTTTTACATGGAAAATGACATATAACATTCACATTTCACAGGAGGCATATTTTCTACACTGTAGACTTTGCAATAATTCTATCATTTCTTCTTGTATAATATCGTAATATGAAAATTGTTATCTGGGATAGTAGGTACCTACATAAGTTTGACATAGTAACCAACGAACATTGCATCGATGATATTATATCAATGAATTCTAAAATCTACCGATAATCAGTTGCTCGAAAGACAACATATCTATGAACCTAGATTAAAATGATTTTTGGTAATCAACTACAGTGGAACCTGCCAGCTGAACAGCATCGCGATCAATTTGAGTCAAAGTGTTATTAGCGAAATATAGTTCCTTCAACTTGAAAAGTCCTGCGAATAAACCATTTGCTAAAGTGTCGATTTCGTTATTAGACAATTCGATGCGTAACAAGGACGAGAGTCCTTTGAATGCACTATTTCTAACGCGAACAGTCGAGCCTGTAGTAGTTGATTGGATCGTGACGATCTTATTATCATTAAGATACAGGTACTTTAGTTCCCACAAGCCCACAAACATATAGCGTGGTATTTCCGTTAATTTGTTAAAGCTCAAATCAAGAGTGTCCAATTCCCGAAGATTTTCAAACGGGGCGTACGCAACACTGGCTATTTGATTTTTTTCTAGGAACAAATATTGCAGATTCCGAAGGCGGTCAAATGTGGTCTGATTTATCGCGGAAATAGTATTATTGTTCAGGTACAAGGCGGTCAATTCGGGTAGCCCGTTAAAAGATCCATTTTGTATATGGCGGATCTTGTTACTATTCAATCTCAATCTGTGCAGCTGCGGTAGCTTTCCAATTGAATCAGAGAATTGGAAATCAATAATCTCGTTGTTATTAAGGTCTAGCTGATTCAAGGCATTCAGATCAATAAAAGCGTTTGAGTCTATCGTGGCAATCTTATTATGGCTGAGTTTCAGGTCCGTCAGTTTTGGCAATCCTCTAAAAGTGTTGGGTTTTAGTTCCGTTAAAAAGTTCCAGCTCAAGTCAACTTTTTCCAGGTTCGCAAAGTTTGCGAAAGACTCGGACGCAGAACTAGCTATTTTATTTTCCCGTATGGATAACTCTTTCAGATTTGGAAGTCCGTGAAGTGTGGTCCGATTTATTGTGGAAATGGTATTGTTGTCCAGGTTCAACTTGAACAATTCGGATAGCCCGTTCCAAGTCCCATCTGGTATATGGTTGATTTTATTATTAGACAAATCCAAAAACCCCAATCGAGGCAATTCTTGAAACAAGTTAGGGATCAGCTGAACGATGTTGTCACCAAGATCGAGGCCCGTCAAGTTCTGCAGTCCAGAAAACGCTTCAGGATGTAAAGTTGAAATTTGGTTCCCAGGACCCAGGTTTAAATATTCGACAGTAAGATTTTTGAAGGCCCCAGATCCGATGGACACCAAATTTTCATGGTCTATGTATACGAACTCGTTTTCCACGAGCTGCGTGACATTAGTTAGAACACCGCCAATATGACACACGATAAATCTAACTCTATCACCGCACGTTGGTCTCGGGGTTGGATCCGTCTGAGCCAGCACAGCGGCCAAAATCAAGTTAGCAATCACTGTGAATCGAAACATGATCAATTCCGTTATGTGCTCGTTCGCTTCGCTACTCGAACTTTTATGGATGGAGATATCATTTGAACTTTAACCGCTATGTCGTAGTGAGTGAAGATTAAAAAGTGTTCCGGCAAGGAAAAAACCGATGGCTCCTATCGGAAAGAGCGTAACTCAGCAGTAACTCGGCGAAACAGTTAAGAAAGGCATTTGTCATAGGGTGTCATAGAGGACATACGCCTTTCTTAACTGCTTCGCCGAGATACGCTTTTCTTTCCTGCACTGCTGAGTTACGCTTGTTTCGATAGGAGCCATCGAAACAATCTCAACATTAGCACGCAAGGCTCTATTTCAATGACAAATGTCGAGGTGAAATCGTAAAATTTGGAAAAAAACAAATTTCTGCTAAGTGAAAGAAGAAAAAAACATTCTCGAGTTTGAGGAAGTTGTAAAATGAATATTGAGAAATAAGAATGAGAATTATTCAATTCTGTGATTGGACAAATAACGATCTTCCCCTGCTGCGAGTTACAATCAATGTTAGTGCGGTTGCGAAAAATGACTAAATCTCTTGTTATCGTTTGACGAATCCGACTATCCATAGATCTCACCATTTGTATTAGAAAAATCTTCTAAATCGCGCCGCTTTTGCTATGTAGTTGTGTAATTAGTGTAAGTCACGTTGCAATGGGATGTAAACTGATTAACTCGAATGTCTCAGATGTTTGCTTACGCCTACAATCTCTGACCCTGATATTGGCAAAAAATATAAGATAAGAAACGACAGACACAGCATAAGAAGGTCGACAAATCATTATGTGGACTTTGGAAGAGATTTAGAGAATCGATTGCCGAATGTAGTTGATAATCAAGGAAATGAATGGCAAAAGAATCTATAATTCTGAGTCGAAAGCTATAGTTTCAAAAACATACAAATAGAAAAACGTAGAAAACATTTTTAGCGTTATGGTATTTGGGGTATAATTATGTAATTGGATTATCTTACGCGTGTTTTCGTGTATTCGTTTAACAGTTTCAATTCATTTCAAACGTTGCAATTAGACGAATAAGCTTCGTAATCTCGTAGTTATTTTTAAGGCCTGGGGTGGGATTCTATCGGGGTATGTATTATAATATTTATTTCACCTTCTATGAACGTACAGCGTAAAAGTATGATGCATTATCATGGAATATTATTTGATCTACATCGTTTATAAATCATTAATTATAATATTAATCATTAATGATAATATTAATCATTAATATTTAGCTAACTGTAACACAAGGAAAAGCATGTACGGGATAAAATTCATCATAGATAAAATCGTATTTATCCGCTTCATATGTAGGGAGACGTTAAATATATTCAATTGGTGGGAGAAAATTATCATCGATAGCCTACAAGTCAAAAGTTGAGTTCATAATGTTATACAAACAGTTTTAACACAAGTAGTTGTACACAAGTAGTAATATAATTTCTTCTGGCGTAATTAGTGACTTATAGTTATTAATTAATCAATTATCATGATTAATTCACTATCCAAGATTCAGCCTACTATCACTAAAACTTCTTATTGATATTTTATCTTCTATGTCAGATCAAAGATCGTTAGCACATTTGTATACCCTGGACCTCATTTGTTGACGTATACCCTTGATTCGAACTGTTATTCAATTATCAGTTGGATCCTGTACTCACAATTATATACTTATACTAATCGGCAGTGAAGCGTCAACAATTTATTTTTTTCGCAGTTCTTTGACGCGAGATTCTGCAGAGTCTCTCGAAATTAGGTAGTATATTATCGTATACTTATGTATATGTCTTTAGGAAGCAAATAAACAAACTCAGTCAATTGTGGTACACATATTTATTTTTAAGAAACAATTATGAATTATATAGTAGGTACCTACATAAGTTTGACATAGTAACCAACGAACATTGCATCGATGATATTACATCAATGAATTCTAAAATCTACCGATAATCAGTTGCTCGAAAGACAACATATCTATGAACCTAGACTAAAATGATTTTTGGTAATCAATTACAGCGGAACCTGCCAGCCGAACAGTACGTCGATCAATTTGAGTCAAAGTGTTATTCGCAAAATATACTTCCATCAATTTGGGAAGTCGTGAGAATAAACCCCTTGCTAAAGTGTCAATTTTGTTATTAGATAATTCGATGCGTAACAAGGACGAGAGTCCGCTGAATGAATGTATCGTGACGATCTTATTATCATTAAGATACAGGTTCTTTAGTTTCCACAAGCCCCCAAACATATCACTTGTTATTTCCGTTAATTTGTTAAAGCTCAAATCAAGAGTGACCAATTCCGGAAGATTTGTAAACGAGGCAGACGCAACACTGGCTATTTTATTTTTTCGTAGGAATAAATATTCCAGATTCGGAAGTCCGTCAAATGTGGTCCGATTTATCGTGGAAATAGTATTGTTGTCCAGGAACAAGGCGATCAATTCGGGTAGCCCGTTGAAAGAGCCATGTTGTATATGGTGGATCTTGTTACTATTCAATCTCAAAATGTTGAGCTGCAGTAGCTTTCCAATTGAATCAGAGAATTGGAAATCAATAATCTCGTTGTTATTAAGGTCGAGGTCCTTCAAGGCATTCAGATCAATAAAAGCGTTCGAGTGTATCGTGGCAATCTTATTATGGCTGAGTTTCAGGTTCGTCAGTTTTGGCAATCCTCTGAAAGTGTTGGGTTTTATTTCCGTTAAAAAGTTCCACCTCAAGTCAACTTTTTCCAGGTTCTCAAAGTTTGCGAAAGACTCAGACGCAGAACTAGCTATTTTATTTTCCTGTATGGATAACTCTGTCAGATTTGGAAGTCCGTGTAGTGTGGTCCGATTTATCGCGGAAATGGTATTCTTGTCCAGGTTCAACTCGATCAATTCGGATAGCCCGTTGAAAGTCCCATCTGGTATATGGTTTATTGCATTATTAGACAAATCCAACCACTCTAATCGAGGCAATTCTTGAAACAAGTTAGGTATCAGCTCAACGACGTTGTCACTAATATCGAGCCTGGTCAAGTTCGGCAGTCCAGAAAACGCTTCAGGATGTAAAGTTGAAATTTGGTTCCCAGGACCCAGGATTAAATAATCCACCGTAAGATTTTTGAAGGCCCCAGATTCGATGGAGACCAATTTTCTACTGGTTATGTATATGTACTCGTTTTGCTTGAGCTGCGTGACATTAGTTAGAACACCTTTAGTATGACACACGAGAAATCTATCTCCATCACCGCACGTTGGTCTCGGGGCTGGATCCGTCTGAGCCAGCACAGCGGCCAAAATCAAGTTAGCAATCACTGTGAACCGAAACATGATCAACTCCGTTATGTTATGTGCTCGTTCGCTTCGCTACTCGAACTTTTATGGATGGAGATATCATTTGAACTTCAGCCGCTATGTCGTAATGAGTGAAGAATAAGAAATTCTTTGGCAAGAAGCAAACAATCTCAACATTAGCACGCAAGTTTCTATTTCAATGACGAATGTCGAGGTGAAATCGTAAAATTTGGAGAAAACAAAAATTGTGGTGAGTGAAAGAAGAAAAAAAATTCTCAGGTTTGAGGAACTTGTAAAATGAATATTGAGAAATAAAAATGAGAATTATTCGATTCTGTGATTGGAAAAATAACGATCTTCTCCTGCTGAGAGTTACGATCAAATATCCATGTTAGTGCGGTTGCGAAAAATGACTGAATCTCTTGTTTTCGATTGACGAATCCGATTATCCCTAGATCGCACCATTTGTACTAGAGAAATCTTCTGAAGGGAGCCGCTTTTGTTGTGTAATTGTAATTAGTGTAAGTCACGTCGCAATATGAGATACAAACTGATTAACTCGAATGTCTCAGATGTTTGCTTACGCCTACAAACTCTGACCCTGATATTGGCAAAAAATATAAGATAAGAAACGACAGACACAGCATAAGAAAATTGACAAATCATTATGTGGACTTTGGAAGAGATTTGGAGAATCGATTGCCGAATGCAGTTGATGATCAAGGAAATGAATGGCAAAAGAATCTATAATTGTGAGTAAAAAACTATAGTTTCAAAAACATACAAATAGAAAAACGTAAAAAACATTTTTAGCGTCATGGTATTTGGGGTATAATTATGTAATTGAATTATCTTACGCGTGTTTTCGTGTATTCATTCAACAGTTTCAATTCATGCTGAATGTCGCAATTAGACGATTAAGCTCCGTAATCTCGTAGTTATTTTTGGAGATTGATACTGTCGTAAGCAAAATACAGATAGGAAACGGAGATGAAATTATACATTCAACGAGATAGTTTGTTTGAAAAAACATATTACATATAGTTCATAATATTGAGTTACGACAAGGCCTGCAATCTTTTGCTTGTCAAGAATTTATACATTTAGGGGGAAAAAATGATGTGGATCGTGATCACATTTCTACATGTTTGAAAGTCGTTTATTTTGAGGTCCTTCATATCATATGATATGTATATATTACACTTATACTATAATTGGTATAAAATAACAAGTGAAACAAAATCGTAGTAATTATAAGACAGAATGTCTACGTGCCTAAATATGTGCCAGGGGATCCTGTGTACAAATAATTAACTGTAGTGAATCTTGACAGCTGAACAGCAGTTCTATTAACTTCAGTCAAATTATTATTAGCTAAATAAAGATTATGCAATCGCGGAAAACCGGCGAAAAGACCAGTCGGCAAAGTGTGAATTTTGTTATTAGACAAGTAGATGTGTTGCACCAGTGAGAGTCCTTCGAATGCACTAGGGCTCACATCGGAAATGTCATTATTGCTAAGGTCTAATTCTCGCAGACTGCTGAGACCAATGAAAGTTTTCGAATGGATCGTGACAATCTTATTAAAGTTAAGATATAGGGAACCCAGCTTCGGCATTCCTACGAAAGTATTGGATTTTATTTCCTTTAAATTGTTGAAGTTCAAGTAAAGTATCGTCAATTCTTCAAGCGTTGCAAAAGACTCAGATTCGACCATAGCGACTTTATTATTGTCTAGATATAAATATTTCAGCTTTGAAAGTCCGCGAAATGCGGTTTGATTGATCGTGATAATTTCATTATGGCGTAAGTACAATCGCTGCAATTCAGCCAACCCTTTGAAGGCATCATTCCGTATGTGGCTGATCTTGTTATGAGCCAAGCTCAAACTCCGGAGCTGAAACAGCTCCCCGACTGAATCGGAGAAGAAGATATCAGAAATTTCATTATGATCAAGACTTATCACCAATGAAGTACCCGCACCAATAAAAGCACTCGAGTTAATGGTGGTAATCTTATTGTGAAGAAGGTTTAAGGTAATTAGATTGGGCAATCCTCTGAAAGTGTTGGGTTTTATTTCCGTTATGACATTCGAGTCCAACGTGAGTTCCCGTAATCCCTCAAGGTTTGCAAAAGAGTCGGATGCCAAGCTAGTGATTTTATTATTATCTAGATATAATTCTCTCAGCTTTGGAAGTCCGTAAAATGTGGTCTGGTTTATAATGGAAATATTATTAAAGCTCACGACCAACGACTTCAATTCGGGTACGCCTTTGAAGGCTCCATCTCGTATGTGGTTGATCCTGTTATTAGACAACGTCAAACTCCGCAGTCCCGACAGTTTCTCAATCGAATCAGAGAAAAAGATATCGGAAATCTCGTTGGAGTCAAGGTCCAGTTGAAACGGAGTACCCACACCGATTAAAGCACTCGAATCGATCGTGGTGATCTTATTTTGCCGAAGGTCCAATCTAGCCAGTTGTGACAATCCTCTGAAAGTGTTGGGTCTTATTTCCGTTATTTGATTGGAGTCTAACGTGAGTTCCCGCAATGCGCCAAGGTTTCCAAAAGAATCAGATGCCAAATTGGTGATTTTATTATTGTCCAAGTACAAATGTTGCAGCTTCGGAAGTTCGTGAAATGTGGTTTGATTTATCGCGGAAATATCGTTATCGCGTAGGTACAACTGCTTCAATTCGGACAGCCCGTTGAAAGTCCCATCTGGGACATGGTTGATGGAATTATTCGACAAGCTCAGCGTATCCAGATGAGGCAGTCTTCGAAATAAGTTGGGGATGAGCACAACAGCGTTGTGACTAAGATAGAGTTCGGTCAGTCTCCGCAGTCCGGTAAACGCTCTAGGCCTTAAGTTCGAAATTTGGTTTCCAGGACCCAGGAATAATTCTTGGATCGTAAGATGCTTGAAGGCCCCAGGTCTTATCGATACTAAATTCAAGTCTTGGATGATGAGGCGCTTGGGTTGTCTCCGCTGCGTCACATTAGTCAAAACCCCTCGAATGTAACACACCTGAAAGTTATCCTGATCTTCGCACGTCGGTTCCAAGGGTGGCTCTGTGTGGGCGAAAACAACAGCCAAAAGCAGAAAGGCAATCACCGCGAAACGAAACATGACTTACTCCGCGCTTTGACTCTCTTACTCTAACTCTTGTGCTCGTTTTATTCCCCACCCTGGCTATTCGTATGTATTACACAGATAAAGATATCATTTGAACTTTAGCTGCTACTTCCTAATCAGTAGAACAGAAGATTTACTTTTGCAAGAAACGTTGCGAAATGAGTATAATTTAGGCGAAACATATCGGCTGTTACTCCGATCCAAGTCATGCATTCTCACTATCAGCTACTGCAACTCAAACTTGCGGAGTTCATAAGACATTAGAAAATTAAATTCATGCTTTTCGAAGCCAAGGTTTGCATTGGTGAGCAAGTGGCTATTGCAATTACGAATTCCAATTTTCAAAAACATCCTGAATTTTGAAAAAATCGTACAATGAATATTTTCATTGATGAGTATAAAAATGAGAATATCTGAATTCTGCAATTCTGTAATTAGACAAGGATCTTCGTTTAACTGTCAAACTAATTTTGACGTTCACTACGAAACAGAAAATGATAAACTATTTGGTTTCGGATTTGCAGATCTCACTACTCACATGTCTCACCCTTTGTGCTACAGAAATCATTCGAAAGAGGTCACCGTTTCTACGTCAGTGTAATTAAGTGCGTGTAATTACACAATAAATGCAAGGCAATACGCTCAGATTAAATCGAGTATCTCAAATGTTCACTTACATCCGACATCTTCGCCTCGATATAATATGGGAAAAAAGTCGTAGGATAAAGAACGATAAACGCAGCAAGTGAGACTAAGACAGTCATTATGTGGACTTTGGAAAAGAATCTGAGAATAGATTGACGCATGATGTTGATAATTTCAAATAATCTTCTTTCCTAAAAATTCTCCTCAGGCCTGTGGATAATATTCATTGGATACACTTGACAATGAATCTATTTATTCAAATCTTAATTCAGAAAGCAACGTTTCAGGATAATAAATAAAATACATCGGTACGTTTCCAAATTTTTATTCAGGAGTAGTTTTTCGAGTTATACCATAGCAACCCCTCAACAATAACCATGTAATGATAAAATTACAAATATTGATATCTCGCTTCGTATTCTCGAATACAGATATTATGATATTAATAATCTTGACCCAATTCTAGTATAGAGTATTGGAATTGAAATTATTAAATGATGTTAAAAGATTTGCTGATCAGAATAAAGGGATTCAATATAAGACAAGGGTGAATAATATTCATAAACAATTCTGTTTACTACTTAGGTAAATTCATGGGAAAAATTACGGTGCATATTTCATATTGTGTGATTTCCTCAAACAGTATCAAACTCATTCCAAGAATACCCGGGAATTAAAAATAAAAGCTGAAGAACGAAGTCCATTTGAAATGAAAGTCGACAGACGTATTGTGGGAGAAGATACGTGGTATGATCCAAGTTATTGCAAGATTACGAAAGATACCAAGTTGCCCTTTGGCCGAAATTGACTTCAGTAGAATTTGGCAACATAAGAACAGTCCGGTTAAATTCAGTCAGAGTGTTATTAACTAAATATAAATAAGCTATTGAGGAAAGTCCGTCAAACAGATCCGGAGGAAAAGTGTGAATTTCGTTATAGGACAAGTCGATTATTTCTACAATCGAGAGTCCTTCGAATGCACCAGCTTGCACATCGGAAATTTCGTTATAGGCAAGGCTTACCATCCGCAAACTGCTCAGATTATTGAAAATATTTGACGGGATCGTGGTGATCTTATTGTGATTAAGATACAGGGAATTCAGCTGTGGTAATCCCATGAAAATATTGGGATTTATTTCAGTTAGATTGGTAAAGTCCAAGTCAAGAGACCGCAACTCCACAAGGCTAGCAAAAGACTCAGGTGCAATGCTAGCTATTGAATTATTTTTCAGGGATAAACTTTTAAGCTTCGCAAGTCCGTTGAATGAAGTCTGATATATCGTAGATATATTATTATTCTCTAGGTATAAATAATGCAATTCAGACAGCCTGTTGAAGACTCCATCTCGTATGTGGTTGATCTTGTTATCAGACAATTGCAAAATCGCTAGGTGCAACTGCTCTCCAATTGATTGAGGGAACAATAAATCAGTAATCTCGTTGTGTTCAAGGGCTAACGCCATCGAAGTACCGACACCATCAAAAGCACTCGAGTGGATCGTGGTAATCTTGTTCTTGAAAAGTTCCAATCTTTTCAGTCCCACCAATCCTTTGAATACTTCTGGCTTTACTTCTGTTAGATTATTGGAGCCCAATCTAAGATATCGCAATTTAGTAAGGTTCGCAAAAGACTCAGCTGCAATGCTAGCTATTTTATTGTTGTCCAGTTTTAGTTCTTCAAGCTTCGGGAGTCCGTAGAATGTGGTCTGATTTATCGCAGAAATATCATTATCGCTCAGGGACAGAAACTTCAATTCAGATAGCGTGTTGAAACTCCCATCTGGTATGCTATTGATTGTGTTATTACCCAATTCCAAAATCTCCAGCCTTGACAGTTTTCGGAATAAATTATCTTGGATCGTGGTGATGTTATTATGATTAAAACGCAGCTTTTTCAGTTCGAGCAAATGTTCGAAAGTGTTAAATTCGATTTCCTCTACATCGTTGTGATCCAAATCAAGAATCTTTAATTTACCAAGATTCGCAAAAGACTCGGATGCGATGCTACTTATTTTATTGTTCTGTAGGTATAACTCCTCCAGCTTCTGAAGTCCGTTAAAGGTAGCAGGATTTATCGCAGGAATTTCGTTAGCGTCCAGTTTCAAGATTTCCACGTTTGGCAGCCCATTGAAAGTCCCATCTGGTATTTCGTTGATCTTGTTATAAAACAAGTACAACCCATTCAGCTGAGAAAGTTCTCGAAATAAGTTGGGCCTGAGCTGAACGACGTTGTTACCAAGATAGAGTAATTTCAGTCCCTCCAATCCAGAAAACGCTCCAGGTAGTAAAGTCGAAATTTGGTTTCCTTGACCAAGTTGCAAATATTCGATCGGAAGATCTTTGAAGGCCCCAGGTTCAATCGATACCAAATTCAAGTCGTTAATGAATAAGTCCCTGTGACTACTTCGTACCTGAGGATTCCATAGCTCCGTTACATTCGTTAATACTCCTTGAACGTGGCACACTATGAATGTATACTGATCCTTGCACGTTGGCTCTGTCTCTGCTAGCACAACAGCCAAAAGCAAGTTCGCAATCACCGCGAAACGAAACATTACTACGACTCTGTGCTCCGAGGACTCTGCCTCTTGTGTACGCTGACTTCGTTAAACTAACTCTTTACACGTATATGCACCGCGCAGATAGGGATATCAGTTGAACCCTGACCACTATCCCCTATACTCAGTAAGAAATACAATCACTTTCGCAAAACAAGCATAACGAGGCGAGCATGATTTAGGTGGAACATACTGGGTGTTTCACTGAACAAATGTATTCTCGCCATTACCTCCTGTAATTCGGATGATAATTTTGCAGTGAAATATAACTGTGACTGAACAAATTAGGTACTATTCCACTCCAAAGTATCCGAAAGTCATCCCACCTGGACGAAAAGGACAAAGCCAGAGTCAAAGACGAAGCATCTGTATTCATGAATCATTTTTACATACTATATGTTATATGCATAAAATGGGAATGAAATGTACGAAGCACGATTGTACAGGTGTAATAAGTTTGTTCAGAAATCATTTATTCAGAAATTCTACGACATTCGTGTGTTACAGTCATAATTCACAATGACAACATGGATTGTCAAGCAGTAATAAAAAAAGGTGCAAATCAAACTATGAGATCTAGTACCTGCTGACCTGCACTTAGTAATTGAACCAAACGGTAACAGAACTTGCCAATTGAACGGTGGTCCGGTTAATTTCAGTCAAAGTGTTATTAGCCATATAAAGAGACTCCAGCTCGCCAAGTCCAGCAAATAATCCTAATGATAATGTGTGAATTTTATTGTTAGACAAGTTGAGATGTGCTACTGCTGAGAGTCCTTCGAATACGCCGGCTTGAAGATCAGTTATCTCGTTGTCGCTAAGGTCCAGCACTTCTAAATGACTCAGACCAACGAAAGCGTTAGATTGGATCAGAGCAATCTTATTGCTATTAAGATACAAGTGCCTCAGTTCCGGCAACCCTCGAAATGCTTCTTGCGACACTGTCGCCAGGCTGTTATGATCGATGTATAAATCTTCAAGATCAGTCAAGCCTTTGAAGGTATTGGCTTTTATTTCCGTGATTTCGTTAAAGTCCAATTGAAAGGTGCGCAATTTTCCAAGATTTTCAAATGCCCCAGACGCGATGCTAACTATTTTGTTGTCGTGTAGCAAAAGAGCTGATAGATCTTGAAGTCCATGAAATGTGGTCTTATTGATAACGGAAATATCGTTATCTTCCAGGAATAGGTTCTTCACTTTAGACAGCCCGTTGAAAGTCCCATCCGGTATTTCGTCGATCACGTTATTGGCCAAGTACAAGTATTGCAGCTGAGACAGTTCTCGAAATAAATTGGGAACCAGCTTAACAAAGTTATTATTAAGATTCAGGCTGGTCAATCTTGGTAGACCAGCAAACGATCCAGATTCTAAAGACGAAATTTGGTTTCCAAGGATGAACCACAAGTCTGTGATCGTGAGATTTTTGAAGGCCCCAGGTCTGATGGATACCAAATTCAAGTATTCAATGTCCAGGATATTGTGATGTACCATTTGTTTCATCGGCTCCTCTGTTTCCTGAGTTACTTCAGTTAAAATTCCTCCGATGTGACACACGTTATGACCGTATTGAATCTTGCACGTTAAATCTGGACCAGCTAGCACAACAGCCAAAAATATATTGGCAATCACCGCGTAACGAAACATGACTTACTCTCTTGTACTTTCTACTCTTACTACTCAAACTCGTCGCATTCAGAGCTGCATATAAATGGGAATATCATTTGAACTTTCGCCTCTGTTCCGCTTCAACATAAGGAGATAAGCATGGGCCTCGTGAACTACGTGTACATCGAGTGTTCACTCGTTTCTTTAACTTTACTATAATTTCTTTGGAGCGAAATCGTAGAAGAGAGAGAAAGCTGTAAAGGCGTAAACAGTCGTGTGTCTCGACGGTTGCCATTCTACTGCCAAACAGTCATACAGCCACCAAATTATTAAAAATCAAATTATTGACGTAAGAATCGTACAAGAATTAAGAAACATTAGGAGCGCAGGATCGAGAATGATTATTGATAATCCCTTTCGTTCAGCTGTAGCGTTAATTATCTTCTTCAAAGTCATCTCCGTCGATTAAGACTGTTGAAATGAAGCAGATATCCTTGATCTAGTATATTCCAAGACGATCTAAGATTGATGTGTCTAAATGTCGTTAGCATCAATTTTTATGAAAACGGGCTTCATTTGCGTCGGCTTTATATTGATCCACCTATTTCCTTGATTGTTATATTTATAACAATTCGAATCCAGCATCTGATCGAATTCAGTAATTTGAGTTGAACAAAAGAGCCCGCGCTTTCTGACTAGAAAACGCTATTACCGGCGGATAAGACAGGGACAATGCATTCCGCCAGATGTCGCTACCATCGAGCACTCAATCATGCTGTTAGTGTTTGTTACCGAGTGTTTTGACACTCGCACGTGTTACCTGTTAGATAAGAGGTTAATTTTGATAATTCATTTTCATTTGATAATTCCAAGTGTAAAAAGGATTCCATAATGAACGAAATTTCTCCTCTTCCATCTTCGGAGACTAATTCCCTCTCAGAAATAAACAATTCGCCAATTGACTGCCAAGAAGATTCCATAGAATCCGACAAAATTCACGAATGTACGCATCCAGGGTGCGACGCAGCTTTTTCAAGACCCTCCAAACTCACTGTACACCTTAGGCAGCATACGGGTGAAGTAAGTCCTTCTTTATCCACTCAACTCTCTTTAGCGCACATTATTTCACACCAAAAACAGCCCTGAACCATTATGCTACGTCTTCGATCAAAACTATTCAAATATCTCCTATAAAAATGCGAATTTTATACACAGAGACCCTACAAGTGCGATCATGAGGGGTGCGATAAATCCTACACAAATACGTCCCACTTAAAACGACATTATCAAACACACGATATGGTACAAGAGTCGTTTAAGTAAGGGTTACTATTTTTTTTTTTGTTTTACCGATTTTTTAACAAACAAAGAAGACCTTCTGCATCGTTATTTTTTCAGATGTCCAATATGTTCTCAACTGATTAGCACTCGACATAATTTGAGAAGGCATTACGAGCGTGTACACACTGAGAAAAAAGTAGAACGCTTGTTCTATTGCAAAGAATGTGATAAGAAATTTGTTAAAGAGTCAAAGTACAAGGAACATCAGGCAACACACAGGGGCGTTGCTTTGTACAAGTGTGAAATATGCGAGAAACAATTCTCCGCGCTTAGAGCCTTCAAGAGACATGAAGGATCTCATAATGGCACGAAGGAGTATCGATGCGAGGCAAAAGATTGTGCAGAAGTTTTTGAGAAATGGTCGCTTCTTTGTAAACATAGAAACAGCAAGCATACATGCGGTCAGAATGGAATATAGAATGATTTAATTATATGTATGTCTGTTTACAGACAAATGAATGATTGATTTATATTCTTATTTATTTTCAGAATATAAATGCAAGGATTGCGATAAGGTTTTGATGAATAAAAGCCAGTTGAAATCGCACTCATTTGTCCACAAGAATGATAGATCAATTTTATCATGTCCTTATGAAAAATGTCCACGTTTTTACTTCTTTAAACGTAATCTTGATCATCATATTCGTACCAATCATCTGGGGAAGAATTTTCACTGCGATATATGCGACATTAGACTTTCAACTAAGCAGAAGATCACTGAACATATAAGCAAGATCCATTTGGCAAAGAAGAAGAAAAAGAAAAAAAAAAAGAAGAAGGAGCCAGTCGGCGAGTCTGAACAAAGGAAAAGAATCGATACTGGGATGGCGAAGAAGAGTACGCTGAGTAAATTAGTCGGATTATATCTGCCCAGAGAAATTGAGAAAGATATTTTGAACCGAAAGACTAAAATTCCGTTCAACAGCGAAGAACTGATCAAAAATTCGGAAAAAATTGTTGAAGATTGTGCAGAAATGGAAGTTGTAGATCTAGAATTGACCAACGGGTGTAAAATAGTAACAAATGATAACGTAGACGATGAATCCGTTGCGAAAACAGACGAGAATCAAGTAGTTAATGGATTTTCTGATCAGGTTGATAAGCAACGAGTTGAAAACTGTGATATCAATCTGTTGACTGCGACTCAGTAATTTTTAGTAAACGCTAAACAGCTAGAAATGAATTGCAGCTTATTTTAAGATTCAAAATCTGTTGATATTTCTGCTGTGATTAACAGTTAGGTGAAAATAAATATACACATACACATCGTAAAGCATTTTTTATTTCTGCAAACTATAATTCTTTATTAATAAATGCATGCATACATAAAACGTAAGGATATTTGTAAATATAGCGCCTTGTAGAATCGATTTTCGCGCGCCGTAGTCTTTGGTCGATGAAAAATTTTCTATTGGTCTATTCGACGCCGGTCGCCGCGACGCACGCATGGATGGACGTCATACCCTGCATAGAAAGTACAACAAATGTCTGACGGACACGCTTCGTTCTATTAATAGTATAAACGACCTTGAAAGTGAACAATATATCGCGTGGTTAATCAACGGTACAACATATATCAGCCGGAAACTTGAACGAATAATAGCAAGGTGATAAAAGTAAGTAAGGTAATAGAAATATAACCTCAAAAACCCATCAAGTATCTTTGATTGAAAATATTGTGATGTTAAATGATTCGTACATACATACTACATAATGAATAAACTACTTCATATTACGGCTAACAACGTCATCCGTTATTACACAAAAGTTAATACTAGTATGAATATTATGAATAAATGTAAATTCATTTCAACAGAAGCATTAAATGGTAATAACATCATGGCTGCTGGCGCTGTCAATATTAAATCGTTAAGCGAGGATAAAATTCACGAGTTTTTAAACTCGTTTGACACAGTTTTGACCGATTGTGACGGTAGGTTTATGTGGGAACTTGAAAAGTAACAATTCATTAATATTGCGTGAGAAGATACAATAATGACGTATTCATTGTCTGAATTGGAGATGACAGAATGAAAAAATGAAAAAATGAAAAAAAACGTAACATTCATATTCGTAGGTGTACTATGGGTGGAAATGACGCCCCTGAAAAACTCTGCCGAAGTAATGAACAAGTTTTGTGACATGGGAAATCAAGTATTTTACATAACTAATAACAGCACAAAAACTAGAGAGGAGTTCAAAGCCAAATGCGACAAGCTTAATTTCCGAGCAACAAAAAATGATATTTTATGTACTTCCTATCTAGCTGCTTGCTACCTCCAAGATTTGGGATTCAAAAAAAAAGTTTACGTCGTCGGAACTGAAGGTGGAAAAATTTATAATCTTAGAACACTTCAATCCATCGCTGCTTAACTTATCTGCATTGATTTTTGTGGCTTTTAACATTCTTGAATAAATTTTTCAAAATTTATCGCCACATAATCCAAAAGAGTTGAACAACTCTCCTCCTCCTCGCTTCTTTCTAAAAATTGGATCATTTTTTGAAAAAATATGAAATAAAATCGGCATATGGTCTAACAGGAATAAGCAAGGAGTTAGAGCAAGCGGGGATTGATCATTGCGGAGTTGGTCCTGACCCAGTGGTGAAAGATGTACCCTACAAAGTATTTGATAAAGACCCTGAAGTAGGGGCGGTGATTGTTGGCTTTGACGAGCATTTCAGTTACCCAAAGATTTTGAAAGCTGCTTCATATTTAAATGACAGAAATATACACTTTATTGGGACTAATACAGACGAGAGGTTTCCTCTGGATAGAGATATCGTCATACCGGGTACAGATCAAAACTCCAGATCAGAAAATTTCAACATCTTCCTCAGCCTCGTTGATAGAATAGAATGGCTATAATCAGATAATAATGCTTTTAAATTCAGCTGAGATTCAATAGTTGATAACTACGTGTTGAAATTTCTGGGCAAAAACAGTTACTTCTTTCCCTAGGTACGGGAAGCCTGGTCAGATGCATCGAGACATGTGCAGAGAGGAAAGCGGTGATAGTAGGAAAACCGGAGACGTATATCGCAGACGCGATTATAAAACGCTACAAGATTGACCCTAAGAGAACCCTGATGATCGGGGATCGTTGCAACACTGATATTTTACTGGGAACTAGATGCGGTTTTAAAACTCTTTTGGTATTATCGGGGGTAACAAATCTGGGCGAAGTTGAAGCCTGGAAAAAGTCAGATTCTCAGGAAGATAGAGACTTGGTTCCAGATTACTATATAGACAAACTTGGCGATTTATTACCGTATTTAGAAAAATTAAAACCTAGTAACGTTGCTTAACTTTAATCAATGCTCCTGCACAAATTTCATTGTATTATTATTTAATTTCTATTACCAAGGTGTTTAAAAAAAAAACAAACAATTTACACACACACAGTGTAATTTTTTTCACGTATATTTACAACAAGTCTTATTAACAAATTTAATTTGTAATAAAAAGTTGTAGCAAAGAATTCGTACGTTTGTATACTAACGTACGAACATCAACTATCTATAATTGATTGAATAAATCAAACTATCAATGCGCATACATTTATTTTTCTTACGAATATGAATAAACATCACTATACCATCAGCATAACATCGTTCGATTATACTCTAGCTTAGATCACATTCTCTCCTAATGGTTTTATCAAGAAACAAGCATAAGATACGATGAACTCAAGCCATCGACCAATCAGAGAAATCTCTATGAATAGATGAATAGTGTTATTCGCTTATTGTGAAGCCTGTGTTTGCGTAGGAAGGAAATTACGTAATGAATGCCACGTGGCAATCAGTATGACTCATTTCGTCGAGTTTACGCAACAGTAGAGTTCGGATTCTGTTTCTTGATCATTTAATTGCTCCGAACTTCTAAGTCTTCGTTTTAATTACTCCTAGTATCAAATAACAGTTGCTGTTATCAAACGGGCACAAAATGTCTGCGATAAATCTACAGTCACTGTCCAAAGAAGAACTGATCAATTTTATCAACTCGTTTGAGACGGTATTGTCAGACTGCGATGGTGATTATGATTAGATAAAGAATTTTCTTTCTGTCCAAATAATTCTCAACTCACACATCAATCTTCGCTCATATGTTGATATTCGTTTTATAAATTCCAGGAGTTTTGTGGCTAGAGGCTGAGGCGATTCAAGGATCCCCAGAAGTAGTAAAAAGGCTCAAGGATATTGGGAAAAGATTCTTCTACGTTACTAATAACAACACTAAAACCAGGACTGAGTTTGTTGAAAAATGTACAAAACTGAACTATGAAGCTAAGCTGGTAATTGCGAGAGCAATAAAGTCTCTTGGAACTTTTTTTCAACGAAATTGATCGAGCTTTCGCTATTCCAAACAGCCTAATCCTCTAATACACGACTTATTTACAGGAAGAGGTGATGTGTACTTCGTACTTAGCGGCGGAATATCTAAGAGAGAAAAAATTCAATAAGAAAGTATACATCGTTGGTACCGGCGGCATAGGGAAAGAACTAGACGCTGTGGGAATCCAGCATATTGGATTAGGGGTAAATCAGTCGATTATTTGACCTTATCTAATACTGCGACTGAAGAAAAACATCGCTATTGTCCACTGAACTCTGCGAAATAGTATATAACGTGTTTAAACACTCTAACGATAAGCTAATCTCTTCATTTCATCTTAATTTTACAGCCAGATCCTCCGGTCGATGACTCGCTACAAATGATAACAGACTTCAAGCCACATCCTGAAGTTGGAGCGGTCGTAGTAGGCTTCGATGACCAAATAAGCTACCCGAAGATAGTTAAGGCAGCAACGTATGTGCAAGATCCTAATGTGCATTTCATAGGAACAAATTGCGACAATCAGAGACCCTCCCCAAACTCTAATATATCTCCAGGTGAGATGTTGCCTCGGAATCTTGAATTCTCCTCAGAAATTTACCGCCTCTTACTTCCTTCATTAATCTAGTATCAATATTTCAGGATCGGGGTGCATGCTGAGAGTAATAGAGGCAGCGGCTAACAGGAAAGCTGTATTACTTGGAAAACCAGAGCCGTATATTAGCCGAGCACTCATTTCTAAGTACGGCCTTAATCCATCGAAAACTTTGATGATCGGTGATAAGTAAGTATGGCGCAGAACCTGGATCTCTTTTTTTCTTACGATAAAAGATGGATAAATTATGATAATTCTGTTAATCTCTTTCCAGAGGAGATACTGATATCTTATTGGGAAAGAATTGCGGCTTTAAAACACTGCTCGTTCTATCGGGCGTGACTACTGCTAGAGATATTGATACCTGGAAGAACTCGGATGAAAAAACAGACAGAGATTTAGTACCAGATTACTATACCAAAACTTTGTCTGATCTACTACCTGCGCTATCCAACTTTTAAACAAATATCATCTTACGTAGAAAATTCTGTTTCCATAAAAGATTGAATAAAATCTTCAAGGTCCTACTTGGATTAATTCTAGGAAATTAATCGAACGATTAGTCTGATTAGTGAACTAAGTAGTTAAGAGTATCATTTTAGCTGAATTTAAACTAAGAATGTATTACAACATATTGTACATTGCATATTCGTCATTTAACTAGCAACTATTCTTCAAGGAAGTGTTAGAATTTAGAAAAAAAATTGCGGTGACCACGATTACTAGGTAGCATACTCATTTTCTCACGCAATCTAAAGCCGGAAAGATAAACGGAACCTGCCGCGTCATTGGGAATCATTATCAAGTGTGTAATCGACACAAGCCACAGAAAAACTTGCTCCATTCGCACTTGGCTTATGTACGTCGATAGGTACTTTACACAATTCCTGCTCTTAGGTAGTAAATTAAAAAGAACTAGTTCCTTAGTGTTGCTGATTTTCTAAAAAATTTTTCTTTCTCTACGCACTAACACACTGATTATTAAAGAATTGTAACAGAATCGAGTAGCTCTATTAGACCGAAATAATGGCTGGAGTTCGTTTGAATACTCTGGAAAGGTGCGAAGTCGAAAAGCTCTTGGAAGGCATCGATACAATTATCTCCGACTGTGACGGTGAGTTTATACACGTATTGTGAAAACAGAATGCGAATTATTTTTTCCAATAGCATTATTCTAACTTATATTAAATTTCAGGGGTCTTGTGGATCATCGACAAGTCTATAAAAGGCGTACCAGAGACAGTTGAGAAGCTTAAAGAAAATGGGAAGAGATTTTTCTACGTGACAAACAGCCCGCTCGGTTCGCGCCAGGACCTTACTCATCAACTTCAAGCCCTGGGCTATGGAGCAAAACGCGAAGAAGTTGTGGGCACAGCTTACCTCGTAGCCACTTATCTCAAGAGTATTAATTTCGATAAGAAAGTATACCTAGCCGGAAGCACTGCGATTGGCGATGAATTGGATTTGGCTGGAATTCCTCACATAGGAGGAGGCGTGAGTTATAGAAAGCTTTTCTACTCTAAGTGCTGAAACTTCAGCGATTCTCGCTCTCAACTTTGCGCAAGGATTTCCTTTCGGTAACAGAAGCTCTATTTTCAGCCTGATCTTATGACTCCAGATCTGAAAACAGTCGTCTTGAGTTTTGTACCAGAAAAAGACGTAGGAGCGGTGGTAGTTAGTTTTGACGAACATATCAGCTACGCCAAGCTCATGAAAGCCGCTACTTATCTGCAAGATCCGAACGTACTTTTCCTCGCTACAAGCATGGACCCTCAGGTTCCAATACCTAACGGAGCGATTCCCGGACCTGGGGCGATTGTTAAATGTGTGGAAGCTTGCTCAGGGAGAAAACCCATAGTTTTAGGAAAGCCTGCGCCCTACATAAAGCAAGCGATTATCGAAAGCTTCGATGTTCTTCCAGAGAGAACTTTGTTCGTTGGGGATAGGTAAGCATTATTTTTCTAGGACTATTTTTAATGTTTGAAATACGTTTTTCTAAAAATATTTATGGAATTTGATATCAGATCATCAACTTCTATTTCATTATTTACAGCCTTCGTACAGATATATTGACGGGCAAACGTTCCGGAATGAAAACGTTGCTAATATTATCTGGCGTAACAACAGAAGATGATGTAAAAGCTTTGAAAGAATCAACTGCTGATGATATGAAGGAATTAATTCCTGATTTCTACACAGATTCTTTAGCCGATATACACTCTTTTCTATAATGTGAAATTCTTAGTTTCTATTTGTATGTATTTGAAAAAACAAAAAAAAAAAAAAAAAAAAAAAAAAACAACAACTGTGAATTCTACCTCTTAAATTTACAAAGAGTATTTCAAGATCGTGTTTGAAACTTAGAATAACTTTATTCAAGCCATTTACAATTATACAGTAATTAGTATAACGAGAATGAAATAATTCAGGGAATAATTAATAATACATGATGGATGTTAGATCTTAAGTTTTTATCTTTTGGTATATTTTTTTTTTCTTTTTTTTTTCATCTTTATTCTTTTTTTTATACGAACGTAAGAATAATCGAATTAATAAAAAGTAATTGTAAAACACGTTTTATTCATTCATTTTATATTTTGAAAAATTTTATTTACATGTAATGATAAAATTAAATTTAGTTTAAAATTGGTCGGCTATATATAATATATTTTATAATAGACGGAATTTATTTACTATCTAGTATATAATTTTCAAAATTCAGCGTGTAAAGAAGAAGAAGAAAAAAAGGATGGAATATCTATACGGTAAGTTAATATTCTGAATTAAAAAAATCGACTAGATCTTAACTAAATAAGGAACCCTGTTTCAAGTACTCTGTACAAAAACGCGGCTTCTCTCTTTCTCCGTATTTGATATTAGAATTTTTCCGTATTTTCACGCAGGTGAATTCGCGTTGTAATAAGTGATCCTTTCGCTTCTCGATAGGTAAGCCCACCAATAAAAAACATTTATTGCCAAAAATAAGAGGGGGAATACCACCCGGCTAGCTCTGTCGATTTTTGAAACCGAATTGTATCTCGGCGCTCTTTTTCGACGTCTTCGGGTCGATATCCTACGTGGTGGTGTTGGCAGAGGTGGCGACGGGCTGCATGGTAGGCAAGTTAGCTGCCACTGTCCACTCGAACGATTTCTCATTTCTGGAAATGGTATTTCCGACAGGGGTATAACTTCTATTATCCTCTCACCGTTTACAGGACAATGTCGGCAACCCCGATTACGCGGGTTCGATGTATTCGACGATTTTCTACGCTCCTGAAAATATTTTTCCGTCAAAATACGGACTCGACTCATTCATTCTTCGGTCGGTAAACGGCGATCGGGCTCACCGCTTACCGGGACTTACTACTAGCTATGTTCCCCGAATGCACGGTCTTACTACTTACTTACACTACTCCGTCAGTCTGCCGAACAAGGGAACTTACCACTTGCCCCACGGTCTGACTAGTGCACGCATTTACTACTCTTCGTAGTCCGCCGAGTGCAAGAATTGACTACTCTTCGTAGTCTGACGAGTATCGGAATTTACTACTTAATTCTCGCTACGCGGAGGACTGCGAAGTATAGGTATAGCATGGGTCGGTCGATTTCGGGATTGAAATTAAATGAAAATAATTGATTTGAACGCATAAGTAATGAATTTCTATTGACTCTCATTGATCCGACCAATACGTTTTATAATTAAACGGAATGAATTTATCGATCTAATGAACAGTCTATAGTGTTTCAATTATATTTTAACATTGATGATAATCTTCAATGTTAGACGATAGAAAAAAAAAGAAAAAATAATTACAAACCGTATGTCGCTGGCTATTTTTCGTCCACTGATCATCTTTATCGCTGTCCGTATCGCTGTCCATATCGCTGAAATCTGAGCTAAAATAACACTCCCCCGATCCGTATTTGGTGAAGTAGTGAACAACGGCGAATTGTATTATAGTTGCGAAGATAAAAGCGAATGACAAAAATACGAAGAAATCCAATGCCGTTGGGTACGGAACTTTTGGGAGATCTGTGCGAGCTTCTAATCCCAAAAAAGTCATAGTCAAGACTGTCGTTATACCTGTAGAATAAATTTTGATGATTTGTAAATTGAAGAAATTACTTACATGTATGTATGGATGTGTGTGATAATAAACAACGAAAAAATCACACGCAAAAATGTTTTAACATATAATAATATGTACTCGAGCTTGCGAACATCCTAAATCGCAAGTTTATCCTTCTTCCTCTTTGTTCCCTGCTGCAGTCCCTATAATGAATGAAAATCTCTCTCTCGAGGGCAATTGAGGACTACGGTAGTCTTTGTTGTCCAATTATGACAAATGGCCGGATTGAACGTAGCATTTAGGTCGGCAAGAGGTCCGTTTACCTTAACCGACTGCAATAAGTCTCGCCTCGACGAGATGCGACTGAGCGAAGTGGGTAATCGAGGGAAGAAAGAGGCGGGCGTTATAATTATTGTCCCAAAGGTGAGATTTTTCATCGGGGTAAAGTATACCTATTTGAGTTTCGAAACTCTGCGGAAGAGTAATAGGTATGTAGTAAGAGGTAATGAATAATGAATAATGAGATGAAGAGAAGAGATAAAAAACCGATCATCTCGTAACTCGACTTTTTAGTACAACTAAATCTAAATGCACCGCTGCTCCTTTTTCATATTAGGTATATTGTCTGAAATTTATTTGGAACAAAATAAACATCGTTTAAACTTACCGAGGGAGACTCGATCGGCCGTTGCCTCACGATTAAGCCAAAAAGAAACCCAAGACAAAACAACGAGTAGAACGCAGGGGCCGTAAACTTGGATTAGAAAATTTCCCATGTGTCTTTGGAGGTGGAATGATACCAAGAGCATCGAGTACTCTCCTGGAAAAGTAATATATCTAGTAAATTTAAGGTCGACTTGAGGGTTGAAATTCGTTATTTCATCAAGTAAATTATATACGAATTAGATTAAAGGAATTCAAATTCCTTGGATTCAAATAGATATTTATGAAAACTTCCGAATTTTATGTGTTTATTTGATATTCTCTTAGATTCTGGCAAAAAAAATAGAAAGAAAAAATAGAAAAAAAAAGGAAAACGAAATTCTACACGCCACATGAATTGCCCCGTGATATATTCGCGAAAAGAGATAAGATCGTCGAAATCTTTTCCGGTTGCAAAGTTTTTCCCTTTCAAATTGACGTGCTCTAGTTCACCGGTGAATCTTATGTACCCTTATACAGATTCAACTCCCCAGTGCATTTCTGACTGATGTACAAATGTAGATACACACACCTGCACGTGTCTCGCTACTATATGATACATCGAAAAAGTCAACTGACTCAATTACCTGCTCCAAGTTGCTCTGAGTCTGCACTTTCCCCTATACCTACTCACGAGCCGGATATTAGATCCTGGACAACTTATTTACTCTACATACATACAAGACCCGGAGGTCCTCTCTGCTCTAAATGTTATCCTCGCATATGTGTATCGTTCTGAAATAGTATATTGTTTACCGAGCGAGAAGACAGTCGATTGCGCGCCGAGTATGAAGGTGAGCACCGAGGCGAAGCCGAGGTGTTCTCAACTTCATACGAGGCGCCAATGACTGTTTTCTCCGAGGTGAACATACTATTTTCTTCAACAGCGGAGCGGAATCAGCGAGTTTCCATCCGCAAACGAGGACCGGCAATCGACTGGTTTCCATCCTCATTTGCGGATGGAAACTCGCTGGTTTCCCTCCGCTGTTGAAGAAAAAAATTTTACTACCGAAATGTTTCAATCCTTTTTCCCTGTTATTTACGCAGCGAATGAATCCGTCTCATTCACGTCCAAATATACTCCGCGAATTCCTCTGAAAGTAAACAGTCGATCTTTTGAGAGCAAAAACTAAAAGGCTAGAGTATCAATTTTCGTTTCACTATAGTTTCCAATATTTGCCTAGTGCATATAAACCGTGGCTAGGCTCTCCTTTTTTTTTTTTTTTTTTTATCAAATTTCAGAAGAGTTTTTCTGTTCTCCGTTTACCCTTTCAATTCTGAACAATCGGTCCGGCTAAATAATATAAAAATCTGGAGTATTCATCAGGCTTTTCATTGCAAGATAATTTTTCTCGAGCAAAGGTATAAAATCTCGATTATATAACCGGGGGAAAGAAAAGAATCAGCAAAATTTGGAGTGAATTTATACACAAGTGCTTTGTATACGAAAATTATTCTGGCCTCTCGATATCTCTCTGAATGATCATCAATTGCTTACTGTGCGAGAGTGAAGGTGCTGTCGAATGATTTGCTGTTGGATTAGCCACCAAATCGAACTGGGACAGTTTCATATCTTCGGCAATAGCTACTTGTCGAGCGTTGTTCCATTTATAGATGACATCTCGGCTCGTGTAACCAACTGTGAATTAGGCAAGGACGAATCATTGTCCGTCATCTTGGAATAATTAAGGGATAAATTTGATTAAGACATTCACTGTATGTAGTTCGGTGTGCAAGTCCTAAGACTTAAGAGCTATTGGTATCAGAGTATAAATGAGATGCTGCGAAGTGCGCAGGGCTAATCAGGTCGTAACCAGAAGCTTAGGGTCCTTTGGGAAAGAGTCAGGATTCCGTACAGGAAAACGTGAGATAATAATTCGCGATAAAAAAATTAGAATTCTTGAAAAATCACGCCGTTTTTTTATCCTGAATTTCGCTCGAAGTTAATGACGTCCCTATAGAATTAACTGGAAATATCTAGGGGCAGAAATGTAGGTTTAAGAAAAAATTGAATTGCATCTGTCGGGGTATTTGAGTTTAAAAGACTGCGTAATCGTATAGCTGTAGGATAGTACGAGGGTGAAAAATCCGTGGGGTGAAATTATGTATGTGAATTTCTTTTTTTTTCCTACACTTTTTACTTGAATCTAATTTATCCTAAAGCTGAATAAAATGCAAAGTGAAGGGTACCGCCTAGCCTCTTGATTGTGAGAAAATTGTTCAGCATTTTCGGAGAAAATATTGCTAGAATTTTCAACCCCGGAAATAAACCAGCTAACTATAATGCTGAAGATAATTAACTGTAAAAATTGTTCCATTCAAACTTACAGCTGCCAAATCTTAAAGGACATCTTTGCGTGTCCATCGGAAAGTCCTCGAGGTTCATTGGGCAGCCGGCTTTTATCGTCAACCTAAAAATAGCGAAATTAAAGAGAATAGGAGCAACAATTCGCGAGTAAAGGTTTCAGGAACCGTCGCAAGTTCCCTCGAATTTTTTCCTTATTTTTTTTTGTTTTCTCCCCGAAGTTTTCATGTGCTCCTAGTGCCTCGTTACTGCTATTCTCTATTAAAAGCTCCCTGTAGAGAAACATGCAGATTGCACTGCTCTAGCGAAGATGGAATGAGGAAAATGTGCTCATCGTGAATCTAGTGCTGCAGTCTGCCACTTTGGTGAGGTTCAATTCTGGTTTTAGTTATTGAGTGAGTTTGGAGTCCGGGTAAATGCATTCTGCGGATGCAGGCTACTGATCTGTTTGATTCGCCCTGAGTGGTTTGTCAGCGATTATCAGACGTATGTCTCTGCACCAGTATTTCCCTTAAGCTTGTTAGTTATCGAACTAACTGTACACAGATGCACACACACACACATGTGATGTAATGTATGGATAATAGTTCTGCTCTGAGAGATTAGAAGTCCATAGATATCAACGCTGAGTGAACTTTTTCCATAATTGCAAAATGTGTGATGTTCGCAAAACAAAGAGGAACGTCGATATTAAATTGAGGAAATCGGTATTCTCGTATGACCGGCTTCTGAAATTTGACTATAGGTATCGCAAAAATCCTCGGAAATTTTTCCTCCAATTCGGGGTTATCATCCCCAAGATGATGTGCCATTTTCGTTTATTGCGCGTCTGAAATTTCCATGTGATCGCGATAGCTATCAAATAAGTCGAAGCAATTTCCTTCATCGTGTAAGAAGGTTAAAACGAGGCAGGGGGCAGGGCCTTGAGATTGAGATTGACATACCGAAAGGAAAGTAAGCTAGGGCGAGAGAGAAAGGGAGAGACATAGAGAGAGAGAGAGAGAGATACAAAATCTCGCTAAATTTGTTGTTAAATTTACGAGGACTAAAACAGCTTCGTCTCCCCTTCGCCTTTCCCAAAAATAAAACAAACTACCTATTTCCAGAATTTTTACAACCAGCTGGTGTATGAATTCACCCGGATGCAAGATATAGAATACTACATACACACTATCCTCATACGAACTTTGTTAGCCTCGAGTTCTTTGATCAAGGATCTTTGCCGTTTTAATTGCTTTGTTGATTAACATCCTGGTGCAGCGTGGCAGACTTTAAACTTTTATCTAACTAATAATTTAAGGGGGTGTGTAACCTTCTTCGACATCCTTAAAACTCTGTATAATAATGCGGTAACCGTGCAGGGAATAGCCGGTTTCATAATTCAATTGTAAAATAGTTTCTGCACGCACCAAGCATATCGGTCAATTTAATGGGATTGTTTCAGCAACAATATCGACCCATAGCAATTTAATCCAGAGGGATGAGCCCTCCGTCATTCTGACTCCTCAAATCACCAGTGATTTTCTTCTAAGTTTTTTCACCCCTCTTCAACCCTATGTTTTATAGCTCGGGTTATGTGTGTGATTGGCGAGAATTTGAAATGGTTATAAAAGATGTGAAATATCGTGGGAATTTCCTCAGAAAAAGCAAAATCTGGCACAATACTATATAGTTACGGTAGTTGCGTTCGGTGCCCCATCTCAATCTTCATATTTTTTTTCTTCTCCGCCCATCGATGGTTCTGAAATTTTTTTTATAAACAGCCTCCCGTAAACAAATACCTCGGCAAATATTTTATTTCGAGAATTTCAAACTGCCGGAAATCGGAGGGGAGATGTATTCCCCAATTTTTCAAACTCCAGCTCCTCCTTCACTCGCTATATTCCCGAACACACACACATTTCCGTACAGCAACGCAATTTTCAACTTTTCATATTTATTCAACATCCGGACTGATTGCGATTGCAGTAAAACCGTTGAATATTTTTTTTTTTTTCACACCAATTTCGTCACAGTCCTCCGTACCTCCGGAAGTGGAAATTATTTGCACGCGAATACGGAGAAGGAGGGATGGGGCGTCAGCTGCCCCAGGATCGAAGAGAATCCCGTTTAAAGATCAGCTCACTGACACACTGACGTCGAGCCAACCCCAAAGGGGTGAAACTCTGAGCTCTATGAACTCGCGGAATGTTTCGCATCAAGCTCGTCAAAGCTCTTCCACGGCATTAGTCTAGCTATTGTTCATTATGCGAATTCGAATCCTGCCGTATTAATCGTAGATCATCGTCTCCGTTGTTATAAGTTTACTTTTAACTTTTCTTCATACTATATACCTACATGAAAAGCACATAATATTGATATTCAAGAATCGCCAAGATTTTCGGTATATATTACGCAGCTACTCGGCATCCCCGCGGCTTCCAGCCGTCAGGATGATCTTTGACAGATGATAGGGACGCCCCGGGATAGTATCCTTCGGGAAATGAGTCAGATTTCAGAAGATTTTTTGTATTTTCGGACAGGAAAACCGGCCGTTTGCCATCTACTTGACTTATTCGTATACATAAATATATTATTACATTTATAAATTTCTATCTTAGAGATACATTTTTTTTATCTTAATTTACGAAAACTCTCAAATTTTATATAGGGAGAGGTTGCAACTTATATAGGACTCAATTATTTACCGAAGCTTTCACTCGCCAAATTGCGGCTCTTTAATAAGCGTGTTATCTGATATTCTGATCGTTTGTGAAAAAAATCCAATCGATTATAAGAGCTAGGGGAGCTTAGATTAATGATGGATTAGCTTTGCTCCTCTGGTATAACAACTTTGATCTTTATTTATAAGAAAGTGACAGACTCGTTGAGAGCAATTCGTTATCAGATTGATCAAATATACCGAAAATAAAGGATTGATTATTGAAAATGTGTTGTACACAAAAAATGTTCCTCTCTCTCTCTCTCTCTCTCTCTCTCTTTATTTCCTTCGTTTATTTTAAAGAGAAGGAAACAGATCTACACCCCTGATTAAAAAAGAAAAAAAAGAAAAATAAAGAAATAAATTAAGAAAAAAGTTGACAAATTGTCACCCTTATAAAAAGTACCCTTAAAATTATTCATTCATGCGTTTCAGTGACGGTGAGATAATTTCTATATAATTGCGAGTGTACCAATTATTTTTTTTTGTGTAATACTAATAT
The DNA here is from genome assembly GCA_963992785.1 of Tenthredo livida. Classification (NCBI taxonomy): domain Eukaryota; kingdom Metazoa; phylum Arthropoda; class Insecta; order Hymenoptera; family Tenthredinidae; genus Tenthredo; species Tenthredo livida. The sequence goes on along the minus strand of OZ023071.1, from coordinate 886,636 downwards.
GATAAAGAAAATTCATTCGTATTCCAGTATATCGAATTAAAATTTGGGTTGAACAACATCGAGTCTGAGTCACCCTGTATAATATGTATTTCGAGAATCTGAATGGGTTGTATGGTTCAACAGCACTTTTCCGGTGTTAGAGAGTCTCAATTTGATTGAAAGGTATTTGATTGATAGGTAAACTATGCACATAGAAATTTGTTGATGGAAAAAGGAGAGAAAAAAAGAAGAAAAAAAAATGAAAAAAGACAGAAAAGAAAAGAGAGGAAAAAAATCAAAGAAGACGGAAAATGAGACGAGCTGGCTTTCGGAGATATTGACGAAATAATACACTCGCCTTCAATAAGATTGTATTGATTGGATAGAATTGGAGTAATTTAATCCGAGACGCAGGGCTGGTGTTCCACCCACCCTGTTAATTAGTCGCACCGTGTGCTCCGAAAGCAATGGTTAATTAAAATAAAAAATAAAACCATTCATCACCATCACCGAGGATAGCGGTTCATATAATATTTTACGTCACCAAAATTTCAGATTACACAATTTTTCCTCCTTGAATTTTAAACTTTCTTTCTTCCTTTTCTTTTATTTTTTCGGCGTTGAATTTCGCTGCGAAAAATCTGCCTTTGAGAAATTGGTTAGCGTAGAATAATGATTTTACGGCCCTAGGGAGTGAAATATATCGTCTCAAATATACTGGCGTTATATAATTAGTTTAACAAGATTATTTCAATTACTAGAGACCCCAAATTGAGGGGAAAATGTTAATCACGAAAATTGACTAGATTTCTGAATTTTCTTTCTTCCTTTTTGTTCAACGACCTTGAATCTGGCCTTGGCGGTATTCACGTCGTGAATAAAAATCGAAGGTATTGAATTCGACGCCGGTCGGATCACGTCTGGAAGTTGTTTGCTTTTCACGTTATTAGTAGACTCTGACCTAGCTCTCTGCAGCACAGTAGCCGCTAAGCGCGGGGCAACAGGGGCTATTTTTCCCTCAATTTTCTCGTTGGGGGTCAATAAATCTCTGTATTTCTTACCCGAGGAAGCTTGCGAGCTGTACCTAAATACATAGAATAATCTATTTTCTAGATTCCGGGTGGCATAAAACGCGGCTATTCCATTCCCCTCTCTCTTTTTTACTCGCGAATTTTAAGACGCGATAAATCCGAGTCCTTGGCTCGCTCTTTATTCGCGAAAAAATTCTTTGCCTCAAAAAGTTCGAATTCTGACTTCGATTTCTCGCTGCTGCTGCTGCTGCAGTCAGTTTCTCAACTGTAATGACTTTTAGATTACCAAACTACTTTGTCGCTCGTAAATGACGCCTGATTTCCTCAACTTTATCTTTACTATCCTAGTTACGGGAGAAGAGCCTCACCCTCACCCCCAGCCCCCTGCCCCCCCATCGCCAGCTTCTCGTTTATCTCTGAACAGGCTATGCGACGGGGGTAAGTACCTAAATCGATAATAACCCTTTCAGTACATAGCTCTCCGCCTCATTACTCCCGAGGGTAATACAGTGAGAAATTTGACACGCCGTTTGATCCCTTCCATCGTTACTTTCGTCCCTCATTAAAGCTAATTGGTTGATCTACACTTCGACACTTTGATTACGATTCGATACGATTCAACATTTGATGTTTACTGCTTCGTTTTATTCGTCGAACTCCCCGTTCTGTCTCTATACGAACGGAGTCTTTCAAAATTTTTATTGGATTTTTATTTTGATGTTTAGAGCGAAATCCTTCGAAGGGATGATGAGGGGGGATTTTCAACTTCTAAATAGCTTCACGAGTCGAATGCGGCATTGGATTATGGAAAAAGCCAATTAGCTGCATCCGCATAGTTTGATGATCTAATGCTACATTATATTTGATGTATTAATCTTGCAGAGCTTTCGAATAATCCAACTAAGCAAGCGAGTGAGTGGTAAATTAATTTTCGAAAATGTGTCTTACGAGTGATTATTATAAACTCGATTAAAACTTACCTAGAACTGTAGAGTACTCTTCCGTCCTGATAAAGTCTAACGAATTTGTTCGGGCTCGTGATTGTGTGCAGATAACTTTGTTTGCCGTTGTAAAAGTACGTATCAGGCTTCCAAATTCTGGCCAACATCGATATACTCAACGCCAGAGTCTCCTTTCCACCCTTAAAAGCTAAGCGTCTGTCGATCCATGATTGACGGAAGTAACAGTCCATCGAGTAAGTCTATAGAAACATGTGATACAGTTTATGTTGAACACACATGCATACGTGATTGTGAACTAGTTTCACACGCACACGCACACACACACAGACAAGGGATCATCCCTTGAATGTTAAAATTCAATTCTTTGGTTTTTTTTGCCATCATTCTAAACTCAAAGTAATTTCGATTAATCACCATATCAACTTCGGAAATTGGCCCCATGCTCCGCACCATAATGTCAACTTCAACTGTGGCTGGAGGTCCGCCAAAATCTGGTCGTACGCTGTTGTCGTATCCACGAAGCAGATTGTCTAACAGCTCGGAAATGTTGCCATGGTTGTTGCTCTGTGTACGTTGCAGTTTAATTGATGGTCTCGAGCCAGCTACAGCTCTGAGATAATTATAAAACCTCTAAAGAACAGAATTCGACTCGCTCGCGTATCGCGAAGTTTAAATATAGGTGTAAGATTTTTCTATACTCCAATAATTTTCATGCAATACATGAAATGCATGTATTGAAAATGCAATTGACAAATCTATAGAACAAGGGTGTGAAATTCGGATGTAAAAAACGCTGAGAAATTTTATGAGCGAGTTATTCGAGCTGCATTAGACTGCAAGTACGAGTTCGGTGAATCGTATGGCCTGGTTGCTCACGATCAGTTGGATTTTTCTGGCATCGAAGGCGATCTCTATATTCTACATATACATATGTATATTACGATCGTATTTAGTAAGGGAAGTTTTCCGCATCACGTGTGATACATCGGATTGGATTTATCCGCTTTCAGATATTGAATAGGACCGATGACGATCATTCGTTCATCGATGTTCTACGTTAATCGATTTTACCACCGTTTTAAATGTTTCATTTCATTGCGAATTTTCCCGCGAGAATGCGGGCATTATATTGCCCCGTTCCCACAGAATGGGGTTGTTTTTATTGAAGGGAATCTAGTTCAGAGTCGCGAGCGAATCGAATATCGAGCGTTGAACACGCGCTCAAGAGCTTTCCGATGGTCCCTCTCTCATCCTCTGAATTTAAGGGGTTGTACACATATGTAGGTACGTCGTTCGGGGGAATGGGTGGAAAAATTGCACAAGTTTATGTACCTACTCGATGCGAAGGAGATTTTAAATCTTAATCAGAAAGCGTCGAAGCTGGTTTTTCGGTTTTTTAAATTCAATCAAATTGGGGGATGTTGAATTATCAAACCAAAATGCAAAACGCACGCTTTGCCTTACTCCTTTCCACAATTTTCTTTGATCAAAGCCTCCAAGTTCCAAACCCCGGCTTTGCGGGATTCTGACCTAGTGGCCTTTCATCTTCTATTTCACTTCCGTTTTGGAAGAGATTCAAATCTCGTCTCGTTTTATTTCGTTTAAATAATTCAGCCTCGACTTTTTCTCGCTGTATTTTTTCATCCTCCGCGGATATTTCTACCCTAATTATTCCGGAATCAGATTAACCAGTTTTTCGTACCGACTCGTGTTCGAGAGAAAATCGTAAGAGATATTCGCACGTGGTGAAACAAAGCAAAGTGCCGGAGGCGACGCCACCACAGCCAAGCGTAATTTTAAAGGCAAAAATTTGATCACCCTTTAAAGTCAAAAACGGGGTGAAATCCGAGAGCAGAGAATCCCTTGGCCCGATTTATTTGCGATGAATTTATCTCTAAGCGGCTAACGACCCGCTTGTTAAACGTTTGTTAATTACTTATTATATACCGCATAATTGAGTTTTCAATTTTGATTGTAATACTCACAGGAACGAGGCGTAGGACGTTATGAGGTTTGCGATTGCAAGTGAAACAAATTTCTTCATGGTTTTAGATTCCGCTTAGTCATCTTCCCGAGTCAGACATTTTTTTCCTATTTTTTTCTCCTTCCACCAGTTTCTGTAACATATAATCATATAATCAAAAAAAAAAAAAAAAAGTGTTTCAAAAATTGTAGGATGATTATTTTTCACTTTCATTCTCACGCTACAATCAGGTCTTAAAATTGTATCGCAGATCTTGTATGCGGGTGAAGTTGAAATTGGATTAATTCGATTTCGTCGATCTTGTCAACCCTCGGAGCGACGATGATGTTTAAATCGAATTCGCAGAGAGCTATTGGCCTCGTGGAACAGAGAGACCGTAAAATAGAAATAATTTTTTTTTTTTTTCATCGGGGTTTCAAACAAAGCAATTGATCAACGATGTCGATGACAATCAGCAACTGCATGGATTCGGTATAAACATAAATGAAAAATATTTACGTTGTAATCAGCGATAGTGATTCAATAATGAGAATCGACGATGGTAGGGAATCGCTAGCCACGCTCGATTTCAAAGCTTGATTCCCACGGGATAAAATCAACAGACAGTAAAGTCCAACGCATTGGTTTATATTCCAGTGTAAATAAATTGCCTGATTTTCGAAACAGATTTAGAGAAAAAATAGAAATAGTAAACGTAACGAAAGCTTTCAAGTAGGATGTATGTACTCCTATAATTCGTACGATTTTGATCCAGGCGGCTGCGATAGTGACAAATATAATCTCGATATTTGACAGATGAAGAAACTCCAGGCAACGGTTAGACAACAAACATTCATATTCTCCAAACTTTATAAAGGAGCTGTAAAATGTTTTGATTAAATTACGGGTTTGTCAAAATTACGTGACACGATATCTCCCAGTCTCTGCAGAAATCCGGAGGTGAATTACTACGGAAACCACATTCAGTTAACGAAGTAAATATTGTTATTCACCCCGGCCAGAAATCGTAATTATTACCGTAGGACCCTGCAAGAGCATAGACGCATAGAAATTGGAAATTACACAAATTTCAAAAATCTGTTTTTCACCTCGCAGCTCCGTATAATTTTTCGGCTTTAGTTTCAGAGGCAGTCGATTAGATATGCTGCGTCTTTAATCACCAACTATCGACTTAATCTATCGCGGATAATTACGAAGGTCGAAATGGCTCGACCCTCGAATCCTCGCCTTATGGCCCGAGTCCTAGAAGTCGTAACGCATCTCGGAGAAGGCAAAGGATCCTCGGCTAAACAAGTCCTGGAGGTTTTGAGACAGGGAAACAAGCCGCCGACGAGAAATCTCGCGATGCAGGTGACTGATTGCTGTCTAATTTTGTACACGCCACAAAGTCAACAGCCAGCTTTGTATAAACTCAAAGATATGGGACGAGATACGAGCCTTTGAAAGCTCAGGGAGCTTCAACTCGGTTAAAACCTCTAGCTGACATCGGGTTCGGGAATGAAAATGTTATTTTATTTTTGGGACGGGTCGATTTTTTCGTTTATGATTTTTATCCCCCCAGTGATTAGATACATTCGAAATTATTCTGCAGGTTCGACGAGCCTTGAAAAACGCGGTTACAGCTGGTCTTCTTCAGCTACGTAGTGGTCGATACAAAATGTTGATTTCTCTGCAAAGTGCTTTGAAGAATCGGGCCGGTGCAGGTGGTGTAAGCAGCGGGGATAAAACGAGCGTAAAAAATCCGGCGAGAAAGAAGAAAGAGGATGTTGAGGACGTGGAAGATTCAGGGAATCTGCAATCCGTTGAAAGGGGTCCGAAGAGCAGGTACCCGTGATTTATATACCCGAATATAATGATCGGTAACGAAATATTCGAGGAGATACCTAACGCACACAGCGGCTAAACTTTGATATTAATTATTGCAGATGTTCCCACTGCAAAAAGCACAAGCGAAAGTTGAGCAGACGTAGGCGAAAGCGAAGTTCAAAGAGGCGTAGGCGTCCGACGAAACAGTCGACCGAAAGAAAGTCCCGAAAGCTTAGGCGCCGTGGTGGTGACGAGGAAGTTTCAACCCGGCGAGATCGAAGGCGAAAAATGGCATCTCCTGGGGCCCGAAGTCAAGGCGAAGTACCAAACGGCCAGAGATCTGAAAGGCCGGGTAAAACGGATCCAGAAACTAACGAGGACGACGAGATTAGGGAGTCTGCAGGAAGCCGCAGGGGTCGGTCAGACTCGTCTTCAGGTTCTGATCGCGAAGAGGAGGGTCCGAATACAGCAAAAGCAAAGCTGATTAGCGGAGGTAAACATTTGTGTTCGTGTTATCCGGTCAAAATTGTCGATTACTTTTTCGTTATTTTTCCTCACGTTCCCTTTTCCCTTTTCTTTTCCTATCGGCGTATAAAAGGGCGTAAAACGGGGACGTCATCTCGCCGAAGTGCTTCTAAGCCGCGGAGAAGTTCGAGGAAACGAAATGACAACATTGCAGAAAACGATTCCGAAGAAGCCAACTGCAGAATGGAATGTTGCGACGAGGACGAACACCGGGGTCAAGAACTTGCTGATGAGGATTCCAAGGCCTGCTGCGAGCACAATGCCGGAAGTGGTACAAGCATTTAGGAGAAGAGATTAACCGCGAATAAGGAGGAGGAGAAGATTAGGTCGCAGAAGAATAAAAAGAAAAACTCAGGAAAATAAAACAAAAACATACAGCACACATTTTCGGAAGAGAATAAAGGGTGGAAAGCCTCCAATCTGCTAATTATTGAACCCCTCATGATCTCCGCTAATTGGGAATTAGTATCTCCCGGAAGTGGGGTTGCTCTCGCAATATTAAAATCTCTGAATATTTTCATTGCAATTTTTTTTTTGTTTTTTTTTTTGGTTTCGGTTATTCAAGACTTCACGTCTTCCTTCCTTGATTCTGTATCGTCAAGTTTTGTACAATCCGCATATTGCATTGTTTTTTGTTTTACACATTTACACATATTATATATAAATCAGAGAATATACTATGCTATACATCCGTATGTGATAAATCGAAATCCGTATACCCATGTCCTTGATAATTTTGAAGATGAAATAAAAAAAGCGTCTTTGAGGTGCAGTTTCAGATTTTTGATTTCATTATAGTGCGCATAATCCTGTAGTACCTGCGAGCAGCTGCAGTGCTAATCCATTTTTCTCTCACCTACACCTACGCGTACGGATTTTAAAACCGACTCGCTAAACGACGTTGAGTAAATTTTTTGCTGAGCTTAAGCATTTTATAACTCGAGGTATTTCTCTGTCCTTTATCCCCTCGTTCCATCCTCATTTTCATTCTCTTTTTCTCACTGTATAATAATAACGGGAGAACGTGTCAAGTGCGAAAGCTTTGCGGTTATTTTAGGAGTTACGAAATTAGCGGAAAATTCTGCACGTATATTGTATATTTTGTAAACCGCGCGGAAGATACTTGTACCATGAGTATTTATACGTAAAATCTGAAATTAATCGCGCTATATGTTTATTACAAGTCTGATTCCCTGTAAAAAAAAAAAAAAAGGGAAAAGAAGGAAAGAAAAAAATGCGTAGACGCTAAGTGAAAATTCGTCACACCGCGGGATTCTGTAGCCAAAGCTGTAGGTATAACATGAAAGCAGTTTTAATTCGTCGCATCTTTTATACAATTTTTATGACATTTTCTGTATATTTTATTTATTTTTCACATATGTATATGCCTATAATATGCTACTTTAAATCGCAAATATTCGCGAAATTCCTGTAAGATAGAATTGTCTTTCGTGCGCTGGATATATTGAAACAAGATATTATGATATTATGATATGTGAAATATACATAAACGTTCCTTTCCAAATGAAAATTTACCCTCCTGTATCGTTTCTTTTATATAGTATGCACGTATACGTGAATAAATCACATGGCTTTATATTTTAGCGAATTTATTTTTTCACCAAAACTAGGAAAAACAGTGTTTTTTATTCGAATTTTCTCCTCGCGGGATATCATCCGCGAATTTTTAATCATGATCCAAAGGCGAGGTGTCGTTGATAGTTATACATGTCTGTATGCACCTACCAATCGGTGGACTAGGGTAGTTAATTAAACTTGTTCCGTATATTCTGAAGAGGATTATCGAACAAGAGTTAGTAGCGGCTAACTCGATAGTTGTAAATTGATTACATTTCCAGTTCCGTCTAATCTCATCAACATTTATGACTATAAAATGGCCAGGGATAGGTAGGTACATACATACACATACATACATGTATTTTTTTCTTGCTTGAAACAAATTTAATGGAAATTTCTGCTCGCAACTACCCAGCGTTCGATCAGTCGAAAAAGTATTTCCCATCATTTTTTTGCTCATCGGTCATTTCGAGAACAATTTCATTTAACTAGAGTCGAATACGCGAGGTAATAAGTTCTCCAAAAAGCACTCCCTTAAAACTGAACACTATTCTACCCCTGCGGCATATATATATTCGACAGCGTGATAAATAGCTTCAAACTCTTCCTGTGTACGAAAAAGAGCTTTTTTTTATACTCGTTGCATTCGAGACCATATTCCAGAGACTTTTTTCTCCAACTTCAATTTTCAATCCGCTATTCGAGCGTTCGGACTTTATTTTAGTATCGTAATTTCAAATCGAGATTAAATTTATCAAAGAACTTGCGCACGCGTCATACTTGCTTTTCGCCTTTTGCTTTTTCACAATTTTGACATAAAACCGCAGACAACTTTTCCCGAATTATTTTCTCATCAATGAGCCACGATCTTTCTCTATCTCTTTTCATCCCTCCCTCCCTCCCTCTCGCTCTTATTCTTCTTCTAAAAATAAATCGACTCGTGCTTTTTCGTTCCCCATTCAATGAGACGAACTACACGGGGTGTTTTTTTTTCGCTTTTTTTTTATACTTGTATAAAAAAATTTCTATAAAAACCCAATAGTGCTTTCCGAGAGTTATAAAAACAGTTTAATTCCATAAACAGACTCCGTTCGAAGCTATAAGAACTTTCATTTTTTCGACACTTAAGAATCAGAACGTGTGAAAGAAAAATGGAAAAAATAAAAACGCCGATTCAAAATTCCAGAAAAGGTTGCAAAAATTTACCTACATTTTTACAAAGGACTTAAAACCGATTTTACGCGCATTTATATTGTTAAAACTCGCCACCCAGTATATATACCCGGCGAAGATCAGATGTAAGATCTTAAGAAACGGTCTTGTGTTTGATTGTCCGTTTGTTATCGGCAGACAGTCGTAATCATCCCCATATTTAAGGTTGACGCCAAAAAGCAATTTCATCCCTATATATGGGTATAGGTAGCTGTCGAACTTTTTTTTATTTTTTTCCATTTTTTCATTCTACCGATGATTTTGTTCAAAGGAAATTTTTCTTTCTCGGCTTTCGGTATTGCGTATGCGTATATACACGTATAGAACTTGAGAATTTAATATCTGTGTTGAATTTCAAGTGCAGGATATGAAGAAAAAAAAAAAAAAAAACCGAACAAATTTGTTAATAATGATAATAATTCTGATAATATATTAACAAGGAAATAATAGAGTGCAGCTCGATAAAATGCTGAAAGAAAATTACAGTAATCAAATTTTTCCATTAAATTTTCCATTAAATTTTATATGGTAGGTACTGCTATACCTTTGACATTAATTTCTAACAAATTAATATAGTAATCCGATTCAACATATTTTTACTTTTTTTCTTTTCCACCCTCGTTTTTTCTGATAACTTAGTAATATAATATGAAATTGATGTAAACAGCTTTGATCGATCTTTTTTTTCTTTTTTTTTTTTTTTTTGAAATTATTATTTTTTTCACAACTTTTTACTACCCCTTCCCATAGATTATACCTTATAATACTGTAACGTTGCTGAAACTTTGTTATATTTAAATCCACTCAACTCCCCTCGCTGGTATATACCTGCCCACATTCTAAAGATTATCATCAACGGCGCGGGTATTGCAAAACATCGTTGAACAACGAGATAAAAATTGAATACCTATACAGACACGTCCCACACATTTAAACACCTTTGTAAAATAAAACTGGCGCAATTTATTCTTTCCGAAAGTCTTTTCGTGTCTTTACTGTCTAAGACCTCTCGAGTTTCCTCTTCATTTTATTACCGCGTAGGTGTATCATTTAAACGCGAGTAGTTGTCTCGTAATACAATTTAGTCACCACGACTATTGCCACAATTATTTTCACTCTGTACAAATTGAAGCTCGTTTTTTTCTTTCTTTTCAATTCACTCTTTTTTCAACGAAACAAAAAAAAAAAAAAAATGAAACTAAAAATAAAATAAAATAAAACGGATTTCAAAGATAGTAAAAATCATCCCCTTCGCTTCGTAAAAATATTACAGAGCACAGATTTTTCTTACCTGTGCAAAAGTCGATGAAATAAGGATTAATTATTCGCCACCATAATGATTGTGCTTTTAGAATGAAAAAATATCCTTATTTTGGATTCACTTGGATTTTTATCCGCACGGTTTGACCGATGAAAATAAATAGATAATCAATATTCACTATGCATAATGGCGAGAAACGATCGCACTCAATTTCGTTAATTAATTAATTTCGAACTATATGTACGCGTATGTACGGCGTCGATATATAAATCAATAATAAATTGGGAATCAGCAGTCAACCGCGTCAAATCCCCATATCACAATTTCTCCGGCAGAGTCAAGCCTCGGATTTCAAGTGTCTCCAGTTTCCTCCGCGTCGAGTTCCTGCGAAGTCGCGAAAAGCACGTGGCCGCGCCACGACGCGCACTGACGCTCGGTGCCGGACAGCTGTTGAGGATGCGGGGGCGTCGCCGTTTCCCTTCTACAAACTCCTCTGATATCCCGTTCGGAAATTCGATTTTTATTTTTGATGGAAAAAGGGCAAAGATTTACCGTCAATGATCGAACTATAATAATATAATCATTCGGGCCAGATTCAGAGATCCCCGAAATTCGTTTTCGAACCAAAAACCCAAAAGATGAATCGCTGATCGATTCACCATAATCTGCTTTATCAATTTTCCCGAATAAATTCAATTCGGAGAATCAAGGGCTCGCAGAAACCTATTTCATTCAGAACTTGCGGTTATATAATTGCGTCTGGGATTGCGAGGGCCATATTGTATCTGACGACAATTATTCCGAAAAAAGGAGCTAACAGGTAGAAGGAGCAAAGCGACACGTGGTATAACGTGGGTGTAATCCTGCAGGAGGAATGAGAAGCCTGTAGAGGCGCGATGGCTGAAAAAGGAAGAAGAAGAAAATAATAATAAGGAGAAGAAGATCCTTAAAAACATACAGATACGACATGTTTTATGGATTATGATAAGGAATCTCCTTTTACGCGGCCCGGACTCAGGAGTATACCGAGAGTTCAAGCCGGCCGAGCCTCGCGCACGCGGTCCGTGTCTGCGTTGGTTTCGGCGCAGGGAGGGGGTCGCCAGTTTCACGGAAAACTCTCGGTATATACGAATCGAGTTTTATATTTATTCAACCAGAGTCTTCCGGTGTCACGTATAAGTATAACTGATCCTTGTCTTTTTCTGTCTCTGCGTAATCCAGATTCAGATCAATTTTCAATAAATTTCTACCCCCTCACGACTTACTCCCTGTTTCAAAAGTTCTGCCCGCAAGCTCTCTGGTACATGCCGTATAGATCGTAGCCGAAATTTACCGAATTAATAGACACTTTATATAAACCCTCCGCTCTGCACTCAGGCTAACTATTAAATTCCCTGGTGCAACGGTAGTGCCCATCAACTTTTGGAAGTTTGTAGGTTCCTAAAACACTCAAACTAGTCCTCCCACCCTCCCGCAGTCGACATATAACGTTTAAAGTAGATCTTTTCAATTACCTGTTTGAAACCGGCAATTAGCTGATCGTATCACGCTAATCATTAATTCACTACGTGTTTACTGTACCGTACGATACAGCAGTCGAATTTTTCGGAAAGTGCAATTCGTTGCATTAGTACGTATGTACAATAGCTCGGGGTGTCCAAAAGTTGTGCACAATTTACTTTTTCAATTAATTTATCCATAACCGAATAAATGAGGGAAAAAAAGAATATATATATATATACTATATGTTACATACTTTTGTTCGATGAAAAATTCATTTAGATTATATCGCGCGTATAGCCGCGTATTATACATAATAATTTTTAATTAAATATTTTTACCCGAGTATTTTTCTGAATAGAATATCGCGTTGCTTTATAAAATCTTTTCATTTTTTTTTTTTTTTATTGTGAATCGAAGTGAACCGCACAATAGAGATAGATGGACGGAAGCATCGAGGTTCGAGTAATTTGGTGATTAAATTCTTTATATTATTTTTTCCCTCAAATATTTGAATAATTAAAATTTCTACAGTCTGTAGTAATTATTTGATAATAAATTGATGTGATTCAGTATTCAGTATTTTATACCAAATTTCAATTATTTCAGGATCTTGAAATTACATTACCGTAGATTACCTATAATATTAGCCAGACAAACTCGACCCCGGCCGGGGCCCCGCGACAGACTTCGCCGAACGTTACAATCACAATTCGGGTTATAGCCCCTTCCCTAACTTTAGGCAAACACTAAATTTCCATATCGCTATGTGTGCGCGGTCGAAATGAAAATGAGAATTTAATTGTCAAAAAATGAATACATGCTTGTATTTTCCAAAAAATCGAAAAAAAAAAAAATAACTCAAAATACGATTAAAGTTCGTTTCATTAAGCCCCTGTCCTCAGTTTCGAAGGAATCATATATCTCTCGTTCCTCGAGGTATCCTAGAATGTAGGTTATTGGGTTTGCAAGAAAGCGGTCGTGAATATCGCTGATGATGCCATCTTGAAGTACCTCTCTGGCTTCTCGTTCAACCCGCACCCCTTTTTTCCTCCCTAAAGCTCTCATTTCATCTTCCTCATTCTCGCTCTCTCTCTCTCTCTCTCTCGCTCTCTTCTGTCTTCATATCTATTGTGTACGTGTAAACGTCAGTCTCTCCTGATTTTCCTCTTTCTTTCTCTCTCTCACCCTCTATGCTCGTTTTAATCAAAAGTTACAATTCCGAATAACGTCTAATCTGAATCTCGAGTCTTACCAGACGTTCTAATCGCGAATCAAATACTCTCGATGCGGAAGAAGGGAATTAGTCCTGGAAGAAAAAGCGGCGCTCTGTGAAAAAGCATCTTCTGCATATAACTGTACGTACAAGGTTCATTCGATATCACTGTGATTGATAATCGTACAAATGCCGATGCAGCTATAATAATCATTCTCGAAGGTCTGTTATTTCCGTTTTATGGCACCCATGTGTTTCGGACATATTTACAGCCGCGTTATTCTTATACTTTTCTGATAAGATATCTCTTGTGAGTACGATCTCATAGTATGAGAACAAAACGATATTCACTCCCTCGCTGCGCATCCTGAAAAAACAGTAGAAATTTCCAGACCATCGATTGTCCAGCTTTTCGACGCAAATCGATTCCCTGACTATTTTGAGTAAGCTTGGACGTATAACTGCACTCTCTAAATTTTTGGGAGTGAAAAATTCACTCTTTTGACTTGGAGTTGCACGATTTTCAATCCAAGAAAGTGAATTTTCACTCCCTTGGATTGAAAATCGTGCAACTCCGAGACAAAAGAGTGAATTTTTCACTCCCAAAAATTCAGAGAGCACATGCAAGTGCAGATCATTGCCGTTGGGTCTAAACTCTGAGTGACCAAAAAATGTGAGAATTTTATTTTTTTTTCAAACAATTTTCTGAATACCGCAAGACTTGGATGAAAGGCAATTTCAATTTAACTGCGAGGATTCTTCGTCCGTCTGCAGACTCTGAAATTTCTCATTTCTGCAGATGTAATCACGCGCCTCCCTTATTGTTAGCGACGGTTATCATCCGTAGTACACATACATATACGCAGGATTTGCTAACCGCGAACGAATCCACTGCACAGTCAACATTCTGTAGAATTTGATAATCTTGGTACGAGTAGAGCTTGTGCTTGCGCAGGGCGGGCGCAGAGATTACGCGATATCGTAGGTAGGATAGGTATAGGGGCTGTGCTGTGCCATTCGTGAGGCTAAATAAACTCCCGTACAGCAATTCGCGTAGATATAGAAGCTAGTCATTAGTGATCGTGTATACATAAATACATACATAATTACACGTAGCGATACGGTAGAAAGCTCGTTTTCAGAAATGTCGGCGCATAAGTAGGCGTTATAGAGCGAGAGCTTGCGCGTTTTGTTGATATTATTTATCATCTATATACAGCAATACCTCGGCACACGTAGGTGAAGACATGTAGATTTTTATCCCCGCAGATGTGCTACAGTAAAGAATTTCAAATTATTATACGAAAAACAGAAGAGAGAGAAAATGAGAGAATAAAAAACTAAGAAGAACGAATTTGGTTCATCATTTTTTTTTGTCTAAACGCTGTGTATACATATACAGATGTAAAGTGTTTCCAGTTCTCTGAGGTTTAAGTATAATTCCGTTATTTTTTGCGTCAACCTTTCTTCACACTTCTTCTTACTTCTTTACTTTTTGGAGACAGAACTTCCCCAAACCTTGGAGCTCGAGCTTCGTCTCGCGACTCCAACTCAAAGTGTCGACAGATTTAAACTGATGTTACCTTTTAGCCTGCACGAGGGATATACACGCGGCATATAGACGAAATATGATAAAATAAGGCAAATAAAAGGCAGCGAAGAGTAAACCGCAAAGAAAGAGAAAAAATAAAGTAAAAAAGACAGAAAGTGGGAAAAAAAGAAATATGAAAAAGGAAAGCGCAGAGGGAAGAGGAAAAAGTGTGATAATGCAAAATTTGCTTTGCAAGTCGCTTTAAAAGCCCCCCCTCCAGTGCTTTTCGCCACCTTATTTTCCCCCGCACGTCCATCACCATTTCTGTTTTTCCATGTGATGCCGAAGAGCAAATAAACACTTTTTTATATTTATTTCACATGTATGTCGATCCATTCTTTTTTGTTTTTACCTAAAATCTCGAAATAGTATATAAAAGATCAAAGTTTGTCACAAATCCGTTGCCACACCTTGTACATAAATACATACAAGCCTACATGTATAATACATAGGCCATATAGCATGTATATAGGCCGCTGGGTCACCCTATCTGTATATGTATATGTATGAACATACATACATAGATGTATGGCTGTTTGCATTACCATCTCATCCGCAAAGAGATTGGCATTGTTGTCCAAGTCGATAGGGGATTCCCCCGGCAGTAGAAACGTAGGAAGAAACTTTTCGAATAGTTTTATAGAAAACTGAAACCGTTGTTTCAAGTTCTCAAGTTGCGGTGTCAAAGCACCGATATTTGTTCAAAATTAGTAACGAATTTATATCCACCTGTAAGAGAAACTGCTAAACAATTTCAATCATACGTATAGAAATCACTTTCTTTCTCATTTTTTTCGTTTCTTTTCTTCTCTTATCATCGAATGCAGAAGGTCGATTAATCTCATAAGCTCTGACTCTCGGAGCCCTAGGCACCCCGTTTTTCTAGCATCTCACTTTCGTCGAAGACTTATCAATATTTTTTTTTCTGCAGATATACGTAGTACAACATGCAACCTGAAAGAACTTTGACCCACTGTTAGTTTTTGCCCAGAAAAGTTTCGGACGACAATGGTAACACATGCCATGTAAAGTATGTTATTTCAGATAACTCGCTGATCCTATACTCAATCTTGACCACATTCACGGGGTACTATGTGGGCCTGAGTAGGTTTTTATATTTGAAGTTTAAATCCCCATACCTATCATACAATCACTGTAGCATGCAGATATCAATTCTTTTTTTCTCCTTTTTTTTATCTGGCTATAGAATTTCGCTCAGTAAAAAAATCTCCCGTTTCAAGAGATACGCGGCTCAACCCTTCTCACACCTTCATCTACGCCCCGATTACAACGGATATGGTGAAAATTTTAAAGCACAATTTTATTTCAACGAATTTATAAACACGGGATTTATGCCCGAAATTTGATTTATCCGTCCAGCGCGTGGTACTACCATCAGTTATGGCTTCACTCAAATCACCTCTCATCCTGCAGGGTCCAATCATGGAATTAATCCCACCTAAATTTGAACGCTCCAAGGATAGATTCCAGCCATGGTTTATGCGAGGATGTTCAGCTCGGCCGCCTCACAGGGTCCAAATTCCAAGGAAATCTTCACTGTACGTAGCTGGTATAGGTATACACAGTTGTATGTCAGGATGCAGGAGCATCAGACTCAGCAGAGATTAGTTTAATATGCAATACAATGCAACGCGTGAACTGGATGGGTGAATACATGTAACATACGTATACATGTGTGATTAAATGGAAGTGGATTTTTCCTCTAGAATTATAGATTTTTATTTATTTCCCTTATCGCACGTATCAGGGTGGTATAGTTCATAGATAAATCTGACCAATATAAATAATGATGATCGTGACATAGGTGAAGGGGGTTGTGCGGTCATGAGGTCGCTTTGTAACCGCAAATCCATTATTGGAAAAAGTTTAAAGCTTGGAATATACATTTTTGTAGGTTCTTCGATTCTGCTGGGTAGGTACCTTGTCTCCTGCTAGACATATGCGGGCCATGATTTTCATCTCTGATGGTCTTAAAATGTAGGTTGAATTTCGACCCGAATTTTTGGGACCCGATTGGAGTTTAAAGTTTTAAAGGATCCGAGCGATCGAAATTCTGAATTCGTTTGATATACAATTTCGAATTTACGGAAACGGAAAATACCCTTTTCACCCCACGGTGTAAAAAATGAGTATATATAGAGGAAAGCTGCATCCTGCTACCTGCAGCAGCAAAAGGATTCCACGAGTTAGAAATCCTGATTTGAGGTAAAATACGTGACGAGAATTACGAGCTGAGCATATAATCTTGTCGCGTATGAAACGTAGCGGATGAATAAATTCTATTGGAAAATGAAGCAGGGTATAGATATGTATAGATGTGTTCAATGCTTGTGATAATTTTTTTGTTATTTCTCATCGTATATTCAATTTGAATATGTATAAGTACGTATGTGATACATACATACATACATGTATACAGATGCTGATAGTGATTATCCTTCACGGTGGTTTTGATCGAGAGGGAGCGTTGAGTTTCGAAAGAGAAAATCGAGGAGATGAAATTTGTGAAAATTATTGCATGCCAATTATATTATGCCAGGCGCGGTCTATTGTGCGGAATTAATTGAAATTAATTGATTTCACGTCAATCTTACACCTCGATTGGTAAATCGAATATATACGTCATGTCCTTTC
This sequence comes from Tenthredo livida, assembly GCA_963992785.1. Classification (NCBI taxonomy): domain Eukaryota; kingdom Metazoa; phylum Arthropoda; class Insecta; order Hymenoptera; family Tenthredinidae; genus Tenthredo; species Tenthredo livida. Next base: position 869,336 of record OZ023071.1, on the reverse strand, counting down.
CCATGATTTGGTATATATAATGAAAATAACAACGTTATTCCGTTTGTTAAACCATCAAGATTCCACGCAAACTTCTTTTGAGTATTATGTTAACTTAATTTTCCGGAATATAATTACCAACTGATGAACACTGATTGAGATGAAATTTATTCCTCACAAAATTTCTGGGATACTTTTAGCGATAACTTTAAACAAATTAAATAAACTAAGCACCCACCTATATTTATTTTCTCATCTACAACATTATTTATATATTTATCCAATATTCTGCATGGATTATTCAACGTTGAGAAAATTTTTATCGAAAAATGAAAAGCTGAGATAAATATGGTATAGTCGTCGTCGTTTATCGCAGGCTACACTATTTGCTATCTGTCGCTCCGGGCTCTACTAAAAGCGGCAAAAGTTTTGCGAGATATTTGTTCGCTGTTCTCTGAAACGCATCAAGAATTTGGCTAGCTACCAGCGCAGGATCTTACCTTTGACATTACCCATTTTTCGATAAAAATTTATCATGCATGACCTCGTTAAACCGCTTATTTCGTGACCGTCGAGACTGCAGAAAGGTAAGTCTTTGACACAATATGTTCATTTCCAAAATCGTACTACATGGATATAAAATAGAAATAATATAAATCAGAATCGGAATAAACGTATGAGGGAGAAAAAAGAAGAAAATCATGAAAAGCTTTTAGCGACAAGAATCTTTAAAGAAGTTTCGTTTAGGCTGTGTACATGCATATACATATATTATGATTTATGATGAAGTAGGTATTCGTCTCTGCGTTGATCATAAAATATAATTTCAAAGACCCCGTTAATTCCTACTTTCCGATACATTTATAAGAAAGTCTGGAAGGGTTTGAGGCAGTTTGAAAGCTCTTGGCCGAAACTTATCTCCCTCGAAAAAACGGGAGTCTGACTTTCGCCGAGCGGTTGCCCGCGAAGACTTTAATTCGCGTTGGAAAGGAAAATTTTTTAATAAAAATAAACCGCAGGTGTGTGAAAAATATACAAGAAGGCTGAACAAGTTTTCGGGAGTTGAAATTCATTATCGTTTTTGTTACACTTATACAATACGTATAGGAATATATAAACACTCACGGCCCCGCTTACGCGTTTGAGTCGAAAAATTTTAATCAGGGTAAATCTGATCAGAGTTTTCAAGCGGAATTATACTCCTGGCATAAAGTGAACTCAATCTAAAAGCAAGGAAGGGTAAAAGCTAGAAAGCGATTTAGGATTCAAATGGAAATCCATTCCGGGCATACTTCACTAATTTATATGCCTACACGATGCGATTCAAAAACTGTTGGATTTAAATTATCTCCGGGTATGAACAGCTCGGTGTTTTACCTTCGATGAAAGAAAGCTTTGATTGCTTCCGTTTATCGCATACTTCTCGGGCCAGAATACTCCGCGTGTTGAATATAAACGAATTTCATTAGGTGTGTCGAAAACTTTGAGCTTTTTAACGAGGGAATAGTTCGAGCCTTTTATACGAGGAAATTATATTATTGAATGAAATTTTTAGATTATTATCGGGAATTACTGGTATTGGCTCTTTATGTGTTGGCATATGGTGTGATATGGCGAGAGGAAGATGGGAGAGAGAAAAGAGAAGAAAAAATCTAGAGGGTGCAGGAGGATAGTAGGGAAAACTACCACCAAAGAAGTAATTGATTTCTTTAAGTGGGGTGTTGACGAGTTTGAATCCGTTCTACGACGACGATGTCCTGGAAGTGAAATTGACATGGTAGGTATATATTACGAGAATTAATAGCGACGGATAACCCGGAATTCAATTCCTTAAGGGAAAATTCAATTATCGGTTAAAAGTAAGTCGAGCTTTTCCCACCCCTGAAGCAAAACAAATTTTAAAGATTTTCGAGCACTCTGCAGGCTGAATCAGTACAACCCCAGAGGTGAAACGTCTGTCAAATCTTTATTCGGTAGACGATATAATAGCTATTCTATATGTATGCGTGTCGTTGCTAGATTGAATCTTTTTCTTCTTGTCCTTTACGTTTTTTCTCTTTCAATCCCGCTAAAAAAAATTTCAAACAAATCTGCAGATTTTATTTTCGCTTTTTAGAAATCGGAGAGCGTCATGCCCTTCGTTCATTTCTTATCCATCACTGATATCAATTTCGCAATAATCGGATGTGTTTTCGCTGAGAAACTATGGGTTTGGAAAATTCCTGCAAGTGCAAAAATCTCGTCTCATTTCCCCTGAGGGTTAGCGGGTGACCACCCTGCAACCGCAATCAAAAGAATAGGTATTTCATCTCGCACATGATTGAAGCTAACGGATTAATATCCGACTGCAGCCGCAATCGAAGAATACTTAATGAATTAACGCTTACGAGTCAAACTCTCCGAAGTTGCAATTTATGAATAATTCGAAAAGTCACTCTGAGGCTGCAATTATTCACAAGTACGATATAATTATGTAATATATAATGTAAAAAATAGAATCAAAAGATCAAATAATAATGTCAGTTTGCTCAAGTAGCCCGGAGATATAAAATAAAATATTTGATTAGAAACGAATAGATTAATATCAACGTCATTACTCGAAGAGAGTAGAGAAGAAACGTTCCATCATATGTTATATAAAAGGTTATTCAGCGACTGCTGATCGCGTTGGATCGTTGAGAAGCTGAGAAATTGTGAAGGCCATGTCAGCTTGGACTTAAGACAATCAGACATGACTCAACTGTGCTTCTAATCTAATCATGGATTTATGAGACTAGAGGCTCTAGAAGCAATTGAACTCTCAGGCTGTTTAGTCGCAAGTCATACTCTGACAAACATGGATCGTTGGGAAGGAAAAGTCGCCGTTGTAACCGGAGCGAGTGCAGGAATCGGCTCTGCAATTGCCGAGCACCTCGTCAATGCAGGTGTGGTTGTCGTAGGACTTGCCAGGCGATTGGAGAGGCTCGAGAATTTATCAAAAAGCTTGCAAGGAGCAAAGGGCAAGCTTTATGCGAAGCAATGTGACATCAGAAAGGAAGCGGATCTTCTCGATGCCTTCAAATGGATAAACGCTGAATTGGGAGGCGTCGACATCCTCGTGAACAACGCTGGTGTCGTTATGTTTGGCAAAATTATAGGTAAGCGAATCGGACGACAAGTGGCAATTTTATTTTTTCTCTCAAACAGATTCATTCCACTCCTTCGATTTTCACATAAATATGTTCATGTCAGACAACGATGTCGAGACATTCCGCAAAGTTCTGGAGGTCAATGTCTTGGCGATAGCCATAACTATTCGGGAGGCGGTAGCGTCGATGAAGAGCCGTGACGTTGATGGTTATATCATCAACATCAACAGGTGATTTTATAGCGAAACGATCATCATGCGTTCAATGCTTTTTAGTTCTATAAGAAAATCCAAAGCATGAATTAATTTTATCGTTAATCGTTCTTATCGTGTTTCATAGTGTCGCTGGACATTACTTGCCCCCCGACGTCATGCCACTTGGCATATATCCGTCTAGTAAATTCGCCGTTACTGCCCTGACCGAAACTGTGCGAAAGGAGCTCGCAGCCGAGGCTAACAATAAGATCAGAATAACGGTGAGGTTTCCATTTCAAGCTAGAATTTCATCGACGTCGATTTGAGAAGGACACGGCTATTAAGATTTTCTCCATTGACTAAATTTTTTTTATAGAGCATTAGTCCGGGTGGTGTTCGTACGGAGATCGCCCAGGCTGCAGGATTAGCTGTTAGCTTCGATGCATTCAAAGACGTGCCTGTCCTGGACGCAACCGATATCGCTGACGCTGTTCTCTACGTATTGGGAACTCGGAACAAGGTCCAGGTCCGTAAATATAATTTCTAACTTTTTTTCATACTATGCAAATAATTTCGAAAATCTGCAATTCTCAGATGAAGGGCCGCTGGATTTGTGACTTCATACATTCAATAACTTGTATACCATCAATATTCTCAATCGTTCATAGTTAGATAGATACTGTAATCTGAGATTGAATTTCGTATGAATTTTTAATTTTTTTTAATCACTTATATAAAAAGAATCATCTTTGATATTCCAACATCACTTGTTTTTCTTTTTTTTTTGTTTTTTCAAATTCAGGTGACGGAGTTGACGATTCGTCCGACTGGCGACACGTATTAAGCTGCTGATATGTGCCACAGAATCTACATTTCTGCAATCAGTACGATCGTTTATTGCATAGTTGTACCACAATTGTTGTGAATATTGTGTGTAAAGAAAATGATATTTTTGAAAGCTATTCTGAGTCTCGTCATTGTCACCCTTACCCTTACCCTTAACTTATTGTCAGACGTGAATTATTTTAGAAGGTAAATTATTTATTGGTAATACAGAAAATTACGTGTCAAATATCGCCGAGATATTGTATATCGAACGAAAATGATCTCACGATTATCTAGGGCGATAAGGGATAAATTATGATAAGGTTCCGATGCGATGTAGGAACGAGATTGGATATACCTATCATGAGTATAAATTAGAGATATTTATGGACTACTGATAGAGTGAGCTGAAACACTGATATAAATAACATCCTCAAATAATTGTTGCGGAATATCAGGGAGATATGTGGGACATTCCGCGTAAAAAATTTGAATACCATGAAGAATGAGAATTTTCGATGATTTTTCATTAAAATGTGGATCAGAATTACTCAGCTGAATGTTGATAAATTTCATCCTTTTAGGTCTTGGAAAATCGCCGATTATCGTTTTTTTAATATTGTCGTTACAATTAACCGTTCTCGAGAAATTAATGTTTGAATAGAAAATGAAAAAACTTACGTATTTCGTCCGAAGGAATTTGAAAAGATTTGTTCGTCAATTCGTTCGTATCATATAGCCCGATTTGTTGTAATTTTGTGGGGATTTTTATTTTTATTTTTTCGTGGCTGAAATGACGCGGAATGCCCCATACGTAACAAGTTATCGAGCAACTATTTCTTTACATTTATACCCACATTTCAGGCTTCAGCGTAAAATCTCATTGCAATAATGAAATTTCTTCACTGATAATTCTTATCTGACATGGGAACCGATTGTTATGTATCGATGAAGCACATCATTTGTTGTTCTATTTTGTTATTTCGACAAAATCGTCCCGCGATAAAATATTTACTGGAGGTACAGCAAAAACGTATGTATTTTGATTAGGAAAATTCACCCCCTGTGATCAAGGTTCAAACATTAGAATGAAGATCTGCGAATCAATTACATAAGACTTCTTTTCATTCATTTGAAGCCGTTTTGGGGGGGTGGCACGATAAAAATTCGTCCAGACTCCCAAATAACGACCAGCTTAATGGACATATATGACCTATATGTTGCAATAATGGAAACCGATGAGTGATGAAATAATGACATTATCAACCACGAGTTTTCAATAGAATATCTACACGCTATCTTTCTTCTGGATGAATGATATTCATCAATGGCTTGAAGATCTACTCATGGATTTTGGCTATTGGCACTTGTAACCACGTGACATTGCACCATAACGTGTATTGCATGCCATGGATTGTCGAAAAGTGCGATTTCATTGAATCTATACAGAGATACCGAGATACCATGGTTATCTTATCATGTCCTTCAATGCTGGACTATATTTAACCGCAGAATAATCGGTGAGTTTGATGAGTGGTATCCAATAAACCGTGAAACATGGATCGTTGGGAAGGAAAAGTCGCCGTCGTAACCGGAGCTAGTGCTGGAATCGGTACTGCGATTGCCGAGGAACTCGTCAAGGCGGGTATTTTGGTCGTTGGATTGGCCAGGCGTTTGGAAAGGCTGGAAAAATTATCAGCAAGCTTGAAGGAAGCCAAGGGGAAGCTTTATGCCAGGCAATGTGACGTCACGAAGGAAGAAGACCTTCTCAATGCCTTCAAATGGGTAACGACCCAACTGGGTGGCGTCGATATCCTTGTTAATAATGTTGGTGTAATTGGAAACAAGAAGATCATAGGTAAGCAGCCCGGCGAACAAGGGTCGATTTTTCTTCGCGAAAATATTTCTACTCTCTTCGTTCTTCAATCGAATATTTTTAGACGACGATACCGAATCATATCGCAACATACTGGACGTGAACGTCCTGGCAATGGCCATATCTATTCGAGAGGCTGTCGCATCGATGAAGAGCCGTGACGTTGCTGGTTGCATAATCAACATAAACAGGTAGTTTTTTAAATGACAGACGTGTCATATTCTATATCTGTGTACTGATCATGGCTTTTCTCGTACGATAGCATTTCTGGACATCACCAGCCCTCTGGGTTCGCGGCTATGAGCTTGTATGTGGCTAGTAAATACGCTGTTACAGCGCTGACGGAAACAGTGCGAAGGGAACTCGCCTCTGAAGCTAACAACAAGATTAAAATAGCGGTATATTAGTCAAGTCTTTTTATCTCAATATACCTATTTCGCCATTCATCCGACCAGAGCAACGAAGCACATAGCCATGTTTCTGAGCATGATCATGTGATTTATTTACAGAGTATCAGTCCAGGACTGGTCAAAACAGAAATCCTTCACACGTCGAACATACCTCATCCCGACGAAATTTTGGAAGCATTCCCATACCTTGACGCAAAGGATATTGCGGACGCTGTTTTATTCGTTGTGGGAGCTCGACATAACGTCCAGGTCTGCGAATAATATCAAAATCAATTCTATCTACAAATGAATTTGTCCAATTTATAATTGGCTGATAAAAAATCACTGAATTCAAAACAATTCTTATAATCTCGAATTGAAATCCAATAGCAGTGAGTCTGAATGGCTCAAAGTTTTGTTAACAGTGATTATTTTCTTCAACATGTTACAGGTGACCGAGGTGACTATTCGCCCTCTCAACGAAACCTTCTAATCGGTAGAAACAAGTTCTATTCATCAACCCAATTGAAACTACTATTTTTCGAGTTGTACTACAAATATTGTAAATATTGTTGCAATTAAACAACATTTTCCGAAGTTATTTAAAGTTTTTTTATTGTTTCCCCAATTACACCTCACATCTTGACTAATTATTACCTTTTTTAAAATTCCACAACAGGATCTCTATTTCGATATAACATAGGGCTGTAAATTTTTTTTATAGATAGATGTGACGCACTCGAAAATAGCCCAAAGTTCGCGTCAAAAGTTAGGTCCAGGTTTGGGCCCTAAAAATTATTAAAAATTGAAAAATCTCAATTTTCAATGTATCTATTTTAATATTGAGTTTATCAAATAAAGTTCCAAACGAAGAATGTGCGTCGTATACTTCTCTTCAAAATGTGTTCCATAAAGAAATCACATATTATTGATATTTGAGCTGTAAATCGCCGAGGAAAACGGAAATTCATCGTTCAGTTATTTGCAATCAGCTCACTGATTCATTATGACGAACCGTTTTCAAATCCATGTAAAATACACACCATAGTACATTATATCCATTTATCCCCCAAAGATGGGTTTAATGTTTATCCAGCTATGTCTTTTAGTTTGGCAACAATAAACGATCTCCGAAAATCCGGGCCTTCGCCATAGCCACTCTCATGGTCGTCTCACAAGAGGTGGAAAAATCGTGGTGTCAGTTTTCGATATAAAGTTTCACAATCTATCTTAAATTTTTTTTTCTCTCTTCCAAAGTGCCTTTTCGTGGAACCAAGATTTTAGCTTATAAACAAATGAAGACAACTCTGTCAATTTCTAATTTATTGCAAATGTTTTTTGAGATTCTTGCGAGTTTTTCTGAGACGCGTACCCTATTTGAAAAAAAAGTCTTGATATCTTTCTTGAAACCAGAGATACAAGGGATTTTACCATTTATTGAGTAATCATTGTTCTATTAAATTTCAATGCAAGACTCAAGTTCGATAGCATTTTTGACACCTTCAGGTATGATCTCGAATTTATTTCACATCCCTGAAAGCAATTGTCTCATCGCACCAGGGTGTCTAACACTCTCGCGCGGGCGAAGAATATCATTTGCCCGAGCGGCTCTGGCCGGGAAGATAAAAATTAGGTTTTTGTAAATCTTAGGACTAGGATAGCTATACGCCCATTGCGTAACATACAGACAAAGTAAACTAAGCTTGTGTGGCGTATACATGCATGAAATTGGCATCCAAATTTTGGCAGGCATCCACGTTAGCAGCGCTGTCGGTCGTATATGTACACAGTTCTCACGCACACTAGTAGCGTGTCTGTATGTTACGCAAGGGGCCTATAGGGTCAGAGGCTAGGCGCAGGTATGACCGTTAGCAATAGGAGTATGTCTGAGTGGAGTGAATGGAGAGTGCATGCGTGAAAAAGAACAGATGAAGGGTCTTGGGTGGTCAGTGTGAGCCTTCCCACGAAAAAGGGAAATCGGCAGATTTGACCTGACCAGCGACTCGTTAAGACGTACGAACGGAGCTGAGTCAATTGTACGGCGACGGTCGAGAATAAAGATGACTTATGGTTTTTAACTCTTATAAAAGTCCTTGCATCGATTGTTCACCTTATAACGTCCTCGCTCACCCTGAAATCCACACATACTTACCTAGTTTCATACTACGTAACATATTATTGGTATACGATATCGAAATAGAGATCCTATTGTGGAATTTAAAAAAAGATAATTAGTCAAGATGTGAGGTGTAATTGGGGAAACAATGAAACGACTTTGAATAACTTTAGAAAATGTTGTTTACTTGCAACAATATTTACAATATTTGTAGTACAACTCTAAAAATAGTAGTTTCAATTGGGTTGATGAAACGAACTCGTTTCTGCCAATTAAAAGGTTTCGTTGAGAGGGCGGATAGTCAACTCGGTCACCTGTAACATGTTGAAGAAAATACTCACTGTTAACAAAAATTTGGGCCATTCAGACTCACTGCTATTGGATTTCAATTCGAGATTATGAGAATTGTTTCGAATTCAGTGATTTTTTATTAGCCAATTATGAATTGGACAAATTCATTTGTAGATAGAAATGAGTTTGATATTATTCGCGGACCTGGACGTTATGACGAGCTCCCAAAACGAATAAAACAGCGTCCGCAACATCCTTGGCGTCAAGGTATGGGAATGCTTCCAAAATTTTGTCGGGATGAGGTATGTTCGACGCGTGAAGCATTTCTGTTTTGACAAATCCTGGACTGACACTCTGTAAATAAATCAGATGATCATGATCAGGAACATGGCTATGTCCTTCGTTGCTCTGGGTGGATGAAAGTTGCGAAATATATTGAGATAAAAAGACTCGACTAATACCGCTATTTTAATCTTGTTGTTAGCTTCAGAGGCCAGTTCCTTTCGCACTGTTTCCGTCAGCGCTGTAACAGCGAATTTACTAGCCACATACAAGCTGATAGGCGTGAACCCAGAGGGATGTTGATGTCCACAAACGCTATGTGACGAGAAAAGCCATGATCAGTACACAGATATAGAATATGATACGTCTGTCATTTAAAAAACTACCTGTTTATGTTGATTATGCAACCAGCAACGTCACGGCTCTTCATCGATGCGACAGCCTCTCGAATAGATACGGCCATTGCCAAGACGTTCACGTCCAGAATATTACGGAAGGATTCGGTATCGTCGTCTAAAAATATTCGATTGGAGAACGAAGAGAGTAGAAATATTTTCGAGAAGAAAAATCGACCCTTGTTCGCCGGGCTGCTTACCTATGATCTTCTTGCTTTCAGCGACCCCAGCATTATTAACAAGGATGTCGACGCCACCCAGTTCGGTCGTTACCCATTTGAAGACATTGAGAAGGTCTTCTTCCTTCGTGACGTCACATTGCCTTGCATAAAGCTTTCCCCTGGCTTTTTTCAAGCTTGCTGATAATTTTTCCAGCTTTTCTGAACGCCGGGCCAATCCAACGACCAAAATACCCGCCTTGACGAGTTCCTCCGCAATCGCAGTGCCGATTCCAGCACTCGCTCCAGTTACGATGGCAACCTTCCCTTCCCAACGATCCATGTTTAACGGTTTATCGGATACCACTCGTCAAACTCACCGATCATTCTTCGGTTAAATATAGTCTAGCATTGAAGGCCGTGATAAGATAACCATGGTATCTCGGTATCTCTGTATTGATTTAATGAAATCGCACTTTTTGACAATCCATGGACAGCAACACACCTTATGGTGCAATTTCACGTGGTCACAAATGCCAATAGCCAAAATCCACGAGTCGATCTTTGAGCCGTTGATGAATATCGTTCAATCAGAAGAGCGATAGTGTAGATGTTCTATTGAAAACTCGTTGTTGATAATCTCATTATTTCTAGAATCTTCTAAAACTACATTAAATCACGCAACTTTTACCCTTCTTGACTTTTGCGATACCGTGAGTCGTTTAGGAGCTGCAGCGGTTTCAAAAAAGAGATGCACAAATTTTGACTCCGTTGTTTCTCGAAATTTGTGTAACGTAGAATTTTCATGCTTTAGAGGAATTTTTCTTTCGACTATACCTCCAAACTCACCAAGTTGGAAAAAAATCGAAGGGGTAGTGGACAACGAATATCCGTTTAAGTATGGAACTCCCCAAAATCATTTTTACTCGGGTATCCACGCTCATCGTGATGATAAATATTCGGGCAATCATTCCAAGCATGGTTTTTATTGTTCAACAGTCTTCTTGGACATTATTTGCCCCCTGCATGGGGGTTTTGTTCATGCATGGCTGAGATAAGTGGAGTTGAAAATGTAGTAATCAAATTTTTGGTATCGTTATGACAGCGATATAAATTGAACCAATTGGTTTCATGCTCTGTAACTGTTGGGGACATCTCAAGTAGTAACAAGGAATCTGAATCTGCATTGTCGTCAAATATTGGCATTTGTGACCACGTGACATTGCACCGTAAGGTGTATTGCATGCCATGGATTGTCGAAAAGTGCGATTTCATGAAATCCATACAGAGATACCGAGATACCATGGTTATCTTATCATGTCCTTCAACGCTAGACTATTTAACCGAAGGATGATCGGTGAGTTTGATGAGTGGTATCCAATAAACCGTGAAACATGGATCGTTGGGAAGGGAAGGTTGCCATCGTAACTGGAGCGAGTGCTGGAATCAGTGCTGCGATTGCGGAGGAACTCGTCAAGGCGGGTCTTGTGGTGGTCGGATTAGCCAGGCGTTTGGAGAAGCTGGAGCAATTATCCGCAAGCTTGAAGAACGCAAAGGGAAAGCTTCATACGCGGCGGTGTGATGTCGTGAAGGAAAAGGACCTTCTTGATGCCTTCGAATGGGTAACCGCTAAATTCGGAGGTGTAGAAATCCTCGTGAACAACACTGGTGTCATTGCACAGAGTCACACCATAGGTAAGCGAATGGTGAAACAGGTGCCATTTATTTTTTCCAAATTACTCTACTACTTATTTTCTTGCAGACGACGAAATCGAGTCCTTCCGTAAGATTCTAGACGTTAATGTATTGGCGACGGCTATAGGTATTCGAAGAGCGGTCGCTTCGATGAAGAGCCGTAACGTTGCTGGTCACATAATCAACATAAACAGGTGATTTTTTAACGACTATTTGCCATTTTCCTGCAGATTTGTGCACAGACCAGGCCATCATTATTCAATGATTCGCAAATCTCGATGACTCTAAGCTACGAATGAAAAGTGACACGTGCCTACATAAAGCACACATGTACAATATGTATTTAAACCGAATGACGAGTTTTAGACGAGTCAGACATCGATATTCATGCAGTCTTGTTGCTAACGGTGGATGGGACGAGGATTTGGGATGGTTTCCAAATTGACAACTTGATACTAAGGGTCCAGTTTGCGGAAGATGAAATAGGATATACGGGGTGTCCCAGTATTAAATGCAGAGAATGAAGATTGTAATAAAGGGGGTCAAGCTGAGTCAATTGACCTATAGAACATGTGGTCTCCGAAGTGACAGTCGCCAGATACGGCGGCTTAAAAAATCGCGTTACGCGCCGGCATATAGGCAGCTGCAGACTACATAGCTGGCCGGTTTTTCCACACATCCGTCGGTCTAATCGATCGTTAAACGTGACAACGCATACGATATCAGCTGGTTGACACCTTCTTAAAATTCTCGATTTTTGTGACTTGAATAAATATTTTTCTCGAGAACTGGTCAGAAAATTATTCCACTCAAGAATAAATTACGGCATCATCATAACGTATGAATAAACTTCAGTTCCGCATCACACAGTTTTTTGGATTGACTTTTGTCATTTTAGAAAGTTACCTATACACGTTACCCTGTTTACACCTCATTTTCCACTTCCTAATGGATTCTTTGATGCGATCATTCGAAATCATTGACAAAGTAGGTGAAGCCTCTGATGTCGAATTAGACCCCGGGCCCAAAATGACTTAGTCCAATATTGTACCATGACCGCAGCAAATTCCTATGAGGCAACATTACGCAACAAGGCGTGAGCGTTGAATCGTCGAATCGTAATCGTCAATGCCACACCGAGGGACACTAAGATTATCTTATCGTGGTTCTGATCCGTGCTAGATTATTAAACCTATAACTCCTTGGTGAGTTTGTTCATTCGTCTTTGATACGTGTTCAGATATGGATCGTTGGGAAGGAAAAGTTGCTATCGTGACGGGAGCCAGTGCCGGAATCGGTGCTACAATTGCCGAAGAATTGGTCAAGGCGGGTCTTTTGGTCGTCGGACTAGCCAGGCGTTTGGAAAAGCTGGAGCAATTATCCACAAGCTGGAAGAATGCTAAAGGAAAGCTTTACGCGAGGCAGTGTGACGTATCGAAGGAAAAGGACCTTCTCGAGGCCTTCGAATGGGTGAACGCTGAATTGGGAGGAGTCGATATCCTTGTGAACAATGCTGGCATCTTCAAATCGGTCCACCTCATCGGTAAGCCAATCAGGGAACAAGTGCCTATTTTTTTTTTTTTTTGTTCAAAGAATTTCACAACTCTCTCGGTCCTTATACCCCAACTGATGTTTTTTTTTCTGCAGACGACGACATTCAGTCCTTCCGCAACATTTTGGACATAAATGTCTTAGCGACGGCCATAACTATTCGCAAGGCGGTGGCTTCAATGAAGAGCCGAGACGTTGCTGGTCACATCATCAACATAAACGGGTGATTTCATGTCATTTTTTGGATTTGTGTAAGAGTGGACGCTATGACTATTCGATGGTTCGAAATTAAAATAACGTTAACTCTAATCGTGGCTTTTTTGATCGAATAGTATTTTCGGGCATCAGGTGCCAAATCCGAAGGAAGCCAAGGCTAGTTTGTGCTCGGCTAGTAAATTCGCCATTACTGCACTGACGGAAACCGTGCGAAAGGAGCTTGCAACCGACGTTAATAATAAGATTAAAATAACGGTAAGATTAGAAATTCATTTGCTGAATTTAATCGGTTAAAAATCGTGGAAGATCATGCGACAGAGCTTGTATACTTGATTTTATATTTTTAGAGCATCAGTCCGGGAGTGGTCAGAACAGAAATCTTTGAAGCATCAGGTTTACCTGATACCGATTTTGTTGGTGTACCGAGTCTCAACACTAAGGATATTGCTGATGGGGTTCTCTACGTTTTGGGGACTCCGCATCAAGTCCAGGTCAGCAACCGATCCACAAGTTCTATCTATGTACTACATTAGGGTGGTCCTTATTCAGATCAATTTTTAAATAAATTTTGGGCGCCCCCTGATGGGTACCTTGCAAATATATAGCTGACAATTCTTGTCATTAAATGGAAAACACATGTATTTTTTTAACGAGTTACTTTTTTCATAACTCCGATAAGAATTGATAAATTAATCTGAAATCTGGCACAGTTGTTGTTTATAATAATAGGAACAACCCTGAAAATTTCAAATGATGCTACTTTATCGATTCAAGATATTCTTTTAATATTGTGTTGAGTATTTAAAATTTGAAATTTTTAGGGGTTGTTCCTATCATTATCGGCATCAACTATGCCAAATTTCAAATTATTTCATCAATTTTAATCAGAGTTAAAGAAAAAAAAGTAACTGGTTGGAGAAATTGCATGTATAGATATTTTCCATTTAAAACTTTCGGAAGCTTGGGCCACGTGTTAATGTTGAAATTAGGAGCTCCAATTTCTCAGGAATTATTTTCTATAGCATATTTTCAAGGTATCCAGGGGGCGCGTAACATTCATTTTAAAATTCATCGAAAGGACCACCGCAATGTACATACACGCTCAATCTTGGTTTTTGTTCAACAAACGTAACGATGAGTGACGTAACCAGTCCCCTCCTGCAGTGAAATCATTCTAATCATGAACAATTTCTAAATCTAGGTGACGGAGTTGACGATTCGCCCGCTCAATGAAACCCTGTGATTGCCAGAAGCGATTGAAAACTCGTTAGGAATGAAAAATGGTATTGCGATAGCTACGCGATCTGAAGATTCGAATTATCTATGTTCAAATATTGTTAATAATAAGATTACCGCATAAGTTATTTTTGTATAGCATTATAGAATACATGCATACAACTGAAAGATCACTCGATCCTCAGTCACCTATAATTAATGAATGTAAATTTTTTCGCTTCAATAAATAATGAACTAAATCGATTAAAAGAACTTGCGGCTGAAACTGACAATAAGATTAAAATTACGGTGCGGGTTTGAATTTTGTACTTAAATATATCATACAAATTTGATTCACACAAATGTTGAGGCGAATACTACTAGGCTTATGGTGATTCTTGCAGAGCATTAGCCCGGGCACTGTAAAAACAGAAATAGCAGAGGCATCAGGTTTCTATGCGGAATTTTATAACGTAAGGTTTTACATTGACCCCAAATATATTGCTGACGCCGTTCTCTACGTTCTAGGAACTCCGCATAAAGTCCAGGTGAGCAATCATTTACAAGACCCTTTATTTACTCGTCGTCCTTACGGGATTTGTTCCTAAAATCTATTATTCGCTGAAGATATATGCAGCTCATTTATCCGGAGTTGAATTTTCCGCCCATGGAAAAAACGATATGCAACGAAGACGAGTATACTTCCCATGTTATACGAAGGACTCTCTGCAATCATCTTTTCATCGTGAACCTTTCTTTTCACATCCAATAAATATAGGTCACGGAGTTGACGATTATGCCTGTCGGCCAAGTCTAAGTAAGCTGCTGATGCGAGTCTCAAGTCATCGAATCCATCAAAACGATCGGCTACTATGGGAGATGAAGATTCGATCATAGGAGCCAAAAAAAAAGAGAAAAACAGATTGCGCAAACATATTGTTCGAACATATCGTACGAAATTAACGAGAAGATATAGATATACGGATTATAGTTGCACCACAATTATTGTAAATATTGTATGTAAAGAAAATAATATGTTTTAAAGCCATTCTGAGTCTCGTCATTGTCACCCTTACCATTACCCTTAACTTATTGTCAGACGTGAATTATTTGAGAAGGTAAATTATTTGTTGGAGATGAAAAAATTTACGTCTCAAATATCGCCGAAATATTGTATATCGAGCGAAGTTGATTTTACGATTAGCCAGGGCGATGATGGATAAATTATGATAAGGTTACGATACGATGTAGGAACAAGATTGGATATGTCATGAGTATAAATCAGAGATATTCATGGACTGCTGATAGAGTGAGATGAAACACTGATATAGATAACATCATCAAATAATTGTTGCGGAATATTGTTCTAAATTGTTCATAGTTCCTCCAATTTTTGTATGATCATCATATCGGGGAGATATATGGGGCAGTCCGCGTAAAAGATTTGAATACCATGAAAAAACAAAAATATTCAAATATAGCCCGATTTGTGATAATTTTGTGGAGATTTTTATATATTTTTGTTTTTTCGTGGCTGAAATGACGCGGAATGCTCCATACGTAACAAGTTATCGAGCAACTATTTCTTTACACAGAATATTCACAGAAAGTGTTGCAAAAGCGTATATATGTATTTTGATTAGGAAAATTCACCCCCTACGATCAAGTCTCAAATATTATAGAATGAAAATCTGAATCAATTACAAGACTTCTTTTCATTCATTTGGAGCCGTTTTGGGGGGTGGCACGATAAAAATTCGTCCAGACCCACAAATAACGACCAGCTTAATGGACATATGATCTATACATTGCAATGATGGAAACCGATGAGTGGTGAAATAATGACATTATCAACCACGAGTTTTTGATGAAATATCCACAGTATCTCTCTTCTGATTGAATGATATTCATCAACGGCTTGAAGATCGATTCGTGGATTTTGGCTATTGGCATTTGTGACCACGTGACATTGCACCATAAGGTGTATTGCCATCCATGGATTGTCGAAAACTGCAATTTCATTAAATCGATACAGAGATACCGAGATACCATGGTTATCTTATCACGTCCTACAATGCTAGACTATTTAACCAAAGGATGATCGGTGAGTTTGATGAGTGGTATCCAATAAACCGTGAAACATGGATCGTTGGGAAGGGAAGGTTGCCATCGTAACTGGAGCGAGTGCTGGAATCGGCGCTGCAATTGCGGAGGAACTCGTCAAGGCGGGTCTTGTGGTCGTCGGATTAGCCAGGCGTTTGGAGAAGCTGGAGCAATTATCCGCAAGCTTGAAGAACGCAAAGGGAAAGCTTTATGCCAGGCAATGTGACGTCAGAAAGGAAAAGGACCTTCTTGATGCCTTCAAATGGGTAAACGCTGAATTGGGGGGCGTCGATATCCTCGTGAACAACGCCGGTGTCTTTACAACTAGCAAAATCATAGGTGAGTGATTATTTCTTGGATTAGTTCAACATCTTTTTGGTTCTTCAACTGGGTTCTTCCAGACGACGATATCGACTCCTTCCGCAAAATTTTGGAAGTAAATGTCTTGGCCACAGCCATAGCTATTCGAGAAGCGGTTGCCTCAATGAAGAGCCGTGACGTCGCTGGTCACATTATCAACGTGAACAGGTAATTTCAGAAAAAAGTGGTTTCACCATCCAGATGTGGGTAATTTCACTGATCTTCGATTTTCTTATTGTCTAGCATACTTGGTCATCTAATACCTAATCCGGAACAAGTTGTGCTCAGCTTGTACACGTCGAGTAAATACGCGGTTACTGCAATGACGGAAACCGTACGAAAGGAGCTGGCCACTGATGTTAACAACAAGATTAAAATAACGGTGAGATTCGAGTTCCTTAATCGAATTATTTAGGCAAATTTTATCCCCGCGAAACCGAGGGGGATCGAAGAACTTAGCTTTTACTCAAATTTCATTTTGTTATAGAGCCTTAGTCCGGGAACGGTTGTAACAGAAATGTTTGAGGCGTCAGGTTCTTCTGAAGGACCCGAATACTACAGAATAAATCCACACCTCGAATCCAAGGATATTGCTGACGCTGTTCTCTACATTTTGGGGACTCCGCATAAGGTTCAGGTCCGTAAATAATTTTCAACTGCTTTTTATAGCTATATTTATACGATTTTCATTCACAAACGTTGTTTTAAACTTTTTATGAATCCAGGTGACGGAGTTGACGATTCGTCCTATAAACGAAACCTTCTAATCACGATAAGAGTGTGTAAAAATCATCGATTTCATCGATAAGACCTATTAGCACGACGAATATTGAAACTTGTAGTTGTGTCAAGATAATATATTTTAGAGCTGTTCTGAGTTAATCTTTAATCATCATTCTCTTCGATGTACAGAATTTATAAAATAAAATGAATATTTCCTATCATGCGCTATAGTAATCTCCAATGCCTCTTCACGATACTGTTTCTACCCTCCCGTGTAAAAATGATTTTATATAATTATACATAATCGTATAGAATTATATAAAAATTATATAGAATTGTATAGAATTGTACAGAATTATGTATAAAAATCCATGTAAGTTTTATGGAACTCTATATAATTATATATTACTTTATATACTCTATAAGGTTATAAGATATATATCATTACGGTGGTATATTTATTTCATTAATGATTATTAAAATTTTATTCAAATATATAGATTTCAAAGAAGGCTTATATAAGTCAGATTGTAGGTATGAAGCATTTTTTTAAATGTTTAATTAACGTGTATAAAATAAGTTTAATACAATTGAAAAATACATGACTTTTTAAAAAATCTACCTATGCTATCTTGTCGCAATAGCTGTTCAATGTTCATACCTCTAACCGAAGCCGAGGGCGTAGTGAAAATCTACGTTAAAGAATACATATCATGATTCGTGCAGTGTTCCCGATGAATTGCCAAAATTTTCTTATCAATTGATATAATACTAGACGTGTGTTATTTTTAGCACAGCGAATACGCGTCTATTTAACCCAGATAATGATTGGTGAGTATGTTCATTCGTCCTCAATACACGAACGATCATGGATCGCTGGGAAGGAAAGGTCGCTATCGTGACTGGAGCTAGTGAAGGAATCGGTGCTGCAATTGCCGAGGAACTTGTCAAGGCGGGTGTCCTGGTCGTTGGACTCGCCAGACGTTTGGAAAAGCTGGAAAAATTAGCAGCCAGCTTGAAGGAAGCCAAGGGAAAGCTTCATGCCAGGAAGTGTGATGTCGGAAAGGAAGAGGACCTTCTCACTACATTCGAATGGGTGAAGACCGAATTGGGAGGCGTCGACATCCTCGTGAACAATGCTGGTGTCGGTAAAAACAGTAAGATTATAGGTGAGTGACTCGAGAGGCGAGTGGCAGTTGCTTTTTTCGAAGGGATTCTCCTCTCCTTCGAAATTATCACTGAATTTTTCCAGATGACGATATCAACTCCTTCCGCAACATTCTGGATGTAAATGTCTTGGCAACTGCCATATGCATTCGGGAGGCTGTGGCTTCGATGAAGAGCCGTGACGCTGCTGGCTACATCATCAACATTAACAGGTGATTTTTCTGTTCAGCTGATTCCAAACTTCAGTACGATAGACACCATTGTGAATAAAAAATTGTACATCAAGATCAACGCACATCGCGATGACGAATATGCGGGCAATTATTCCAAGCATGGTTTTTATTGTTCAACAGTGTTTTTGGGCATTATCTGCCCGCTGCAACTTCCTTCCCAAGCAGTTTGTACTCTCCCACTAAATGGGCGATTACTGCGCTGACTGAAACCGTGCGAAAAGAGCTTGCGGCTGAGGGAAACAACAAGATTAAAATAACGGTAAGGATTTGAACTTCTTATACACATTTATTAAAATAAAAAGAAAGGATGCTACTAGGTTTGTATCAATTGCTTTCATTTTTGCAGAGCATCAGTCCGGGCCTTGTCAAAACCGGAATAATGGGGTCAGACAATCAGGAATTGTACGAAGTGGCCCCCTACTTGATTCCCAAGGATGTCGCTGACGCCACTCTCTACGTTTTAGGAACCCCGCATAAGGTCCAGGTGGGCGAAAAAATTCATAATTCCTTTCATTGTATTAACCAAAGGAATTCGTCATTCTCCGAAACGATCTTTTTATTGTAGACCTTTTTATTGTAACATCTGACTAATCTAGGTGACGGAGTTGACGATTCGTCCAACCGGCGAAGTCTAATTGCTACCGATTTGAGCCAGAGAATCATCTAATTGGTCAAAACGATAAATTACATATTTGTACGATGACTATTGTAACTATTATTAATATGTAGAATACAACAAATTGTCTCTATCCTAATAAAATTGAAGTTTGAATGTTGATAATCGCAGTCCTTCAATTCAATCACAATATTTTCGACTTTTTTTCAAATTGCATTCATCAAGCGGAACCGATCCTGTTCACGAGAACGTCGACGTCTCCGAGTCTCAAAGTCTTCCGTTTCAATTTCTACAAAGTCAACGTTTGTTAAAATATTTATAAGAATATCTTCTCAACAATATTCGAAATAGTATTCCAGTAATATTCTGTGAACATCACAGACAATTATGTGTCGCTAAATAATTTACAAAAATATTTTCCATCATTCGAAATCGCATGCATAAGAAAATCTATGAA
Source organism: Tenthredo livida (assembly GCA_963992785.1). NCBI lineage: Eukaryota > Metazoa > Arthropoda > Insecta > Hymenoptera > Tenthredinidae > Tenthredo > Tenthredo livida. Next base: position 849,367 of record OZ023071.1, on the reverse strand, counting down.
TTATTTAACAGAAATAATTATTGATCTGATGAATATTTTCTACATATTATGAAAATATAATCTGCTAATTTTGTAATACTGGACGATTGCAGACCGCTTCGGTTGCCGAATCTGTTATCGGAAGTTCTTAATCTTACTTATAGTGATGAGATTACAATTATCGTGAACTCGGTAGTCAAGAGTTTCATTTCTGGAATAATAGCAAGATAGTGATTTTTTTTTCCTAATTATTATTAATTTGGGAACTCGACATAACGTCCAGGTCCGTGAATAATATCAAACTTATTTCTATCTACAGATAAATTCGTTCAATTTATAATTGGCTCATAAAAAATTCACTGAATTTAAAACAATTTTCAAAATCCCGAATCGAAATCCAATACCAGTGGGTGAATGTTTTCTTTCAACATGTTACAGGTGACCGAATTAACCATTCGCCCTCTCAACGAAATCCTTTAATCGGCAGAAACAAGTTTGTTTCATCAACCCGATTGAAACTATTTTTGGAGTTCTACTACAAATATTGTAAATATTGTTGCAAGTAAACGACATTCTTTGAAGTAATTTCAAGTGTTTTCATTGTTTCCCTAATTGCACCTCACAAGAGGCGTGATATGAGAGCTTACTGACAACTTAACTGATTATGTTCTTTAAATACACTGATGGGATTTTCATTTCAATATCGTATATTATTAGTAAATTTGTTGTAAGACTGTGGAAAATTATATGATTGTAGATTTTATGAAAGTTTGTGAAATATCAGCTGAATTTTTCATTATTTCATAACTGTATGAACAAAATTCTGACACTCTTATCCCGATCATTGAATTGTCTAACTGTCAAAATTGTCTCACGATAATCCAGAGTTTTGTGTCTCATCATTGTCGAAGAGGTATAAGTTGTTTCATTGCTCGGAACAAAACAGAACAAGAAAACATGGATTGAACGTAATTAAAAACGATTAGATTTCAATGGTTTAGGGACATTTGAATCGCTCCCATTGGAAAAATACAATTATTCATCGATACGTTCTGATCAAGGTATGATAATCTATGAATGTCAATGTATATTTCGGGATCCGCAGAAAATGCGTGAAAGAGCGGAATACTCTCGATCGAATATACGTGAAGATCTCGCAGATCAATAAAATGTTCATCATTCATTCGAATACGGAAATCGAGACGCTCAAATTGGGATGCCCGGCGGTTTGACGCGAAACGTCGGATATATGGAGGGTGATTCAGAATTCGTAAGGAATCTTTTGAGGGGTTGATCCTTGTCAAAATTAGGATGGAAAGTTCCTCAGCCATTTTTCCGAGAAATGAACGTTTTTTTCTTCCTATTTGAATGTATAATTCGAAATTTTCCATCAATTTACAATAAATTGTTCTCCTCGTAATCGTAGATTTAGGAAAGATTAGTGGAATCTCTCAAATCGGAACTTTTCATTTTTCGAAAAACTATAGCTATAGAAAAATGAATTTTTTTTTCTTCCTATTTGAACGCATAACTCGACATTTTCCATCAATTTACAATAAATTGTTCTCCTTGTAATCGTAGATTTAGGAAAGATTAGTGGAATCTCTCAGATCGGAACTTTTCATTTTTCGACAAACTATAGCTATAGCTATAGCTATAGAAATATGAATTTTTTTTTCTTCCTATTTGAATGTATAATTCGACATTTTCCATCGATTTACAATAAATTGTTCTCCTCGTAATCGTAGATTTCGGAAAGATTAGTGGAATCTCTCAGATCGGAACTTTTCATTTTTCGAAAAACTATAGCTATAGAAAAATGAATTTTTTTTTCTTCCTCTTTGAATGTATAATTCGACATTTTCCATCGATTTACAATAAATTGTTCTCCTCGTAATCGTAGATTTAGGAAAGATTAGTGGAATCTCTCAGATCGGAACTTTTCATTTTTCGAAAAACTATAGCTATAGAAAAATGAATATTTTTTTCTTCCTATTTGAATGTATAATTCGACATTTTCCATCAATTTACAATAAATTGTTCTCCTCGTAATCGTAGATTTAGGAAAGATTAGTGGAATCTCTCAGATCGGAACTTTTCATTTTTCGAAAAACTATAGCTATAGAAAAATGAATTTTTTTTTCTTCCCATTTGAATGTATAATTCGACATTTTCCATCGATTTACAATAAATTGTTCTCCTCGTAATCGTAGATTTAGGAAAGATTAGTGGAATCTCTCAGATCGGAACTTTTCATTTTTCGAAAAACTATAGCTATAGAAAAATGAATTTTTTTTTCTTCGTATTTGAATGTATAATTCGACATTTTCCATCGATTTACAATAAATTGTTCTCCTCGTAATCGTAGATTTAGGCAAGATTAGTGGAGCTCGCAGTCGAGACCAATAATAAGATAAAGATGACGGTTTGGATTTTCCATTTATTTATGGAAATGTTTTCCGATGAATTTCATTCACACAGTTTCAACGAAGATATCCTAGGCTTTCGTTTCTTCATTTTATTATTCCAGAGTATCACTCCAGGACTTGTGAGAACAGGAATTGCCGTGGCGGGAGGTGGCTCTTCGAAAATGTACACTGAAGCGCCGTGCCTTGAAGCTAGCGATGTCGCTGACGCCGTTGTCTACGTTCTTGGAACTGGACCCAAAGTCCAGGTCTGCAGGAAATCAGTTATAACTAATGTCGATCGAACATCCTACCTAGAATATTTGTTTCGTCAGAGAATTTTCGGTCTCATATTCGTGTTCGGAAAATAGAAAAAAATTCTCGATATTTTCAATGAACGTCAATCCTAAAACTTCATTTTCAATATTTTATGAATATACTCTAACTTTTATGAGTTCTGTATGATCAGGAGGATCGATAAAACTTAGTTATTCTGGATGTCTTTGTCCTGAAATGATTAGGAGCGTCTCTAATCAAAATTCAATTTTCCTTTCCGCTCTTGTTTCCTATAGTGTGGGTTCGGATAGGTTTTACACCTCCATCCGACCCACTCTTCTACGGAACAGGAATATAATATATTTGATTTTGTCTTTCAGACTTGGGGTCATAAGGTATACCTCAGCCACTGACAGCTATTAACGCTCTGCCAGTGCTAAAGTACTCAAATATTCGCCAAGTCGTCTCTATCTACGATTTGTTGAATCATCTGAAATTAGTTTGGCAATATGGCAGATAAAGAACAGAATATTGTGTTAATGATATTCAATAAATTCGGTTTTTAGTTCGGATTGGTTGCAACCGGAACATGAAGTTATTTACAAAAAGAAAAAAGTAACAAAAAAAGAAATTCTTTCATTTGATCTTATAACTAATTCTAACTAACTTAATAACTATGAAGTACTCTGAATGATGCATTAACAGCTCATTATTCTCGGTTGAAATGCATGATTCGGAAGCGATGACCTGGCATGAAATCACTTCAATCAGTCACTGTCAACTTTGCCATTTCACGTAGTATCCAGCGTTTGATCTTGTCGGAGGGTGTTCTTGGTAAGTGATCAACGAACCTAACGCCGGCGTGAAGCTGTTTTCTGCTGTCCCGTAGTTTAGCAGCGACGAGGTTGATGATGTCCGCTTCGGTGACCTGAAGTATCCAAAATCATCATTCTGGCCATTCGTCTCTTCGTGAAAATTTACTGTGCCTCAGCCCCAGGCGACCGGAGTGACCACCTCGGTACCCGAAAGGTCATGCGGTAACTGATTTTATAGTGACCCCGACTGAAAATTATTGCTTGAAGAAAATCACCTGATCGCCAGTATAAGAGGAATTTTCGGTTCTGACCAGAAAGGCAATAGGAAGATCGTCGCCGTTGGGCTGGAGCTGCCCCACGACAGCCACCCCCTTGACTCCAGGATGGGATATAATGACATCCTCGAACTGTGATGGTGAAATTTCGAAGTTCGCGTACCTTAGCACATCGTTGATTCTGCCGGTTAAAAAAATCTCACCACTCTCGTCGTAATAACCAATGTCCCCGGAGTGAAGCCACCCTTAAAAGGACAAGCACACTGTAGCGGTATGCGTTTTGTGGATGCGAAACGCTGTTCAATCAATGACGTCGGTATATCAAAGTAGCTGTATTGCCATGCCAACGTACCATCTTCGTCCATGATCTGGGCTGTAGCCAGTGGATTATCATAATAGCAACTCATCATGGAAGGCGTTTTCAGCAATAGCTCGCCCTCTTGATTTGCTCCTAGTGTTCGTCCCGTATCACGATCGATTATCTTGACCTGAGCATTTTGTGCGATTTCACCGCACGAGCCAGGTTGAGATTTTGACGAGTGCATCAATATAGTACTAGCGGTTTCCGTCATTTCGTACACCGAGATGATCTGGGCGTTAGGAAGAAGCTTATTGAACGCTCTGTAAGAGTCTATTGACAGAGGGCTTCCAGTGTAGATAACGTCACTCAGAGAGGATAGATCACACCTGATCGCAGCATCACATTTTACCAATTTGTCAATCATGTGGGTAGTGAGAGAAACCCATTGTGCCTGATAAAGGGTAGTTATTATGGCACAGTGAATTCAATTCTGTGGGTAAAACATTCGGGAATCATTGAATCCGCTTGTTGATCACTAACTTTGTCTTTGGAACGAGGGATTGTCTTTGGCACGTGGTCAGGGAATGTCCAGAGATGAAGTGAACCAGTTTTTCAACTTGCTGTCAGAAGTGTTCATCAAGTATGATTCTTTCAATAAACCGGGGAACATTTATAATATGGATGAATCTGGTATGCAACTAAATAAAAAACCTGGAAAAGTAGTCGCAACCAAAGGAGCGAAAGTCGTACATGTACTAACATCAACTGAAAGAGGAGAAAATGTAACGGTTATTGCATGCTGTAACGCAGAAGGCACTTTCTTTCCTCCGGTGTTAGTCATGAAGGGCAAACGCCAAAAGCCCGAATTCTCAGATGTACTACCACCAGGATCGCAAGTTTACATGAACGAAAAATCGTCGTATATTAACTCAGAACTATTCACGAAAGTAATCGCGGCGCAAACATGCGCAAACGAAACGCAAACGATCGCAAAAAAAATGACCGGGAAATTCTAATTTTGGGGGGCTAGCCCAAAATTTTCTTCGCAACATAACTGAAGAAGGGTAAGGGTGTGAATGAAAGTAATCGCGGCGCAAACATGCGCAAACGAAACGCAAACGATCGCAAAAAAAATGACCGGGAAATTCTAATTTTGGGGGGCGAGCCCAAAATTTTCTTCGCAACATAACTGAAGAAGGGTAAGCGTGTGAACGAAACTAATCGCGGCGCAAACATGCGCAAACGAAACGCAAACGATCGCAAAAAAAATGACCTGGAAATTCTAATTTTGGGGGGCTAGCCCAAAATTTTCTTCGCAACATAACTGAAGAAGGGTAAGGGTGTGAACGAAAGTAATCGCGGTGCAAACATGCGAAGCTTGCTGAGAAGGAAAATAAGAATAGCGACAATGAGCCCGCCAAAGAAAAAACGGTACCAAAAATGAAAATGAAGAAGGAAATGAAAATAAAGAAGGAAACTAACAAAAAAAAAAGCAAACGTAGCACTTCTGATGAAGAATCGTCAGATTATATCAGTGACTATGAAGATCACTGCGTCGAATGCTCAGAAAATTATCGGGACACAAAGAAAAAGGTCGACTGGGTGCAATGTATTGATTGCGAAAAGTGGATGCATGAAACCTGTACCATGTATGCTGCCAAGTGCAATGCGTGCGGAAGAAAGGAAAAGCGTGCTGAAAAATCTAAAGCGCGTAAATGAAACATTTCCATATATTAACTTACCAGCAGGGGCCATCTCTCCCGCCTGGGGCATCTCACCCACATAGGTGAGGCATCTCACCCATACCCCTGGGGTGAGATGGCCGAATCACTTTATTTATATATCGTACTTTTCAATAACATCAAGATGAAAATTAGTTTTCTTTTTCGTGATAAATGATTACCAAAGCTTTATGTAGTAACCTCGTGCAATAAAAATATTTTTTCATCAAACACGTGATTTTTTAAAAAACATTTTGCTTAGGTGGGGCATCTCTCCCGACTTTACCCTATATATATTTGACAGGAAATCTTAAAAAGCAAAGCTGAGATGAAACTAGGTGAAGTCGAACCCCATCGACGAACCCCTGTTAGAGGGTCTGGTTATAAAATTTTCAAGAACAATAATTGATTATCAGATTGTTCTTTCGATAGATTTTCATTTTCGAATCTTGGAAAGAGAGTTCGTAAATTTTCGGTTAATTAGTAGACTTTTTTTCAAAACTTCGCAATGCAGTATAGAAGCCTAGGAATTTTTTTCTTAATCAACTCAGGCACTTGTTTTTTGTCAAGTTTTTGGATGTTCTTCATATCTCTTTCTATGTCATTTCGCAATCGTTCTACGTACGCAGTTAAAAGTTTTTCTGCGTCAGCTACCCGATTAAAAGAGATTATACTATATGAACTTTTCCGAGTGTCAAATGATTTGTAACATATAACAACGTATCTCCATACCTTGTTGAGATACGTGCTCCTGTTACAGAAGCGGACTGTACATACGTATGTTTCATACAAATCAATGGAACTCAAGCTTCTGTGTTCCAAATTTTTATGTATAACAATTAACAAGAAAATGTTTCAAGTTATAGATCCACGAGTGCGAAAATGAAGAAAAAAATGGAGATACATTTCTGTCACATAAACCTAAAAAAATACCAAAATCCTGGCGCTTACATGGCTATGGTATTAAACTGTCGATAGATTGACTATGGGTATATCGATTATATATAATTTTATATTCATCACATATATTTATATGTGCATAATTTTTTTTTAATCGGATAGTTAGAATAAGTGAGACGCTCACACTTGACGGTTAAAAATAAAGTAGATTGTTCTCGATTTCAGAGATGTTTTTCTTGCTAGATCGAACTCAATCCTTTTGAATCATCGAATTCTAAACGAACAATCGGCTTCATGGCACCGTTTCGACGATATTTGATCAAATTCTTAATTTCAGTAAAAATCGACTATAGGATCCCCTTAACAAAATTCCCAGTCCGTTTCACTTTATTATCCAGGTCAATTGCGTTTAGGTATCGATAAGCTCACGTCTGCTCACCTGTCTTTCCTCGTCTTTGTCAAAATCCTGTATTGGCACGTCGTCCGTCCAGCCACAATGACGATCGCACGTAAGAAATTCTAGCAATCTTCTGGTCATGTAGGCGATAGCACTGCTGTGTCACGCTACTGAGTGAAAGCCCGGCGAGCGAGTCTTGATCTCCAGACTTAGTTTATTACCCGATTAACACGCAAATCTATACGCGATTGCGACACTGACAGCAATAATGAAAGGGGAACAAAATTGATTTGATTTATTGTGAGATTCTCGACTCGTGTGACCGTCGCCCTTGCTTGGCTCGACGAAAAATTTCACATTCGTCCGAGAATCAACGCTTTCGCACTAGTATCGAAAAGTACTATGTATTTCATGCGGGACGTTTTAGTATTTTTTCTTATACTGAGCAATTGAGCCTTTCAATTGAGCTAAAACCTCAAGGGCTCCGAATTTTTTAGCGATAATCGGTGATCTTTTTGAATTCACACGTGACGCTTGATAGCTGTTTGATAAAATATATCGCGGAGGCTTTACCAGTTCCATTCAACGATCAATCGAGGATGATAGTGAAGCATTCTGGTAGTGCATGAGTGCCTATTTTCGAAAATATATCACAATATCGCGAACACATGTTACGTGTTTCATATGTATAATGTACACCTATACGTTTATTAGAAATAAAACAGTACATTTGTGTTGTAAAAATGAGTTATTATTTTATTTTAGTACATTTTTATTTCTGCCCGCTGTAGTTCGCAAAACTCTATAAATATAAAAAACTTATATAATTCGAAGTTCTATCGCGATTCAAATTAATGAGGTTCGACGTAATATGCTTGTTTATCGTTATTCAGCCATACTCATTTTTCTTATTCAACGCCGATGCGTCTCAGCCAATACCTTATAATTACCACGCGGTTATGTAACAGTGAGTTCAATTTTTGTTAAAATGTTAAACAAAAGCATGGCCAGTGAAAGAGTTCCTCTTTTTTTGTTGAATGCACGTTGCGCACATCTTTATCAGGAGCTTCTACGAACATCTTCTACGATCTAATTAACTATCCCACATGGAAATAAAATATATTCAAAACATGTGGGAAAATATATAAAACATACATGAAATATATTTTGTTCCAAAAATTACATATTTCGCATAATATGAATAAGAATATATTATATTCTTGCTTATAAGTTAAAATATATGCGGCATGTATTAATAAATACATTTAAATATATTGTACATCGATGTTTGGTATATCGAAAAACATATTTTCACATATATCGCACCTTGGCGACGAAAGTGACACAACTCAAAATATGTCATTCTTCGATACGGACAAATACAGAAAATTGAAGAGTTTGGAAAATCATCCCATTGATTTCTGGAGGAAACTATTTATGGCAAACAATTGGTTGAATCCCTTTAGGATTACACGAATGAAAGTTTGGATTTGTTCGACTTTACTAGGGAGCCCTTGATGACCGCAACTAAGGGTGCATTCGATTGTGTCACTTTTGCTTTTTCTTTCTCTTTCCAGGCGACTTTGGCTACTACAGAAATGACATTTTGCTGGGTTATAGAATCGAACCTTGCCAGTTTGAATATGGCATTATCTCAAAAACGCAATATTTTGAGTTGTGTAACTTTCGTCGCCAAGGTGCGATATTTCATTTCCATGGGGGATATAACTTGAGAATGGAGAATGACATTACCTGTTTGTTGCCGATAATTTTTTATCAATTAATAAATTAATACTGGACGTGTGTTATTCTTATCACCGCATACACGTCTATTTAACCCAGAGAATGATTGGCGAGTATGTTCATTCGTCCTCAATACACGAACGATCATGGATCGCTGGAAAGGAAAGGTCGCTATCGTGACTGGAGCTAGTGAAGGAATCGGTGCTACAATTGCCGAGGAACTCGTCAAGGCGGGTGTCTTGGTCGTTGGACTAGCCAGGCGTTTGGAAAAGCTGGAAGAATTAGCAGCAAGTTTAAAGGAAGCCAGGGGAAAGTTTTATGCCAGGAAGTGTGATATCGGGAAAGAAGAGGACCTTCTCAATACATTCAAATGGGTGAAGACCGCATTGGGAGGCGTCGACATCCTCGTGAACAATGCTGCTATCGGTAAAAACAGTAAGATTATAGGTGAGTGACTCAAGAAGCGAGTGGCAGTTGCTTTTCTCGAAGGGATTCTCCTCGGCTTCGAAATTATCACTGAATTTTTCCAGACGACGATATCAACTCCTTCCGCAACATTCTGGACGTAAATGTCTTGGCAATTGCCATATGCATTCGGGAGGCTGTGGCTTCGATGAAGAGCCGTGACGCTGCTGGTTACATCATCAACATCAACAGGTGATTTTTCTGTCCAGCTGATTCCAAACTTTAGTATAATAGACACCATTATGAATAGAAAATTGTATATCAACGCACATCGCGATAACAAATATGCGGGCAATTATTCCAAGCATGGTTTTTATTGTTCAACAGTGTTTACGGACATTATTTGCCCCCTGCTTCCTTCTTAAGCAGTTTGTACTCTCCCAGTAAATTTGCGATTACTGCACTTACTGAAACCGTGCGAAAGGAGCTTGCGACTGAGGAAAACAACAAGATCAAAATAACGGTGAAGATTTGAACTTTTTATACACGTTTATTAATATAAAAAAAAGGATGCTTCTAGGTTTGTATTGATTCCTTTCATGTTTGCAGAGCATCAGTCCGGGCCTTGTCAAAACCGGAATGGTTCGGTCGTCGGGTTGGAATGAGAGATTGTACGAAGTGGCCCCCTACCTGCTTCCCGAGGATGTCGCTGACGCCGCTCTCTACGTTTTAGGAACCCCGCATAAGGTCGAGGTGGGCGAAAAAATTCATAATTCCTTTCGCTGTATCAACCAATCGAATTCGTAATTCTCCGAAACGACCTTTTTATTGTAAACCTTTTTATTGTAACATTTGACTAATCTAGGTGACGGAGTTGACGATCCGTGCAACCGGCGAAGTCTAATTGCTACCGATCTGAGCCAGAGAATCATTGAATCGGTCAAAACGATAAATTACACATTCGTACGATGACTATTGTAACTATTATCAATGAAATACAATAAATTGTATCTGACCTAATAAAATTGAAGTCTGAATGCTAATAATCGAAGTCCTTCAATTCAATTACAATATTTTCGACTTTTTTTCAAATTGCATTCATCAAGCGGAACCGATCCTGTTCACGAGAACGTCGACGTCTCCGAGTCTTTGAGTCTTCAGTTTCAATATCTACGATTCTTCAAAGCTTGCCGAAAAACATTTTGGACAGTAGTATTTCTTAACATTAAGTCAACGTTTGTTAAAATATCTATAAGAATATCTCCTCAACAATATTCGAAATAGTATTCCAATAATATTTTGTGAACATTACAGACCGTGTGATTAATAAACCGTGAAAAATCATGTTTTTCGCGTTTTTCTCGCAAAGTAGCAGGGAAACCCCCTAATCTGACTTCGGATTCGTCCGATTCAGCATCAAAAGGTACATAAGAATAGACCTGTCTCGTCAAAAGGTCAGATAATTCGTTTTTGTTTTTTTGTGGGCCTGTGTAATCTCATCATCACTACTTTTAATGCTTTAGCTGGTAATAATTGGTGGGTTTGTTCATTCGTCTCCAACACAAAATGCCACTGAATTTGGCCTCATTCCAGAACCATAATTTTAAGAACGTTCATCTGAAGTTCCATATTGACCCAACAAAAATGACGAGTCGGGCAAACCCAGTAATCTCCAATATTCAAACGTCTTCAAGATTCATTCATAGGAGAAAAGCAGAATTCACAAACATATTGTTCGGACATATCGTACGAAATTAACGAGAAGAAATGGATATAGTAATGATATATGATAGTGCAGGGCAATTTCTACGTCCAAAGACACCAGTGGCAACTTTTTTCGGTCTTTAATGGCGTGGATGTCGTCACTCGTGATAACTAATAGAAATCAATTTTCGGAGTGAAAAATGAATTCATTTCATTCGTATAAAGATCCAGACTTAGTTTGTTGTCCGATTAACACGCCAATCTATACGCGATTGCGACACTGACAGAAATAGTGAGAGAAGAACGAAACGGAATTAATTAATTATATAAGATACATGTATACGCATAATTGATATCGTGTATCAAAGCTGTATAATGTATAGAGATTAATGAAAGTATTACTACTCAATGTTGCACCACTATATGTAAATGATGAAATATTGAACTACGATGGGTCATCAAATGAAGGATTATGATACCGTGATTATCTTATCACATCATAAAATGCTGTGCTATAAAAATTGGTGCGCACGTTCATTCGTTTGAAATATACGGATGAACATGGATCGTTGGGAAGGAAAAATCGCCATCGTAACTGGAGCAAGTTCCGGAATCGGTGCTGCTATTGCCGAGGAACTCGTCAAGGCAGGCGTTGTGGTCGTCGGACTGGCCAGGCGTTTCGAAAGGATGGAAAAATTATCGGCAACCTTTGGGGAAGCAAAGGGTAAGTTTTACGCCAGGCAGTGTGACCTCAGCAAGGAAGAAGACATTCTCAATGCGTTCAAATGGGTAAACGATAAATTCGGAGGCGTCGATATCCTCGTGAGCAACGCCGGTGTCAGTAAACATAGCAGAATCATAGGTAAGCAATCCAGAAAGCACGCACCAATCATTTTTCCTGGATGAAATTCATGACTCTCTGAATTCATTTCAGACGATGATGTCGACTCCTACCGCAATATTTTGGAGGTAAATGTCTTGGCGACTGCCATATCCGTTCGGGAAGCTGTGGCATCGATGAAGAGCCGTGATGTCCCCGGTCACATCGTCACCATCAACAGGTAATTTCCTAGTCATAGAGAGTCGTAATTGATTGCACCAAGGTTTCCAAAAGCCGGAAATGTGTGCTTATTGTGTTTTTTTACTGTCGAACAGTGTTCTCGGACATCAACTGATCGGAAATATTGCCCGCAGTTTGTACCAGCCTAGTAAGTTTGCTCTCAGGGCATTGACTGAAACCGTGCGGAAGGAGCTCGCAGCCGAGACCAATAATAAGATTAAGATGACGGTTTGGATTTTTCATTTATTTATGGAAATGTTCTTCGATGAATTTCATTCGCACAGTTTCAAGGAAGATATCCTAGGCTTCCGTTCCTTTATTTTATTATTCCAGAGTATCAGTCCAGGACTCGTGAGGACGGGAATTGCCGAGGCGGGAGGTGGCTCTTCGAAAATGTACGACGAAGCGCCGTGCCTTGAAGCCAACGAAGTCGCTGATGCCGTTCTCTACGTTCTTGGGACTGGACCCAAAATCCAGGTCTGCAAAAAATCAGTCATAACTAATTTCTATCATAAATCCCACCATTCCTACCGTAAATATTTGATTCGTCAGCAAAGTTTCGGTCTCATATTTAGGTTCGAAAAAAGAGAAAAATTCTCGATACATATTTTGAATGAACTTCAATCCTAAAACTCCATTTTATAATATTTTATGAATATATAGGTGACAGAGCTGACGATTCGTTCCATTGGCGAAATCTCTAACCACCAAGGACAGAACATGATCAAAAAATTAATATTCTACTAGACTATAATATACTATTAATAATTAACTTTAGGTACTCGTTGTAACAAAGCAATATGAGGCAAAGATTTGATTTCATTGTTAGTAAGTTCTGAATCTCTGCCTGTCTTTTTTTTTGTATATAATACTTATCTGTTATTTTTACTATTTCTAACAGGGTGAAACCTTTATCCGCGATTCGACGCGGAAAATATACTATTTCATTGCGGTTCAGTTTTCAGGCAAAGAATCGATTATTTTCCCCCAAATCTTGTATTTCACCCGCGATTCTTGTTCTTATTAAAATTCATTTTGTATATGAACCCGATCCACGTATTTAGAAGATAGTTTGCTGATATCCCATCGATTTTCACATATCGAAAAAATTTCATTTTCGACCAACCCCAACAATGAATCCAGACTTCCACATCCTGATTTGGTCGATTCTACTTGCAAAATATGAAGTAAAAAAAAATGTTTTCACGAGCGTGCGATGATCTTCACACTTGTGCATCTTCGGTTCACATTATCAATGAACTCACAATTGAGAGGATCGGCGGAGATAACGGTATAAGTCAAGTTATACCGTTTGTCCGCAGATTGCACAAAAATTATCAGTGACCATTGACTTAAATGATATATTTATTCAATAAAAATGGGTTCAATATTAAAAGGTTAAACTAAATAGCTTTTATGGATTAAGAAGGGTGTAACTCGAGTTATTTCCTACTTTCAAATGTCTAGATAAGATGAGGCTTTATTATCGGCTAAATCATAATACGGTAGAGCAGTGGCGGTCAGATATGGGTTTTCAAATTGAGTATTTTTACTTATTAGGTTTGCAATGATTTGTTAGGATCAAAAAAGTTTCAAATTAAATATTTTTAATGAAAATAAAAAAGATAAAAAACTGAAAATGATAATAAATTTATTTCTTTTATTTCGAACCTAGGTACATCAAGAATTTTCAATTATTCAATCCTAGGATCATTTTTGTTACACAGTAGATGGAAACATCGAAGTGATGTTTTCGGACGATCACTTAAAACGCGAAACATTTCGGACATGGAAACGTATTTTTAATAGCGCAGAGATTATCGAAGAGATTTCGGATATTGCTTCAGCAGGCTTATCGTCGACGGAAATAGATGATCTACGATCTCTGCTGAACTTTGTGTCGAACGAAGCACAGTAATGTGGTGTCAGAATATAAACGATAAAATTCGGTGCGGATCTGTTCGTTCGTTGCGGATCGTTAATACAATAAAATAACATTTCTGAAAACCACAGTTTTTTTTGTATTTTTTTTATCTTTTTCATGGCTGTAGCGCAGAATGCTATCATTCGTTGTAAGACGTTGAAACATACGTGAAAAGTTATTCACCGATCTCATAGTTTATCACATAATTTTTTTTCCTAGTGCGATAAATTAAGCTTTTTATTATTGCTATTTGATATTTAGAAAAGGTAATAACTCTCCAGACTACCGATTATACAATAATTGCCATCTTATCACTAAATTTATGAGTCCCCAATACCCACGAAGTCGATAAGAGGGTCTCTTAGTTCAAGTATCGTCTGTAGGAAAAGTTACCACAATAACTGGTGCTGATTATGGAGCCGTTTTACATTCCCATGATAAAATTGGTATACTGGTCATTGGACTCGATGAAAATTAAATAAACCAACAGCAGAATTGACTGACGGTCTCCAAGAAATTCAGATATCGAAGCTGAAAATCGTGCAATGCAACTTTACAGATATTTGGATTTCTGAATTGTGTCGATGAGATCATATCAAAGTCAATCCTCCGATCTCCTTTAGATTCATACAATCGATAATCTCTCTGATAATGTTACTATCGTCTGATCGAGGACGTGGAAGGTAGGCTGTGTCACCGTTAAACTCGTTGGGTTATTCAGTAGTTCGCTAAACGCATACGAACATGGATCGTTGGGAAGGAAAAATCGCCATCGTGACTGGGGCAAGTTCCGGAATCGGTGCTGCTATTGCCGAGGAACTCGTCAAGGTATTATTTGCATTCGGGAAGCTGTGGCTTCGATGAAGAGCCGTGACGTTCCCGGCTACATCATCGCCGTTAACAGGTAATTTTTAAACTTGCGTAAAGTCATTTTTTAAAAGTAGGATCGTGATCGACGCCATCGTAATCAAAGGGAAATTGATGCCTGTAAGGTGTAATGACGTTGGTAGTATGTACTTATTATGCTGAACTCTGTTGTTGAACAGTGTTGCTGGACATCAACTGCACAATCTTACACGCAGCTTGTACCCGTCCAGTAAGTTCGCTCTCAGAGCATTGACCGAGACCGTGCGGAAGGAGCTTGCATCCGAGATCAACAATAAGATGAAGATAACGGTATGGATTTTTCAGTTATTTTATGGAAGTGTTCTTCGACAAATTTCATCAGCACAGTTTCAATCAGCATATCCTAGGCTTCAGTTTATTCGTTTTATTCTTCACAGAGTATCAGTCCGGGTATTGTCAGAACAGAAATTCGCGTGCCTGTCAGGTGGTTCTGTGAAAATGTACGACACAACGCCGTGCCTTGAAGCCAAAGGTACAAAGGTGACGGAGTTGACAATTCGTCCCATTGGCGAATCTCTCTGATTAGCAAAGATTGGAAAATAATCTACTTTATCGAAACGCCGAACTCTACTTAAGTAAAAAATTGTTAACACTCGATGCGACAAGAGAATATACTCCTATACTAACTACTTGTTACTTTATTATCGTCTTATATATCTTTGTTCCTTTCCATATCCTAAGTCTATATAATTTAGTAATTCTACAAAAGAAGTCAAATTTCGAAGACATTAACTACATATTTCTGGTATCTAAACAAGATCGTGAACGAAGTCAGTGAACAGCTTCCTTATTTCACTGGATCATAGGCAAAAGTGTGGAAAGGCATTCTGATTTTGTTGAAAATTTGCCTGTGCAATTTTGATTCCAAAATCCATCATGAATTCTTCAGACTATTCATGTCGTCGATTAAACGAAGCATCTTGACAAAGAGCTCTACATGCAATTGGATGTATCGTTCGTCTGAATATATCTTAGTTGAGCTTATCTATTTTTCTCACTCCACGTATCTTCGTGCGTGTTCAAGTGGGCAGATAGCCTAAGACAGAGATACTGTGACTATCAAATCATGTTTCCCAACTCTCGTGCATAGAAAGTAGGATTGTTCAGTTTGTTCAGTCGTCTTGAAGACACGAAGCAGGCATGGATCGTTGGGAAGGAAAAGTCGCTATCGTAACTGGAGCGAGTGCTGGAATCGGTGCTGCAACTGTCGAGGAACTTGTAAAGGCGGGCCTTTTGGTCGTTGGATTAGCCAGACGTTTGGAAAGGATGGAAAAATTATCTTTAAGCTTGAAGATGGCCAAGGGAAAGCTTTATGCCAGGCAATGTGATGTCAGGAAGGAAAAGGACCTTCTTGATGCCTTCAAATGGGTAAACGCTGAATTGGGGGGCGTCGATATTCTTGTGAACAACGCCGGTGTCCTTACAATTAGCAAAATCATA
Source organism: Tenthredo livida (assembly GCA_963992785.1). Taxonomy (NCBI): domain Eukaryota; kingdom Metazoa; phylum Arthropoda; class Insecta; order Hymenoptera; family Tenthredinidae; genus Tenthredo; species Tenthredo livida. The sequence continues at coordinate 833,116 of OZ023071.1, read as the reverse complement.
GGTGAGTGATTATTTCTCAGATTGGTTGAACATCGTTTTGGTTCTTCAACTGGGTAACTTCCAGACGACGATATCGACTCCTTTCGCAAAATTTTGGAAGTAAATGTCTTGGCCACGGCCATAGCTATTCGAGAAGCGGTTGCCTCAATGAAGAGCCGTGACGTCGCTGGTCACATTATCAACGTGAACAGGTAATTTCAGAAAAAAGAGGTTTCACCATCCAGATGTGGGTAATTTCACTGATCATGGACTCTCTAATTTTCTAGCATACTTGGTCATCTAATACCTAATCCGGAACAAGTTGTGGTCAGCTTGTACACGTCTAGTAAATACGCGGTTACTGCAATGACGGAAACCGTACGAAAGGAGCTGGCCACTGATGTTAACAACAAGATTAAGATAACGGTGAGATTCGAGTTCCTTAAACGAATTCTTTAGGCAAATTTTATCTCTACGAAACCGAGGGGAATCGAAGAACTTGGCTTTTACTCCAATTTCATATTTTTATAGAGCCTTAGTCCGGGAACGGTTGAAACAGAAATGTTCGAAGCCTCAGGTTCTTCTGAAGGACCCGAATACTACAGAGTAACTCCGCACCTCGAATCCAAGGATATTGCTGACGCCGTTCTCTACGTTTTGGGGACTCCGCATAAGGTTCAGGTCCGTAAATAATTTCCAACTGCTTTTTATAGCCATATTTATACGATTTTCATTCACAAACGTTGTTTTAAACTTTTTATGAATCCAGGTGACGGAGTTGACGATTCGTCCTATAAACGAGACCTACTAATCGCTATAAGAGTGTGAAAAAATCATCGATTTCATCGATAAAACCTATGAGCACGACGAATATTGCAACTTTTAAATGTGTCAAGATGATATATTTTCGAGCTATTCTGAGTTATTCTTCAATTATTTTCTTCGATGTACAGAATTTATAAAATAAAATTAATATTTCCCATCATGATCTACTCATCCCTAACGCCTCTTCACGATACTGTTTCTACCCTAGCCGAAAATCGGCATTGGAACATAAAACTGGCGAGTAGTCGCCTGGTACCGTACTATCTAACTTGAGAATAGAATATCGCAATAGCTGTTCATTCCTCTAACCGAAGCCGAGGGCGTGATGAAAATCTACGTTAAAAAATACATCCCGTGATTGATGCAGTGTTCACGATGAATTTCAAAATTTTCTTATCAATTGACGTAATACTGGACTTATTCTTATCACAGCATACACGACAATTTAACCCAGACAATGATTGGTGAGTACGTTCATTCGTCCTCAATACACGAACGATCATGGATCGCTGGGAAGGAAAGGTCGCTATCGTGACTGGAGCTAGTGAAGGAATCGGTGCTGCGATTGCCGAGGAACTTGTCAAGGCGGGTGTCTTGGTCGTTGGACTCGCCAGACGTTTGGAAAAGCTGGAGAAATTGTCAGCAAGCTTGAAGGAAGCCAAGGGAAAGTTTCATGCCAGGAAGTGTGACGTCGGGAAGGAAGAGGACCTTCTCAATACATTCGCATGGGTGGAGACCGAATTGGGAGGCGTCGACATCCTCGTGAACAATGCTGGTGTCGCTAGAAACAGTTACATTATAAGTGAGTGATTCGAGAAGCGAGTGGCAGTTGCTTTTTTCGACGGGATTCTCCTCTCCTTCGAAATTATCACTGAATTCTTCCAGATGACGATACCAACTCCTTCCGCAACATTCTGGACGTAAATGTCTTGGCAACTGCCATATGCATCCGGAAGGCTGTGGCTTCGATGAAGAGCCGTGACGCTGCTGGTTACATCATCAACATTAACAGGTGATTTTTCTTTCCAGCTGATTCCAAACTTCAGTCTGATAGACATAATTATAAATAAAAAATTGTATATCAACGCACATCACGATGACAAATATGCGGGCAATTATTCCAAGCATGGTTTTCATTGTTCAACAGTATTTTCGGACATTATTCGCCCCCTGCTTCCGTCTCAAGCAGTTTGTACTCTGCCAGTAAATTTGCGATTACTGCGCTGACTGAAACCGTGCGAAAGGAGCTAGCGGCTGAGGAAAACAACAAGATCAAAATAACGGTAAGCATTTGAACTTTTTATACACGCCTAATAATATAAGAAAAAGGATGCTACTAGGTTTGTATTAATTCATTTCATGTTTGCAGAGCATCAGTCCGGGCCTTGTCAAAACCGGAATTTTGGGGTCATCGGGTCACAATGAGGGATTTTACGAAGTGGCCCCCTACTTGCTACCCGAGGATGTCGCTGACGCCACTCTCTACGTTTTAGGAACCCCGCATAAGGTCCAGGTGGGCGAAAAAATTCATAATTCCTTTCGTTGTATTGACCCAACGAATTCGTGATTCACCGAAACGATCTTTTTATTGTAAACCTTTTTATTGTAACATCTGACTAATCTAGGTGACGGAGTTGACGATTCGTCCAACCGGCGAAGTCTAATTGCTACCCATCTGAGCCAGAGAATCATCTAATCGGTCGAAACGATAAATTACACATTCGTACGATGACTATTATAACTATTATTAATAGAATACAATAAATTGTATCTCACCTAATAAAATTGAAGTCTGAATGCTAATAAACGAAGTCCTTCAATTTAATGACAATATTTTCGACTAATAAAGTATTCACAAAAATATTTTCCATCATTCGAAATCGTATGCATAAGAAAATTCATGAATTATTTAACGGAAATAATTATCGATGTGATAAATATCTTCTACTATACATATTGTGAAAATATAATCTGCTGATTTTGTAATACTGGAAGATTGCAGACCGTTTCGGTTGCTGAATCTGTTATTGGAGGCTCTCAATCTTACTTAAGTGATAAGATTGCAATTATCGTGAACTCGGTAGTAAAGAGTTTTATTTATGTTATAACAGCAAGATAGTGATTTTTTTTCCTAATTATGTGATGTGAAGCAACACCAAAATCTTTATTTAAGAGGAATATTCGAAATATATATACTTCAAAGTTAACAGAGCATGTCACCAAAATTCACTATCTATAGTATATAAATTCATCGTAGTGTTAACGATCCGATCGATTATAATCATAATATAATATAATTATACTTATAATCATCTCATTACGACTCTCAATGCCAATATCTTAAAAATACGGTCAATTGGTAAGATGAGACATTCGTAGTTAATACACGGACTAACATGGATCGTTGGGAAGGAAAGGTCGCCGTCGTAACCGGAGCTAGTGCTGGAATCGGTGCTGCGATTGCCGAGGAACTCGTCAAGGCGGGTATTTTGGTCGTTGGATTGGCCAGGCGTTTGGAAAGGCTGGAAAAATTATCAGCAAGTTTGAAAGAAGCCAAGGGCAAGCTTTATGCCAGGCAGTGTGACGTCACGAAGGAAGAAGACCTTCTCAATGCCTTCGAATGGGTAACGACCCAACTGGGTGGCGTCGATATCCTTGTTAATAATGCTGGTGTCATTGGAAACAAGAAGATCATAGGTAAGCAGCCCAGCGAACACGGGTCAATTTTTCTTCTCGAAAATATTCCTACTCTCTTCGTTCTCCCATCGAATATTTTCAGACGACGACATCGGCTCCTTCCGCAATATTCTGGACGTCAACGTCTTGGCAATGGCCATATCTATTCGAGAGGCTGTTGCCTCGATGAAGAGCCGTGACGTTGCTGGTTACATAATCAACATAAATAGGTAATTTTTCCACTGACAGAGCCATCATCGTTCAGATCTGTACTGATAATGACGTTCTTCGTTACGTAGTGGTGCTGGTCATAACATCCCTTCCGGGGCTGCTGCTATCAGCTTGTATGTGGCTAGTAAATTCGCTGTTACTGCGCTGACGGAAACCGTGCGAAAGGAACTCGCCTCCGAAACCAACAACAAGATTAAAATAACGGTAGCACTCCAGGATTTCACATCCAAATTTATTTCACAATTTTTTATTCACACAAAGTCACAAAGGACATAACCAGGCTCCTGATTACAAATTCAATCTTTTCACAGAGCCTCAGTCCAGGAGTTGTCAAAACGGAAATCATGCAGGCGTCGAATACACCGTTTGGTGATAAGTTTTTTGAAGAAGTCCCATACCTCGACCCCAAGGATATCGCGGATGCAGTTTCCTTCCTTTTGAAAACTCGACACGCGGTCCAGGTCCGAACATAATATCCAACTATCATTTCTACTCACGAGTAAATTTCTCCAATACAGTATAATTGGCTGATAAAAAAATCACTGAATTTGAAACAATTCCAGTACTCTTGAATTGAGATTTAATAGCAGCGAGTATCAATGGCTCAAATTTTGGTTAACATCAAGCATTTTCTCTCAACATTTTGCAGGTGACCGAGTTGACCATTCGTCCTGTTAACGAAGCCTTCTAATCAACTTGATTGAAACTACCATTTCTTGAGTTGTACTACAAATGTTGTCGATATTCCAGCCAGTAAACAACATTTTTTCAAGTTATTCAAAGTGTTTTCATTGTTTCCCTAATTGCACCTCACAAGAGGCACAGCAGGATATCTTGAGAACCACCAATTTTAGAGAAAGATGTTTGAGATGAAAATTTTTCGAATTAAAGGGGGCAAGACACTGTGCTATCGTACTTTTCATTTGGTGGAGGTTTACAAGGTTATTCGGAGGTCAACATTGTTTTTTTCAATGGGAACATGTATTTTTTTTACAGTTTGGCAATTAACACAAAAAAATGAAACACTTTTATCCTAACTTTTTTTTTATACGACATCAATTTTTTAAGATATCTTGAAATTAACAAAATAGGTATTAGGAAGATCTGGCGACCTAGCAGGCTAATGTACTACTGGTCTGCTTATGCTTTTATTTTCATTTCACGGGGTTGCAATTCGAGATCATCCACTTTTGTATCTGTTGACATTTAATCTATAAGTCTTCTGAGTTATACAATAATGTCAATGTTCATCGATGGTGTCCCCGTGCCTCACTATTTTTCCCCAGACCCAGAAACTGGGATGCTCATCTGATGTTCCCTTTCATATACAACTTACAACTTTTGTCCTAAACATTTCTCAATCTGACGCTTAGTTTTCGATATATTTGAGCATATTTTAAAAAATGGGACACCCTGTATATGTATAGTCGTAGCGATGAGTCGTAAAATGCGAGAATAGTTTACTCGACGACTTAGATCCTATAACTATCTAATCATAACTCTCAATGCCAATATTTTTAACATATGAACTATTGGGACCGTGCACACCTATACACACTCACCGGAGTAAGAATGTGTGGTCGTGTACGTGAATACCAGTGTCAAGGCCTATAGTAGGGATCGGCATTTTAATTGGAAAAAATGAATGTATGTATACACGAGTACACATTCTCACTTTGGTAAGAGTGGATAGGTGTGCACGGAGCGAATTGATGAGACTCGGCATTCGTATTTAATACACGGACTAACATGGATCGTTGGGAAGGAAAGGTCGCCGTCGTAACCGGAGCTAGTGCTGGAATTGGTACTGCGATTGCCGAGGAACTCGTCAAGGCGGGTCTTTTGGTCGTTGGATTGGCCAGGCGTTCGGAAAAGCTGGAAAAATTATCAGCAAGCTTGAAAGAAGCCAGGGGGAAGCTTTATGCAAGGCAATGTGACGTAACGAAGGAAGAAGACCTTCTCAATGCTTTCAAATGGGTAACGACCGAACTGGGTGGCGTCGACATCCTTGTTAATAATGCTGGGGTTGCTGGAAACAAGAAGATCATAGGTAAGCAGCCCGGCGAACAAGGGGCAATTTTTCTTCTCGAAAATATTCCTACTCTCTTCGTTCTCCAATCGGATATTTTCAGACGACGATACTGACTCCTTCCGTAATATTCTGGACGTAAACGTCTTGGCAATGGCAGTATCTATTCGAGAGGCTGTGGCATCGATGAAGAGCCGTGACGTTGCTGGTTGCATAATCAACATAAACAGGTGATTTTTCAAATGACAGAAGTATCATACTCTACCTATATCTGTTTAGTGATCATGGCTTTTCTCGTACCATAGCATTGCTGGACATCAACATCCCTCTGGGTTCGCGCCTATCAGCTTGTATGTAGCTAGTAAATTCGCTGTTACAGCGCTGACGGAAACAGTGCGAAAGGAACTCGCCTCTGAAGCTAACAACAAGATTAAAATAGCGGTATTAGTCGAGTCTTTTTATCTCAATATATTTCGCAACTTTCATCCACCCAGAGCAACGAAGGACATAGCCATGTTTCTGATCATGATCATGTGATTTATTTGCAGAGTATCAGTCCAGGACTGGTCAAAACAGAAATCCTTCACGTGTCGAATATGCCTAATGCCGACAACATCTTTGAAGCATTCCCATACCTGGACCCCAAGGATATTGCGGACTCCGTTCTCTTCGTTTTGGGAACTCGACATAACGTCCAGGTCCGTGAATAATATCAAACTTATTTCTATCTACAGATAAATTCGTTCAATTTATAATTGGCTTATAAAAAAGTCACTGAATTGAAAACAATTTTTAAAATCTCGAATCGGAATCCAATACCAGTGAGTCTCAATGGCTCAAATTTTTGTTAACAGTGAACATTTTCTTTCAACATGTTACAGGTGACCGAATTAACCATTCGCCCTCTCAACGAAACCTTTTAATCGGCAGAAACAAGTTCGTTTCATCAACCCAATTGAAACTACTATTTTTGGAGTTGTACTACAAATATTGTAAATATTGTTGCAAATAAACGACATTCTTTGAAGTAATTTCAAGTGTTTTCATTGTTTCCCTAATCGCACCTCACAAGGGGCGTGATATATGAGAGCTTACTGACAACTTGACTTACTATCTTTTTTAAATTCAACAATGGGTTTTCCATTTCAATATCGTATATTAATAATATATTTGTTGTAAGGCTGTAGAAAATTATATAATTATAGATTTTATGAAAGTTTGTGAAATATCAGCTGAATTTTTCATAATTTCATAACTGTATGAACAAAATTCTGACACTCTTATCCCGATCATTGAATTGTCTGACTGTCAAAATTATCCAGCGATAATCCTAAGTTTCATGTCTCATCATTGTCAAAGAGGTATAAGTTGTTTCATTGCTCAAAAAAAAACAGAACAAGAAAACATGGATTGAACGTAATTAAAAACGATTAGATTTCAATGGTTTAAAGACATTTTGAATCGCTTCCATTGGAAAAATACAATTATTTATCAATACGTTCTGATCAAGGTATGATAATATATGAATGTGAATGTATTTCGGGATCCGCAGAAGATGCGTGAAAGAGCGGAATGCTCTCGATCGAAAATACGTGAAGATCTTGCAGATAAATGAAATGTTCGTCATTCATTCGAATACTGAAAACGCGGAAAATTTGACGCGAAACGCCAGATATATACAGGATGATTCAGAATTCGTGACGAATTTCTTAATGGGTTGATCCTTATCAAAATTGGGATTGAAAGTTCCCCAGCCATTTTTCCGAGAAATGATTTTTTCCTTCGAACAATAGTGCATTTTTTTAACACCTCTTCCACCAAATAACGACGCCTTGGCGGAAGAAGATCGTATCTCGAAAACCGGCGAAGAAGATCGTAACTCGGAAAACCCGTGAAGAAGATCGTAACTCGGTCAACCCGTGAAGAAGATCGTAACTCGCAAAACGCCATATAATATTACACGGGTTCTTGCGAGTTACGATCTTCTTCACAGGTTTTCCAAGTTACGATCTTCTTCACGGGTTTTCCGAGTTACGATCTTCTTCACCGGTTTTCCGAGATACGATCTTCTTCCGCCCAGGCGTCGATAATAAACTTTCACCGAGAAATCTCTCCAATATGAAAAAAAAAAAAAGAAAAAACTCATTGGCATAATTCGATTCTTTGAAATTGACAAATAATATTAAAGAAAAAATTGTTGCAGAAAAAATCATTTGTCGCAAAAAAAAATTTACAGGGAAAAATATGATTTTTCCCAAAAATGGCTGAGGAACTTGCGATCCCAATTTTGAAAACCATCAACCCCTCAACAGATTCATCACAAATTCTGAATCACCCTATATATTTAAGTGTTATCGGTGAGTCGTGGAAATGCGGAAAAAGTTTATTCCACGACTCAGATATTTTCACTATCTTATCATAACTCTCAATGCCAATACTTTTAATCTACGTATCAATTGATGAGACTGGGCATTCGTATTCAATATACGGATAACGGACTAACATGAAACGTTGGGAAGGAAAGGTCGCCGTCGTAACCGGAGCTAGTGCTGGAATCGGTGCTGCGATTGCCGAGGAACTCGTCAAGGCGGGTATTTTGGTAGTTGGATTGGCCAGGCGTTTGGAAAGGCTGGAAAAATTATCAGCAAGCTTGAAAGAAGCCAAGGGGAAGCTTTATGCCAGGCAATGTGATGTCACGAAGGAAGAAGACCTTCTCAATGCCTTCAAATGGGTATCGACCGAACTTGGAGGGGTCGACATCCTTGTTAATAATGCTGGTATCCTCAGAAACAAGAAGATCATATGTGAGCAGCCCTACGAACAAGGGTCGGCTTTTCTCCTCGAAAATATTCCTACTCTCTTCGTTCTCCAATCGAATATTTTCAGACGACGATACCGACTCCTTCCGTAATATTCTGGACGTCAACGTCTTGGCGATGGCCATATCTGTTCGAGAGGCTGTAGCCTCGATGAAGAGCCGTGACGTTGATGGTTACATCATCAACATAAACAGGTAATTTTTTAAATGACAAAAGTATCATATTCCATATCTGTATACTGATTATGGCTTTTATCGTCACATAGCATTAGTGGACATCAACATCCCTCCGGGTTCACGCCTACCAGCTTGTATACAGCTAGTAAATTCGCTGTTACGGCGCTGACGGAAACAGTGCGAAAGGAACTCGCCTCTGAAGCTAACAATAAGATTAAAATAACGGTAGTACTCGAGTCTTCTTATCCAAACATGTTTCACAAATTTTATCCGGACCGAGCGACGAAGGACATAACTGTATATGTTTCTGATTCTGATAATGTGATTTATTCCCAGAGTATCAGTCCAGGAATTGTCAAAACGGAAATCTTTCACGTATCGAAATCGGCTATTGCCGACAAAATCTTTGAAGCATTCCCATACCTAGACTCAAAGGATATTGCGGACACTGTTCTCTTCGTTTTAGGAACTCGACATAACGTTCAGGTACGTGAATAATATCAAACTCATTTTCACCAATAGATAACGAACGAATTTGTCCAATTTATAATTGGCTAATATATCACTGCATTTGGAGCAACCCAGTAAACGAACACGAATTGAAACGAATTGAGTATGTGCAAAACAGAATTAACACGAATTAAGTAGAATTTAAAAAAATTGCCAAGAATTGACACACAGGTCTTTTTAATTCCATCTAATTCGTATTAATACCGTTTTCCACATACTCAATTCCTTTTCGTTTACTGGGAATACTTGTACTGTCACGTTGTAACCAAATCGCAGTGAGTAATGACAGCTCGAACTTCTTTTGATATGTTATAGGTGACCGAGTTGACCATTCGTCCTCTTAACGAAACCTTATAATCGGCAGAAATTTATCGGAGTTTGATCAACCTAATTGAAACTATCATTTCCAGAGTAATACTATGAATTTTATAAATATTGTTTCAACCCAATAATATTCTTCACCCTTATTCGAAGGGTTTTCATGTCTTCCTTACCGCGACTTGCAACAGGTGTGACACATGAAAGTTGTTCAGTCGTTTCTGAATCGTAGACGAGCTTGAATCGTTGGGAAGACGAGATCGCTGTCGTACCTTTAACGAAAAATTATTTATATTCGTTGTAATAAAATGATATACCATAGTGAAGTATTGCGAGTTATTTTGGCTGTGTCTAAAATCGTAAAGCCGATGTCCACATACATCTAAAATAAATAAGATATGAAGTTGAAAAATCAGAATGACCTCTGAGCTTGATCACGATTCACATCTAGAGAATCGTATTCGGTCAGTTTTAATGATTTATGAACGAAGTCATGCGGTCACTGCTTAATCGAAGCAAATTAATCAGCTGAATTTGAAAGAAGCACACATCTCTTCAACGAGAATCTTGGTTCATGCACCCAGATGCAATCATACGTAAACAGAAACTTATAAATTATTATTTTTCAGTACCTACCTTGATCGAGAACTTAATATATTCGTAAGTTTAAGTAACTGGTCTTCGACTGAATTGCTCTGAGCAGTGTTTCAGTGTTTCAAGGCTGTGTTTTTTATTTTTTCGGAAGACCGAATTGTGTAATTTCGAACTGTTGAATAAAGAAATTTCTTTGAGTGAATCTGGAGTTAGCATTATATCTAATCGCAGAGAGGTCAGAGCACGAACCGTGTATAATGATTACGTAAGCAGCTTCGTTATCTAATGCAATGTATTTTCGGTGCTAACGCGATATTCGTCAGAGTGTCTCCACAAGGCTAAAAGCAACATGGATCGTTGGGTAGGAAAAGTTGCGGTTGTAACCGGTGCAAGTACAGGGATCGGTGCTGGGATTGCCGAGTGCTTAGCCAAGGAGGGTTTGTTGGTCGTTGGATTAGCCAGGCGTTTGGATAAGCTGGAAGAATTATCGGCAAGTCTCGTGGGTGCGAAAGGAAAGTTGTATCCAAGGCAGTGCGACGTCACCAAAGACGATGATCTACTTAATGCCTTCGAATGGGTGAAAACCGAATTCGGAGGAGTCGACATCCTCGTGAACAACGCCGGTGTCTATAGCAACAAGCCAATCATCGGTAAGCGATTTCAGAACGTAGTAGCTGTGACGAATTTCGAAGGATTTCATCCCCCACTTATCATAATCCCCTACCTTTTATCTGCAGAGGAAGAGATCGAGGGCTTTAGGAACATGCTGAACGTGAACGTCTTGGCAACGGCCATATCTGTCAAACAGGCCGTGGCTTCGATGCGAAGCCGTGACGTTGCCGGTCACGTTATAATTATTAACAGGTAATTAATGGGAAATAGAATTCTCATTTTTTCTAGCGATCAAGAATGTAAATGAACCCTCTTGACTCGTTTCATGATCGGTTTTAACAATATATTTTATCGCTTCGTATAGCGTTGACGGACATTGGCTCCCACCTAATCAAAATGCCAGTTTATACTCGCCCAGTAAATTCAGCATCACTGCTATGACCGAGACATTGAGACAGGAGCTGGTGGCTGCAGGTACCAGAATAAAAATCACGGTGATAAGATTTTATCTTGAATAATGAAAAATCGTAACTATGACCTCTCCCAAATCACACGCATAAAATTAATTATTTCCTTCTTTTTCTGCAGAGCGTAAGTCCGGGATACGTGATATCGGACATCATGAGAGCTTCGGGAGTCCCTAACTACGAGACCTTCTTCGATGCCATTCCACATCTCAAGCCAAAAGACATCGCCAATGCGATTCTCTACATTCTGGGTACTCCGGAAGATGTTCAGGTAAACGATCGTTGTCAGATTTATTTCTCGCACATTCATCACTATGAAAAATTTTCGCCTTTTTATATCAGATTGGGTATTCTGACGTGTATTAATATTTCTTATTCACAGGTCACTGAGCTAACGATTCGCCCAGTTGGTGAACTACATTAGGCGGAAGTGGGTCTGGGACATGCCGATTTATCGTGTATTAAAAAACTTGATGTATGTACTGCACTTGTTGCACGTACTCAAAATATACTTTACCTGGCATTAATCCTCTCCATTAAAATCACATTACCTACTTTATGTTATTATTTTTCTCAACACAAATCTTATCTATGGAAGTCCATGAGCTTCGTCATATCACACTAATTACCGAGCGATACAGATAAGATACGACTTCACTCTACAGCCACTCGTAAGATGTGTTGCGTAAGGCTATACTTGAAATATGTAAAAAAAAAATATCTGATCCATTAAAACTTTTCAATCTCTCTTCGAGACTAATTTTTGTGTTCGAAAACACATTCTGCTTTTGGCATCGACTAGGCTTTTTATCGTGTGGGACCATGCCCTCGTTACGCTATACTGATCATAACGGAATAGATCATAACATGAGCGTCCGACGTTGAATAGTATCTTTCGAACCGCGGATAACGAGAGTCATGGATCGTTGGGTGGGAAAAGTCGCCATTGTAACCGGTGCGAGTACAGGAATCGGTGCTGGGATTGCAGAGTCATTAGCCAAGGAAGGTTTATTCGTCGTTGGATTAGCCAGGCGTTTAGATAAGCTGGAAAAATTATCGGCAAGTCTTGAGGGTGCGAAAGGAAAGTTGTATCCAAGGCGGTGTGACGTCACCGAAGAAGATGACCTACTCAATGCCTTCGAATGGGTGAAAACCGAACTTGGAGGAGTCGACATCCTCGTGAATAACGCCGGTGTATATAGTGGCACGGCAATTATAGGTAAGTGATTCGAGAGGGTGAGAGCTGTGTTATGTTTCAAATGGCTCCATCCCCCGATCGATCATGATTACTTACTTTTCACCCTCAGACGAAGAGATAAAAAATTTTCGGAACATTCTCGACGTGAATGTACTGGCCACAGCCATAGCTATTAAAGCGGCAGTGGCTTCGATGAGGGGACGCGGAATAGCTGGTCATATTATCAATATCAACAGGTAATGGAATTGAATGATGTGCGAATATAAATAAATGGAATAGAAGGGTCGGGTTCGAGACAGTTGCTGAACATTTGTGAACACCGAATTCTCCCTGAAAGAGCTCACTCAAAACTGCCTTAATTTCAGTTATTTTACTACTGATATCATCTCAATTCACGCCTTGATGAAACTTCGTTAATTCTTCATTGCTCATCTGCAGCATAAACGGACATTGGATACCCACCGATGAAAGTTCCAGCTTGTACACATCCAGTAAATTTGCCATAACTGCTATGACCGAGACTGTGAGAAAAGAGCTCGTAGCTGCGGGCACTGGAATCAAAATTACGGTAAGATGACCATTTCCCGAACGAACAATTGAAAATTCTTTACTGAATAAAATAATTGCAAGGCTGATGTTACGAACAGAGTTTCTGATAAATTGAATCTGCTGTTTAGAGCGTGAGTCCGGGGAATGTCGAAACAGATATCCTGAACGCTGCTGGTACGTCGAATGCTAATGACTATTTCAAATCGGTTCCACATCTTCAGCCCAAAGATATCGCTAACGCAGTTCTTTACATTCTGGGTACTCCGGAAAATGTTCAGGTAAAAAATGTCCATCATATATGTTTTTCGCCCATTTATCGATCTGAAAATTCTTCGCCAATTTGAATCAGACTCTCATTCAAATTATCGTCCACAGGTTACCGAGTTGACGATCCGCCCTGTTGGTGAAAATATTTAAATGGATATCACGATTGGAGGCCAAAAGTCTTTTTTCACCTAATTAAAAGATCACTGCTGCTGAAGAGAACATTTTTCCCAGATGTGTTGCCAGATTATCTGCTTTGACATAGCGTTGAGAGTTACATTCGAATGGAGAGGCTGCATACTGCGAGTTGAATGATAAATTCAACTTCCCGGACTTTAACTACAAAGAAAATTATATAACTTGAATGAGACGATCTAATAAAAGAGCAAGCAAACAGAAACGTAGGAGTTCAATATCGTTTAACAAATCACCTCATATTTGGAATAAATTATCATAAAAGAGTACCTACTTCCATCCGAGTGATGGGTAGAATTTGAAATTAGAATTAGAATTGAATAATGGAATAGTATATTATGCAACAAGTGCGTAAAAATTTTACACACGAGTTTCGTACGATATTTTTCGACACAGTGTGCGTAGAATGAAATTATCGAAAATAGCTTTTATTATACTGGCACAGGAATCCCTCCGACCTTCTCCCACGATAGCTAAGTTTTCATATATAGTTAAGATTTTCCTAAATTCCTTGAGATAAAAATACAAACACATGGTTCAAATTGTGCTGCTGATCCCCACATATTTTTTAGCAATTAAACTACGATATCGCATGCATAAGTCATCTCGTTATCAACCATCGAGTAATTTTCCATAAACCTTGGGCCTTGATCTATCGCAAAGCATGCCATTATCTACTGGCCACTTATTTATCATGGTTGGAAAAACGCGTGCATAAATCCAGTCTAGCAGAGTCGTTGTAGTTAGTTGGTGAGCAGAGTCTGTGGAGTGAAGACGAGATAAGTGTTACAGGAATTAGAATGGATCGTTGGGTTGGAAAAGTCGCGTTAGTTACGGGAGCCAGCGCTGGTATCGGTGCCGCAACGGTCGAGGCTCTAGTCCAGGAAGGTCTCCAGGTCGTCGGAGTGGCAAGGCGAGTTGATAAGATCGAGAAAATTGCGGAAAAACTGAAAAACGCGAAAGGAAAGCTCTACGCTAGGCAATGCGACGTATCCAAGGAGGAAGACATCCTCGCGGTCTTCGAATGGATAAAGGAGAACCTGGGTGGCGTCGACGTCCTCGTTAACAACGCCGGGGTGATGCACCCCGCGAGCCTTAGTGGTAAGTGAAAATTAAACCTGGGAAAAATTCCTTATTTCTTTTACATATTTGGAGAAACAAGGATAAAAACAAGCGTGTCATAAATTCGGTTGTTCCTCGCTCTAAATGGTACGTATACACAGCTAATCTACCGAGTTGAAGGCCACCGGAAATGTTCAATTGCCGTTCATACCGTGAATACTGTGTTTGACTGTACCAATTTAAATAATGGGCATACACTATGATGGTCTCCATTTGAGTAATTGTATGGAAGCCATCAACAGTATCCTGTTATATTTGGAATAATTTTTTTGGTCTGTCATCAGTCGACAAATTTATGGAGTAATTTTGCTGAGGTAGCATCTTTTTGCTTATCGTATCGTAATTTACTAATCAAGAATTTTTCACGACTCATTATGAACTCGTTGTTTACAGATGGAGATACGGAAGGGTTTCGCCGTATACTCGACGTGAACGTACTAGGTGTTGCTTTGCACACCAGGGAAGCTGTGCGGTCCATGAAGGCGCGTCAAGTTGACGGACACATCTTCAACGTCAACAGGTTTGTTGGCGTACCTCTGGGTGTATTTAATGATCTTTGTCGTGTGAATTCTAAAATGGTACGCAATATGCGATATCAGATACGTATATCGTTCGAATCTTTTAGTTATACAGTCGTGAATTTTTTCGCAGTGTTTTGGGTCACTACCTTTTCAATCCGAGCGACCAGTACAGTTTGTATCCGAGCAGCAAGTTTGCAGTGACTGCAATGACCGAAGTAACGAGGAAGGAGTTAATCAAAGCGGACACGAAGATAAAAATAACGGTGAGTAGGCACAAAATATATTTTGAAAAGGTGAGAAACGCTGCAGGCTTTAGTCCGAAGGTATGCATCGTGAAAATAGTGAATAATGCGATACATCGTAAATTACAGAGTATCAGCCCAGGGTTCGTTAAGACAGAAATAGTCGCGGCTGCTGTAAGCGAAGCAGTTTCTGAAGAGATTTACAAAGCCTACCCATCATTGAATTCGGAAGATGTGGCGAATGCCATCATCTATGCCTTAGGCACTCCGCCGCATGTTCAGGTAAGGAAAATAGCTTCGGAGATTCCGCCTTGATTGCAACTCGTTTTTTTCATTACAAATTTATTTTTCTTCACATGATGTAATTTGTCTTGCAGATCTGTGAGCTGATAATACGTCCGGTTGGAGAAATGCTAGCTTAAATGAATCTGTGACATGACCCGATTCATCATTTACTCGGAGCACTGACCTCGCATCGCGTCTGAGTTTCCTCATCGCAACTCGGATTTCGTACAGACTTCGTATTTCATAAGTCCTAGAATCTTTACATAGTTAGATTTGACGAGTGTTAATACTAATGCTTTGCCCCATGCAGGGCCTTATACCGTTATACGAATAAAGACTCTCCAGCCATGATGTGAAACGTTTTTAGGTCTCGCGTATAAACATATTTATATACCTTTTTTTACTCATTTGATTCTCTATCCAACTTCTTCCCGTCTCCTAATTCACCTAATCTGGTTTACGCTATGCATAATTAGCAAATGTTGACGAGTCTCTTGAACAATCACTCCTTCCCGTTGAGGCGAAAGCTATAAATTTCCCGTAATATTATTATCACAGAAACTGCCCAAAAGAAGGAAGACGTGAATTGAGTACATCGAAGCACTTCGCGATCGCTGGGAAAATCTGGATTGGAATATGTAAAGTCTCGCATGTACCTATGTTCAATTATGGGACACAAATAATACTCGATAGCTAGAAATCGGTGAATCCGAATCCTTATTAGCCGAAATATTATTTTCATTTCTTCATTCGTGACCTGAAATAGAATTTCGAGTATGACTCATCGGAACATCTTCTCTTTCTATCGCATAGTGTGACTTCATCGTGAATTTCATTTTCCGCAGGGTATTGATACGAGTTACGTTGACTAAAATCTACTCAATTATATAGAAAATGATAAAGTGGTATATTTCATTGCGATTGGAACCTAATTATTCGAGACTACGATGAGTTTGTCTGCCAGTTGATATTTTCAGTAGTGTATCGGTCACAGCTGTCCAATGCTTGTCGCATTTCAGCCTTGAACTGATAAACTTGCACGAGTGTGAGTACACACACACGCTATGCCCGTGCAACTTGACTTGATAAGATGACATTAAGTAATTTCGATAAGTGGTAACGCCGCTATAGAGATTTACAAAAGGTCTAATTTTGACAAATTTTTACCAAAAATACAGTTCATGGAACAAAAAATCTGTTCGATGATCTTCATTAAGAGACTCGGCAGAGTCTCGCGCCAAGTACAATAGTGTGGTCACTACCCCCGAAAAAATCTACCAGCAGAAATTCCTCCTTACCAAAAGTGGTACCATCAAAATGTCTACTTACAAAAAAATTAAAATCAGATACAATTGCCAAGTACCTACATGTCTTCTGTATAACGAAAGTTTACATCAGAAAAACAGAACATTGAATAGTCTTGTGTGCCTACTCGTTCACTCGCTACTCTTTTTGTTTAGATGTCTCCCGTAATCTTCATGTATCTGCAAGTAATGATGAGTGTGAGATTCTAACCGATAAACACGGCACGTGTGACTTGTAATTATATATATGAAAGTGAGCGGAATAGAAGTGATGAGTAAGCATGAAGATACAACATGCTTACATACTACTCAAACACTTTTCTAACGTTCACGATTCCCCAAACTTATGAAATAATCTGATATTCAAATGGCGGTCTATATACCAATGTATGATAATACCGTCCAAAAATTGATTGCCAATTTTTAACTTTTCGCTTGAAACTGAAGAAAGTTATCACAATCATCCTGAAAATGGAACGTTGAGTGTTCACTAGATCGCTACGTTTTCAAGTGTAGGTAATCAATTCCACATATCTTTGTAGAGTGCAGGTCAGTTGGAAATGAGCGAGCAAAGAGCGAAGACGTTATAAGTAGAGTCTATAAATTGTGAATATTTGATGGAAGCTTGAGTGCATTAGCACCCACTGTTGCCCAAAGCTCACACGTACGCAGTATATGAGCTCATGAGTAAGTCGTATCATTATTTGACCAACATTTAATTTTTTGTCGACTCATAGTGCAAAGTTCCGTCATCACCTCGCATCCTATATATCCCAACAACGACCAGTCAGTTGATGAGTTCAGTCTGTAAAGTGCGGACAAAAAGTGTTGTGCAGCAATCAGAATGGATCGTTGGGTTGGAAAAGTCGCGCTAGTTACTGGGGCTAGTTCTGGTATCGGTGCTGCAACGGTCGAGGCTCTCGTCCGAGAAGGTCTCCAAGTCGTTGGAGTAGCGAGACGAGTGAATAATGTCGAGAAAATCAATGAGAAATTGAAAGACGCAAAGGGGAAGCTCTACGCGAGGCAATGCGATCTATCCAAGGAAGAGGACATCCTCGCGGTCTTCGAATGGATAAAGGAGAACCTGGGTGGCGTCGACGTCCTCGTTAACAACGCCGGGGTGATGCACCCCGCGAGCCTTAGTGGTGAGTGAGATTTGAAACTTGTGAGAGCAAAACAAAACTGTCCCCCTGAAATGGCACAGTTTTAATTGGCAGATTTTGGAAAAGCATTTCAACAATTTCGGTTTATTTAGAATAACTTTTGTGCACCTATGTCGGTCGACTCATTCATAAGTGGATGAAAATTATTTTATTGTGGCAACATTTCTCCTATCCTATCGCAATTTTCTCGTCGAGACTTCCAACGCCTACGTCATTTGCAGACGGAGATACAGAAGGGTTTCGCCATATATTGGACGTCAATGTCTTAGCTGTCGCTATCAGCACCAGGGAAGCTGTGCGGTCCATGAAGGCACGTCAAGTTGACGGTCACATCTTCAACATTAACAGGTCCGTTGACACACCTCTGCATGTATTCATATGATGATCTTTGTCGTGTGAATTCTAAGATGGTACGCAGTATGCGATATCAGATACGTATATCGTTCGAGTCTTTTAGTTATTCAGTCGTGAATCTTTTCGCAGCGTTTTAGGCCACTACCTCTTCAATCCGAGCGACCAGTACAGTTTGTATCCGAGCAGCAAGTTTGCAGTGACTGCAATGACCGAAGTAACGAGGAAGGAGTTAATCAAAGCGGACACGAAGATAAAAATAACGGTGAGTAGGCACAAAATATATTTTGAAAAGGTGAGAGACGCTGCAGGCTTTAGTCCAAAGGTATGCATCGTGAAAATAGTGAATAATGCGATACATCGTTAATTACAGAGTATCAGCCCAGGGTTCGTTAAGACAGAAATAGTCGCGGCTGCTGTAGGCGAAACAATCTCTGAACAGCTTTACAAAGCCTACCCTTCACTGAATTCGGAGGATGTGGCAAATGCTGTCACCTATGCCTTAGGCACTCCGCCGCATGTTCAGGTGAGGAAAATAGCTTCGGAGCTGATTCCGCCTTAATTGCATCTCGTTTTTTCACTACGAATTGATTTTTCTTCATGCCATGTAATTTATCTTGCAGGTCTGTGAGCTGATAATACGCCCGGTTGGAGAACTGATGGCATGAATGAATCTGTGACATGACCCGATTCAACATTCGCTTGAAGCACTGACCTCGCATCACACCTGAGTTCATTCATCGCAACTTGCATTTCGTATAGTTTTCGTATTATCTATAATTCATATAGATTTTCCATGTATAGTTCGATTTTACGAGTGTTTATACTAATGCCCTGCCACATGCACGGCTTTATATGAATAAGGACTATTTTTCTATGACACAAAATGTGTTTAGATTAAATATATTTCTGTACATTTCTGTACCCATTTATCCTTCAAGTAACTTTCTCCTTTCCACTGGTTTATCTGGAGCAGCTTACCGCGTACCTAATCCGCGGATGTTGACGAGGCTCTTGAATCGAACGAAAAATTATATTCTTCTTGGTATCAGTATAGTTTCTAATAGATGTAGTATAAGTTTTGTGCAGGAAATAATGTGAAAGTTTCATTCCTTCGGGTTTGAGAAAGCCTTACATATATGTATTAGATTCATCGTACTTCCTAACGGCTGGAAGAACCTGGATTGAAATGATTTTCTAAGGTAGGAATGAAAATCAGCAATGGCGTTGAAGTTTGAGATTTGCGTACAAGCATTTGCTGTATAAAAACACAGGATAATGATCCTATCAATTGCCGTATAAATGGCTCATGTGAGACTCGTACGTGGATTATAAGATTCGCGTGTGAATGACTGGCGCTTGGAGATATCAGAAGTTACATAACGCAATCCACGACTATTTACAAAAACGCAATTTGATGCAAATTTATGGTAATTATATACGTGATATCGATGCGTACAAGATACGCGCCCTGCATGGCTTATACGTTTAGTGTTGCGCAATTCTTTGAATCCTTGAAAGAACGCCTAATAAAAAACGCGCATAAAATGCTGCAGAATTTCAGGTTTTTTCGGGATGATATATTCTTCAATGACATGGACTCGAAGCCGAAGGCTACTTGAAAAACCTGAAACGGATGCTAATATTTTCGAGTACCTACTTGCTGAATTTTATTCGAATGAATATTATGTTATGTAGAAGCAAATGCTGGATGCAGTATAGAAATACGCTGTAACAGCGCAGTATGCATGCACACATTTCAGCGAAATAATTTATACTAGAAGTGTGATATTTTACTGAAAAAATTAATCCAGGGAACTTGAACAGATTGTATTCACACTGCAGTCTACTACGAAATAATCACGGCTTATATGAATGAGTTTGTAGATTGCCTCCGCCAATGTGATGTTCAGATAAAAAACGTACAGAGTGCTTGTTGATGCCAAATTCCCCTTCCTGGACTTTATACCGACTCGTTATGAGGCACAGTTTGAAGCGATCTTTGACACTCATTCTATCATAGAGTCTTCCTCTAGCCACTTGCTTCTTACGTATATCTGAATTGAAAGTACCAGTCTATGAATTAAGTTGGCAGAGTGATTGCAGTTATTTGGTAAGCAGAGTCGGTGGATTGAAGGAAAAATAAGTTTTGTAGTAAAAAGAAAATGGACCGTTGGGTCGGAAAAGTCGCATTAGTTACCGGAGCCAGTTCTGGTATCGGTGCAGCAACGGTCGAGGCTCTCGTTCAGGAAGGTCTCCAGGTCGTCGGAGGGGCAAGGCGAGTGGATAAGATCGAGAAAATTGCGGAAAAATTAAAAGACGCGAAAGGAAAGCTCTACGCGAAGCAGTGCGACGTATCTAAGGAGGAAGACATCCTCGCGGTCATCGAATGGATGAAGGAACACTTGGGTGGCGTCGACGTCCTCGTTAATAATGCTGGGGTGGCGCATGCGACGAGGCTCAGTGGCGAGTGAAATTTGAATCAGACTAATATTGGGAAAAGAAAACCTTGCACCTGTAGTTCGTCGAAACTTTTGACTTCATTTGCAGACGGAGATACGAAAGGGTTTCGGCGTATATTGGACGTGAATGTCTTAGCTGTTGCTTTGTTCACCAGAGAAGCTGTGCGTTCCATGAAAGCGCGTCAAGTTGACGGTCACATCTTCAACATTAACAGGTTCGTTGACGCACCTCTGGATGTATTTATGTGATGATCTGTGTCGTGCGAATGCTAAAATGGTATGCAGTTTGCGATATCAGATACGTATATCGTGCAAATCTTTTAGTTATACAGTCGTGAATTTGTTCGCAGCGTTTTAGGCCACTACCTCTTCAATCCGAGCGACCAGTACAGTTTGTATCCGAGCAGCAAGACCGAGGTAACGAGGAAGAAGTTAATCAACGCGAACACGAAGATAAAAATAACGGTGAGTAGGCACAAAATAAATTTTGAAAAGGTGAGAGACGCTGCAGGCTTTAGTCCAAAGGTATGCATAGTGAAAATAGTGAATACCGCGATACATCGTCGATTACAGAGCATCAGCCCAGGGTTCGTCAAGACAGAAATAATTGCGGCTGCTACAAACGAAGCGATATCTGAAGAGTTTTTCAAAACCTTGCCTTCATTGAATTCGGAGGACGTGGCCAACGCCATCGTATATGCCTTAGGCACTCCGCCGCATGTTCAGGTAGGAAAAATCACTTTGGAGATTTTGCCTTGATTGCACCAAGTTTTTCTACTTTTTATCTAACCTGATAAATCTTCATTTATGGATAGCTTTTCTTCTACGAAATGTGATTTATCCCATAGGTCTGTGAGCTGATAATACGTCCGGTTGGAGAGCTGATGGCTTGAATGAATCCACGATGATACCAGATTTAACACAGTCGACTTGATTCATTGTAACACATGTTACTAGATTTCATATTTTATGATTCGTGACTTGCTTCGTTGGTTGGATTCAACGAGGATTCACACTACTGCCTCATCATGCAGGGTTCCAAATAAACGAATCCTATATCTTTGTATTATACAAGTACTACACGTTTAGGTCAAGTGTAGGAACATATTTATTACTTACCTTTCTGTCCCTGTATTATTTTCCAATCAAATTCCTCCATTTTGCTGGTGTACCCGAACTGGACTACCTAATGAATGGTCTGCTGGAGTTGTTGATTCTCCTGAATGAAAGAAAAAGATGATTTCTCCTGTTGTGTCCCTCATTTCCAATTGGACACTGGCACCAATAGACAGGATGAAATGAGACACTTCGATTACTTCAGGTTCAAAATATGCTTAGAAGTGTTCAATTTATCGACGCACTTCCCAATAATCGGAAAATCAAATGCAGTGCAGCAATGCAAATTACTCCACGTCCTAACTGCCATTTTCCCTGCTAATACCCGTATCTCCCTTGGCAACAAAGCTACGCGATGTTCCACGCACAATTATGTTATCATCGACTTCTGAGTATTGTCCCACGAATTTGAAGTCTCGATTTATCATAAAACGTGCCAATGGGTTACTGGCAACTTACTTATCAGGATTGGGACTACGCGATTATAATATATTCAGTTTATCAGAGTCAGTGCAGTCAGTAGGTGAACACAGTCCGTGGAGTAAAGACAAGATCTAAGTGTTGCGGCAATCAGAATGGATCGTTGGGTAGGAAAAGTCGCGTTAGTTACGGGAGCCAGCGCTGGTATCGGTGCTGCAACGGTCGAGGCTCTGGTCCAGGAAGGTCTCCAAGTCGTCGGAGTGGCAAGGCGAGTGGACAAGATAGAGAAAATTGCGGAAAAACTGAAAAACGCGAAAGGAAAGCTCTATGCGAGGCAATGCGACGTATCTAAGGAGGAAGACATCCTCGCGGTCTTCGAATGGATAAAGGAGAACCTGGGTGGTGTTGACGTCCTCGTAAATAACGCCGGATTGGGGCATCCCGCGAGCCTCAGTGGTGGGTGAAATTCAAAACTAGCGAATATAAGGAAGTAGATTCAATAAACTTGTTCATCAAACTCGAAATAATAGTTTTGTCAAAGAAATGAGAATTAAAATGAGTGTACCAGCAATACAGTCGATCTTTGATACATTCAGTCTACGAAATTGGAAGCCAACGAAAATTTTCAATTTCTACATCAGAAATTTCCATTAGACTTATTAGCTATTCAGAATCTTTGGTCTCATTCGTAGACGGAGATACGGAAGGGTTCCGCCGTATACTCGACGTGAACGTATTGGCTGTTGCTTTGCACACCAGGGAAGCTGTGCGGTCCATGAAGGCTCGTCAAGTTGACGGACACATCTTCAACGTCAACAGGTTTGTTGGCGTACCTGTGGGTGTATTCAATAATCTTTGTTGTGTGAATTCTAAAATGGTACACAATATGCGATATCAAATACGTATATCGTTCGAATCTTTTAGTTATTCAGTCGTGAATTTTTTCGCAGCGTTTTAGGCCACTACCTCTTCAATCCGAGCGACCAGTACAGTTTGTATCCGAGCAGCAAGTTTGCAGTGACCGCAATGACCGAAGTAACGAGGAAGGAGTTAATCAAAGCGAACACGAAGATAAAAATAACGGTGAGTAGGCACAAAATATATTTTGAAATGGTGAGAATCGCTGCAGGCTTTAGTCCAAAGATATGCATCGTGAAAATAGTGAATAACGCGATACATCGTCGATTACAGAGCATCAGCCCAGGGTTCGTTAGGACAGAAATAATTGCGGCTGCTACAAACGAAGCGATATCTGAAGAGTTTTTCAAAACCTTGCCTTCATTGAATTCGGAGGACGTGGCCAACGCCATCGTATATGCCTTAGGCACTCCGCCGCATGTTCAGGTAGGAAAAATCACTTTGGAGATTTTGCCTTGATTGCACAAAGTTTTTCTACTTTTTATCTAACCTGATAAATCTTCATTTATGGATAGCTTTTCTTCTACGAAATGTGGTTTATCCTATAGGTCTGTGAGCTGATGATACGTCCGGTTGGAGAGCTGATGGCTTGAATGAATCCACGATGATACCAGATTTAACACAGTCGACTTAGTTCATTGTAACACATGTTACTAGATTTCATATTTTATGATTCGTGACTTGCTTCGTTGGTTGGATTCAACGAGGGTTTACACTACTGCCTCATCATGCAGGGTTTCAAATAAACGAACCCTATATCTTTCTATTATACAAGTACTACATACGTTTAGGTCAAGTGTCGTAACATATTTATTACTCACCTTTCTGTCCCCTTATTATTTTCCAACCAACTTCCTCCATTTTGCTGGTGTGCCCGAACTGGACTACCTAATGAATGGTCTGCAGGAGTTGTTGATTCTCCTGAATGAAAGAAAAAGACGATTTCTCCTGTTGTGTCCCTCATTTCCAATTTGACACTGGCACCATAAGACAGGATGAAATGAGACACTTCGATTACTTCAGGTTCAAAATATGCTTAGAAGTGTTCAATTTATCGACGCACTTCCCAATAATCGGAAAATCAAATGCAGTGCAGCAATGCAAATTACTCCACGTCCTAACTGCCATTTTCCCTGCTAATACCCGTATCTCCCTTGGCAACAAAGCTACGCGATGTTCCACGCACAATTATGTTATCATCGACTTCTGAGTATTGTCCCACGAATTTGAAGTCTCGATTTATCATAAAACGTGCCAATGGGCTACTGACAACTTACTTATCAAGATTGGGACTACGCGTGTATAATATATCCAGTTTATCAGAGTCAGTGCAGTCAGTAGGTGAACACAGTCCGTGGAGTAAAGACAAGATCCAAGTGTTGCGGCAATCAGAATGGATCGTTGGGTAGGAAAAGTCGCGTTAGTTACGGGAGCCAGTTCTGGTATCGGTGCTGCAACGGTCGAGGCTTTAGTCCAGGGAGGTCTCCAAGTCGTCGGAGTGGCAAGGCGAGTGGATAAGATAGAGAAAATTGCGGAAAAACTGAAAAACGCGAAAGGAAAGCTCTATGCGAGGCAATGCGACGTATCTAAGGAGGAAGACATCCTCGCGGTCTTCGAATGGATAAAGGAGAACCTGGGTGGAGTTGACGTCCTCGTAAATAACGCCGGATTGGGGCATCCCGCGAGCCTCAGTGGTGGGTGAAATTCGAAACTAGCAAATATAAGGAAGTAGATTCAATAAGTTGTTCTTCAAACTCGAAATAATAGTTTTGTCGAAGAAATGAGAATTAAAATGAGTGTACCAGCAATGCAGTCGCTCTTTGATACATTCAGTCTACGAAATTGGAAGCCGACGAAAATTTTCAATTTCTACATCGGAAATTTCCATTAACTTATTAGCTATTCAGAATCTTTGGTCTCATTTGCAGACGGAGATACGGAAGGGTTCCGCCGTATACTCGACGTGAACGTATTGGCTGTTGCTTTGCACACCAGGGAAGCTGTGCGGTCCATGAAGGCGCGTCAAGTTGACGGTCACATCTTCAACATCAACAGGTTCGTTAGCGTACCCCTAGATGTATTCGTATGATGATCCAGAATTTTTCCGCAGCGTGTTAGGTCACTACCTCTTCAATCCGAGCGACCGGTACAGTTTGTATCCGAGTAGCAAATTCGCAGTTACCGCAATGACCGAAGTAACGAGGAAGGAGTTGATCAAGGCAAACACGAAGATAAAAATAACGGTGAGTGGGCACAAATATATTTTTAAAAAAGTGGAAAATTCTGCAGATTATAGCACAAAAATATAAATCGTGAAAATCGTCAATCACGTGATACATCGTCGATTACAGAGCATCAGCCCAGGGCTCGTTAAGACAGAAATAGTCGCGGCTACTGCAAACGAAGCAATTTCTGAACAGATTTACACAGCCTACCCGTCATTGAATTCGGAGGATGTGGCGAATGCCATAGTCTATGCCTTAGGGACTCCGCCGCATGTTCAGGTGAGGAGAATAGCTTTGGAGATTTTCGTTTAATTGCATCTCGTTTCTTCACCACAAGTCGATTCTTCTCTACGCGATGTAATTTGTCTTGCAGGTCTGTGAGCTGACAATTCGCCCGGTTGGTGAAGTGATTGCTTGAATGAATTTGTGACATGGCCTGATTCAACATTTGCTCTAAGCACTGACCTCGGATCACAACTGAGACCATTCATCGCTACTCAAATTTCGTACAGTTTCCGTATTTTATAATTCATAGCAAATGCTTACATAGTTCGATTTGACGAGTGTTTATACTAATGCTCTGCCCCATGCAGAGCCTTATACGAATAAAGACTCTCCATCCATGACACAAAATGTTTT
Organism: Tenthredo livida; assembly: GCA_963992785.1. Lineage (NCBI taxonomy): Eukaryota > Metazoa > Arthropoda > Insecta > Hymenoptera > Tenthredinidae > Tenthredo > Tenthredo livida. The sequence goes on along the minus strand of OZ023071.1, from coordinate 806,906 downwards.
CAGGTCTCACGTACAAATATATTCATATACCTTTCTGCACTCGTTTGATTCTCCAGCCAACTTCTTCCCGTCTCCAAATGTACCTAAGCTGGTCTACGTTATGCACAATTAGCACATATTAACGAGTCTCTTGAATGATCACTCCTTCCCGTTTAGGCCAAAGCTATGAATTCCCCATAATGTTATCACAGAAACTGCCGAAAAGAAGATCCGTAAGCTCGATTCTTTTAGGTTCAAAAAATGCCAAAAAATTCTACGATCTTGTGGTAATTTTAGCGATTTCCACGGTTGGGAGCGGCATTTCATCCGATCGAACATACCAGTTCGAACTCATTACTCGTAAAACATCGGCTGCCAAATGGACAAGTCGATTGATAGCCCCGTTTCGGAGAAAATCGAGAAATAGACCAGTCGGTAAAATTCGAGTATGCCCTCCCCTTAATCGTAAAATTAATTTTCCGCAGGGTATTCATACAAGTTGCTTTGACTGAAATCAACTCAATGACATAAAAAACTTCGTAATGGTATTTGATTTTGATTAGAACACAATTGTTCGAGACTGCGATAAGTTTGTCTATCAGTTGACATTTTCAACTAGTATGTTGTTACAGCTGTAGAATGCTTATCGCAGTTCGGCCTGAAATAATAAACTTACGAGTCGCAAGGACACACGCTGCTTGTGCAGCTATAACATGATAAGATAACGTTAAGTAATTTCGTTGAGAGGTCTCCCATAATCTCCACGTAAGATGTTTCTGTAACTCACGATGAGTTTGAGATCCTAACCGCTCACGAATGAACACAGGATATGTGACTTTCAATCTTACATGCCATAATCGGAATAGAAGTCATGAGTCAGCGTAGAGACAAATGCTCACATGCGACTCAAACGCTTTCGAATATTCACGATGATCTGCATTTTTTAATCTTCACATAGCTGAGTTCATCATCCGAGGTGAAATGGGGAGAAACAGACCAAAGAAGATTGTTTAATCGAAAAATATTTTCCAAACTCCTGTGAAAATCTCATACTCAAATCGTGAGCCATAAACATAATAATACTGTCCAAAAATGTAGATATTTCCAATTTCTAACTTTTCCTTTTATGGATGTAGAGAATCACTTCCAACCATTTCATTTCTAGGTGGATGTCTGTGGGTGCGTGTGTGTAGGTGCCGATGCGAGGATGTGATCAATTTTTTGTCAGAGAACGAGGATTATATCTTCTTTTCACGCGTGCCACTTGCCTATTATAAATTTCGCTCCATCGTCGAAATATCGTTGTATATATACTCAGAAAGGAATTCTCTCCAAGTTTGAGCGTTTAATTTAAATTCTAAGACCAACCTGAACCGTTTTGAAATTTTTCCATGCAAAAAGCGCGTAAATCTCCCGACTTTCTTTCAATTATCCAATGCTCAGCTGCATTTTGTGATACCGTCTTGTGATGCAGATCAACACGTAGGGAATTGATCATTCTTCAAAAGTGCCCCCTGTGATTTCAGTGTAACCCGACTTGTTTCATCTGTATCAACCTCGAAAGTCATTTTTTATAAATATTCAAGTCCCTCTATCTTCTAAACTATAAGTTCTAGACGATAAAACAGTGAAACCCTTCTGTATATAATTAAATTTCCTCTCAAGTTGTAATTTACATATTTCTTCTAGCTTCAGCCATTTTCCAGATATCAACCAAAATATGTGAGTTATGCTGAATGTTCGCCCAAAACGAAGCACCCTAATGTTTAGTGATTAATGAAAACAGTTTTTCAACAGTTTTGAGTTTTATTTTGTAGGAATTCGTGCTCTACCTCCCCTCCCCCCCCCCCCCACCGCCGCCTTTCTCCCCCCTTCGCGGAATCTGATATCAGGAGCCCCCCTCCAGTTCAGATTCTGGGTACGCTCTAGGAACGATAACCGAATACTATAAATACATTTCGACCAAGGCATGCTTATGTGAGTTTCGAGCGGCAGCTAGAACCTTGAACACCCATTAGCAACCACTGCTACCCAAGGTTCACACACAGGCGATATACCTATTAGCTCGTGAGTAAGCCGTGAAAAACATCTAACTTTTTGTCGACTCACAGTACAAAGTTTCGTCATCACCTCGCGTCCTACGTATATCAACTACGAGCAGTCAGTTGATAAGTTCAGTCTGTGGAGTGCGGACGAAAAGTGTTGTGTAGCAATCAGAATGGATCGTTGGGTTGGAAAAGTCGCGTTGGTTACTGGGGCCAGTTCTGGCATCGGTGCTGCAACGGTCGAGGCTCTCGTCCGAGAAGGTCTACAAGTCGTTGGAGTAGCGAGACGAGTGAATGATATCGAGAAAATCAATGAAAAATTGAAAGACGCAAAAGGGAAGCTCTACGCGAGGCAATGCGATCTATCCAAGGAAGAGGACATCCTCGCGGTCTTCGAATGGATAAAGGAGAACCTGGGTGGCGTCGACGTTCTCGTAAATAACGCCGGGGTGATACACTCCGCGAGCCTTAGTGGTAAGTGAGATATGAAACTTGTGAGAGCAAAACAAAACTGTCCCCCTGAAATAGCACAGTTTTAAATGGCAAATTTTGTAGAAGCATTTGAACAATTTCGGTTTATTTGGAATAACTTTTTTGTGCCAACGTCGATCGACTCATTCATAAGTGGATAGGAATTATTTCATCTTAGAAACATTTCTCCTATCCTATCGCAATTATCTCGCCGAAACTTTCAACGCCTAGGTCATTTTCAGACGGAGATACGGAAGGATTTCGCCATGTATTGGACGTCAATGTCTTAGCTGTCGCTATCACAACCAGGGAAGCAGTGCGGTCCATGAAGGCACGTCAAGTTGACGGTCACATCCTCAACATTAACAGGTCCGTTGACACACCTGTGGACTTATTCATATGATGATCTTTGTCGGTTGAATGCCAAAATGGTACGCAGTATGCGATATCGGATGCGCATTGTTCAAATCTTTCAATTATTTGGTTTCGAATTTCTTTGCAGCGTTCTGGGTCACTATTTGTTCGCCCCAAGCGACCAGTTAAGCTTGTATCCAAGCAGCAAATTCGCAGTTACCGCGATGACCGAGGTGACGAGGAAGGAGTTAATCAAAGCGAACACGAATATAAAAATAACGGTGAGTGGGCACAGCGCCGGATTAAGAATTTTAAGGCTGGGGGCAACAGTAACCCAGTGGGTCCCCACATGGGTTTATTTCGTAAAACTAGCGTATAAAGAGGAAAATAAATGGAATAGACGAACAATGTTTGTCTGCGGCTTTTTCATTCGGAGAATTTTTCTCCTTGACGTTCCTTTCGCAAAAGTTTAAATTACATCGTCGAGATTTAAAGTTTTTGTCGAGTCGCGCTCAATGCATAACATACTCGAGGATGTTGGTCGTAATTGTTTCATCGTGGTTCTATGAATGATAATTTTGAAAATGCTATTTATCTTCTCCGAAGTTTGATAAAGTGCAAAAATATGTTTCTTTTCACATAATTTTTTTTTTCTTCTATACCTATGGCTTACTGTACTTTATTTCTCAATCAAATAGTATTGATGAATTTTTGAACATTATTTTCCCATATGATCATCATGCATCATGAGAATTGATGATTGATAATAACGCGATACATCTTCGTTCATAGAGCATCAGCCCAGGATTGGTTGAGACAGATCTCGTCACGTCTGTATCAAACAAAGAAATCTCTACCGAGTTTTACAAAGCCCATCCAACACTGCTTCCAGAGGATCTAGCTAACGCCATCGTCTACGCCTTAGGCACACCACCGCATGTTCAGGTAGGAAAGATAGAATGGGGGGTTTTCCTCATTTTTATCTTGTTTCTATGCATGTGTATTGTGTGTTTATGAATTGAGATATACATTCAATTCATCTTATAGGTCTGTGAACTGACGATACGCCCGGTTGGAGAACTGATTTGCTGAAGAGATCCGTGCATCAACAAATTTAATATTTTTTGTACCACCGATCTGCTAAAATTGGATATACTCACATAGAATAGTCAAGTTAAACGAGTGTTTATACTAATCCCTTGCTTTGGAAGAAGTAAAATGAATAAATTCTTCCTTTTTGTCTCTCAAAATATGTTTCATTCAAACGTAGAAATGTATGTTTTGAGTACGTGCCAACTTCCTCCATTTTCCCCATTCACCCAAAAAATGTTGGAGTGTCTAATAAGGGTCTCCTGAACCATACAAAATTAGATGCATGCAAAAATCCAAGAAATGGCGTTAAAAGGATTAGTGCCGGTGAGTGGGTTCAGTGGAAACCTACTTTAATAACTTCTTATCACTGCAAAACACATTTTGCAACAATATGATTGAAAGAGTATGGAGTCATTTGAAATAAATTTTCATTCCCACGTTGCATCTGCACTTTCATGTGACTTTATAACACGCTGCTAGCTATGTTAGCTAAATCGCCCATGATACTCTGACCAAATTGTGGAACTTCAAACCCCCCGCTGGGGTACGTAGTACGATCACCATTGGAACTTTCTGTCGAATGACAACGAGGTGGTTTTTCATTTCGATTTCAAATAGATTGCTCGAGACCGCGATCAGTTTTATATTATAGGAGTAAAAATGTGCACATTGTATTGATACAGCTGTCGAATGAGTGCCGAATTCCGCCATTGAGTAGATAATCTTGTGGGTCACGAGGACACATGTTATTTATACTACTGACCATGACATGATAAAATAAAGTTCTCATCAATTTCGTGTACTAAGTGGCCTCGCGTGATCTTCACGTACTTACAAGTAACGATGAGTTGGCAGGATCAACTAATGCAGACAGATCATATTGTAGATAGAATATGAAGTTGAATTTTTCTTGCATATCTTTTGCAGAGCTGATCATTTCATCCAATCATTGTCATTAGAGGGTATAACTTCTGACTATGTTATATAATTTATTCGCAGCATGATTGGAATAACGCCTGATATTAATTACCTTCACTCAACTGCAAGTCATGCTGAATGTCGAACTCTAACGAATGGACGATTCGGACTATCAGTATCTCGCAATTTTACAAGTGGGATTAATCACCAAGCGAACGTTCAGAAAGAGGATGGTGACCGTAATTTACAATGAATACAAAAATTTGTAATGTATGTCTTCAGGCGGAGATACTTTATTACATTACAAGAGTCACATAATGTTGCATACTTGCATTGGCGGTTTGAAAGCATCTCTTATACCGCGGTTGTGCTTCTTCTTCTTCTTTTTCCTTGAGCACGAAGAAGATGATTAAAGTAGTTTTTCATTTCAATTGAAAATGAATTGCTTTTGTGTGATTGAGAAAAAATAAAACTCGAAATCCTAAGCGATAAATGTCGACAGTCTTCTATGACCGAATTATCATTTTTCCAGAACTTTGATGAGTAATTTGGTGACTTATCCCTTCAAACGCAGAATTTTTTCCACATATTTTCATTCATCATTATACTTTATTGGTTGGATATGTTTGAACGGTCAAAACGGGTTTTTGTAATTGTATATAATTATGTATGTTTTATTTCTATTATTATAGGTACAACACATGATTAACACGAAAAGATACTTACGATATTATTGTAGGATTGATTATGCATAAATATTATTATTATAAGCAACTATATTTATCTTTTTCACTTATTCTATACCCAATTGTTAACACGCACGCTAAGCATTCTAATCAGCGAGCTTCGGATCTAACCAGCTCCTAGCGATCTAATGTTCGATTATGTTGTGTCGACGGGTCGTTTCACATCATGATGTTAAAGTTCGCAATTTCGATTCGTTTGAATATTTACTGACATACGTTGCCGGTTCTGTAGTGGTATGGGTATTCTGTTATGCAATGAAATCTACACACGTTTCAGTAGCGCCACCCGTATCCGGTTCTGTAGTGCTCAGTTTTGTAGTGGTATCAGTTTCCGGGTTTGTAGTGGTATGGGTATTCTGTTCTGTAACGAGATCCGGACACGGTTCAGTAGCGTCACCAGTATCCGATTCTGCGGTGTTCACCGTACTCAGTTTTGTAGTGGTATGGGTATTCTGTTCTGTACTGAAATCCGGACACGGTTCAGTAGCGCCACCAGTATCCGGTTCTGTAGTCTTCACCGTGCTCAGTTTTGTAGTGGCATCGGTATTCGGGTTCGTAGTGGTATGGGTATTCGGGTTTGTAGTGGTCACCGTAGTCAGTTTTGTAGTGGTATCGGTACTGGGTTTTGGAGTGGCATGGGTAGTCGGTTTTGTAGTGGTATGGGCATTCGGATTTGTAGCGGTATGGGTATTCGGTCCAGTAGTGGTGCTGCCTGTATTCGGATGTGTATTGGAATTCGTACTCGTTTCTTCATGGGGATGCATCCCCGGCATTCCGGGTTTCGCTCCTTTTATGATACTAACAATCTTGTCCACTAAAGACACAGAGTTTGTATTGGTATTCTGTAATTAAATAAAATGTCACTCTATAATATGAACTGGATTGGATTTCATTGAACAAATGGTCAAGTGTAGCTGGGGTAGAAATTATAGCTCCTTTAAGGATGATTCTTTCAAGTGCATGACATCTCAATCAGTATTTACTACAAGCAAAACAAGCATCATCAAAACCCTAGAGAATTAGCGAAGAAAACATTACGACTGTTCGTCTAACTAATTGATTGCCTGAAAATGCTTTGCGGTAAAATATTTTAATAATTTTTCACCGTTAATGTAGTTTACAATTTTTCACCATTCAACTACAGATGATATACTAACACTGGTGGTACTGGTACTGGAACTGGAACTGTCACTTCCCGTAAGGTGAGAGAAGAAGCTTATGATATTTCCCTGTGCCGACTGCGACACAGCAATGATCGCAAATAATACGATCAGTTTGCCTGACATCTTGATGACTATCTACTTGCTTTCGAAGAACAGCGATCGGCCTTTATAGTGGCATAAATTGGCAGACTGTATACACAATTGTTAAATGATGGTCAAATTCGCAAGTGTCAATTATTGTCAAGTATTTTCAGGCCCACGATAGCCTCACCATACAAATAATTACAAAATAAAATGAGGGCAAGTAATCGTGCAATGGCAAACTTGACTCAGTTATGAATAACACTGATGCAAGGTTGAAGCAATATGCAAAGAATATTTACTCGATGCATTAACATTGAAGATTGAAAACCCACCCAATTGAGCGGATCTCATATCGTCCGAAGACTGATTTCCCATTCGATCACGGTTATAGCTTATGGTAGGTCAATTTACCTAACATAGATACGAAATTCAGAAGATAAATGATATATTATACATTTTAATGGTATGTGGTATTATAATGGTTTTTAATTTACAAAAAACTAATAATTTTGAGGTAATCATAACTAAGGCTGGTGACACCTTTCCACCAACCGATCGATTTGAAATTTCTTTTGGGTGTATTGGGAGTATAGCGGAACTGTTTGCCACAAAAATTAAAGACGGTACCTTCACCTTTTTTTTCTCCACCCCATAATATCTGAATCCACCAGCAGCGGCCTGCCAGATCGACGATTCTCGCATAAGGGTCTTTCAGGTAAGTATTATTCTGACTTTCATTGACGGTAAAATTACCTCACCATTTTGGTCGTCAGCTCTGAGACTAAGAGTAAATAGAATACGAAGGCACTCGAGAAAACATAAATTCAGGTCTCATGGTAGGTTTTACGTTGAGACTGTCCACTGACTTCTCATTCGTGGGGAGGTGAACCTAAGACTAAGTCATAAGTAAATGAAAAAAGAATAAGGGACTGAGTGAAGTGGAGTGAACGAGTGAGTGAGAGAACAGAATACGGGGGTTGTGCCGTAGCCCTCAAAGGATAGCAATCGGTTAAGACGTAAACTGATTTATTTATATAGAACCGTTCGTGAATAAAGATTCGCACACCCTTGTAAGCATTAAGAATGTTTTATTGAATCTCTTTAATCAACAGTAACGACTATCACTCTGGAATAAATCGACATAGTTAATTATTTGAAACTATAGTTTCTTCGGAAACTTATAGCTATGCATTAACGATTGTGATCTACTGGAAATTTCAGTCTCGTCGTAATAATATGCGGTCTTCATTAATTTTTTTTCCGCTTGAAAAAAAGAAAAAAATAAAGTCTCGAGATCCTGAATGATAAATCTCAATAGTTTTCTACAACCGAATTATTGCTCTTCAAGAACTGCAGTCACGCGATTAGTAATAATATGACTCGTCCCTTCGAACGAAGAATCTTTTTCCTACATTTTCGTATCGATGAGGATACTTCATTGGTTGGATATGTTTGAATGATCAAAACAGCTTCGTATAATTGTATACAATTAGGATTTATTTTATTTTCATAGATATAACATACAATTATCATGAGAAGACAGATTGCAATATTTTTGTATTATTGATGACTGCATAAATATTATTATTATAAGGAACTATATTTATCTTATTCACTTCTATTACTATATGATTTTTAACATGCATGCTAAGTATTCTGATTGGTGAGCTTCGGGTCTGACCAGCTCCTAGCGATCTCGATGTCAGCAGATATCCAGTGTTCAATGGCTTGATCGTATCGTGTCAAAGGGTCCCTTCAAATCACTATATTCACGTTCGCAATTATGATTTGTCAGAATCACTATTGCCACCTACAATCGGTATATTGCTCGGTGCTTTTTCTTTAATTTGCTGATAGTAACCCGTCCACTTTTGCGTTGATATTAGTTTTTCTGCAGTATTCTGTAATTGGATAAAAAAGTAAAACTGTATAAACTGCATTGATCGAAATTATAATCGAAAAGTTTGATCAAGGGTAGGTCAATAGCTGGTGATAAAATCATTATTTCGTTGAGGATAACTCGCTCAAGTGCATGACATTGCAATTAGTATAGTTCAGAAGAAAAAACCGAGCATAATGACAATGATTCTAAACAAATACAACTACAAGAAAGATAAAACCTTAAAGGATTAGCGGAGAAGACATGAAAACTATTCGTCTAGTTCGAATCTAGTTTTTAAGTTAGTTGATTCAATTGTTGTTCCAATCATTAGTTTCCAATTTTTCACCAAGTCAATTTCAAATCAAGTATTATACTCACATTGGTGGTACTGGAACTGGAATTCTTACTTCCCATTATCTGCTGCATGCCATTGGAATAATAATCTAACAATCCCGCTTGCACCAGAGCGATGATCACGAATAATACGATGAGTTTGCCGAACATGTTGATGGCTGTATGCTTGCTTCCGAGAAACAGCGATCGGCTTATATAGTAGCAGAAATTGGAAATCTTTGTTTCTACAGTTGTTAAACGAGGGCAAAATTCGGAACCTCGAATATGTGTAGTACGTGCTAGAGGTATACAAGTGCCTCGACGTACAAATAATAACAAATTTGACACAATTATAATTAACACTCATTCAAGGTTTAGGTAATATGCGAATAACATTTACTGGATGTTACGATTACATATATGTATTATACGTCACGTAAATTAACTGACGATAAGCTAAATGGAAAATTGGTCTGCTGCCGATATGAGATGTGCTTAATTGGTTGCGTTTTAACTCATCAATATCGTAACATCCAGTAAATGTTATTCGCATATTACCTAAACCTTGAATGAGTGTTAATTATAATTGTGTCAAATTTGTTATTATTTGTACGTCGAGGCACTTGTATACCTCTAGCACGTACTACACATATTCGAGGTTCCGAATTTTGCCCTCGTTTAACAACTGTAGAAACAAAGATTGCCAATTTTTGCTACTATATAAGCCGATCGCTGTTTCTCGGAAGCAAGCATACAGCCATCAACATGTTCGGCAAACTCATCGTATTATTCGTGATCATCGCTCTGGTGCAAGCGGGATTGTTAGATTATTATTCCAATGGCATGCAGCAGATAATGGGAAGTAAGAATTCCAGTTCCAGTACCACCGATGTGAGTATAATACTTGATTTGAAATTGACTTGGTGAAAAATTGGAAACTAATGATTGGAACAACAATTGAATCAACTAACTTAAAAACTAGATTCGAACTAGACAAATAGTTTTCATGTCTTCTTCGCTAATCCTTTAACGTTTCATCTTTCTTGTAGTTGTATTTGTTTAGAATCATTGTCATTATGCTTGGTTTTTTTCTTCTGAACTATACTAATTGCAATGTCATGCACTTGAGCGAGTTATCCTCAACAAAATAATAATTTTATCACCAGCTATTGACCTACCCTTGATCAAACTTTTTGATTATAATTTCGATCAATGCAGTTTATATAGTTTTAATTTTTTATCCAATTACAGAATACTGCAGAAAAACTAATATCAACGCAAAAGTGGACGGGTTACTATCAGCAAATGAAAGACAAAGCACCGAGCAATATACCGATTGTAGGTGGCAATAGTGATTCTGACAAATCATAATTGCGAACGTGAATATAATGATTTGAAAGGACCCTTTGACACGATACGATCAAGCAATTGAACACTGGATATCTGCTGACATCGAGATCGCTAGGAGCTGGTCAGACCCGAAGCTCACCAATCAGAATACTTAGCATGCATGTTAAAAATCATATAGTAATAGAAGTGAATAAGATAAATATAGTTCCTTATAATAATAATATTTATGCAATCATCAATAATACAAAAATATTGCAATCTGTCTTCTCATGATAATTGTATGTTACATCTACGAAAATAAAATAAATCCTAATCGTATACAATTACTTATATTTAATAAATCAGTTACGGACATTTGGGCCGTAACAGAGTACTAGTCGATGTCGACCCCTCCAAGTTCGGTCGTTATCCATTACAAGACATTCAGAAGGTCTTCTTTCTTCCTGACGTCAAACTGCCTGGCGTAAAGCTTTCCCTTGGCTCCTTATGAGCTTTTTGAAGATTTTTTTATTCCATCAAAACGCATGGCTGATGCAATGGTCGAACGACCCCTCACGATGAGGCCCTCGACAATTTCCCTACCAATTTCAGAACTAGCTCCGATGACGAGAGCGACCTTCTCTTCAGAACGATACATGGAATCCGTGTTTCGGATGCGAATAACTAGTTTTATCGATAGTTCGTATAAGTTGAACAAATTGGCATTGAGAGTCATGACTCATGATAAGATAATTATAGTATCTCAGTCGTCGAGTCAACCAGTTTCGCATATCTACGAGTCATCGTGACGACTGTGTACAGGGTGTTACCACTAACTATGTCTGCACCTCACCGGGTGGTGATAGGTTGGACCCTAACGAATATTTTTGATATAGGAACCCATATGGTCAGAAAGTTGATGTTACCTTGATAAGAGGGGTTCAAAGTTTACCGAACAACGCCTGCAATGCTTGCCCGAAGACACGGCGGAATGGTCGAGGATTTAGAAATAATCTAGGTGTGATAATTCAACTATTTACAATGGAACGAATTCAGAAGAGCAAATAGCAGTCATCGCTGGATAATTTGACAGTCGGACAATTCAATGATATATATACACTGAAAAAAGATTGAGAGTCTGGCGCTCGCATAACCTTTTTGAAGCAGTACGATCACACGCCTACTCATGCGCGCTACAGAGCATCCCACTTTTCGAGCGCGGTCATTTGAGAATACCTATCATGCTGCGATTGCAGCTACTGCGCGCGTGGTCATCGCAGAGAGCGAGACTATCAAGCGCTCGGCTTGTATTTATGAAAACTGAGTGGCTGATCATCGCAGAGTGCGAGGGTTAAAGACGGCGGCACTGATGGGGCGCACTCATTATAATCTTTTTTGTTCATTTCCTATTTATTTATGCACAATGTGAGTTTGAAAATTTTAATATTTTCATAATAAAACGATATAGGGGAACGTGGGGCAGAACGGGCAGCGGGCAGCGCCACATTTTATAAAAAATCATTTCCGACCACATTATTTTTTTTCGTTTTGGTGCCCGTTCTGCCCCGCTGCCCGTTCTACCCCACGTTCCCCTGTATATATATACTGAATGTAAATACGAAGGCGTTACTTGCCGATTTTTGATTCAGATTGAAAATGATTGAAATGATTCAGTAATTGATTTATTATGAATGATTAACATAATTATAATAAACACCAAGGTAAAGTAAAAAATTGATTCATGGACATAATTCGCATAATGTTATACCTACAGTAAATTAGGCAGTTTTATAAAATATATCGTGGAATAATACAGTGCCAGTATTCATTTTTTATGGAAGTTTCTATTGAATTAACCTGCATAATTAAAGGCAGATATTCGTGATTGATATCCCTATCTTTTTCTGGTTTGTGCGATACACGATACACGTGATAGTGACTATCAAATTGAATTTCCTCATAAGACTCGATCGTAAAAATAACTTCATCATTAAGTACTTTTATTTTAATGATTTTACCAAACTCTTTTTGGAGACCATTCATATTAGTGACAACAAAATGCCCCGGCCTATACTCTATACCATTGATTTTTACAAATTGATAGCACACTTCCGAATCTTTTGACAATATTGGCCCAAATATAGTTGAATTTTCAGTTCGAAATGTATGAATCATTTGACACATTCTAAGTACCTGTTTTATTGCAATGGTCTGTAGTAAGTTTTTGTTACTCGAAGTACTTTGAGCGTTACATTTTAGATTTCTGTGCCGAGATTCAAAATTCATACACCAAAATTTTTTGCAAGGGCCCATCCAAGCCATCAATCTGGCATAATGAAGCAAAAGATGAAATTTAGGTTGTAATGTACCATAAAAATATGAATATGAAGTAAGAAGCTGTTCAATAAGATCTCTTAAATCTCTGAGGAGTCCTGCGTCAACACGCGGCGACATAAGAATATCAATGATTTGCCTTAATACTTTGTACAATTCCCAATGTATATCGCCGTGAGGAATTTTTTCACCTACTAGTATGCCTAAATACTTAACAAGAACTAACATTTCCGCTGCTGACATTTTTACATTCATTCTTAACTTAAGACGATTACCCTTAATCTCAGGCGGAATATTACTCTCATCACCAAAATCCAGTTCTCTTAATTTGCTATTGAGCCAGGCTTCAGTGAAATAGTGTTTTTCGTAAATGAATGTATACAACAGCTTGCCAATTACATACATGCAAACTCCCTCTAAACCATCATGCATTAGGTCTACGCATTTATTTTCTGTGATGAAAAACCCATCGACATCATTGAAAACGCATTGTTCTTTGATTCCTGTTAGACATACATTTTGCGTTTGAACATCCAAAATATAATTATGTCTATCTCGAAACCGGGCTTTGATTTCAGCAGTCATTGAAGCAGCTTCCTTAGCAGTAACTTTACAAAAACAGCACCAATAATCAGATTTAAAACTATCAATAAACCCACAAATTTGATTGCTTCCTAAATTATCCCCTAAAATAAGAATTAATTGAAGCTTTACGACTTTTTCGACTCCATCTACAAGAATCGTTAAACCAGTTCTAGAAAGAAAATTTAATTCTTCAATAATTTTTCTGAATATTTCCTTATTTGTACATTTTTTCATGTCCTCAGCGTAAATCAATGTTGAGAACAAGATACTACTGAGGCGTGAAGCAATATCAGGTGGAAGACATGCAATACAAAAATAAACAGCTCCAAATTTATTTACGCCGGAATGGCTTCCTAGAGGATTTCTCACTTCTATTTCATCAAAATACATGAAAATTGGAAAAGCAATCTCATTTTTAAACTTTGTCGCATATTTATCTAGCCACAGTTTTCCTTGCATAATATTGGTAATTATTTTGCTATTTTTTTGTACTTCTTGAACATAATTATAAATTTTATTGAACATTCCCGGAATTTCTAGGAACATTTTAAAAGAATGTTTCAAAGGTACGTAAACGCCAAAACTATCAATTTGCACGAACATGGGGTCATTATTAACTATTGAATGTTCCCAAGGTCTTCTAAGTTTAAATTGAATAGGTTCTAAAAACCCTTTTGGTCTTAACAAATTAAATCGTTTAGGTTCACTTGAAACATCCTTGAAAATGTCACAGTGTTCTCGGAAGCATTCGTGAATTCGAATTTTTATTTCTTTAATAATTTCGGTATTATCTGTACTTATGGGTTTTGGAAAACTTTTTTCGACAGCAATTAATACATCTCTTTCAAGTGACGGAAAGTATGTACGTTGAATGAACTCGTGAAATGAATTGATAACTGAATCAACTATATTTCTGGCTAAAGATGGATCACCATATAGCGATAAAATTATTGTCAAAAGAGCATTTAATATTACAGAGTATTCCATGTTGTATATTAAAAGAAAGCTCAGAAAAATATTTAATTTTGAATGATAGTTTAGAGTACCAATACAAAATTAATTATGTTATATAAGAAAATTAATACGACACCTATATCAGAAAGTTATCTATCTGCTATTCTACACTCATATTCCTAACTTTGTTTGCAAATGTTGAGATCGGTAAATACGTCGTAGGTACGAAAGCTGCAGTAAACTTAGAACATAACTTGAAATCAAAAATACACTCTGTAACAAATTGCCATACGTGATTTACAAGCTCAGGCCAACTATGCAGAGCTGTGCACAATTGAAAACATATTTCGACGGCTTCAAATGGATTTTCATACATGTAGGTGTGATCATTGAATATAACGTATCCAGCTGAAATTCGTGAGAGTGGACCGACGAAAATCAAGTAGGGGTGCTTTTTTATTTTGTGCCTTACTTTCCAATCATCGAAGTCTTTCTTTTCGTTAGTAAAATTGTTTGGATCCTAATGAATGTGGTTTAATTTATGACCAAAATTAGTTAGGATCATATAAAAGCATCAATTCGTATACATTATAAAGGGTTAAAATTACCTGTATATGCAAAATAAAATGCTTAGAAATATCTGCCTTCGTCAAAGTCAGGGTATTTTTTGATTCGTAATCCGTAACCTTTTTACTATAACCAGTTAAGGCTAAAGGCAAAGTGAGTAGGGCCAATATAGACTTATCCGCTAATATAAAAAGAAATAATTCATAGTTTATAATAATTTTATGAAATAATCTCGAACTTGTGTAATCTAATTGGTAACGCATGACACTATAGAATTTTCGACTTTGGCTGCGCGGAACATGGTGAAAAAGAGGGTCATTTGTTGCATGTGTTGAAAAAAAAATTTACCTTGCTTTATAAGATCGCTATTTGTGTTTAGAAACTCTGTAACGTCCTTAGTTTTGCTCATTTGCTGAAGAATGACGGGTGCTTTCTGAGGCCAAACAGTTTGAAAGCGAGTACTAGCGTTTTGAATTTCATATGGGGGTGACGTATTTTGGGCAAGAGTAGTGATTATTCGTTTGAAATCAGAAGTGAGCTGGAATAGGCAAAAAATGATTGAATTTGAAAAAATCACACACACAAAGTGCTCTTTTACTTACAAAAACAATTTCATCTGTTTGCTTCAAGCACTTGAACGTGTTTGTGTACGCTAAAACTTTATCTTTATCTTTGTCTTTATTGTCTTTCTTTGATGATTTTTTTGCTTTAGGTTTAGGGTCTATAGGGTCTTTAGGGTCTTTTGCCTCAGCTGAAGAGTTGGTCAAAAATGTATGAGTTCTATAAGCGAAAGTTTCATCCCACTTCTTCTTTACTTCATCGAATTCATACGGAGCACGGTTCGCGTCAAGCAATATTTGTAAATCTTGATTCGGTGATACTAATGTGGGGAAAAATTGCAAAAAAAGAATTTGAAACATTTCTAAATTAGTTAAAATGGTATTAAATGGTATTTCATTAATTTTACTTTCATTAATATCAGAATGCGGTCGTTTTCTAGTTCTGTCGGGAATTGCAGATATGAGTCCAGCTAATCTACCCTCTCCGAGATAGTATCTGTACCGATTATAAAACGGTCCTTGGATTCCAATAGACTCGTCTAAACCACCACCACCTGATCGGTAGGGTCTATACAATAAATCTGTGTCTATTCCTGGAAACAATTCTTTTATATCTCCTATGTCCTCCAGAAATTCTTCAGTAGTTATCCTAAAATTCATTGAAAAAATGAGTGCCATAAAACGACGCACATTTTCGTTTTTCACAAATGTAAATACGTCAAATCCTGCCAAAGATACAGCCATTTGAATGGAAAGATGTTAAAAAAATGGTAATCAACGAAAAAAAACGTCAGAATTTTTTTTAGAAATGTTAACACTCCGTGAATGTTTCTCAATAAAGTAACTCGATTTTTCAAAATTATTTGGGGATTTTTTTTTTTCACTTACTGAAGTGACATGGATCACCTCATATATTATTTTATTTTAATTTTCGAGATACGCCATAATTAACTTTTCTAAGAAACTTACTTATAATCTTTTTCCCTTTTCAGTCTTCGTAAAATGCAAAAGTTTTTTAACTTGTCAACGTCTAATAATTTACTGTGTTTGAATTTTCCTAGAATTATTTGACCCAGCGTATCATCATTTAATGCATAAAAGAGACGATTTTTGGTGAAATCAAATGAATCTAGAAAAATATCCGAGAAAATATTCCTTAAAATTTCACAAAACATTTACAAATGATTAAAAAAATGTATTTCGATTACTTATTTTAGTGGCAATATAAGATAAAAATAGCAGGTAAAAAAGTAATACTCTAAAAACAAGAACAATAAGTGAATTTTTTTTATGAAAATAGAGCAGCCAGATAACTTCAAATATAAGGCAACATTTGCCGAATTTTGTAAAACGTTGAAATCAAGTGTCATCATATTGGGGCCGGTTCGAAGTTCCGAATCTTCAAAGCTTCGAACGGTCAAATTTCCGAATTTTAGTGCAGCGAACTCACATTTTTCAGAAAGGGTATTTCACCGAAAGTCTATGTAACCGATTTAAAAAGTTCCGAATTGCAGCACACCGAAGGTTCAAAATTCCGAAAGGTCAAAACTCCGTAAGCTCAATATCCGAAAGGCCGAAACTTCGAAACTATTGAACATCAAGCCGTCGCGCGTCGTTTAATCGACACGATAAGAACACGTTCGATCTTTTGGAATTTTGAACTTCGGAATCTTGGACTTTCGGAACATCGGACTGTCGGAGCCTTGAGCTATCTGCATTTAGACTATTCGAAATTTTAATTTTCTGAACCCTAGTCTTTCTGGAAATTTCGAAATCGTTTAGAAGATTCGAAATTTTTACCGTTTGGAGCTTTGAAGATTCGGAACTCTGAACCGGCCCCATCATATTTGATATTGTAGGTTTACACTATTGTTCAGAATCAAAATAATTGAATTTTTTTTAATTTCTACGACTATATTGCTATTTCACTTGACTTTGTTTCTCCATAAATGTTTAAAAAAAATTAAATCAGTTGTAAATAATGTTCTGAATTGGGTTCCATGAAGTGATGCAATACCTGGAAGCTTTGGATAATAAAGTTCCGTGCTTTTTACTTTTATTTTCTTTACATTATCATTTTCATCTCCAAAAACGTCTTCAGAATAATCAATTTCCATGGTATTCAATGTGCCATTCATACTATGATCACCACTAACTTCTGTTAGGGTTTGAGGAGGAGTTATAGGTACAGGCAGGGATACAAGTACCAAAGGTGTTGAATCATGCGATTCTTCTTCAGCCATTGCAACCCTATCATGTTTTAGGTTATTACCATCATTGACGTTATTTTGTACCAAAGCAACGTAAGACGAGTTAAGGTAGTAGTCTCGCGAAACCATCAGCCAAGAGTTTTGAGGGCGCGTAATGGTATTTGCTCGGCCATTTTCCGGGTTCTACTCAAAAACTTTTGATAGTTATTATTATTTTATTGTGAGCATTTTTACTATCATTATTATTATTATTATTATTATTATTATTATTTTATTAATTATATTCATAATTTTGAAGCTTCTATTTCTTGTTTGGAACGGTGAGAACAGATAATTTTTTTTTTTAATATGTAGAAAGGAGTATTCTACCATTGGGCGAAGTTTTTTCAAAATCTATTTCGTCGTTTTTTTTTATAGCTAAAGTTCGATTTCGGCCATAAGACCGCGTGTGAAAAAACGATTTTTCAATAATTAATATCTTGACTTCTGAACGGTACAGTTCCTCCAAACTAAGTCAATGTTTTTATAGCACTAAAAAGATAATCTATAAAAATTCGCATGGAAATCTATCTCAAAAAGTTTCACGAGACTACTACCTTAAAACTACCAGCAAATAATTCATATTTAGCTATAGCATAATCATCGGGATAAATTTCACGAGATTGGCGTCATCTCCTTCGAATAGTTGGGATAAAAACTGTTTACTCAAGAATAAAAAAGTATCTTCTATAACGCCACCACCTATACTGGAGACATTTCATCTTTATAAGCTAGTGGAACCATACCCATTTATACATTTACATTCTGTAGACCTTTGAGAAAAAAACGGTCTATATTTGCTAAAAATTCAATAACCCGGTGGAAAAAAGTCGGAGAAAAAAATTTCTAGAACAGTTTAGAAGAGCAGACCTGAGGCGTGTCAACCATTATCATGAAAATTTTGAGCGATTCTGTTTCACCCCCGCAGCCAAGTTTGAAAATGTTATGGTTATGGTTATGTTTTTTTTTATATTAATATATCACAGTATTTATGAATCAAAACTGACTGTGAAACTTTTGAAATATTACCTCCGAGAACTACAGGTGTTTGTCAAAGCACTTGTTCATTGCCAAACAACACTTTTATATCTAAAACAACTATTTGGTAGAAATTGTTTGAATTAGCAGATGTCACGATCGGCAGCCCCAGTATCCACATGAACGTAGCGGTACGTCGTACGCACGCCTATCTCACTTTCTGCAATTCGCGCGTTCTCAGACATATAGAGCCCTACATTACCATACATGTGAGATCACCTGTAACTCACTATGAGACGCTCGCTTTCTCGTTCTGCGAGCGTGGGCGGCGCACAACTCTCCGAATCCAGTCGTCGTACTTCTACGACTGCCAAACTCTTTCGTGCGAGCGCCAGACTCTCAATTTTTTTTCAGTGTAGGGATGATAGTGTCACAATTTTGTTTAAACGCAGTTACGAAATTGTGAAAATTGCAGCTGACATTTGACAAATTTTCATAAAATATATAATTATATAATTTTTTACAGCTTTACAATAAATATATTATTGGTATACGATATTGAAATAGAAATCCCATTGTAGAATTTCAAAAAAAGGTAATTAGTTAAGTTGTCAGTTAGCTCTCATGTCACACCTGTTGTGAACCCGAGAAAATTAGCGAAGAAAACATTGAGACTATTCGTCTAATTTAACTGCCTAAGAATGCCTTGGTCACATATTTCAATAACTTTTCACTGTTGATGTAGTTTTTAATTTCTAACCATTCAATTGCGAATCAAGTATTATACTAACATTGGTGGCACTGTTACTGGAACTGGAACTGTCACTTCTCACAAACTGAGAGGAGTATTCGTGAATATTTTGCGGTGTCGCCTGTGACAGAGCAATGATTACAAATAATACGATGAATTTTCCTGACATCTTGGTGACTATCTACTTGCTTTCGAAGAACAGCGATCGGCTCTTATCGTGGCATAAATTGGCAGACTGTATACACAATTGTTAAATGATGGTCAAATTCGCAAGTATGAATTAAGTATTCAAGTCAAGTATTCTCAGGCCCACGATAGCCTCACCATACAAATAATTACGAAATAAAACGAGGGCAAGTAATCATGCAATGGCAAACTTGACTCAGTCATGAATAACACTGATGCAAGGTTGAAGCAATATGCAAAGAATATTTACTCGATGCATTAACATTGAAGATTGAAACCCCACCCAATTGAGCGGATCTCAAATCGTCCGAAGACTGATTTCCCATTCGATCACGGTTGTAGCTTATGGTAAGTCGACTCACCTGACGTATATACATAATTCAGAAGATTATACATTTTAATGGCGTAAATGTTACAATAAATCTAGTATCGGAAGGTCTGCAAATTTTTATTTTAAGATAGCATAAGATCTGTTAATCTGTAGATGCATGGGAACGTGAAGAGCTGGTTGATTCGAGTAAATGGAATAGCGAGAAAACGAAGGCACTCGAGAAAATGTAAATTTAGGTCTCATGGTAAATTCCACGTTAAAACTGTCCACTGACTTTTCATTTGTTGGTAGCACAGTAGATTTTACTGTGTTGCTGTTGAGGAGTAATGACGCGGTGCTCTAACGTTCTCACAAGTTCACAACAGAAGTATTTTCTCAGTGAACTGCAGTCACGCGATTAGTAATAAAGTGACTCGTCCCTTCGAACGAAGAATCTTTTTCCTACATTTTCGCATCGATGAGGATACTTCATCGGTTGGATATGTTTGAATGATCAAAACAGCTTCATATAATTGTATACAATTAGGATTTATTTTATTTTCATAGATATAACATACAATTATCACGAGAAGACAGATTGCAATATTTTTGTATTATTGATGATTGCATAAATATTATTATTATAAGGAACTATATTTATCTTATTCACTCCTATTACTATATGATTTTTAACATGCATGCTAAGTATTCTGATTGGTGAACTTCGGGTCTGACCAGCTCCTAGCGATCTCGATGTCAGCAGATATCCAGTGTTCAATTGCTTGATCGTATCGTGTCAAAGGGTCCTTTCAAATCATTATATTCATGTTCGCAATTATGATTTGTCAGAATCACTATTGCCACCTACAATCGGTATATTGCTCGGTGCTTTTTCTTTCATTTGCTGATAGTAACCCGTCCACTTTTGCATTGATATTAGATTTTCTGCAGTATTCTGTAATTGCATAAAAAATTAAAACTGTATGAACTGTATTGATCGAAATTATAATCAAAAAGTTTGATCAAGGGTAGGTCAATAGCTGGTGATAAAATTATTATTTCGTTGAGGATAACTCGCTCAAGTGCATGACATTGCGATTAGTATAGTTCAGAAGAAAAAACTGAGCATAATGACAATGATTCTAAACAAAAACAACTACAAGGAAGTTGAAACCTCAAAGAATTAGCGAAGAAGACATGAAAACTATTCGTCTAGTTCAAGTCTAGTTTTTAAGTTAGTTGATTCAATTGTTGTTCCCATTATTAGTTTCCAATTCCTCACCAAGTCAATTTCAAATCAAGTATTATACTCACATTAGTGGTACTGGAACTGGAATTCTGACTTCCTATTATCTTCTGGATGCTTCCGTACAAATTAGATTCGTCAGAATCACTATTACCTTTGGGTTTCATTTGATTATAGTAATTCGAAATCTGTTGCGTTTTCATTAAATTTTCTGCAGTATTCTGTAATTATATAAAAAAGTAAAACTGTATACGAACTGCATTAACGAAATTATAATCAAAAAAGTTTGATCAAGGGTAGGTAAATAGCTGGTGATAAAATTATTATTTCGTTGAGGATAACTCGCTCAAGTGCATGACATTGCAATTAGTATAGTTCAGAAGAAAAGACCGAGCATAATGACAATGATTCTGAACGAATACAACTACAAGAAAGTTGAAACCTTAAAGGATTAGCGAAGAAGACATGAAAACTATTCGTCTAGTTCAAGTCTAGTTTTTAAGTTAGTTGATTCAATTGTTGTTCCCATTATCAGTTTCCAATTCCTCACCAAGTCAATTTCAAATCAAGTATTATACTCACATTAGTGGTACTGGAACTGGAATTCTGACTTCCTATTATCTTCTGGATGCTTCCGTAAAAATTAGATTCGTCAGAATCACTATTACCTTTGGGTTTCATTTGATTATAGTAATTCAAAAACTGTTGCGTTTTGATGAAATTTTCTGCAGTATTCTGTAATTACATAAAAAAGTAGAACTGTATGAGCTGCATTGATCGAAATTATAATCAAAAAGTTTGATCAAGCGTAGGTCAATAGCTGGTGATAAAATTATTATTTCGCTGAGGATAACTCGCTCAAGTGCATGACATTGCAATTAGTATAGTTCAGAAGAAAAAACCGAGCATAATGACAATGATTCTAAACAAAAACAACTACAAGGAAGTTGAAACCTCAAAGAATTAGCGAAGAAGACATGAAAACTATTCGTCTAGTTCGAATCTAGTTTTTGAGTTAGTTGATTCAATTGTTGTTCCAATCATTAGTTTCCAATTTTTCACCAAGTCAATTTCAAATCAAGTATTATACTCACATTGGTGGTACTGGAACTGGAATTCTTACTTCCCATTATCTGCTGCATGCCATTGGAATAATAATCTAACAATCCCGCTTGCACCAGAGCGATGATCACGAATAATACGATGAGTTTGCCGAACATGTTGGTGGCTGTATGCTTGCTTTCGAGAAACAGCGATCGGCTTATATAGTGGCAGAAATTGGCAATCTTTGTTTCTACAGTTGTTAAACGAGGGCAAAATTCGGAACCTCGAATAAGTGTAGTACGTGCTAGGTGTACGAGTGACTTGACGTACTAATAATAACAAATTTGACACAATTATGATGAGCACTCATTCAAGGTTTAGGCAATATGCGAATAACATTCACTGGATGTTACGATATTGAAGAATTGAAACGCAACCAACTAAGCACATCTTATATCGGCAGAAGACCAATTTTCCATTCAGCTTATAATCACCCTAGTAACCAAATCTTGTATGAACTTGGACAATCCTCTTTCGCAAGTGTCTTTTGGCAGATTTGCAGCAGACTTTCGTATGATCATTTCAAAACACTTGAAATAATCAACAAAGCATGCGGAAGCAGACTACAAGTCGTTCATATGTAAGCATCATCTCAAGAATCTTCCGAAAACCTTGGTCCTTGCGCGGATGGTTACTAGGGCAGTTAGTTCACCTGACTTATACGTAATTTAAAAGATATATGAATAATAAATTTTACTGGTACAATGTCATGCAATAAATTCGTGTCATGAAAACTTTGATTTATTAGGTTCATCGTGTATTTCAGGCGATAATACTGTTTATTAACATATGTATGTCTATTCATTTTAGAAACTTTAGGGTAACACTGGGCACAACGGGCACTAAATCAAAAAGAAATAATTTCGTTGGAAATGATGTTTTATGATCCGATGACGTATCTTGGATCAATAATATCACAAAAAAGCAAACAAAAAAAAAATTGATTTATAATCGTGCAATTTTGTCGGCTTGATTGCCATTGTTACCACCTTATGATGAAAAGTTATTGGAATAAAATAAGAATAGTAGTTTTTGTATCAAGGGCGTAAAATGGGGTTTTACGCCTCGAGTAGGGGGGGCGCGAGCCACGAGGGCGTAAATCCTACGCCCGAGATGCGAACATTATTTTTTGATGCAGTGGGCGGAAAATTCGTATATTGATTGACGAGCATAGTTCGAGGTTTGCAATTGAATGTAAATTGATAACCTTTTAACCGAATCAACCATCGACACTGATGTCTTGGTTTCACAATTTTGTATCACGAATGCGTCACAAATCTCTGAGGGGGGTCCGGGGGTGCAGCCCCTGGTGGGGTCCGGGACAAAGCCCCGGTGGGGCCCAGGGGCGAAGCCCCGATAGGGGGTTTGGGGGGCGAACCAAATATAAGCCCCCCAACCACTAGAAAAAATAATTTTCATTTGATACGATAAAAGTAGTAAACGAATTAAAAATCCGAAAAGGATGAACAACTGAAGTGGATCCCCCCCCCCCCCCCCCCCCCCCCCCCCCCCCCCGCCCTCCAATAAACATTACATTCAGAAAAAAAAAGAATTACACATTTTTAGAATTTGCAATCTGACTAAAAGTATGTTCCTCACATTCAAATGCATGAATTCTGATAGTAATTTACTGAGACATTCAACTGCAGGATATATCGTATCAATTTTTTGGACATTTTGAATTTTTTGATAAACATATGATTTCAGGACACGGGCTTGCCCATTGCCTATCAAGTACTTCGTCAAGGAGATTGTTAGTCATCGTATGCGTCAAGGATTGGAATAAGCTGAAAAAATCGTCGGTGTGTTTTTCTCGTTCAATAATTAATTTGTTCATAATTTATTAATATACATACATCAATTATTTATGTCCTATTTCGATCACACGTTTACCTATACTTTTAAAAAACAGGTGATGTATTCGACCTTAATACAACATAGGAGCACAAATTCTTCGACTGTATTGACATAGCTGTTAAATAAAAACAGAATTTGTTTGCACAAATGACTAGAGCGATACATCGCTATTGAAATAATTATACATACGATAACGAATAGAAATAAAACAAAAAAGTAATAAATAAGGCGGCCAATATTCGTCGTAACGTTTTATCGGCGTATCTTTACGTAATTCCCTATGACGCCTTTTGACATACGCTCAATATTCCTTTAGCTCGAATACCTTTAGCGTGTGAACAAAGTTCGAACCATATATATGCATGCGTATACTTACAACACTTTTAATTAAGTTATTCTATGAATAAAAATAACGTTTTATAACACAATAATTAGCCCGATAAAACTATGTTTTCAATGTAAAAATGCAATTCCTAAATCAGTGAATAAAATTAATCTACGAATAAAAGTTATTTGTCGTAGCAGTGAAACCGGCCATTAGTAATTTCGTTGCCATCCTTTTTCAAAAATATTATTGAATAAATATTTTCTTTCAAATGTAAGTATATAGCATGTAAGAATGTAATTCATTTGTAAATTTCAAATCCTGGATTTTATATTCGTATGCCTACCAAAATTTCGACGAAGGTGAAGGTGCCGGTTTTGCCCCACCCTCAAAAATTTTTATTGCTTTCAGCGGAGACACTCAGTATGGCGTTTTGTTTCACTTCCCTTATTTCGAAAATACCATTAAGTCATTTTTTTTTTTGGTGCTGGTTTTGCCCCCACTGCCGGCTTTGCCCCACCGTCCCCTACGTGAATTTCAAGTCTCGGAGTTTTGACCTTTCGGATCTTCAGCTTTCGGAATTTTTAACTTCCGATGTTCTTAGTTTCAAACTTTTCGAATTTGGCTATGTAGACTTTCGGAGAAATACCCTTTCTAAAAACTGTGAGTCAGAAATAGGTATTCAAGTTCGGAATTTTTACCGTTCGGGACTTTTGAAATTTGGAACTTTGACTCGGCTCAAAAAATTCAAAAACCTGTCCGTATCTGCTACAGGTGAGCATATGAAATAGTAGGTATATAGAATTGAAAAGAGTTATCGAACTCGGAAAAAGACGCCCTCAACAATTCACAAGGAAAATCTGATCCGGCGAACCCGATTTCGCTTCACTTTTATCGGAGTGATTTCGTTTCAGAGTCTCTTGCGACGTGCAGCTACAAAAATCCAATTTTTTTTTATCCCCCTTCTCTAGTTCAATTTTTTATACAGACATAGGTATATTGTAAATAAAATCACTTTATGTCGTAATGAGTGATGATAAACTTATGTGTCATATGACATTTCCTGCACATAGAATAATGTCAAAAATGCGAGATACTGAAAGGAACCGAAATTGAGTCTGATGGAAATTCCGCACGAGCGAACATCGGCGGCTCTTCATTTCTACCCTAATCTCCGTGAACTAATTACATCGTCAGGCAATTTGACGGACGGTAGATAGGTATAGGTATAATAACTATATAAATGAAGCGATATTTAAACCTCAGATGAAAGAATCATGTTGAAGTGAGACTTTTTTGGTTTGCTTTGAACAATTAGATTTTAACGAACCGCGGAAGGCTCTTGTCTCTTTGCAGCAGGGGCTGAAAGTTAATTTATTTCATGTTTATTTCATCGAGGGATGAAACGCGATCGTTGACTATTAGGTAGCTAGAGAAAATTCACCTCTTTTTAATGAATTTATTAAAACTGTCACAACTCCAGGTGAAGCGGCGATGAAAATTTATGAATAATGAAAATCGCGGAATCTTACGTTAGTTAAAATTGATGAAATCGAAGATTCAGAGCTGGTGTGGTAAAAGGTGTGATTTTCTTCTTCTTCGAGGGGATTTTATTGGGTTGAATAAAACGAAGGGATAAGACAGAATAGGGTATACAAACGGCTGAAATATTATACTATCTGCGATTTCCTGCGGGGAGTTCCCGTAACGATTGTTTTACTCCTAAGAAAATCCACGGATGACCAATGGAGCGAATCTTTTGAGAGACAATACACAGAGCCAGCTATATACACATGAGCTAACCTTGTGCGTTTTCTGTTCACGAATCGCGAGGTATAAGTTTGAGAGAATAAAAAGATCGCTAAAATATGCCGGACCTAGATATTCGCGATCCTCCAGATGTTTCGCCCGCATGTATTTGCATGGTTTTCCAATTCAAAAAAGTTTGTACAATAATCTAGTGAATTAATTTCTTTCATCTGCACTTTTTCACCCCCCCAGCAAACTTCTGTGCAAGATTACGAGATGGAAAATTGGAAAAAAAAGAAACTTCTCTCACGCTTTCTACTGGCACTAAAAACTTACTATAATTTATAGATCGGACTTGGGTTTCATTGCCACTGGAAGAATTTCTTCAAAATCCCATTTAAGAATGAAAGGAAATTATCATCATCTATCGATGTATAATGGAAATTTGAGTTTTTATCACATCTCCACGTTTTGAAATCCGGAAAACCATCTCATCTGATTACCATCAATTTCGTCAATTTTTTGTCGAACGATATCTCGACAACGAATGAACGGATTTCATCCATCGTTATATCAATCGATGCAGTTTTTCCTAGCTTAGAATTAAACAAAGTTTACATTTGATCGGTCGAGTAGTTTTCAAGTTATTCGAAAAAAAGAATTTCGAAAAGAAAATTTTAATTTATGATAACTGGAGAACGGATCAACGGATTTCAGTGAATGTGATCTCAATCGATCGGGTTTGCTCCAACTTGGATATGGTCGATTCTCGGAATTAATTCATCTGGTAGTTTCTATGTTGGAACGAAAATTGTCTCTTCACTGGTTAAAAATATCTATTTTCCTTTCAATCAAAATTTATAGAAAATATTCAATTGCGCAAAGCTTATATATATAATTATAATCTTATTTTATCCTGTCGCGAAAACGGGTACACGTGTAGTATATCGTACTACGATGCGTGTTCACTAATCGCTGGGTACCTACATTCCCAACGTGACGTAACCGTGGAAACCAAAGTAATGAATTTTAATTAAGACTTACCCCTGATATTTGGTGACATCAGAGTCTTCGTAAGGTAAAAATACCACGAGGAAACTTCTACCTGAATTCCAAAAAAAAAAAGAAATATTCCACAAGGATATTTCCTTCGCCATATGTCAATTTTTTTCTTTTTTCTAACGACGATGCATACTTCCCTAATCATCTGACTTAGCAATCGGTGATGCGTATCTGGATGACAGATCTAAATCTATCCAATTCATTGAAGGTCTTATAATCGTTAGCTAATACTTCAGAGAACTCGATTGTAAGTGAAAAAAAATACCTTTGTTCTTCGACTTTTTAGGAACACTTCTCGTCCAGCCTTAATCAAGATAGATTAACAAATAAAATTTGTCTCACTCTGAATATAGTACCTATAGTATATCTGACCTAAATCAATTCAAACGGATCTTTTATTCAACTGTTCACCTTTTTTTTTGTTTTTTCCTATAGATATAGGTACCATGATAATTATTTATCCGAGGAACTTATGTCATTAATTCTTCTATACGCTTAATTACTGTCCACCAACTTACCTACTTGAAATAAAATATTTTGAGAACTGATCGTTCTTACTTGCTTTGAAAGTTTCTAACATTCTTCGCAAAGTTTCTTCTGTTAAAATCACCCAAGTGTATACCTATGTACAGTTATGTAATGAGACGAGTTTCAATTACGATATAGATCCCCAATCAGGGTAGTACGAAATAGGACGTCAATCTTGTTCGAGATTTGATTGAAAACTAAACTGCAAGTTTTCCCGATCGATACCTGTCTGCTGTCTTTGCAATAAATATGTTAACTCCTTCGATATTCCTATTCGCCTCTGTTAAATACTGCAGTTAATAAACGGAGCAAATATACGAAGCTATTAAGTATATGCATACCTGTAACTATTAACGCTTGACTGATTAGTCGATGCTACGATTTGTAAGTCCGTAACCACCGGTCCATTCAAGGTTTTATTATTGCAGCTTCTACTCCTGCTAATTGCCAATTAGACACTGTTGAACACCGTATTATCCACTGACTAGAAACATTCACTCACTTTGGCCAATCTGATACAAATTACGTGTAGGCAGGTACTACGATTCTGAATTAGACACAATAATTGTATACTATCGATTTTTGACAGCATAGCATTGAAGAACAAATTTTTCGTCAATCGAAACGTTTTCGAATTTCGAGGGGATATTGCAAAGTGATGAATTTGCAATTATGTGTCTGAAAAACGAAGTAATCGGCAATGAGAATACCGAGTCGATAGAATATTTCTTGACTGATCGCAAGAAATTAAAATCCAGACACTTTCATCCCGTATCTTATGAGCTACTCATCATATAAAATCACTCATCATTTTTCCTGTTCTCATGATATTTGGCCTCTAGAAAAAAGTCCATGAAAGAGATATCCCGGTTTTGCTTAATACCTTCATAGACGCCCCCACTCGAGGTCGTTCCCAGAGCAATTGAGCATTCGACGAGAAGGTTGTGGCTAAAGTAACTTCGGAAATTGCAGGTCCTGACAGTCGCTCGCGGACAATCAGCGACTTGGAAGAGGAACCCGCGGGACTGGTTCACAATTGCCTTACATTTCTCGTGAGTATTTTATCGCCTTTTTTTCTCACCTCTACTACCTGGTCACCTGGTGATTATCACTCTTGGGGGATATCTGGGATCGTTAGGGTCAAATGAAGTTTGCTTTTTGCCGAGTCCCCCACCCCTCTGCAATCACTCCTTCTACTTTTTCAAATTTTTTATTCAAACAAATATATCTTCGACCTTTTTTCATGTATAACATTCTTATTTCTCTCACTCAGCTGCAGTAGATAATTTCATAAACGTATGTTGTATTCATTGTAGAACAGCGTTCATTGGTTTTTTCAACAATTTACACAATTTATTAGCCCATATTGGCTGACGTACTGAGGGGCGACGAGTAGTCGTTCAGTTTCATGTCCTTATATTATTCCATCTCGAGTATTTTTCGATTTCATCAATTCTCACGAGCAACCCTCTTACATAAACGAGGCATGCTCCTGCATTCTAAATACGCATAAGTTATCATATTCCTATGGATATCGTCATGTTCATTCGTATACATAAAAAATTCAAGATAAATAAACGGTCCGTGTCCGGGTAAATGGAATATCAAAATTGTCCGCAGTCATACGATAAACAACTAAATCCCCCAGCAGGAATTATACGTATATGGTTTCGGTTCTTTATTTCATTTATCAGAAAGCCAGGTAATGTCTGCTCTCTCCTGACCGTTCGATACCCATTTTCTTCTCGATTGCCCTTCTTTGTGCCGATCTTCTTTAATTAACTTTCCCAATTATCAAAAAGTTTCTGCAGAAACTCAGAACAACTCGGAGCATTAGAGTCTGCACAATGAAAGTAAGAGTAAAAAGGCATCGCTAAACCACAAATTAAAATCCGGAGTCCTGTTCTCTATGGCTTAACGCTCGACTATTCATTCGATCTTGGAAAGTAGTGGAATCGATTATAACGACACAGTTACGATTGAACCACTTTTTTGAATTTTAGAAATCCATTCCTCGATGATTTAGAA
This sequence comes from Tenthredo livida, assembly GCA_963992785.1. NCBI lineage: Eukaryota > Metazoa > Arthropoda > Insecta > Hymenoptera > Tenthredinidae > Tenthredo > Tenthredo livida. The sequence goes on along the minus strand of OZ023071.1, from coordinate 777,137 downwards.
AAATTAAAACGATGCCATATGCATAAATGAGTCATTTCTCGAAACCAAGCTCTCCTCTGTAAGCAAGGTGTTCCTGTTAGTGATAAAAAGTGATAATTGATACGACAGGTGATGAATTTTTGATGAATGGTTCAAATCTTAAATTAAGACTGTGAATAATCGTCCAACAAGTGAAGCCGTGACGAAAAAAGAAAAACGTCTGCAAAATACCGATGGTGAACATATCAGTGAAACTTTTTCTCTTCATCTTGTTCGTCCACCGTATAGATCGCCGATTATCTTCGCCGTTTTTACATTACTGTGGCCAGGCACGTTTTCTTCATCTTCTTTGCAAGGCATCGACCTTCCGTTAGTGAGAAAATTTCATCTAACGTACATATAGACACCTATTCTATCCGATATTGGAAGCATTGAAATGTACCGTAATCCCATACCTATACATTCTCTCCGAAAATATTCGATTCTATGGTACTGCATCCTGTTTTTCTCGATAATCTCATGGCCAACTTCTCCTTTTTTCATCGAACCAGTTTATATTTGTTGACGATAAACGGCTAGTCATTCGCACCGCTTCATTTCATGTAGCTCGTACTTAAATTGATACGTGTTATTACAATATCAAGAACCAATTACGGTATCAGTTAATTAAGGCCGTTGTAATCATATATGAAATAACTATTTCCTACTCTTAGTAGCGTACACAGGCAATAATGTGATCGTTTCGTCAAGGACGATCCCAACGAGCGAACCTATGTTCACCATAACGTTGATCCTTACCTACAGGTAATTTATCATCGGATTAGATCAGAACTCGGGTCTTTATGCTCCGCGATTCTTATAGTTACATACCATTCGAACAGGTATAACGCCGATCAGATTCCGCATATAAAATATTTCATCACATTAAGACAGACAATCGAATGTCCGATACAGAAACGGTTCCTGGTTATCAAAAACTCGTTTGAATTCCAGATCACTTCGAGATGTGTGCCTCGTGGTTATGGCTAGCCACAATCTTGGCCCTTTGTTCATTAATAGAAGCAAGCCCCAGTGGGATGTCTCACATGACGAGGAATAGGAGATCGGAGACGTTGAATGGGCAGCAAAAACCTCACATCATAATAATTCTAGCCGACGATATGGTAGATAAAAATAAATCTAGAACATCTCATGACGTATGTCAGGCTTTACAATTCTTTGACTTATTATCAGGGATGGAATGACGTCAGTTTCCACGGTTCAAATCAAATTCCAACACCAAACATCGACGCTTTAGCCTACAACGGTGTCATACTGAACAGCCATTACGTACCTGCGCTCTGCACACCCAGTAGATCCGCTCTAATGACTGGGAAATATCCCATTCACCTTGGAATGCAACATTCCGTTATCTTCGAAGCAGAACCTCGAGGATTGCCACTCAAGGAGAAGCTGCTACCAGAGGTACAGGATCTCCCATCCTCGGCCCTTAAAAATGTTCTTATTACACCTCAAGTTCACTTTCTCTGCTACAGTATCTCAGAGATGCAGGATACAAGACTCACGCGATCGGCAAATGGCATTTGGGATACCACAGGGTGGATTTCACCCCAACACGTCGCGGCTTTGATTCCCATTTCGGGTATTGGAACGGTCTCCAGGATTATTACAGCCACGAAGTTCAGGCCACGGTAATTTCCCTCGTTCCTAATGTCGAATTGACAGAATGTTCTACTGTTCATGAGTGCGAAAACCGAGAATCTGCTGTCTATGTGTCGGTCCCATTTTCGCAGGGTGATACCTTCAAGGGGTTTGACATGCGGAGGAACATGTCCGTCGCTTGGGACACCGCTGGAAAGTATTCAACCGACCTTTTCACCGAAGAAGCGGTAAGGCTGATCGAAACCCACAACCCTGACGACCCCATGTTCATGTACCTCGCACACCTTGCTCCACACACGGGCAATGCAGATGCACCTTTCCAGGCGCCCGATGAAGAGATAGCAAAATTCACCCACATCACAGATCCCGAAAGAAGGATTTATGCCGGTGAGTTACTAATTCCGCTTCCAAAGTCCCTTCGAGGTCCGATAATCTACCGGCAAAATTGCACTAGAAACTATAGACTCTGAACTTTCGTTCAGCCATGGTGTCCAAGCTCGACCAGAGCGTAGGTGATGTGATGTCAGCCCTCAGGCGAAGAGGAATGCTGGAGAACAGCATAATTCTCTTCATGTCTGACAACGGTGCTCCAACAATGGGAATTCACAGCAACAGAGGAAGCAATTACCCAATGCGTGGGGTACGTGAACAACACGGATCACTCAGAGAATAATTAATTTTGGTTTTGAGCAACCGATTTTTCCTTTCAGATCAAAGAGAGTCCCTGGGAAGGTGGGGTTCGTGGAGTAGCAGCGATATGGAGTCCATTGATAGAAGAAACGAACAGAGTCTCTAATCAGCTCATATACATGTCTGATTGGTTACCCACCCTCTACGCGGCTGCTGGTGAGAGTGTTTCATTTTATTTCAGTAAACTCGTATCATAAGCCTCTCTAATCAAACACTATAATGACGTTTTCTGATGAAGGAATGGACACTGATGACCTCGGGAAAATCGATGGTATCAACATGTGGTCAGCGTTACGTACTGACAAGTCCAGCCCACGTTCAGAGATAGTAGTGAACATCGATGACATAGATAATTACGCAGCTATTCGAAGAGGCGATTTTAAGTACATCATTGGCACAACGAGATCGGGTGATGAATGGTACGGCGAGACGGGAAGACCTGATATTGATATCAACGGTGGAACGTTGGCGATTTATGATCCAGAAATCGTGCTGAAGAGTAAAGCTGGAGTAGCACTGGCCGGGGTGATAACAGCCAGACAAGTAAAAGAGGTGATAAAGATCAGAGAAGGCCAGTTGGACGGGGGGAAAATGACCACTAGAATGCTCACTGCTGTTGAGATACAATCGATGAGGACGAAAGCTGTGCTGAATTGCAACGTGAGGGAAGAAGACAAGGTAATTAAACTTCTGGCTGAAGATTTTCCACGTGTTTATGCATTACGTATTTTACAGGTCGCCTGCAACCCGCTGGAGTCACCATGTCTATTTAACATCAAGGAAGATCCTTGCGAAATGGTAAATCTCGCAAGGACAAGACCTCTGATTCTAGCCACACTCGAAGATGCCCTCATGAGATATCGACTGACGGCTATTCCGGCCAGCAACGTTGACATAGACCCAAGAGCTGACCCTGCTAGATGGAATGGCACATGGGTGAACTGGAACGAAATTTCCCCGATGAGATTTACGACGAACGATTTCGAGAGGCCGAGAGGAATTTCTGGTCCAGCTATCGCAGTTATAGCAGTTTTACTCGCTCTAACGACGGTCGCTTTGATTGCACTGTTCACAATCAAGTTCAAAAGGAACACACCGGTGAACACACATCCGGAGCATGGTACCTTCCATAAGCTTTCAGAAAGACGCGGAGATGTTAACGATTCCGCAATAGTGGAGCCCGCAGCTGAGATGTCGCAAAAATCGAGGAGCATACAGAGCTTCAAAGAACTCGCCTCTCTGAAAGATCTTGCGAGAAATATTGACTGACGGGAGGGACAGGGGTGTGCGAGATATGGGCCGGTTATGACCAGTGTAATAATAACATACGTCCGCAGCGAGGCCGCAAGACGCTGATCTCCGTTCCCTTTCTTAATTTCGAGAGTGACTGCAGTAACAGTGAGACTTTCGATGATAGATTGAGTCTGGGAACGGAGAAGAACCAATATTTACACCAAGAATATCTGATTCTTTGAATTCATCTCGCACTACCTCAGCCCACAGGAGAGCATCACCTTGGTATAGCGGTTCTATACCATCAGTGACTGCACACTACTCCAAATATGCATCGAAAAGGGAAAAGTAAATTTCCTAATGAACTAAGTATATCGTTGAGAAGTCAGATTTGCTCAGCAAGTCTTTGGCGCTTCTCAAAAGTCAATCCCTTTTCTATACATACTATCTCTGTATTTTATACATTTGTAAATACTGCGTATAGACTTGTAAGAAAACATGTAATGAAGAACGGTTCGATTTTCAGCTCAATAAATTTTTCGCCGTTATATTATATACCCGGAAGTTTTTTTGTTTTTTTTTATATTCAGTTGCAATAATTTTGCGATAATTATTCAGACAGTAAAATACTTTATTGGGAAGAAAAAAATGGGTAATCTTGTACAAACTTCATACCTTACGTAATAACACGGCTAACATGTAAATATTAGTTGCTAGGCTTACCAGATATCTCTACAGCTGAGGATACGTGTGTTTCACTTGAATAAATATAACAAGAGTTCATTTCTATACATTAAGCTGCTGCAGTTATCTCAAAAATGAATTACAACATGGCACAATTATTAATAAAACTAATTCACGGCCTAAACTTATAAAGAATTACAAACTAATCATTCCTGCGTGCATTTTTCCAACATATTAGCCAACTGATGCATTTGTCTATCTAACGGGGTGATATTTTCCTCTGAACTAGACATAACGCCCAATAATTCACTTATCGGTAATTCAGTTTTAACTTTACGACTCCTATGCGGTAATTGGCTTATATCAATTCTGTACAAAGTGGCCACCGCCTTTTGAAACGTAACTAAACTATACGACAATCCATCTTGCGGCGATACAGACCAAAGAAAATCTTTTATGTAGTGTAAATCAGTGACTAGTCGTCTAGAACGAGATCTGATTATTACGTATAAAAGCAAGGGTATCAAATCATTCGTCGACGGAGACTGGGGAAATGATCGAACCCTACTATCGTTATCTCCACAGTTCTGTTCAGTCTTTGTCTGCACCTCTGCCAGGGCTCCTTTGACCTCTGCAACAATGAGGTCCAGGGTGCTTCTTAAACAGAGTGATTTCTCCAGCGGTCCTTCCCGCGCGTCCAGTGTAGCAAGTTCAACTATTGCAGCCGGTAGAGATATGGCCAAGGATTCATCTGCGCCCAGTTGGTCGGGAGTAACGCCGGCGTTGACTAGCTGGACCATTTTGTTATTAACTATCGAATCTTCCTGGTCAAGTTCGGTGCTAAGAAACGAGTATATCTTTTCGTGCAAACAGTGCATGATGAATACTTCCAGAGCCGTTGTAAGCAGCTTTTGAAATCTTGCATCTCGTTGTAAGTGGAGTGAATGTGTCCTCATCATTATTGCCCAGTAATGACGAGTCAGATCTTTCAGCGTCGAACTGAGCTCTTCGGAGTTGTTGAAATTTCCTAATTCAATTTTGCGCAATTTTGAGTCCAGCTTTTCTAGCGGAGCTTTCACTCTGTCTGATAACTGTTCCAAGAAATTTGAAGCCCTGTAAACAGAGGTGAGTTCAGGTGAGTTTGGCTCATTGAAGATCATTCCTCACTATGGAATTTCAATTTTTCTAGAACTTACTCCTTGTAAGAAGTGATGTTGAGATTCAAGTCGACATCGTCGTCCGGTAAATCAAGCGGTAGACAATATTCAGGAAGTAACGGCTTATCCAGAACTAGTATCAAGTACATTTGAAATTCCTTATTGTATCCTCTTTCAACGGACAAAACTCTGGCTTTATGCCGACCATTACTATCCAATAATTCATTATTTTCGTTATTTTTTACCAACTCTAAACTCATGCCATTCAATTTATACAACGTAGAATTTCCCCCTCTAGTAGATGTGAAATGCTCGTGTAATTCCAGGTGCGGTTTTAGTATGTGATCGTCTGAAGCAAAACAATCGTCTCTATCGTCATCATCATATGAGAGAATACACATAACACGACACAAGCTTATCTCAGAAAAGAACACAGACATGTAAGCTATTAATTAACGATTAAGAAACGAGAAAAAGAGAAACTTTTCTTAAATTACCAACAAAGTTGTCCGTTATTAGTAAACCGCGTAAAGTGTTGCCACAGGGTACGCATATAGTCCAACACTTTGATAGTGCGAATTCATACTTTTTTCTGAATTCGTTCTGTAAACAAGTGAGTATTGTTAAATGAGATGATTAACTGATTAAAAGAAGCGAGCGAGAGAGAGAGAGAGAGAGAGAGAGAGAGAGAGAGAGAGAGAGAGAGAGAGAGAGAGAGAGAGAAAGAGGCATCAATCAATTAGCTGGATTAGTACTACAAAGCCGTTGTTACTTACCCTTAAAGAATGGTAAAATGAGTTATAAACTATTTCGTCAGGATCCATAGCTGGTCATGTAGATGCAGTCAGTGTAACAAACTCAGTACGACGATTATTTTAGATCGAATGATATCACTTCGACCATTATTATTGATGGACGGAAAGACTAAGGAGTGATTAAACTCACGAGAATTTTAATTCTGACGACTGTTCATCCAGATCATAACTAGATAACTGTATCCTGATAAGACGAAGCGCCTCGAGCCGTTTACCTTGGCTGTTTACATTCTCGCACATTCTCGTATCACGTGCTCGTTTCTAATTTTTATATGTATACACTACTTTCATTTTCGATGGCGCCACTTGTCAGTTCAGTTGCTGGCGCCATCAGGTTGCAAAAGAGACAACTACGAGCTGTGTTTGCTATACAATACGTCATACTCGTTCAGATTGAGATTTGAACCCCGACTTGTGCTGCCCTCACAGCAGGTGCCCATTCGAACTAGGAATACGTACGTTCGAGTGGTAACAGTAGCCGGGAACATTTCGTTGAAATAAATGTATTACGAGTGACTGAATAAGAATAGTTGAGACGGAAAACCGTAATGATTGATTCATTTATTTACCGAGTAAAGTATGAAGGCCCTGTAATAGCTCGTAATTAACTAATTCAATTTCCTAACACTGGATGTATGTATGAACAAAATATATCAGGGATATGAGAAAAATTAACCAACAAATCGTTGGAGGGGATTATGCTTTATTATAATAAGCATAATATTATATTGTAAAAATATATTCTGTAAAATCTGTACACATACAGATTTTTGTTCGTATCGTATATAGAGATCGCAAAATGAATAACAGTCGCTGAAAAGCTGTGTAATATAATAGTAATGTTAAATAACGTGGTGACTAACCACAAGACTCGTTTATTAGTGCCTATAAGTCCATTTGCTATACAATTCGGATTTATGAAATAGAAATCGATAGTTTATTCATCTTGATTCGATTGTTCGCATAAATTATAAATGCATCATTCGATTATGGCGCCTGATTACCCATAAAGCTAATAACCGTAGCGAGGCTAATTCGCTGCAGTCTGTGTAATGCATCTCCCCCCCCCCTCCGCCCCCCTGCGGCGCTCGGCGAACTGTGCGAGTGTGTCATTTTAGCAAGGGATGCAACAGGTCCGCGCTTGCTCTCTTTACGCGATCGTGATAATAGATAGAAAGCTAATTTGTCTTTAAACAAGTATACGCGGGCGTGGTGTGAGTTCAGGTAATTCGTGTGTTGATTAAACTCAGTGAATTTACCGCGAGATCCGGTTGTATAGCCATTATATTGGTTAAGATGTAGGACTAGCTGGGTGATGGAGGTAAAATTTTTAGCTCGTTTATCGCGGTTAGAAGTTCTATTATGCTCGTTCGCTTATACGTGTTAAGAAAAATATCGCTATATATTAGGTATACGTATATGCTGCATCTGTATTTAAGTTTGTTTAACAAGCCTTGGCCAACGGCCAGCCGCCATGACAGTCGTTTACTGTTTTGATTTCGAAAAGCTTGACGAACGCATAAACGCCTCATCTCATTGGTCGTAGAGTTTTCGAACGATCAGTTGACGGTCGATGATCGTCGCGTCAGCGACTCTACTACTGCAGTGACAGTATCGAAGATCGTATTATACCTAGGTAGGTATCATATCAAAGTATAAATGAAGTGAAGTGTAGATCTCATAATTCAATCCCTCGTGTATGCAATACACATATAATAATATCATCGAAATGTGCTGCAGCGAAAGTGAAGTGTTATTAAAATCTTCCCCAAGTATGGCGTCCATACATATAAAATATATTCGCAGTGTAGTGTATGTTATTCTTTAAGCTCTCATCGCCTATTATAGGTATCATATATCGAAGTGTATATATGAATGAAGTGAAGTTTTCTCCTAATTCAACCCCTCGTGTATACAATACACATGTAATATCATCGAAATGTGCTGCAGCGAAAGTGAAGTGTTATTAAAATCTTCCCCAAGTATGGTGTACATACGTATAATATATTCGCAGCGTAGTGTCATTCTTCCAGCTCTCATTACCGAAGGATTATTATTGGATACACATTGGATCGTCATGCCCTCGTTATCCGGAGATACTGCAAAACGGTGAGTTTCGCAAACGTGATCACCGCGAATCGGAACATCGCGTTTACTCTGTTGTTATCGCTCAACTCATTCGAGTCGAATATCAACCCTCCAAGTTGTAAAACACATTTAAGGTAGTTGTTGCGTGGAACGATTTTTCAAAGGATTTCAACGAAACTTTTCTTGATTGTTATTTAATAGAATACAAAAAATATGACCCCATTCCGATTAAAATTGACCACCCCAATTTCGAGATAAACGATATCAAAGTTTTGTAACTTTAGCATGGGCTCTTATGGAGAATAGAGAGTTACACGCGAGATTTTCGAATAAAATCAAAACGCAACGAAGGAATTTGATGAAAATTTGATATGTTATGTACACCGATGTTATAAATTACACAGAAAAAAATGAAAATTTTTTACCACGCCGTTACTGAAATATAACTTGTAAAAATCTGTCAAAATTTTCATGAATAAATACACGTATAGGTACTATTTAGATGTGTGTGGGAGCAGTAAGAGTGTGCTTTTACAAAAACTTCGTAATAGGCGGTTTTCGACTAACGCTTTAGCTATATTATACTTTTGATTCGATGAGCTATATTTTTGAACGTGACTATCTCGAAACAACTACCTTTATAATAGCAAATGTATTTGCAAATGATTTTTATTAGTGCTACATATTCATAGATGTATATCAGTATGTTATGCTGTAAGATGGATTATCGAGCACTAACAATAACGGTGAAAATTGGGAAATAACAAAATGCTTCATCCGTATAAGCGAGGGATGCTCTCATTCACTAATTCTAGCGCAAAACAAATTTCTCTGGTTTAAAAGTTCCGCTTGGTAGTAAGAATCATCGACCTCGGTGTAATTAGAGAAGTAGACTGCAGCTGAACTTGGCAACCGAACGTCAATTGGATCAACTACAGTCAATGTGTTATCGGCCATGTACAAAGACTCCAATTTGGCAAGTCCAGCAAATAACCCGGTTGATAGCGTGCGAATCGTGTTATGAGACAAGTAGAGATCTTTCACAGCCGAAAGTCCTCGAAATGCACCAACTTGGAGATGAGAAATCTCGTTGCCGCTGAGGGCTAGCATTTCCAGACGACTTAGACCGAGAAAAGCGTTTGAATGGATCACAGCAATCCTATTTCCTCCAATAAACAAGCGCTTTAGTATCGGCGATCCGCGGAATGCTTCTCGCGGAAGAGACGTCAGGCTGTTTCGACTCATGTATAAATCTTCAAGATTAGTTAAGCCTTCAAAAGTATTGGGTTTTATTTCCGTTATATTGTTGAACTTCAAATCAATAACACGCAATTTTCCGAGGGTCTCGAAAGACCAAGATGCAATGCTAGTTATTTTATTCTGCGCTAGGTCCAAATTTTGCAACTTCGTAAGCCCGCGAAATGTGGTACGATTTATAGCGGCGATGTGATTTCCTCCCAGCTCCAAGTGCTTCAGCTCAGGAAGCCCGCTGAGAGATTCATCTCGTATGTGGTTGATGTTGTTGTCACTCAACAGCAAGGTTTCCAGCTGTGGCAGCCTCCCGATTGAATCAGAAAAAAAGAAATCGGAAATTTTGTTGAGTTGAAGGTTCAGAGTCGACAGGGAATTCAGCTCAATGAAAGCGTTCGAGTGAATTGCGGTGATCCCATTATACGAAAGATCAAGACCACTTAGATTCGGCAATTCTCGAAAAGTCCTGGGTCTGATTTCCGTCAATGCGTTGAAGCGGAGACTAAGATGGGTCAATTTCTCAAGGTTTGCAAAAGACTCGGGTGCAACGCTAGCTATTTTATTTATCTCAAGGCTCAACCATTCCAGCTTCGAAAGTCCGTGGAATGTTGTCCGATTTATAGCGGAAATATCATTGTCGCTTAGGTATAATCTCTTCAACTCAGGTAGCCCGCTGAAAGACCCATCTCGTATGTGGCTAATCTTGTTTTCAGTCAAATGCAGACTCTCCTGCGGCAGCAACTCTCCATTTGAGTCAGAGAAGTTGAAATCAATAATTTCGTTTTTCCAAAGGAATATATTTTTCAAAGAACTCAAATCCGCAAAAACACTCGATTCGATTCTTACGATCTTATTGAACGAGAGACTCAAAAAATCCAGTTTCTGCAATCCCTGGAAAGTCTTAGGCTTTATTTCCCTTATCTTGTTTTGGCTCAAACGGAGAAATCTCAATTCCCCAAGGTGTGCAAAAGACTCGGATGCAACGCTAGCTATTTCATTCGACCTCAGGTTCAAATATTCCAGCTTCGAAAGTCCGTGAAATGTAGTCTCATTTATAGCGGTGATACAGTTATCGTTCAGATACAAAATCTTCAATTCAGATAGCCCGTTGAAAGTCGCGTTTGGTATATGATGGATCTCGGCGGAACCAATTCTCAACTCGTTCAGATTAGACAGTTCTTGAAATAAGTCAGGAGTCAGCCTCACAACGTTTCTCTCAAGAACGAGAACTTCCAATTTCGGCAGCCCGGCAAACACTCCAGGTTGTAAAATTGCGAATTGATTTGCGTGACACAGTCGTAAGCCTCGAATCGTAGGATTTCTGAAGGCGCCAGGTACAATTGATGCCGCATTTAAGCTCCCGATTCCCAGCCGGTATTCGTTGTTCACGTTAGTTGAAACACTTTGATTGTAACAAACTAGAGGATCTGGATCCTTCTCCACCCACTTCACCTCGGCCAGCGCCACAGCCAAGAGGAAATTTGCGATCACGGCAAAACGGTCCATGACTAACTCGCGCTTATGCACCCATTCGCTCTCTTACCCCAACTATTTATATGCCACAAGCTCACATGCAAAGAGGTATCGCTCGGACTTCAGCCTTCAATGCCCGAGGAGAGAAACAATATATCGACTTTCCTGGAAATCATACTCAGATGACGAATCGTTCCTTGGAAATCCGACTTACCAAGAATCATTCGTACGTTTCTATAGAACGGATAAATTCGGTCGAAATATAGGCTCATGGCAACAAGATGTGAATTTCTTGGAATTATGCTTGTATTTTGGCTATCATTTGGATCGGCAGAATGCTGTAACTCTGGCTCGAAATATAGAGATCGATCGACTGGTTGTGTGTGTGGTCTGAGGCTAACGCGTTGAACTCTGATCGCTGAAACAAATTCCATAAAAATGGCTTCGGAGTAGGGCTCTTATCTCAATTGTGGGGATTGGCGGAATAACGGTATATCTTGAAAAACATAGTTCTGAGATAAGTGAAAAAAAAACGTAGTAAGGTAAGATAAACCGAACGTATCCGTATATAATTCGAGATAACATGTCAATGCTACATAATAATGCGTCTGATTATAATAAAGTTTGGACCCGTCACAATGAGCAGACAATTGAGTTTCCGAGTTACACCGTTCTTCCGAATGACGAGGCCGTTTTCACTGTATCTCTCATTTCGTTTTCACGAAAAACTCTGATAATGAGTGTTATAAACAGTTACGAACAATAATACAACGAACCGTTCATACTTTTCACTTTTATTTCTTATTTTCATTTTTTAATCTCTGCGCAACTAAAAATACGTTTCCATACCCGAAATATTTCGCGTTTCGATTCGAGTGATTATCACTGGTATTCCGTCCATCCCCTCATCTATGGTCGGTTCACACAGTCGACAAATTTTTTCAAGCCAATGATCTAGTACTTCCAGAATGCGCAATCGAATTCTTACCTATTCAGCTCAAGGCTGTCGACCATAAATTCATCACTGAAAAACCAGGAGATTCGCTGACTTCTGAATACATGAAAGTCTGAAAGAGTGGGAAAGAAAACGTATGGAGCACAATTACAGATATGGGTATTTGTGTCCATAAATCTTTTATTCAGAGAATCCCGAGGATGAGATTGCGGCACATACTTTCATGCTACATTCATAAATTCATCTAGTAACAGGATGGATGGATGAGTAACACAAACTGTCTAGATTGGAAAACACGATGGTGCTGCATCTAGTCATCTTCGAAGTAGACTGTAGCATTACGTGGCAACTGAAGATCAGTTGGATTGATTGCAGTCAAAGTATTGTTAGCCATATGCAAAGACTCCAATCCGCCAAGTCCAGCGAATAATCCAGGTGACAAGGTGTGAATTTTGTTGTGAGACAAGTCGAGATTCTTCACAGCCGAGAGTCCTTCAAATGCACCGTGTTGGAGATCAGTAATCTCGTTGCCATTCAGTTCCAGCCTTTCTAGATGACTCAGTTCGATGAAAGTGTTTGATTCGATTCGAGCAATTTTATTTCTTCCAAGATACAATCCCTCCAGTTTCAGCAATCCTCGGAATGCTTGTCTCGGCACAGACGTCAGTCTGTTGTCTCCAACATGTAAATGTTCAATATCAGTCAAACCTTTGAAAGTGTTGGCCGTTATTTCCGTTATTCTGTTGGATCTCAAACTGAGAACAACCAATTTCCCAAGGTTTTCAAATGACTCAGACGCAATGCTAACTATTTCGTTTTCGTCCAAAAATAGACGTGACAAATTTGGAAGTCCAGAAAACGCATCCTTAGTTATCCTGGAAATCTTGTTGTTTTCCAGGTATAACCACGTCAGTTGAGACAGTCCGTTAAAAGTCCAATCTGGTATTTCGGTGATCTGGTTTTGTCTCAAGTACAAATCGTCCAGATGAGACAATTCTCGGAATAAATTTGGGATCAGCCTAACAACGTTCCAATCGAGAAATAAGGTGGTCAATCTTGGCAGGCCACTGAACGATCCGGATTCCAGAGTTGAAATTTGGCTCCGATTCGAGATCCACAATGATGTAATCGGAAGATTTTTGAAGGCCCCAGGCTTTATTGATACCAAATTCAGATCTTCAATTTTCAAGCTATCGGACTGTCTCTGTTCAGTCACTTCCGTTAAAACACCTTCAATGTGACTCACATTACAGCCATCCAGAATCTTGCACGTCGACTCTGTCTGGGTCAGCACAATGGCAAAAACCAAGTTAGAAATCACCGTCAAGGGGTGAATCACGAGCAGAAATGCGTACACCATATCTCTTTTTCTGAATATCTCCCAAATATCTCCCAATATTTCTCAACATTTCCGACCGTGTGTACACCAGATTTCCGTTGTGATTCACCCCTCGGTGTTTCTCGGCGAGGATAATGATTTCAGTACGAGCTAAAGGCGAGCCGAAAGTGAGTTCTGAAATCATTATTCGAGTCAAAAACGGTTTACGGGCGCGCCCCACATATACCATATTTTTTTCGACACAGACACGAAAAGTCACTTTAACGCCTGTTGAGATTTGCACTCGATCATACGACGGAGAATTACGTTACTACGCGTTCTGTCGCGAACTTCGAACTGAGAATCAATACTGCGCGGTATGTAAAGACTTTATACGGAGCATATCACGGTTTTCGGGTGAGCTTACGCACTTTTCGCGTTCTCATGTCACGCGAGTTTGATCATCCAATCACGAAACTGTAGCGTGAAAATGTAAGGTCACTAAGGAAATTCGGGTTAGTGATCTCTGGTGATCTCATACCCAAATCTGCAAGATGATCAAATCGTTTCAAATTCAGTTCGAATGATTGATCGAAGTTTCTCAGTTTCGAGACGATAAATAATAATCGATCAAATCCTAGATCCTATATTTTCGTGAAATTACGTATTTCTATGTTAAACTAGGCTCTTTTCCACCCGCGTATATAGTCGGTATACACCAGCGTTTTCAGCGCGGAGAATTGCGGTAGAGTGAAATAGCCCTGCCTCGATTCACTCTTACCACTCGATCGTGCTCCCATTCTATTTCCTCGGGGCACCTGCTTAGAGGACAGTAGTGCAAGTCCGAAACTTGTGTATGTTTGGCTGCCTGCCGTCAGGCTCTGAGTCATGATTTTATACTACAAGAATTTAAGAATTTTCTGATACAAGTTTTCGACGCCCTCATGCATTGCAGATGATTGTTATTCTCGAATGTTTAATTCTGTTATCAACTTATCACTTTATGTCAGTCCATATTAATACGGTTATCTGAAAGTCCAATAATTTCGCATGTTATTACATCAAAGGGGTATGAGTGGATGATTGTTGTATTTCCATAATCTTTTTATTATTAAGAATAATCAAAAGTACAAATTAAAAGATTTACTGTCTATTTATCTTGTATATCTTGTCACATGTTTATATTATATATACAAAAAAATTATTCATAACATTTATACTATAGGGATTATTTTCTTCTTTCATATTATATAAGTATAAGATACGTACAAAGATCAACGCAAAACATAAATTCTTTCCCTACATAATATTACAGCATTGAGATATCCTAAATATTTTCTAAAATGATACCTAATGGGTGACGCGGAATTCAAACTGCGATATATATATATATGTATAAATATCCATAAGAAAAAGAAATTGCGAAGAAAAAATATTCGATTGACGATTTAGTAAAAAAATAATTATATTCGTTTATATCTCTCTATAATAAGGTACTCAAGTGTTTCTGATATTTCTGTCTGATATTTAGAATCTCAATTCAATACATAATATACTACGCTGTAATCATGATCGCCTCTGTTCGCACTTGGAATAATATTTTCTTATTAAAAAACCGCTGAGCAAAAATAGAAAATAAAATTGAGCCCTTCAAGTATTTTGATAAATTAATGAAAAACAGAATAGCAATATAGGTATGCGTGTATTGGGTGATAAAGATGGAGACTTCTTTCACTCACTATGATATAGTAATCGTAAATAGAAAATCAAAGATTCGGTCATGAACAGTTTCTCATTATCGCTATAATAATAAACCCGAAAAAAGAATGAAACAAAAAATGTGAATCAGCACTCAAAAGCACCGCTTCTATAGGTGATATAATGATTTCAATGTATTGTACTGTTAGTATTGTGACTTATCAACTATTTTGTTTCCACTACAGTGCAGTGGTACCTAAATATACGTATGGTTTGAATTATTCTTATCATATGTTTGGTCAAACCAAATTTCAACATTTTTGGAGTAATAACGAGATGAATAGATCGCGAAAACCTAATTTTATGATAGATGACAAGCCCATGCACACGTATAAGTCTACGGCTATAACTTGCCTCATTTCTTTTATTTCCAGAAGCTTCTTTTCTATTTCTCAATTTATCTCTGTAGATTTACTCGCGTAAGGAGACGACTTTGGGGCTGGATCATCGTCCTCGTCTTCCACGTCTTCCTCCTCCTCCTCTTCTTCCTGCTCAACCTTTTCAGTTTCTTGTCTCATCTGAGCTATTTTTTCTGTTTCCGCACTGCGTAGTCTATGAAATCGATGAAACACATGCATTAGATTCTCGCGGTGATCGTACACCGTATAGTGAAGACTGAGAGAAGAACAAAAATCGTTAGAACTTACTTGTCGAGGGCTTCTTCCTCGTCTCGTTCAGTTTTCCACTTCTGGAATAGTCGGTAGGCAATACAGACTATCACCAAAAGCAATGGTATTATCACGACAAATATTATGCCTGCAGTTATGCCGGCTTGTCTCGAACTGTACTCTTGCTGACCTGTTATATGTGATCAATATTACCAGTGTTAGAATCAATTAATATAAATTATGAAAAACTATGAGGGAGTGTTCGAAATTCGTGTGCCATTTTTTACGGTGCAAAATGTAGTTATTCAACTTCTGTCATTATTTTCTTCTGTGGATATCTCGAGGCCGAAATGGTCATCTGTTATCAATTATTACTCCCCAGGTGATTCGGGGTATAGTTTCAACAGCCATCTACAGTTTTGAAGTAGAATTTGGAAATGTCGATATGTACTATGGAATCAGCGCACGTTTTGGTACCGAGAGTTTAGAATGACTTTCGTGATTGACGAATGTTCAATCTTGCCAACCTGTTTGCCCCCTATATTTCTTCTTATCGCGAATTATGCCATTATTTTATATCGTAATTTTTATGCAGTTTAGAAATGAACTGATTATTCGTGTAGGTGTCAAATCTTTGAGAACTCGATTACGAGGGGATGAGTAAACTGCTTAAGAATCTATCATGGGATCATGTGTGTTCGGATGGTTTTTGAGAAATGGAAATTTCATTTATAGACTCATTTCGAAATTTCCATTCCACTGTGATTTATGATTTACAATAATTATTCATCTGCGTTCAATGATAGTTTACCGAAATTTTGCGACATATTATGCTATTGTGGAATAGAAATTTCCTGGTAATATAAAATTGTATAATTATTTTTATTATAACATATTAAATTTACATTAATACTTTCAATATGATACAATAATTTCTAGCTAATAATATATAATTATCAATTATAAAATATAACTTTTCTCCGGTTTTCTCAATCTGGACAAGAAGATATGTATATACATATAAATGTACTACGCAGCGTGTATAATGAAATTGTATAAAAAGATTTGACGGATCTTAGTAAAAAGACAAAGACATTCCATAAGAGACAAAAATCTGCATCTCGCATGCAGGAAACTATTTTTTTTCTTCGTATACAGAAGAAATAATACTAATTAATAAATACCAGATTTCTATTCCACAAGCAACAACTGATAGCGCCTAATGAAATGCAATTATATATTCCTGCAAAAGAAAAGAAAACGAAAAGAAAAACGAAATAGCCCTTCGAACTAAAAGGTCTCTAGCACTTTCCCCACGACTTATGAATAACACATTCTCATACGTCGCTTTCTTTGCTCGGACTTCCGGCCTTTCTGACTGGTTCGGCGTAAATGGCAGTGCTATTTCTAACGTCAGGATCGTCCTCAAGGTTCCAGACCTTGTTCTCAAATTCTGTGTAAGGTTTATCAGGCAGTGGTTCGTTAGTGCGATAGACCTTGTCATAGGTCCTTCGTTTCCTAGTGCCTGTTGAATCCGTGCCAGATTCACTGGTCGGCGATATAGCCCTCTCCCCCAGCTTCAAAGGTGTGCTTTGCCGAGAAAGAGGCGAATCGTCGTCTAGTCCGAACCCACGATCAGAGAATCGCCATGATTTAGCCGAACCGTCTGACGACGAGTTTCTTCTTATGCAAACTAATATCACGGCGCCAACGATAATTGCCGGGACTAGTACCGCCAATATTATCCCAATGATAGTCCACGCTGTTCGTTGGGTGTACTCGATGTGACCTAATGCATATATCGCATACAGGGATCAAATTCAAACTCAAAACAACCGGATGGACGGTCCATCGGTCATATCACATAGTGGCTTTCTATCTACCCTAACACGTGATAACTACATTTTGCACACCTGATCTAGGTATTCGTGAAAACTTTCAGACGGTTAGCGGGATGAAAAAGTGTGATAAACTAATCAGTTTAATGAATGATTGTAAAATAATCTCTTAGCGACAGTGAAAGAGAGGCGAATACTCACGAAGACATTCCGTGTATCCATATTGCGGGAGATCCCAAGTACCGTCTGCCATACAGGTACGACGTTGGTCCCCGATTAATATGAAATTCTGATTGCACTCAAACGTTACTTTGTTGCCAGGTATGAAGAGGAAGTTACTCTTTCTTCCGAATCGCGGGGTTTCCAATATTCCACAAGTTATTGCTGAGAGAAATAGAATGAATGATAGAGAGAAGAATAGAATGATTCAAGATTCAAGATTCAGACCTCGTTAATTATAAAAATCTAAAACAGCGTCCGACAAAAGTACTCACTGCGTCTGTTATTCACTGCTTTTATCTGGGTCACGGTATCGTAATAATTTTTAGTGAAATGTGCAAGATCTCTGTTAAGGGTCATTCCGTAATCGTAACGGCACTGGTAGGTCTCACCGCATAACTCGCTGGCTCTAATCATGTCCGGTGATCTGTAAATCAGCGTGTAAGTTATGAAGAGAATTGAACTTCGTGTCTATGCGCGGGATCAGTTTTCCATTTGATATACCAAGGGCTTACCTCTCAGACGCCAAAAATTCTTCCGGAGTTCTCCGGTACTCGGGCACAAACGAAACGTTTGCATAGTAGCTCGCAGTCCTGCCAAATTCTCTGGTGAACAAGGCGGCTCCTTTGAGCGGGTTCTCTCGATCTTCGAGAATCCAATTGATGGCAAAATCCTTATGAACAGCCTCGAAGTTGTTCAAGTTTGTAACAGTCGCCATCGTCCCATCAGGATTCGTGAAATCGTCGAGTATATCGTAACTCCAGTTGCCCAACAGTCCTCTCGTTTTGTTCTGCGAAATAAAAATCGTCGTTGTATGTACTTCGTCGCAAAAACCGATATTCTTGATGAAGCAACAGTTCGCACCATGTATGTCCAAGGCAGGTAGACTCTGGCGGTCATAAATTCCTGGTTAGCAATAATTTCGACTCCAGCCCCGGTTTGGAACATAATAACAACTTCGCTCTGGTTCAATATGTAGCTAGGCGTGTATACAGTAACGCCAGCAAAGTGTTGGTACTTCAGTGATGTTCTGTCGAAATAAACTCGCTTCCCATCAGCGAATACGTCCATGTGATAACGCCACCTTGCGTGCTTTGGTCGCATTCTGACTTCTATAGTTGCTGAATTGTTGCCTCTCGCTAATGATATGGAAAAGAGCAGACACAGCTTTGAGCATGCAAAGTCTTCAAACACGAAAATCAAAGGATCTTGAAGTCTCATTCTTACCTGCAATAGAAGTGAGCTGGGTCGCGTTAACTTCTCCGTAAACGTTGTGCGACATTTGTTCAAATCTTCCTTGGACATCCAGCTTGTCTCTGATGCTGTCTACGCGGACCAATACGAACTCTCCTTTCCCGTTGAACGTGTATTCCAAATCGTCGAATGTTACGAAATGGGGATCACCGAAGACGGTCGCTACCGATGGAGCTTGATACGCGACACAGTCTTGGGAAGGCCTTCTCTCAAATCTGAATGTCTCGCAACCAACTGCCTGCTCCTCTTGCCACAGACAGCATAAATACATGGGAACTTTGTCGTGGAACCAATGCGAGAGAGTTGGAACTTTGTTAGCTTCGTTCCACGGCAAGAAACCCAAATTGTGAGACCTGCCCGGTCGAGAACCCCACTGTTGATCGTAGGTCAACATTACGTAGCCGTTTTTGTCGTAGCAACATTGCTGCTCCGAACCGTCCAAGCTGTTTCAAAAAATTCTTCATTCCGAGCTGTTTGGATTCAGGAATTAGAGAGTTTCAAACTTTTCACTTACTTTGGAGCCCCCGTTTTAACGCAGTGCATCGCACCTCTGTGGTAGAAACATTCCGGGTTCGAGTCCTTGTCGCAATCAAAATCCGGCATGTAGCGACCCTTGTCGTTCAACGCGTGCTCAAGGGTGCAAGGACAGAGCGCTACTTCAGCTGCAAAATTCTTCAGGTACCTGTCGTTCATTATCCAATTATCGCACAGTCTTTGCGGCCATCTGGTTCCCCAAATTCTTTCCCATTGAGGTCCGAAGTACCAGCCCAGAGGTATCGGTCTGCTCCATAGTACTCTGGACAGGAATCATCAAACAATTCAGCATTCGTTGTAGAGATTATAAAAAATGAATCGAAACTGCAGTTGCCTTTCATAAATTCCCTGGGCATGTTATATACTTACGGGGAAATTTGTAATCCGGAATACTGAGTTGGATTGGTAAGGTTGATCCTGATGAAGCCGAAGTGCATGTCGTTGAATAGCGGGTTTTCTCGGTTTCTATAATTTGATGGGGTGATGGTGTATGAACCTGTGTTGGTGGTGCCTTCCTCTAATATATCGATGTATAGTAGTTCAGGTCGAATGGTAGTCTCTCGATATCCCCACAACGAGATTTGCAAACCTGCGTTCAAGTTGCTGGTCAAATTGTACTGGTTCCAAGTTATGTGAATCTCTGCCGGGTCTCGTTCGTGAACGGCGTTAGTAGAGAAGAAGATCTTCTCTTGAGCCGTGGCCGGAGTTTCTGAAGATCAGAAATTCGCAAGATTAACATTCCGATCAGTAATGCACACTGCATCCATGTCTCCTGTAAGAAGAACGAATAACGCTTTTGTATACATAAATTATATTCTTACCAACGAAGTATTTTCCCTTCCAGTTGAACCTGCCGTTTCCAATGGCTACTTCGAACCGAACATATCCTTCCGCTTGCATCGATGGCTGAATGCAAATCGCTCTGTTCGTATCAATTACGGTACCAATCACTTGCTCCATGTCGAATATGCACCTAACTTTGTCATTCGGTTCGAAACAGGGGCCAGTTATATTCACGACTGTTCCTCCGAGCATGTTTCCACTCTCAGGTGCGAATACAAGAGGCAGATGCGTCCCGGCTGTAAAAATGGTATCATCGAGGTCAGTAATTCAGCGGATTTCATGACATCTTCTCACGCAAAAGCTGAGATACTTGCCAATATCCTTGTTGCAATTTCCCAACATTATCCTCTCGTCTATCCTGAATATATGTCGTCCAGGAAAACCGTTCGCCCAACCTCTCGCGGTCAGGTCACGAAGCGTTGACATTTGCGAATAGGGCTGATACTCGTAGCTCTGGGTACCGTTGCCGGCATTGAAACCAACCTTTGGAAGACAGGGATTATTGCCCATGTTCATTCTCGTGCTTGAACCTCAATATTTTGACTCGATAATTAATTAACTGCGAACTTACAAAAGCAGGAACTCCCCCGTCACCTCGGGTAGTATCACCACCAGCTTCTGTGTGACTGTTCCAGTTCAGTTCTAGATAATTGAACATTGCGTACGTGAATACTTCATCGGTTGCCAAAACCATTTGAAAAGTGTTCGTGTGGTACAGCGAGTTGTCGATTCCTCCAGCGAAGGACATGTTCTTCCAGGTTATTATTACCGCGTGTTTTGGGTCGAAAGTTTCAGAGCCTACGACACCCTGGCGAATGTCCCATTTCACTCTTTCGCGCACCTCGACACCGAACTGATCCGTTCGCTTTTGCAAGTCTCGTTCTTGTCTAGAGAAAAATTGGAGGATAGGATGATGAGCGTGCTGAGAAATTTGACGAAAATTGTAATAGAACTTGAATTTTTATGCAATGCGTTATACCGGAAATAGACACCAGGCTCTCTTTGATCGGCGTCCGTTGGTCTCACCATTCCTATTCTACATTTGCTGAAGAAAATCCCTATGAAACTTGGGTCGTTCTTTGTCGGCCAATCTTTCACGGGGAAAACTAATGGGTATGTGTAGTGTTCGGGTGGGTCACTGAACTCGAGAAAACCGTTCATGGAAACCTGAAAGAGAACGAGGACTGTATGTTATGCGAAAACATTTCCGAATCTAATTCAGGAACCCAGTCGTTTCCAAAATATCTGTGCATTCAGAAGAGGGAGAATTCCCTTCGGGAAAGGAAGAAGAACCAGTCATGGATGCTGGTAATTTATTGCAGAACGATGAAGAGAGAACACTGCATGATGTGTGAAACTCACCTGTGTGTAATTGAATCTGAATCCAAAAAACGGTAATTGGAAGTTGAAATTCTTGTGGATTCGACTAGTCGACGCGTGTATATCCGGTTGGTAATCACCCCTGTTTTGGTCTCCACCCTTGTCAAAGTACCAGTACATGAATTGCGATCTAATAAGGGCAAGTCTGGTTTCTGTGATAACGTAATTAGCGACACCACCTGAGGCAGGCGCGTATCTGTAAGCCTCTGGATCGGTGGAATCTGTGTTCAATTGATATAAAAGAGAACAGAGTTTGAGTCCATGGATTCATCACTGTGATACACGCGTTCATCGTGGCATGCATGGTCCGTTAATTTCTTGAAGGTGAAATAAGCGCGATAGCATAATGCTGACTTTGATCATCGGCTTATATAACATTTTCTTGTCAGAATCGCGTCGATTTTTTTCCCAAACGCAATTGAAACGAGCGATAATCACTTCGTTCTCATGTGATAAAACTGTGCTTGAGCTATTTCATCATGATGTAAAATGAATAGCTTCAGTTCGTGAACGAAATTAAGATAAAATAGCATTTAGAACAGCATAATATAGACGCTGCACGGTGTACCTATGGGCGGAGTAAATTGACCCATTTTTCTTTCCGAGATAAAGGTATAGAAGAATTTCTTTATTTTTAAAAAAAATTTTGGCCCGTGATGATGATGCACGATGGAATCATCTTACGCAGAGAGTAAGACCTTTGGTTTTTGAATAATTCAAAAAATACATTTCCATCGTGATGTCCATAATTGGGTGAGGAATCTCATTTATATTATCTGCAGCGGTACAATTACTTTGAAATAACAGTAATTGTAAATTTTTCAATTTATCTGATAAAATTTCCTCGGTATTGAAATGCATAAAATAAGGAGGCAATGATCGTAGAGAATGATAATTAGTCAATTTAATTTAAGACAATTGGCATCCTTTCAATAATTTGGCATTTTATATTCTCAGAAATTGAATGTACTTAGAATGACGAATCGCGCGCGAAGTTCGCGAGATAATAGAAAATCGTAATCCCTTAGCTACTACGATTAATTTTCATTAAAAAAAAAGGTAGAGAAGCGAGGTGTGTTGCAAATAATGAATCATAGTGGATTCATGTCAGTGAGTGAGTAACTGATAAGCACGATAAGATATGATAAAAAATCGAAATTGACGCGCGATCAAATTCAAGACTACTATTTTTTATCAAAAATTACTTATATGCTGTAAAGACAAAATTAAGGAACTGAATACTTTGGTAATTAAAGAAGAAAAGAAGTCATATCTCCAATATCTCCAATATCGACTTTTATATCGCTTTTATAGTCATGACTTTATATCAACGCGTATGCGGAACAAAGCGGAAATATTTCGAGCATGTTCTCACCTTCTGTGAAAAATATGCAACATATACTAGGCGTCGCGGTGCTAATTTAATACGCACGAGTCAAAAAGGTCTGTGAATATTTTCCAGACGAGACAATTCCGAAAAGAAATGAAAATAAACCGATGAAATTCGAAATAAAAATTCGAGTGTGAAAAGACGGTCACGCCCAATGATAAGAAATCAATTGCTCACCATAGCTGATGTATTTTCCACTTTTCGAACCTGCATTACCAGTAAAACTGCCCCTCGCGAGTGTGATTTCGGGTTCCAAGTCTTCGGGCCTGACCTCGCCATCCACGTCCGTTGTCTCATTCGGAACTTCCGGTTCCGCAATTGTCTCCCTGTTCCCTTCGGCCCCTAAAGCTTCTCCGCTATTCTGACCATCCGCAACCGGGGGTAGTTCCCCACCGTTTAAATCTGCTAACTCGGAGGGTGCGAGCGCCCCTTCGGTGTATTTAGAAGGACTCTCGGGGTTGAGGGCGTCTCCGTTTCCCTCGGGAGACGGGGGTTCCAATTTAAACGCACTCTCGAAGGTCTCGTCATCACTTTGGGCCCGGGAAATACCGACGATGAAATATAAGAGGAAAACTAGGTGCACAACCGTACGCGTAGTTACGATTAGCCCCATTTTTTTTATTTCGGGGATCCGCAGCTACGGCAGAACGATAACTAATTACAAACTCGTCCAGAAAACAACTGAGCCCCGTAGTTAAAGTAACGAATAATAATGATAACCAGTACTACTGATATCACAGTGATAACAACTCTCGGTTTTTATCTTTATAGATGTGTACGATGTTCCTGTATCCATACCTATATACATACACGAGTTCTTGATTCGCTATATCAGCCTATACGACTCCGAGATTCAGAGTTAAGAAGTAGATTAGTCCCGGTCGTAAGACTGTCTCTAAAAAATATATCTGAGACATAAAAGGGCGGCTCTTTGATAACGAGTTAGAGTTGTCTATATACGGATACGTGCATCACCTGTGTCGCATGAATTCAAAAATACCATTAGGATTACTCATTGAGTAACTGATAGTTTCCTGAGAATGAATGTACGGTTCATTATTTCATACATGATGTGTTTCTTCTTTTTTCTCTCCTTCTTCTCTTTCTACGAAACTTACGTTAGAATTCGCAACTAATACGAGCGATCGAATTTATTCTGATGATGATTATTATTTATACATCAGACATTTTTTGACTATACATATGTATGTACATACGTAATCATATCTTCAGATTACTGTACAGATTCTAAATGAATAAAAAGTGGTCGTTCGTTAATCGTTCATCATCATTATCGAGAGATTGAAATTCATTGAAAATACGTTTTGTATTTTTTTACAACTCTGTAATTCTAGGAGCGCATGTTATAATTGTTGATGTTACACCTACCTTATCTTTCCACGCGCAGTAAGGGATTTGGGTCACAAATGTAACTATCTAAAATTTATGTACCTACCTCGTTGACAAAAGGAGAAAAAAAAAATGAAAAAAGAAATACAAATGAAAAAAATTACGAAAAAGTGCAGCAGCCAGAGATCTTACGAATTATGCGTGCGATCTTCGATTTTTTGCTCTCTTTCTCTCCTGTTCGTATAAGAATAAGGAATTTTCGATTAGATCCAAACTGATTGTGAAAACAAACTTGCTCACTAATTTTGGCAAAATATTTATCCAACGTAAAATAATGACAAGAAACGAAAAACAAAAAAACGAGATAAAGAGAAAAAACTTATTTGCTTTATAGCCAGTGCGTAACGGGGGTAACAGAAGACTTTACTATATCGATTTATTGATAAGGAGATAAAGTCAGCCTCGAGCAAGTAGAAATGTGACACAGCTCTAAATACGGCGATTACAACCCACGCAAAACACCTGTTAATACATATACGTGTATGGTGTATACCTACGTATGTAATGGATATCGTGAGAAGCTCCTATGCAGACTAATATTACTGCCTAAAATTATCCGATTCTATGACACATGCTTGATCGATAAAAAAAAAGAAAAAAATATAAAAAAAATCTGGAGAATTCGAAATGTTCGATTGCAGATGAACGGGAAAAGGAGTTATAGGATTATCGCATCTCGTAATCTTACGCGTTACGAGTTTAAGCAGTTAAGACGATTCTCCTTAGCCCTTGATTTGCATATGATATTGAATATCGTTTTCTAAATGAATATATATAATGAGCCTATATTTGAAAAACAAAATTATTTATTTCCATCGAGCTTACAGTATGTACGATACTAATTAAATCCACTATAGTATGTATCAATTTAACTCGTCGTCGTCAGTTCACGTCCAATTGGATATTTTCACTTAAAATTTGTACCAGCTATTTATTAGCAAGTACAATATACATAATATACATTCGGTAATATTTAATGTGTAAATATATATAATCTCTGGATACATTAAATTAAGCGATTGAATATACCGATCATCAAGTATATTGATTTAAACAATTGGTTATGCGCCGACGTGTGTCTAATTTCGAAAAAAAAAAATAAAAAAAAACAAATAACGCCGAAATAGAAGACGAAAGAAACGTTATACTCAATGTGTATTGTGCTACGTGCGAAATCTATGAAAATAAAGAAAAATGCAATATTATATTTAAAAATTACGTATTTTCACAACTTCGACAAGCTGAGAAAATAATTTAACAATTTTAACAGATCGTTCTTGTTCATCTTTACATCAGAAATTGTCTTTTCATTATTATTTTTATTTTTATTTTGAAAAAGAATTTTTACTTCTTTCGAACAAACTGTGTTAACAATGTTTAAATTTCAACAAACGGTGCCTAAAATCTTTTTTGTTATTTTATTTCATTTTTTTTTCATTTTATTCAATTTCTTTTCGTATCTTAGTTTCGTTTCAACGTACGACGACACTTTGAGCGTCTAGTTATCAAATCTGTATCGTAATCTGGGTGTAAAAATCCTGTGTGTACGATGTTAAAAGTTTTTTTTTCCTGGGCATTGCATAGAGCTTTTATCATTGTCCAATAGCGCAGAATAGAGACAGTATCCACTCTGCGCTTAGTCGTCGCTTTAATTTCCAGATCTCTTTCACCGCTATCAAATAATCTGATAAACGATCCACACATAAGAGACGACGATTTTTCTTCTATCAGTTATTAGGAAGACGATGAATTGTCTCCGTTGCTGTCGAGATATCCGCCTGAACCATTCACAACAAACGATGTACCGAGTCCGTAGAGATGACCGCAATATTTAGCGTCGTCTATGTTGTCTTCGAAGAACATCTGAAAGATCAGAAAAAATAGCCATGAGATTTGTGATTCTACAGTATCATCAAGTGAAATTCTTCGAGAATCTATAAACTTGAAGTACCTCTCGCATTTTGAAAAATACCATCCCGGTTAGCAGCGAATCTGATCCGGCCTGATGCTGCGGTCCAACACGTTGCAGTTCCAGCTGCTCGGCTACCTCTTGTAATCCACCTTTCAAGTTCTTGCACGATTTCATGAGATACTGTAAAGCCAAGTTCACACATGAGTATTTCAATTCCGAGAAAGATTCCGAGAAAGATTTCGAGAAATTGTTTTAGAGCGAATAAAAATAGCCGAAAGGCTCACCTTGACGTCATAAACGGTGGGAAAATATATCCTGAGTAGTTCAAAGAATTCACTCTCTTCTTGGGGCAGGTTTTGATCGGTCAATAGTTTGAGTAAATATCCAAAATCGTATCCAGAGTGAAAAGAAAGCCATTTAATATCGTCCACAAGAACTATTCCCGAGGTCATAAGAAGCTCGGCAAAATCGAGAGGGTCGATACCCTCCTCTTCGTGTTTCTTGAACTGTATTCCGCTGTTCTGTAGCATGTCTATACTGTCTTGCGCGTACATATCCTCCCTGAAAATAATAGAAACAACAACATGAGTATGAAAAATGTAACGTAAGGTAAAAGACGACTGGGTAAAACAATAATCCTCAGAATATAATATCCGGAACACTAACTGCAGGTTGAATTTGAAGTTGAATTGCCACGTTGTGTAGCTACCACCCGGTGTGTTTCCCGACTCGTCAAGAAACGTTAGACCAAGTTGTATGATTCTCAGTAGATCAACGTTACATCTTAACAATTGATACTGGTAATCAGCGCTGGTCCTGAATTCCCCTATAGAAAATTATTCAAATAAATTTCTCTGGCTTCACTCTCTCTCTCTCTCTCTCTCTCTCTTTCTTTATTCGTTAGATAATTTAAGAGATTACAATCCAAGTTGTAATAGGAACGCTAACAATCTACGAGGGTAACGTACCGATGGGTCTGGCAACAACGCCAGGAAATTCCGTATCCATTGCGACGTATTGAAATTGTTGCACAACTTGGCGAATGGTACGGAATTCTTCTTCCAAGTTGTGCCCCCAAACATCCCGGATTCCACACTCTTCATTACTGGGCATAGCCCCTCCCTTCAGCAGCCCTACAGTTTTAGCACCACCTTTATTACCGCGTTTGCTTAATAAATTCAACATTTCAATCGATATAGTTGAATGAATTAAACGTTGGACCGATTTCAGCTAAAATTCAAACAAAAAATTTACAGATCCGGTATCGAATTAGCGAAACGAAAGATAAAAAATAAAATAACGAAAAGAAGAAAAGGGAAAAAAAAGAAAAAAAAACAAATTTCTACAGATTTTTTCTAAACAAGCGCTTTTATATCTCGGGCAACCGTTGCGTATGCGATCTAGTTGAAATTTCTGCGATCCTCACTCATCGAGGCAACGACCTTTTTCGCGCCAAATAAATAAACAATCCTTTAAATGAAATTTGGGAGGGGTAGCAGTTTGAAATTTCATTGCTTCATGGCGAGCACAACTGTTGAAGAAATTTCAGCAAAATTTACTGTATAATTGCGTTCTACCATCAATTTTGTATATGGTAACACAATTTTTTAGTAAATATATTCATTACCAGTTGCCGATGGCATGAGGTTGAATTTTTTTCGCCCGATTGTTGCTGATTAATACCAAAACTCCTTTCCCAGATCACAGTCTCACTCCTCTCTTCATATCACTGGAAAATATAAGAAAAAATTGATAAAATTGATGAAATTGATGAAATTGATGAAATTGATGAAAATGGATAACACAACAACGACAATTAACCTAAAAGTTTGAAAACTTCATCCGAACTCGATACTTTAATAAGAATTCGGTCATGTTTGCGCAATCGAATTTCATTTTCATGACACGTTTACTAACTCAGCTGTTCGGTGTTAAACTCTGTTTGTTCAAGGTGTAGGTATAGTATGCATTGTATGTTGTATGTCGCAATGCCGTGTTTTCATCAGTTGCGCTAAATATGTAATGTAAGTTAACCCTAACCTCTAAATCTTGTTATGAACAGACCTTGGTATTCCGTAATGGACTAAGTGAAGATATCTTTAACGTCTCTTTTCGGAAGGTTAAATGATCGATATGTATTGTTGCTTTCTTTAAAACATTACGAAAAATTCATTACCCATTAAGATCTTTCGGGTTTGAGGATACTATACTAGTCTGCTCATTGTTACACATACGAGAATTGGTTTTTATCCTTACCTTATCATGAGAGGGAGCGTGTTGTCGAATTCGTATTTTTGTTATTGTGGTTAGATCCAATCGATGGATAATTTTATTTATTCGTTTTATTATTGTATTATTATATCAATTTCCCGGTGACAGGAAGAAATTGGAACAGGTTATACAGTTATAGTTGTTTTTCTGAACCATAGAGTATGCAAAGACGTATAAGATTGAAGGTGTTGAAAACGCGGACTATGCGGAACATAGATTGGCGACTTTGGAGTCTAAGCGTCGTATTAGAAGGGAAATCCCCGGCATTGACTAGCTATATGCAGAGTTGGACAATCTCAGAAGGTTCGTGCTCTGTAGATAAGCGAAATTACAGCGTCGGTAGGATATTTGAATCAATTTTATCCCATTTATATACATAAATGCGATTTTTCATTGAGATTGAAGTTTCATCGAATGATATTCTCCGTCATTCAATTACATTAATTATTTGGATCCTATTGAGTCATTGCAGCTTTACACCTAGTATAAGAATAATGAAAATTCCATATAATTCTCACCGTGAATCATGGATGCGTGTTTTTCTCTGTCGTAATAATAATCAGTATTGAGGAAGAATCAATGAGTCGAGAAAAAAACCATTTAAGATTCTTCGAATAGGCGTGGCTAAGTGGTTATAATAATCGCACGTACACGTATTCATACATTCATAGAGTATACAGACGATGCATTCCTACGTCGAATGTATAGAAAGAGAAAAAATCGACGATCTTCGTATATAGGTGTACAATATACATACATAAATACGTAGATGATCATTCGTATGAATCAATAGAGATTTTTAACGAGCAGTTAAATTAGGAGGTAATTTATGCGCCTCGGCTGTCGACAGTCAACCATTGCTCATTTTCCTATATGTACATTTAAATAGACGTATACGTATACGTATATACAAATACATTTACGTACACGTATATAGCTACTGTTTCTTTCAAATATCTACATTATATTATTATCGGTCCTTTATAGTCTTAAACACACGCGAAGTAATTATCGTCAGCTTAAAAAACGCGATGGGATATTTTAATTGACTTGCTGAGAGCGTGTGTAATATATCATACCTCCGCGTGTAATGAATTTAAAAAAGCGTTAAATCATTTAGAATCTATAGACAAGCGGTATTGACTAGATTTATAGAAGATAATTCGTTGAGAAAAAAAAATAAAAAATAGCTATATCCATATCATGGCATGTATGTTTCGTGGTGAAAAATTTGTCTTATAAAAGAAAAAAAAATCCATTGAATTCCCAAAATTTTATACTTATTTTCTACCGAGTTTTACAACAGATACATACTCGATCAAAATAATGACAGATCATTGTTGTATACAGAAGACTATGAAAGTCCGGAAGAAAAAGCCGGTCGCGTTTAGGTTTACAAGTTTGAAAAATTGCCGAAATTCGCACGACAAAAGCATCGCCGATATTACAGTCGCGCTGTAATTAATTACATTTTACTGCGACGTAGAGTAATTCAAAACTAGTTAATGGATTTATTATCAGACGCCTTCACAATGCCTGGCTATAATTGTAAAGATGGTATAAAAACACGCATTATCTAATGCCACAAGGTCGTATAGCACTTCTTTTGTGCCGTAATTCGTTATGAAAAATATGAAAATTATGAAATCATGAAAATGATGAAAACGCATAAATAATTCGAAATTGTACTCCTGCAGGAATCAGTTGAGGTGATTATTTTTCGTCCAGTTAGGTCCCCAAAAATTTTTCAATTTCAACCCTTTTTCAACATATCTTTAGGTACTTTCGCGAAAATATATAGATATAGGAAAAAAAAAGATACGATTTTTTGATTCGCAAAATGTAAAACGCTTACGACCTTTATGCCATTAGACACGCGATACGTGTGCATAACATGTCCCACTTGAGCGTCAATAATAATTTTTCTATCGGTATCTTTTACATACAGATTACACATAGGTATATGTACATATATACGCACATACGTAACATAAAAGCTACTTATACTTGTCACAGGGCGGTGTTGAACAATCACAACGCCGTGCCTCGTTGTCATCTAGCGATAAATCACCATTAAAACGATCCTATGCAATACATAGTGAGACTCTTTCGGGGCTCGGGGGAGGCTGGTCAAGCGATAAACGCGTGTTAACAGGAGATTAATTTGCGTAACGTGTTTGGGGAGCCCATTTGAAAGGCAGCGGATGTGGGCGCGCAATAGAAACACCCGAAGTCTCATTTGCCTTTCAATACTCCTTTCTTATTGTACCTTGCCAGCCATTGTTGTACTTCACCTATCATCGTAGTCGTGTCCTGTCTCTGCCCCTGCTTCTGCCTTTGCCTTTGCCTTTGCTTTTGCCTTTGCCTTCGCCTTTGCTTTTGCTTTTGCTTTTGCTCTCGCTTCTGCGTGGGTGGCAACAAGTCGCGTTTGTCTCATCTGCGTACATACCTATGCCTATACTTACATTATTTTCTTCTTCTTCTTCTCCTTCTTCTTCTTCGTCTCTTTCTCATTGTACGACATGCATTATTCTTTTGCTCGCGCGAGGACGCGACGACGACGAGCCTCACTTTCATTTTAGAAACATAATTTCAGGCTCTATATGTATATACCTTTGAAATGAGGTAGACTCCAATCTTAGAAATTATTTGAAAGGAAATTTATGCCACGATTTAATAAAAGAATTCATTCATTCATTCATTTCTTCTCATTTTTTTTTCTTTTTTTTTTTACATTTTTATCTCAACCATACTTACATTCATTCCGACCATTTTTGTACATCCAACAAATTCCGATGAAATAATTCTTATATCTTAGTATAGTAGAGTACAATAAAATATCATAGTTACTTTTCGCCCGGATAAATTGATCGCAAATATTCCCACGCAGTGCAGGTTGAAAATTATTCAATAATCTTGAATAAAATATAATAAAATAAATAAAAAATCTTACTTACATAAAAATAATAATATAATGATATTAAAAGGATCCGGAACGGCGTAGGAGAGCGAATTACCTTTAAAATGACGTGACATGCGGTTCGCTCCTCAAGTCTCAAGATATACCCGTAGGCAATTGTTCGCGTGCGAAGCGAAGAGTTACAGGTATGTAGTATGCTTCAGATTTCGATGCGAAAGTATAATTTTCTTCACTGTACGGTTAAATTATTCAATTCGCAGAAAAACATGTAGAATAAAAAAGTAAAAAAAAATTCAAAAAATAAAATATATATGAATAAAACGAGAACAATAACAGAAAAGAACGCAAAAACTACATCTGATACTTCACAAATGAGATAATAATATACGCCGAAGGGATTTTTTATATCGTATAAGAAAAATTCCGCAATCCGTATATATATATATATATATGTATACGTGTGATATTAATCCTGTGCGATTCAAGTTGAAATAAAATGATTTATTTTTTGAATGAAGAGAAAAGAAAAAAAAAAAGAAAAGAAAAAATCACTACCTCTATGTATATATGTATGTATGTAGCTACTTGTGGGGTTTTGTACTGATGAGTTTTGCGTTCGTATACCGGAACGTAATATGAACTACGCTACTTTTTCATAATGGATAAATTTTAATCAATCTTTACCGGATCAGCGTATAGGAACTTGTGCTATAGAAACACAGATACATACATGTACATACATACGTACATGTAGATATATCTCGATCGTTAATAGGTGTAAAGAAACAGTTAGTGTAATTTCTCACGCAAGCGTGGATATTCAACCGCAACGATCTACTATACGATGGATGAGTGGCAGAGCGTGAGTTTTGAGTAAACGTCTATTGTTATAGTATGAGAAAATGTTAATCAACTTTCTACACTAGCGCTATACTACGCCTTCTTCCTCATCTATTTCAACTCATCTCTCGCTACTTCTTCGTCTTCTTATTCTTATTCTTATTCCTTTATCCTTTAATACCTGAGTGTATAGGTACTTAATAAAACAGAGAGGCCGGGGTTGAACTTCCGAATTTGAATATCACCAACTCGTAATAAATTTTTCCAACGGATATCCCCCCGGAAGTCTATACAAATTCGAAAAAATCTCAAGATCGGAAAGTCTAAGCTTTCTAAACTTGCGAAATTCACGCATGCACATATAATTCACGACATCATCGAGCATTATATATCGATCATACTATATCGATACACTTATCCACCACCTTATTAAGTTTTGGTACGGATACGCGGAGTAATAGTCCGTATAATGTGCAGGGTACGTAAAATAAAGGTGGGCAACTAGTGCCGCTTAAGCTAATGAGGCATACAGATGGTGATATTATTGTAAGGTGGTTCCAGAGCCACGTACCCATACATTATATACACGTGTATGGGTGTATGGGTGTACCCATACCCATATATACGAGTCCGTCTTCTATGGTGTATCGGTGGTTAATTCCCTCGGCGAAAGAACAAGGAAAGGAAAGGGAAGGAAAGGGAAGTAAAGGGAAGGGTAAGAAAGGCAGAGTTTTGATTTTATCTTGACCAGCCGGTGCTACTGCAAGATCCTTATCACGCAATATGGCGCAGTTCTTAGCACAAGTAAATATGTAAATATATAGTGGCAAGCCAAGCCTCGGCTCGGGGTTCTCTTTCGGCGACGCGCAGATGCGCGCTAGCTGGATGCACCTCTCGGTTAAATACATATGGCGCATACCTGCATTATTATACTCACACATATCCGCACCAGGTTGAATGCCTATATTCACCTATACCCATATCGCTAAGTTGGCGAAGGCGGTAACCCGGTAATATAAAGTCTGGCTGCAGGTTCAGGTAGATACGGAGATTTAGCGCACGCGTCAGATTTAATTGAACGGATGAACGGGTTACCAATCAACCCCTTCCCACTTTTCTCTTTGATCCTTTTTCCTCCTCGTTCTACATCGCTTATGTGTGTCTTTCTGTGTACACCTAACTACTTCGCTATTTTCTTATATTATGTACCATACATACTCCGAAAACAACCGTATCTCTTACTCCGCGAGGGCACGCGGTCATTAAGATTTAACGATTATTATTCCATATAGGATCGCCTTTACAGATTGCAGAATATATACACTCGACCATCCGTCGAACTGGACTTCGTCGTAACCTATATATGTGCGAGGAGAAACGATGATGATTTTTTTTTTTTTTTTTTCTCTCTCTTTGTTTCGGAGAAATCTCCGCGTTATCGGAAACTAGCCCTTATGTATCGATCCGATGTGTACCGAAAAAATGAAAAAAATGAAAAAATAAATTCAATCTTAATTTTCCGCTTCCTTAAACCTCATAAGATGAGAAAAGGCGAGGTATAGCGCGTAGTGCAGGGCTGCACTCCGCAGGTTCTCCCTTCTTCATTTCTGACATCGTAGTATAGGTACATACCTACATCGACCGGATCCCCGCGATAGAAAATACTTATTTTTATTTTTCCCTTCTCTCTTTTTCCTCCTTCTATTATTCACCCCCAAATCGAGTTGACATCAAGACGAATTAGCGTCTTCACTAACTTGGCGTGTAAGACTCGCCATGGACTGCAAGATTATAACCCTGACCCGTATCGAATTTCCACTGTTTATAGTGCACCAGCCTATACAGTAGCTCTTGCGTCGATGCACGTGTTACGGGCTTAGGTTCGATATTTTTTTTTTCTATATATTTGCTTCTTTTTTTTTGTTTTTTGTCTTTTTTTTAACAATTTTTTAATACTAATTTTACTCCTCCGCGTACACGGTGCACCCGATATGTTTCTCAACGGTTATAATAACTCTTTGACGTAACGTTGCACGGGATCTACCACCACCACCACCACCACCACCAAACTGGCTAAGGGGTATCATTTGGTACCTTATACCTATACCTCGAAAACCCTTTACCTTTAAAATTTATTTCCCCTTGTAGTATAGAGGCTACAGCCTTCGCTGCTGATCCTGCACCCGGTGCAAACGAACGAACGAACGCGGCTGCTGCTGCTGCTGCTGCTGCTGATGCCCTTTAAGGCTGACATATTGCACCAAAGTTTATCATCGTAATTCTATGTCTACCACGCCTTAGGCTCTGCGCATAAAGCATCTTAAGAACCCTTTGTTTATCATTCCAAACGCCATAGCTAGAGTGGGGATCTGGTCGAAGTTCCGAATCTTAAAATTCAAAAGCGATAAAAATCCTGAATTTTGATATTAGGTACCCGCGGTTGAAAATTTTGTCGAAAAAGTATCTTCCCGGAAGTCTACACATAGCCGTTTTGGAAAACTTTCAAACGAAGAACAGCGGAGATCCAAGATTCCGAACGGAGTAAAGATCATCAAAAGTTCAATTAATCAATTTGCCAATTAATAAATCCAGATTTTTTCACCGATCGATCGGGGGAATTTATCGCGTCTCTTTTCATTATCGTAACAAACTACAATAGCCCGAAGGTTGAACGTCGACTTATCGAAGCCATAGGGACGCAATTACCTTGTCGGTTCAGCCTCGAACGGGTTTGATGTGTTGAGATAAGCCGTGAAAGGTTCACCATCAGCAGCAGCAGCAGCAGCATTCAAGTTATCTGGTCTTCGTACGTATATAATATATATATACATATATAGAGTATAATGCCTCAAAAGAGAGTGGTCTCTGCCCGATTTGAGCGCAGGTGCGTTCACACCGAAGGGTGCAGAAGTTACACATCAGATTTCATACGCTTCTTATCTTTCATACGCGTGTTCAACGCTACATGTGTACATATAGGTATCCCGTAGAGAGGTGCAGGCGTCGCGGTAGTACCGCGTTGTGCGGCGCCGTTTAATCTTATATACAGATCTTTGAAAATGTCATTATTCGTAAGAAATTAATCATACGAGAATGATGAAATGACGAGATTTCTTTCCATTCCTTCACTTTTCATCGCCTATTCGTGATCAGAAGAGAAAAAAAAAAGAAATCATTAATTATATTTAAATGGTAATAAAAATTTAAATGAATCAGTATACAATTGGCAAAAATATATATTCGCAGGTTATTATGTTACAGGTATACCTATATACACACACCATATAATCAGTAATAGTAATCAGCTAAATAACAACGTATAGCTAAGTAAGGTTTAAATTTCTAGAACTACAATTTTAAAATACCGTATGGTTAGTTGGGTTGCATACGATCAGGCTGTTTACGTGACATAAAGCGATATCGTTATGGATTATTCGTGTATTAGCGTCGTTCGGCTTCTAATTCTACCGGTCATAAAGCCAAGTAATAGGTATACTTTGAAATTATAAACGGTTCTTGATATTCGAGGCTCTTGAAATCTTTCGAGTAGCTATATGTATAAAAATAATAAAAATAATAAATATAATAACAATAATAATGATAATCGACCGCGAAATTTCGCATATTATAATAATTACGGTGCTAATTAATGTTCGCAATAATCTCAAGATCTTAGCTATATATCCTCAACGATTGAACTTGTAATTTCTCTTTGCTAAGTAAGTTTTAATCAATGGTCTTATACTATAGGCGGAGTAAATCTACCTTGTAATTAATACCAACTCACTTATACCTATATACTTTTATTTATATCATATTATTTATTTTCGTTTTTTACTCAAATCTTTATCCATACACATATACTCAGGTATACATCGTGTAAGTTTACTTTTTTTTTCCTTTTTTCTCTCTCTCTCTCTCTCTCTTGCCATCATGAGTTGAACGGTACGGGAAATTTCCTTTGTCTTAATATAAAGTGGCTTAAAAATCCGAAAATTTTAAATCGATTTTGCTTACGATTGAGGAAAAGAAAAGAAAAAAAACAAAGAAAACATGTTTTTTATCAATTTGCAGTCGAGGTGCACCGTGATAGCTCTCATATACATACATATGTATAATATGGTTATATGAATGAATGAATACATACGCGTTATATATACTTATACCTTATTGATTTCCTTCTCACGGTTTCTCTCCGGTTAAAGTGCGGAAAGAAAGAAAAAAAAATGATAAAAAAAGGAGAAAAAAATTGATGAAAAAAAACAGAAAATAAAAAAGAAAAATAAAAAAAAAAAATTGAAAGAAGTTATGAAAATAAGGTGAAGCCGGAAGGGGGCGTTCGATATGAGCATGCGACGGTGGACACGCAACACGCGCTCTAATTTTAGATCGTGTCACTCTGACGCCAGCTGGTACTCCTCCCCGTCTATTACCATCCCCGCGGCTGGCTGACTGCGCGGCTCTCTTTCGCTCCTCGTTTATCATACTATTTCACTCTTCGTGGTTCTCTAACCTCCACAATTCACTAACACTTATCCATATCTATATAACATACACACATGGATCGCAGATATGTCTATTGATACCTATATGTATACCTATATATAGTCGCGCATAATTCGCGAATACATCGTATCTCAAACGGCGAATATAACGTGAAGAAGAATACATATATGTATATATGTGTATGTGTACAGCCAAGTAAACAGATGAGAGAAGAGAGTAATTATAATTTCATATCAGCAATTGATGTCAGGTAGATTATGATAGTATAGGTATACACGATAGCCGTATGTTGAATATATGCCTATATATCTTATAGTTGATACGTATACTAGTAGATGAAGAAAGGAAGCCGCGATCATTGGACCTTCACTTCCTCTCATTGTTGAAATCAGATTTTTTCTTATTTTTTTTACTTTTTTCTCTCTTTTTTTTCTTCTTCTGCTTTCTTTATTGTCTTCAGTCTTGAACTGCGCGTTTAAATCGCGGTGTATGAACTGTACCCCATATACATATCTGATTAGCTGTTTATTATACACAAAGTCCGCAGATTACTTACGCCGATAAATTTAGCAATAGCTATGTGATTTAACATATGGAGACGATAATATACATACGATAGATATACCTACACCTATATCAGCCTGCTCTCATATATCGAGGTCCGAAAAGTCGCATATGCGCCAATTTTCAATTTCAACCTCTTTTAAACATGTTCTTAAATCTTATAGGTATTTCGCGAGAATATATATGGGGATAAAGATTGTACGATCTTTTGATTAAAAAAATGCAAAACAGTCGTATGCTGGTGCTTACGAGCCAATGCCATTAGACACGCGATCTTATTCTACAGGTTCACAGAATATACCGACTGACACGGTGTGAATGCTTTTTGATTATACTCAATTGGTGCGGTTTTTGGTTTCGGCAAGGCCATAGCTCCGGACCACACGCTAGTAAATAACAATTTTCTTGAGTATAATAACGTTAATCGATGATACACGTCGCTTAGGTACGTATAGAAATATTTTTGACCACGGTGGGACCACTCTTTCTGCTTTTTATTACTATTTTTCTCTCCTTCTTTACTTTCCTCGATATTTCTCTTCTCCACCCGGCTTTGTCCGCGATGCGTCTATACCGTTCTTGACCAACTCCGGTAGGACGCCAGTGCGTGTGCATGGTCGTTCTTGCATTCTGCAGCCCGCGTGAGAAAGCGGGGTATATTGCGGTTTTTTCAATTCACCAAAGAAACGGTAAAACACCATTGATACTGTACAATCCCCATGCAGAGAGAGAGAGACTGAGAGAAGTGTAATTCGAAACGATCATTCGTCAGTTCACGCGGAATGCTCTATGTATGTACGGATATGTAGGTACGTATGGCAAAAATTGTTAAAATTGTTAGCCTAAGTGACTTTTTTTTTCCTCACAATGAGGGGAACACAGTGTGACGCGGTGGTATGAGAATAAAAAAGAAACCGGAACTGAAACCGAATTAAAGATCGTACGAAGAAGATAGGGATTTCAATTATTATAGTGAAATTGTTAGTCTCCGTCGAAATTGTGCGCGCTGATAATACCTGGATGCATAATATAATAACGTGTATATACATATACCTCTTTATGTACACAATATACTATATACATATGCAGCAATTGCCCAAGTTTGCTTTCATAACTTTGGTCAAGGTAGTTCGACTCCTGGGGTATAATTTCTAGATTACAGGTCAAGTAATTATAGGAAACGATGAATCTGAACGGAAACGGTGCCCTGGCCCGCTGCGGGTTTAAACAATCCTAAAAGCATATTATGGTCACCGATTTGAATGAAGAGAATTGTATGTACCTACGTGTACCTGTATGATATACCCATTGTCTGTTTTTTTTCTTTTTCTTTTTTCATATTACCTACTAAGGTAGCGCAAAACTTTTACAGGTACGAAATGAACCAGGTGTGTAGGTATACCTGAGTGCAGGCTAATTGTAAAGCGTGAAAATGTAATTATATGTTCAAAAAGGAAGGCATAATTCTTAGGTAATCGACACGATTACTTCGAGAAGTTCGTTTCAGCAGCAGCAGCAGCAGCAGCAGCAGGATGTTGGCAATACTTTCTTCTTTCTCATTCTTCTTCTTATTTTTACGGTTCTCTATACAATGAACGAAACTAAAGTCCGTAATTTACCACATCGGAAGAAACCGCCGCACTGCCTGCCTCGCATTGTGCCAGGTGAACTTCTGGCCGATTTACAATCGCCCTTATATCATTATGACTACATAGGAAAAATCTTGGGAATAAAATATTC
Source organism: Tenthredo livida (assembly GCA_963992785.1). Classification (NCBI taxonomy): domain Eukaryota; kingdom Metazoa; phylum Arthropoda; class Insecta; order Hymenoptera; family Tenthredinidae; genus Tenthredo; species Tenthredo livida. Next base: position 737,845 of record OZ023071.1, on the reverse strand, counting down.
CCGCCAAAATTCCGAGGGGAAAGAAATATGGGATTCAGGGGTCGCAGGGAATACCGTGAAATCATTCACAAGGCTTTAATTGCAGGTAGCTTGAAAAGTATCAGTCGGCTGTCGCGCGGAGGTGTTGGTTTCCGAGGGTTAGCCCGTTGCCCAATTCAAGTGCACCCAAGCTGCAGAATCTAGAATCTGGAATCTGGAATCTAGAGTCTAAAATCTGTGGTTCGACGGAGACCGTTTTGGGTCCATATAATAATAAAGTTGCAGGAATTTAGGGAATTTGGGGTACAGACGAGTGCTTCTAATTTCACGGAATTATTGAGAAGATTGATTGAACATAGAAGGCTAGCTAGCTATAATCTGCAGCGCGTTTCCAAGTGTTTTCTTATTTATGTTTTCCTTTTGAGATCTAGACTAATCGTTTAACCCGAGGAATACGAATGTGCGATTATAATAGAAGGCGTATAACGTACGTACGTACGTCGACGTGTGACAATGAATTGTCATATAGAACATCCAAGACTGCGTGCCGCTCTGAAAAGACACTCTTCTTTCTGAGCACCAAGTTAACCATGAAGTATTCTATTGACGAAATTATTCAAGGTAGCGGTCCCGGGAGTCGGGATGAACGAGCTAAGAATGTCCAATAAGAATTCTACATTTCCCCCAAAACCGAGACTTAAAAATGGATTTTTTTTCTTCCCCCTCCTCTTCGCACCCTGTTTATCACAATGAAATAGAAGCTCCAAGAGCTACTGTACCTCATACACACTTGTATTCGGTTATTTTTATTCAGTGAGGGGGCCGGGTTGAAGCTGCGAATTTTAAGATTCCGAATTTGAATATGAAGAATAGCGGAGTTTCAAAATTCCGAAAGCTGAAGATGCGAGAGGCTGTATGATAATTGATCGGATCGAAACCGTAAATTTTCCGTAAAGAGGGCCTCGGCCAGGGTGTAGACCGAGCTTTCGGATTTTTTGGAAATTCCGGAAATTTAATTTCCGGAACTTTGAGAATTTGGACGTTCAACCCGGCCCGGTGAGACAACTATCGCTAAATATACTTTGGCAAAATGTAATTAGCCATGAATCAAGGATAAAGAAATTCTGCGATCTGTTATAGAGATTATATACCTAGTCTGTCCGTTCGCGTCTCCGACTGAAGCGTGTCAGGAACACGAGACATATAAAATGCGAAACGGAAGTTGTAGCGAGGTATATACAGTTAGCGTCCTGAGCGTGCGATCTCGTAGTATTATAAACGATCCGTAATAGGTTGATGAAGAAAAAAAAGAAAAAAGTAAAGAGAGAAAAAATAAACTTCTAGGTATCCTGTCGAGGTAGTATAGTATTCGATTTTATACCATCTATAGGAAAATTATCGACGGTAAGTTAGGTCAAGAAAGGGCATAAAATCGGATTAGATTTCACCGATTAGAATTTAGAATGGGATCTCTGTATATACCTGTACGTATAGATATATATATATATATATATAGGTACACCGAAGGGCGGACAAAATTCATCAGCAGCGCAGTAGCTGCTGTTATAAGTTGAATGAAGAGAATGAAAGAAAATGAAAATGAAAATTATTATACCTACAATATCGGGAAATGGTTTTCCCAATATTTCGCAAGATATATAATGGACTCAGTTTTGCTATGGTACAGTTGCAGTTCGAAGAAGACTATAGAACAGTGCAGAAGCTGACGGTAAGTTGAAAGAAAGAAAGAAAGAAAGAAAGAAAGAAAAAAAGAAAAAGAAAAGGTGCAGATGAATAATAAGAAAGAAGAAAAAATATAAAGAAATTATTATACCTCGATATAAAATATCAACTCACCGTGTTAATGATCGCGTATAGTCTCATTTTCTTTCTCATCGGTATAAAGATAGCTGGCGCTGGTGCACCAGCCAGATCCTTTCATCTCTCTCGTATTGTTTCCTCGTGAGTGGAATTTTGCCTGGTAGGTAGGTACGAAACCGGCTACTGGAACGAAATCCTGACGAAAACATGATCACCCAACGAACCAGATATAACAACTATGCCTTTTGGGCAGGTAGACGTAATGGGATGCTGCGTTATATGCGCATGCTGCACAGTGCACACCCACATCGATATAGGATACATGTGATGGTATGCCTCGTTTTGATATTCACTGATATACCATATAGTATGTATAATAAGGTGTACATATACAGGGCATTGTGCTCCATGAAAGCGGACGTTCATTTATAAGCTACTCATTCAATGTCCGTCGAACAAGTCGATCGATTTCGACTGAAATTGGTTTAAGTTCAACACTTTCGGTGTTCTGAATTTCTCGAATTTTCAAAACCGTTCAAGTTTAGACCATCAAAGCTTCGAAAATCCGAAATTTCTTTGGTTCCCACTCATGGGGACAATGACCCCTTCCGCCTAATATGAAACGATTTTGAAATCTGATGTGAGAGAAGTACAGCATAACTGTGCAGGAAAAAATGTCAGCAAAATTCGGTGCAGTGGAATCCGCGTTTTACAATTCTTTCACGAGTGACAAACTCTGCCCAATTTCGTTAGACACGATATAGTGCGGGAATAAAACGATTCCGCACCGTGCTACCTGAGCATTCTTTTAATCTACAAGAAAAAAAGAAGATAAAGAAAACGGGGAAGAGAAAAAAACAATCGCACCAATCATCCGTTTCTAAAGATCTTTACGCGTTAAACGCCCGTTACAGAATTCTGAACATCATGTTTCTCCCAAAAGCTATATAGGTATATATACAGGTATATATATACCCTATACGTTACCATTAGGCGATTCATTGCTGTGCGGTCAGAGCCAGAAGCCCAAAAAATATACATAGGTATATCTTTCTGTGTATGTATTGCACCCTTACACACCTAGCCTTTGCGTATATATCCAATACATATTATTCTTCTTCTTGGATGTATTGGGTACCTATATCAAAGCCGGGTTCACTCCGCCCTCTGGCTTAGGCAGTAGGCTCCTTCCTCACTAAACGGACGTAAAGTGAATAATTCAGTGCTAACGAGGGTAGGAAGATGCCAATGACGTAGCATCTTGAAACGATGCACTTCCTCCCACTATATAAGCTATTATATATATATAATATAAGTATATACACATTGCACATACGGCTACAACCCCACCATTCAAACCGAGCTGGATTAACCCCGTGCGACATTTATAGGGTGCAGGGTGCAGGGTGCAGTTCAGAATAGAACAATTAACCTGATTGAAGAATTAGTTCAATAATTCATGACGCGGTAGTATCGGAATATCGAAATTCAACTTCCGCGATTCTCTTTGGTCTATATATCCGATCGATTAAAGGCTTGATAATATATATAAAATTCTAATAGATGAGAATAATTGATTTTTAATTAATTGAATTAGATCAACTTTCACTAATCGTAATCGGGTTCAGTCTCCACCTGCAGCGCAATAAACAAGACTGAATATAGCCTGCCTTTGATCGTCGCATTGGTAGGTACAAGGTAGAGGAGACCGCTGGACGAAGCTGCCCTGGGCATCTCGGTTGAAAATTGATAACATTTTTAATTTTTTTTTTTTTTTTCGAAGACAAGATTTTTGAGGATAAAATGAATAAAAAATTTATCAATTTTTAGCTGGAGTGCCCACTTTGCCCAGCAGTCTCCCCTATATACCTAGATGTATGCACATTGCCGGAAGTAACATCGTAGGGTGTATTTTTCGCGTGGATATATGTATTACCCAATTTAAGTAATATATAGTATGTTAACGTCCGTATCATTCGACGAAATTTCATCACGCGGTTAGACCGCGAAATTTCGATAAATATATATAGTATCGTATACAGGTACGTATATGTACCTGCACTTAAATTTTCGGCTGACAAAGTATGTATGACCTACCCAACATGGTCCTTTAGATTTCGGCATGATTATACGTACAAGTATAACATACGTATTTACATATAGGTATGATATCTACCCTAACCGAGCCCGCGAGCTAAAACCGAAACGTTTTTACCTTATTTCTCGAGTTTAACCCATACGGCAGTTGCTTCCCCGCCCCTATATACAGCTTGTTTCAAATTGTGCATGCGATATTTTGCGGGTATAAGATTCCCCGCGAAATTCCAAGACTAAATTTCCTTTACCAAAAATTCGTGGGACCAATAGCTCCCGAGCTACGGGGAAAATCTTAGTCGACTGATCGCAGACTGGGCCTTTAGCGCACGGAGTGGAAGCTGAGCGGTACCTAGTCTGTGCGATCTCAACGCTCCGCAGCGATTAGTCAACTTAGATCTTCCGTAGCTCGGAAAGTATTGGTCCCTGGAATTTTTGGTAAAGGAAATTTAGTCTCAAATTTTCACAGCGAATATCCCAGGGCCAATCTGAATCACCCTGTACACAACTTACTCCTTTATTATCACGTGCTAAGAGTAAAGGAACGAAGACACAAAAGAGGGGCGACACAAGCTCACTTAATCGCACACACATCACACTTAAATTGTTACCTACCTACCGCGGTATAGTAACTCATGAATTAAGTCAAACCGATGCAAGAATCCCGGCACCGCGTCGCTCCTCGCTATGGGCCCACCTGTTTTGTCCACCCGTTCGTTCGCCTTTCCTTAACTTAGTACGTTCGTCCGTCTGCTCGGACGCGCCCCAGTTGGCACAGGTGTTCCCTTGCGCCTTTTACCCGCGATCGCATATCTCTATATCTCTTATTTTTATTTCTCTTCGGCGTTTAGCCCTACGCATTCGAAGCGCATCGGCACATCCATACACACACAGAGACTAGACACAGTGATGCGACCACCCCAGTTAGCCGAACTCTTTCTTCCCTCGTTCGCTCGCTTCTTTTTCGCTCTTTTATATTATACCTTTAGGTACTCTTACGGTTCTGACTTCTGAGGCATAGCTGCATCAGGGTACAAGCAGAGATGGATGGACGGAATATGTGTGGCGATATGGACATGGAGCTAAGAAGAACCGTCTTAGCGCACATCTGTCCAACCTCTTATCCGGGCGTTATTAAAAAGGCCATAAGAAGTCGCCACGGATATTAGCTAACCGAATAGACTACCGCAGGGGTTGGTTGGAGTCGTTGTTGGCTACCTTTTCTCTCTGCTATACCTACCTTAGCTAGCGAAGGTATAAGGTATGGTTACCGTGTCGTGGCAGCTCGTACGTGTCGTTTTCGTTCCTGCACGCATATATGCCTATATGCACATACATATGTACATATATGAGACAGACCAGACCCAGAGCATTTATTATGCGTATCCAAAGGGTTGTAGTCCGATAGATTCTATGATAAGTGGCAGCAGACTCCTAGCTTATAGCTATAACTAAATTCATATGCATGAGACTTTATTATATAGAATTAGGTATGCGCACAGGTGGTTGCGGCTCTGCAACCTTATAGATATACATATATATGTACCATACACCCTCTACCCTACACCCAACTCACTAGCTAGCAACGATGATACAGATATGATCGATCATGGTACACGCTAGAAATTCTAAGAAAAAAACAAAGAAACATTCGGAACTAGTTCACCCACCAGGAAAGACGAAATACTTCGAAGTGTCGCTCGAAGATTTTTGTCGATGTTCAGTCCATGAAAGAGTTTGATTTTTGATTTTGATGCGTGCATAGTGGATACGCGGATACGACATGATCGTGATGTCGATCCGCGTGTGTACTACGTATAGGTATAATTAGTAAAGACCGAAAATTACCCTTCGGACTTTTATTACTATTACAACTAGCTGCTGTGCTGCTGCTGCTGCTGCTGCTATGGGGTATGGGAGAAAAGAGAAAAGAGAAAGAAAAAAAAGTTAAGAAATTGCTTTTAACGACTGTCGTCATTGACTGTTGACGTTTTGAATATGGAACCCTTCCGGTCTTGCCGACTGTAACGTAACGTCTGCTACTTGTATGATTATAACCTCGAGATACATGTAAAAAAGAAATGAAAATAAAATAAAAAGTAAAAGTTGACGCAGTCAACCCTCTCACGCTGATCGCTCTACATATTATACCGTAGAGACGCACAACTTCTCAATTCTCTTTTTTCTTTTTTTTACGACGTTTTTTGATTCAATCGTTTCTATATTCACCTGTCCAGCTGAGTAGTAGTCAGACTCGTCACGAGGATAATGAATCGATCATTTGGTCGTAGGCCTCGTATCTCGTGCTGCTGCATGTGCCTACTTTTCCAAAATTATTGCGGTACGAATGAACAATCGTTGCCAGATAAAGAAAAAAAAAGAAGAAAAAAAATGGTGTAGGTATACACCTTCGTTTGACCTACATAAGTATCACACATTGTATATCCAGGGAAAATTTGCGGTCTACGGGGTCCCGCAATAATATATAATATACCGTACAGCTGCAGCAGGTTGAAATCGGACGTAAAATAAATTGAAAAAAGTACCCAAAGAGTTACACGATCTTTGCACGTATATAATTTTATCACGACGATTCGCAATGTAATATCATGTTGTTGGTTTGACAAATTTCAATTAATTATTATTGAATTTATAAATTCGATAATGGGTAAAAATTGATTGAATTTTATAAAAAATAGAATACAAAAAACAGATATAACAAAAATCTGTTAAATTATATATCATGAATGAAATACGTTTCCGTTCTGATTGTATGAGCGAGATATAAAAGTGGTCAATTATAAGGAGTAGGTACATATATACCGGTAATAAAATAAGATGTAGGTATATAAAGTTAACTGAGCGTAGCGATTACAAGATATACTATTTTATATATCTACCTGGAACGATCCGTGACTTAAACATTTATGCATATGCATACGTATATACAATATATATATATATATATATATGCACCTCTGTCACCGGAAATAACGACAAAGAAATGAATTTTCTTCTTTCATTTTTCTCTTTTCCTTGACTTACGTATGTATGTATATAATGACGTATGATGTGTCGTCGCGACGCTTTTCACCGGTTATACCCCGATGGTATGGGGAAAGATGCGAAGGATGTAAGGGTCAAGGAATTCAAGGAGTCGGTCAGAATCGCGATGATCATCTCATACAGATATACATACACATGTAGGTATGATCTATGCGAAAACAGATAAGCTCGAAGGTAACAGCAAGAATAAGAAAAATTTATTTTTCATAATTTTATTACAACAATAAATACCAGTTGCTGTTATAATATTATATACTAAGCATATGCATATATGTTTATTAATAAAATAAAATAAGATAAAAAATTGAGTGACGTGGCTCGAGAAGTTAATGTCCTCTTATACATACCTACTACATACCTACTTACTGCAGGATTATGCGGATAATAAAAATAACTTATGTGCACCTATTAGTATTAATATTTTCATAATTTCTTTTATAACATTACCTATACTCCGGCTATAAACTGTTGCTAAAACAATCCCTGTAGCTACCTTCGTCCGCGAATACTGTTATACTACCTACGTATATGGGATAGAGTAGATATTGAAAATATACCTATATATACTTTTCAGTGCACGTATGTACAGTTGATTATGCAGTTGCAGACTGTAGCTGTTATAAGTATATAGATATCGCGTATATTTTAATGGCATAAGGTCGTATTAAAGCGAGATTATACGACTTCCCATGTCATTTGGAAAAGTGAACACATACAAATTTTGGGAAAAATTTGAAGAATTAGTGATTCAACAATGAAAAGCATGAGAAGGTCGTATCCGCCAAAATACGACCTTTTGCTTTCTGGCGTTCAAATTCTTAATTTCGAATAATTTTCATACGATCTTATGCCATTAGACAAGCGATGTGATGAATAATTCGGATGATCTATAATGCTGCGCATAGTGGATTTACCTATAATAACGCTAATACACTTGCCATTTGCGAGTTATTTGTTTAACCTTTATGATACTCAACCGCGAAATTATCGATACATCATTTCTCATATCATATTATATAATTGTCAGTCGTTTATATTTGAGCGGTTCACCAAATGTAATTATAAAAACTACGACGTATATAAGGTATGTATGCGTATACCCATAACATAATCTATTTTTCAATCTTTTCTTTCCTCTTTTTCTATATTTGCTTTGAGAATATAGGGAAAGTTCGACAGCTGAGTATATCAGGGTATATGCTATATAATATACACAAAATTAAATTAGTATTAACATACACGTATAGCCCGAAGGTAATTAAACTTTTATGAATCATTTGTCAAGTTTTTATGTATTTCTTTTTTTTTCGTCTTCTTCTTCTTCTTCTTCTTCTTTTCTTTTTTTTTTTCTTCTTCTTAAATATAAACGACGAGCTTTTGATATAATAAAATTCGTTGTTTGATTTATATAGTAGGTATAATCGTTATAAGTGATCGAAATTGAAACTTGAAAGGATATCAATTCTATGAATGGTTTTTACGACGTCAAAAGTACTAGACAGTATCAGCCAATATAAGAACGCATTGTTGGATCGGTTTTGCGCCTTACAATATTTAATTTATTCTGTCAGCGCTCTAACTGCATCATCAAATTCATTATCGGCATCTATATATACCTAATTCAACCATATCCTAATCCTACACCTATCAAAATAAAAATTCAATACTATCACGCATTAGAGTGAACCTAATATATAAGACCGGAATTTTATATACACAAAAATAAGTATGAAGATGGAACTTTATTTCTGTCGAAAAATTAAAACTACATAATATAATATTACAGATATAATTTAACGGCTGCGATATTTCCCTAAATTAAATTACCTCAATTTATACTGCAGCAGCAGATGCAGTCTTATTGTTATTACGATAATATGAAATGTTCGATCTATTTATAAAACACGTAAAATAATATTTCTCATATTTGTTATAAATAAATATATATGTAGATACCTACTACATGTGTCTAACTTATCATAACGTATACAGGTAGTGTATCGCATTTAAAAATTCATTTACAGTTTACTTGATAAATATTAATCTTCAGTGGTGTATAATTCGAATTATATTTTTATTATTTTCAACGAAATTGAACATGAAGACATTTTTTAAGGAATAAAAGAGTCGTTTAATCAACCCGAGCTTTGCTCTGCATATAATATCTAGGTATATCTGCAGCGTAACGACTCTGCAGTGATAATAATTTGCGAAAATAAAAATCGATTTCCATATCGACGCTGCTTACGAAGACTAGCACGTTTCAGATTTCTTACGAAAAGTAGCACGTTTCGATATTTACCACGAAGACTAGTACGTTTCGATATTAACCACGAAGACTAGCACGTTTCGATATTTACCACGAAGACTAGCATGTTTCGGCTTTCGCCGCGAAAACTAGCACGTTTCAGTTATCCCCGCGAAAACCACCATGCTTTGATTATTGTAACAAGGATTTTCTGAAGATTTGTGCGGTGTGCGATGGTCGAAATAAAACTCAATTTGCGGATGTAGAAGTGCGTTTTTTGCATCAAAATAAACTTATGAATATGCTCTAAATTGTGTTGTCGTGGAGGGATTGGGAAAATTGATGCTGTTTTCACAGGTTCTTTACAGATGTTTTAAATTTCTGATTGATTCGTTATGGAGCACCCGAAAAAATTATTCGAACATTTGTTAAATAACATCAAAAGGTCGCTTGTATATTTTACAGTACACAGTTAGAGAATGATAAAATGTTGCAAAATAGAAACAATATTCGTTTCAGTTCGACAAACATACTAATCTTCGCGGCGAAATCTGAAACGTGCTAGTCTTCGTGGTAAATATCGAAACGTGTTAGTCTTCGTGGTTAATATCGAAACGTGCTAGTCTTCGTGGTAAATATCGAAACGTGCTAGTCTTCGTGGTAAATATCGAAACCTGTTAGTCTTCGTGGTTAATATCGAAACGTGCTAGTCTTCGTGGTAAATATCGAAACGTGCTAGTTTTCGTGGTTAATATCGAAACGTGCTAGTCTTCGTGGTTAATATCAAAACGTGCTAGTTTTCGTAAGAACTCTGCAACGTGCTAGTCTCCGTAAGCAGCGTCGATATATAGTACCTTTACCTATACGCATCTGATAAAAACTAAATATAAGTATACACTATCAGAGTCGTCCATTGCGTGCGGAGGTAATCGTTCGGTTGCAGACAAAATGGCTGAATTATAGTATATAGTGGCGCCTATGCAATCGCAGAAAATAAACAGTGGCAAACGTTTATAGGTAAACGAACCTGCGAAACAGGAGGAGGCAAAAAATAATAAATAGAAACAAACGCGTTACGTTTATAGAATATAAGTATACGAATTTTATACCGGGGGGAAATAATGGGTGATTTTTTTTTTTTTTTTATCACAATCTCACCGATATTTAAACGGGGTTTAGGATTATTTTAACTTGCAGACACGACATATTCATAGATATATATGGGCAGGTCCACCAATTATCTGTGAACGATCCGGGGTCAAAATTTCGATTTGTCTGCAATTTTGATATCTCATAGTGTGTATTGAGATGTAAAAATCCACAAAGTATCAGACCTCTAAGCCTCTCCGTTCAGGAGATACGCGTTGATTAGTCTTTCAACTTTGAGCACATTAAATTTTACATTCGAATTTTTATCCTATCTCTATCGCAAAAAAGCGAATTCGATGATGCATGTTTTTTATGTAAAAATGTCTGATCTTTGCGCATATGGAATTCGTTTCAAGCTACATTCTCATTCCTGTCTGATCCCATTTCGAGCATCCAAAACAAATTTCAGTTCCTCCAGTTGAAAACTGCAAGCTTTCAGATAAAAACATGAAATTTAAAAGACAAATTGGGAAACGTTGAAAAAAACGCATTTATTTACGGTTTTTGAGAATGTAGCTTAAAACGAATTCCATATTCGCAAAGATCAGACATTTTTACATAAAAAACATGTATCATCGAATTCGCTTCTTTGCGATAGAGATAAGATAAAAATTCTAATGTAAAATTCAATGTGCTCAAAGTTAAAAGACTAATCAACGCGTATCTCCTGAACGGTAAGGCTTAGAGGTCTGATACTTTGTGAATTTTTACATCTCAATACACACTATGAAATATCAGAATTGCAGACAAATCGAAATTTGACCCCGGATCGTTTACAGATAATTGATGGACCTGCCCATATATAGGCGCGTTGTGATTAGATCAGACACATTGAAAACGAAGAGTTAGATTGGTATAGGCATAGGTAAGTGGTATGGCACGGTGTGGTGTGTTTTATACCTCTATATAGTTCAATACCTCTATAATACCTGTAACCAGGTAAAAATATCGCGTTATCTTTAGGCATTCGTGGGCGTGCGAGCCTCGGGGGTTTTTGACCAATAGAAAGGTACCGTTCCCCACCTGAACGGACCTCACTTCCTACTCGGGACTTCCTCCGCCAGGTATAAGGTATACACGGCGAATATGTATATCCTAACCTCGGTCTTGGCCTACGCGTTGTCATTAGCGCAGGTATGGGTAGACGGGATATATTTATATGTGTATGTGTCGATATGCATACGTTATACAAAGATTGAGATATTATAAGTATGGTTTACTTTCTTTTTTTATGTTGGTACATTTCTTCAATAATTTTTAAGAAAATATCGAATATATATATATGGAGTGAAATTTCGTTAGTTTTTTCTTTGGTCGAATTAAAAGTGGCACGATCTTCGATGAAATAGATGAATTTGAAGAAAATTCTGCAGAATTTAAGTTTTCAACGATTTCACAAAACCCTTGAAGTTCGGAACATTCGAATTCCGAAAGATCGGAATGCAGAGATCTGAAAATTTGAAAATTTCGTTCTATTCTTCAGGATGTGAAGACAAGATAAATATAGCTCATTCTAATCGAGACCCTCTTTACGGAAACCCATTTTATCTGCTTCAATTGATGACTTCGATTTCGTGAATAATGAATTGACAGAATCTTGAAAACTTGATTTCAAAAAAGTAAATCTCAAGACAAATATTTCGACCATACTTAACTATTGGTTTCGATGGTGATATTCAAGTTCGGAATTTTCACCTTCCGGAACTTCTAAGATTCAAAACTTCAAATATCCGGTCTCATACAATAGTTGAAATTCTTACTCCAAAATATCTTGAAATCTTGTTATTTTATTGAGTCGAATTAAGAGAGGCACGATCCTGATTTAACGGGGTACATAGAAGCTAGTCAATTTCTCCACATTTAGGTAAATATGAAATAATGCTTTCCGAAGGGTGAAGACAGCGAGTCGCATGGCTACCTGTGGTATAATAACATCGAACCGACACTGTATATACCTATATGGGTACATAATACTATACCTACCCATCATGTCTCGACACTTATGTATAAAGGTACCTTATATGCGGTTCTGCTACCGTTTGTGCTACCGTTCGAGCTACCGTATATTGTATAGGTATATCATATACCTGTATGGAAGTGGAAGGATATATCCAGACATATGTGTATACCTACATATCGTACAGGGTGTACTTTGGGTATATGTTAATACGTGCCCATACGAAGGTGTGACAGGTTCTGTATAGATGTATAATAATTTTATTATAGACTTTTGAATAGATAGCTGTAAAGCTGGAAAGTATACCTACATATGTGCGAGTAGCTGCATTTTCGCTCAATTTATTTATATGATTAGTAACACGCGTAAAAAAGACAACGAAATGTTTGGAGCAATCAGAGTCGTGAATGAGTGTATGAAATTCGAGTTTTGAGTATGTTTCTTTTTTATGTCCTATGTCACCAAAATCGTATTGTTGGTGCTTACGAGCTATCATATGCGATTTTAGACACGCGATATGGAAGAAGTGAAACCGCGGGAATGCAAGATGATTATAGTTCCATTACAGTTCTAAATTTCATGAAAGTGGTTGAATTTCGTTTCTGAACCGACGAAGAACATTCTCCAGTTCGCAAAAGTATCACCTCAGGTACATTATCCTCGGCTAGGAGCACCCGCCGCATACACAGATAGCGTAACAGTACGTAGGTATATTAACCTGTGATAAAGGTGTATGGGTAAAGTCATTGCGCGACGCCCACGCACTCTGAGAATCAATAGACCAATGGCTACCGACGCGCGTGCGCATTCTTGCGTGACGACGGCCCGCGGGTCGTCCTTTTCTCCCACGCGGTATTCTACATACATATAACACCTAGGTACATATATATATATATATATATATATATATATATATATATATATGTATCTTCGTACATGTACATGCACATGCATGCGACGTTCAATCCATACGCAACGTTTACCCGTGTTCATGACCCGCCGCGCGCTGGTATATATATACCGTTCATATACATGTACATGTATATATGCACCTATGTATGTATTACGTATGTTAATGGTTATCGTTAGCTCAGGGGACCCCCCGCGTCGTCGATATATATGTACAGAAGTAATAGTATGGTGAGAACCGCCTCGTACCTACCCATGCTGCAGTGAGCACCAATTTAGCTGATTCATTCGCTTGGCGCATGATTTATCATCAGCGCACCATTTTCTATCCACCTGCTTCTTCGCGTATCTTTGAGGATATATCTAGATTCTAGATGGTCGTGGGTAGACGGTAGACTCGTAGGTACCTATATCCCTATGTATATTAAAACACTTCGTATACATACACTATATACATATACCTACGTCCAGCTCGTGCAGCATAATATACCCTATAATGAAGAAAACTCTCACGCTTGATGAAAATGCGATTTACGATATTATAATAGACGATTCGTCATCTAGAGGATATTCGAATATATAGAAATAAAGAATGTAAGGATATCAGTTCAGGAAAAAATTATCATTCTCCCACGTCCCTTCTTCCTGAAAATATGTTGGGATAAAGCCCGATCAATTATCATAAGTCTTCAAATTGAAACAACATACGAAATACATGAATCTGTAGTTTTAAATTGGTACCACTCAGCCGGGTTTCATGATGCGATATTTCGCAGAGCACCATCTGGTAGAAACTTAAATTCTCTATAAGAAATGTCCTTAGAACCAAGTCTGTAAATTCGAAGGTATACAAGTTACAAGCTAATTATGAAAGTTACCTTTGATCGCTTGTCACGGCTAAACTAATGGCTTTATGAGTATAATTTGGAGGACACTTTTTGTGGAGAAATCAATTTTCTATAAACTACCATAGTGCAAAATTTTTTATCGCAAAACCCCGCTGAGTGATATCAATTTATATAAAAAATTGCGTCTCTCGACTACCTTATAAAATGCGTTTTATAACGCTGTGATCATTTCGCAAGGATTTTCTTTCTGCCTTATTCTAATGAACACACTCCGCATATTTCTTCGGGATTCATTAAATCCCTGAATTAATTATTAGCCAGAGAGTTTCGCGATGTGTAATCCAAATTTTTATGGTTTTTCTCCAAATACGTATAGCGGCTATAATTGTAGTTTAAAACTATAATTCCGTCGGTATATCGGTACGGGAATTATATACGTAGGGTATATATATATATGCACACCGATATTTGCAAAGGCCGTGGCGTTGTGGCCGCGAGAATATCGCGACCTCCGCTTTTCTACGCATTAATTCTAGCCATACAATTCTATACACCTTATATACCCATACCTTCGCAAGTTCGCCCGCCGCGGTGGTGCCTGACTGTGATTATTGACGCGATAGCAAAGCTAATTTGTATAATTTGTATAATTAACCCTTGAAATGCAAGATTCAGAGCTCGGGTCTTGAGTCTCGACGTTTTATTGAGGTCAAGAGAGAAATTGTCGAGGGTGATATTCCAAAGGCGAGCCTATAAGGGTGCCTTTATCATTATCACAAGAATCCGTGTACCTATACCTACATGATCGGAAGATCGATTATCCGAATCATATATTCCTCACTCTCTAAACATGAATAAGTGAAAATTTCACAAATAAGTGAATATTCACTTATTTGTGAAATTTTCACTTATTCATGTTTAGAGAGCAACTTTGTACTGCAGCGTTCTTTCCCAGCTGAACTGCAGAAGACAGAATAAAAGACTCTTCGAGACAGCTGAGCTGCATTATACATTATTAATAATAATAAGGAATAAATCATAGCTGGCTGTGGCTGGTTAAGTCGGCTAAAGCAAAATACCTCCTATTCCGCAATGTCACTTAATGAATAACACGCGAGCATTTGCACCAGGTAATTTTCATCACGCGCAGAGTGCACTTGAGGCTTTTGCTGCAGCAGTTTCTCAGATTGTGAAACTCGAATAATAATATACATGCTTTTGGAATAAGGTGTATAGGAGGCAGGTAGTATAATGCGCTGCAGTGCTGCACTTATGCCAGTGCATACGATAATTTTTATTCACTTTATACTCCGCTGCAGCTATACGTCGTAGCTGAATCAAGTCTCGTCAATTATTCCCACTCCAATTCGCTCTGCATCAATAAGAATTTACCATGTAGGTAGGTATTTACCATGTATTTATATGTGTATACACATATAAATGTACGTACCTATGTGCGGTAGAACATTAACTCCACGCTTTCATACATCGCGACTCATACCAATATTGAAAATGGATATACATGTACTCATCTGTAGAAGAGCTTCTTCAGAACAGAAGAAGAATAATTATCCCTGAACCAATCAACTGCGCTAAGAAAGAGATGGATTATCTTTACAAGCACATACGTGCCTTGGAAATCAATTTGAAAAAATTGCCTCATGGGATTCGTATCTTCTTTCATTTTCACGGTCTCCTAAACGTTTCGGGTTACAATCTGCACAATACAGACCGATTTTGGTGTGAAAGAGTTCAGGCTATAGGTACGTAGGTACAGAGGCTTGAATTGTGAAATAGTATATTGTGTACCAAGGGCGTAAAGTGGGCTTTTTTAGACCGAGTGTGGAGTTTGCAGTACGAGTCAGAGGCTCGCAACGCACTCGTCTTCGACTCGTGCTAGCTCGGCTCTGACTCGTACTGCAAACTCCACACTCGGTCTAAAAAAGCCCACTTAGCCTTGGTACACACCATATTTTATATAACAAAGCCATGTTTAGCGACTTTTTGATGTTTCTGTATAGGATCTAAAGTAGTACTTTTAAGTCCTAGGACTTAAATGTGGCACATTTAAGTCCTAGGACTTAAATGTGGCACATTTAAGTCCTGTATAGGACCTAAAGTAGTACTTTTAAGTCCTGTATAGGACCTAAAGTAGTACTTTTAAGTGGCACATTTAAGTCCTGTATAGGACCTAAAGTAGTACTTTTAAGTGGCACATTTAAGTCCTGTATAGGACCCAAAGTAGTACTTTTAAGTGGCACATTTAAGTCCTGTATTGGACCTAAAGCAGTACTTTTAAGTCCTAGGACTTAAATGCGGCACATTTAAGTCCAGTATAGGACCTAAAGTAATACTTTTAAGTCCTAGGACCTAAATGTGGCACGAAAAGTCCTAGGACTTAAAAGTACTACTTTAGGTCCCATACAGAGGCATCAAAAAGCGAGGAAACCATGCTTTCGTTAGATAAATGTAATAACACCACGTTGCCGTGTGAAAAGAAACTTTCAATGTAATTCAATTAATTAGTTCAGCTACTGCTGTAGAGTTCAGTTTGTTTCCACTCTACTGAAACCAAAAGAATTATCATTAACTTTGTGTATTGGACGTTTTCAACTGTATAAATATGTATATTGCAAATATCTTATGTATTTATGCATGGTTAGCTGTCATAATTATTGTACAGGTGCCTTGTACCTATGCTACGTGCTCCTCATTGCAGATATAAAAACGTTGCAAAAATATATTCGAAACTAATCGAATGGAGCACGTACATAGAGTGTCTCGATCCCTCTGGAATAGAATAAAAATCGATTTGATCCAGTGATATTAGTGAGGTGAAAAACTATCATAGCATGGTAGAAGCGAAGCCAGCTTATTCCCTGCTGACGATAAGCGAAGCAATTACCTCAAAATCACAATCATGAAATAACAATAGCTGACCTCCGCCCATGATATTACACGCAGGTAGGTAGCAGAGGTATAATATAAAAGGAAGAGGTGAATAGGTAATCCTGGTGAACGTATCGCAAAAACGAGCTGGCTGCACGCGATATACAATATACTCTGGCATGTCGTTAGATCAACAGAACTAGATAGCTGATAGCTATGAACACAGAGATGAAAAATCATGACGAATTTGAAGAGCGCCGAATGCCCGGAGAACGGTAGGTGTATCAATTTTCGTACATCTCGCAGAGTAATTTATGACTTGTGGGCATATAGCATCGAGCCCCCCGAACATCTCTCCATCATAAAATAAGAAAAGTGTGCCTCCAGGCGTATCGAGAAGGGGCAAAGGTCGCGTGGCAATGTGTTACCAATTGTTGAACCCGAAGATGGTGACCCTAGACCGAAGCCAAAGTCACGAAGGTGTGTAACCAGGCGCGAATGGGCGCCATGACGTTATCCAATTGGTCGATTGGCCGGTAATGGTGGGTGGGCGGGGGGCGTAGCGAGGCTCGACTGTACCATGCGCAATGGGGTTGCGCACCGGTGGTTTCAACGTTATGTGGAGTGGTGTACACCTCGATCTAGCCTCTAACTGAGCCGCGCTACCTTCCTTTCTTTCTTTCTTTCTTCCTCTAATTCTCTCTTTTCTTTTCCCCACCCCGCGGGGGATTCCCCCTAAGGCAGTGTGCGGGAAACGCGAGTGGTTCTGGTCGCTGGTGTGCGCTCCTGCGCCCCACTGCGCATCAAGCCCGACCTCGCGGGCAAGTCCGGCGCGGTAGCCGTTCGAATGCCTTAAATCTTGATCTCACCTTTAGAATGAGCAGCAGGAGCAGGAGCAGCAGCGGCGGCAGCAGCAGCAGCACCACCACCACAACCAGCAGGTGGGGGAAAGGTAGTCTGGGCGCGCTTCGAGCTTCGAAACGGAAGCCAATCTGCTCGAATCCGGCGCAGTGCGAGCAGCGGTTCATAGATATACTATACACTATAGATAACATATATACCCAAAGTTCCTGGGAGACAGGGTGGCTAGTTTTCTTACAACTCCACAACTAACATCATCCCGCTTCAAAAGCCTTGATAATATTCAAACCATTTCCGTTTCATAAACGGTTATAATCGTACAATTGTCAACTGTACATACATACATACATTGCGATGGGATGGTATTCCCTGGATCTATGGAGTTCCTCTTAATCGGACATTAAATCCACCACCACCACCATCATCATCATCATCATCATCACCATCACCATCATCATCATAATCATCATCATCGTTGTAATAATTGCCAGTGTGTGTCGTACATATGTGTGAGTGTGTGTGTGTGCGCGCGTGGCTGCGCGTATCGGTGCAGTACATAAAGAGATGAGAGTAATGATCACCGGCGATTTAGCTGCACTGTGATGAGCTACTATTAACGGATTGACATTTAAGGAGTGCGATACTTGGTCGCGATTTATAAGTACAGTGAGTGCAAAGTGAGAGACTTTATATATGAACGGATCTCATACATGGAAGAGGAAGGACTCTTCTGTGCTGCTGCAGACTTCTGAAGACAAAGAAATCGGCATCTATTCTGCAGCCACGAAGAGAATCTGAGACAAGTTATCGGCGAGTGATGATGATCGGTGGAAACGTCGCTACGCCCACCGGCAATACTAAACCTGGATCAACAAACGACAATATGGTTGTCGTAGAGACTATTATCAACAACACCACTGGTACCACAAACCCGGGTTCCGGGTTCTCCTCACTGTCTTCTAATACCACTAGCATAAAACTAGGGGCCAAATCCAACCCGACAAACAACAACACCGTCAAATGTTGCGGCGATGAAGGAATACCGACTCCGAGCAATGGCGTCACCGTTAATCGTCCATGGGAACCTCCCTCTCCTCCGCACCCTTCGCACCCTTCGCACCCCCCGCAACAACCGCCGACGGCGCATCATCAGATCAACGTGATACCGCCATCGGCTTTACTCGATGGTCAGTCTCAGTTAATTATCGTTAATTTATATCAATTGGTTATTTCAATTATCGAGGTCCCGACGAAGACCAGGATCATAAACATAAACCAAAGAAGGAGACGAAACTGATTGCGGAACACCTTCTCGGTCTCTTTGTTCATACGTCAAATGCATTAATCAAGGACTGCAGGACGTTGTGTTCCAAGAGTCAAGAGAGAAGGACCGTGACGAGGGTCGTTTAACATCATCCTCATGACAAAGAGTAACGAGATCTATAAGCGCCTCCGGATCTCTGAATAGCCAAGTCGAACTTCAAGTTTTTTTTCCAATTCCTTACGATCAGGCTTTTATATAGGGCCACTAATTCAATGTCTAGAGTGACCCTTGATCCGCTTCCGTGTTGTGCGTCTGAAGTATGGGTACAGGTTATCAATTTTCTCGTTTGGTAACAAGGTGGAGAAAAAAGTCTTTCCCTAACCGCGAGAGTCTTCGGGGTCTGCAGCGTACCCATACTCCTCTCCGAAGAGGAGGATACACGTCCTTTTTTAACCGTTCCAGAAAATCTCGATTCCCAAAGGACATTGTCCGCGGCGTCTCATCCCGTTCCTCATTGTTAAGCGGTCAGGAACACGGGTTCAACCATCGGCCACACGTCACCATGTTACGTTAGATGGAACGAAAATCTTTTTGGTCCTTGCACATACATGTATATAGGTATATATAATGTGTACAACCTATATGCACCTATACGGATACCTTGTTACCAACGAGATCGGTTACCATGACGCAACAGGGCTTCTTCTTCCTCTTCTTCTTCCATCGTCAATATTCCCTGTTCGTATCCCATAGACGATGCAGATATAGGTCATTAATTTATCCCAATAAATCTCGAAGTTGAAGAAACGTTGGCCTTGATCTTCGGCTCGTCAAGTCCAAAATCATATTTCAAAAAATATGAATAAGGCACGGCAACATTCCAGCGATCAGTAACGGTGGAGGTTGCAATGGCGGAGGTCTTCTGCGCTGCACTAACACCACGAAGAGGTTTTCACTTCGCGTTAGCGCAACAACCCGCGCCTCAGCTCCGGGCCTTTACTACCAAGTTCCTTTCGACGCCTTAAGGCGCGAGATGAATTGTTCTGCCACTGGTTCTCCTTTTCGAGTCACGTCTTTGTGCTCCTTGTGCTTCGACGATATGTTTAACAGCTCGCACTGCGGTCTAAAAGCATGAGGAGACGGACCAGCAAGTGGATATTGTACCTGACGGAGACGCGTTGCACGTGCTTTGTATATCATGGTTAACAACAAAGGTTCATTCACAACAAACTACTGTCTAGTTTAAACAACTCCACGTATATATAACATACTTAAAGATACCGACAATTATCAGCATAGATAAACGACTGGCTATATAGCTAGAGCTTTGACGTGCAGACGTTAACTCCAGAACTCGAAATGTCAAAACTCTCTTGGACATTATTTATGACCGTACGTTAATTTCCAACTTGTCATTCCCCGAAGACTCGTGCTGCACTCGGGGATGATTGTTCGACTGACAAACTGGCGCAAGGAATTATACAACGACGATAATCGAAGCATCAAATATCGTGAAGTAGACTGTTCAAAATGCCGAATAATCACACAGGTGTGACGATACCTGACTCTCAATTGCACGGTTAGATCATTGATCAAAGATTACGGATCTGACGATTCATGTTTCTACACCTGCGCAATCAAGGGCCAAACCGTGTGTCTATATAGGGACACGGAGACACAAACCATACACGAATGTGGGACAGAATCCCTTTTTCATTACTTTAATCTCAACTAACCACGATTTCAATTATCATCGACTCGCGGATTGGGAATCGGACCTCGAAGCCGTCGGCGATCGACGATCAAGGATTCAAGAAAGCCGGAAATTAATTGGTTGAAATACTTTCAAAGTCTCTACGATACAGACTTGGAGAATCCCATTAAAAGATTTCTTCGGGGGTTCTTTCGTCCCCTGCTATATCCTCGGCTATAATTCGTTTGTCCGCCAGTTTAGTGAATGCAGCGAGGTAGTTTTTCCACATACATGTATCTCCGAATAGTAGCAATAGTTGCTGGTATATGGAAACGTATAGTACCTATCTCGGTTCGGTTTAAAAACCGGTCCCGCCACTGTATAACTTCTTCGTCCTTTAGGTACGAAACCGACCACATTTATTTTCTTGGCGCCTTCGCCGAGGTCTCGTTCAGAGCTTTCCGACGATAGCTCACTTGTCTCATTAGCTATCCCAGGCATATAAGAGGCATTGCCACTTCTTCGACGAACATCTTCTTCTTTTTCCCCTCCCCCTCCGCCTCCTCCACCTTCTTTACTGTAACAAGAAACTCTACAGCAGCAGTAGGAGAAGAAGAAGCGGATGCCGTGGCCAACAATCTCGAACATATAACATCATTTTAATTCCCCATATACCAGACCCTTAATTGTCCATAATTTTAATAAAAGGTTAAAGGAGAGTGTACCAGCGGAAGAGTTATATGCTTGTAAAGTTATCGTCACAATATCCCGATGCAGGGGGACTAGTTTTTAATCTGCATACCACGACCAGATGCGTTAACGACTAATGAATAATAAATTAGTTACGGTATGCGCGGGTATCATCGCCGTTTAGAAGAATAAAAGATAAGGTGAGATCCTCGCCGCGATATAAACAAGGGCAAGGTAATAGTAGGGGAGATTCCAGATCGCTGTAGGCTGCAGTTTGAACAGCACCAACGAACCCGCGAACACATGTTCGTATTAAGACCAAGAGAGTTCTCTTCCTTCTTATTCCACTCGAGTCAAACACTGTAATTTAATATCACCTCAATGCGATCTTATCTAGCAATGTGGTTGACAGATTGTGTCTCACGTATTAAACCGTATCAGTGCCTTAATTTCTATACATGAGCGAATTTTCATTTATTCGTTCAGAGTAGTATACGTACCTATCAGAAAACGAATTCGGATAATTCGTTATAATTATATTGTAGACAACCGGTCGCGCACGTATCTCTCATGGTGTGAAACACACACCTAAGTAGGTGGTAATCAGAGCAGCAATTTCACATAGTCAATAATCACGAGTGTTAAGATCTAGGAAAGTTATACGCTGTCAAGTGTCAGTTGGATAATTAGATACACGGTTTATACCTAGAGAAGTAACGTAACGAGGGATAGATAAGTTGCCTCTAATCATGTTGTAATTCTCTTATTGCATTGTATTTAGAATCAGAGGTAAAGCAAAGAAGAGAAAACGCTATGTAGCTTCGCAGCGCAGCTGCCTCGGGGTGCATTAAAGTGAAGTAGCTGCAGCTAGCTGCTCCAGGGATCGGATTTTAAACTCTGAGAATTCTCTTCGCTTACCCGGATTTAATTTTATCGTCCCTAAGGCTTATCGAGTCGTAAATCGTCGGGTTTAACAATCGGAAATCGTAACGTTTGAAAAATGTTAGTTGTGGCGTCCGTAGCCCTTGGCAACGTAATTATACCTAACTACCTCGCGAATCGTAGTATTGCAGCGGAATCGAGGATGGACGTAGTCGCCGATTTTGGAATCACAAACATTATGCATCGTTTTCCAAAGAGGAAAATTTCGCCGGTTTCACATGATATTTCACAAGTTTCGCGAAATGATATGTAACGAGACGAACAAAGAAGAAGAGAAAGATTGATATATGGTATACACCCGCCTATATACCTGAACGCGGAATGTATTCAGTCGAAAAGATGTTGTCGTCGTTCGACAACGAGATTCGGAGTTTCTAAAACGACGGTTTATTATAGAAATTTGCTAATTTAGTCGGAGATTTATTCGACGCACACGCGAGAAGGAGACTATTTAAAATGGTATGCGGACAAAAGATTATTAAACTTTTATACGCCGATGCGTGAATGTGTGTAATTACATTCGGCGTTAGAAGGAGTATCGATAAGGAACTGTACATCGTAGAATATGTACCTATGTGCAATCTATAGGAATTTATAAGGAAATTCCTGATCCCATAATGTATGTAAAAGCTGTTACATAACCGGCGTAATACATACCTACTTACTTACTTACGTTAGTCAAAGACACATACAGAAACGCAAACGCTACACACACACACGCACCCTCACACACATAGATAATGAAAGCTATTGCACCCAGTGGCAGCATAAGGTACGAAACAGAAAGAAGCATTATCTTTTAAATTCTCAGTCTTCGCCTTTTCATTCAATTCTCAGTTCTGCTGAGTGAGTTGAATGTTTATCTCAGCCTTTGTCAAAGGAAGGTTGATAATGAATGCAGCCAACAAATTACGTTCTGCAACTTATACTGCAACGCCAGCCATTTGTATTGCCGTTTTAATTACACTCAAAGATCGAATAGATTATCGATCGCAAATCCCAAATTTTCTTCACTCAGCTAGCTGCGCATGCTGATCATTAGCCACAAACGCAGATACGAGGCGAGACATAAAGCACGATTTTTTACGCCACTTTTCATCGCCAATTAGAAACCCATCTAATTATCGGGAAAATATCAGAATATAAGCTCAACGAGACGTGGAAATTTGTCGTAACCGCATCATATCCTGACCCTTCCGATCTGTTTCTCGAATACGAGTCATATTTGCACTCTTCTCATCGCCAACTTGATGGAAGGTAAAAAAATCTTATCAGCCCATGGAGAGCAGTTTTCTTCGAACGACTGAATCCCTGATGAAGATTCCCTCGTCTGTAATCTTCAGCCATAAGTTTATCCCTCCGAGTCTCGAGCGGTTCGAAGTATCGGTCGATATAAGTGCGTAACAACATGACATCAATATTCATAAATTCCGTGTAAACGTGATTCGAAGATGTTACAAAGGACGCTGCATCGTTTGAAAAACGACTTAAAATCCATGATTTTTCTCCCTTTTTCATATCCGTCACGCTTTTGTTAGATCCAGTCTACTTGTGTCGAAAGGATAAGGTTGTCGCTCTATCGATTACAGCCGAGTCTTCCACAGGAATCCCACGGCTTATAGTTCTCGACGTATAGATATACGCGATGCCGGTTATCTATTTTTCAGGGTTATAAGAATCGTCAAGTATGGAATGATGAGTCGCATAACCCAGCTCGCTAATACAGGGTTGTGTCCAAGTCCAACCCCTCAATTACCTTTCCACTGAACAGTACCACCATGGTACAGTAATACACACTTAAGACGTTTTTAGCGCTACAATAAGGAACATCCAACTATCCCCGTAGCTCAATAAAACGAGATTCTATAACAACGATCTGAGTAGTATAAAGAACTCGGAATTCCTCTCCGGTTTCGTCAAAGATGCGATAAAACTTCATATCTTTGTTGTAATTTTCAGGTGTAGGAATCGGTTGCGGTGGATCAGCCGCACCAAGTCCATTCGCAAATAGTAGCGGTGTTAATCAAGCCGGTGTAACATCGCGGCAAAGACTTTTGGAGTTGTCACACGGTTTGGGGGCCCTTCGTCACTACAATGATTTGGCAAATCACGTGCTCTCCCTTAACCAGCAAGGAGCTGTGGTTACAAAACTATTGGGTAAGTAATAGGCTCGCTTATTCACGATTCGTCGATTCGCCGATTACTTTTAAGAAATTTTACAGGCTGTAAAATACGGGTGTGCAATATTATCACGTCTAAAAATAATCGAATTCTGCAAAGTGACATAAATAAAGCCGTACGTGATGGATGAGACATTATGCCAATTCTTATAGCTCCGAAAGTACGAAATGTCTAATTACGCATATGTACAAACAGAGCGCGATATCTCCCTATACAGATTGACGTGCGGTTTAAACCTCTCATATATAAAATATCGCACACCTTAGCGTGGATATTATATTCGCCTTAATTATATACCCACACACACATACGTGTGTCACATATCATTTAAATATATTCGATGTATATCTTCGATGCCAGATGACCTGGTGCAGCGCTGATCATTTCTCGACAACTTTTATCACATGCCATTCTCTCGCTGTGTATAAGAAATAGCAATTTTTATCTCGCATAAACTAATCCGCGAAATGTTGTACTTATATATATAACTATATAATTCGCCCGGTTATTTATGTTCGAAGATGAATAGAAATCGATTACAAACACTACCTCGGGCATAGTATAGTAGGGTACGAGATGATATGTGGAGACGACGCGTGCGAGAAGAACGTAACACGGTGTGTGTGGGTATAGATAACTTATCGGAATATCTCATCCACGCGGGTTAAGGCTCATAATATTGCTAAATTAATGTACCTTGACGCGCTGATGCGCATGGGAATATATTATATAAATATATATACTATATATATATATATCTGGTAAATGAGTCGTTCTACCGATAGATTTACAGCCACTGATCGAACATGACTTTTACTGATAGCTTTATAATAAAATTGAAAGTATATCACTATGTGGGTATAGGCGGGATGATCATCGAGCTCTCCGCGTGTATTTCATACTTGTATAGTACAACTGTTATAGTGACTTCGCCCTTATCACCTCGGAAAACATTTGCTTAGAAATATATTATAACAAGTGAGGAAAAAAAAGTAAAAGAAAACATGAATAAATATCAATTATGTGATACAATAAAATATGGCTGATTTTTTTTTTTTTTTTTACCACTAACTAGTCAATTAAAAATTATATCAAATGGGTACGTATCATGGGCATAATATAAGAGACTTCGTAAAAAGAATAATTAGAAGAAATTCATTTATCATTAGCGCTTTGTTTATAGTGAATATATGAGCACAGGTGTTTTTTGCGATAAAAAAAAAAACAGAAAAAAAAAGAAAAATTAATCAGACGAACTTAGTCAGGTGTGTCAAACACCGCTGTAGCTATTTTCTTTGTACATGTTCTGCGGCGAAACAATTATACATACATACATACACACATATATAATAACTATATCCGTTTAATTATACTCTCTTGATCGTATATAATACAATTTAATCTTATAAGAAGTATATATCTGCAGCTGGAGATTCTGGAATTTTTATTCAATTTTTTTACGAAATAATAACAATAATAATAACAATTATTGTATAGGTATATAATTATCAAAAATTCATTTAGATAGATAGGATAGAACGAAGGAATATATGTATCTGTATAGGTATATAGAAAAATTGTATGTTCATACGTTACATACGTTATACCTACCTGGTGCGTGTGCATGATGTGGTATAAGGTAAAAGGCGTCGATGAATAAGGGGATTAATACAGAGTATTACAAAGCGTGTGTTTTCGAAAGACAGGTAAGTAAAATAAGTGCAAGGTATATGTACCATATCGCCGAGTTCGAAGCCTGTAGAGCAATTCCTTGGTTCTCGCTCCTCGTTAACTTTACGAGCTAGCTCGTAAAAATACCGTACAGTCTACCCTCGGCTCCTCCTTGTCGTAATGTCTTCATTTGAAAAAAAAAAAAAAAAAAAAAATGGAAAAACCAAAAAAATAAAATAAAAAATGGTATACAAAGAAAAAAAACCGACACGCACACAAAATCACGAAGAATACAAAAAATATTAAAATGCCTACTCCTCAAGATACAGAGGTGAATATAATGCTCGGTAATCACTGGCCAATCGATCTATCCTTCGCGATATAATATCAATCCTGACCATTTTCGAAAATTAACCGATTGATTTTTTTGTTTTAAATATTCCTTCGCTGTCTTTTTTTCCGCTTGCTAACGTAGATTAGCTAAATTTTCGAAAAAAAATTCCTAAAAAGTTGAAATTTATCGGTAATTAGTTCATACATTCGTGAAAAGTTATAAAGGTCAAGCGATCTCTCCCTGTGATTCCTTCTTCCATTGAGCTCGAGTTCTGTTACTCTTTAACCAATTCGCGTTTATATGTGTATGCGTGTGTATGTGTGTATGTGTGTGTGTAGTCAGAGGTAATAAATCGTGATGCTGATGCAAACAAGGGGCTGAGTTTACAAGACGGAGGCGAGAAAAGGCTGGCATTATACATGTAGCGAATCTTCGCTCTGGCTTCGGGCTGCTCAACTTCTCTCTTCTTCTTCTTCTTCTTCTTCTTCTTAGCGAGCACAAAGATATCATTGAGTGTAGTGTAAAAGGGGTAAAAAAAAGGGGAAAAAAAGGGGGAAAAAAAAGAAGGGTTTATATAGAAGGACTGACATGGTCACAAACGTAAAAGGAATAACTTTTTTCCTTCCAAGATTCCGCGCGAGGAGAGACCTTGACTGCAAAAGTGGTCCGCGGAATTAAGATCTTTAAAAGCCATACCTGTACCTTGTATATACATATATACTCGCGTATATACCATACATAGTACACCTATGTGTTGAAAAATACAATTATATAATTATAAGCGCGGATATCCGTGAATACTATAAAATATTTGTATATAAGGTAAAAATGAACGATTATATTCTACTTCTTTTTCTTTTATTAAACTTCATTAAACGTGTTGCCAATTTTATAATACTTCGGCTAATAAGTGACACTTGAAATCTCGATTTACCAACCAGTTATCGTTCACTTTATCGCTTTTTACCACACTACGCGTTTTACCGCTTTTCCTATGGGTAGTTATACGCATATCCTTGCTCAGCCAATAGACTTGCACTAAAGATAACCATACAAGGTTGCCCGGCGAGTATGGATAAAGTACCTACTCCACTAGGCATATGTAGGTAGGTACATACCTATATATATATATTATATTTGTACGTCATAAACTCGCCTGCGCAAATTCTTCGGGGTAAAAGATGACCGAGTGATAAAAAATAAAATTATCGAAATTCGAATAAGAATCGATTGATATAAATACGAGAAGAGATGAACGAACCGTAGAGTTTGTAATTAAAATATATAATTAGATCGGCGTGGCTGGTGCAGATGCAGACACTTTTATATATATATACCATATAGGTATATACGACGTCTGTAATGTGTATTATAATCCACTCTAGACACGTCTGTGTTTTCCCTTCGTCTTACAAATCGAACTGCCTCGTAATATCAAATGTTATAGAAGCTCTTGTTCTCAGACGATAATAGTAATCGGATTAGAAATTTGAATACATCACATAAAAGTCTGTTGGAAATTATAACATATAGACGTATAGTAGGTAATATACATAGGTATACGTGCGAGTTTGGGTTAATGAGAAAAAAAATTTGTCGATATAATCGAATATTATAGAAACGTGTATTGCATTGCGTGTATAAATATGTATACATATATATATAGGTATATACGCAAGAAATACACATGTACATATAATATAATATAAGGCAACCAATTCAGACGCAATAGGAGCGTTAAAACCCTTCAAAAAGTAATGAGAGGATTTTACGAACACTCGAATTTACTCGCGAGCATAAACTGGATGTTATTTACGAGCTCCTGCAGTTAAGGTTTAACTGCGGCACAGGTTAACTCGCTTATATACTTGGTTAAGGAGTAAATTCTGCAGTACGCTTTCACAGATCCTGAATTGCAGGCGTACCTCCTATGTACAATATACATAGTGTATATATACGTGTACTGTTTTAAGATTTTCGTTCTTAGATAGGTAGTCATTATTATACATATATGATCATAGATTATATCATTATAGATATTAACATGTAAATATGAATTAATAAGAGCTATATGTATATACCTATAGCTATACTTATAAAATATGTGAGTATATAATAAAAATTCAAAAGTTGTCTTCAGCTATTCAAATACAACCGAATATAGTAATATAACCCATAAAGTATGTATGGATATAAGAATCCTTAGCCTATCCTACATCAGACATAGGTAATTTCATTCTTTGCGAAGATGATCGCTATGCGCAGGCAGGCTACCTACCGCCGAACCTGTAACAATTCATAAGAATATAAGAACGCGGACTACTACCCGGTTCGGAAATAATATACTGCGTTCTATCGGCTCCCTATAGTCGCCCCTTTTCTACCTTTTCTACCTTTTCTACCTTTTCTACCTTTTCTACCTTTTCTTTAAATTATATTTCTCCCATTTCTTTGACTGCCATACATTACATGCATATATAGGTATATACATATGTGTATGGGTGTAAATTCCAAAGTCGCGTTACCCACCTATGGTACTTATATACGCCCGCACCCGCGGCTCGCTCGCGGGACCAACGACGCCACACACACGGCTATACTATGACACATCCGTTGAACGCTCCGACCAATAATAAGCAATTCTAGTTTCCATATGAAAAGCGAACGGCTGAAAGCGCACCAGTTTACACACTTGGTACAGTATAGACACTTAACTGTGTTCAAGCTTCCCCCTTACACATTCAAAGTATAGGTTCCGTGACACTAGACAGTGGAAACATAACTATAACTATATACTTTACTGTGGAGGCAGGTCGAACGCCGACTGGTTTTTTAAATATAATTACATACATCTATACATATGTATATGTATATATATTATATTATATACTTATATGATGTTTTTAACCGTCATATAATACATGTAGCTCTTTATATATCTGTATGATTATCGTTTTGATTTCCGGCTATAAAACGCATCTTTCAAATTTCTATTTGATAAGTATATACATATGGAATATATCGGGGCTGCAGGGGGTTGAAGTTGAGAATATTAAAATTCTGCAAAAGGCAAAATGCACAAAGCTTAAAACTCCGAAAGTCAAAAAATCTGATATTGTTCTGAAGTAGTTCATTCTAATCGAGAACCTCTTCACGAAAACTCATTTATATAACGAAAGCATGTTTTCCTCGCTTTTTGATGCCTCTGTATGGGACCTAAAGTAGTACTTTTAAGTCCTAGGACTTTTCGTGCCACATTTAGGTCCTAGGACTTAAAAGTACTACTTTAGGTCCTATACAGGACTTAAATGTGCCACATTTAAGTCCTAGGACTTAAAAGTACTACTTTAGTCAATATTACAGTTTTACATATTTAGTTACAATATACTATTTATCTACACTGAATGAATACACACGTGAATTTCAAGTTTCGGAGGTTTTCCTTTCGAAATTTTGAACCTCCGGTGTTATTCAAATTCGGAATTTTGGTTTTTTGAATTCGGCCCCAAAATATCGTTGGAAAGGAATTCTAATTTTTTAGTATTTTATATATTTCTTATTTTTCAAATACACATATATACATATATATATATATTATATATAATCATATGCTATACATCTTCGATAACGAGAGCATAAACTATCCAACACCATGATACACAACTGTGTGGTATAGCCGTACACATAGGTATAGAAGTTCTCTTAAGTTCCACTGTATATATTATGTAGGGTATATTACGATACTTTAGCACCAAGGCAACTATTTACGACTCTCCTTAGTACCGTATAGAAACAAGAGGCGCTCCTGGTAACGACCGTTGGCGTCAGTCAAATGAAAACAAATAAAACAACAATTTATTTACGTACCTATTTTTAAATAACGATTTGCAAGTATAAATTTTCATACTGTATAGCAACATTGAGGATTAGATATTTTAATTTTCAATTATTTTTTTTTTTTCAATTTTCCACCGATGTTCACGTAAAACGCATCAGTGCAGTTATATACAGCTGTAATCAGGTTTGCTGCAGTAGCATAGAAGCTTAGAGCGAAGCACGGGTTTGAGCTTCTTTGAGCTTGTTTGATCTAAGCCTGCGACTGTGTATAGCGCATATAGGTACCTAGGTATACCTAAATAGAGTGGAAGTGAAGAACTGTGACACGAGTAATCGATGTGAACGCGCCCTCAGAGAAGAAGAAGCCATATATAATCGGTGTAGGCGTATAATGTAAACATGTCATTTGCCTTCGGTTAAGTAAGATCGTGACTTTATTTAGGCTTTATCGTCGTCAGTCTTCCTAACACCTCGACCATGTCGTGTAGTAGACTCAATAATTTCGATTACTACTATCAATTCGATCGATTTTTACTTTTTCTTTAGTATATTCAAATACCTAATTCCGATCACCGATAAGTATATTACATACCTAGGGCAGTAAAATAAGGAAGGTCCCAGATCACATGTAATTGTCGTCCGAGGCGAAGCCGAGATCGACAATTACATGTGATCTGGGACCTTCCTTATTTTACTGCCCTAGGTATGTAATATACTATTTCGCATCGACGGAGCCGAAAAACGGGAACTTCGTTCCGCACAGCGGGACGAAAGTTGTCGCTTTCGGCCCGGAGGTGAGAAAACTCCTATATTTGATAAAACATCGCGTCACATATACATCAGGTATAATAAGTTCGCGCCTGAAAGAAAGATATAGGTATACCTACCTACCTACCTACCTACCTACCTACCTGCAGGAGTTAATCGTGTATTATATTTTATACCGGAAAGAAGCGTTTACCGGAACGTCATTAGGCTAAACTGGCATTTGCCATCAGTGAAGAGACGTATGTATACGCAGTATAGGTACGTGAACCGCGGTAAGATCGTACGGGGGATAGGTAGTACCCTCTACGGTACCACGTTCAATTCATTTCTAAGTTATAAGAGACGAGATAATATAGCGTTACTTCCGGTACAATAATATACATAAGGGTCTTATAACAAGACCCCGTCGAAAGATATATATATTAGATAACGATCTACATAATACATACATATATGCAGTATATATACCTATATATACAAAAAGGAAGGGTATTAAACATTTTTACGATCGCATCAAGGGGGTCGTTAGGTATACACACAATCTTTTTCACTCAAATCACTGCAGGTATTTAAACTTCGATTAAATATTTCATCGATTTAGTGATTTTTCTCTCTCTCTCTCTCTCTCTCTCTCTCTCTCTCTCTCTCTCTCTCTTTCACACGCATGTGGTTTTATATACTCGTGTTTTATACAGAGATGGACGAAGTAATATAAAAATTCAATTACTACCTACATAATATATATATGTGTATATCCTTCATATAATAATAATAATAATAGTATATACTATACTATATATAGTAATGATATGCGCAGCGAGGCGCAGCCATAACCACGCAATTATCGGTTGTTATAGAAAATTATTATTTAAGAATAACAATGATAAAAACGTTTTGGCCCAGGCGAAAGCGGTGATCGCGTGTTATCCCACGGGTGAACGTGAACCCCGCGTGCGTGAGTAAACGGCTCGGTTCGCGGTCCTCCGCTGTTGTTGCTGCTGCGCTACTGCTGGTGCAACAGCTTCGACTTCTTCTTCTTCTCGTCTATATAGACTATATATTTCTGGGATAAGTATTATGCCGAAGATACATACATATATACATATATGTATATTTTTTGGTACATATATATATATACATATATATATTGTATAACATATACCTACGTGCGTATATCTCGGTGCCGATGGTAGCTTAATGGTTTGGGTTAGCTGGTTAACTTAAGTTGGGTATCCAAATGCCTGAAGGAAATTCCAGATCCCCTTCTCCGCCTTCACCTTCACCCTTACATGTCTCTACGCGTGATTATTCGTTTGCTTTTATTCCGTATATAAAGAAGCATTTCTCTTTTTTCGTTTTTTTATTTTTATTTTTTCTTAATTTTTTGGAATATGTTATTCGTATTCAATCGAGGAATCACCCGCATGTGTATATTATTTAATTATGTAATGAGGAACAAACAGATCAATAAATACAATCTTCTTCGATCTTCGTCTTCTTATTATTTTCAGTTATTTCAATGATAATAATAAAAAATGGTGACAGATGGTCCGCTGAGCAAGTTAAAGTCTGAAAGAATTTAATTCAAGGTTCTATACGCTATTTCGTATATATAATAGTTTGATATATAGTCGCTATATATGTATTCAAAACTACGAACCGGCTAATTGAATAAGGCTATACAGAGCCAACACCGCAATTAAATGTAATCCAATTTTCACAGGCTATTGACTTTATTTCACAACATCGCTATTAACAGGTACCGTTATACTCCGGGAATGGTTGAGCAATTAATTTAGCGCAATTATGGTCCACGCATACACACATATATATCTATATATTCCAATACACGAATGTCCGCCAGATATAACCGTACAGAGTCAAAGTTCCGAATTCGTTTGAGACGATTTCGAATTTTCAGAAACCTTCAAGTTTGGAACATTCAAATCCCGAAATTTCCATTTTGAAGCTTTTCAAATCAGCTAGTAAATGCAGATTTTCCCATCCAAAATACCTACCCGTCCCCGAAGTAGTCCGCGAAATAATTTCTTTATACTGAAATTACTATGCATATGCATGCGTGAGGATAGAAATACGCAGTAATCAATATCGTTGGTTATTATTTGTGAATAAAAAATACTAACATGAAGCTTAAATAATTCCGGTGAAAAGCCGATGTATGAAGAAAAGAGACGATCCGATATGGTTTAATTACCTCAGACATGTAATTGTAGATGTAGCGAAATTCGACCAATTAATACGAAAAGCGCCATGCAATTACTATACGAGTATACGTACAATATACCTAACTGAGGGTTTATGTTCTCTCGCCGCGTCAACCGGCTTCCTAATTAACAATTTATTATAAGGCCTATAGTACGCGTAGTGAGTCGGTATATACAGTAGCGATTAAGGCCAGCAGCGTTAAACATTTCGTTCCTATATATAAGCTATAAATAATAATTTATCGATTTTTAAATTGGCACCAATACATGTACCTACCTACTTGTATCTTACAGCCCATATACGTTACCTTTCTCCCATCACTTATTAGGACATATGCAGGGTACGTACGTACTGTCTATATGCATTGTGGGAAGAAATTACCCCAGTCTATATGCGGTGCAGGGTAGGTATGTTATAAGTATAGATTCTATAGGCAAATACATATACATGTCCACCATGTAGGAATACAGCCCCATATACAGATAACTCGAAATGAAACCATGATGTAGTTTATACGATTTTGTTACAGGGACCCTAAGACCCCCCGGTCTGATAGGCGGCAGTAAGCCGAAAGTCGCGACTCCAGCAGTGGTGGCAAAAATCGAACAGTACAAACGGGAAAACCCGACGATATTCGCGTGGGAAATACGAGAGCGGCTTATATCAGAAGGTAAGGAATATGCGTCGGATGGGATAAGAAGTGCGTAAGAGATGTGTGAAAAACTATTCTAAACGCGAGATTAAAGACCGAAAATGAACGTCGACTTGCAGGAGTATGCAGCAACGCAACAGCGCCGTCGGTCAGCAGCATAAATCGCATCCTGAGAAATCGTGCGGCCGAAAGAGCGGCCGCCGAATTCGCGCGGGCTGCTGGTTACGGATTGTACGCTGCCGGACCTCACCACTACTTTAACTCCCCACATCATCATCCGCACCATATACCAGGCTGGGGTGGTGCTCACCCTTGGGTTTTACCACCCCTACCTACGGGAGGATCAGTGCTGCTTCCTCCCGCCCCAAGTCCTGGCGGTGGTTCCAGCGGGAGTCCTGATCACGCTCTTCATGGCTCGGATCCAATGACTCGAGGATATTTAGGTATTTGATTGTCGATCATGATCATGATCATGTGCATTGCATCGAATAATGGGCATTTCTGTGCTCCGCGGGTTTAATGGAGAAGAAAATAAAGAAATAAAATAGAACAAAACTAACGCTGGGAAGAAAAACGTCCCCTTCTATTACAATTTCTTAACAAGTTATCAGAATCCATCGAGTTAGTTATTATACGTACGTACCTACCTACGGTGTCGAATTTCGGCTTCAGGCTTCCTCTGGAAATCTGATAGAAATTTTTCTTGAACCACTGAGCCAGTTACCTGCCTTCACGTTATTGGGTAGTCGTAGACACGCTGAGGTGTAAGTGTAACGCGGATACGTATGCGTAGACATTTTTCAACTATGGGTATATGTGTATCGGGTGGGACCGGGGTTCACAGAGAATTATGTAGTATCAGCCGTTATTCAATGAGCAACTGAGGCGCGGTGGTTCCTGAAGATGTTGAACCCCACAATTAGTGAACTTCGCGCGCCGACGTAACGACGATTTGGAATAAGAATGGTTAAACTTGATATGTCAGATGGTGACAACGACGACGGAAGCCTGGACGGATCAGAACAGCCAAAGTTCAGACGAAACCGAACAACCTTCAGTCCCGAACAACTCGAAGAACTGGAAAAGGAGTTCGAACGATCACACTACCCCTGTGTCTCGACCCGCGAACGACTGGCGTCTAAAACATCCCTCAGCGAAGCCAGAGTCCAGGTAAGAATGTTGGGAGATTATTTAATCCCGGTTTATCATAGAGTCATAATGAATTCTTGTGTGGCCGCAGGGTTATTCTAAAACGATGGATCCAATTATGATTGTTTTATGATTTCCGATGATCATTTTAGTGCGAATGTTTTAGAGTAGTTCTGCAAGCTCGTATTTTAAACCTAGTGAAATAAATGGGAAAAAAAAGATCAGTCTAGCGCGCGAAAAAGACAAAAAAAAAGAAAAAATTGGCCTGATTGAATTATTCTAACGACCCTTGTGACTCTTAGGTTTGGTTTTCCAACAGACGAGCAAAATGGCGGCGTCACCAGCGCATGAACCTACTAAAGCGTTCACCGCCACCACCTCACCCAGTATCGGGAAGTGGTTTAGATACGAACCGTACAGGGGCGTCCTTAACTGGTATAACCTCAGGAACCCCTGCCGGGGGTATGGGTGGGGAGCATAGTGCGTTTCGCGCCGTTCACGGCGCCACTGTGCCAACGGTTACCCAGAGATTTGTAGAATCAATTATAGGTGGCAGTGGGAATGGGAACGGCAATGGCAATGGCAATGGCAATGGCGCCGGTTCTCAACCTGAAAGAAAGCCGAGTGCATTTCGTATGATAAGTCAGCTAGTAGGTGATAACTCGTCGCCAGTACCAACGACGACAGCAGCACATGTTTTCGGGATATCCTCGGTTACGGATGGTTCGAACCCGTCCAGAATATACAATTCGGTTAGAACGCCAACGCCGCAACATCGAAGTATAGAAAACGAGGTTTTAGACTCTGACGAAGAGATCGACGTCCAGGATTCGGACCAGGACGCTCCTTCGCCTATTGCTTGGAGGGAACCCTGGCCGGACCAGCAACCCCTCGAACTAACGAAACACGATCGTTAAAGAGTCTATAGTTTTATACTCGCATGCACTGATAATAATATTAATATGTATTCTTCTTCAATCAATCTCACAACTTTTTGTCTAATTCATTATTATTGCGCTATTATTGTTATTACATTACAGTTATTTTAATAATGACATGATTTTTCGGATTATCATCATTATTATTATCATTATTATTATTCATTGTATCGTATAGGATTATAATAATAAATTGTGAATATAAAGTATAGTAATAAATATTCTAGTACCTATATTGTATCATTAAATGTATGTATTTGCTCCATAGGTGCGCCGCGGGCTGTTGTATAGATGTTAAAATTCTATAATTATATTGTATATCACGTAAGTATGTGTATACCTATATATACCGTGAGGTTTCGTGGAAAGAGCCTGGTCCAAGATCACGAGGACCGCCGATTTCAGACTTGCCACGAATATCCCTATGTTATGTGTCTCGTGAATCTAGCAGACGACAGAACTAGGGATATTACTGAAAGGTTGGTGTAACTGCTAGCGCGATTCTGCCAACCAATGAGATTCGAATAAATCAGCGCCTGCGCGCTTGGCCCGGGTTCTTTCGACGAAACCTCTCGGTATATGTAGGGGAAGGTAGGGCAAAACGGACCGGGAGGGCAAAATGGACCGTAGGGCAAAACGGACCGAGAGGGCAAAACGGACCGCCTGAAAAATTTATTTGGAATGATTATAAAAAATTCAATGATGCATCGTGAAGGTAACCCTTGAACTTAGTAACATTTTGAGGTAGGTCTTAGTCAATCTAGTCGAGTCAATTATCCTTTCTAGTCGTTTGCGATGACTTGACTGAGTCTGACTCGACGTGATTGACTAAGACGACCTCAAAATATTTCTAAGTTCGAGGGTTTACTTTACGATGCATCATTGAATTTTTTATAATAATTCCAAAGAAATTTTTCAGGCGGTCCGTTTTGCCCTCTCGGTCCGTTTTGCCCTACGGTCCGTTTTGCCCTCCCGGTCCGTTTTGCCCTACCTTCCCCTATGTATATACTCTACGTATAAGTATGTAAATTACATTATTATCATCAATCATCATTATTATGACTATAATTGAATATTTTTATTATTATTATAACTAATATTATTATTATTATTATTATTATTATTATTATTATTATTATTATTATATAGCGTCAACTATTCCGCTCTTCTTTTTATATAATTCAAAGTGTTTGATGAAAATATACACTGCTGTATATAATATAATTATATAATATACTAGGTATATAAAATTGTATACTATTATTGTATTTATTTGTTAGGGTGCTGTTGGCAAAACAAAAAAGAAAGAAAAAAAAGAAAAGAAAAGAAAAAACACTGTATATCAGAGCTAGTCCTGGGGGGCGATGTTTTTTACCTATGAGGTAAAAAGAACTTTGCGAAAGTTTTAAAGAGAATAAAAAAAAAATAAAAAATAAAAAGAACAACAGATTACTAATTAATCAATGAATCAATCAATTTTCATCTTTGTTGTAAATATGTATAATGTATATATATAGGTACGTTTCATGGCGATATTTGAAATTCGAAGGCCTGCGAGACTTGTGCGTCACGGTATGCCAGTAGAACAAAACGTTTGATACCGAAGTTGGAGCACTATAGGGTAAGCGGAAAAGTTACGTAAAATAGTTTTTTTTTTTTTTTTTTTTTCTTTCAATATTATATCTATCTATGAATTAAAGTCGTTGATATCATCGCGTAATCTATAATACATTTATATTAACGCTGTACTATTAAAGCGATTGACTCGTGCTAACCGATTGTCGAGATCTTAAACAAGAAAAGAAGAAAGAAAGAAGATGAAGAAGAAGAAGAAAGAAAAAAAATAAAAGAATTGGAGAAGAAGAAGAGATACAAAGTTTTATTTTTTTTTTATTTTTATTTTTTTTTCTTCAAATAAAACCACAGGAGTGGAAAAAGTACGGGAGGCAGGTACAGCGACTAGATCGAGAAGTTAAATCCGTCGAACGAGGCAGAACTCATTTGGCGGGACTAATTCGCTCGTTACTTATATTCTCTCTGTTTTATATAGCTTTTGAATGATGGTAAAGACCTTCGGTTTATCTCAACCGTATCATGATCTATGCACAAAGATTATCGAACAATCAATAAATATCACTTCGTATATATATCGTATAGACACTGACACACACACACACACACACACACACATGTTACGTTAAACCTTTTATACGTATACAGAATCGATGTTGGGAAATGCTCCGCGAAGAACGTTAAACTCAAAAAGGAGCAAAAAAAAAACGACTCACGTCACGTACACATCCACACGAATATTATACACGTGTATATGTATACACACATGTATACCTACCTGTGATTAAAAAAAGGGGGGAGGGGGGGGGAAAGATATACGTGCTTATAAAACAGGCTTCTCTAAAACAAAACTTACAGAGAGCGTTTCGAAGAAGAGCAAATCGGGCATATCGGTATAGTAATGACCAAACTTGCCATGGGCACATTAGGACAGAGCCCTGTGGTTCCTCATGGTGCAGCTCATATACTGCAGTGTTGGGTTATAGTACTTATGTGCAACCTTTCGAAAATAAGCCCTAATTCTGCTGCTCCTGCATGTAATATACGACGTACTGAGAGAAATAATGGATAAAGAAATAGCTCAGGAGAAATAAAGAAATGAAGGAAGGAAGAAGAAGAAAGAAGGTATGAGGAGGCGCGAGAACTGAGAACGTAACAATTACTATCGGAGGGCGATCGGCGTGGAAAGATTAACGATCTGACCGCGGCCTTCCACGTCGACCGTTTCACCACGATTGCTCAGGAGATCCAACGGGGCACATTAAAGTCACCTACTCCTTTCTCAATGAGATATTGCCCTCGTACTTGTATGTACTTCGATCCGAGGATTCCGACCTCTTCGAACTCAGAGATCTTTCTTTGAAAGCTCCGCACCTCTCCTCGATCAACAATGCAGTCGTTCAGAACGGTCAATTTGATAAATAAAATTGATCATGGTTACCAAAACTAGTTTACTTTCTGAAAGAGGGTAAACAGCCATTGGAAGATACGTGCTGGTCTTTGGTCGAGGATAAAATAATGAAGTTGTAAGTTTGAGCGGGAAAAGAGAACGGGGTGCAGAGTCCAGTCGTTAATATAATCTTGTCGACGCACGGTGCAAACAGGGAGAAAGAAGAAAAGAGAAGCGAAGAGAAGCGAAGAGAAGCGAAGAGCAGAGAAGAGAAGGGGTTTGGGACGCGTTCGCCTGAGCAGGTAAACTAAATTGAAATGAAAGGAGAGGAAGAAGAAGAATGAGAAGTAGTGAAATGAGGGGAAGCAAACGAGTGGGAAAGAGTGAATAAAAGGAAAACTAAAAAGGTATAAAATTAGTGAAGCGTCTCCAAGTGGATATAACGAAGACGACCTGGTGCAGTCAAATCACCGACAAAGTGCCTCCTCGGATGGCTGTCCGTCCCCCGAACTGAGAGATTTCATTTTACGATCTTGGTTGAGCGAACATTTACTAGAGCTCACTGCACCACGTATATGCTATATGCAACATACATACGTCTATATGTGTACCTATGTATCATATGCATTGAGAATAATGCTAAAAGATGATAAAACGCGTATACATAGGGTGATAATTGGCTGTGGATAATTCCGTCACCAATATGTTATTAGATAGGTTTTTTTTAATTTCCTATGGCCCCTTCTCTCTATTAGCCTCAGTTATACCTATACACAGAGGCAACAGGCGATGGCAATAATCTACTGATCGTGAATTAGTGCCGTCTTTGACTGCGCCAGGAGAAAGGAGTGCCCGATGATTTCTCACCCAATTAGAGTCGGTCGGGCTATAAACTTCTCTTTCGATAAGATAGGGTCCTCCTCCCTTGTCCCATCTCGTAACGCGTCTATGGTTAACGCCTTGGCCTCCGTCGTTTCGTTTTCTGTTCTGCTCAGGTAGGTAGATGTATGTATGTATATAATATATATATATATATACATAAACAGACGTAGGCGTTATGGTATATATATACACACATAGATATATACATGTGTGTGTATATGTTCAAGTCCGGAAGTGGTTTTTAGTCACCTAGACATGTACAGGGGGTTTATAACACCTGAGCATCGGAATGGGACTAATTAGTCCGTCTCACCTTTTCTCGAATCTCTGGAATAATTTTATTATCAATGAATTGAAATGGTAGGGGGGGAGGATTAGAGAATAGCTATAGAGCAAAAGAACCCTAGTCAAGCTAGTGGTCCAAGAATTTGGATAATTATGGAGGATTAACGGAATTAACGAACCCCCGAATTATATTGTTCGTTCGTTACCACGTCGAGACATTTGCGATGAGGACATGTGTCCAAATAAATAAATATATACATTTGTGTATACGTGTAGTATATATACATGTATAAATAGGTATATATATATACATATACACATATGAACGGGTATACAGATATCTGAACGCGTTGTCCAAACAAGTTCTCCCGAACTGATCTTCTTTTTGGCGCCCGGAGCTCACCTTACGTCCAATTAGAAACCAATTAATTTGCATTCCACACTTGTATATAATCGAGATTATAATTGAACGTTTAACCATTTCATTTGAATAAGTTAACTATATAATATACAATATACAGACATAGGTATATTTTAGTGATTTATTCAATTTCTCATATCTTACCTAATGCATGTTTTTTTCATTCAAATTCGGTAACGATAACCAGTTTGTTGTACCGAACACCTATATATCGCTTCGATACCAATTACTCAATATGCAGCAGTGCCGCAATACAGAAAAGCTCATTCACCCAATAAGCGCGTATCTATTCTTAAGATCCTTTTGCCAGTTTTTATTTTTTGTTTCTCAACATGTGAGAATTACGCAATGTGCGTGGTAAAAAGAAAAATCGATGGATTCATTCCGGCCTACGATCTCAAAGAAAATTAAGGAGAAAGAGAAAGAAACTCAATCTAAAAGATGAAGAAGTACGAGAAGTTGAAGGGAGGAGGATCGAAATCAGGTCAAGCTCGTATAACTCCGGGATATTGCTACCTGCACCAAGAGCAGCAGTCAAGAGTAGCTGCCGGGTGTGAGAACAGATTAATAGCGTAATTAATTTTATTTGGTGTAGCTAACGAAGCTCCTATACCATATTGGGCCGCGCGCAGTTGGTGGACGAAAAGATTCGAAAACCGATAAGGGATATCAACTCTACAGATTTACTTTTTTATTGTGTCTGTCTTTGAAAAATCGAAACAATGCAATCGACGACAAGTATATACGACGTGAATATATTAATTACTCATTTCTTGTTGAGAAATTATTCCTGCAGGATAATAAATGTAGGTACCTACATTAATTTGTTGTAATATAAACGTACGTTTGTTCAACCTGACTGAC
The DNA here is from genome assembly GCA_963992785.1 of Tenthredo livida. Taxonomy (NCBI): domain Eukaryota; kingdom Metazoa; phylum Arthropoda; class Insecta; order Hymenoptera; family Tenthredinidae; genus Tenthredo; species Tenthredo livida. The sequence goes on along the minus strand of OZ023071.1, from coordinate 696,265 downwards.
TATACGATCTACATTTTACCTACCTAAAAGGCCAACGTATACACACACAACCGATTATATTTGGTAGAAGGAATCTGTCGGCAAGAGAGAAGAGATCCTCTTAAGATCTTACTCCCACGTTTACACGTCGACTGCACTCGACTGATGTCTTATTCAATTTTTTAACCTTTTTACCTGCCTCGACAAGCCCGACCGTTTGTCTTGACGTTACAGCGATAGTCGAGACTCGGAGAGGAGTCGAGAGTGCCTACACAAGACTATAACAGTCGTGGAACTCCTTCGTCGTCGGTTCAACGGGCGACCATTCCCATTCCGAATCCTTAGTTTTGGTTTATTTCATTATTGATGAATGGCTGCACCCGCATACCCTCGCAATCTCCCATATATCTTCACACATGTATCATCGCAAGCCGCTTCTCCTTATCGTATGGGGAGAACAACATCTTCGTCACCCTGCAGTGGGGACACGATTAGCCCAAAAAACCACTCGGCAGATAATCCTTGAATTTTCCTCGTTCCTTTTGCAGTCAACAAATCTCGGCAGGGACCACTTAAAAATAGAGTTTCTGCACGAAATCTTAGCTTATGGAATGGCCAAGTTTGGTTTGAAATGATTCACCCTGTCGTTAAAAATGACTATTTTCGACGTCACACACCCTTTCCAGTGTGAAAATAAACCTATACGAAGGTAGGTATATACTGGTAGGTATATTCTAACAGTAGGTATATATACCGACGATATAGATAAGTATATACCTACTGTAAGCGGTCCCCCGTGGTGAAACCCCGGTTTAAAGTAAGGGAACTGGACCCGAAGTGGAGAGTAATGACGCAGAAGCTACTCCGTGAGTTGAAATGAGCGTGGAAGCAGGCCTCTTGGCTCTTCGAACAACCCGTACCGGTATGGTGTCGAGGTGATGTACAGCGACAGTGTCGATAGTGATACAAGCGCTACTAAGACCCATCCCCGAGTCACATCTTCGCGGTTACCACCTTATAGTGGTAGAACTAAAACGTTGCCTTACACTTTTGTGGAAGTGAGAGAATACCCACACATATGGAGATTTAAATTACCTCTGCATATGTGCACATGCATATACATGCATAGTATCAACGTATTGGTACCTACATATATGTATTCTACTATAAAACGACTCGGGTGTCAGAGCGGGACCCTTACTGAGACCGCCGATCGACCAGGACTACTATCTGAGACCTGAGCACTAACTTATTATCGAGAACCGCCATTAGCATGTTTATAGAACTGACTGGGGACATGCATACCTGCAGTGCGTTGCTTTGAAGGGTTCAATAGTCCCGATGGGATCGGATCAGTAGGGGAAGACCTAAAGACCCAAAGAGACCCGATCCTTGCTACGATCTCAATGAGCTAGTTTGGGGAATATTTACGATCAATTATATTGTATCTTAAGCTTTTGTCCGGGGCCGTCTTCAGGCTACCGGCGCCTAACCCTGCTGCAGCCACTCGTCATAACACACATAGCTGCAGCAACACATACGAACCACCTGTACCTATCGCACGACAGCTATTAAACTTTGTATTTCAAAGGAGCTCGATCTTCCTTTCATGTGCAGACCAAGTGTTTGTTCCTTCTCGGGGAATAAATGGCCGCTAAAAAGGTGCGGAGAGCTTTGTTGCGATTTCGAAATTCATACATAAGATCCGAACATCCGACCGCAATCGGACGATTTTAAACGGTGAAAATCGATACCGCAAAGACTACAATGCTTGTTGGTTGCCGGGTATAGACCTACGAAGGACGGGAGGGAATGAGGGGAGGGAGAGCAGTATGTGCAAGGAACGATACTTGATAGTTGAACATTGTATATATAGATGTGTTTATGGGCTGTAGGTATACCTACATGCGTGACCCGTGTAACGCGAGACTAAACGAGTTGTATAAAAAAGTCGAAGGATTTTGTCTCGACGATCTTAGGGCTCAGTGGGCACATGAAGTGGCCAGAAATAATTAATTAATTAGATACTATAAAACGGAGCGTGCGTCTCTCTTCGCGAACCAACTCGTCCGCTCCTCCTCGACGAAAGGCTTTAAACTATTTCGAGCTGCTGCTGCTGCTGCTGCTGCTGCTGCAGATCTCGACGACTGATTGTATTTCGATATTACCAATTAGACGTGGCCCGTGAATTTGCCACAGGTTTCGCGAAAACCAGTTTACTGAAATTTTCTGCACAAAGAATCTATTATAGTTTATTTCTGACTATGAGGATTAAACTAATTTTGAAATATCGTTACCGCATGTCTCTTTCTTTCTTTCTATCTTTCTTTCTTTCTTTCTTTCTTTCTTTCTTTCTTTCTTTCTTAACTTCGTCGCTTTAAGGACCACCCCGGTTGTAAAGATGCTTACATAATCGAGCCACGGTCTTTCCATAAACGTCTCGGCTTTACGCCTAGAGCTGTTATAACGCCACCGTGTCAAGTTGGCCTTTATACACGTATGGGTTTAACGTATGATATATCCTGCTGCCAAATGTAACATAGGTAGATATTAAGCGGAGTGGTAAAGCATCATGCATTATTCCTACCACGGATAATGCAAATGAGACTGATCGGCTCCTCCTTCTCCATAGTCGGGCATATACGACACGTTTTAAATATATTCGAGGTAATAATACTGCGTCAATATAGAAGATGATGCGATCCATCGAAACTTGAGTCCTGATTGATCACCCCCCACACCCTCCTCCACACCCTTCACGGTCTCGCAGCCTTCGGGGTTCGCAGATGAATCTATCGAGATGATCGCTTCCGACATCCCCAAGGGCTTCGCGCGTGCGAGACATCCGACCTTATAATATATAATGCACTCTTACATGTCTCTCAGTCACAGCTATGACACAGATAAGAGGCTATTACGCGTTAAAAATTCGAAAAATCAAACTCCGGGGGATCTGGCAGAGGAATCCGTGGAATCCATACTATACGTGTGTGTTCATAGTCCGCATATAGCTCCATCTTCAATCTATATAGCTTTATACTCGAGTATCGGTAGAAATTTTATCGGCGAAATTTAATTACCGAATCATTAAGTTAGTAGCGTAAAGTCGTGGTTTGTTTGGATCGTTATAGCAAGTTGTTCGATACGGAGATGGACAGGTAGAGGAATAGAGAGGGGGAGAGAGAGAGAGAGAAAGATAACGTTGAGTTACGCACGAGTAAACGCGGATAGGTATAAGATTTGTTAGACGGTTTAAAGAAAGAAAGAAGAAAAAAAAAGGAAACGAAGAAGGTGGACGATTAGTTAATTCCGAAGAGCTAGCTCGCACGGTTGTACCGGTTGAAAGTAGTCGATGAGTGTAATCGGTTCACACGTATAAGAGATCCCGATGATTGATTCCCCGTCCATTTCTTTTCTATTTTATTTTTTTCTTTTTCTTTTTTTTTCTTATACCTACTGATATTTAAAATTTTACGTCATTTTTTGTCTGGTCCAACCTGCAGTACCGCACTCCACTTCTTCTTCTTCTTGTTCTTCCAGGTAGTCGACAGCTAGCTCCTTGTTGTGACAAACACCTTTGCTAACAAGCTTCCACAGTAGACTATACAGTCTATTAACTCCTTCATTATAGCTACGCAGGTCTAAAGGGAAATAATTCTCATTATCACTAGGTAGTGGTGTTACTATTATCATTATTATTGTTTTCGAATATGGTGAAGGAAATGAGAAAAATCTTATACACAGCGAGAAGGACAAGAAGAGTAAGAAGTGATAGCAAATAGAAGCTGCTTTTGCTTTTGCTTTAGCTTTAGCCGTTGGTGCTTTTGGTTCTTGCTTTTGGTTTCGGTATGGCGTTGCATGAACCGACTACCATCATAGTCTGAAGAGGCATCAACCTTCGATACCAGTTCGCTCTTAGTTTGAGCGAGAGTTGTGGAGTCACCGAGTACCCATTATCCGGCCGCCAAGTGGGTTTATTAGGAACACAGCGGGGGTGGCCCCGGCTACCATCGACACCAACCTAGACACCGTAGAACGGAAGAATCGGTCAGGCTTGTTAGTTACCATTTCGTTGTCCTTGTTTTTTCTATTATTATTATTATCATCATCATTATTATTATGATGGACAATAATTAATGACGAACGGTCAAAACTGCACACTCTACCCGCCTCTATCTTTTCCATTCGTGTTTACTCCGGAACACTTTTATGCGGGGCCCGGTGGAGGTTCCGAATCCGTTTGAGACGATTTCGAATTTTCACAAACGTCGAAGCTTAGGACATTGAAATTCCGAATGCGCAGACCCCCAGCAAGCCCAAAAATCCGAAAATTTCCGTACATGTTTATCAGTATGTGAAAACCAAAAGTAGTTCATTCCTCTTTACGGAAACCCATTTCATCCACTTCGATCGATATCTTCGATGTCATGGATGATTGATAGGATTTTGGAACTTTGTTTCGAAAAAAGTAAATCTCAAGACGATTAATTTGACCACTTATTGGTTTCGATATGATCAATACAGCCAGAGTTATTAAACACTGAATGAAAACATGCGGGAATTTCGAGTTTCGGAAGTTTCGCCTTTCCGATCATTGTAGCTCTCGGAATTTTGTATCTCCGGTGTTCTCCGTTTCAAAGTTTTTTTAAAATCAGCTATTAAGACTTTCGGGGAAATATATACCCTTTCTTGAAACTCTGAATCTGGTAATATTCAAATTCGGAATTTCTAACGTTCGGAAGTTTGAAAATTCGGAACTTCGACCCGGCTTCTTTTCTGCGTATCCATCATCGATGAGTTTGGTATATGAACGGATGAGATTGACGAAGAGCCGACTACCACCTCCTCTTTCTCGTTCTTCGTCTCCTTCTTGTTCTTCTTCTCCTTCTTCTCTTCCTTCTTCGTGGCAGTCTCGAAAAGTTATCGCTTTGGACTGGTTCAAGCGTGGATGCTCATTGTTATAGCCGGTAGAAGAAGCAGGCATTGTTCGCTCTCGAATCCCGCAGTCAAACCCCCGCTGAGGAACTTATTTGCCGCGATCCTCCTCCATGATTTTTACTCTAATTTGTTGCGACAGGGATGGAGCACACGCGATCCGCATTCCTCCGTCTTCCCTCGCCATGCCATGCCATGCCATGCCATGCCATGCCATACCTTGGTTCTCTTCGTTTTCTTCCTCTCTTCATCTCTCCCTCTCCTCTCCTCTCTTTACCTCACCCCCTAAAAGTCACGAAGCATCGAATAAGAGAGTCGTTTTTTAAAATAACACGCCCGAGGCACACAATGCTCCTATGATTTCGGTAGCGGTGTTTTTTGTGCGCACAATAAGCCTGCCATGGTTAACTTTGATCGATGGTTAAACTTAGCTGAGTAAGCCTCCATTTAATTAATTCTTTAATTACTTTCTGGATCAATCATTTGATTCGAGATCTCTGATACGGATATGCCATACAGTAGCTGTTGATTAGATGTGGTCCCGAGGATCTTTTAACGGACCTTCAAAAATATCATCATTCTGATATCGAGTATAGGTATCAACACTACAGTAGTATGCATATATATAGGTACATACCTCTACCTATACATACTATATTAAACACCTACAGTCACACATGTACAACATTCATCATATACATGCCTCAAGTGAAGTTAAATAATTCGAACAGAATACACAGAATGTATGTATGTACTACTGTCTTATGTGGTAAAGGAACACTAAAATCCAGAAGCTGACAGGTCGGATTTATGAAGCTATTACAATACCACCCTTCTTGATATATTTATTTTTTCATATACCCGTCTTATTAGCGTCTGTAAATCATCCAGCATCCTCGCACCGATTAAATTTTCGATCCCAAAATTTTGACGAATGATAAAAAAAAGAACGGATGATGAAACAAGGGTTGATTTGATAAGTTGTAATTCTCAGCACTATAGGTAATTCGAGACATTGGTATGACAGGTCAAGGATAATACATGAAATCGTATGTGTATATCCTTTAGTTATACATCGGAGAACTGGAGAGGAGCTCTCGGATCTCGCTGTGGTAACGCAATAATTATTATAATAGTTTTTGAGAGGCAGACACGCCACATTCTGGTATCATTTATGGTCAGAAGGTCGGTTTTGTGACGTCTCCTCCGGTTATATAGCACTTTGACTCCTGCAGCAGGAACGCTAATTCGCTGAAAACGCGATATATAATATCAAAGTTTGCATGCGTGGAAGAGGTACCTACCTATATACGTACGCGTCACTGCAAGATCAAGATCGGGACGGACATCTCTCACATCTCTGATCCAATCTATACATATATACCTACATACTCAATATTATAATACACATACGCGCATTTGTATCATACCATATATATATAATAAAAAGAGAGATGTATCTGAAACCAGAAGCCAGAAGCCAGAGACCAGAAGCTGCTGAAGGGATCAGCTTTGGCTGACGGTAGGAGATACTGAATAAGAATTAATATATGAAAGAATTTTTCAGAACAATCTCTGCACACACTCATGTATGTATATGTATATATATATATGCGTAGATATATATAGGTATAAAGTATATTATATTCATGTTTAAACTCTAATACTATAATGTAGTAGATATATCTGACGCGTTGTATTATACCTATACCGATGCGCGATACTTTTGCGAGCTCGCGTGCCACCGATGATGGTCCGACTCCGGTTTTCCACTGGCAATTTATTGCACGCGAGAAATATGCAGCTAGCTACTGGAATTGCTTATGGTAGACTACCTCTCGGCCACTCATTCAGTGTTTTTATTTTTTAATAAATTCTTTATTTTCACATGCCCCGTGCAACGATTCGCACATATGTAGTACCCATCTATACACTGAAGACGAAAAAGAAATTCGAATCTTTGGAGAAAACAGAGTTAATGATTTTCCAAGATCGTTTATCATCGAACGTACGAAATGGGATCCAATCACTTCGCGCAATTTATGGATCGTATATACTTGGAAGAAAAAAATTGCAGCATACGAATACGAGTCGAAGATGCTCACGTTTCATTGCATCAGTACCAGTATTGTGAGGTAAACTCATACCTATATGTATTCAGATACGTATGGAGGTATAACACTGCACTTATTACTCTAACGGAATGCATTCACGGCTATAGTTGTCTATACGAAACAAGACATGTCTGTACCTAGACCATGGACGCTAAGATACGTCCAGTTTGTCACAAAACGAGTGCAGTAGGTATATTATACCTACGTGTGTAATTGTATATCTGATTTAATAAGCCTTCATGCCTATATAGGTATACATATGTATGTACATATACGAAGTGTACTATGGCCGAGCCGGATCGCCGGCCTACCGCTAATCTTTATTCCTTTTTCACATATTGCATGATGGTACATGCATGAGTCTGTACACACGTATGCAGGGTATATTGCAATAGATAACATCTATGAAACGCTCAGCACATCTTCTTCGAGTCATTCTTCGAATTCTATGAATTTTCAGATATAGTACGAAGACCGTGCAAAATTGGTGGAAAAAGAAAACCGCTTTTAGTAATAAAATCGATTTTAATTGGAGCTATACTTTATCCAAGCAGAATATAGATATTAAAAATTTTATTCAACGTTGCGTATTTAGATATTTGATATTTGAACAGGTGATATGTGCTCGGTTTTTTGACGATTGAGAAAAAGATGTGTATCTACAGTTTGCAGCTCGATGATCGTGAATTCATAAATTTCACCTTGACATGTCAGACTCGAAGCGTACCGCATACGTCCTTTCCGATGATGATTTACGACCAATATCTCAAGACGTTGAAACATACGTCAAAAGCACGGACATACTTAATATTTGAAGTTTTATAGCAACGGACCTTTTCTTTAGTCGGGGGTAAGGATTCTAACGACGCTGCAGTCTCGTTGAAAATTGAATGAAACCTGCAGCAGATGAGCTGAAGATTTGTGATTATTTTATTGAATGTATACCTACGTCGAAAATTTGACCACTGCAGCCTGCGTGAGTGTAAATCGAACAAATTTGCGCATACTGCATAGTACGATGTCCTTCGCCGAAGGCATGAACGAAAGTAATAAGCGAAACGATAATAAGTATGATACAGGAGGTCGAAAAAGCGTGTTTTAAAATATAAACCACACATCCTCCATATGCGTATGATACTTAAATATCTTATAATCGTATAGAGTAAAAAAAAAGCGGAGCACCTTAAAACACCGTGCAGCTATATAACCGTGGAGTGCAAGAGGTATATGGTGGTGAACACCACCAGCACCAGCACCATCACCATCGCCATCGCCATCACCATCACCAGAACCAGCACAGGTGGAGTTTTGCCCTGATTTTTCTTGGCCAGCTGTACCTTTCCTGCACCTGTAGGCACCTTCCTCAGCTCAGGCTGCACAAGGCGCATGCCACGGGCTAAATGATAACTCTTTAATGCGTTACGGTTACATAATTAACCCACCGGTCATCCTTCTTCTCCCGGTGGTTGGCGCATGCACCGATATCAAGATTAATATCTATAGGAATATGAAACAGATATATCGCCTCGTGCTATGCCAGCGATCTAACGCCAGTCATGTTACTGAACTTTTTACTCATTACTCGATTTACATATTATATTTAAGTTTGAGTACATACAAGAAGCAGAAAGAAAGGGTTTAACATCTCCGGCATATGCAACACAAGGGTATACTATAAAGGAAAGATCTGTTTATGGGAATCATGGTCGAACAGAAATCAGTATAACGAATGGTATTGATACAGAATTCGTTTGAGCGTATAAACCAAACGAAACTGTTGCCACTTAGTAAGTCCAATTAGTATAATTGGCGTTGAAACGTTTTTATTATCTAATGTTTTGTTCCAGTTTTGTTATTTTTCTGTTTTTTTTTTTTTTCTCGTTTTCCGTATAAACTTAATGGAATAGAATCGTGGTAGTCTTCTAGTGCGACACGAAACCGATAGAATTGAATGAAGCATGAGTTTAATGAGATGTTAACTGCAGCGGTAAGAATTCCTGCGGTTTATATATACACAGGGTTGCTTGAGGATGGTATTAACGACGTTTCAAGGGTTTATAATTTCTGGGAAACGGTCCGAGTCACTCAGTCAGTCGCGCCTTTGAATAATCCGAAAATTAAGCTCGCCCGAATTGTAAGTGCCGTAAAGATGGACCGATTATAGTCCCGAAGAGTGCTGCAGGAGCAGTAGTAGGTAGTGGTAGAGGACTCGGCGATCCCTTAATTGGATTTACTGTATGGAAGCTGTTGGTCAGATAACGAGAATAAGGCAGAACCGTATTTTTCACTTTATAATATGGCTAGTTGCCGTAAAGTGGGTCGACGTCATCGCTATATTTTTACAGTAGGCACTTATATGTTTGTGTATAGCCTCGGTTCAATAGAAGCATACTAATTTTAATACTGCCGGCTCCAAGGTGAGCAGCGTAATGTGCTTTTTGACGTGTCTTAATCCGTCAAATTAGATAGCTTTAGAAGAAGTTGAAAAATAACATTCAATTTTCGGCTCATAATTCGGGACTGCGATCCTCTCCGTATGGTTATAGAAGATCGACAGAGGGATAGAAAGAAAAAAAAAGAAAAATTCAATTTTGTGGTATCGCGTTGTATTTATGGATAATTTCATAGAGTGGATAGATAGACGCGTTTCGAAACGGACTCTTGTCAAATAACATAGCGTAAAACCGCAAAGGAGATAACAAGCATTTTCTATGTCTAATTGGACGTATTGATGTATTTTTCTCTCATATCTGCGTGCAGAGTTGGTGTATAAAAAAAATTGATGAACAAAATAGATTTGGAGTTTTTGTGAGAAATCTTTTACGACATGCATGTACATATAGTACTTTTGCATTATAATATTGTGAATAAATTAATTGAAAGTAAAACTTGTTGATTTCATACACGATTACAGGGGAGCACCTGTTTACTTGCTTTCTAATTATCTCAGAATTGGCTCGATTAATTGATCGTTTAATAATACACGTACAATCTGCACCCGACTCCGCGCGTTTCGCTTCATGGCAGTCGAATAGCGTGCGGAAATCAGGACCTCGGTTGAATAATATATAATATATTCAATATACATATACATATATATATACGTGTAGTTATTTTTCCTCTCTTGATAAATTTTTCACGATTAACTCCTCGTCCCCGTGAAAGTTGTTTCGCGTAATGTAAACATCAGCTTTAACGAAGATGACCCAATTCGTATATAATCACGACGGACATATAATTATTCCACTAAAAAATACCGATCTCCAATTTAATGATATTCAATTTCGATACTATACAATAAATTCAAATAAATCGGTACTACATAAATCCATTTCTCAAAATTTTTTTTCTTTCAATAATTTTCGATCAAAATGAAGCGGGAAAATTAGGGAAAATCATCAATTGATACGCAATGTTTTTCCGATTCACTGCAACTCGACATTCAATACAAATCGACTTTGAAAATCTTTCGAGTTGATTCCATTTCGCAATAAAAACTTGCAAATAATTACCTATAATTATCTAGTTAAATACAATCATAATAAAGACTCTAATTTATTGTGTAAATTATAGATTGGAAGTGTATTAAACTATAATAGCTAACAGACGTACAATTTTTTTTATACCCTGCATTACCTACTATCGGGAAATAACCGACATGATATCCGCTATCGGTACAAATGACGTCGATTCATCCATCTGTCGATATCTCGTACCATCAACCGATGTCGTAGATTTGAACGAACATTTCATTTGTAACATTTCAAAGCTGACGCGGGTTCAAATCAAGAATTGAATTAGCTAACGACATACTTTCACTTATTTTTGCTTATCTCACGTAAATTTGATGAAAAAATTATCATCTTTTTACATCAAATAAACTCGATCCAATCATTCAGCGTGACGAAAAATTAATGTTAACTTTTATTGGATTAAAATAGACAAGATCCGATGCAGTTGATGTCGAATTGATCATTTTTCGTTTAATGGGAATTGACATCGTGCATGAGGATAAAAATAAAAGTTTATAGAAATCATCTGTTGCCGGTTGATGTCCCGTTTCGAGAACGATCATCTAAGCTCGCGAGGCATTGAACGTCGGAAATGTGCGTCTCCCGCTGTAGCTCTTCCGATGAGGAGAAATGATTGAGTAGCTATAAAGGCGTCCCAAGGTAGGACAGAGCAGGGAGTAGGGTGTCGAAAGACGGATCGAGATTTGTCCGAATTGATTGGAGAAGAGGAATAAAAGTAAAGAGAGAAAAAAGGTGAAAAAGGTGAAAGAAAATTAAAAAAAAAAAAAAAAAAAAACTGAACGAAACGATATTATAGATATATAGGTATAGGTATAGGGCAATAAAATAATCGTTATGTCTAATACCCTCTGAGATATATATTATTTATTGATATATAATGGTTTATGTGTAATATAGAATAATAGGGGAAACTTTCTATAGAAAAAAGTTTTCTGTCGATAATTATATACGTAGTATATAGTTTAATTATCAATTTTGAAGATTAGGCTTGTCATGTAATATTTTCGGATATTTTTCAAAGCGAACAATGAACCAAGAACGAAAATTCATGCGGATTCTATATAATAGGCGAGTAGATAGGTAATGAAAGCTTCCGTATTATATGCACCAGGGTCAGCAAGAAATAATCGGTGAATTTCATTCAAGAATTATCGAGTCCCACGTTCTTGAAGACGACATAGGTATAGCTGATCCCATGTAATCCACAGCTTCACTTACCCCTGTAAAAAGGATAAAGAAAAATTGAAACGTTATATTATAGATTAATCCATTTATTTATAATTTTTACTATTATTATTATTAGTTTTTTAACTTATCGGACATCTAATGTCATACTGTTTGACAGTCTGGATTGGAATGATGTGTTTAAACCGGACCTCCACTAAGGAAGAACGAACAAATAATTTATACCCAAAGTTTGAATAATTTTCGATATTCTCATAACTTGTACAAAGAAATATAGATATACAAGTATAAGCGTAGACTTCGAACACTGTACAAAGGTCGGATGTCGTAGAATAAGACGCAGAATAAGGAAAAGATGAAAAATAAGGAAGACTGAGAGATTGACGTCATAGAACGTCTTTCATAAATATAGAATTTTTAAAGTCTTCAATACACTCGAGAAAGACTTATTGATTGAACACATGTTATATACTTACACGAATATCCTGCACCGACCATGGCTATCGAATTTTCTTCCCTCTGAACAAGTACCAAATATATTCTTCGGAAAAACTCGAAGTATGGCGTTAGTGCGATATTGCGCAAATGATAGATCTCTGCCTCGGCGTTTACTAAATTCTTTGTATGAATTTCCCAAAACATTGCTGACTCTCCGTCCCGTACCCGTCGTTATTAAAAATAATAATAATAATAATGATAATGATATCAATAGCATCTGCCACTTCATCTCGACGATCGTTCAAGCTTTGACAATAAACTGAAGCGGGATGCGAACTGCAGTAATGATTATTATACAGCTTCAAGAATTATGATAACGTTTCAAGGCTGACCGAGAGTGTGGTATGGTGGGAGTCACGTGCACGTGGACATGTACACACCTACGAGTAAATTTCGCACGCTATATTCTCGGGAATAAATAATTATTCCAAGAATCTGATGCCTACGAAATTTTCTTTGATCAAAATTGTTAGCCACGAATAAGCCTGAAGTTAAGGAGAAATGGTGTAAGAAATAAACTTGAAAAACTTGAAAAACTTGGAAACCTTGAAAAATGTTATTTCACGTCTATCTCCACTACATAATATGTAACTACGAACAAATCATTGTGAAACGTTCATCACATCTCATGAACGAAATCACGCAGGCGAACAAAATTATTTGGTTCTGCCATCCAGTATAATAGTTTAACCAGATTTCGCTGGTCCGTATCAATTCTGACTCTCTCCTCCCTGGCCCGTCTTCGCTGTAGCGAATAATATGCAGCTCGGCTTGCTGCTGTCTGCCGATTCCGGACCCATCGGCCAGCTCTTACGCCTCTGGGCCTGTTTTCTGAAAAATAGAAAATGATCGGTGATAGAAAATACATAGGAGGAGGCAAAGTATCAGCCGATTCAAGCCGCACCCTCTCAGGACCCAGGAGAAAATTCACCCTCTATACTAACTATTGAGACATCAAAATTCAGTCACAGAAAGAGAAATAGAAATACCTTTCGGCTTATCGCCATCAACACTCCTGTTCTCAGCGACAGGGGGGTCATCGCTGACGGCTCCTTGTCCTTTATTTTCGTCTGATTGAGACATCTGTAACAAAGCAAATTCAGTCCAAGAAGAAGTAATAACTAATGATCGAGTTGAATTTCTCGATAACACAAATTGAGATGAGGTAATGTAATATAATCTATTACATTGGCTCTATCATAATAAATAAATACTTACGCTTATTCAGAATCACGAATGGACCGTATCGGACAACTTGTTCTTTATTTATCGCTATAGCAACTGGCTATCGAAAAATATGAATAAATATGCTGAAAGGAATTGTTTAATGAAGTTCTTCACAGAACAGAGAGGCCAACTTAGCCATACTCGAACCATCATTGATGATTACTTTAACACTAAATTTTCTCTTATCTGAGACTATTGTGAGTAACCAATAACTTTAATTTACAACTCTATCCGTGATATGTTTGATGTATGTCCGTGGTATATTTAATAAGGTATGACTGTGATTTCATCGCCTGTTATTAGAGGCTGATTAGTACATAAACTTTGCCTGCACTTTTGTTCATCAAATATTATCGCCGATAGTTATACTATAATAGTTAATTATATTGTGTATGTATAGTCTAAACTTTTGTAATGGACTTGGAGGATAAATTGACAAGATATTATTTCTTTAAGTAAATCTGTTGTTTTATTGTGAGAATGGAAGTTGTTTTCAGTTTGAGTTTTCGGAGTAGAATGGTTTGCGAGGGATTTTGGATTCTGGAAGTGGAGGTCGAAAAGGCGGTGGGAGGTATGTAAAAAGAAGAGAGGGTGCGAATTCGAAACGAGGGGTCGGACCTTTGAAAATGGAAAGTTTGGGAGTTGGGGGTTTTCTTGGAATATGCAGCGGAAAAGAACACTTGAAGGAAGGGGGTCGTAAAACTATAGAAATGTTTATGAGAACAAAAATACACCAAGGACTTGGTAGAAAAGGAAACGGTTTATGAGGGTCAGAGGATTAGGATTTCATTAAGGAAGAACTTATTTTAGAAATATACAAAGTAATATAAAATATATAAGTGTGTGTAGGCGGAGTATAGGTACATTACACCTTTCTAGTGTTAGCAAAGACGATTAGCTTATCAGAGCTTTGGATCATATTATTTTATTATTTTATTTTATCTTTATCCATGTTCATTTATTTTAGTTTTAATGTTTAATTTGATATTATTTTGTTAAAGTAACTTATCACTACTTTTCATGAATGCCATTTCATTACTTCGTTTCTTCAATGGCTTTAGGCACTTATCGCAACTAATTTTCTCAAACCAAGTATTAAGAATACGACCCAATGACATTCTGCGTAGGACAGCACACAGGAAGAGGATTGGCTAAAACAGACAACCACATAAACTACATTATTATACGTATCATACGGATTTATGTAATAAGTGTAATAAGTAATAACTATAGTTTTAGAATTCAAAAGTGTTATGACTCGCAGCCATCTGGCAGCAGATTAGTAACTCACTATATGTTTCTAGTAAAACCACTAAATTTTTACCTTCTCATAGCTTGTATACAAAGAAATGTAGACATATAAGCATGAGCGTAGAGTTCAAATACTGTACAAAGGTCGGATGTCGTTCTTGATCTCCAAGAAAAAGAAGCAGAAGAAGAATAATAAGGAAAAGATGAAAAATAAGGAAAGATGCAGTTCGGAGGCTGAGAGAATGACGTCAGAGAATGTCCTTATAAATATAGAATTTTCAAGGTCTTCAATACACTCGAGAGACTTATTAATTGAACACACGTTATATACTTACGTGAATATCCTGCACCGACCATGTTGATCGCGGTTTCTTCCCTCTGGACAAGTTTCATATGAATCGAACAAAGGCACATTTATAATGCTCATAAATGGAGGTGTCCACCCCGTATCCGCAGTCGCTGTGATTAATAATAATATTAATAATAATAAGGATAGCCTCTGCCACTTCATCTTGACTATCGTTCAAGGTTTGACAATAAACTGAAGCGGTATTTGAACAGTAATGATTAATATACAGCTTCAATAATTGTTATAACGTATTAAGTCTGTCCGAGGGGGTGATATGGTGGGGGTAATAGAACATACACATGTACACACCTACGAGTAAGTTTCGCACGCTAAATTCTCGGGAATAAAGAATTATTTCAAGAATCTGATGTGCACAAAATGTTCCTCGATTCAAATTGTTTTGGGCGAAATAGTGCAGATTAGCCACAAATGAGCCTGAAGTTCTAATGAAACGTTAAGGTGGTTCCCTACCCAATTCAACCTGTTCTAAATACATTGAGCTGAACGCGTGCTATTAAACGGAATATCTTCAACCGTGCACCGAAAACGGGAAAAAGAGCTCTGTAGCACAATTATATTGGCGATTTCGAACACGTAGGTCCCAAAACATGTTCGTTTCACGCTAAAATAGCGAAATGGCGTAAGGAATAAACTTTTAAATTTTATTCCTTATTTCCTCTCCGAGATGATAACCCCTTTTGAAAATTCTGAAAAAAAGATACGAGCGTGTTCCTTGATTCATCATCTAAGAGATCTATATCAGTTGGAAAATGGAACTCGGATGGAAACTATATTTGAAAGGTACACTTCTTTCCGATTAATTTCATACTATCATATTTTGTAATCCGACTGATAGTTCGAGGATTATAATACAGGCGTTTAAACATTTGACGATTGTAGGAATTGAAAATTTTCAAAAATATGTAAATCGAAAATCAATTGAGATAAAAATTTGCAAAAAATCACGAGTACTCCTTTCAGTCTACTGAATATCAGACAAAAATATGAAAAAAATCGAGAGGGGTCAGGATCAGAGGCTATTCCGATTGACGTGGAAATCCCCATATGTTGATATACGTGCTTCGCTATGTTATCTCAAAACAACGTCATTTGTTTTTTCACGATACACAATCAATGGGGAATTCCACGTTAACTCGATGAACCAAAAACATTGACCCTCTTCGATTTTCTTTTATTAAAAATAATTATTTAGGCCGGGCCATCCCGAGTTCGATTCTCGATTCTCGGTCTTTCCTCCCAGGCCCGTCGTCGCTATAGTGCATAAAATATGAGGCACGGTTTTCTGCTATCTGCCGATAATTCCGGACCCATCGGTCAGCTCTCGCACGTCTCTGGGCTTGTTTGCTGGTGATCGGTGATAGAAAGTACATAGAAGGAGGCAAAGTCTCAGCCAAATCAAGCCATACCCTCTCAGGACCCCGGAGTAACTTCAGCCTGTATACTAACTATTGAGACAACAAAATTGAATTACAGAAGAAGAAATAGAAATACCCTTCGACTTATCGCTATCAACACTGCTGTTTTCAGTGACAGGGGGATCTTCGCCGACTGCCCCTTGTCCTTTATTTATGTCTGAATGAGATATCTGTAACAAAGCAATTCAGTCCAAGAAAAAGTAATAACTAACAGTCAAGTTGAATTTCTCAATAACACAAATTGAGATAATTCATAATTTATGGTTCAGCCAATATAATAGATTGAATTATCTCAATTTGTGTTACTGAGAAATTCAACTTGACTATTAGTAATTACTTTTTCTTGGACTGAATTGCTTTGTTACAGATATCTCATTCAGACATAAATACAGGACAAGGGGCAGTCGGCGAAGATCCCCCTGTCGCTGAAAATAGCAGTGCTGATAGCGATAAGTCGAAGGGTATTTGTATTTCTTCTTCTGTAATTCAATTTTGTTGTCTCAATAGTTAGTGTACAGGCTGAATTCTCTCCGGGGTCCTGAGGGGGTATGGCTTGATTTGGCTGAGACTTTGCCTCCTCCTATGTACTTTCTATCACCGATCACCAGCAAACAAGCCCAGAGACGTGCGAGAGCTGACCGATGGGTCCGGAATTATCGGCAGATAGCAGCAAACCGTGCTTCATATTTTATGCACTATAGCGAGGACGGGCCTGGAAGGAAAGACCGAGAATCGAGAATCGAACTCGGGATGGCGCAGCCTAAATGATTATTTTTAATAAAATAAAATCGAAGAGGGTCAATGTTTTTGGTTCATCGAGTTGACGTGGAATTCCCCATTGATTGTATATCATGAAAAAACAATGACGTGGTTCTGTGATAACATAGCGAAGCACGTATACCTATATCTGGGAATTTCCACGTCAATCGGGATAGCCTCTAACCCTACCGGTTAGAGATATTCAGTTTAATAACACCATTCAGCCCAATGTTATTAGAACAGGTTGAATTTGGTAGGGAATCACCTTAACGTTTCATTAGAACTTCAGGCTCATTTGTGGCTAACCTGCACTATTTCGCCCAAAACAATTTTAATCGAGGAACATTTTGTGCACATCAGATTCTTGAAATAATTCTTTATTCCCGAGAATTTAGCGTAAACTTACTCGTAGGTGTGTACATGTGTATGTTCTATTACCCCCACCATACCACCCCCTCGGACAGACTTAATACGTTATAACAATTATTGAAGCTGTATATTAATCATTACTGTTCGAATCCCGCTTCAGTGTATCGTCAAACCTTAAACGATCGTCAAGATGAAGTGGCAGAGGCTATTGATATCATTATCATTATTATTATTATCATTATTAATAACGACGGGTACGGGACAGACAATCAGCAATGTTTTGGGAAATCCAGACAAAGAATTCAGAAAACGCCGAGACACAGATCCATTTTCTGATGTAATTTTTCATTACCACATTATTGATGCTCGTGCGAGGAATATGGATCAAGATTGTCCAGAGGGAAGAAACCGCGATCAACATGGTCGGTGCAGGATATTCACGTAAGTATATAACGTGTGTTCAATTAATAAGTCTCTCGAGTGTATTGAAGACTTTGAAAATTCTATATTTATCAGGACATTCTCTGACGTCATTCTCTCAGCCTCCGAACTGCATCTTTCCTTATTTTTCATCTTTTCCTTATTATTCTTCTTCAGAACTATAGGGGTAATAGAGCGTGTCGAGCTGAGTAAATTGAAAGCGCGCTCGACTTTTGATGCGAGTCATAACACTTTTGAATTCTGAAACTATAGTTATTACTTATCACACTTATTACATAAATCCGTATGATACGTATAATAATGTAGTTTATGTGGTTGTCTGTTTTAGCCAATCCTCTTCCTGTGTGCTGTCCTACGCAGAATGTCATTGGGTCGTATTCTTAATACTTGGTTTGAGAAAATTAGTTGCGATAAGTGCCTAAAGCTTGAAGAAAAGAAGTAATAAAATGGCATTCATAAAAAGTAGTGATAAGTTACTTTAACAAAATAATATCAAATTAAACATTAAAACTAAAATAAATGAATATGGATAAAGATGAAATAAAATAATAAAATAATATGATCCGAACCTCTGATAAGTTAATCGTCTTTGCTAACACTAGAAAGGTGTAATGTACACAAACGATAGCGATAAGTGTCCCGCCCGATGATATGCAACCGAGGCAACATCTTCTTTTGAGTTGGCAATACCCTAGGCAATAGTAGATTTCTATTTTAAGGGACGAATGCTGCGCCCTATTATACGCAACCCGCGGATCATTATATTATTCTGCTCTTCTTAGTTCCGTAGTTCGTCACCCGGTGGCGCCACCAGCGTAAACTGACCTACTCAACGGCGTCCTTGCCTCTCTCGCCCCACTCAAGGCCGCTGAAGGCCGTCAAGGATGGGGAGCCCAAGCAAACCGGTCTAACCGGTTTCAGTGGCCTTCGTGGCGCCGACGAGTGAACAGGTTTGTGACGTGGTAGACGTTCTTGGGAAAACTTACGCGCCGAGTTAACCGACGTGCGAGAAAATGCTTGACAAGAGGTACGCCGCGTCGTTACGAGTTGAGGAGGCGTAAGTTTTTAATATTCCGATCACCATTTTACCATAACCATAAATAATTATGAATTTTCGCGTATTACAAAGTGTCGCGTATTTCAATCAGCGAAGTAAGTGACGATTGGAGGCCTTTGATTATTATTCAGGGAAGTAGGGAATCGTTCGTTTTCAAGTATATTGGTATAAAGTAGCATAGGAGTATAGTTTTAGGCTGAGTTCGCAATTACAGTTCCTTTGGAATCAGTTTTGGTAAAATCTCGAATCTTCTTTAATTAGATTCGACCAGATTATTCTAAATCCATTGTAGAAACTACAAGCTATACTCTATATTCACTCGTGATTATACAGCACGCTCTACCTGACTAGTTCATACGGTAATGTTATAATCAAACGAGGAAAAAACTTGTAATATTACGGAAGAGATGAGAATTTGTAATAGATTATGATATGATATTGATATAATTTAATAGTTAAAACATTTCTGAATATCTCGGCCAATAATATTTTTTACTAGCCGAATAACTTCATTGTACTTGAAAGAGGAGAGCAGTAGACATTGCAATAGTTGGATCAGCCATTACCGTATGAAATATTCGCAATATCTATGCAGGTAACTGCGCGTAATACATGCATATACGATATACGTACGTGAATATACTTCACTCCTTTGTGAAATTGTCCTCAATGGATAGAGAGTAGACAATTCAGAGATCCACGAATTGGAGACTCTCATTAGTATCTATTGAGAACAACTATATTTATAGAGTAATGAATTATTCTACTGTTCTCGTGGCGAAATTACGTTGTTAAAGTATTATCGTTAACGAAAAGCATGGTGAGAATAATGACTCTGTTCTCTATTCGTATGGTGGTCTGAAAAATAAAAATAAACAGCTCGCTGTTCTCAACAAGACCGATATAAATACTATCTGCTACAAACATTGTACTTGGCATTCTGTAAAATATACCTTCGTACGTATGTGCATGTATTATCGTCGCAACGATTAGTTTAGAGTATAATACTAGTTTTCTTATTTCCTAATTATAGTTCTAGCTAATCTCGGAACTTAAAAAGTGCCAAATATGTAGTTTTCAGTGATATACGTGATAGATTATACATATTACGATCACATCTACAATTTGTCCAATCAAATATTCAGTGTTGTGAAAATTGTGAGTCAATTTTTTTTCAAGTGAAGTTTATTACTTTTGAATAACTATTTTATAATTAGTTGAAATAACTTTACTTTATAATTAGTTTTAATATCTTTACTTTATAATTCGTTTAAATAACTTCACTTTATTATTAGTTGAAATAACTTCACTTTATAATTCGTTTCAATAGCTTCACTTTATAATTCATTTTATATCCTCAACTCAATATTTATATAATGATTCATATCTTCGGAAAAAATCTCTGAATACTAATTTTTCCGCGACATGGGTACGCCATACACTGGCTGATACCGACGTTACCGGCACACGATTTTATCGGCACACGACGTTATCGGCAGAAAGTAGTTCTACAATGCGACTGTGAGATGGCGCTAGTACAACTTACTGACAAGTAGCACTGACCTAGGGTAATAGCACCTGTCACGGGGTCAGTAACCTCAGTGGCCCACGCGGCCTCAACGAGTACGCATGGGGCGCGTTAACGAGACTCGATAGGAATATTCCGAACGCAATAATATATAATATGGGATATCTGTATCCCCAACTCGATATCCTATATTATATATAAGTATGTATAAGTATGTAGTATATATATATGTATCCCTAACTCGATATCCTATGTTATATATAATAGCTAAAATGAATCATCTTTTTAAATCCGTGTATCACAGCTTCTCCGCCAAGCAAATCTGACGCTCACTCTGTACCTTTAGCTGGCTATGGATGCCTCTAGCTTACCTCTGTCCTCCATGTACACCAGATACTTTCATTGCAACTTGGTTCTACTCACCTGCGAGGGGAACTGTACTGACGCGATAGTGATGTACCCAAAGGCAACATATTGACGCGATTCGTGTAATACTTGGATATCTTATTAAAGGGTAAGTCCAGGAGATGAGAAACACTCAATTTTTTAAACAAATTATAACTTGCTTCTTTTCAATGGCAAACTCGAATCTTTCTTCTGTATTCGCAACAGTAGTAAGAGCTTGATGAATCTCAAGAGAATTGTTCACTTGATTTGGATATAGACTTACCTTGTAGTAGAGAAATATCTGAATAATGAGGATCAAGGATTAAAGGTTTTTAAATAAATACAAGTATAAATTACTGCAGAATTAATTAGGCATCATATTTATTTTTCAAACATCGAACAGACTCCAATATTGGTAATAACCTACTTTACAGTTCCATTCTTTGGTTCTTAGTTGAGCATGTTCGCTTGAACAACACATTGAGTTAATTTATCCCATATAACATATATTAATCTAGTTTTTCTTTTCACAGGGGTTGTTCGTGAAGGGAAAAAACATAGTCCTGCCTATCTACAAGAAAACCTCTTCAACATTCTTCATTACAACGATTAACACCAGAAAGTGGAGCAGTCCAAATACCAGGGGAATGGCTATTATTGTTTATAAAGTAGCATAGGAGTATAGTTTTAGGCTGAGTTCGCAATTACAGTTCCTTTGGAATCAGTTTTGGAAAAATCTCGCATCTTGTCTAATTAGATTAGACCAAATTATTCCAAATCGATTGTAGAAACTATAAGCGGTAATATATATATTCACTCGTGACTATACAGCACGCTATACCTGACTAGTTCATACGGTAATGTTATAATCAAACGAGGAAAAAACTTGTAATATTACGGAAGAGATGAGAATTTGTAATAGATTATGATATGATATTGATATAATTTAATAGTTGAAACATTTCTGAATATCTCGGCCAATAATATTTTTTATTAGCCTAATAACTTCATTGTACTTGAAAGAGGAGAGCAGTAGACATTGCAATAGTTGGATTAGCCATTACCGTATGAAATATTCGCAATATCTATGCAGATAACTGCGCGTAATACATGCATATACGATATACGTACGTGAATATACTTCACTCCTTTGTGAAATTGTCCTCAATGGATAGAGAGTAGACAATTCAGGGATCCACGAATTGGAGACTCTCATTAGTATCTTTTGAGAACAACTATATTTATAGAGTAATGAATTATTCTACTGTTCTCGTGGCGAAATTACGCTGTTAAAGTATTATCGTTAACGAAAACCATGGTGAGAATAATGACTCTGTTCTCTATTCGTATGGTGGTCTGAAAGATAGAAATAAACAGCTCGCTGTTCTCAACAAGACCGATATAAATACTATCTGCTACAAACATTGTACTTGGCATTCTGTAAAATATACCTTCGTACGTATATGCATGTATTATCGTCGCAACGATTAGTTTAGAGTATAATACTAGTTTTATTATTTCCTAATTATAGTTCTAGCTAATCTCGGAACTTAAGAAGTGCCAAATATGTAGTTTTCAGTGATATACGTGATAGATTATACATATTACGATCACATCTACAATTTGTCCAATCAAATATTCAGTGTTGTGAAAATTGTAAGTCAATTTTTTTTCAAGTGAAGTTTATTACGTTTGAATAACTATGTTATAATTAGTTGAAATAACTTTACTTTATAATTAGTTTTAATATCTTTACTTTATAATTCGTTTAAATAACTTCACTTTATTATTAGTTGAAATAATTGCAAACTGCGAACTGCAAATATTCATGTAATAATAAAATTGTTTATGCAATAAACATGTATCAATATAGTGAATTACCACATTCTTGAATAAATATCTCTTGAAATTGTAAATAATCAATCGTTGAATCATTTCCCCCTGTCCTTTCCTTGCCTATACTAAAAATTAGATATCAACTGCCAGAATTTTAGGAGTGAATTTTCTGGCAGTTGATACCTTATTTAAGGAGTCGATTTTCTGGCAGTTGATACCTTTTTTTAAGGAGTCAATTTTCTGGCAGTTGATACCTTTTTTTTAAGGAGTCAATTTTCTGGCAGTTGATACCTCATGGTGTCAAAAACGACTCCTTGAAAAAGGTATCAACTGCCAGAAAATTCACTCCTTAAAAAAGGTATCAACTGCCAGAAAATCGACTCCTTAAATAAAGTATCAACTGCCAGAAAATCGATAGGTACCTGGAGCTCTCATTGCCTACATTTCCCCTGGAGCCGAGTTCAGCCAATCAGGAGCGAGAGTCAAGACGAAAATAGGCAATTTCTCTTCAAACCTTATTCCCGATTGGCTTAGACTCTGCCCAGGGGAAATGTAGGCATTGAGAGCTCCAGGTACCTATCGATTTTCTGGCAGTTGATACTTTATTTAAGGAGTCGATTTTCTGGCAGTTGATACCTTTTTTAAGGAGTGAATTTTCTGGCAGTTGATACCTTTTTCAAGGAGTCGTTTTTGACACCATGAGGTATCAACTGCCAGAAAATTGACTCCTTAAAAAAAAGGTATCAACTGCCAGAAAATCGACTCCTTAAAAAAGGTATCAACTGCCAGAAAATCGACTCCTTAAAAAAAAGGTATCAACTGCCAGAAAATCGACTCCTCAAAAAAGGTATCAACTGCCAGAAAATCGACTCCTAAAATTAGGTATCAACTGCCAGAAAATTAACTCCGTAAAATCTGGCAGCTGATACCTCATTTTTGAGTGATATTTTCGATTTGATTTGAATTCGATTTGAATTCGATTTGAATTCATTTTGAATTCATTTTGAATTCAATTTAGCTCCTAAATTGATGCGCCTGGATTAGGAGTTGGATATGGGATAGGAGAAAAAAATATGCAGCAAATGATTATTCATGAATTAAGTTTATTATCAACATTTATGATTGAAGCCATCCATACAAGCAATATTAACATACCTACGTAGACAGTTATGTACAATTTTCGATTCGTCCTGAAACATAAACACGTCTGTAGCAATTAATTAAGAGAATTAATTAAGTTAGCTCGATTATGCAATAATACCTAGAGTCGTTATGATTTGCTAAAGGGAAAGAAATGGCTTGACTGGGATTGAAGACCTGTATTTACGACGTCTGTTTGTAATGAAATTACTTATTCAATTACCCATGACTTTGGTAATGTGTAATTAAATTCGAATCAATTAGTAAAAGTAATTATAAAGTAAAGTTGTTCAGCGTAATTATGAAGCAGAGTTATTTAAAGTAAGTATAAAGCAAAGTTATTTGAAGTAATTATGAAGTAAAGTTATTAAAACTAATTATAAAGTAAAGCTATTGGAACTAATCATAAAATGAAGTTATTAAACCTAATTATAAAGTCAAGCTATTGAACCTAATTATAAAGTCAAGCTATTAAAACTAATTATAAAGTAAAGCCATCAAAACTAATGATAAAGTGAAGCTATTGAAACGAATTATAAAGTGAAGCTATTGAAATGAATTGTAAAGTGAAGCTATTGAAACGAATTATAAAGTGAAGCTATTGAAACGAATTATAAAGCGAAGCTATTGAAACGAATTATAAAGTGAAGCTATTGAAACGAATTATAAAGTAAAGTTATTTCAACTAATTATAAAGTAAAGCTATTAAAACTAATTATAAAGTAAAGCTATTAAAATGAATTATAAAGTAAAGATATTGAAACTAATTATAAAGTGACGCTATTTCAACTAATCATAAAATAGTTATTTAAAAGTAATAAACTCCACTTGAAAAAAAATTGACTTACAATTTTTACAACACTGAATATTTGATTGGAAAATTGTAGATGCGATCGTGAATACGTATAATATATTACGTATATCACTGAAAACTACATACTTGACACTTTTCAAGTTCGGAGATTAGTTAAAACTATAATTAGGCTTTAGTAAAACTATTATTATACTTCAAACTAATCGTGATATACATACGGGGGTATATTTTATTATGTCAAGTGCAACGTTTGAAGCATGTCATTTCTATATTGGTCTAGTCAAGAACAGCGAGCTGTTTATTTTTATTTTTCAGACCGTCTGACGAATAGAACAGAGTCATTATTTTCATCACGGTTTTCGTTAACAATAATACTTCAATAACGTAATTTCGCCGCGAGAACAATAAGATAGTTCATGAATCTACATATTTTTTTTCCAAAAGATATTAAAGAGACTCTTTAATTCTTGGGTCTGCAAATTAACTGCAATTCATTCATTAGGGACAATTTTACAATGATGTGAAGTATACTTCACGAACGTATATCGTACATGTATGTATTATGCGCCGTTACCTGCATAGATATGGCGAATATTTCATACGGTAGTGGGTAATCCGCATCTATTCCAATCTCTACTAGTTTTCTATTATACAACGAGTTCAAACTAATAAAGAACATTAAGACCAGGTCAGTACCCAGAGGCTGAATACAACATAATATATGCGAAAGAACATATCATTGTTAATAATGTATCATCCCGAATTCTCATCTATTCTGTAATATCACAAGTCTTTTCCTTGTGCGACTATAATATTACCGTATGAACTAATCAAGCATAGCTTGCTGTACTGCGGAGAGTTCATCTATTACTACTTATAGTTTCTACAAATGATATGTAATAATAATCTATTGCATCACAGTGCCACGCTGTATTTGTTCTTCAAATTTATAAAGATATAAACAATCGATGAAACTAATGAAACATACAGGGGTTCGCTAATTTATTAGTCTACTGAAAAAAACGTTACTATGTTGGAATACCTACACCCTTTTTTGTACGTTTCTTCATCTGTACAGCAATTTTCTCTAATAAATTATGCGAACGCCTGGTTTAAAATTATTGCTATGAATTGAAATTATTATCCGATATTTTTCGGATGGGATACGGCAAGGATGATAATTCCATTCTTATAGTAGAGGAAATTTATAACTAGGCTTTACTAAAATTATGATTAAACTTCCAACTAATCTTTTCCGCGACAATACATATACATATTCTATGAGCTATTTATCTTATTTATCCCACCGCAATACGAATAAAGAATACAATTATTGCCTTCATCATGATTTTCGTTAAAAACAATACTTCAACAACGTAATTTCACCGCGAAAACACTTGAATAATTAATAACGCTTCGAAATGTCAATTTAATTTGCCGCGCAAGTCTTTCGCCTGTTCTCCCGTTGACGCCACGAGGGACACTGATAATTTACTGAAACCGGTTAGACCAGTTTGCGTCTGCACCCCTCCCTTGACGGCCTTAAACGGCCTTGAGCAGTGGGGGGTGCAGCGAGAGTGGCGGGGACGCCGTTGTCGTAGGTCAGTTCACGCTGGTAGCGCCACTGAGCGGAAAACTATGAAACTCGAATAAGCCCATTGATGAAATGATCCGCGGGTTGCATGCATTACGGCGCGATAAATTATAACCTCATTAAAATTGGATTCGCAAGATCGAAATACATTGAAAATAATTTCGTGGTATCTTTAAAAATTAAAGGCATCACTGCAATCTTTTGCTAGGGATGGCATTCAATTATCATTTGAATTAATAATTATCATCTCTGAACAGAGAAATTATGTCTCTTATATAACATGATTCCTATACAATAACCACACCTTATGAATTAAAATGTTAAAATTTAGTTTCATATTTATTTTATTATAAAGTAAAGCTATTAAAACGAATTATAAAGTGAAGCTATTAAAACGAATTATAAAGTGAAGCTATTAAAACGAATTATAAAGTAAAGCTATTAAAACGAATTATAAAGTGAAGCTATTAAAACGAATTATAAAGTGAAGCTATTAAAACGAAATATAAAGTGAAGCTATTTCAACTAAGAATAAAATAGTTATTTAAAAGTAATAAACTCCACTTGAAAAAAAATTGACTTACAATTTTTACAACACTGAATATTTGATTGGAAAATTGTAGATGCGATGGTGAATACGTATGATATATTACGTATATCACTGAAAACTACATACTTGACACCTTTCAAGTTCGGAGATTAGTTAAAACTATAATTAGGCTTCAGTCAAACTATTATTATACTTCAAACTAATCGTGATATACATACGGGGGTATATTTTACAGAATGTCAAGTCCAACGTTTGAAAAATGTCATTTCTATATTGGTCTAGTCAAGAACAGCGAGCTGTTTATTTTTATTTTTCAGACCGTCTTACGAATAGAGAACAGAGTCATTATTTTTATCATGGTTTTCGTTAACAATAATACTTCGACGGCGTAATTTCGCCAAGTGAAAAGTAAAATAATTCATAACTTTATAAATACAGTTGTTCTCAAAAGATACTAATGAATGAGACTCTTCAATTCATGGATCTCTAGATTATCTCCTTTCTATTCATAAAGGACAATTTTACATAAGAGTGAGGTATACTTCACGAACGTATATCGTATATACATGTAGTATGCGCTGTTACCTGCATGTAATACATAGATCTTACGAATATTTCATACGGTAGTGACTGAAATAACATATTGTTAATAATATAACATCACGAATTCTCATCTATTCTGTGATATCACAAGTATTTTCCTTGTACGATTATAATATCACCGTATGAATTAGTCAAGTATAGCTTGCTGTACAGTAAATAGTTTTTCTGTTACTACTCATAGCTTCTACAAATGATAGGTATGTAATAGTTCTCTCTTGCATCACGTATTTGTTATTTAAATTTGTAGAGATATAAAGAAACGAAAAGACTAGCGAAACATACAAAGGTTTGCCAATTGCTAATATTTAGGCTACTAAAAAAAAAACGTTACCATGATGGAGAACCAACAGCATGTGTTCATGTCTCTTCACCTGTACAGCAATTTCCCTAAGTTACGCAAACGCCTGGTTTAAAGTTATTCATGAATCTAAATTATTATCTGATATGTTTTTAATGGGATACGGCAAGATGCTATGGCAATAATGCTTGTGGTTGTCACTAATCGTAGATAATATTAAAATTAGGTCTCATTATTTATCACACATATACTATGTCCAAGAGTCTGCTGACTGAAAATTAGTGGCAACCAGCTTAGCTTGTTTAATGTACAACGTTTCTAATGGAATTGATTACTAGACGAGATGCGAGATTTCACTAAAACTGATCCCAAAGGGACTCTAATTACGAACTCGATACAACACAGCCTAAAACTATATGCTTATGCTACTTTATTAACACTTTGCAGTGCAGAGTTGTCTTGTGGTCATTCCCTCGGTGCTTGAATTGCTCCACTGCCTGGTGTGAATCGCTGTTTTGAAGAATTTCGTAGAAGTTTTGTGAAAGATGGGCAGGACCTCGTTTCCCTCGATGAACAACACCTGTGAAGATAAAAACTAGATAAGCATACGGTACACGGAATAAATTAACTAAATGTGTTTTTCAAGCAAACATTCTCAACCAAGTACCAAAGAGTTTTTAATTGTGATCATACATCTGACTCATGGCCGGTAATATCGTTGCTAATCTGTATGAAATTTATTATAATATATTTCTTATGATTATTTTTGTAAGCCTGTCTAAACCATTTTCAAACGTAATATAAACTTCAAACTATTTTCAACAGAATCAAGAAAGTCGATAAGCTAGTATCAATAGTGCATGCATGAATAGATTTTTCGATCTTTCAATTGTTACTCAATCCTTACAATTGGGACTCGAAAGTAATTTACAACCAATATCGGATTATGTTCCATATTCAAAAAATAAATGTGATGCCTAATTAATTCTACAGTAATCCACTCTTGTATTTATTTTCAAGCCTTTAAATTTCGATCCTTATTCTCCAAATATTTCTCTACCACGAGGTAAGTCTATAGACAAATAAAGTAAACATATTTTCTAGAGATTCCTCAATTTTTTTTTACTGTTGTCAGTAAACAGAAAGATTCAAGTTTTTTGTGAAAAGGAAACAAGTTATAATTACTTCAAAGAATTGAATGATCAGTCTCTCCGAGACTTACCCTATAATAAGATTCCCAAGTATGACACGAATCACGTCAATATGTTGGCTTGGGGTATATTAATGTCGCATCAGTAGAGTTTCCCTCGCAGCTGAGTAGAACCAAGACCCCATGAGAGTGTCTAGTGTACAGTGATGATAGAGGCTAGTGAGGAGCACCCATAGTCAGCTGAAGATACAAGGTGAGCATCAGATGCAGAGTATCGCTAGATAAATGCATTTCTGTATTGGTTGTTCTATCGATATACATTTATAGTTTCACAGGATCTTTGGCTGACGTGATATGGAGCTTACCATTGTGTTGGTTGACTATTAATCCAGGACTAGCTGGATAGTTTTGGGTACCATCCATCTCCGACCAAGTGGTATGCAGGCTCTATGCTTCTCAATTATCTGCGATGCTTGTTCATGTCCGTTGATCGATAACGCTGTCAGAAAATCGAATGAAAGAATAAATAGGGGAACAAGTCTTCTCCCAGAAAACATTTGGAAACTCAAAATAACACGAGGAATTAGTTTAACCTCGGAGGCGCAAAATATGCTCGTAGAGCAAACGATACTAGAGGACGAGGAACTTGGAATAACACGATTGTTAATACGATAGGGTGGTCATTATTGTGAGGTTATACTATATAGAAACTCCTCGCTCATTTGAATCGTGTTTAAAATAGGTCTGAGAGGTTATGTTCGTAATAAATTCAGATTTTCACACAGTTATTCGCGGTTACGGATAGAATATACTTGAAAACGAACAATTTCTTCAATTACAATAATACTCCGCTTGTAGCGATTCAATTGTCACTTACTTTGCTGATTGAAGTACGCAAAATGTAAAATATGTTCAAAAAGTATCAGATTATATTTTCAGTATGAAACTACTCAGCAAAGTTCTTCTTGTTACGAAAACAAGCATTGAAAATTCATAATGATTTATGATTATGATAAAATGGTGATTGAAATAATTTAAACTCACTCATATCCATCGTTCCTCCGTTGATAGCCTCTTCGGACTGTAAATCTCCTAGAACGCTTAACGACGCAGCGTACTGATTCTCCATCGTATTTTCCTCACAAGTTTTATTTAATTTGCCGCTTAAACTTCTCCCTGTCGCAGGAGCCTCTCGCCACGCGACACACATATTTACTCGTTGGCGCCACGAAGGCCACTGAACTCTGAAGTGCTCTGAAGAGCGAAAGAGACAGCGAAAACGAAAGTGGTCAAACCGGTTTGTTAAACCGGTTAGACCGGTTTTTTTTACATCCCCACCCTTGACGGCCTTCAACGGCCTTGACCCAGTGCGCGAGGAACGGGAGGGGCAAGGACTAGTTGTCGTAGGTCAGTTCATGCTAGTGGCGCCACCAGGCAGAAAAATATAGAACTAAGAAGAGCGTAATAATGAAATGTTCTACAGGTAACAAGGCGCACCGTTTACCCTTAGATTCAACCGGTTCACCTTATTCTAGCAATAATTAATTAATTAATCAATTAATTAAACGGAATGCGAATGAATCCCAAGGATTGAAAAACCTTCGATAGATTATCGAATAAATTATAATAATAATTAATAAACGAATGTTATGATGCCACTGGGTCAATAAAACTATAATACATATTATAGACATTTAAATATAAATATACTTATACACATTTCTTTTCTTTGTGTTTTTCTTTTATATGATGTAATATAATATAATATAATATAATATTCTCTTTCCCTTTGTTTGTTTTACGGATCATCAATAGTAGGTATAATTATTATATAGAAACATTCAATAAATTCTGACAAAAAAATGTATTATACTTTTAAACGCCCAGGTACTACTCCAGAAATAAATTCACAATTTATATCTGCGTTATTATTCGCGTATTCCCGTGTACAATATTGCAAAACAACATATTTTATCATAATATAAACTCACTATTACTTTATCATGAATAAATATAATTTTTACTCGACTTATAGTTTCAAAAACATAAGTTCAAATTTTATAATCGACATATTACGAGAAATAAAGAATTCTGAATTAAACCAAGCTGTACGATTTTCAATAGTTCTTCACCTTACCAAACATTAATCTATTACAGATTTATCTAAGTTACAATACATCTATGCACACAAAATACTATTTCTTTTCCCCTTTTTTTCGTTATTATTATTTTTAAAGATATTCTCATGCTTTACTTTTTATTCTTATTCCAATCTCCATCTCTTTCTCTTTCTATTCAATTTAAGTCTATTCTATTTTGCAATTGTCCAAGAACAGAAAATATATCGCTAAAGTTGGGCCACGCTAACTACGATATCATCTATATAATATAATTAACTAGTAATTTATCATCAATATGCAATTGTGTTCGATGTATGAAAAATAAATGTGATTCCTAATTATTTCTTTAGTGATCTACACTTGTATTTATTTCCAAGCCTTTAAATTAGGATACTAGTTAATCAAATATTTCTCTACCAGGTACTACAGCTACTACCAGGTAAGTCTACTAAATCCGAACAAGGTAAAAATAATTTCTAGATTATTATTCATACCGCGGGTAAAAATTACGGAGGTAATGTAACAAGGCTGTAACGGCTATGCTGAAATTTCCGTACATTCAGAGATCAGCAGACATATCTGGTACTTTGAAGTCTCAGTGACGTCCCTGCGAAGTCAAAGTACCAGATATGTGGCTGATCTCTGAATGTGCGAACATTTCAGCATGGCCATTACATTCTTGTTACATTACCGTCGGAATTATTACCCGGGGTATATATAATAATCTAGAAATTCCGTCGCCTAAATCGCGTTTTACCTAATTTAGGTAAGATCTGAAGCTGGTATGAGACGTCTGATAATTTATCGAACTAAGACGTGAAGTGATTTCATGAGATTTCGAAATTCTTGGAAGATTTGTGAAGATTTATCGCAAGATTCTTGATAATTTCGTGAAATTGCAGAAATTTCAAGAAATTTCATAAAATTTTAAGAAGACTTATTAATAAATAAATATCTTGTTCGTGCCTCTGCAATATTTCCCATTTCCTCTGCTTTTTTCTTTCTTTCCCATTTCATTTGGTGTTCGGATCCTTCGGATTCATCCGGTTTGCTGCACTCCACAGGGGTACACATCGGTACACTTTTATCTATAACAATCAAACGAAAGTATTAGTAACTACAATGAGTGATAAATTGAATTTCCATTATAAGGATAAGCTTCTGTCACGAGAAATCTTCTATACGTTATAATAGAAATAATGCTCAATGTGCCATACGTTTATCACGTAGACTATCTGAGATATTTATAATATTACCTTATTTGTATCGCTCTCCCATAGCCATATAGCCATACAGTCCTATAGTCCTATAGTCCCATAGTCGCATAGTCCTATAGTCAAATAATCATCTGGCAGAACTGTAACAGAAAGGTGATTAATTCGTTCCTAGTCATTAATACTGATCATAGATCAGTAATTATCCCTTACAATACCCCGAAAGAAGAAAATCGCTCCTGCGGAAGCCAGCAACAAATAAAATGTGCAATGTTAGTTGTGATACTGAATGGTGCTTTATCGAATCGCATTCAGCTCCTATGAAGAGAGCCATGCGAGAAAAGAGAGGCATGCAAGAAAAGGGAGACTTGACGCTATCTGCTGTTCAGTATTGGATAAAAATTGGCTGGATATTTATAAGTCGCAAATAGTTAGTGGCAGACAGTCGTCAAGTATAGAAGGTGTAAAGGTAACGAGGCATGCATAGATTATTTGGTGGCGTGGCAGTCATTTGCTGTAGGGAAAAAACGCGTTAAATACATCCTGGACAAAATTGTCAAACTTTCTTCTAAGCGGACTAATTCCAAGTGACCATTGATTTGTTGATATCTGAAATCTAGTATTCTGATACTCTGATATGTGTCATATTCTGATATTCATATACCCTGATGTTCAGATATACCGATATTGTGATATGGCAATATTCTGGAACACTGATACAAAATAGCTGATCATCTGACATTCCGACACCTAGTATTTTGATACTCTGATATGTTTCATACCCTGATGTTATCATATTCTGATATTCATATACCCTGATGATCGGATACTCAGATATACTACTAGAGTGATATAACTCGAACCCTGATATTCTGTATATCCCAATATCTCAGCTCAATTTTTGGTCGTTTGATCTTTAGATCTTTTGATATTTGGATTGACTACTTGAACATCTTGCTAGGGGATCGTTCATTTTTATGTCGGACCCGCTCCTAGACTTTGTAAAGCATGAATTGAACCTAAGGAGGATCCACAACTCAATCGGAAAAAGTTCAAGCAAATCGAGCAAGGGAAATGATAATCGCGGAAACCGATTGAGCGATGGATATCCTCCTGCCGCGATGCTCACCGCGATTCGCAACGGATGAGGGCGGCTATAAGGGCCGTGAAAGCGAGTTCAAGCATTTATCTATTCGTATCTGTGATATTACCGCGCAGTAACAAGTATAATGTTACATGCCGTCTGTATAGGAATCTATGATTATGGGAGCAAGTTTCGTTGCGATCGCAAGTAAGCCTATCTGAATTGAACTAAAAAAATCGGAGATTGTACAATGTTACCGCCACGCCACGCAATAGAGGAAAGGGAGTAAGAAGGAAAGGAAACCCGTCACCAAGCATCATGCAGCTCACGGAAAGCCGTCAGGAAGCATCTCGCAACTCGCGGATACCGCTAGTAGGGGCAAAGCAATTGCACTTGCACTTGCACATGCACTTGCACGTGGATGCGTCTGCTCGACTGTGGCATAGCAGAGAATAGAAAGAAGAAGGAAAAGAGTTAGAAAATTGTTTGTCACGATATGTTGGACGAAAATGAAAGCTAATAGGTATTTTTGGTAAAATAGAGATTGACAAGGAGGTATCTTGTTCTCACCTCTTTTACAATCGCTCTCTTGCTGTCATATCCAGCCTCATACTATCGCTCCAACTGGTTCGGATCAGCTTCGGATCGGCTCAGGATCAACTTCCATCAGTCTGAATTCGTGGGCACTTGAATGAAAAATGGAAACAAAAATATTGAAATGCCGATAAATTTGAATTCAAATATAGAGATAGGCTACTGTGTGATAAAAGTTAAGTGAAGAAAAAAAAAATTTTTTAATGCGGTATAAAGTTCGCATATAATATTCGTGTATATTCAAGGAGGTTGTAATTCGTAAAAAAGAAATGAATAATTGTATTTGTCGATTTAAAGTTCGACCCAAAATATAACGAAGAATGGAAATTTAGTGGAAATAATAAATGTATTCGATAACCGAACTTATAAATAAAAATGTTAAATAGGTAATTAGAAATAATTTTGTCATTAATGCGGCTTACCTTTTATTCGATTTATCGGAGATTCAATCTATATTGTTAACAGCCTTCCCACTTCCGAGCAGCTGTACTTTTTCTGTATAAACAGATTATCATTCCATTAGAAAGATGCGGCCTGATTGTTTTCGTATTTTATCGAAATGTCATCAACTGAAAGTCAATGCCACTTACATTTTCTATTAGTACAATTATTTTACGATGCTGTTCACTTTTATTACGTCTTATAATTATGATTTTTTAAGAAAGATATACAATTGTTAGCCACTCAATATTTTTTCAACTGTCGAATAACATTGTTTGCGAATAATATAAATCAATAAGAAAGTCACTTGAAGTACGTAAATTTCAAATGCAATTATTATAACCGGACAGATTGGTATGAAATTACTTATATTACAAGTCTACGTTCTCCGAGGTGTCACTGATTTAAAACTTCATTAAATTGGAAAACATTACTGCAGCCAAGACGCGTTCGTATAATTATAACTGAACGGAGTCGCGACGTCAACACCCGGCGACTCGTTCAACGTGACTGAAGATTCAAATCGGCCCGCGGCCGGCGTCGACGCCACACCACCGCGCGTCGAAAGACGCGAAGTGGCGGGAGATTATCCGAAGCTCAATAGGTGCAATTGAGTACCTGGGTGCAAGAACAACCTAAGTCGACTTAGGTTTTGACACCAAAACCGTTGTTTAAAGTTTAAAAACTGAATTACACCCACGAACGAAACGACAATGGACTTTGTAGACTACTCATTTTAAAGGGCGGTTCTTCCGGAATACGAAGCCCATTTTTTTTTTGCACTAAAATGAACAGGAATCTTTATAATAAATGAAACACGCGCGCTGGCTTAGGTCGTTCTTGCGAAAAACGAAATTTCTTGCGAATATTCGGTCCGTCTCGACACTTCCGACTTAAATTTTGTTACTTTTCATGTCGAAACACATATTTTACGCAGTCTTTAAGAATTTGGATCAACCAGTGGAATAATAAATAAGACAGGAAATTAAAATAATTTTTTTTTTCGAACAATACACCAATTTTTGCAATTAATTAGATAAATATTATTACATAAGGCATATTTTCGGAAATATATAAAAAGGGATTGATGAGCTCTCAATATATATAGGGGAGGGTGGGGTAAAATGGACGTGGGGCAGAATGGACCACTGAAAAAAACAGATTAACCATCAAAAAACTTGAGTATGAATATGAACTTTTTTGACCCAAGAGGTCCATTTTGCCCCACCCTTAACTTAAGGAGTGAAGTATGGCAACCTTCAGACAAAGAAAAAAAAAATTGTCCCCCAATATTAAACCCAACAATCAAGTGTCGAAAAAAAAAATCGCAAGATCCTATGTTATTTAACCCTTCCAGTCACAGACATCACTATAGTGGCGTCATTTTATTTTCAGTCTGACGATTTATTTTTTCTTGACATGGAAAAGTAAATATAATACATAATGCCAGATAAAATCAAATTTTGTGACGGAAAGGGTTAAACGGGAAACTTTAAATCTCTTTGGGCATCTGTTAGAATTTTTTTTTAAATCTCATATTTAAAGACAATTATTTTTTAATTTATTTTCTGAAGGTTGCCATGTTTCACTCCTCAAGTTTGTATTTAAGAACCACCCCAATATATATATAGGGTGAGTCCGGTATTGTTGTCCCACGTTAACAAAAAGTTGGATAGCAATCTTGAGTATACAGTATTATTATAATTATATTTTTTTTTTACACAAAATGGACATTCAAACTTCGAGAAGTATTAAATTCAGTAACTCAGTCACTGCCACAAACTTGATTTTATCAGGCAGGCGAATGAGCGAGCACAATACTTCAACAGACTCACGCGCTCTATGCAATAACAACCTAAGTAGTGGCGTTAGGTTGTTCTTGCATAGATCGCGCGTGGCAGGGTTGACGCTCCGTGCGCATTGCATACTTGAAAAATACTTTCCACTAAAATGCGACATCCCACAAACCTGAAACTCACAGGGTAGGTAGTTGGGATGTTGTACAACGCGAAAATGGTGGTGGGAGCAAAAACGACCTAAGTCGACTTAGGTTGTTCTTGCACCCAGGTACTCAATTGCATGTTCGGTTGCCACCACTTCGGGGGTAAATTCTGGTATTTAATATTCAAAGAAAACAAAGAAAATTTCGTAGACATCAGATTCTGTTGGAATATAGCAAACAGCGTCTTCCCGCGTCTATTCAAATTAGCTATAGATGTCTACACGTGCAATGAAATATGTCTTTACTTCTTCTTCCTGTCTTGTCCGTCCGGTTTTGGAGAAAATATATATACACGTTCGCTCTTTATTTAATTGTGTGTATCCAGTATTTTTATTACCCGACTTGAACCATCCATGGCCTATTTTAACAGATTCTTGAGATAATTCTTTATTCCCGAGAATATAACGTGCGAAATTTACTCGTAGGTGTGTACATGTGTACGTGCACGTTACTCCCACCATACCACACTCTCGTTCATCCTTGAAGCGTTATCATAATAATTGCTAAGAGGCTTAAAATTTGTATTACCCAGCATCACCTACTGTCGTAAAATAACTGATGTGATATCCGCTATCGGTACAAATGACGTCGATTTATTCATCTGTCGATATCCCGTATAGCAGTCGATATACGACAAAATTTCTAGCGCTCATATGGTAGCTGGAATATTGAGTAGAAAATGTTTGTACCAACAACCGATGTCGTAGATTCACATTAATTACGCGGTTGATTTTAATTACCTAAATTGCACAAACATTGCACTCTGATATAAAAAATGCGCTAAAATATTTTTCCAAAGTTTATCTCAGCGATTTATTATCTTTCAATCAGTTTCTCCGTGCTAATAGTATCTCGTACCTATATAAACTATGACGATAAATTCAATGATAAGAAATTGAATGAACCTGTAATGATCAAATTTTCCGATTTTTAATAATTTGGGAATACGAATGAAATTGCTACAACCAAAATAAGTGACTTGTATCAGCTTAGTGTGAGTAAATTTATTCTGTAGATTCTAAAATCGCTAGTGTATAAAAATAAAATGTTAGAATAATTCAAATATTGGTAAAGCTAAAGTTCCTCGCGGAACAGCCCTGCACTGTCCGTAGGTACTTCTACCGTCGAAGTGGCACTAGACGATATCGATGCCTCTTGGCTCTTGGCTCTGGGGTCTTCCCCGAGTTCCTCACTCCAGCCCAGACCTCTCACGCATATATCCACTTCCGCCACCACTTCTGGTGGGCTAGTATAGTATCCTGCAGCACTGGCAAAGTAGTTATCTAGATAAAAAAAAAACTCCCGATATTCATCTCATCTAGATAATAATAATGATGATAATATAATGACGAAAAAATATATATAATAATAATGATAATAATAAACAGATTCCTTTATTACACGAGAAGAATCTTTGACCCGAATGATTAGATTTTTTCTTTCTCTCTCTCTCTTTCTCTCTCTCTCTCTCTCTCTCTCTCTCTTTTGCACCCATACAGCTGAGTGTATTATGGGTATATAGGTACAGGGTTTAATATACCTGCGGAATTTAACACTCGTTCAGAGTTCTTATACCGACCAGTTCTTTATAAAAATGTATGTATATTACAATCTTTTATATTCTATATACCTACATTTGATATAGTCATAATACAGAGCTGTTCAAAGATGGAATCTAATCAAGCTAGCGCACCGAGCCACAAGATTAAATATTTTGCCCGAGGGTATTCCTGCGAACTGCGAGTTTGTAGACACATATATACTTTGGCCCGATGCTACATGCACCCCTTAGCTTCGTATTTTTATGCATATAAAAGCGGAAGACTAAACGAAACCGGATGTATTATATCTATATGTAGCGAACTAAATTCTATACTCGCTAAATTCCACCCTAATTTATTTTTCTTCAAATTTTTATCATACAGACTTATAATCGAAATTTCAAAAACCTGAAGAAAAAAGAAAAGCCACACGTTTTCGTCATATGGTCATTCGAAATCCGTATACGCAAAATTAGATCTGAATTCCTCGCATGGCTTGTAGCCGTTAGACCTTATTTCAATAATTTAGTTCACAATCTGATAACTCTGGTCTTCCTGCGGCTAAACTGAAATAATAACGAGAATTTTGTAACATTTCAACGCTGACGCGGGTTCAAATCAGGAATTAAATTAGCTAACGACATACTTTCATTTATTTTTGCTTATCTCACGTAAATTTAATGAAAAAATTATCATCTTTTCACATCAAATAAACTCGATCCAATCATTCAGCGTGACGAAAAATTAATGTTAACTTTTATTGGATTAAAATAGACAAGATCCCATGCAGTTGATGTTGAATTTATCATTTTTCGTTTAATGGGAATTGACATCGTGCATGAGGATAAAAAGAAAAGTTTATAGAAATCATCTGTTGCCGGTTGATGTCCCGTTTCGAGAACGATCATCTAAGCTCGCGAGGCATTGAACGTCGGAAATGTGCGTCTCCCGCTGTAGCTTTTCCGATGAGGAGAAATGATTGAGTAGCTATAAAGGCGTCCCAAGGTAGGGCAGAGCAGGGAGTAGGGTGTCGAAAGACGGATCGAGATTTATCCGAACTGATTGGAGAAGAGGAATAAAAGTAAAGAGAGAAAAAAGGTGAAAAAAGGTGAAAGAAAATTAAAAAAAAAAAAAAAAAACTGAACGAAACGATATTATAGATATATAGGTATAGGTATAGGTATAGGGCAATAAAATAATCGTTATGTCTAATACCCTCTAAGATATATATTATTTATTGATATATAATGGTTTATGTGTAATATAGAGTAATAGGGGCAAACTTTCTATAGAAAAAAGTTTTCTGTCGATAATTATATACGTAGTATATAATTTAATTATTAATTTTAAAGACTAGGCTTGTCATATTATAATATATTCAGATATTTTTTTTCTTTTTTCTCAAAGCAAACAATGAACTAATGTAAGAACTAGAATTTATGCGGACTGTATAATAGGCGAGTAGATAGGTATAATGAAAGCTTTCGTATTATATGCACCAAGATCAGCAAGAAATAATCGGTGAATTTCATTGAAGAATAATTATTGAGTCCCATGTTCTTGAAGACGGCATAGCTGGTCCCATGTTCTTGAAGACGGCATAGCTGATCCCATGTAATCCACAGCTTCATTTACCCCTGTAAAAAGGATGAAGAAAAAATTGAAACATTATACAGATGAATTCATTTATTTATTTATCTATTATTATCATCATCATCATTATTATTATTATGATTATTATTATTATAATATATTCACAGTTTAGATTGGGTTCTGGAATTAGGGTTGTATAATATGTGCTTAGGAAGACTTTGAACGTTGCGAATAACGATTAACACACGTAACAATGGTCGAACTTTAATTACATTCTACTAATTGAAGTTTGAATCATCTCCCCGGCCCCGGAAACTCTCCCTTCCCTTCCCTTCCCCCGTCCCTGCACCCTATACCTCCACAAAATTCGTCTATCTCCAAATTTCCATAGCCTAGACATCTAGGTACTACTTCCTGCCTTTGATGGATCAAAACGCGTCTAATCTCACGAGTGGGGTTGAAGAGTGGGTAGTATTTAGTCACGAGTTAAATCCCATAATTGCAGGTAACGTACGTAGATTAAGAGTTGACGAAACTTTACGGAATCACGTAACAATATACCCTTTTGTTAAAATACAATAAGAAATTTGCAACGGGATTGAGTACATAATATGAAAAAAATGAAAAAGGGGAACATGCAAGGAATACCATAACGAGCCTTTCCCCACGTACGTGATGAACTCCTAATAATTTCCATCTAGGAAGTCAATAAATTACAAACGAAGGCTATCCTTCTTCAGCGCACAACCCTGACCTGTTTCAGTTTATCTGTATTTATATTTCTCCCACAGGATTAATAATCCATCTCATATGATGTATCATCGAGGATTTCTAATGGTCGATTACTATACAAATTGTCCATTAATTTTCTGTTTATTTTATTGCAAATAAAATTGAGGATTTGAAGATACTCATCGAAATTTCGGGGCCGAAAATAATAGGCAAGAAAATCTATGGGATTGTAAAAAATGATATCATAGAAGCATAGGGGTAGGTGGCTGCACCAGGTAGATATAAGGGGTATATAAGGGGCATAAGGTATAAGGTATAATAACAAAATCATCACGGAATCAAATTGCTTGGCACGATATCATGGTTTGTATAGGTAGAAGCATGAAATCCTGCCGGGGTAAAGATGAACGCCGACGCCACACGCTACTCTACTCTACTCTACTCTACTCTACGCTACCCTTATACGAACGTATGGATGTAGGTAGGTACTATACGAGTAAGAGGAGGGTGAGGTGAGTAGAGGTAGTAGAGGTCACTGAAACGAAATCGATACGTTTATATTTGTTCTATCCCCCCAGCATCATCGAACAATCCTGAGAGCAATTGTAAGCGATGGACAGAGCGAACCCTCTTCAACCCTTGAACCGCGACTGTTAACTGTTTCGTACATAAAACGACTGTATCTATACGTATATACATGTATATATAATCAGTGACTGAATTGAACGCGACTTGAGAGTTCGCTATACCCTAATTAGAATTTCGACAAAAAATTTCTAGCGAAACTTTCATTTTTACGTTTTTTCTCTTTTTTTTTCGTTTTTGTTTTCGTTTGTTTGTCTCTTCAGATAATCACCAAAAATTTGTATACATACTTTAGTCGGTTTCAATGATCGAATTTCAACGAATTTTATACCATATTAAAGTACTGCAGACGCTATGTGTTCACGTATTATATGAAATTGTGTACATGAATAGACACGCTGATTCACTACTCGATATACATATATCTACTGTGCAAAGCACTCGTCAGCTGCCCACAGTCAATGGTTTTGATGGATAGAAGTTTGAATCAAACTCAGCACACGTTATATTCTGTACTGTAATTAATTGGTAATATTCCAAATTGAGATTATCGGGAAATCATTTGAACGTCACGAAGCTAGTCGTGTGTAAATAGAAGTTGAAATCGTATACATACATATATATATATATATATGTAGGTATAGTATAGGTATACGGTTAAAAATGTGGGTATAGAAATTTATCTGATGTAAAGATATGCATAGGATCAACCGATTTTTCAATGTTAAATTTTTAGTGGAACAAAAAAGTTGGACACTCACATAAGTTCCTCACTTTCTCCGTCGAATAACTTTCCGCAAAGTCGAGCATATTCGACAAAAAAAAAAAGGAGAAAAGGAAAAAAGGAAGAAAAAAAAACAAAATTTCTACAGAAATTCCTTGAATAATTCATAGATCTGGTATTGAATTCGGGAGAAATTGGTCGAGAGCTTTAGCCAAGGGTTGGTAAAAACGTGTTTTTAAAGAAGTATTAATATCCCGGCAAACGTTTAGAAGATTTATATGAAATTTCAAATATGGAACGATTTTTAAATCTTGTGTGCGAGGGGCAGCAGTTCGAAAATTCATCGCGAGTAATTTACTATATAAATACGTTTACCTGTAAGCATGAGTGTGAAAAAAGAAAAAAACGAAAAAAAATTTCCCTCAATTATTGAAGTTCATAGAAATAAAATGAAAGTAAATTGTATATTTATAATGAAAAATTGATAAACTAATTTCAACCCTTACCTGCAATAATTACTATTCAAGTAACCTTCTGCACTTTCCATTTCCGATTAATCTATACCCGGTCTGACAGGGATTTCGCGAATTATTCATACGTCGCTTCGGTACCCATACAGGTTTTGCTACGACTGAGTAAATCATAGCGAATAAAATAATCAGGAGATAAAGAGTCCCTGCACGTAATATTTTCATTTTTCTCTCAAATTGGATAATCTATGGCAAAGAAATAGAAACTAGGTGCGGAAACGGTCCTTACAACCACCTTGAGTCAAGCTTACAGACGATATGTATAAACCGCGACTAGAATCCCCTATATATACACCTTAGTCGCTTACCATCGGAATTAGTCATTAGCTTAAATGTGGTTTTCCATCCGTCCTTTACTAGCGAGTTTATCTACCCAAGTGACGGTTCTGCGGTTTATCCCATATCCGTAGCAACCTAGACCTGGTTATTTACTCGCTCATAATTTCCGCGAAAGTCGCGCATATCCAAACAAAGATATGTTACATACGTGGATGAATCGCGTCAAACTCTTCTCTATAGGTTGTACGCAAATTCGCGAGATTAGATATCCCCCTAAACCGCGTTGTCTCTGCGAATGCTATAACGATATTCCTCACATGCAGATACATGTATGTTACATGTTACGTTGTACGTACGACGTTCGGATTCATCAAAATTCCATGAATTCTAGGGATCGAGTAGTAAACGCGTCAATCACTTGGAAATGAAATTTCTAAAAATTCACTCGTTGGAGTTCCTAGGACCCGATTATCTTTTGATGGAATTAAGTTGATTGGAAACGGCGCAGCTATCGCATATATACTATATAGTCTGTACGACGATGTTTTTATCTTTTAAAA
Organism: Tenthredo livida; assembly: GCA_963992785.1. Classification (NCBI taxonomy): domain Eukaryota; kingdom Metazoa; phylum Arthropoda; class Insecta; order Hymenoptera; family Tenthredinidae; genus Tenthredo; species Tenthredo livida. The sequence goes on along the minus strand of OZ023071.1, from coordinate 653,233 downwards.
CGCGCATGATCATTGAATGTGATAATCTACTGACCTTATATATTTTTCGACATCTTCCTCCAACGGCCCGGGTCCCTTCAGCACAACGTAATGGAAATACAATTAAAGCGCCTCCTTTAACTTCGTTAGGTTTTTTGGTGGAATCAAACAGCACGAATTCTTGTTCAACGATTTGGTTCGATGGCCTAGGCCTCGCCGTTACTAAACTAACGGATATCATTAACGCTAAAATAATCGTCGCGATAAACGCGATCGACGAATTGACTCTCATTGCGCGTTTTAATAAAGCGTTTATCTGGCCACAGCAGGTCGTACTGATAAATTAAAATCACAGAGACTGAGCTGCCCCCCTTCCAATCTCCACTAATACGCGTCGTGATCCGCTCCTCTATATCATTAACAATATATAAATGAACGTTGAATGATTATATCGTAGATACGTTAAAAAAAGAAGAAAAATGAACGAATAAAAGGAAGAATAAAAAACCGTATAACACTCTTTCTCAATTATTATAACTATTACATAAGTATAGAACCAATCGTTATCTCCGTTACTTATTGGTTTATTTTTATCAGATGTGTATAAAGTGTCAATATATGACTAGTCAGTTTATTTAAAACTCGAAGTTTATTAAAAATATATATATTTATAGTACATAAGCAAAGAGGTGCCCTCATTTAACTGCAGCAGCACAGGTTAAAGGGAGAACTGAATGTTGTTCTTTCGAAATTCAAACTCGAACTGAACTTAATTGGTACTTGTATAATTATTAAAGTTCTTACTGCCGCTAGGGAGTCAGTCATGAATCGAGTCACGGCAGACTGGTGAGCTTTATGCGATCCCACAGATACGGTGTACCGATACATGCGTACATCCCCACGTATGTGTATAGTATGTTATGAAGTAAAAAGAGACAAAAGAAAAAAAAAACTTCCCCCGCCTGTAATACATATTAATATTAGACCATAGCTATACAACCCATATGAATTATATCTAATCAGAGTTCAACGCCGTTTGTCTCTGCAGCACCAACCTGATCCGAGTGGTTGTATATATAGTACGTATTTTATTTATTCACGCAGTTACAGCTACGGTAAAGAACTTATCGGACATCTAATATCACGCTGTTTGACAGTCTGGATTGGAATGATGTGTTTAAACCGGACCCCCACTTATATAAAGGGAGAAGAACCAGCGAATAATTTATACCTAAAGTTTGAAGAATTTTCGACCTTCTCATAGCTTGTATGTATGTACAAATAAATATAGATATACACGCAAGCATGAGCGTAGACTTCAAATACTGTAGAAAGGTCGGAGGTCGTTTTTATCTCCGACAAGAAGAAGACGAAGAATAAGAATAAGAAGAAGAGGGAAAAGATGAAAAATAAGGAAGACTGAGAGATTGACGTCAGAGAACGTATTCCTCCATGAATATAGAATTTTCAAAGTCTCCAATAGGCACATTCGAGAGATTTATTAATTGAATACATGTACTCACACGAATATCCTGCACCGACCATGTTTATCGAGTCTTCTTCCCGTTGGACAAGTTTTAAATGAATTTTTCGTGGGAACACCAAATATGTGTGAGGATGTTACATTTACTGTACTAACTGGTGTATTTTCGACGTGACCTTTTGTAGAATCTTCTGAATCCGAAGAACGATAAATTACTTTTTCCAAAACACTTGTGAGTGACCATCCCGTACCCGTCGTTGTTAATAATAATAATAATAATAATAAGGATATCGATAGCCTTTGCCACTTCATCTGGACGATCGTTCAAGGCTTAACAATAAACTGAACCGATATTTGAACAGTAATGATTATTATACAGCTTCAATAATTGTCATAACGTATCGAAGTAGTACTTTTATCGCAATTTATTACACGTATATCTATGCTACGCGTATGTATAGGTATACGTACTCCTATACATACTATAATGTTATCTCCGAACGACGTAATTTTTTTTCTGCGATATATATGTATAATATAATATAATATAGTATAGTATATAATTTACACACGTTACATGTGTATGTACGTTGATCACGATGGTTTACTCACTAACGCAACAATAAGCTGCAATAATTGTTTCAGTTGACTATTTTCGTATAAATATATTTGATAAAGTATTTTATTTTTCTTTCTTTCTTTCCTTCTTTCTTTCTTTCTTTCTTTCTCTTCCTTCCTCTTTCCTTTTATTTCATTTATTCATTTTTCTCAAACTTCCTATTGTTTCGTTTCTAGATTAATTTATATTATCTGCGCACGGCGACGCCGCAATCCACTCGTACGACTATTTCCTCCGGATATACGATAACGTTCTGCGGAGTTAAAGCGCATATATGTAATTAATTATATTATTTATATGTTAACATAAATTCTTTAATGAACATAGGTATATACATATATACATTATACATACTATATAAACAATATCACAAACGTCTTATCTGGTTTTTCGTCTATGAATATATATTATCATTTCATTGACAATAAATTTATCAACATATCAACAAGTATTAGATTAAATTATCGTTTACGTATAATATGTTATATTTATTTATCATTATTATTACTGTTATTATATATTTGAATAGAAAACTACTATACATACATCGACTTGTTAGATTGAGCGAAGAAAAATTAAAAAAAAAAGTAATAGAAACTTATATTAATTTACATATATTATTTAACGATAAACAGAATAATATAGTAAATTCAGATAAATAGGTATATAAAATTTTTCTGTTCGTAAGCCGCAGTATAACGATGAAGTGGTTTAAAGTTTGAATGCGCAAACGTGTGTGTATGTAGGTTTGTTGAATCTGCTGGATTATACGTATATATGTAGGTATAAAACGAGAGGGCTTGATAACTGCAGGATATCCTACAAAACATAGGAATATAAAAACGTAATTAATTTCTTTCCGCATCGAATCAATCGAAGTGGATAATAAAAAATGATAATAATGATAATAGTACCTATACCTTTCGTTAAAAATTTTATACTCTATATTTATACTGTTAGTGTTCAAACTATCATCTACATAAATTTATATCAGGATTGGAGTGCATAAAAAAAAATGTTAAATAATTAAAAAATAAAAAAAAGACATGGGTGATCAATTAGAAGTGGAAAATACCTGCGAATATCTGAATACCTGAAAGAGTACATTAAGAACCGAAAATAGAACGGGAAAAAAAAAATATATATATATATAGATATAGATATATAAAAATATTGACGTTTTAGGTAAACACGGTTCGCTACTCACAATTAGTAATTCGAGCCAGCCTTCGGCTTTCAATACTAACAAGTGGCATGGACTAGCCACGATAAAAAAAAAAAAAAAAAAAAAAAAAACGAAAAAAAACGAAAGAAAAAGGAGATAGGATCGCACGAACCTTATTATCTCTTGAACCAAACGAGACAAGAGGTAGATAGGTAGGTAGGTAGGTATAGATCTAGCAAACCTCCAAAGAAGTTACTTACGAATTGACCGAATCGTTTGACCCTTCGCCCACACTGCCTTCCAAGTATCCCAAATATATATTTACAAGGAGAGAAAGAATGGAGAAAGAGAAAGTGAGAAGTGAGAAGGAAAAATGTAAATGCACCTACTCTTCAATTTGTAAAACGCCATAGTATAGGAAAGACCGTATATATATATATTACGTATACATGGATTTGAAAATAAGTACTATTGTTTTTCGGCAGAAAAATTACTTTTCCTGATTTCAACGAACCCTCCTCATTTCCGGGAAACGAATGATCTCAAAAAAAAAAAGTTGAGACAAAAAGATCCAAAATTTACAGGATTTTATAAAGTTTCGGAGATTTGGCCTCTACGGCCTGCGATCTCTTCAGCATCCGGAATCTTGAACCTTACTACATACGGTATCCTTCGCTTCAGAGTTCTCGGAATAGGCTGATGTGTAGAATTTCATAGAAATACCATTTCGAAAAACTATGTGAGTCGGTGATACTAAAATTCTGAACTTGGAACCTGCATAGCAATATCTAACACGTCTCTATTCAATAATAAAAAAGATTTCCCACATTCATAAAAGGTACATCAAGTACTCGATTCAAAAAACATGCGGTGATGAGGAGAAAAAAGAGAGAAAAGAAAAAAAAAAATTCTAAAAAAAGGTAAAAAAAAATAAAAAAAAAGTCGCACACTCACGTAAGCCCTATAAAAGGTCGGTAGGGATTTATCGTGGGTATTATCGGTTAAAGGCGACGAAGTAGGCGTGGAATAAACTTACGTTCAACCCATGTTGAGACGACATCTATTCCCAACCATAATGTGTGAGGTTGGACATCTATTAGGTGCTCGAATCAAATGGCGGAAGTTTGGGTCCTCCGTGGACGACGACGTAGTTGGTGTTTCTGTTGTTTTTTTCTTCTCAGTATAAGTTTTCGGAAAATTAAAGACCCTCTTGACGTCGTCTCCAATTCTGTTCATCACCCTTCCTATACCGGAGAATAAGTTTTCGGCTAATTTCATATCTACGGGTTTTCCCTCCGCCACGTGTAACGACATGGGGACCAAAACCATCATCTGCACAATGAGATGGAATGAAACAAGACCGAGTATTCCGCACTGCTGCAACCGCATGATGATCTTCACTCTACAATATTGTGATACCAAGCTGTTCACTTACTGTGAATGAGTAAATAGCTCCAGTTACTTCGATATTTAAACTATATACTAATCGTATCCATATATATATATATATACGCTAAATGTGTCAAAGTTTATCGTTTATCACGTATTGCAACGCGATTAACAGCACCGCAGAGAGCCTGATCATTCGAATATCTAACGAGAATAGTAGGTCACTGCATTTTATTTCCTCGAATTATTTACCAACTATGTATATCAAAATTTTATTCGCACGTACGTCATACGTGCGACAGATAAAGAGCAAAATAATATCTAATAATTGGCTAAAATTCTGAGATCAGAGTAAAAGAAACTAAAATTTAGGTCAATGTTCAATGGCATGGAATATTTTCGATGGATTATCTTCTGTTATCATATTCTTATCTCTCACTGGTTACCTCGATAATGTTAATAGTCAATTCGATTTCTTATGCAACTATAGGTATCGTATGCTTATTTAAATTGACCGAGCTACTTTTCGTACAGATGAAAGAATAAATATTTTTAATTTACTTTAACTTCGTCTTCTTCTTCTTCTCCTGCTCCTTGGCAGTACTCAGTTCTTCCGGTTCGATTCCTCCGCGGTGAATAGCTACGTATTTACAATGCAATAATTATCGCAGGAAAAGAAACTAGCGAAGTTTATTATCAGCTACAACATTCGACGCGATATAGGTAGCACCGTTTGCGTTATCAAGCCAGAAAACACAAATTAGTTTCCAATAATTCAATTAGCTATAAAACAGTGAGATAAAAACAAGTCTGCGACTCGGTACGGTGAATTATTATATGTTGAAAATTTAACCAGAATCATCATGTAGGTACACCTAACATGGATATAAAATGAGAAAAAGTCTTCTAATTTTTCTCATTAGGAGTCAAACCATATCTGTCTCAATGTGGTTGATCATTCGTGGTAAATTCAGAGCCCAGAATCTCTGAGATGAAATCATTTCGACGTAAAAGAGTTACGATAATTCTTCCGGGAAATTTGAACGACACTTTATAAGGCTAACTATGTGGTCAGAATCTTTTCCTCTCTCGCCTCATTCGTATCAATACCATTCGATGATCTGCAGGGGGTTCGGTTATTAATTAAAACTCATAATATTGTTCAGATTTTATTCACTGATATAACACATCAATGAAACATCGGGTCATACCGGAAGACTCTCTGTCTCATGATAGCTTATTTGATTGCTTTACATCGGAAGCTTGCTCGAGTAAAGCAATGAACGTCTATCTGAAAGATACAATCATCATGAGAATGCCTCTAGCCAATATGAAATAACGTGCATATTATATATACCATAGGGTACCGATCAGTATGTCGATATCTTGATTAGGGCGGGTCGAAAATGGACTTATTTTTTCCAAATGATGAATTTTCATGTGAAGTAACTTTCCCTGAGCGGATAAACCCCGATTTCTGTTCCCCATGTAATCAACACAGGAAACAAATACGCTTTTACTAATTTATAATTCTACCCAAAGTCAATGATCAAACTGAAATAACGAAGAGAATGACTTCTCCGATGAACATGATCGTGGGTGGTATTGTCTTAACTATTTCATAAAAATCCGTGCATCTCATCCAACGATCGAGTATATCTACTGTGAGCAGGATGAACGAGTACTTTCTATTCCGTATTAATAACCGATAATGGTGATTCACCTGCGATTAACGTTTGGAGGCATCCGGTACGCAGCCACTCTCTGTTTTCACTTCGTTAGGTGCACACGTTGGGTCGACGTTGCGTCGTGCAGGTGCTTCAGAAGGAGCGACTGAAGACGCTTGGTCCGCATCTTCCTTAGCAGGTTCTTCATCGGCGTTATTTGGCGTTACGAAAACGGCGGCAACGAATATGAACAAGCAGAAGCTGATGATAGAAATTTGGGATGCCATTTCTTTTGTTCAACCTTAACGTTTTGCAGACTGAAATCCAACTCCGCTGAACTGTGCCAACTCTCGCATTCTCATATTCTTATATACCTATCTACAGTTCCACTCCACCCACGAAACATGCCGATCCACGCTAAATTAACCACATGACCATCAACCGGAGCGATTCTATTGTTTCCTTAATGGATAATCGGCAATAAACTCTGCAACACAAAAGAGTAACGAATCGAAAGATTATATTTCCGATACCAAACGCACCAGATATTTGCCTTTCGAATTCTCAAGCAATGTCACACATCACCAAATGCCGTAATTTTCATTATTCCGATTTCCATCCTGCGTAGACCATTAACATATGTTATGTTTCCGAGCAAATTATAAATCAGATTTTCGACATGGTATATTTATTCGACTCGTTACACCCCGCAGGTTTACCTGTATGGTTGATTATATTTATATGAAGACTGAAGGCTGACGTTTAGATTAAAATTTTTTAATAGCCATACTACAAAGAACTATAACGAAGTTATCAGTAACGATTTCTAATAAAAATGTCAGCCCATTCGAAATTGATGGCAGCTAGTTTCATATCTGAATACTCCGGGCTGATTTCAATGGCAACTAAATTCAATCATGACCAAAGCCAAACAGTCTTGCCACGCTATATTCATATTGAAATATATATTTCCAATTTTTATCTACAACCATGACGATCATACATGGTATCTATCTATAGATACATCTGCCATTTCAGATCGAATGGATGGAAATACGTTATTTCTTTCTCCGGGGTCAGCAGCAGTAGCAGCACCAGGTTGAGGAATATAGTGTCTGTAGTATCGGAATAAGATTAGATTATATGTGGCCTGATATACTACGTATATAGATATGGTCTTTTCCCGTTTCTTTATTTTCATATTTTCATATTTAATATATATTTTATTATTTATTATCCCTGAACGAAGGCGGTATGTGTCGTCCGAATATCCATAATAGGTATATGTCTACTACAGAACGGCTTTATCGTCTTCAGCACGGTGTAACATCAGCCTACTTGAATATCGCTAACGTACCAAAACATCGTGGAAGCTGACGGAGATAACGGCCAGGTCCGGGATATGCTTCTTTGCGACCGCGGATGGCAAGAAAGAAAGAAAGAAGGGAACAAAAAAGAATGAGAAAGAAAAGAATGAAAAAAGAAAACGACCAAGACTCTAAACGTGCGGTCGGCAGACGCTGATGCAGAGGCAGCAAAATTACGATAAAATAGTAAGAAAAAAAATAAGAAAATAGAAATAAGAAAAGCAAGGGAGGATCGGAACAGTAAGAAAATCACAGAAGACTATGGGAAACGAGGAAAGTGATTAAACGATGTATACCTACACCCTGAATAATTGGAGACGGCATTAAATAATATCGCTACCCAATTTTTTTGGGATGATATAACGAGGGAGTTAATCAGTGCGTGATCAGTATTGCAGCTCGAAGAAAGAATTGATAAAAATGTTAATAAAGAGAAGAGGAAGAAGAAAAAGAAAAAAGAAAAAAAAAAAAAAGGAACTTTGGATCTTGGAATTAGATTTTGTATTTTAAGTGACTCCTTTGAAAGTAACAAATTCACGGCATGCCTTGCGAGTAATTAAGTTAATTTCAATTAAACACAGCGTGCTTTGCATCGTGGGATTGAATATTGAAATTTTCAACTCATCTGTTAGATCTTTGATGATTATTATTCATCGCGTCATATGATTCGAGGGGGTGTATGGGGTGGGTCAGGGTGAGAATGGGTGGGGGTCAGTAATAATATCTGACCATTCGTATAATATATTATATACCATCTGCGGGGGTGAAACTATCCACATACTGTATATATCCTACATAATATCATATACCTATGTTATGTATACATAATATACTATATAAATATATGATAGGTATATAATATGATATGATATCGATTAAGTAGAAAATTCAACCTGCACCACGTAGATAGTAATCGTTCATTTGGACCTGGGAAATATAGAGGATTAAAAGTAATGGGGAAAAAAAAAATCCTAAAAGATTAATTATCCTCATCTCCACCAGTTGATGTTATTCCCGCGTACAGCTATACTATACGCAGCGGGTTACGTATATTATTTATTTTATATATAGTATATACCTATATGTAGGTGTGTATATACGTGGGTGTGTGAAAGGAGAGAAGGGAATGAAGGGTGAGTTACCCCTTGGTGGTGTTATTAATTTGTATCTCTTTTTTCTTTTCTCTTATTTTTTTTCATTTTTTTCATTTTTTTTTCCTGTATTTTTTGTATTTTTTTTTTCTCTCTTTCTTTCTCTGTTACTAATTTTTATCGTTATTATTATTATTATTATTATTATTTTTCCCCTTTCTTTTTCCTCAAAGAAAAAGTGAGAGAAAAAAATAAAGAAAAATTCACTCGTTGAAATTAAACGTCCCTCGATAATGGAGCGTATACGAAACGTATAGGTATATAATATATATATATATGTATATATATATATAGATATATAGGTATGTGTACCGTGGAGAGCGGTGGAAAAAGAAAAAATGAAAAAATGAAGGAAAAAAAAGGTGAAAAAAAAGGAAAAAAAAAAGTAAAAAGCTTAATAACTAATCAAAAAAACTGAATAGAAAGAAAATGAAGAGAAAATTCTCTACAGCCTCGACCGACCAACCGACGACCCCCTCTGCACCCACACCATTCAATTTCGACTGACCCAGTTACAAATAATTTCTTCCAACTGGCCGGGTCGCAAATATTTCGATAGAAAATCGAACTAGCCGCCAATCTTTAGTATATTCTGTACTGCTTGCTTGTACATAGATGTAGGTATATAGGTATGGGTATAAACATATATTTGTATATTTATAATAAAAGTGGACAGATGAATATAGTACATATATAAAGTAAATGAAGTACAAAAGATAAAAATTAGACCCTTTCCTTAATTTTAATCTTATCATCGTTTTGGTTGATTCGATGTGTGAAATGAAATGAAACTAGAGTTAAAAAAAAAAAAAAAAAAAAAGATGAAAAAATGAATTAAATTGAAGAATTAAAGACATAGGAAAGAAAATTAATTAACGTAGGTATATGTGCAGCGGCAGTGTATTATTATAGTACATCGTATAGGTATAGTAGGTATAGACTATAGACAGACAACCTAGGTAGGTATCTTCTGATGAGTGATAGCTCAGCTGCACCGCAACTATCAAGTTTAAATATCTTTACCTCTCTAGTGTAAACTGCAAGTGAGTTTATCGAACGTAGAAGAGAAAGAGACAGAGAGAGAGAGAGAGAGAGTAGAGAGTAGGGAGAGAGAGAGAGAAAGAGAGTTATAGCTTAATCAACAAATTTCTAATCACCCCACGATCTATATTTTTTAATTAATCAACCCCAGCTATACGAGTATAACGCAGCAAACCTACCTACCTTGCTTGCCATACACACCTCCTGCGAAATTCGATCACGTATCATAAAACGAACGAAGGTACATAGGTATAGGTTGTAGGTACGCATACATACACTTATACCTGTACCTTATGTACATATTTTGAACAATTTATAATTAAACAATATACAATCACGATATCAACAATATAATCGATCAGATTATATACCTCGTGTGTAAAAATTTTTTCCTTTATATCTCATAAATTAAATCGAATTTTTCGTTTGTCAAATTTTTTTGAGTTTTTTTTTTTTTTGAGTTTTTTCTTTTTCACCGTGAAATCGAATGATTAAGACTTTCAGAGAGAGAGAGAGAGAGAGAGAGAGAAAATGATATAAAGAAGAAGCAAAAAAGTGAAAGAAAAAGAAAAAAAAAATAGTATGATAATAATAAATCCTCGTATTATACTTCTACTACAATGGAATTTTCTTTCAAGATGCGCAGACGGCATATATACGGGAAAGATTTCTCCTGTGCAGAGGCGGCGTACATCGATGAGTCGCGGCTCCGCTAGGTCTGAGTTGCGCGGGCGCAGTCCTCGGTGGTTGTTTCATGGGGTAGTCATCGGCCTGCCGCTACTGCGATTTAACAATATTATTCAAGCAACGCTTAGTGCTGTTTTTCGTATCGACGGAGTCCCCGTTACCCGGGACGGTGAGCCCGCTAGTTATTCACAAGGTAAATAATATGGGAAATATATATATTTATTAGAAATTATATGCGCACTATATTCAACATATAATTCGGTTCAAAATTGACCGGATCTTCTCGACCTGTATCCTTCGCTTATATTGATTTCCAACGAAACTATTTCCACCGAAACTTCACCATATCTGTGTATGTTTCAAAACCACCGCAGAAACGCATCTTACATATATTATACATTTTATCCCACGTACGTTTCTCTATTCCAATATTATTTTACACACGCAATTAGGTATAAGGTATATATAATATAAATCGAATAAAAAATGAATAAAAATAAACTACGATATGATTTATAATACGCAAATAAAAATCAACAGTTTTTCAATCCTTGTTTTTATTTTTTCTTGTTCCATTTCCTCCTTTATTTCCTGTGTCATTCCCGTTTTTTTTTTCTTCTTCTTCTTCTTCTGCTTCTGTCAATCCCAATTGAATTTATTTTATTCATGCTCTTTTTTTTTTCAATTTTTTCTTCTTCTTATTCTTGTTTTTCTCTTTTCCAGCCACGTTTAACCGATGCGTATATATTATATTTATACACGGTATATTATATTATTATTGTCAAATCTCTTGAGAAACTAACGAGCGTGTTATACTTACTCCGCGACTCCTTATTATCGCATCGGTGAGCAAAAGCTCGGCAGTTTCTCCAGTGGCTGGCAAGAAATACACAGCAATATATATTTTTAATATTAAATATTAATATATAGCTGATATTTCATTTTTATTTCTCTCTTTTTCTTTTTCTTTATCCTTCTTTTTTCTTTCTTCATATCCTTGTATTATTCTTCTCTTTCCAACTCTTTAATAATAATAATAATAATAATAATTATAATAATAAATAAATGAATGAACGAATGAATGAATGAATAAAGTGTTCATGTATCATAATATATCCTGTATCGATATGTATAAACGATAAGGGGCGGGGGATGGGGGACGGGGTGCGTATAATTAGTTCGAGTTAGTGTTTGAAGGCGCGTAAAATTTATTCACTCTTTTTTTTTTTTTCTAATCGAGCTATAAATAAGCTTTTGATAAATTTCTCATAATTATATTAACGATGATATAATGATATACGTTTCGGAGTAAAAATGAATAGAAATAGATAAAAGTTACGTACATCAGGTTTCTCACATTTCATTTCATTTCATTTTTCTCTTCTTTTCGTATTATTTTTTTTTTTTTTTGCTTTTGCTTTTGATATTGATTGTAATGTATAAAAGCGCGAAGGTTATACTATATATACATACGTTCCGTTCAAAGCTATGGGTTCGTGATTTATTCTTAAGAATAGTTTTAGCGCATGTATATACATATATATATCTATTATACTTATGTTAAATATACAAACATACATTTCTATACATAAATTTTCATCGTGTATATATATATATATATATATACGTGATTGCACCTAAAAATCGAAGCTTATATTAACTGCATGGATATGACTACCCATATATAACTTCGAAATAAAGTTTAAATATAGATCTATAGTACCTATATACCTAGTATATGAATTGTTCGATACATTATATGTATAGGTATAAAATTCAAAAAATCAAAATTACAAGTGAAGTTTATTTTTTTTATTTCTTTTCTGATCTTTGAATTATTCTTTTTCTCAATTAGTTTAATAATTTATGGATCAGAAATAAAATATCAAACGAATTAAGAATAAGGGTTGAAATTCATTTGATATAGGAATATATACCTATATGTACAGGTAGGTACTACATGCAGCCGCGCGGATGGCGTTGCGGGTAACCTGCAGCCACTGCGATGACCGTGTATACCATACCGCGCACTGCACCTCTTCTACGCGATTTCCCTTTGTACGAGTATAACTACAATGCTACTCTAATGAATACTTGTTTTCGGCTTAATTTATCTATTCATGAAAAGATAAAAGAATTAATGCCACTTTGCAAGAGAACAAATTGAGTAATTCTATAGTCTACACGCGTACCCTAGCTGCTACCCTGCGGTGCTGCACCTGCTACCCCGTAAACACTTTTAGATCAATTTACACATTCGCCCTGTACGTAGGCGAATCACTACCCACCTACCTCTGTTTAATTTATATACTACTTTGACAATAATAACAGCGTGAAAAAACAAAATTCTCTTTTTCTTTATTCCCACAACTCGAATTCGTGCGATAAAACCACTCGCATGCTTGCATATTATTTTTTAATAATAAGGGTGAAGCTGTTCAAAGCGTTGAAAGTAGCTACGAAGAACAGTAATAATTTACATCTATGTATAAACACGACCCTTAATATTATGGCGTTTATACTCAATTCTCACGTACATAATATACATACATACATACATACATACCTATAGGCGTTACTAAAGAGAGTTTCTGAGCTGAGAGAGGTATACAATAAGGCGTAAGGTTTTAGAGGCACAAAAGCGACTCTTTTTCCCTTTCGCTTTTCCTCTCTTTTCCTCTCTATTCTCGCCTCTTTCTCTCAGCTGTTACGAGAAAGAGAGAAGAAAACTCAAAAATTGGCTGGTGTAAAAAAAAAAGGAAAAAAAAAAGAGCGAATTCCGGCATTGGCCGCGCCCCTTTTCGCCCGTTCGCACCCCTTCGAAACCCCTTCGCACCCCATCGCGGCACATGACTCGTACCAGAGTTCAGAATTGGCTCGAAAATTGGCAGAATGTAAATTTACCACAGGATCTACACTGCCTTATATCGTGTATTATACATATATATACATATATGTGTGTGGGTATAAATATACAGAGGTGTATTTTGGATTTTTACATTTTTTTTTTTTTTTATATTTTTTCCTCTTCTCATACGTTCCACTTTATCATATTGAACCTCTAAGAGACGAAGTGAGAAAGCAAGATGAAAAACAACCTGAATTTAGTATTTCAAAATCTAAGAAAAATATCAACTCGGAGTATAGAAAAATGATTTGGATTTTTCTTTTCTTTTCTTTTCTTTTTTACCGTACCTACATTAATTTCCCGCGTAATAACAAGCTATTTTACGTGTAATGGGATATATACCTACTTATATTTCAAAGATCCGAGACGAGACGAGACGAGACGGTGAATACAAAACGACTCGTGTTTATAAACGGGGAAGATTTCCGCGGCTTAATTTACTCCTGAAATATTTCTCTCTTTTCTCCTTCCTTCTGGTTCCTGTACGATTTAATGCCCTCGATCTCCCGTGCATATAGTTGAGTATACTTACTCCAAGTCTGGGGTACACTGCACCCCATCCCCCAACCTTCAGCCTCCAGCCGAAACTTGAAGGCCATAAACAAAACGGGTATTAAAATGGGACACATTTTATAACAATATTTTATACCCTGTACACTGGCGAACTCGTGAGAGAAATTATTACTACCTTTACACCTGGCGTATAGTAGAGCGAGAAGTACCTAGCTGTAATCTTCTAAGATCGAAAATAGCATTCATATTATTATACATATACACATACACGTGGCGTACATAGATAAACATTTTGTTGATCGTTGTTAAAGCGCCGTTTTTACGACTAGCAAATACCATCAGAAAGCCCCGTGAGGCGAAAGCCATGCACTGCACAGGTCTCGCAGAATACCATTTTCCATTTCCTTTATGGTATACCTACCTTACACGAGACTAGCTCGAGCACAATGCCTTTATTTCGGCTGGGTGATACAGTAGTCGATTTTTATTTGTATTCATGCGATTCCGCGCCTAGTATAGGCCGGTTGAACAGCTTGATTCTTATCGGTCTTCAATTCACATATACTTCATCATAGCCGCGAGGAACTACCGTATACAATATATACGCATACACACATGTATATATATATACCATATACTATACCTACGTAGAAAATCGAGGGTAATATGCAGCGGCTGATATTCCCGCTCTACAAGCTGTTATTAACAAAAAGTACATAGAGCTGTATTTACCGAGGAACAAATTTCTCCCTTTTCTAATTCGGTATAGGTATGTAGTATGTATAAGAAAATTGGCTGAAGGATCGTTCTAGGCAAAAGCTGAATTCGTTATTTTCTTTATTTCCATTCTTCAGATCTTGATATTCGGGGATGAAAATTGTTAATCTGTTAGAACCAGGTATATGTAGAGGTGGGTATGTGTTCGTTCGAATCGAATTAGATAATTATTTTATTTTTACATCTCGTCGACCGCATTTTTTATATAACAGAAATAAGATTCCCTGTATAAACGCGCTAATTCAGAAGATGGAAAATCTGATTTATAAGCAACAAGAATCTGATTAAATTCCCGCCTTTTTACCTCGACGTCTCGAGTGCCCTCACCTCGGTTTATACACAGATATAGGTATACCAAGTCGCCTCGATGCGAGAGTAGGTATGCTGCGCCTTTTCTATTCACAAAACGAAACAGAGAAAAAGATTTAGAACAAAAAAAACAAGAATTTTGAAATTTCATTTCAGATTTATGTTACACCTATACAGCTTCTCAAATTTTCCAACAGACTCAATAAGACCGGGTAGGCAGGTAGGTATACCTAGATGATTG
Organism: Tenthredo livida; assembly: GCA_963992785.1. NCBI lineage: Eukaryota > Metazoa > Arthropoda > Insecta > Hymenoptera > Tenthredinidae > Tenthredo > Tenthredo livida. Next base: position 637,937 of record OZ023071.1, on the reverse strand, counting down.
ACAATGAGAAAGCTGAGGATCAGTATTAATCTCGAGGGATTGATACGCGGACAATAAAAATTTATCTAACAATGCGGGAATCGATGAATTTTTAATTATAATTTCGACGACAAAAAAATGGTGATAAAAAAAAAAAAATAGGAAAAAAAATTCATCTTGATGTTTCAGATTTCCATTATAATATCACCTTTTGAGTGGACGACTTCAATAGGCAGTATAAGAAAAAAGGAAAGCAAAAAAAACAGAGAGAGAGAGAGAAAAAGAGAGAAAGAGGAAGTAAGAAAGATGAGGGGAGATGAAGAAAAAAAAAAGCCTTGGATTTATACGTGACGATCATTTTCCGAGACAAGAACGTTTAGTTTTCACCTGTTAACGCTTTGTCCCTTAGCTTACGTTTGACGAGTTCGACTAATCTCTTAATACTCTCGACTTAGCCCTCGCAGAATTTCTCTCCTCTCTTGCTGCAACCTTCTCTCTGCCACGAAATTTGCCGAAAGTTGTTTTCCTCTCACTCTCCCGCAGCTCACTCCCTCTCTGTTTCGCTCTCTCTCTCTCTCTCTCTCTCTCTTTCTCTATACTCTACTCTCTTCTCTCCTTCCAGGTTATATATTGATCTTTAGAGAAGTTGAAATTCCCAGGCTTTTTCCCTGCACTAATTATACATACGTACTACCTATACACGTCGTGGCTATACAGCTTTATATTATATACATAAATATTAATGTATATACATACATACACGAGTGCATATAACTTACCTATATTTGGAGATGTACTATATCGCACATTTACTCATCGTTAGACTGCATCAAGGGTTCATGAAGTTTCGAATTTTAAAAGCTCCAAACGCTCGGAAATTTCGAATTCATTTAAGACGATTGCGAATTTTGAGAAACGTTGAAGTTCAGAACATACTTATTAGCAATTCCGAAAGGTCGGAGGTCAGACAGCTCAAAACTCCGGAAACCTAGAGATCCAAAAATTTTTGTATATTTCTTGGGACGTCAAGACGAAAAAATAGTTCATTCTGATCGAGACCCTCTTTACGGGAAACCCATTTTATCCACTTCGATGGCATAAATAGATTTTCAATCTTCATTTTCCGAAAAGTAAATTTCAACACGATTGAAATGGACGTCCGGGAAAAATACCCTTTTCGAAAACAGTGAGCTGCAGGTGATATTAAAATTCGCAATTTTCAGATTTCAAGTTTCTAAAAGCTCTGCAAAACGCCGTGGCTAAAACTCTTCGAATTATCGTTTAACTCGGTACAATAATTAGCCCCGAGAGCCGGAAGAAGAGTTTTGGAGCAACACAACGTACCCTGACTTCTGCGGAGTAGTAAAACGCGAGCAAAACTATGTAGGCACTGTACTACATATGTATATAGGTACATACCCACTATCGCACTTATTTTAAAAACATCCTGCACCCAGAGATGGTTAAGTGGTGTCGAGTGCCAGGCCCTCTTTGCATAATACGTCTTTGCACCATCCAATTTCAACTTTTCTTTGAAAAATAGAGGAAATAAGACCGAGAAAGTTGTATCGTTTGTGCAGGGGATAGAAATTTTAGATGTAAGATACGTAGGTGTACATATATGAAAGAAAATAATAAGCGTGTGACTTTTTTCTTATCTCTTATTTCTCATTTCTTATTTCCTATTTCTGGCGTTTTTGCATCCCACTTTGTGGGAATACATAACACGCGAAATCTTGTAAGCCCATTAAATGGAATTTACGATGATGTTTGTTCGAGTATTTGTTATGGATTCTTAACGCCCCTTTTGAGTGGGATTTAGGCTACTGCTCTCTTTGAGAATCGGGGGATGAATCGTCTCGATACAAGAGGAAAATAAAAGCAATTCAGATCGCGAATTTATTCAGACAAATTTACTTAAGGACTTTGATCACTTTGATATCGTTTTCTTTGAATACATACATACATCTATATCTGTATACCATAGAATATATGTATTATATAAACTCGTGGGTCAACGCAGCAGCAACAGAAATCGAGATGAAATATTCAAGAGAATGGAATATAAATAGATTCACCCTGCAATTTATACAAAATTCTCCAAATCAGTCGAAACTTTCGTAAGGGTATGAAGAATTCTTTCATTTTCCATCACATTCACACCGATGAAAATCACCCCGGAAAATTCCTGCTCGACGTTTCCATTTTATTTTCAGCTTTAATTTTTTTCTTCCGTTTTATTCGACCGTTCATTTCGCGTCTGCAGGTCAAGGGGGCCGAGAATCGCGAACCGCGTGTTTACTATAATATGATCATACGAGCCCCGTACAAGGATCGGGAAATTCTCTACCTTCTAGCTATATACGGAATCGTCTTAACTTTAATTGAAGAGAGTGTTATCCCTCGGTGTTAGTATCATTGTTGTTCTTATCGCCATTTCGGTGCCAGTTCCCCGTTCCATTCGGAGAAAATTTTTTCGAGATTGGACGGTGGTGCCCACGTATACCTTAACGTGTGGCTAGCGTATCTATATACCTATATATAATTCACACATTCATACATATATGCTATATATATAATACATAATGTATGTTCAACATGGCTCTATATTTAGGTGAATAATTCTGCGGTCAGTCGAGGTTGAAACAAAAGATAACCGAGGTGATAATTAGGGTAAAAGTTTACCGCAAGTGCGGTTAGTTAGGGGTGTACCCATAGCTGTGAACTTATAAGAGAAATTCTGCGTTTAAAATTTCATCAAACATTTTCCCCTTATAATTTATTATTAGAAATATGATTGTATAATAGTTACGAGTATTAGAAAATGAATTATAAATATCGCGCGCATATATGCATATATATATATATATATATATATATATGAATGCATACCCTAATTAGGTATATCTAATTATATAATAGAGCGTATTATACTAGGTATATCTCGCATATATATTTATTTATATGTATATAGTAGGTATATACATGAATATATAGGTATATATATATAGAGAGCGCCACGAAGGCAATAAAGTTGGAAACGTTATCGTAACTATTATCATTATCGTTATTGTTATTATTATCATTCCCGGCACAGTATCCGGGGTGAAATTTGACGACCATCGTGCATAGAATAGAATATCTATATCTATATCTATATCTATATCTATATACGTAGGTATACGTATGTACCCCTGTAGGTATACGTACCCTAAAGCGTATACGAATAATAGGGAAATAATTCTATGTCAAGTTTCAGGAAAATAAATCAGGATAGGGTATATGTATACATATAGGTATAAATCGCGAAGGTCAAATGGTCATGGAATTTCTTATACATATCTATATATTATACACATATACCTACCTATAATATAGATATATATATATATAAGGGGTAATTCTTTGCCAATTAGAAAATATAACCGAGAGGTAGAATTGGTACGAAATTCGCGATACGGTTATCGAAACAAAAGAGGAAAGCGATAATTGGGGTAAAAGTTAGTCAAGTACGGTTTCGTTTGTTTAATAAAGAAAAAAAAAAAATATATATATATATATATATACTATATGTATACCTTATAGTATATAAAAGAATTTCTTCAAAACTTTGTTAACGATTATCCCCGAAGTTTGCGAAACTGATGAGATGATTTTTTAATAGTTTAATTTTTGGTTTTCGAATATATTCTACATTTTTTACTGCTGCACCACTCAATCTCAAGGGAATTTAAATATCCATATTCATATACATGTACGTATGTATGGGTATAATATATTCAACCCACCTACTTACTTACTCAGTACAAAAAGGTTTTCGGGTTCGAATGCTTCGGCTTTCGAGTCGAACGCGTATCAAAAGCAAATCATCTCGGCTGAAGAGCTTTTTTCGTTTTTTATTTATTTATTTATTTTTCCCCCTTTTTTTTTACTTTTTTTATATCCATCTGGTGCTGCTGCCAAATTACTGCCAGTTTCGAGGCAAATATTAGAGTAAAAAGGTGCGTTTTTCGGGGGAAAATTTCACGATGGGCGCGACGAACGAGAATGAGAACGAGAACGAGAACGAGAGTGATGTTCGACTGCTAACTCATTGCGGCTGGGGAAGTATTTTTTGTTTTTTTTTTACTTTCTTTCGTTTTTTTTTTTTCTTTTTAACCTACCCACTTTCTGTTTTCTCTCGTCTCGCTTTTTATTTTCAATTCGTTTCTTCAACGTTTGACATACCATCACTCAACCCCTCTTTCTTATACTTTCCTTTCCTTTCCTTTCCTTTCCTTTCCTTTCCTTTCCTTTCCTTTCCTTTCCTCTTCTCACCACCCTCTAAATTCACCTCAACGATCCTCTATTTCGTCGACTCTTTCCTTTCCTCGTCGTCTCCTCACTTGTACATACATCATACATCTGTTTAAATTCTTTCAAAATAACTTCATACACCGTTTGGTAACGAGAAAATGTTGGAAAAAAGCAACAGAAAAAAAAAAAACAAGAAAAAGTTGAAAGAAAAATCTATAGGTATCTACCTACCCTATTTTTTCACTCTCAAATTAGCTTCAAGTCAACGCGATTTCCAATAGCAAATATTCGCTGTTATCATCCCTTATAGGAATATATATATATATATATTTAACTTGAAGCTGTTTCTCATCCCCCATAATATACAATAATATAGGTATTATATCTACAGCTATTTTTATTAATTCATACTTACTTACATATCTAATACCGCATCTAAGAATCCCTTATTATTATTCACGTCATGTTTTAGGGTGCAAAAAGTATATCCTGTTCAAGATATATTCAACTGATCCATCCTCACGCTGTTATACAAGCCACGGTGGCCTATATAAATTATCATATCGTTTGAATATTTAACAGTTTCGTTGACACCAACGATGCGTCTTGTTACGATATCCAAACTTAACTTAACCGGACTATATAAGTATGTGATATTTCAGTTTACCTATAGGTGTATAAAAATCGACGAAAATATTTCATCTTTCAATGATCATCTTCGATCTTTTTATATAATAATTACGTATAGCCATATGAAAATTTCTTGAATATACCCAATTCTGTATGAACTCTATACATAACGATATCGGGGTACATATATAATAATCGTGGCTTAAAATTTCCTTGTCATCCATACCACCGCGCGCGCGGCCTTATATCGAGTGGTAAAGCCAACAACCAACAACCAACAACCAACAGGCAACGGCAAACCCATCTCATGGTTTACACCTAGATATAAGGTGTACATACCTATATATATATAATATATATATATATATATATATATATATGTATAGCTGTAGCGTGCAAAGGTTCGCGTCGATGAACAGGGTATAAAGATATCTATCCCCTTGTTGTTTTACGTGACACTTGAAATGGGTGCGGCGACAATACATGTACCTACCTATGTACATAGGTATATACGTATAAAGATACATACATATGGTTCATTCGGGATCAGAGAAGCGGGAAATTTAAACAACCTTGACGATTTTTATATCCGGTAAATATATTCAGTTTTCTCATGTGAATTTCAGAAAAGGAGGAGAAGAAAGAGATAAGAAATCTGAAAAGATTCGTCTTCTGGGTATATAATACCTATATACCTATATACCTATGTATATATATTTAGAAGTTTTAACAATAAGAAAAAGCAACACATATGTAGCCATCATCGTGCATTACACATCCTCACGCACACACACACACACATACACACATGTATACATGTACATTGTACATATATCAATGCCAACCGGGTTTTTTGGGGGTCGGTGAGGTTAAAGAAGATTTGCGATTTCCTGGTGATTTTCGCGTCCCCTTAGCTTCGTTTCTTTTCCCGAATCCCGAGCGTTAGCCTTAGAGAAAATACTCGCTCGAGCACAAATCTCCATTAGAGTAGAAGCGCGATCTTTATTGCGCCCGGGTTCGGGCAGTTCGTCTTCGTGTCGGTAGCTATATCCCAACTACGGTATACGCGTCCTGCAGGTCCCCGAGTAAAGGAGTAGGTATGGACCGAAGAACAGAGTAGAGAAGTAGACGAGTATACGAGTATACGAGTGTACCATGTCTCGGGACCCCGTGATTCGCAACGTCGACCTACCGCGACCCTATATCCCCCCATTTCTATACCCATACCTAAACCTAAACCTATACCTACACATATACCATGCCGCGTTTTGCCGACTTGTCAAGATGTGATACGACCCCGGACTGCGCAATTAACTGTCTGCAAAGTCAGCGAAAATTTCGCCAATTAATATTATAGTCATAATACATGGGATATAGGTATAGATATCCCGTCTGAAATGCCAAAAATACATATACCGAGAGTTTTCGGTGAAACTGGCGACCCCCTCCCTGCGGCTAAACCAACTGTGTTGGGGTCACCAGTTTCACCGAAAACTCTCGGTATGTATTTTATTTCTCAACTTTTAATGCTTTTTGACTTTTAAGCTGCATATATACATGGACCTATGCCCCTTTGGCATTAGAGACGCGATATATTGCTTTCGCCATTCTCGACTTTGCACTTTCGCAGCTCTCAGAGCTATATATCATATATTTAAGTATATACCCGCATGTACATATATGTAGACAGTTTATATGTACGTAATCGCGACTAAAACGGGTATATATAAAATGTAACTAACGTCAAAAGTGGTAGAAGTATGGGAGCTAGTATGGAAGCAGGGTGGAATTCACCCTGATGCATAAAAGATCCTCGGGTTAAAATTACGTTACGTCAATCTTTTATGCATCAGATTCGTCCGACATGCATATAATATCATGTAATAACAGATTCGAGGTTAAAATAATGAGAAATTCATACAGATTTATCATCACCATTATTAGTTTTATTGTTACACCGCGTACGCTACTCGCATATATATGTATAGGGGATATATAGGGGGCACGACGACCCACCTAAGCGAGTACCTTGTAGTATATACGATGTATACATACATAGGTATACGGATTGAAGTATAGATATAATAAAAATCACAAAGTAAATGCGACTTCGCTGACGATGATCAGTATAGAGTCAAAGACATGTCTTATAGTTCCTCTTTTTTTGTTCTTGTTTTTTCTTCATTTTTTATATTCATCTTCTCTCTTTACCTCGAGGGAATAAAACGCGTTCACGAGCTGCCGCTTCAAACTCAACAACTATACATACATACACCCGTTCCGTTTACTCGCAACTCCTCATACTCTTATCGCTCTATGTGAATGAGTTTGCAGACTTATCCGCACATATAAATGTATACATGTATATAGGTATGTATGTATGTATATATATATATATATATATATGTATACTTGCGTAGAAACCAGTCTTATAAATACATTACATATACACACGCGGATACATATATATATATATGTATCCTGTATATAAGTATAAATAAGATGATAGTACCGAGATATGAGGGCCGGGGGATCGTGATATGCTCTTACGAAGGTAATCCCAGGTTGGTTGGTTCGTTGGTTGGTTGGTGGGTATATTTGCAGAGTCGTCGTCAAGGAGTAGGCAGGTAGGTGGGTATAACTAATACCTCGAATCGCACCCACCACCACGCGATTTTTCGCGAATATTTATATACCTATATATGTATATAATATACCCAAAACGCGAATTCGCTCTGATCATCATCTGGCGAAATAAATGAAACGTAGAAATGAGAAGAAAATAAATAAAAAGTGTTTTTTTACTCAAGGGTGTAATTCCCCTGTATACATACCCTAGTACTAAAGTCGAGCAGGTGTGTATAATACATGTGAATCTACTGAATAGATACAGTGAGAAAGAGAATATACCTACCCATATAGAATTTTATTGCATCAAATTATTCGAGGTATGAAAAGATCCGATGCGTTTACTGCAGGATCATTTGAATCCTGCGGTGATGAATAAAGTACCCCGCGAAAAACACTATTCCTGTGTGTGTGTTATCTCATCTCCGTATCTCTCCCTATCTCTCTATATAGGAAAATAGTCACGGGTGTAGGTACATAAGGCGGTAAATAAAAATGTTGAAAATAAAGATAAAGAGTATAGTAATAGGTGGACAGGGGCTGCAAGCAAGTGATGGGGATGGGGATGGGGTAAAGATGACGTGACGCAATAAATACACTGGTCACTTCCTTAGCTAAGTTACAGTCACCTCGGGGTGATCTTAAAGTGCCTTTGGGAAATCTGAAAAAGATAACGAGATCGCTATACACCTATACTGTGGACGGTAAACTGTGGATGTACACGTATAGGTGTATAATACCTGTACAGACATTCACACACTATGGTGCCTCACGGGTGTATAGCTCTGTGTATAGCCACCTATCCATGGTACTAAAACGTCTTTTCCGAAGCGAGCTAATGCTGCAGCAAGAAACTGATGACAAAAGAGCTGGATGCATTTTCTCGGGGAAAATTCGATACCCGAGATCTGTATATAGGTATAATACCTATGTATCTGGGTATATCCATAAGGAACCAAACTCGGAATTTTCGACGTACATCCACGCTTCTCCGCAAGACCATAAGGCCAAACGGCCATTAGATTACGATACCCGATGTAAATCGACTATGGAAATTCTCGGCGCCATTCCACCCATATACCTACCTACGTAGATTTATATTTATTATTCTTACGCCGAATACAGAAATCGTTTCAATTCTCTAGTCTCCGATAATGTATATAGCGATATATCTTTACATGTATAGTACATACTAATATAATATAGTTTTCCACATTGCGTGCGCAAAGTTCAACTCAACGCGCGTTGTGTCGAAAAATAAAATTCGATACACGTGCGAAAGGTGATTCTCACCCTCGCTTCGCTCTGGCGAAAAACTCCACACTCGTCCGAGAACCAACACTTTCGCACTAGTATCGAAAAGTGCTATTATATTATGGCATAATATACCCGTTGATTTTCTATTTCATATTCAATATTACAATATGCTTTTTTCCTTGTCGTTTCAGGAAAACAAAACTAATCCGGATGTCAATGATGATGACTAATTGACGTTTAAATATAAATAAAATGACTCGAATCAGCTCGGTTTTTCTACTAATTTGGGGAATTTTCGTCCTCACATTGATAAGAGGTAAGTGCATGATGGTATGGTACAGTATAGTAGTAATATATGTTATAAGTAGTATAACCATCTCGGTTGAACACGATGTTGAACAATGTTCGAACGTTTAATAACGACGTGTCGTTAGAAAATTAGTTGCTCGAAAACCCGGTGCATCGTAAATAATCTAATTATTGAACGGAATCGAAAATTATACTGCCTAGGTAGTAGTAGTGGCTGCTGCAGGTACCTAATAGTATCTGGAAAGTTTTAGAGCCGGTTACTGCAGCCACCTAGACCTAGACCTAATATATTACTAATAAAGTGGAAGTTCATTGCAGAATGGGTTTTTCCCCGAGTGTACCTTATACTTTGTATAAAACTTAACACGTAACGTAATAAAAAGTGAATGAAAATTGGGTTATTTCATTATTACGCATGTATAATGCATGAGAGCTGTGGTAAAGAAAGAAAGAAAGAAAGAAAGAAATTGAAATCAAAGCGCGAACTTTATATTACCTGAATAACTTTGCGGTCAAATATGATTTGCTTTTTTTTCTTATTTCTCTTTTTTCTTACTTTTTTTTCTAGCTAATGCGTTACACTCAAATCGACGATTCTCACGCGAGTAATAATATTCGTATACATATATTAACTAGCTATAGCCGACGAAATTACCTATATTTTGATATTTGATCACCTGATAAATTCTTTCACACGAGTTTGAACAATTTTTTTCTCAAAAATATGAAAATACATCTTTTTGGAAAAGAAACATCATGCTGGTCAACATTTTCTACGATCCTCTTATTCTTCTTCTTCGCCACAGAGAAGTTTGAAAAATTGTCTTTTCTTCCGCAGATTTCGCGACCATTCAATCAAATTTGCATAACTAAGCAGAGAACGATTGAAAGCGAGATTTGAATGAGCCATCTTAAAGCCAACACTTCAATCTTCGAAATGATTATGTTGTTTTTTTTTATTTTTTTTTATTTTTTTGTGAATATTTCTACATCCTGTTCTTTTTTCTCTGGGATTCTGGCAGATCGTTAATTTCCTTGCTCGGTCTTATACCTAATATGCGTTATTGAAAGACTTTCCGAGTTCTCCGAACAGGGCTGTGTATTTTTAGTCCCGGTAAATCGGATTCAAACAATTTCCTAGTCCATTGAATCTCTGAGTGAATTTTTCCATTCAGAAATGTAACACGGGGATATAATGACAAGTGGATAACCCAACGCCTGCCGCAGCAGCACCAGCACCAGCACCAGCAGCCCAGCTTCCCGGTATTTGAACGATTCGATTCCACCACGGGGTGGATACAGGGTGTGCAGACTATCTAACAAAAGATTTATACGCGCAAGCTCGTCTACCATTCTGTCAATAACAGAAAAACGAATGACTGCATCACGTCGGAAGTTGGAAACGATATAATACACGAATGGTCATATTTAAACCGCGAAAGCTCCCTCCGTTCTGCCTTTTCCCCCAAATGAATATCAAAAATACAAGAAAAATATATGAGAAAATAATTCAAATTTTATTTTTCACACACGATTTAGGAAAAATTCTATTACGCGTTTTTCATATTTTCAGAATCGAAACCCGTTAGCTGGGAAGAGTGGTGGACCTACGACGGTATTTCAGGTAAAATTTACCCCAAACTGTGTCTAATAATTGCAGAGAATTCGCGAAGACCGAAGCGAATTGAAAGAGGAAAAAAAAAACAAGAAACGAAAAATGAATGATCTTTCCTTTTTCGAAAAGTATAAAACTTTCTTCTCCGGTCTGCAGGTCCGGCGTTCTGGGGTCTGATAAACCCGGAGTGGTCACTCTGCAACAAAGGTCGTCGACAATCACCGGTGAACCTTGAACCTAAGCGGTTGTTGTTTGACCCAAACCTGAGATCCCTGCATTTGGACAAGCACAGGGTAGGCGGTATCCTTGCTAATACTGGCCACAGTGTAGTATTCGCGGTCGATAACGACACTCGTCATCCGGTTAACATATCTGGTGGTCCACTCAGCTACCGTTATCAATTTCACGAGATTCATCTACACTACGGTCTCCACGATGCTATCGGTAGCGAACACACCGTCGATGGATACGCCTTTCCAGCAGAGGTAAGTAACAAACAAAAAAACAGAAAAAAAAACGAAAAGAAAAGAAGAAGAGAGAGAGAGACAGAAAAAAAACCAAAAAAGCACACGATATCACTAATTGATCCCATTTTTAGCAACAACAAGAAAAAGGCAAAAGAAAAAGAAAAAAAAATAGAGAGAGAGAGACTCATCAGCGAAAGTTTGAAAGTTTGTTTTTCGTCTAAAAAGAACTTTCGAAGAAGAAGAACGAAGCTTTTTCCACAAGTTTTTCTCATCAAATGATCTTCTTCATTTGTTGAAACTGATTGTTCATCCAAAAATCACTTGTGTTTTTTTTTTTTGTTCGGTAAACATTCGATCGGTATAAACGCAGTAAATTTTTTATTTTTCATTTTTTATTTTTTCTCGTCCTTTTTAAGCGTCGTAGTCAATTATACAGTATGGTTACCTTTTCCTGCCCGTTCGCGTCATGAATAGTGATTAATATTTATTCTAGAAGGTAGATAAAGGTGGCGGGGCTTAGATAATGCTTGACAAAGTATCACGGCGTTTGGTAGCTGGTAGGTATAACGTCCTGCAGGAAGTTCTTAGCAAATTGCAATAGCCTTTCGCTCCTCTCCTCCTGGCTTTTCGGCCCTTACTCACGACCGTTCTCTATCTCGGTTCTCCTTAAACTTTTGGGGTAGAACACCTGGGGCTATGCCTGCGTGAATTACTTTGTACACATAGTAGCTATGGTGCGATATATATACGAAGGTGTATGCCTAGGTATGTTTAGTGTAGTTGTAGGTATAGGTACGCAGGTTGGGTTCGTGATAAATCCAGATAAGATCCCACCCACCCATCTACCCCCGCATCTACCCCCATATACCCCCATCCCCATCCCCCAACCCCCGGCACAATTTTCTGAATGAATTAGGTATTTGGGACACGTAAACTGCCACGGGGTGTACTGTACACCGATATACATACATATTTATAAACACATACATACATAAGCTAACAGCCGCGACGCGCGTTCCAAAGGGCGTTCGAGACTGTTTCGTGTCAACTACCATAATGACACTAACCGTGAGCATCGAGATATTGAGGCTCCGACTTACGCGGGACCAGGATAGAAATCATAAATCTCTGATCACATTTAGGGCTGAAGTTATGCCCGTTATACCACAGCTATACGCCTATACCCATTGCCAAAGCTGTACATCATCGGGTTTATCATCCCATCAGGACGCATAGAATTAAAAAGAAGAAATTTTAATCAAACTAGAAAGCAATTTTTTTTCACCAATTTTTATCACTCGAATTCTATGAAACAAAAAAAAAGTAATAAAATAAGAAGAAAAAAGAGAAAAAGCTTTGGAGATTTTTTACAGGCTAAAATATTGACTAGTAATATATTCGCAATTTTTTTTTCTCTCTATCAATTTACAGATACAGATTTTTGGATTCAATTCCCAACTTTACAACAATTTTTCCGATGCGCTTCACAGAGCTCAGGGAATCGTTGCTGTCTCTTTACTGCTACAGGTAAAAATTACCTTTCCATAACTCTTGTTACATTTTTTTTTTTTTTTTTTATTTGTTTTTGATAACTTGACAATCGCAGTCGATAAGTTATATATAGATTCGAAAAAGTGATAAATTCTGATTAAATTCACGGAGATTTTTGATTGAAATATTTTCCACTCAATTTCATTCACAATATCATTCGTTATCTGTACCGTAGTAATTAAAGCTCGCTTTTACGTATAATATCTCTCCGCCAATATTGTTCGCCAAACTATTTCAACCAATAATTACAATAAAAGCCCGCGAAAATTCACATTGTTACAATCATTGGCATGATGATTTACATCTGGAATTTGTATTTTCCAAACGTAAATTTGATGAATAAAAATTAATTGCCAAGATAAAAGAAAAAAATGAAACGATGCAAGATATTCAAGCAAATTGAATGAAATGATATCATTTCTACAAATGATAATATTTCTTCAGAATCGTGAAACATCCTCATCTTGCTTAATACAATATAAATAAAATAATGTAAATGTATAACTTGATATCGTATCGTATGATATCGTGTGTCAATTATATTCCGCAGCTTGGCGATTTGTCGAATCCCGAGTTAAGAATATTCACCGAACAATTGGACAAAATTAAATACGGAGGTAAGAATAATGAGAATAATAAAAATAATAACGAAAATATCATCAAGTGTATAAAGTTTCCACGATATTTCGACCCTGCGGGGTAAAAAAAGTTATTTGTATATCACATCATCTATCATCGTACATATCTATGAAAAAAAAAAGTACCCATTATAAAATTAGTGTCAGAATCTAATCCTAAAATGAAATAAATTTGGCTTGTCTATATGTGTATAAGGGTTGATTAATTACAGGCGAAGCGATGGAGATAAAACGTCTGGGAGTACGAGGGCTTTTACCAGACACCGAACACTATATGACATACGATGGATCCACCACTATGCCAGCTTGTCACGAAACTACGACTTGGATAATATTAAATAAGCCGATTTACATCACCAAGCAACAGGTGAGCTTTTTCTTCCCCTATATTATGCCTGCAGTTAGTTTCATATATTTTTACCATAAACGATTACAAACTATAAATAAAAACCACGTGGGTTAGACTGAGGGGTAGTATGTACATATCCGCTGTTTCAACCCCTGCACCAGCAATGGCAATAAATGAGTGAATATAAGTACGAATCTTCGAAAGGTTGAAATGTTTTATTTCCCATTTTTTCTGATAATACTATCGTTTCCCAGTTACACGCCCTGAGAAAATTGATGCAAGGAGATACGAGGCACCCCAAGGCACCATTAGGGAATAATTTCCGACCTCCTCAGCCGCTGCATCACCGTCCTGTACGAACAAACATCGACTTCAACGTTCTAAAGGCAAGAAGTATTTCATTAATAAATCAATATTCTCTTAATTAACTCGCGTAGTTAATATAACTAAACAGATATTGTTTTACCATATATAATATAATATAATATAATATAATATAATATAATATAATATAATATAATTAAATACCAGTTACCAACTAACGACATATGATATCGTAACAATATCAATTTTCTCAAAGTTTGCCTACTATTATAAAGTAAGTACTATCCTCGATAGAACATTCGTTAATTGCAATTGGCACTTCGTATATACGTAGGCATATACTTGCAGCCCTCGCGAGTCGAGTGGTGAATAATAATAATAATAATATTAATAATAATAATATTAATAGTAATAACGATGATGATTATGATTATGATAGCAGATAGCAATTAGTCTTGTAGTTCGTAACTGGGTGATATAATAATAAACATTAGTTACTTCGGGCTAAGTTTAATACTGTTAACATAGATATTCTTAATTATTCTCTGTCTCTCTCTCTCTCTCTCTCTCTCTCTGGATTTCTCTGTCTCTGTCTCTCTACAGGGGGCCAAAAATTGCCCGACGATGTACAGAGATATCTACTACAAAGGTATGTATTATATTATCACCTATAGATATATATATGCAGGTATTACGTTTCAGGGTATACAGAATATAGATATATTGTATGGTATATAATAATAATTATACAAGAAATATGATTATTTCTCCAATTATTATTCTATATGAGTAATACATGTATATACATATATCTGTAATGTACCTAAAATAACTTGATATACCTGTATACATGGGTGTGTAACATCCATATATTATAAATATAATATATTATTACTCGAGTGTCTGATGATGAATAAAATATAATAAATTCTTGAATTAATTAATAAAGTTGGTATATATATAAACGAAAAAGCAGAAGACGAAGAAAATAAAAAAAAAAAATGGAAAGGAAAGAAAAAGGAAAGTAAAAATTTCTCGTCAAATTGGGTTTGTCGGTTGAATAAGTAACGCGCAACACCTCCTCGAGACCCTCGCCCTAATTAATTAACACGAATAATAAACGTGAGCGTTGATAATGTTACGCAATATTGATGTTTGTCAAGTTAAAATAAAAAAAAAAAAAGAAAACTCGGGCTTGTAAATTTTCCAATTAAAAGCCCTCTCTTCTCTGATTAACTGCAATTAATTATTAAGTAGAAATATATATACATATATTATATATAATACGTAGTGTATTAATAGATGTACATATATACTGAATTATATAAAGAAATTCAATTATTTATACATAAAAAAATAATAATATAGTATATTTTATTATAATATAGCCAACAGTTGGAAGCAGCCCTGAAGAATAGAAGATATCTGGACTTCGATGAAGCCGACGTAAAGCTGCTGCAGCGGAGGCGAAAAAATTCAAAATTTAAAGAATTGAAGTCTGACGTCAGAGTTAGTAGTCGGTGTTGGATTCGTCGTCGTCGTCGTCGTCGTCGTAAATAAATAAATAAATGAAAAAAAAAAAAATTAATAAATAAATAAATAATTAATTAAAAGAAAGAAAATTCACATATCAACATGTGTGTGTGACGCAAATCTATATATAAAATAGAGAGAAAAAAAAAAATGACAAAAAAAAAAAATGAATGAAAATAAGAATAAAAATTTTGTTACACTGCATAAAGGTTTGCCTCGCACCCCTAATATCTGTGTGGTCAGAAAAAAAAAAGAAAAGAAAAGAAAAAAACAAAAAAAAAAAATATGCTTCGTTATAAATAATAACTAATCTAGACGTGACTTGCCAAGTATGTTTCGAGTAAGATGAGAAAGAAAAAGCGAAAAAATAAGAAAAATAAGAAAAATAATGGGAAAAAAAAATACAGTAGCCTAGAGAATGAAATAAGAATATAAAATATCGATAAACTATTTGAAGAAAGAAAGAAAGAAAAAATTAAATTAATTGAAAAACAAAAAAACAAAAAAAAAACGCTATGACTATCGGGGCCTGTGAGGGTAAGATGCAACTATGTAAAATATATGAAAAAAAAAACCAAAAAAAAAAAAGAAAAACGTAATAATGGATGAAAAGTTTATACTCTATTCTTGTAATAAAATTGTGAAAAACGTTCAAGTCGTGTTGTTTTGTAAATTAATTTTATCCTGAAAAACTCCAGTTTTCAAAAAGCATTGAGTAAATCTCGAATTTTTTAATTTGAAATGAAAAAAAGAAAGATCTTGAGAGATTGACGAAGATCACATGATGTCCTTATATGTACCTATACTACATAATGATGTCTGTGGCTTTGTTTTATTGAGCTCGTTCACCCAGCGGAAGTCAGAGCTCTATAGGTATATGGAACAGGGTCCTAGAAGAATACATAGTTACGAAAAGTGGAAACCCGTCCTAAATTTTCGTCTAGAATTTTATAACGTCGTACCTATCTCTCGAAATGTTAGACTTTTATTTGTGTTTGTTCCTGCAACATCGTTCGATGTTTACCTTTACCCTAATAGCAAACAACGGAATGAAAGGCTCCCTTGCTAGCTAGCTAGCTAGCTATGACATCCTTGCAGGGTATACTTCCAGGTATACCTATACTACGGTACACTGTAAGCCATAAGGGACAAGGGTGGGTGTGTGGCTATGGGCACAGAGCTGTGGCACACCACCTTTCAATGTACACATTGTACACTACGTGACAAGCTAATGAACTATTCCTTGCTCTATATGGAAACATACTGAACAATAAAGAGAATGATACCCATACATGGTGAATTTTTTTTGTTTTTTTTTGTTTCACGTAATAAGGGTATAAAATCGAAAGGATCAAATAAAAGGACGATTCATATAGCTATAGTCTGCTTTATCGAAACTAGATATGCATAGCTGGATATAAAATAATGTTAATTTATAGACGACTGAATAGTATGTACATAAGGTAGGTATATAATAATTGATGGCGTGTCTACTGGCGTGTTTATTAATCAGCGTTAAAAGCTCAAACGCACGAACGAACCTGGGTATAGAGAAGGTATATAGGAACTGAAGGATGATAAGAAATATGGTGTATTTCCTGTTCGTGTTCTTTGCCACCGGATATAATTGTCAGTTTGTACCATTTCAAATTTTACACGCTACATTCGATAACTAAACCCCCTCGACTATGCTACAACATATTGTAATATATATATATATATAGATATATATGTGATGTAGAATGTACTAAATAAGGTATAAGGGTCGACGTCGTGAAACGGGGTGCCGATCGAACAGTTTCCTATTATTTTTAGAGTATAAAATAACAGGGTTTTCGAAAAGCTCAGGTGAAAACTTTCCCACGGTTACCTAATCCTTTTCACTGGTAGGTATACACCACGCCTACGATAAATATATATAATATATATAATCTATTGATTTCCGTATAGTATATCGAAATGAATGACACGAATTAATTAATACACGATAGAAAGATATTTATTAATCTAACTAACATGAAACTGTACAGGTATATTATATTTAATGAAAAATATTTCATATCGTGACGTATAAAAGTATAGGTAAGATGTATGTCCTATATAGGGGAAAAAGTCGTTTACAGTTATACCATTTAAGGGACGGAGGGGAGGGTTGCGACGCGGTGATTACTGCAGAATTAAAGAACTCGTGGCAATAAAAAAACGTAGAAGAGGAAGAGGAAGAGGAAGAAGAAGAAGAGGAAGAGAAAGAGGAAGAAAGAGGAGCGAGTACAATAAAACTCTTCCTGAGAACGCGGCAGGGACTCAGCTATTGCACAATTAAAAACTTTAGCACTAACTTGCTCACAATCAAAACTGGCAAACTCTGAATTAAAATGAAACTTTAAATTTATATAGTAGTACAAATGTGTATATATATATCTGAAAGCTGACGTTTCCGTATATTGTTTTTATTTTTTTCCACTTTTCGAGTAAAGAAAATATAATTAATGAACTCCTTACGTCGCTGGAGTAATTTTCTTATCGTAATTAATTAATCTCTATTTTGATAATGATCATGTGTGGGATACGTTACTAGCTGCAGTGTAATTATATTATCGACCTTGTTAATAATTAACCAATCACGTAGTATTAAGGTAAAAGCTTGAAAAAGGCCACCTACCTACCTAGCTACCTTGTTTCCTTAGATTTCACGCGCGTCATTCAAGTCACGACCAAATTATCCGTACCTACCCGCCATACAATTTAATCCCTATCAAAAATGTTCATCTATACGAGTAAGGAATACCAAAGTATTTCCCTCACGCGATCTGTATACTTGAGTGCCTGCACCCAGATTGATATTCATATTGTTATAAGGTAGTACTTTATAATACACAAACTTATGATGGAATATTGAAATAACGATATTAATTCTTATTACATTGAAATAAAAATTGAAAAAAATTAAAAGAGCTAGTCTTTTCGGTTTCCTCGTTTTTAGGTAAAGTATACAATACTATTCGTCCTTTTTCTGATTTTTCTGATTTTTTTATTATTTTTAATTCTTTTATCAACACACAATTACACCTGTATCCTTACCGACACTAACGTCTAGACGGGGTTGACGACACGAATAGTTATAGTCAGCACCGAGAATACCGCCCTTCCTTATTCTTGCCGTTGCAGAGATTCCAAAACTCCCTACGTAGAGGAAAATCTTAACACAATAGAGCAAGATACTCGCGTTTCTCTCGACACGCTACGCCGCGCTTCGAGAAGACGTCTTAGCTAATTTAAGACTAGACTAGGGGAAGTTTTTCACCATCATTATTTCCCCTCTAATTAAGGAAAAGAAAATCTACGCGAATGATGGGTAAAAAATAAAAGAGAAGAAAAATAGAGTAACTATAACGCGGTACGATGAAAATCGTTGAATCATTTTTCTTACCTTACCTTAAAATAAAATAAATAATTATACAAATTAAAAGAAATAGAAGCAGTTGAATAGATTCTATTCGATCAATTTATTTCCCGGGTACAAGGCTCCCTGAGAATCATCGATACTACGTATGGAAACAGCTTGAGCGTTTCTACTAGAATCGGGACGCGTCTGACCAGACACGATCCGCCACCACTTAAGTAGTACGAATCGTGCAGCCTCACCAGTCGATCGCGCCGGGTTCTTTATTATTCATTGATGAATTCAGTTTTCAGAATGGACCTAAGAGTTCATAGAACAAAATTGATGGGCGAAAAAATAGTTCACAAAACTTGGAAATAGGTAGAATCGAGAATTATATAGAACAGAGAAAGAAGAAAAAAAATTATAATAAAATTGAACACATTCCGACATAGGGGTGAATCGAAGGGGGATACGGGGGGGGGTTGAGTGTCTCGAGGTTTATATATATATATATATACATATATATGGTACATTCATACGCCTATAGATATACTTGGTTATAAGGTACATATACAAGTGATGGGAGTCGTGATCGATATGGCTACTGTGGGGGCTTGTAGCTTGGGCTGCGCGGCGAAGGATCGTTTTCAAAGCATTAATCAGAGTTAAATTATTGCGATGGAATCCATTAACTTTGGGCCCGAGGGCGAGGACGAAGTGGGAGAGATTAAATCAAATTATTAATATTATTCGATGAAATTCTGGTTCCGAGGTATAATATACAACGCGTGACTAATTTCCTCCTGTACCGCACTTTACGTTGTGAAAATTCATTATACTCCGTTCAGAAAATATTTAAATATTTGAAAAACAACAAAAAATTACACATAATTATGTACGATTTTACGTAAAAGATCTCGCCTTTAGGGAAAGATAAATAAAAATCCCGAATCCTGATCGTTGAAGGTGGAAGAAGTGACATAAAAATAGAGGGTTTCATTTTTTCGTTCGAGCCTGGTGACGACAAAAAAAAATCAAAAAGCAAAAGGCAAACTCTGAAATTTCCGCAGACAGTGTTTGATAAACTCTCCATGTAATTCCACAAAAATTATGAGTTTTCAAAGTTAATTAGAAAACAGCAGAGACCCAAAACTCCGAAATTGTAATACAGTAGTATACCATGATAGAAAATATCAGAACTTTTCTAATCGAATCAATATATCTCTGAAAGAATTCTCCGGGATTGATTTTTATTTCTCCTCATTTGATAAACTTTGCGAACGAGATTTTCCCCTCGCCTATATAAAACTCGGACCGATTAGTACGCAGATATAGGTAATAACTATATGATATCGGATTGAATCATGAATATAGATAGACACGTGAATGAATAGTAATATGGATATAGTAGAATTTTCTCGGAATTAGTTTTAGATGAAAAAAGATCAGCTGGTAAAACCAATTTCACCGTAAATTAAGCATATACCTAATATTAGAAGAGAAAAAAGAGAAAAAAAAAAAGACCAGAGACAGTTTTCCCTCGCTGGTGTTGCAGTCTAATAAAATTTAAAAGCCCGATTCGTCATTACCGTATATAAGAAAATTTTCTCCTTTTATCTTTCATCCGAAAGCTTTGCAGCTCCAGCTTCAGCTTCAGCTTGAATCTCATGATCGTCGCGAAGTAGTAGGTATACCGTTGCGCTGGTATAACTATACAGTTATAGTACTTTGTCGAAAAAAAGCTCGCCTGCACCGCCGCGGTTGAGCTTAAGGAAAGAGACACTCGTCGTTCGAGGGGTTGACGGCAGTAGAATGTATAGGGGGCGAGAAAGAGTGAGAGAGAGATGAGGCGGCCGAGGGTGCAGAGGGTGAAGTTGAGGGTGAGGGTGAGGATGAGGATGAGGATGAGGATGAGGGTAGAGCGAACGTTGAAACGGCAAAGTCAGCAGGTACGAAGATTCGCGGAATTAGAAACGCAGATAAGTGTTTTAAAATAAAGTTAAAAAGGAAGAAGACGGCAAAGGTCGGTGTCGCGGGAACCAGCCAGCTATCCAGCCATCCAGCGATCCAGCCAGCCATCCACCCTTCCATCCAGTAAGAGAGAGAGAAAGACAGGATTTCATTGAACGCCCCCAGAACTCGTTGGTGGTGCCCTCTTAGCTGTGCGGCGAAACGCGGTAACGCTGCGTCATCCCCCCCGCGTCGCGACGGGTTAAAACGGCGAGAGGAGCGCGAGAGAGAGAGGGGGAGAGACTCTCTTGCGGAGAGGGGGTAGAGAGAGAGAGAGAGAGTCAGGGAGAGAGAAGAGGAGACAGGGACAGGAGTCCGCGGGACTCACTGCTGCTGCCGCGTCGAAACGTCGGAGTGCTAATATCTCTCGGTTAGAAAATATCGTTCAAATATCAATAAATATAATAATAGAGATAACACACACACACACACACATCTACACACACAAATCTACACACACACGAATGTTATATATACACATACGTGCAGTAATAATAAATTGAAGTTATGCACCCGGCCTGGATTAGGGTTGCAGTTTTTGTGGCCTAAGTTGCAAAGTATAACATCTATAGACACCTGTACCATACATATAGAATTTTAATTTACCCACTCGTATCACGACCACCTCCACAACCACTACCACCACCATCACCCGCGGTTATGAACAGAAAAAAACCACGATATAATATATTATGTGCTTTGTAACATCCGAAGGGGTTGACAATCGCCGGTTATTAAACGGACGCAACGAGGCTGGTGACTGCAGGTATAAATCGCAAAGTGCAGAAATTGTTCCAAATCAAGAAACATACATATACAGTTCAAGTTTTCACTCATCTCTCTATACTCACTTGTATAAAATATAATCATCGTTTTTTCCTGGAAAGATTCGCTTGAAGACGTTTTACAATTTTACAATTCTGCCTATAATTCTCCGCCTACTATAACACTTCGTCCACTAATTCTTCCGGATCGCGAAGCCACGAGATAACTATAAATCCATAAAACGTTTTCAAAAAATATTCAAACAAATAAAGAAGATCAAACTATAATACATCCCTTGAACATGAGGGACGTTAAGTTCAAGAATAATCAAGAAGAAATATTCTCATCGGAGTGGATATCGTCTCCAGTTAACAACAACGTGTTAAATGTTTAACAACGGACGTATCTATGTGAATCCCCTCGGCCTGTGGTAAGCAAAACATGCCCTATTGATATTGATTATCAATAATTAAAGCCATGATGATTAAAATACATATAAAATACATATAGAATATATAGTATATAGTATATAGTATATAGTATATATATAGATAGATAGATAGATATAATACCATCTACATTGCGGTCGAGTGTCAAACTCACCGTTCCGCGCCATGATATGCACGAGCACCGATATTGAGCGGTTTCCTCAGCGAAAGATTCGATATTATATTTGAAAAGCGGCGTGATAGGAGAAAGAGGAGAAGATTATCCTCTACATGCGACGTCTGTAACAATTTCATATTTTTTATACTAACCAAATCTAATCCGCCTCCCCTCGTTCTAAGGGTTATAGGTACCTAATAATAATAACGATAATAATAATAATATAAGTACGCTGTGCCTAGTGCGTGGCTGAGTTTAAAAAAAAATTAGAAAAGAAACGAAAAAATGAGAAAGAAAATTATAACTACCCCACTCGCCATTTTGAAACCGATTATCGTATTATACGATTACCGTTACGCTGATGGTAGATTTTCAAAATTACTAATAAACTTTACCGGATTTCCTTCTCCCCCCCCCCCTGCCCTGCCCCCACCTCCTCCCCCCTTCCTCCTTTCCTTATCCCTGAAATTACTACGAATGAGAATTAGGTGGGTATAATAATTAAGTCTTGGGGGTTTAGAACTCCCGTTTTAATCCGCATATACGTAGGTATATACGATTAGGAAAAGAATAATTCATATTCACTGCTGCTGCTGCTGCTGCTGTTGCTGCTGTCGCAGAATTTCGTCGTATTTCTTATCGCCTGCGATGATATATGGAGGAAATTTGAAATCGAATTATTTTTATTTGATATAATAGTATAATATTATATGCAGGTGTATGTGTGTATGTATATTTTTATTTTTTCTCTCTCTCTCTTTGAAGTACTTCTATCGAATGACGCCTCGTAAAAAGTGCTTTAAAAAACTCGTTAATTTACGTGAGCCAAGGTAAGTGCCACTAGCGGGAAAGTGGAAGATCCGGTAACGAACTCGTCTAAAACAGCTCCCGTTTAACTGCCAACTAAAGACGGGAAGTAACGAGGCTGAGGTATAGAGCGTCAAAAAAGGGTTTTAGCTGTCGAAAATATGGTGCTAAAATACACGTAGTACATATATCGAAAAATAATTAGCAACTTTGTGTAACGATATTATGTTATTCATATTATACATAATATATTATGTGCATATTAATCACATCCATCCTGCGATGCTGTGTACCCATATTTTCATATTTTCATAATAATTTAGTGGAACAGATGAGGAGAAGGGAAAGCGAGGAGAGGTCGTGTCTTTCAAGATGTCGACCGTTTCGTGACACATTTCCTCACTCATCCACACACCAACACGAAACAGTTGGTAGTCAGCTGTCTTTTATCAAAGACAAGGCTTTCGCGTCGCTCCGCTTCTTCCCCATCCAGTACGTACAAGACACAAGGCACAAGGCACAAGGTATCAGCAGCAGCTTGGTTTGTAACAAAACAACGAACCAGCAACCCGCAGAACGTAATACATTCCCGGGTGGAATTGTAAAGCAAGCCCATAGTTTGTACGAGTTATGAGCATCGGTGGAGGTATGGGGATCGGGGATCGGGGATTGGAGTAGGGGCTAAACAAACGCTGGTTGAAACAGTATCGCTGAGAGACAGAAACGTATAAACTCTCTGCACCCGGGCACCCTAAACTCACCATACTAGTATAGCGTAGTGGCATAGTCAGTAGTGTGTAGTCTAGACTCTAGCGGAGTGTAGTGTCTGAGTTAGCACGGCTCGTACCGGTGCGGTGCGGTGGTAGAACGGTATAAGTAAATATCGTTTAACGTATAACGAATTGGTAGTCTTCAAGTCTGGACTATAACCGTGGCTTACCACGCTCTGGTTTACATACACCAATGAGTTAGGAGCGTTCATACACACTGCGACTTTACAATATTTGTTGAATGTTTACGTCATGCCTCTCTTGACTCCAAAAGCCAATCTTCCGCATACACCTAAGATATGATTGATCGCTTTTCTAAGAAATATGTATATAATAACTCCGAAATCCTTCTTCCTTGTTGCTATAGACTAATGATTTGTGATCTTCTTCTTCTTCCTCCTCTTCCTCTTCTTTTTCTTTGATGGTAAACTATTAGAGCCCATAACGATTTGGCCACCTGTCACTGCAGCCCTTCGCTAATCCTCTCGTTTACTCGTTCCGAATTCTAGTCCGGCTATTTTTGGAGCTGAGCTTTGGTCAGTGGTGGAATTTTCCTCGACAACCCAGTTTTATCATCGGAAAATAAATTGTCTAAAGCAATAGCGAAGATGGTAGATATTTTCTTCCAAGTCTGGTTGTACCGGTCTTTGACTGTCGAAAAAATGCCAATTGACGATAAATCTTGGAATCTGTAGCAGGAAATGTTCTTACCGCATATCGCATCGGTAGATAATTTCCTGGACCATAAAGCACGCAAAAAGAGGAGAGAGAGAATTGGACTTTTTGAAGGAATACTAATCTGGTTGAAATACTTGGTTGTATAAATGCGGATGAAAAAATATTAAAAAAAAAAGAAAACAAGAGAAGAAGAATAAGAAAGAACGAAGCCACGTTATTCTTGGGATGAAATAAGCTGAATAAAAGAGCATGAAAGAACCGAATAAGGTATATACTAGCTAGCAGAGAGAAAAATGGTTGTTAAGGGTTGGTATATACCTAGCTGCTAGTTCTTCGCTGAGATTTTCCCACCTGATAAACCCGATGATATTTCTTACTTAGAGTATAACTAACCCAATTACAAAAGAGTGCAAGCCGGTGGTGAACCGAGAGCGATGACCTACAATGGTTAGATATAGGTATACACGTGTGTAACGTGTGCAGTATAGAGAACCGCACGTAGGTATAGATCGACCTATTATACCCTACCTAGTGATATTTGAAACGTGTTAAAAAGAATGGAAAAAAAGAATTTCATCACGAGGTTCAATGCAGTAAATAATCGTGAAAAACTGGTTGAACAATGGGTTTTCGTTGAGCAAATATTAGTTTTCATCCACACGTATAGTGCATATACATATAGACAGAGGTGTGCTATACAGAGGTAGGTACCATTGGTAATAAAAACGAGCTAAAAATCGTTTACCAACGTTTTGAACAGCGTTATCTCTCGCTTTTTAACAATCACTTTACCACTGAACTGATACTAGTATACCTACTGGTGCTCTTTAATTAACTCTTTCCCTCCATCCAGCTCTCCCTCTGAATGTATAGATTATTTTTTTATTTTTTCGTTCTTTGTTTTTTCCTTTATTTTTCCTATAAGCAATTAACTTTTCCCTATGGAGTGATTAAGGGGCACACGATGTAACGCGTGATGAGTAAACTCTTTTATTTTTATCGTTGTTGTTATTTTTTTTTTTTTTTTTCTTTCGTTTTCTGCCGATTAATTTGAGGCAATTTTATCAGAATTGACGTTAACGTGAGTGCCCTAGTCATAACACAAGCATAAAGGTAAAGGCAGGCGTGAGGGACGTTTGATGATTAAGTTAGAGCCACCTCTGCCAGTCTCGGCGGAGTGCTGTAGGTAAATTTAAAAGAGGGGATATATTTTATCCTCCCCTGTAGAAACGCTTTGGTTTCGGTCGTCACACCTGTGCATATATAAGCCGTTCAACGTCAAAGGTAGCAGAGACCGTGATGTCGTTTCAGAAAAAAAATATCATCAAAAAAGGAGTGAAAAAAAAAAACAAAATTCAAATAAGCTCAATTACGTCCTCGGTCTTTAACCGAATGTCAAAGAAAAAGGAGTTTCAACCCAACCATGATGAGACGAGTGGGACGAAATTTCATTTTACATGCAGATAAATTTTCTGCTTCCTATACATAATGTATTACGTTGTGAATGATTTCTGGTTTCTTTTTTCTTTTTTTTCTTTTTTTTTAATAAATAATAATGATAATAATAATGACGAATAAAATTACCTGTTTTTTTTC
Source organism: Tenthredo livida (assembly GCA_963992785.1). Lineage (NCBI taxonomy): Eukaryota > Metazoa > Arthropoda > Insecta > Hymenoptera > Tenthredinidae > Tenthredo > Tenthredo livida. The sequence goes on along the minus strand of OZ023071.1, from coordinate 611,744 downwards.
TTTCCCCCCTTCTTTTCGAATAAATGTAAAATGTACGCGAATTCTTTTACGACAAGTCGTATATTACCTAATATACATGTATACATGGGTATAAGCATTTCGTCCGTTTCCGAAATACCTCGCGTTTTTACATCAACGGAAATGTACGTCGTTCCCCTATTACGTCACGGGCTGCTCTGAGATCCGTACGTTTTACAGGTATAAATAAAAAATGTTATTCTAGAGGCCTTTCGAGACACTCTCAACCGCGACTGAAGCTTTCAACACTATAACAGTCGGCCCTGACAACGACAACGACAACGAGAACGAGAACGAGAACGACGCGACGACGTCGACGACGTCGACGATGGGCCTCTTTCGTATGAATTTGTAACAGCTATGCATACGTTGAATGCGATTATACAAGGGAGGCGGATACGACAGGATACATACATCCTGCGATAAATATAATCTGGATAAAAAATAAGAGAGAGGAACAAAAGAAGAGAGAGAGAGAGAGAGAGAGAGAGAGAGAGAGAAAGGGAGAAAAAAAATCAAATAAAATATAACAAGACAGGATAAAATAAAATTAACACATAGTGATAAATATTCCGAATGAAATTTAACTCAATAAACATAAATTTTCACCCCATATACCCCCCCCCCCCCCCCGCGGTTTGTTTGTCCCGCATTGAAACTTTTCACTATCTCGCATCGTTCTCGTTGTATAATACCCCCACGGAGGCATACATATACCTATAGATACAGATGGTGAGAATAATTCCTGGTAAGGGATTAGCCAGCTCAGCTTGGGATCAAAATCGGTTTTCGCCTTCAAAGAACAAAATTTCATGCTAACATTCCGAAAATAACTAACTACCTACCGCGACTCGCGGTTATCGCTCGAAATGTTATAGGACAATTAAAGATCGTAAAATGAAAAGGGATGGGGGAGAGGATTTTTGGAATACCGCACAAAGCTTAGGATATATCTCGCTGTAACCGCACCTCGTAATCCCATTTACTTATCAAATTTCTCGATAATTTATTCCTCCGCCGTCTGGTAATAGCTGGGTAACATACATTTCTGCACATATAATTGGGGATTTTCACTCGTGCTTCTTTTGTCTTCAATATTTTGAACATCCTTCAACCCTGAATAGTCGCTGTCGATTGTATGGCCAATTCAATGTCTCCCATCGTTTTATTCCATCTTCGAAATCTCCCGGTTTTAAAAAAATTTAGGAAAAATATAGGCATGCAGAAGATAATGGGAACAGATTTCAGTCCCAAATGATGAAAATTGCTCAAATGGACGGAAGTACTTGTAGGTTTGAAGCCTGTAAATGGTCCTATCGGATTCCTAAAAATTCGTGAAAATAAAACCTCGCGTTATGACATCATGTCTGAATCTCAGCCGGACTCGGTTCTCGGATTTCGCAATCCCGTTAGTATACGTCCCCTCGAGGAGTATAAGGAAGTCGGTCTCAGTTTGTACATTCGTCGTTATTTTAAACGCCCAGAGGCTTCCCTTGTTCGTTCAAATCCCAGAGAACATTTATTACTCATGTATATACGCGAATAAGTGTATGTTACATACATAAACTACACATATGCGTATTGTATACCATTTTAGCAAGAAGTTAAACTCAAGTGTCGAAATATATGACAACATTTTGAGGGTACCTATAGGCATTTTTCATCGTCATCGTTTCTTTTTATTCATACCTCTATACACAATATATAGTACATTTTTTCTTTCTGCACTTTTTCTTTGGACCGTTTGACTTTATGGCATCGAATTATTGTCATCCCCAAAACGACAAGTTGTGTCGGTTCTTGCGTTGTAATAACGTCAAAAATCTGCGTCACCCTGCGTGCAGGAGTCAAAAGTGTCGAGAATATCCCCTGGCAATTAATCACTTGAACCGTATAGGTGGTGGTGGTTACGTGTATGTATAAACGTATGTAAAGCCAAGTGTGCGCATGTGTACGTATATGTACATAATAGATAGACATACATACGCATACATGCATACATACGTTGTACCCAAAGCTTTTTGGCCGCATGGGAACCCGCCAGCGCGTGCACAGCCCATTCTACCATAATAGCATTGAACCCTTGAAAAAAGATGGAAAAATCCCTGTTTTGAAAATGCGTCGACAACTTTAACCCTGCGTACAGGGTGAACTCGAGCGAGCGCATCAATTCCGAGGGACAAATTGAACGGCCAAATCCCTTCACCATGTCAGCCATGCAGATGCTCTCTGTGTTAGGAGGTCAGCTAATCGACGAACTCGTCAACTTTGACGAAATATATTTTACCGATATTTACACCGAAAATTTCCCCACCTTGATTAATATTATTAGTTTCAACGATGGAACGCTCTCTAACGACCTGCTCTAATCTGCTACATATGAAGGGGTCGATTTCACCATCGCTAATTGCAGCCGCAAAAGCCATGACGATAAAAAAAAAAAACTAAAGAACGGGATCGCAGCTCAGGGTCATTCTACCTGTATCAAAAATTTTGGTGGAGGATATGGTGACGTGATTAGCTCGAATTGAACGAGACATTTTCGATCTTTCGCTCGACATGTTTCCCGAACCCCATATTGGAGGGCCAAAAAGTAATTTTTCGACCGACCGGAAGACTTCTGTGACAAAAATGAGGATAACGTGTCTATCCGGTCATTTTTTATGCAGTTGGGATTGGGTTTGAAGAAGTCCAAGTGTCCTTGGTGTGAAGAAGCGGAGGTTCGAAGTGCTGAATCATACTGTTTGTTGTTTTCTCAAGATTGCATAGTAGAAGAGAAGTGGAAACGAAATGAAATACGAGTAAGTGAATAACGCCTCCAGGCCTCCTTGTGGGCTCTCAATGTCCACTTGGCATGCGCAATCTTCTTTCACCAGTTCCCAACTCTCAGCCGAAGTAGAACAGAGAAGTATAGTATAGGTAGGTAGTAGAGCATCAAGTAGGTATAAGACAATAGAACCTGAAACGTATTATAACCATCCGACTAACAATAAGCTAGAAATTAAATTTATAGAAAACATGGTATTACGTGTTGATATTAACCCTTTTGTAGGCAACTCATAACAGCGTATACGTATACGGATCGGCGGAGAAAAGCACGTACATAGCAATACCTACGTGCGCCAAGGACAATGTCTTAAGCTCAGAATCGTGACTTCTATTGTTATTATTATTTCACGCAAGTTTAAGCGTTTCCATCCGCCCACAATATCGAAGTACGTACTTATATACACACTCCAACATCATACGCGGTATAGGTATGTGTGTGCGTGTGCGTGCGCGTGTGCGTGTGCGGTAGACCGAAAAGTTTAGGCACACCGTTTCACTGCCTTCCATTTCCGAGCTCTATTATCTCTCTTTCTCTTTCTCACAGAGCTTTCGTATACATACCATAGCTTTGGTTTCGCACTCTGAAAGAGCTGGAAACCTTGCGTGTCATTACACGTGAAATTGTCACCGCGGTCTTATCCCTGCACCAGTAATCCGTATTATCGCCTCATTCTTACTATTATTATTATAACTCTAGATTCAGCGCCCCGTGAATTGTTCATGATGCCGTTAGATTTGATGTGCGATGATACGCGCGAGATATACGCTATGACTAACTCGCGTGCAAATTTTAACGAAATACAATACCCAACCTGTACATATATACACACACACACAATCCCCCCCCTCCTGTAAACTATTTCGGCGCGTGCAAAACGCGATGCTCGATTAAATTGTTATTACTATTTCACGCTTCTAACAGCCAGCCCTAATTTAGGACACGCAGTGCTTCGCACCATGGCTTTGATACCAAATCCCAAAATATCGTTTCGCGTGTCGCTTTACAAGCATTAACATCCACGCACCCCCCTGTTCTCTCTTTGCAAATTACGAGCGCGTTGAATGTGTCACCTGGTTGATGAGAAGCGTTATACTAATTTCGATTGGAAAATCGCTTTTCCTAATTTCAACTATTCAATATATATAATAATATAGCTTCCAAAAAACTGATCGATGGGAGGTTCAGTCCTGAATTATCTAAAACACGACATGTATGACAAAATCTGTTTACACCGCAGCTCAGTGAAACATACCTGTATGTCGAATTTCGTTAATTGTCTTATATAATAATCCCTAATTCGATGCAATCTGGAATTACTTCATCCTACGTGCGTGTCGTCAAATTCTATCGACCTGACGAACAGCAACGAAAGCTAATTGTGATCAGTACTATAAGCGTTAAGCAGCTGCGGTCGGACGAAATCTGATAGCTGTGTGTATATATACATCTATACATACCTTTATAGATTGTGATTCGCGGTTGAAAATTGAATTATAGTGTCGACTAACTAAATACCCTAACTGGGGTTCAGAGGGGAATACGATGGTGGTGGATAAAAGGCGACAGTATAACATCTAGCGGTGTGTTCTTTCTTTCTTCTTTTCCATCTTCCTTTCGTTCTTTCTTTCATGGGGATGAATAAAGCCACGGGGAGTGGGGCGGGGGAGGGGGGCAAGGGGGTAAGGGGCAGGGAATAGCCCTCACGTTTTACATGCCTGGAGTATAAGGGAAGTGTCTAATAAAAAAAAGGACGGTATGCTGCACACTTTAGCAAAACGGACGTGACCCTATAAAAAATATGGGGGGGGGGGGGGGGAGACTCTGACTCTGACTCCGATTCTGGCTCTGGCTCTGGCTCTGGCTTTGGCTCTCTTCTCCATGGCTATAACAGCATTTGAAAGTTTCTGTGCTAGTGCAGAGACTCGGGCATATCGCGGTGAAATATTGCCACGAATAAAAGTCAGACAACTTAGAGTCGAGGAAATCATCCCCCGACCTTTTGCTTGCTTGCTTGCTTGCTTGAACTAGAATTCAACGTAGTCGTATTATGAGGGGGGGGGGGGGGGGGGGGGGTGAAAAGAGTTGAGTTAAGAGTCAAGACAGCCGAGGAGGAATAAACCCTCTCATGCGAGTATATATATAATATTTGAGATATAATTCGCTGCTAATAATATTATACACATTAAAATATGTTTTGTTGAAAGAAAAAGTGCGACAGAGAGAAGGGCGGGGGGGGGGGGAGGTAAAAGAACAAAAAGGTATAAATTTCGATTAAATCCAATACACAGAACTTATAGTACACCGCCTGGAGCTGTTCGAATAAACGAAATAGAATGGGGGAAGAAGACGACGAGTTGATCCGTAACGCAAGTAAAACAAGGGGATCAGATCCGATCGAGATAAAAGCTTTGGTTTCGAAGCGTGAACATTTTTTTCGAATGCGCGACAAAGGAGAGGGCAGAAATAAGGAAAGCGGATCGAAGGATTGAAATTGAAAAGGTTTCACCCAACAATATCGCGTGTGCTTATACCTATGTATAGGTACCTATCCCACATTCATGGACGAAAAAAGCTTCCCGAAATAATCACGAACGAGCACGTTACGTTGACAAAATTATAATATACATAATGCATGTGATCGTGTTTATATTGCTTCCGGAATCCAGCGTCGAACCCCTTCAGAGAAAAAAAAATGGGGGAAAAAAATTGACCAAATGCAACGTTTGAAAATTACATTTTTTCTTTTTTTCCTTCTCTTTTCTCCACAATTTTTAGACTAAACGCCTCTCTATCGCAGAATATTTCAAATAGGATCTAGAAAGAAGTTTGATAAAAAGCTTACGGTGATGATCATAAACCCTGCTCATATCTACATAGGTACTACATATGTCTTGTGATATGAACAAACATATGTAGTACATAGATATAACACAGTATACGCGTAGAACGAACGGGAGTAGAATTTTTTCTTTTTTTTTCCTTATTTTTAGTACCTTTTCCGCAACGATTTCACTTTTTTCTTTCTCCTCCCTCATGATTTAGGTTCCGTATAACAAGCCGCCGTTAAGACCCTCATACGTTAGCCCACCGGGCTACGTTAAACCTTAAAACATCATCGCGGCTGTTTCCTCCGGGGGTGGAGGGATAGAAAAAGAAAAAAAAAAAAAAAACCTTCATCGTTGGAGAAACTGAAAGATAGAAGTTTGTAGTTGAAAAGTTTAGGGACGGTGTATCTATGCTATATAGCCTTCCTTCCTTATTTTCGTCCTTCCTTCCTTCCTTCCTTCCTTCCTTCCTTCCTTCCTTCCTTCCTTCCTTCCCTCGGTTTAAATAACGTAAATTATAAATTAGAAAAAGAGATATGTATGTATACATACCGACGTGTATAATGAACGGCGAAGTTGAAATGGGAACAGCGGGTTAGGACAGCTGTGCAGAGCCCAACTAATTACAAGGTTCAAAAAATGTGCGCCTCTTTTAACCCCGAGGGACTGCAAGGTATAAAAACTTTTCTGTTTGTCCCTTCGACCAATTCCCTACGGAGTAAGCCAGGCCCCAAAATCTCAACACCAATTTAAACAAAGTTTGTGCGCGTGACGAGGCTACAAACCGCACTCGTCGAGGCCTTAAACGCAAACGACATGAGTTCCTGACCAGGATGCATGCGTGGGTTAAATAAAATTAATCATGGTAAACCCTAGACGTCGCTTGGACAGATTCTGTTAACGATTTTCGTCACGTAACGCGGATTGACCACATAGATACCAAAACGACTTCGATATCAAATAACCGGATGGACAAAAATCGCACAGATCAGACACAAGGATTATTTCAAAGATTAGACATTCCTGCGCAAAATAATTCTTCGAAGTTGCTTTTCGGCCCGTTGCTTCGGGAGATCTCATTTTTTTTTTTTGAAAAAAAAAAACTAAAAAAAAACTGAATTCTGTTACAGTTTCGCAAGACTCGTCCGCCGTCGGGAGGACTGGATGGCCAGGAAGCTGTCGAATAATTATTTGATTTTGAACTTCGGTGAAACTTAACGCGTGTTATGTGCGTGACGCATACACACCCTCTTCGAGGGCGGATACTCCTCGCTCTATTTCTCCTGATAACCAGTTTCACGCTGCTTTCATCCGCGGTGGCATTTCCCGACTGGACAGACTGCCCGGCAGTGTGTCGTTGCAAATGGACATCCGGTAAAAAATCGGCCCTATGTCCTGACGCCGGTTTGACAACCCTCCCAGCGTCGTTGGACCCGGATATGCAAGTGGTTGATTTGTCTGGGAATAAAATCCTCTCGCTGTACGCGGACATGTTCAATCGAGCCGGACTGTTGAATCTGCAGCGTGTATTTCTTAGGAATGCTGGTATATCAAAAATCGACAAAGACGCATTCAGAGAGCTTAGAATCCTTGTTGAAGTCGACCTATCCGATAACCACATCGAGACACTCCACCCAGATACATTTCTTGGCAACGAGAGACTGAGGATATTGATCCTGAGCGGAAACAAGCTCGTAAAACTCACAGGACCACAGTTCCCGGCGTTACCTCATCTCAGGATCCTAGAGCTGCAACGATGCTCGCTCAACGAGATTAACAATTTATCATTCACCGGTGTTACTGGCCTCGAAACGCTCCGACTCGAAACCAACCATCTGGAGTACGTCGAGGCGTTGACCTTCCTGCCGTTAATACACCTGAAGACATTGAGTCTGGACGGTAATCCATGGAGCTGTGATTGTCGTCTTAGAAAAATGCGGACCTGGTTGACTGCGAACCGCCTCTATTCCGCGCCCCAAAAATGCGAGTCTCCATCTCGCCTGGAGGGTAGACGTTGGGAGGATGTCAAGCCACAGGAGTTTGCCTGCGGTCCGGAAGCGGTAGTCACTGCGAACTCGTTCCAGGAGGAGATGAGCGGTAATTTAAGCCTTGCGTGCATGGTGACGGGTGATCCGGAGCCAGAAGTATGGTGGCACTTCAACGGGAGCCCATTGAACGTAACTCGTGGTGATCAGATATTCGTTACCGAAGAGACTTACAATGGGTTTCGTAAGTGGAACAACGTGACGTTGTACAACGCGAGTGAAACCGACGCCGGGGAGTACAGCTGCGTAGCAAGCAACGTCGGAGGCGTCGCGAAGGACGTCATCAGCATTGTTATACCCAGGGTTTACACTGCTCCTACATTGTCCCAGACAGATACCTGGCTATTGTGGGTGAGCCTTGCCGGCGGAGGGGCTGCAGCCCTTTGTGCATCTCTTCTGGCGGTGCTTTTGGCCGTTTGCCTTTGCAGCTCGAGGCAGAAGAGCAAGAGGAAGAAGGTGAAGCTACAGGGTACCGCCAGCTTTGGTGACCAGGAAAAAAAGCTGCTGGATTTATCCCTGACTACCACTACTAACGAGAGAGTAAGCGCGAGGGCGAGTCTAGAGGCTGTGAGTACATTATATAAATTTCTGTTTGACATTTGATGGAAGCATGTACATATGTATGTAACACATTCGTACGTGGAGTATTTTCCCAGATCCCTGTCATTTTTTTGAATAAGATAAAAATTTTACGCACATGCGAGTGCATATATGCTGCATGCGCGCATGATGGAACCGGGGAAATGTACACCAGACGCGTAAATTTAATAACAAGCTTGACAAGGGGTTAATTACTTTCTTCAATTCTGTGCTAGAAGGTATACATATACACGAGATTCCCAGGCTTGAAGAATTTCATGGGATTTTATAAATTCTTTGAATCTCTCTCGAATTCCCTTCTGAATTCACTCGGGATTTCACAGATTCCTATATCAATTTTAAATAGGATTTCAACAAACTGCATAATCTCATTGATTTATTTATATAGGTGTGTGAAATTCCCCCGTGTATTGATTCGAATTCCAAAACGATCTTCGAGATTTCTTTAAAATTTCACAAACGTCTCTGGGATTCCTCTCTGCAGAATTCACTCGGATTTCACAGATCCTATGGGAATACCCGACAAATTCACTTATTCGGGTTTCACAGCTTTTTCTAGAAATTCACTAGAATTGATTGATTTCCCTGGCCACCCCTATGCGTTTATTCAGATTTCGCGCACATTCTCACGACTTCGGCTAAGACCTCCTATACAGTATAGGAGAATTGTGAATAACTGCAGTTTAAAAAGTAAAAAAAATCTTTGTCAACAGTGCAGTCTCGGGGACCTGGAACTTGCGGAAAGGAGTTCGTCGCTCTGCGACCCCCCAGTGAACGTGACAATCGAGAGACACTGCAGAGATATCCACAGCCAATTGCCAACAGTATTTCCGCCACCCCCTGAATTTACAACGAGTATTTTGCCCGCGGGAGTATTTGGCAATATTTTTATCTCCGTTTCCCTGGCTCAGGATGTCGAGCGCCGGTACCCAGACCTCCTCGACATCCCGGTCCACGCAAGTATTTCAGATAAGTCTTCGGTCCAGGCTCCTCCGATACCAACAACCTCGATATTATCGGGATTTGCAACCCTCCCTAGAAGACCACTTCGCGTCTCAGACCTCAGTTCACCCTACGACAATATGGGGCCGAGGGTAACGGCGACCGGAAGTTCAACTTTCTCCCTAACGGATCCGGATCTTCGATTATCACCCCCGCCGCCATCGCTGGTCATACAACCACCCATAGAATTCGTTTCCCTGTAACAAAATGAAAATGAAAACGAAAATGAAAATGAAAATGAAAATGATGATGAAGAGCAAGTTTTTATATGCGTGTACGTTATATTATATCCGTTTCATATAATATACGTATACGTATGTATATTGTGTATACAATTAAATGGGCTGTCCTAATATTTGTTAGATTAAAAAAAAAAAAGAAGAAAAGAAGTTCATTGTAAATATTTCATAATTTCTCGAAACTGATATATATAGGTATTATATATACATATATATATAATAATTAGAAAAAGAAGAAAACAAGAAGACGAAGAAGAAGAAGAAGAAGAAGAAGAAGAAGAAAAGGGAGAAATAGAGAGTATTAAGATTTGAGAAATTATCTTTCATTCATATTCATTTGAAACTGTATCACTAGTTTGTTAAACCATAATAATATATATATATAGGTATATATATATTATATGTAAATATTTGTTACTATACATACATCAGTATTTACTATGAACGCTTTGTCAATTAATAAAAAATGATTGAATTTTATCTAACAACAATAATTAAAGATACGATATAGACAAGATATTATAAGGGAGATTAAAAACCATATATAAATATAATATTAATTATATTCAGATATTCCAATTTCAGAATAATATTATTAACTCTCCGAAAAGGTAAAGAAACTGATTTCTCTATTAGGGTGTATATAACAAAATCGCCGAAGAAGAAGAAGAAGAAGAAGAAGAAGAAGATCAGAGAACAAGTGTGTAACATTTTTTAATTTTTTAATTTTTGCTTGCGAGAGAATTCATTTATTTGGGAATTTTGGAATTTGAGAATAAAGATCGTTTTTATATCATATATCCGTATATATACTCGTATAAAAAAGAAAATCAAAGAAGACAGAAGAAAGAAAAAAAAGGAAAAATTGAAACAACAATAATAATAAAAAGGACAAATATTAAATTGCTGCAATGATACTTATATATTGAATTTAAAATCGGATTATTATAGGTTGTATTACAAGTTTAGATAAACATACAAATTAAATATATAATAATACAGACATGTGTGTATATATAAATATGTATAGGAACAATATTGTCTCAATTGAACGTTACAATACGCGCAGATAGATTAAAATATATAATAATAATAGTTTTTTTTTTATTTTATTTTTTTTTCATTATTTTTACTTCTTCTTCTAATCAGGATTAAATATTTTTTCTCTTTTTCTCGTCGCGGTGCATTGAAAAAATTATATATAATTATACAATACACAGCTTGGGCATAACATATTTTTTTTATCATCATCAGGCTAAAATCATATTATTTTACAATACGATATAATTTTGTTTAACTTAATTTAATGTTTTTTTTTCTTTTTTAATTACGTCGCAAGTATATATAAATTATAAACGCTGAGCTAATAGACACCGTTGTTCAAAGTACTCTGGCCGTCGTCCTGCTGGTCCGAATCATGAGCCAATCTTGGTGAAAAATTGTCCGATTGTTGACCAGACGCTGAAAATTCTGGAAAAAAAGTACAAGCAATATAAAAAAATAAACAGAAATTATACAATTAGCCGTATAATGGGTAGAGCAGATTTTCCACAGCGGAGATTCTTTGTTTAGTTATTACAAAGGACGGATACACGTATGCCTCCGCACCTACACATAAATACATATATCTAGATGGTTAAATTTTCCTCCTCGCGGAGCTAATATATGTTAGCTAATCCTAAATGGTCTTTAATTCATTAAGTTAGCGGCAAACAAGGGATCGGAATCATGGAAGAGTGAAATATTTATTGACCTAGGGTACGCGGTAACCGGGCTTCGCGGGTCCCCGTCCCCCCATGGCCATGGCCAAAACCGTTATCCCAAACCTTGTACCGGGCCAAACTAATTATTTACTTTTACGAGACCGCCGGGTAATTCGTTTGGAGAGAAAAGAAAAGTAAAAAAATAAGGAGTGACCGACTGCACCCCGCCATGATCTGATATTGCAAAAAGTTCCTTCTCCTTTTTTGTTTTTGCTTCTTCCTTTTCGCTGATCTATTATGATATTCCGAATAACGAGCTTCAAATTCTGCAAATTGCATGAATCAGGATTCTATATCATTATGTTTAGTCGTGTGTAACGCGGGGATATGGCATGTTACTCATTCGTGGGTCGACAGGTTGTAGATGGCCGGGTTTATCTTCCTAATATAATTATTATAAGCCTCGATCCTTGGGCCCGTATGTAACGTTAATTAATGGTTGTTGGTTAATTAACGTCAAGGTGGGAAGAAGACGGTTAAAACTTGACGGAAGATCTTGCGAGATTTGTACTGATCGCATTAACACACGTCCCCACCTACATGACGAGGTGAATTCATTACACCCGTATATCTATGTGTATGTGTACACCGACCCTTTGGCTTTATCGCAAATTTTATAAGGTCTGAAACACTTAAAAGTTCGAAAACATGACGCGTATAGAAGCAATTACCGAAATTCACTTCTTATCTCTAATATTTTAGAACTTTAGGCCAAAAACCACCCGCTGAGTCCTTCGCAGGGGTTGTTTTCTTAAAACCTGTCTGACAAAGTGCTAAAAAAGGCATCTCCTGAAAAAAGGGAGACCCACCCAACCAGCTTCTAGTCCTGACAAATTAATCAGCTACTTTCTACCGCCTATTTTCTTATCTCTGAACTGGGCAGAGAGCTAATAAAAAAAAGGATATATTTTTTCGGCCTCTCTATCTCTTAGTACACCGTTATAGCTGCTTCGTGGATAAAGTACAATCCGTTATACTACACATATATAGGTATAATTATTGCGAGACAATAATTAATCCTGGTTTAATTATCTCCTTTTTTTCTTCCTTTCTTTCTTTCTTTCTTCTGACTCAAAAAAAATACGCGGAATTAGATTGCGGAATTTACTCGAACATATCGAACGAACACAATAATTATTCGATGATCTAATGGTAGATCTAATGATACTACATGGATTTTTCCTCAAATAAACGAGCAATCTCTGCCATGGTATCGGGAAGAACAAATATAATACCGTGTGTCTATATGGTCTTAAGATCCAATTAAATCATCGATCTGCAAGCGAGACCACGTTTCGTTTAATGTCTAGGGGGATGGTCGCATCTGTATTTTATATCTCGGAATTCATATTATGTCGTGTGCAAAAAACTGCTTCATATCTTTCGAGGAATAACGCTCCTATGCTTTATATCCGGAGCTGTAGAATTAGACAGGGAAGTAATGATGCTCGATGCATCGATTTCAGAAAAATGTTAAATAGGTAATTCCGGTTTTTAATTTTAGTCCAAAGTACTGTGCAGTGAATAAACACTATAATGACGCGGTATATACATCGTAATGGGATGAGAGTAGCTGGTGTATGTAATTAGGGAATGAAACAATTTCATTTAGAGAGTAGGTAATATGAAAGGAAGAGGAAAGGAGGACAGACGGAAGGAACGAATGAACGAATCCGGGATAATCCAAACCTAAACCATAATTGAACCTTCGCGGAGGACAACGAGCAGCTAGAAATAAGACGGGACGAGCCATCCTCCAGATCTCCGCCTCCAGGGTTCAAGGTTTACACTGTCAGTTAATAAGAGCCTGGCATTCCTCTCCTCCCTCATTCACCCCTAACATTTTTTTCGCATTCTCACACGCCCAGGTCGTATTCTGGGTATACTTTTCCCGGCTTTATCTGACTGCGAGGTATAAACGCGCAGACAAATTCGCCGAGTAGGTAATATAATGAAGTATGTAGAACAAAAATTCTACAATTATTTTATTATTATTTTTTTTCTTTTTTTTTTCTTTTTTTGCAAGTAACTTTCGAACTATTAAACAGCTAGAAATTACCTCGAAGGGGAAAAACCGCCCACTGTTGATCGTCGGTTTGCTGTTCATCGCGTCTGTGAAGTCGTCCAAGACGAGGACCGAACCACATACCACCGTTAGGAACAGCGTCACCTGTTCGCTTAACTTTGGCTACCTTGACGATCTCATTACCGTAGAATGATGGGGAAACCTCACGAGAGCGTCCTACACGTGGGTAAGGTATCAAACCCTGTCGTTTTACCTCGGATATATCTAAAATCGGTTCTCAATATATTCAGAAGGCTTATTGCATGTACAGGTAAACGTGCGAATGGATGAAGGTAATGGGTGCGTCTTTCACTCTCAGTCAGATCGAATGATCTATAGATCAAATTTCAGGACGTGCTTCTCGTTCTGCGGCTTTAGGCGCTTTGGTAGTTATGAATTAGTTGTTGAACTGTTTAATTACTTCTAAACCGAAAAATAATATCTACACATGCGTGCGATTTGCGTAGGTGAGTTTCCGCAGCTATCGCGGTGACGCGCAGAATTCGGAATACACGCAATTAGCCAAAGTTTCGTGGGATGGATAATGAGGACTAAATAACGTGAGAGAGACGAACGCGGTTAATTATATAAAATTTTTTCAATCTTCTATAACAATTACCCGTACATGTATAAATTCATTTGATATGATCTGTTCTGTCTCAACGTGAGAAAAGCAAGAAATTAACACGCAGAAAATGATTCCAAAAATCTGGACAGTCCGAATTCGAAGATATTTTCGATTTTCAATAAAACTTTCCCGCGAAACTGACTGAAAAGAAAAAAAATGATCGAATATCGAATGGAATCTTTGCGAGGAAAGAAATAGAGACATTTCGTCAAGTATTGATCCTTTTGAGATATAGATATGTTTTGTGGGTTTAGGAAGTGGAAAATTGGAAAATGAATAAATATGGAAAGAGGTAGAGGTACGTGACGTTTCATACTTCGGTAAATATATTTAAATCATCTATTTTCCCTGAGCCTTAGCAACTCCAATTAACGCATCAAAACACCGTGCTTCAAAGAATCCGTTCCCAGTTTCCCCGAAGGATCAGTCAGTCCCAGAACCCGTGAAATTGTCAAAATTATGAATGAATTCGTCCTCCGTTACCGCTGCCCAAAGTTTTGATACCAATTCCTGGCTCAATTCATGGGGGCATTAGTTTTCGCAATCCTCAATTATTGCCATGATATAAAGCTCACGCGTTACCGTGTCAGCACCTTTGTGCGATTTTTATTTTTATTTTCAATTTTTATCACCGTGGTGATAATCAAACTATTATGGTTTCGGTAGAAAAATCACTTTGCTATAATTTCGACGTATCTTTACGTTTTCAGGCCTCTAATAGGTAACCGAGAATCGCGTCAGGAGAAAGATGAAAGTCCGAAAATCTCAAATTTGCACAATAAATGTTAAAATTGCCATATCTCATCTGATCGGAGCGTTTGCATCTACTGGAAAAAAAATCTACCCGCAATTCGAGACTGACAATCAAATTTGTTTTTCTCTTTTCGAATAAAAGATTCTGTTTTCCCGAATTTGAAACAATATAATATCAAGTAAGTTCCTTGATTATAGAATATTTTCTATCAATCTTTAAAATTCCACAAATTAAGATGACAAAAAGCACCTTCAAAAATCTTCATTTCACGTCTTGTTTCGAGACGAATCTTATGTCATCCAATACTCAGAAACTCCGTATAGAATAGGGTGCAAAAAACTCTCACCTTCGGGATTAAAGTCAAGAACGACGTCGTAATCCGTTGAATCCGAACGTCCAACACGTGGGAATGGCATGAGACCGGAAGCTCGATCTATCCTTGTGAATCCTGTCATCCCCGGAGATCGTCCTGTTCGAGGAAAGGTCATTATCCGTGGATATCGCTTGTTGCTTAATTCCTTGATCTTTTCACCACCTATGGATAAAATATAATAAAAAGTAAAAATAAAATAAGAAAAAAAATTAACTCCTGTTAATTATCTCGGCATCGAGGTCACCGTTCGACGAAGATGTTCAGAATAATTCGCCCACCGGATGGCGCAGTTTCGTTTAGTTTCGCGAACCTTTTTCCAGACTTTATTTGGAATGCAGAAATGCGCCAAATGAATGGTATGTAAAATTGAACGGATCAAAAGTTGATTATCTGTTGATTGGGGGTTGACAAGTGGTCATACTTCAATTTTATTAAGGATAAAATCGAGTTCCATGAATCCTGCAGGGTGTAGGTAACATCGACTGTTTGATTGCTCCCAATTTTCCGTTGATTATAATATTTCTAATGACACATTTACGAGAGACGAATAATAAAGGCAGCCGGTATTCGGTTGTGAAAAGGCGTCGGTAAGTAAATTGGCGAAGGTACTTGTGAGTTGAAATCATTTCGCGGGTTTCGTTTGGCTTCGTTAATTGCCGTTACATAATAAATGGTGTTTTAATACATCCCGCCTAAAGTTCGTTCTGAACGATTGAAAGCCTTTTCGAAAGCGAATTGAAGTATCTTTGACGGTCTGTGAGCACGCAAGTTTGAATAACACGAAAAATGAATCCAATGAAGAAATGAGAAAAATCAAAAACGGAAATGGAGTCAGAATTGCAAATGATTTAATTGAAGACGAAGAGCTGGAGGAAACCGCTAATCTTCGAATTTGTTTTAGTTAGTCTAGAGCCGAGATCTATAAACTGAAACACAGACGTATCTAAAACGATTTCTCAACGGGTGGCAATCTCGAACAATTTCTCGAATTACTAGACACTGGAGTAAGTCAGGTGGTTTAGGTACTGGCGGCTGCCTTACTGTGGTAATCTCATCAAAATGCTTCAGGGAATTTCAAACTAGGTATACCTACGCCTACGATCTTCAGGGAATGACATTACTCTAGTTTATCAGGATTCGAAGTCAACCTCTTCTGGTATTAACCGAATTGTGTTTCCACGTTCTAAGTGCGACCGCGTTCGCTCTAGCTTATGCTGAAGCCCCGTAAAGCCCCGAGGAGCTTTCTCAGCAGGAATCTTCACCCCAAATCGCTTTCAAATAAGTTAAATCATTATCATTTAATAGTATACTGCAGAGTCAAACGCACCTATCACCCAATGTACAATTTTTACAATAAAAAAACGATTTCAAACAATCAATCCGTCAATATTTTCCTGTTTATTTTTTCTTTTCGTTTTTCTTGCATACTCGATCAAAAATTAATGAAATAACAGATAAAATGAGAGCCGAAAATATTGAGACTTACGATTCAAAGTAGTGGTAGCGATTAATAATACCAAAACGAAAAACAGATTATCTTTCATTTTGCCGATTAGTTGAGAGAGTAAAAATTTAATTTAGAAGCTACGAAAAAAAAATTCAATTTTTTGATTTTTCGTTTCTATTATTTTTTGGATTTTTGTTCTTTTTGGATTTTGTTTTCGTTTTTTTTTTTCCTTCTTCTTTCGCTTTTTGCTGATCAAACTGCTGCGAATCTCGCTACTACGGTGGTACTGGATGCTGTGCCCTGCCTCCGGTGAACTTTATACCTGGTGACCCACCCCACGCAGGATCCCACCGTTAGCTGTTGGCGCCCCTAAGCCACCCCCACATAGCGGTTCCAAGCTTCTTCTTAGCACCTCCCCTACTAGTCTGAACTAATTAAAAATGAATTTACAAAGCAAAGTCAGATTGTTACGTGCTCGACAATAAAATTGCCTTCGTATTTATACTACCTTATAACAGCGAGATGAATTTATTTATTGGCTTAAAAATTATTTTGGTTTTCTTTTCTAACATTATTCCTTTTTTTTTTAAATTTTATTTCATTTTTTTCCCCTCTTCGCCATACACCTACCGCTCTAATTAATAACATACCGAATGATTTATTATACGGGTATAACCGTCAATTATACAAAATTACCAATAATTATTTGTACGACGCGTAACGTGCCATTGAGAAATTTGACGTACCCCTAAACTGCAACTATTGACGTAATTGAAAATATAGACTTCGGGTAGGTATTCGTAAAAAATCCCTTAAATTCTAATAACTATTCGATTCTTCTCGTTGAAAAGAAAAAAAATAATACTTAATGAAAGAAAAGACAAATTATAAATGATAGGTATATGAGATTCAATTAATTATTATAATTACGTGTGTATACAGTAAATCTATGCTTATAGAGATTAAATTTTCTCCAAGTTTTCATACATAATATACAGCTAAGAAAATATTTATCTTAGATTAGTTACTCTTCAAGTCGTGAAATCCGAATTTTTGTTGGGTACAAATTATTATTGTTTAAGAAAAGAAAAGAAAAAAAATAGTTTTCTATTGAAAACTTCGATTTAACGAAAAAGGAAAAAAGCTAAAGAAAATAAAAAGTAGAACCACTAGGATCTTACGGGGCTAGACGTTTATCTGACCCTAACGAAATTGTTCGCGGCTAATGCAGCACAACAGCAACGACAAAGTAAATTTGGCAAATCCTAGTCGTTCCTTATCGTTATCGCGTAGTGTACCCTTTTTCCCTCTTCCAGTACCTTCCTTTAGCTGCTGGAACTCCGGTTACCTCATATCGGTGTTTATGGCTTCTAGTTCTGTGTATCAAATGTATCAGTTGAAAATTATTGTTCCTTCCTGTAACCGCGTCACGTTTTATACGTATAAATTCACGTGATATATTATATATTTCTGCCGATCTCTTAGTACCTAAGTCAACCGAATTTAGGAAACATAAAAGGAAATAAGAAATGGGTACACATATATTATACAAAAATGACACTTCTACGATATGAATAAGCAAATTTTCATTTCATCTGATCGAAGAAAATTGCGAACGTGTAAAGAAACGGGATACTATTCTTCAGTGAACTATTGCTTAATTAAAGAGGCGTTAGTACGTAGGCGTTTTTTAAACGGTACGTACAACCGTGTTATCACTTCGTTTATGTCTTTTCCATTTAAATGAACGACCTTAGCGGCCCGGGAGCGTATGTAAATAAAGGCTTCTTAACAAGGCTCTAGTATATGTACATAGTGTATAATATACAGGTATATACATGTACTATACATAGTATATAGGTACATCGCAATTAAATTAACTCTAAATCGCACGTATTATACATATCTACGTACAAAGTATATGCAAATCGTGATATACCGGCGCATACAGGTTGAAAAATAAGGTAACCAGTGTAATACGTTTTACTGTACAATACGCAACCATTAGTGGATGCATTAAAACCGCATGATTTTTTCAAATACAGCAGTAAAAAATTGGCCGTCATTAATTTCCCAAATATTATTCACTCGGAATGAGGTGAAAACAGAAAGAGCATCAATTATGATTTCATATACGTATAGATATAAAAATATACTTCGGGATCTTGAAAGCAAATGCAAGATTCATCTTTTACAATAAGCAAATAAGCGAGACTCCCCGAGAATCGCCGGATCGAACGCTGAGATCTACTACTGAAGACAGACGCTGAGCGGCTGAACAGTACGACCGTTTCTACTGCCGGCAGTGAGGCCGCACGGCTTTTTCTACTGCCGCGAGTAAGGCAGCTGTATAACTGCAGGAAAATGCTCGTACGTTTTATATTATGATGAATCGATTGATTGTAAAATAGTGGAATGATCGAAGCTCAGTCGACTGCTACAAGCTTGAATAAATTCAAACTTTGTTGATTAAAATACGTTTGATTTTTAAACGTAAATCTATCGCAGAAATATATATATTTTATACCTATACTTCACGTGTTGCATGTTCTTACGATATTACTGATACGTTGGGATTTAACACGAGCGGGGTAATCGGATTAAGCTATTGCAGAATGATATTGTCACGTCTGCAAGTATCATGCCGTCATATATCGTATACATATACGCGATACTCGATTAACAATTGGCAAAACTGTCACATATGCGACGATAACATAATAATACGCGTATACATAGAAACTAAACTAAAAATACAACAACTGTACCATATATAATATAATAGGATATGGACGTTTTTTAATCACGCTATATGCTGTTATAATGCTGTATAACTAATCGGTCTGTTTATGACAAAGTATACATATGATGAATTCCACGCGAACCGGACAAAAAAAAAAACTTTTTTTCTCATTTTTGCATGAGCTTTAGTACCCTCAAAATTAGAATTTTTCATGTATATAAGACATATGTAGCTATTTTTACCTATGGTGTACGAGCTCTTCTAGTTTTCGGTTGCTTACGCTCTTTAATATCTTTGGAGGCAAATATCTCAGAAACGGTATGTCGAATGAAAAAAGTAATGGAGTGGTGATTTGTAGTATTCTTCACCCTCTTTCACCCCAGTCCATGATCTTGCCCGTGACTATCGGAAAACATGTCGAAAAATCATTTTCCAATCCAAAACTCTATTTTTATCCACTTATGTCATTTTTAGGATTTTTTTCGTATTTTTTTTCGAATACCTCGGGAAATTTCCCATCGAATCACGTTTGTTTCGGAATGGACCACGGCTTCGTTTGGGAGCTACAATTTTTTTCCGAAGGCGAAACGAACGACTCGTACGTCCGCTCACATTGCCGCGTCATATTGTTGTATGCGCCTTCGGAAAAAAATTGTAGCTCCCAAACGAAGCCGTGGTCCATTCCAAAACAAACGTGATTCGATGAGAAATTTCCCGAGCTTTTCGAAAAAAAATACGAAAAAAATCCTAAAAATGACATAAGTGGATAAAAATAGAGTTTTGGATTGGAAAATGATTTTTCGACATGTTTTCCGATAGCCACGGGCAAGATCATGGACTGGGGTGAAAGAGGGTGAAGAATACTACAAATCACCATTCCATTACTTTTATCATTCGACATACCGTTTTTGAGATATTTGCCTCCAAAGACATCGAAGAGCGTAAGCAACCGAAAACTAGAAGAGCTCGTACACCATAGGTAAAAATAGCTACATATGTCTTATATACATGAAAAATTCTAATTTTGAGGGTACTAAAGCTCATGCAAAAATGAGAAAAAAAGTTTGTTTTATTGTCCGGTTCGCGTGGAATTCATCATATATACAATATACATATGTATTAGATTCTATGCATATGCATATGCATAAACGGCATTTATAATGCTAATAATCTATTATTATGTACACGGGTATACAGTCGACATGACACTAACTCAACGTCACCCGCTCAAGGCCCTAATTGCCTCTGTTAATTGTCACGATGTACAAGTTATGACTTATGGCTGTTAGAGAGATTTGTGCGGGATTGAAACGAGCAAAGTGTTTCAGAAGGCATGCAGAGACGGAAAGTTAAAGCTCTGTAACAAATTGTTGCCATTATAATGTCGGTGTAAAGGAAAATTCAAATTTTCATTGTCAAATAAAATTGGGGGAAAGGGGGTAGTAGTACCTAACAATTAGTATTATATTCGTTCACGCGTTTATATCGAGGAATTAGATACGCCTAATTGTTTTAATATCAAATCTTGAAAATTATACACCTCTGATTGATAATCCTGTACTCTGATCCCAATCCTACTTGCACCCTCACAATTATACGTTATACATATATCCGGATGGATTCTTCGCGATGATTTAAATTTAATCTATCAAGATTTCAAAGGGCCAAATAATTTTCGAATTACACAAGTTTTAAGTTTACTAATTACAAGGGAAAATAACTTGAGGCAATTTTTGAATAGTTTTAAAGTTTATTTATTTTATAGAAAATTCAAGCCGAACATAGGCTGAAATAAAATATTCGTATTGTACATAATCCTTAAAACTAGATTACGTAATATATTTATTAATTACATCCCGAATTATGAGTCCAACTTCAATTTTTTTTCATTTTTTTCGTTTATTTCATTAAAAACTTGACTCCAAATTTATACAACTCTGCATTAGTAGCTTTAAGGTTTTTAATCTCTTCTCTAGCAAGCTGCAACTCATTATGAGTACTGGTACCGGAATGAAGCGCGTCGTTAGATTCGAAGAATAAATCAGATTTCAAAAACCCCTCATCCCCATAACTCGGGTTGACAATTTCAATAACATCGCTCTCACTGTCTCCAGCGATTCTTTGCAAACTGTGCAATATCAGCTTGCTCTTAATCTCATTGGTGAAAAAATTGTCTACAGCCTTGGTGTAGAATGCGGCAATAACAGGTCCTTTGTGTGGAATAGTCCTGATAATTTGCCTGCTTGAAATATGCCAGATATTAACCGACCCATCAGCTGACCCAGAAACTAAAGAACAGCAATCGCTGGAGACGGATAAACACGTAACGGACTTAGTGTGGCCTTTGAAGATCACCGCTTCCTCTTTATGGTCAAGATGGAGCTCTCTGCCCCTAGGAGGAGAGTGTAAATGAAAAAGCCTTATATCCCCGGTCGTAGATCCAACGAATAAATAATTCTCCGTGATATCCATGCAGACAGAAGTTAGAGGAACTCCAAAAACGAGTGTAAGCAGAAGCGAGCCGCTGTCCACGTCGTAAATCCTCGCTGTACAGTCCAGAGAGACTGTGACCAGTCTTCCTTGTGTCCCAAATCTACCAATGAACAGATCTTTCACTGGTAAAGAATGGTCTGAAAAACTGTACAGCGGTAATGGCTGTTTTCCAGCATTGTTCAGAGTCTTGCTAACGACATTAGACAAAGACCACATGAAAACTAGACCGTCTTCACCACCACTGGCGAACGTCGATCCATCGGATGTGAATTTCAGACAAGTTACAGACTGGTAGTGTCTCGTAAGTACAGAGAGCAAGCCGCCAGTGCTCGTCTGCCAAATGCATAGTTTTTCCCCAATAGCAGCGACGATGTACAATCCATCGGGTGAAGAGGCTAATGCTGTGACATTTCCCGGGACAACAAAGCGCAGATTTTCCACTGGAGTCTGTTTGTTCAATGGCCAGAAGTAGAGACGGGGTTTAGTCGCGTCTGCTGCCAACAAGTAAGAGTCTGATAGAATGTTCAGAGTGTTGTGGCCCAGCGTTGACCGGTTTTTATACGTCGAAAGCTGAGTTCCAGTTTGCGGATCCCATCCTGCCGCGCTCCAGAGCTGACCTGAGCCGTCACTAGTTATGATGATCTCGTTTGATCTACTCATCGTTGAACAGGCCCTCTACTTCTGTTAAGATTATAAGATGTTCGACAATATTTTAGAGACTGTGTCCACAGCGAGAGAAACAGAGAGAAGAATCATTAGATCTAGCAGACGTTTGCAACGTATTCCTAGTAGTAGATTCCTAATTTCATAAGATTTGAGTGATCAGATGATCAATTTTTTGATGTTTCAAACTAGTTCGAATAATAAATATCAAAATTCAACTTCGAGACATGAGAGAGGCTCATAACCTCTCTTTCGTTCATTTTGCACTCCAAAACCTTGCGTTTAATGTGATAATTAAAGAAATTGGAGGTTAATACTTGTCTCAGATGGCCGCTCGTGTCGTAGATCTAAAATGGTCCAATATTAAACCGTAATATTCGAATGATCATTTATCTGTTATTATGATTTCATCGTAAGCACCGCAAGCACGTGGCTCTACACTAATAAGTCACGAACGTGCGAATGACGTCAAAGACGCCATCGGTCGGCCTTTTCACGCACTAAAGGACCTAGTGACGTCATATTCCAGCCGCGTAGTATTTCAAAGGTAGAGTTTCCGCTCTAGCTATAACGCGGTAAATCATCGCCCGACGCTCCGGCATTTTCGCATCGTAAAAAAGATGATATAAAAATCGTGAGCATTATTAACAAATATCATCGGAAAATAGTCCGGATTAACCAGTGCTATTAAATCCGTTAATTACTGAACAATAATTGACGGATATATTCAACGGATAATAATAATAACAACAGAGGCTTAACATCTACGGTAAGTACTTTGAACGTTATGTTTCAGTTTCACCGACACACAAACTACTGTGTGTGATATCTCCCTGTTCAAGTTCGATGTGTATCTTATTTCCTTGATGTAACGGGAGAGTGGGTGATAAAATTGATAAAATTGATAAAATTAATAAAAACCGCAATAATTCGACACACACACACACATGTATGAGTGTGTAAATTCCACTTTCAACAATCGATACAAAAAATTCACACAACCTCCAATTTATTATGAAAAAAGAATGATTTGTGTATAAAAATTGAGGCTAACGTTGTCGTATCTCAATGTCCAGGTGAAACATTATGGCCTTACCGCAAAATTACAAGCAGGTAGCGATGGCATCGACCAACGTGATCGCGACCAATCGTAAGTAGGATTTTATCCGTTGAAACAAAAATGTCCCATTTTGAAAATGATCAAAATTTTTTAGAATATTTTTTATATTTTTTTATTTCTAAATCAATATTATCGCTGGGATTTTTAGGAAAAGGTAAAATAATTTTGCAAAATTATTCAACAGAACGATTACGGGCTTCTGGTACCAGCGGGGGATCGAGTACGGGCGTAAGTCGGTCATCCAATATTCAAACTCGCGATACAATTTCGAACTCGATAATCAATCTTTGTTAAAATATGTGATTTTATATTTAGAAAGATGCGACGCCGTTCATTCAAACACCACATGGTCATCCTGGATTTACGCCACAAAAAGTTGGAAAAAGTACGCCGGTAAGTTTGTCGAAGTTGAAAAAAAACTGGCCGATGATTTCAACGAACTAGTACAGAACGCGTTATATATGTTGAGTTAAATTTTTTATAAATATTTCAGGCAGACTCCCGCTTACCCAAGCCTCCGAAACCCCCTGAAAAACCTTTGATGCCTTACATGAGGTACAGCAGAAAGGTTTGGGACCAAGTAAAGGCGCAGAATCCTGAGCTTAAATTGTGGGAAATTGGAAAGATCATTGGACAAATGTGGAGGGACTTACCCGAGGATGAGAAAACCGAATTTATAGAAGAATACGAGGCGGAAAAGGTCCGGTTTGAGATATAAAGTCGATTTTCGCACTCGAAATCGTTTTCCAAGAAGCTCAACTCCTTCTGTTCGTCTATTAAACGGATTTTAAACGATTTTAAATACGTTTCAGGTCGAATATGAGAAGAGTTTAAAAACTTACCACAATTCTCCAGCATATCTTGCGTATATCGCAGCTAAAAATCGTGGAAAATCTGGTAGGTTTTATGTTTACTGCGTCGAATTCGTAAAATGGCTTCGAAAAACGAATAATAAAATATTCCAGTATCTTTGTACAAGAAGAAAGAAGCTGAAAGCGATCTAAAACTTTCATACCTTTCGAACAGTTCAACAACTTAATTAATTCAACACTTCATTAGCGTTTAAAAACCATGAAAATTTATGATCACTTGAGTCTAATGCATTGTTGTGTACAGCTCAACAAAGCAGCGACGACCGAGAGACTCACGAGCGTTCTTCAGGCGGTAGTAAAAGCCAAGCTGCTCAAGACCGTAGGATAGATATTCAGCCAGCAGAAGATGACGATGGTATTGAATCTTCTAACTTCTGTGCATCTCGTTCTTTGCATTGTTTTTTGTAACTAATAATGAATTAATTCGAATTTTTCATTTCTTTCAGACCAAGATGACGGCTACTCGGTAAAACACGTTGCGTATTCTAGATATACTCGTAATCACCGATTGATTAATGAGATATTTAGCGATACAGTAGTGCCTGATGTTCGATCAGTTGTAACCACTCAAAGGATGCAAGTGTTACGACGTCAAGTACAGTCTTTGACGATGCATCAGGTATAATTTGGACCGACGAGTTATTGAGAATAATAATGGAAAAAATTTAAATCTAAAACTAATGGGAATGAATTATTTTTCAGAAAAAATTGGAAGCAGAACTTCAACAGATAGAGGAAAAGTTTGACGCTAAAAAACGCAAGTTCATCGAAGCCAGCGAAGTATTTCAAGAAGAATTGAAGAAAGTGAGTTGATGCTATTTCCATAAAGTGTTAATTCAGCGTTATCATACTTTCTCTACTTTTTTTTTCCAGCATTGTAAGCCTGCGGTGGATGAAGACGCATTCAATAAAATGGTAGAAAGACAGTACGAGCTCTTGCGAAGAGACAGACAGAAAGGTACAGAAGAAAGTCGATCTGATGGCCCAGCGTCGAGCGAATCAACTCCGACCTCTACACCAACGCCTACGCCAGCACCCCTTAACGAAGAGGTTCAACCAGAGGTAATTCAAGCCTAGCGAATGTAAAGAATAGAAATATGAAGCTGGATCAGCCGTTCGATCTTTAAACTAATATGAATTTTGTATTTCTAAAGATTCCAGAGAACGATACAACGGATAAGAAGAATAGCATGGACGTGGACAAGCCTGTTGAAACCAAGAAGGAAAATCTATCACCACCCTACACAGAAACAAAACCTGAACCAATGATTCAAGGAAACAGTCCCACTCAGGCATCATCACCTGTTACATACCCGGTAGCAGTTAGCCCTGTTCACCAACCTATCGTTACTACACCTGCTATTGTACCTCCGGTTCAACCTTCTACGCCTCCAATTGTACCAACGCCTACTCCGGTACCGGCGCCGCCGCCGCCGCCGCCACAACAACAGCCGCCACCACAGCAGCAACAACAACAACAACAACAACCGCCGCCGCCACCCCCGTCGCCATTGCAGCAGCCACAACAGCAACAACAGCAGCCACAGCAACAACAGCAGCAGCCACAGCAACAACAAATACAGCAACAACAGCCACAGCAGCCACAATCGCAACCACTGCAACAACAGCCGCCACCACAGCAACAACAACAACAACAACAACAGCCACAGCCTCAAGCTCAGCCTCCAGCACTACCACTACCACAACCGCAGCCGCCGCCACAGCCACAGCCGCCGTCAGCGCAACAGCTGCAACAACAACATCAGCAGCAGCAGCAGCAACAACAACAACAACAACAGCAGCAGCAGCAACAACAGCAACAGCAACAACAGCAGCAGCAACAACAACAGCAGCAGCAGCAACAACAACAGCAGCAGCAGCAGCAGCAGCCTCCCTCGCAACCACCTCCCTCACATACTCCTCATCAACAAAACGTTCATCCAAATCATTCAATGCCTTCTCATCAAAATCATACATTACCTTCGCAAGGAACTCCACCACACAGTCAGAATATTCCACCGCAAACTATACCCTCTCAAAATGCAATGCCTCCGAATCCTCATGTGAATTCTATGATGCCTAGCGGTCAGAGTTATAATCAACAATATCAACCTACGGGAGGTCAACCAGCTCAGAATGTACCATTAGCACCTAGACCTCCTCATCCATCTTATGGTTATTCGCAACAGCAACCGTATCATCAACCTTATCCGCAGTATCCTCCTCATCCTTATTATCAATCGTACTCACAATATCCACCGCATTCTATGGGGAGACCACATTCTCATGGACCACATAGTCCACATAGTCCCCATTATCATCCTCAATCACCACATAATGTTGGAGATGGAGGTTCTGGGAGTAACGTTGGATCGGAGACTGGAACTCCGTATTCTTCCGCGCCTGCTCATAGCGATAGAGATAGACCGCCTGAAAATCAAACTGATAATCAACCAATTGATTCTAAATCTGGGTCAGGGTAGATTTTTTTTTTTTTTTTTTAATTTTTATTTTCTCTGTTTCGGTTTTTTCGAAACAGTTTGGAGTAAATATTTTTGAGCTGAGAAGACTCTTTTCTTCTGGCAGATGTTTCTATCGATGTAACGGTATTACTAAAATTGTGGATTTTCTTTTTTTTTTTTAAATGATTAGACAATTTGAATATTACACTGATGTTTTCTTAACTTTGAATCAATTGATATTGAATTTCGTAGGTTTAAGTAACGATTGAAAAAAATAATACAGATATTTTATCATTATTATTATTATCATTATCATTATGATTTGAATATTTGGAAGGATAACTATTATTATTACTGATTTTTAAGAAAGGGATGTGAAATCTGGATGAAATTTTTTCACTGATTATATCATTGCTAACTTTTCTTTATTTCAAGAAAACTACATGATATTATAGTAAAAAAAATGGAACATGTAGTGTTTAAAGAAAGTTGAATGGAAAAAGTAATCAACAAAGTATAAAACGCGTATTTCTGAATGAATTGATATATTAAAACAGAATATTCAACTTAGCTGTAAGATTGTTCTCCCAATATTGATTCCCATCTGTATTCAATTTTAGACTAATTTCTAAAGAATTGAATTTAGGAAACTGGGATAATACCCAATAAGTTAATTGATGTGAACTAACAAGTCTTATGAAAATCTTGTTTCTAATTTTAAAGAAAGATTTTTTTTTCTTTTTGTTTCTTTCTTTTCAAAATTGTTTTTTCCAACTTGTATCGCATATTTGTATAAGATAAATATATATTAAAGACGAAAATTGAAGAATAATTATCTTTCTTTAGACCGCCGATTGGATAATGAATACCTTTAATTATTCTATTATTAACAAATACTGTAGAAAAAAATATATATTTGTTCTGTAAAAAAATGAACATTTATTTTATTTCATCATTTTGAACGTTAATTCTATAAATTATACACAGTGTAAAGCGAAACCATGCATTTATGTATGTATTTGACTCAAAGACATAAATATATTGTGAGTAAAAATGTAATAAATTATACTATTCATCGGTATACCAAGATAATAATAATTGATCGACGTAAAATTCGTTCAATCGATTCAATCGCCACTTTGTTGTAATAGTAATAGTAGTAATAATAGTAGTAGTGTAGTAGTAGTAGTACTACATTAAATAGGTACTTAAAAGTACTTAAATACTATCATACAAGGTAAAATTAATTTAGAAAATTTAATAACAGTGTTGTATTGTTTCACAAGGAGAAAAAGAAAGAAAAAAAAAAGAAAAAAAAGAAAAATACTTATTTTACAGACATTTATTTAAAAAAAAAAAAAATTAATTAATCACTCATTTCACAGCCTTCATTTGCCAAAGTCCGTCATTCAGATAGTGGCAATTCTCAATACCAACACCTTTGTTTATTTTGGCTCTGTAATAAAAATAAAAATAAACATACAATTAATATGAGATGAAAAATTCTATTGCAACAAGTACATAGGCATATTAACTGAGAATCAACTTACATATCGTCAGTTGATAACGAGGTCATTCCAACTGCTAAAGCATGTTGTTTACCTTCAGCCATAACTGCCTGAATAATGTTTCGTTAAGTTTGAATATAAAATGATGTTTAAATGCATGATATCACAGGTTTGAGAGTCAGTTTGAAAAAAAATAAAGTAAAATAGAAATCCAGCTAAAATAATTCTAAAAATGTAGGTTTTTAAATTGTCGATATCTTGCGATACCGCTTCTCATCGATTAGATGCAAAGTCAAATAAGGATACAACTACTGTCCCTTTTGGAGCGTTCGTCATCTGAGCACCAGGAGAAGTTAGTCCTGGACACATGATGTTAGCGCCGCTAAGAACAAACCGGATAGCTCCTTTGTCGACTTGTTGTACAGGTAGAAAAAATGGATCTGTGAAGAATCGAAGTCTTTAAAAATAATATGTGTTGTTTTTACTCTGACTTTGAAACTCTTCTTCTTATCTTTACAATTAATACAAGATGATATAACGCGAATATACCATAATACCCAAACAAGAAATATATGATCATTGATTAACTCACACTTATGTAGTAACTTCAACGTCGGCATCCACGGTCCTTCACGTTGGTGAAAAAAAAGCAATTCGCCGGCGCTGTTCACCATTATTTCTATGTGATCGTGGCTGCGATGTGAAAGACATTGAATATCGATAAGATAAAATGAAATGAAATGAAGTGAGTGTTCGAAAAAAAAAGAATATTATCGACTTATTTATAGAGTTTATATAATTTCTCACCATTTAACAATCCTGAAAGAATCCTTCTTCGGTATTATTTGATCAATGTATGATTCCAAGTGCGGATAAAGTTCCAAAAGCTTAGACCTGATCCCTTTCTGAACAGACGACTTTAGCTGTTGAACACCTGATATACTGTCCTTTTCGTCGAATCTGTATATAAATTAGGGGAAGAAAAAAAACAATATAAAATAGTAGAATTTTAGTCTAATATACACGTAGATATTATATCGTCTCTGGTATTTTTATATTGCGTTAATTAAACATACTTTTTAAACATTTTATATATAAATTTAGGTTAACTTCGGCACGCACAGTAAAACACCAAACCACTAAAGATACAACACACACATAACAAGACAACTCGATTCAATATACCGGATTTTGATAATACACAGAACATACGATGGGTTTAGGAACACTCGACTAGCGGAAGACATTAAGGTGGTATTTCATGCATGCGACTGCGACAATTGTGGTTTTGTCGCAGTCGCGTGCATGAAATACCACCTTTAGATTAGATATATCGCGAATGCATGCCTATGCCGGGCGAAATTGAGCTAGAACACGAAAATTTGTCTGATAACTGATTTATAGAGATCCCGAAGTGTTTGATATCAAATAAAATAATTAAAAAAATAAAAAATGGCAGATCTATTCACTAGCACTACGACCTACGAAGATGTTGCGAAGGGAAAATCCGGCGGCGAAGCAGAATTACAAGAATTTTTAATGGTCGAAAAACAGAAAGCTCAATTCAACGCACAGGTGAGGTTAGGTTAGGTTATTTTGGGTTAGGTTGATTTCTGCTAAGTCTAAAAGCTGAATTATGGTAATTATACCATTTATTGAACTAAAAAGAAGAGAAAAAAGCTATAACTTGTGTGAAATATATTTTCCACTGTAACAATACAGATTTTATTCGCAAATGCAGTCGACGTCGATATGAACCATTGCGTCATTTTTCGATTTTTCAGATACACGAGTTCAACGATTTTTGTTGGGAAAAATGTATGGAAAAACCATCAAGCAAATTAGACAGCAAGACAGAAACTTGTCTGAACAATTGCGTTGACAGATTCATAGACGTTTCACTATTGATAACTAATAGATTTGCACAATTGTTGCAGAAGAGCGCAGGAGGAATGTAATAGAATTATATATCAATTTCGTTATTAATAAAGGAAGAAACAAATTCATTAATTAAATATAGTCATTAATTTTTACAAATATGAAATTCAACAAAAGCTGCTAAATATTGTTGTTAAAACAAAAAAAAAAAAAAAAAAAAGAAAACAAAAAAATCATGTAATAAATTCCAGTAGAGAAAATAAATATATTAAAATATAGAATAATACGAACGCACTACTCGGGGTGATGAATAAAATCATATCTTCACCCAGTTTTAATTTTATTCATCAAATTGATCGGAATAAAAAGTTTTCAAAGACTTATAATTAGACGCTGAAGCATATTGTATTTTAAATACAAATTAATATACATAACTATGTAGTTAATACTTATGCTTTATATACATGAAACTCATTAGTTTGAACAGAAATAAAAATTAAAAACTTTTAGAATAACAATTTGAATATAATATGTATAGGTAATTAAAATTTATTTTAAATTATAGTCAAATTAAATTTTTTAGTAAAATTATACAAGATATTCATTATGCGTTATATACATATCGGCCTTTGCGGTAAACACATATTATAGAATGCATCTTTTTTCCAAAACTCTGGAGTCTTCCATCCGCACCAACCTTTGTTGATGATCGTGGTGAGATTTTCTACTCCGGTATAGTGGGGATCGAGAATCAGGAATTTCACATCTCCAGAGCTCTCGTTATAGTCTACTCCCAGTATTGTGTGAGCGAGTACGCCGCCGCCTTGACAAAATAGAATGAAAATTAGCGAAACTGATATCTTTTGAAGGAGCAGAAAGTCCCATCTAGCCCATTCCTCACCAATCATCACCGGTGTTCCTTGCGTTTGGAAATGATAAGCTAAAGAAGAAGCTAGCGTTGGCATTTCTAAACCATTTGAAGCACAAAGTACTTTGATTGTTACACCTAGTAAAGTCTCCAGTACAAATCCCACCTCCGTCGAACCAATCCATTGCTTACTTCCGATAAAACTAGACTGTTTATCGCCTATGTCTACCAAACATTTCTGTATTTCTCTGTGGCTTGGTACTAGCTTATCGGTATAGCCCTGCAATCTGAGAAATTAATTACAATCATCAGAACCCAGTGGAATAATCAACAATCAAAAATGATAAATAAAAAAAGGCGATTTACCTGTACCAAGATACGATAGTTTGAAGAGATCGATAAGCACACCCCCAGCCATTGTCGTCAAATTGATCTTGCATATAGTGATGATAAGCGTAGAGACCGTCGACTAGACACAACTTCCCACCTGTAACTGCGATCAATTTTTTTTTGTAGTCAAAAATAGCAAAACAACAAAAGAAAACTAAGAAGATAAATTTAGATATCTCTCAACTACCTCCAGAGCTTTGAAGTGCTTCATGAGGATTCAAGAGAGGCTCGTTGGCTTCTATATCACTTCGGAATCTGAGGGAATTCCCTTTGCGGAAGTATGGCCTTGTCGTATCTAACGCCAGAGCTGAGTGTAAGCTTTTCCGATACTGAGCTGAAATGGTTGATAAAAAGATTAGGAAAAATTGATCACAGTTATGTAGTTTAGCATCAAATTTTTTCTTTTTTTTGATGTCTGATTAGTTGTTCTGAATTCTTTGTATAAATTGAAAACGTAGAAATGAAGAACATTGAATACCACAACATCGAAATAATTGCATAAAGTCTATCATCCCAATTCCCAACTCACACATTTCGGAGTTTGAAGTACCAGCTGGATAATTGATTGTAAAAAGATGCCCACATCCTCTCGGTTTGAAATGTATTGGCTCTGGTGATTTCAGAGCCGTTCCATCCTTGGCGAGTTGTTTGTTAAGAGATTGTTCGGTCAGTTTTATATTACGACAAACAGATTCAACTAATACTGCGTAAAGCTGCGCCATTCCTATGTTCAGACTCACAAAAGATAGAGCATCTATTTTTAGATTAAACTCGAGGCAGTCGAACGATTCTGAAACGAAATGAATAAAATAGAATCCCACATTTTTTATTTCTCCTACATTTCTCCATTGCAGCTTTCATTGCTCACGCTTAATGTGCTGCAATACAGGAGCGCACTTTATTCCTCCCTCCAACAGCCTGTCTGTGGTAGAAATTATGAACATATCTGCAGGGATCGCGTCCTGTGTTACAAAAAAAAAGTTACAATGAATGATCGAAGCTGGATAGAAAAATATCACCAAATAAATTAAATAACACCAAAGAACTGTGTCATTTTAATTCAGATTGGTTCCTGTCTCTGATTTTATTAATTTCTTTGATCCAAACTTGGGTCAAATCCAGGGAAAATCAAGGGAACTGAAAACATACAACTATTTCCGGGACCCGCTTGATGCTGCCTTTGTTATTTCCGATACCTTCGTACATCGCACCGCTTGGTGCATGCAGAAGTTCAACAGATGATTCTTTAGAGTCGATTTCACCGCCGAGAAGATAAATGTTATTTCTTGGTAGGTAAAATCCTACTTTGCCGGACGCGATCTGAAGAATAAACGCCAGATAAAGATTTAATATATGTGAAAGAAATGCTGTGCACCATTAGCTCCGTATAAATTTACATTTTTTCTAGCTTGTTGAAGAGCGTCGACCAATCCATCCTTTCTTGTGACTATTGGAAAGCTGGCTTCCAGTCTGATGTAAGCAAATTTTTGCCAAATTTCTAGCTCGCTGAAGACTTCTAGATTCCCAGCTTCCTCAAGCTTTTGATGAATATAAAAATATGACTGAAGTTCGGTACCACCAACGCCGCACTTAAGAAGAAGAGGATTATCCGTCACGTCTATATCCTGTGAAATGAAAATTTTGCTGGATTATTGAGCCTCGGTCAATTTATCTTTCGTACGAAGTCTGAAAAAGCGATTAAATTATACAAGACAAAAACAGATCACCTTAAAGGCGTAAAGAACTGCTTCCTCGCTACGCCCAATGGCCAGTATGCCGCAGAGATCAATTTCTGCAGGTAAATTAAGCTGTAGATCAACGTGGTTGGATTCAGCCTCGTTTTTACCGTTTTCAGAATACAAGGTGAAGGTTAAAACCATCAAAGTATTTTCGTAAACTACGCCATAGAGTCGACCGGTGCAAGCGAAGTTGACCTTGTTTAATCGCTGTGGAAGATTAAACGGCGAATTACTAGATAATAAATAAAAACAATAAAAGATGTGAGAAATCGTCGAAACTTGAAGATCTCATTTTTTACCCTGAATAACCTAAATTAAAATAGCGGAAACGATGATTAGACGCACATGAAGCGAAATTTTTCGACTAACCTCGATTACATTTGACGATATTTTCAACTGCGGTGCCATTATTGGGATGCTTATTACGATTCGCTAAATCCCATATGGAAAATCTATATAGTATGTCAGCGAACTGTCAAAGTGTCAAGCACATACGGTATTTGAACAACAGTGGGGTTAGGTTATGTTATGTGAGGTTAGATCAGAGGTTAAGCCCTTGACGATTAATCGAGTTTCGGCTAGGTTCACGTGTAACAATAAACGCGTTCGATTTATCAGACCGATTATCGGCTAACTTCAGACTAGTCGAAATGATGGTTATTAATTATTTAGTAAATGAAACTATAAACCGAATTTGAAAACTAAAAATCATCAGAAATCATGACAGAGATGATAATAAATTTTGTAGTTTATTTGAGTTCAAATATAAATGCCCCAATCGCTTTTATACAACGTCTATCCCCACTTTTTTACAATACTTAGACACTAGTTAGACGTGAAAGTAGCGTTAAACATTTTAATGAAAAACGGGGTATATCAGAGGTGAAAAAAATGGTAAAAGGCGTTTTTTATTGTTCTGAAATTTAACGGGATTGTTAGAAATGTTTATATCGCTAAAAATAGGTGAAAATAAATGCGAAAATTGTTGTTAACATCCGCCGTGTGGAATCGGAGGGAATATGAAGGTGCGAACCGGATGTGTTTAGGAACGAAGTGTGTCGTGATTGGCAGCTGAAAGTTCGTACCTCTAAAGCAATTGTTTCGATTGGTGAATTCAAGCAAAGCTTGTAACGTATCGCCAGCTGTTGCCTGTTGGAGTTAAGTTTGTTTAAAATCAAACGGCAATAGGAGAAGAAGTTTGTTGCGGTGTAACTACTCCAAGCTCCGAGATATATTTCCTCTGCAATGCTCGGGCGGTTTTGAACCTAGTAGGGTGGTGTTTTTTTTTTTGAAAAATCGTTAAAACTAACAGACGCGCATCAATTGTGTCTGTGAAAATAAAAAAACCTACCCAACTACTAAATACAGCAGCCCCCCCCCCAGCCCCCGATTAATACTTGTAAATAAAATAAAATAAATTTTCACCGACAAATTGTTATCAACAAGCACCGAAGATATAATGGCCACAATCCGGGTGCACGAGGATCAGGAGAATCGGATTTCCGAGGTTCTACGAGGCAAGGAAAATATATCTATGCAAAATACCGCCCAAGTATTACAACAGAACAAACGGGCGGTTCTTGGAGTCATCAACAACAACAACTGCCTCAGAAATACCAAGCCGGTAATTATATCAACAGTTAAAAAAAATATAAACAACTTATACCGCTCACATTTTTTTTTCTCTTTTTCTAGTCATTTCGCATTTTTCATTTTCGGTCATTTCTCTGTCCCTAATTTATACCATTTATCACACCTAATCAATCGAATCACACCAACCAATGCGTCGGATTTATTCGCCTTAAAAAAGCGACACATTAACATAAACCGATCAAAGTACAAAAAAAAGCTGCTTAAGTCGTGTGTATCGATTTTTTGGAATCGGCTAAGCCTTGAATGCCTCGGATTTGGTCCTACGAAGCTCGGAGACGAGTTTGATCAGCAATTTTTCTCTGCGTTTGGAGTTTTTCACCCAAACTGTTTCGCAGATTACGAAACAAAGCCGCCGACTAATGGCAAATTTTTTTCCGGCTACTTTTGGACCCAGAAATTGAGCCACGCGGATCTGATGAAGCGGCCTTGAGGACCTAACCTCAAATAATTTTTTCGGTTTTTATTTTGTTGGTTTTTCTGACCCAGGAGCTTGGAGGAAAGGATGAAAAGTATCCGAAGTCAAAAACATTTGGGGCGAGCCAGTACGAGACGTTTAAGATATACGAAGACAAAAAGGATGAAGTTGGCCCGTTCAAAGTTTACGAAGATAAATTGGAGAAAGAGACTTCGGTCGCTTTGAGAGAATCTAAAGATTCTAAAGAAGTAAAGGGGAAACAACAGGCTGTAGAGATAACGACAAAAGTTGAAAGAGAAAAGCCTGTGATCGATGCGATTCCTGCTATTTTACCGTCTCTCAGAGCGGCCTTGCAGGAAATAAATCAGAAAAAACGAGACGATACTTTTTTCAATCAAGAGAGTCCCATGTCTTTGGAAAAATCAGTATCTTTCACAGATTCGTCTAAGAAAGATATAGCTGCTAAAAGAGAAGCTAGCAAGGCTCTGAGGCTCAATTTCTTTGACGTAG
Source organism: Tenthredo livida (assembly GCA_963992785.1). Lineage (NCBI taxonomy): Eukaryota > Metazoa > Arthropoda > Insecta > Hymenoptera > Tenthredinidae > Tenthredo > Tenthredo livida. The sequence goes on along the minus strand of OZ023071.1, from coordinate 575,841 downwards.
ATGAATACAGGGCGGATATTTACAACTATCTTCGTTCTGCCGAGGTTTGTTCGTCAGAAATACTAATTTTATCAACGGAGGCGATAATTTTCCTTTCTTTTTTTTATTTTTGCATTCCACAGATTCAACACAGGCCAAAACCAGGATACATGAAGAAACAACCAGACATAACATACTCCATGCGGTCTATACTCGTCGATTGGTTAGTCGAAGTTGCAGAGGAATATCGATTACACAGCGAAACTTTGTACTTGGCTGTTTCTTACATCGACCGTTTCCTATCTTATATGAGCGTTGTTAGAGCAAAACTTCAGCTTGTTGGTACAGCGGCAATGTTTATCGCTGCGTAAGTCCCCGTTTCAAGATTTACAACGTTATGTTCATTGCGAATTTATCAACGATAACAAAAAGCCAGTTTTTAGCTCCAGAAAAACTCAAACTGTTAAATAAATACCGAATTCTTAATTCAACAGAAAATACGAAGAGATTTACCCCCCCGATGTCGGGGAATTCGTGTATATCACAGACGATACGTATACAAAGAAGCAAGTTTTGAGAATGGAACACCTAATCCTTCGCGTATTGTCCTTTGACCTCACCGTACCAACGCCGTTGGCCTTTCTCACAGATTTCTGCATCAGTAACAACCTTTCAGAGAAGATACAGTATTTGGCGATGGTTCGTTTTTCTATATTCAAGCTGTTTATAAAAGACCATGATTTTTTTTAAGCGACAAAGTAGACAGAAATAATGAATAAACTTGTTATTTTACATTCCGCAGTACTTGTGCGAGCTCTCTATGCTCGAGGCAGATCCGTACCTAGTATTTCTGCCAAGTCATTTGGCCGCGGCAGCTATAGCCTTAGCGCGACACACATTAAACGACGAAGTATGGCCCGAAGAATTGGCCCTATCAACTGGCTACAGTTTCAAAGAATTGAAAGGATGCATAAGTTGCCTTACCAAAACGTTCAGCAATGCATGTAATATACAACAGCAAGCGATTCAAGAGAAGTACAAAAGCAGCAAGTTAGTAACTTGAAATGATATTTGTTCAATTGTTGGATTATTTTCCTACTATGATTCCTGTGAATAAAAATATCATGAAATTTGATAATCTAAATATGAGTTTTGAATTACAGGTACGGACACGTAGCTCTTCTCCTACCTCGTAGTACTGATATTTTGAGCAGCGAAGACGAGGGAGAGAGCGCCTAGTTTATTGAGAGAATAAAGGTCAACTGGGAATATCGATAAGCGGACCAAGTTCTAAATAAAAAGAATGTTAATTAACGAACCTCCAGATCAATGAATCCCGATATTAGGAGAGAGTATCTAGGAGGGGATCAGCAGGGCAAGACTGATTGACTGATCTGGGTACAGCGTAAAAGTGAAAATGCATGCATTAATTATCAATTTAGTCGATTCGCCAGTACGACGCTTGTCTACGATATAGAATTTATCTATCGTATTAGACAAAATAAATAAATGTACTGAAGTACCTACACAACATACTTACAGACTCTTATATTATTATTAATTTTTTTTTTTCGATTTTTTTTTTTTTTTTTCTCATTCCATTATTTTGGTAAATATTGAAATTTTCACAAACTATATCGAGATTTTCATCGTTATATTAACGAGGGGTGTATCTGGATAACAGTTTTGTTTGCTTGATATATATATTTTTTTTTTTTTCATTTTTTTTTTTTTATAAATATTGAAAATTTCTTAGTATTTTTTTTATACTAGTTATAAACATATATAGTATATGTATGTGTATACTTTTTTCTTGTTTTTTTTTTTTTTTCCTTTTTTGAAACAATTTTTAATTGAATTTTGCCTCACCTTATTTTTAATGAGAAACAAAAGAAAAATAACAACAACAACGACAACGATAACAATATAGTATTAATACAAAATCCTAAATTCTTATTTCTTATTGCCAGTGAAGCGTGAAGAGTAATAATAATATTAATATTAATAATCTCTGTATTTATTACCAATACTTATTACTATTAGATACACACATTATATTATTGTGATGACAATATTTCATTTAATTATTATTATTATTATTATTTTTTTCTTTCTTTTTTTCTTTTTTTAAATTTATTTTCCGTGCCTTTTTTTCTCTAATAGCAAAATAGCCCTCCCCCCACCCCCCTGCCCTATTTTTATTCTTTGTGTCTTGTACAGTTATTTATTTACAAATGGTTCTACTAGATATTTGACCAAATTTTCATTATTAAATTACACACATACACACACGTATTATTATAAAATAATTCATGTCAACAGGCTTGCACGATAAATATTATCCGGATATACGTATACGTATACATACATACATACATACATACACACATACAATTATAACTAAATTTTGTTACATACTAAATACAAATTGTAAATCTAATTGATGATTTACTGTATACCTACTATTATATACAATGGTAAAGACGCTGCGAGTCCTTTATTGCTGTACTAGAAAGAAAAAGAAGTAAGAATTAAAAAAAATTAATAAAAGTAAAATGAAAAAGTAAATAGAATGAAAAAAGCAAAAAACAATTCATAGAAATTGCATATACTAGGTATACTATGCGAAATTTGCATTGCATACGTTTATAACAATAACATTTTCCCGACCAATGTAATAAATTATTATTATTTTATACAATAAATATATTGCATACGCATGTAATTCATCCATCTTCTTATTTCTCATGCGCATTTAATTAACTCAGATTATTTTTTGATTGCATATTTTTTCATTCATTCTATTACTAATATTCATATTTGAGATTAGAATTCAAGAATTTTATTAATTTTTTTTTTTTTTTAAATTAAAATAGAATTCAAATTACCCGCGCCTTTATAGAAAATTTTTAAGAGGACGACGCCATCGCGTAATCATTAAGCTGGATTTTCATGCGCGGCAAATCGCTGCCGCTGAAAAATTTTCAGCAGCAGCATGAAAATCCAGCCTTACTTAACTTTCTATCGAGTTTCGCGTCATGTTACTATCCTCAAACTCAATGCTTGTTCCACCTCCTGTCTGCGATTCATCAATTCATGCAGCCAGATTATTGAACGTTGATAATTCTGTGTCTGACGTTTGACGTTTAACAGAATTACACCCTAAATTCAAAGCTTTAGATTATTTTTCCAATCGAAGGCTAATTTAATACGTGAGTAAAGTTTTATTTCGATATTACTACTACTAACCCTAGATAATACCTACACAGTCTTAATATTTCTACAGTAACTAATCTATCGAGCGGAAAAAAGATGAAAAAAAAAAAAAATTCTCGCTAACCGATATTAAAGTCTGACTCAATTTTTTCAACCAGTTTTACTCCTACGCTCTACATACTATCGATATAATGTAATCCAATTATTCGAATCGCTTAAATCGAATACGTCCCTCTAATAATAATAGAAAAAATAAATCTAACCTAACAAATCGCATTACATACAATATCTCTGGAAATATGTAGAACAAAAAAAAGAATTCCTCATTTCTTACAGCTCAACAATATGGACTCATTCTTTAAAGAAGAACCTGAGGTCGATCCTGCCGCTGAATTTTTAGCTCGCGAACAGGACCAACTCGCTGGATTAGAGGATGAAATTCCACCCGTTGCTCTTTCAACTCCAGCTGCGCCCGTTATCGAAGGTGAAAGAATAAGAATAAGAATTCGCCACGATTTATGCAATTCCAAACGTTTTTTTTTTTTCGTTATTTACTCCATTTACCATTTTTTATACATTTGTTATGTTAATTTATTTCCAAATAATGATAACACGGTGATATTCCATAGACGACTTCTCTGCAAACTTTGGCGAGTTGAAAGGCGGACCAGGCGGAGATGCGGATGGAAGTTTTGTGATGATTAATGCATTAGATCAGCCTTCGGAGACTCCCGTTCAAGATATACCAGGTAGATTAATGTGTTGCGATGCATTGATCGGTTCTAGATAAAAAATTCTCCAAAGATTGTAGTCAGTAAACTGATTTTCGTTGTTTAATTTTACGCAGAAGCAGCGCTGCCTGTTATATCCGCGGTGTACGAGGAGCCTGAGAAGATCCGTAAATGGAGAGAAGAGCAGAAAACCAGATTGGAAGAAAAGGGTGAATATGCGCGAATTTGATTTTGAACTTTCATAGAAAACTTTATGTCCGCCTTGTATTAATTATTTGAATTTTTTTCTAACAGACGAAGAAGAGGAGAAGAAGAAAGACGAGTGGAGAGAGGGGGCGAAAAAAGAACTTGAAGAATGGTACAAGCATCATTCGGAAGCAATAAGCAAGACCAAAGCTACGAATAGGTATAACTTGGCTAAATCATGCATCGAACATTTTTCAAATCCTCGATTTCAAGCTGCCTATGCTTTGCTTCTGCGTTATAATTAGCTGATCTATGTACGCAGTGTTATATACGAGTAAATAATAACTGTTTGTAATTCTTGAGTCTCTAAAATCGAAGCGGACACTCAAATTGAGCTTCGAATTTCACATCCAAGTATTACAACAGTTTAGAAATGTTATTTCTCTGGAATTTATATACTCTTGCGTAAAACATACTGATTAGTAGTTCCGATAGTTAGGCGTTGCAATAAACATTAACGCCAAATCATTCTCATCTATCGACCCATACATTACTTTGATAACGTTATCCGATTTTACGACCAAATTTATTTGATCAACTAACATTTTTGATCTTAGCTTCGGGGTATTTTTCCATTATTCAGATACTGATAATTATTCTAATATAATCTGTGATAGTATCCTGCTTTTCTTTATGCTTCTTAGGGAGTCTGCCAAGTAAGTAAATTGTCATCGTCATCACGTATCTTATCCTGCCAACACTTACTCGCTAAGAAGTACCTGATTTCACCACGCATATGCAAATCTATCGAACACGTCTTTTGCGTAATCAATTGATCAAGGAATCGAGAAAAGATTCCTGTTTTAAAAAATGTAACATTACTAATCGATGTAGAGATAATCTCAGCCGCGATCCATCACCGCTTTTCACAGAATTCAATTGCTGATAGTTTTTTGAATTTTAGCAATCATCGCTCTGTTCGGTGTATAGCAACATATATTATATCTGCAATAAGTTTCTTTTCATTTTTTAGCGTTGCAATCTTTCAATATTTTCTGTCACCTCTATGCTCCCCCTATTCTTCAATCTTTGTCTTCTTCTTTACCATTTTTTTAATACATATAGGTGTATTTTTCAAAAGAAATTAATTCAATCTAATAGACGTCTGCAAGTATTAACACAAAAAAATTGAAAAATATAAAAAAAAAATACAAGAACACTTTGTAGCTAATATGTACAATGATATATTCTCTGCTTATTTTATATATCAAATTTTCAGACACGAATCGTAAACATTTTTATTATATTTTTTAATAGAAATGCAGAAAAGCAGTTTGTCGCTGAAGCTGACGAGCCAGAGCCTGGAACAGAGTGGGAACGCATAGCTAAACTGTGCGATTTCAATCCAAAATCGTCTCGTACTTCAAAGGATGTATCCAGAATGAGATCAATTATTTTACAACTAAAGCAGACTCCGCCTGCGCCTGTAAATGCCTAATCGTAATGAGCTGCTAATGCTATAGCTGTTATGCTCTGTGCGTTCCATTGTAATCTTGTTAATAATATTGATAATGAAATGAATGTTAGAAGAAAAAGAAGGCAAAAACAAACGAAGAAAAAAACAATCTAGAAGAAATTTTCAAACAAATCATAATAATTAATATAAATATAAATATAAAAATATAAATGAACAATAAGTCAAAGAAAACAAAAAAAAAAAAAGGAAATAAACTAAATATTAATTAAACAATTATGTTTTATTCACGCATAGGTGTGTAATCGTATTACCAATAAAGTTATCTGATATTAAAATTGAATTCGGTTTTTTTTTTTTGTTTTATTTGAATAAACATTATATTCTTCAATCGATATAAAATTATATGAAAATACATTTTTTTTTTTGTTATTTAATATATACTATATACTATGTTATATGATTCATAGACATGTGCGAAAAGAATAGAATACAACAGAACCGAATCCAAACATAGTAACATACTACCTAATATATCAATCAGAGAAATAAAATAAAAATAATACATATTACATATAAATTTACAGATAAGGTCAATTATAATTGGAAAAACACGCACATAGAACTATAATAACTTAAAATATTAACTAATTATCATAATTCATAATATATATCATATTTTATGCTCACTTTTTTTTATTTTTTATACTTTTTTCGTCAATAATAAAAACCGCGTTGACCTATATAATAAATATTTAAAAATATCTATTTATATACCTACTATATTATATAAAAATGAGAAAATATTGAATGAAGAAGAAAAGAAAAAAACAGAAAAAATTTAAACTCGAACTTTGTATTTAAAGTGTTGATTAAATCGTCAGTTCATTTTGTTTGCTTTAAACTCGGTCAAAGATAATCGCAGTAGAAAGAGAACGAGAAAGAGAAACATAAATAACAAATATTAATTAAGTCTATTTAGTTAAAAAAACATACGCAGTTTGAATAATTAATACCCTAGGTTCACACAAGAATAAATTATCCACAAAATCGACTCTCTGCAAGTACTAGTTAACAAACATAATTGTACCACGATAGCTAGTCATGGTACAGTTATAGAATGCTATTACTTGCCAAGAATCATAGTATCGAATTTCTAGAATCTCATCGCCTTTAATTTACTTCAACTCTTAGATTGAACCAAATTAACAGACTCGATTTTAGAGATTTGGCTTAATAATTTCTTGTATGAACAAAGCGTCGAACATTCTTGGCACCGGACACGGCTGGTTGTGAAAACCTTATCGTGTATAAAATTCCTCAGCGATTGACATCGTCGAATTTCTAATTAGTCGCTTGTTTGTCATTAACAGGATATCCTGAACTGCGATACTTTAGTAGCAATTTTTCGAGCACTAGTTTTGTACGTTAAAAAAAAATATAAAAAATCCATCCAACATATCTCATCTTAAATCATGTGCTTGAATACTGATAGAATCATCTTTTATACAGTCAATATTGTTGATGGATTTTCTTCTACGCTTCGCCTCTTTATCGCTGTTCGCACATGTCTATTCAGCTATGATTAATATCCATATAGTAGTTTTGAAATTGAAATGTTTTAAGAATGAATGTCGTGTCCCATATCCGTTACTCAAAGTTCAGAGTTTTCATACAGTTCAGAGAGGGGCTTAATGGCAGCCTTCTTCTTGTTTCGATCGGAGTATTGAACCTATGGAAGATTAAAGAATCTCAATTATTTGCTCAAAGTCCAGGAATTGATGTAGATAAAAAAAAAAAGATAATAAACTAGACGTGGGTATTATTCGACGTATGTATACCTCAAAGATTCATTGTCAGTAATCAGTTGTATTTGATGACGCCAGCGATAGATATATGGATAAGTGTTTGGGCTCAAATCGACATATGAAATGGCATGATAAACAGCGTAATCTAATTTCGACACGTTATCTCTGAAAGATAAAAATCCGTTGTTACTTTTTCTGAATCTAATTAAATTGGATGAATTATAAACCGTTGAGAATTCACCCTTGAATAAAAGTCATATCTCCTTGTACAGCGGTCCACATGTCCTCGTCTGGACTGCTGCATACAGAAAGTGGCGATGATGGAGGTGTGAAAAATTCGTACTCCTCATCTGCGAAAGAAGAAAAAGTTAGTTTCCTGTTCCCTTTATTTCGCATACATACTTAGCAATCTCTTTCAACTCTAGTTACAGTTACGTAAGTGATAATTCCTGATTAGGCAAGCAGCTCATTACACTCACCACTATCATTCATATCACAGATTATTCGCCTCTGTAGTGAATCTAGAATCAGAATGACAAGGTCGGCTATTATAGTTGCTAATATTGTTGCAAAACGATTATCTAACTGTTGTTTAGCATCGCCATGACGTCAATGTGTTAGATCTGTGTAAAGATTGATTATTTTATTACACCCTCACCAGATGCGTTAGATTCCTGATCATATATATCCATATCCAATGAAGAAGAACTCAACTGTGTACACAGAGCATTAACTTCGCATAAAGTATCTGGGTCTTTCGCGTTAATCGGTTCCTCGATTTCCATTACCTGCAGGGAGATCGATAGATATTAATTAACTGCACAGGTTGATGAGAATACGTGACGATTTCTCCCCATCTCTTACCTCAACACCCTGGTTTAGGAAAGAGTTATTAAACCTTCGTTCAAAGAATTGTTCAAGCTTTGATAAACCCTCCTCGCTAGTTAGATCAGCAAAAGTATTCAAAAAAGGCCAGTGTTCTTTCCATGGCACGTGATACTCCTTAGCAAGGTCTCTGAAAGCGTAATTAATGGATTAAACAATCTTGGATATCAGGAAAAATAGGCAAATTCTAGTTACAGATGAACTGTAGCACTGAAGTACTGACCTACCGACACGTTCGAGTCCTTTCTCCGTGTCCTGTAGCCGATAGATAGTGTTTGAAGCCGGGCTGTTAGTTGTGTATGAATCGTCGAATGAGATATTCAATCTTTTAGTCGGTGTGTTGCGTATCCTAGGTGGGGTCTTCCACTTTTTCCTAAATTCAACCGCTTGATTTTTGCTCATTGGTCCAGCAAATGCAGAAACTTCTACTCGTGGGCTGATCGGATCGTAGTTAAATTTCTGTAACATTAAACTAGATTTAGTATTCCCAGCTACGTTTCATCTCCTGTTTAAATCTCACCAGCGGACTTGTGGGTGAAAATAGTTCCCCGATTAACGGTTGCGTTGTATTATCTTCGGCCCTCAATACCGGGACGTAATATTGTTCGTCTAAGAGCAGGAGTATTTCTCTCTTCAGTATTTCGTCTTCTTGACATTTTCTGCTGCATATTATCTGGAGTTTTGAATTACGACGTGATAAAATTAGATAAATAATAACTCCAACAGTAGCGTAGGACGATAATATCAAACTTACATCCGCAGGTATTTGATTATACTTGTTTCTAAGAGTCTTTAAACATTGCGGATACGAAACAAGAACTTGAGCTACTTCTTTGAGCCCAAATTTAACAGCAAAATGTAGCGGAGTCTCGTTTAGACCCTTGTCAGGTGTGTTTAAATATAAATCAACCAAAATTTGAGCTCTGTTAAGATAATTAGAACAGTCATCTTCCCCGTCTAACAAACGTACAAAGTCAGGATTTCCCACGGTGCTTAATATCAGTTCGCACATGTCTGCTCTACACGCTACTCTTACTGCTACGTGAAGAGCGTTGTAGCGAGATCCTTCCTGCAGAAAATAATAAGGTTTTAAATTTGAGTGTTTTGATAACTAATATCGCTCTCATAATTCAAATCATGCGTTTCTCACTTGAAGAATAGCCGGCGTATCACCGCTGCTAATTAAATATCTTGGATTTTCCCAAACTATTTGTTTGACCTTGTCCAAATCCCCGCTTTCAATAAATTTTCTAAATCTAACAGTATCCTGATGTTTGGGAGCCTTAAAATTGCTCGATTTCTCCTCAATGGAATTAGTTTTCTTATTAATAATTGGCTGCCCTTCGATAACGGAATGAAAAGACTGTTCGTTTCCATTTTCAGCAAAGAGTTTAGCCTCTGTATAAGTTTTAAAGCTTTTAAATCTGCCTTTCTTGTACTTCTTCAATACGTTAAAGGCTTTACTCTTATCTGTAAAAACGTGTAGCTGGTCTGCGGAAGAGGGAAAAAATAAAAAAATAAAATAAAATCAAATCAAATCAAATAAAATAATACAATAATACTAAGAATAAACATAAGCTTAAGCAGTATATTTTATTCATGGTCAGATTATTAATTACACAATGTTGTTTTTTTCCTCAGATTACGCAAAAGATGAAATAAAATGTAAAGAAAAAAAAATATAAAAAAATATCCATATATGGTACAATATTATGCTCTTGACGTAAGAGAAACAACGTCACTGCGTAGCTGCTGTTTTTTTTTCCTCGAAAATACAGGATAACAATTTTATCGTTAGATAAAATACAATTTATAACATTGTTTTTTTTTTTTATTTCACTCATTAGTAAACAAACTCAAATCTTCTTATCTCGTAATTTAATTAATCTCGCGTTGTATACTATACAGTGAACTAAAGAGACAACGACATGTGTTTGTTTACGCTGAAGTGTGTACGACTATAAGTTTGGTAATGAAAAAAAATATTCGTATATTTTTAGGTTATTTGTTTAAAAAATGTTTTTCAACTCGTTAATACATGCGCTGATTATAATGATAAATAATATACCTTTAGATTCGAACCAATTTGAGTCTTCTTGAGGTACGTATACGCCGTAATAAACAGTCTCGTAGTTATTGTGGGGGTTAGAATTAACGTGATTCGTATCCATATCGATTAATTTATAATATATTGAAAATTCATGTGCAACAAGTGAGCGCAGCAGACAAATATAACGGATTACGGACGTGATTTACATTATGTTAAACTGTGGGGGTTAAATTAAACGTTAATTGAAATAAAAACATTTGACAATGCGGTTTGAACTGTCAGAACTAAAACGCCGCCATAGATGTGATAACAATAAATAAATATACCTGCGTGTGTGTGAAAAAAAAGAGAAAGTCCGACCTCGCGATTATATATATATATATAATAAATGAACAAAAAATAGAAAATTGCGTAGCGGACAAATAAAATTAGGAAAATTTTGATGAGTTTAGGAACACGCGTGAATGGGCGGGGCTTCAACCACACCACGCAAACTCGACCAATAAAACGCTTCGATGGAGGTTATCTAAAACATACGTCATTCGTAACGTGGTGCTATCTCGTCTTTGTTTTTTTAACTGTATGTAGTATGTATTTCCAATCGTGTGTTTGAGATTAGCGTTTAGTATATCGAAAAACAGCTGTAGTCGCGGAAGTGTGTAGTAATTCCGTCTTGTGTCTATCTCTCGATAACTTAGCGGCTGGGATTTGATATTTATGTATGCAGTACTTATAATAATTCCGCGTTACTTTACAATAGAGATTACAAAGAAACTTTAAAAACGTACAATAATACCGATTGAAACAGTGAATATTCAAACTTAAACTTGACCTGACTAGATAATTAAATAAATAAATAATTAAATACATAAAAAAACGAACATCGAACCTATAATTCAGTTTGTGTATTTAAAATGAATTTATCATTCGCTGGATGTGGCTTCCTCGGTATATACCACGTCGGTGTTGCGGTTTGTTTCAAAAAATACGCTCCTCATTTATTACTAGATAAAATCAGCGGGGCTTCGGCTGGAGCTATCGCCGCCTGCTGCCTTCTCCTCGATCTACCACTAGGTAAAACATTTGAATAAATTACACTATCGCATGTTTATGTGTACTTACGTATGTGCTCATTAATAAAAAACAAAAGAAACGTATCTCATAACCTCTTTTTTTTTTCTCTCTCTTACATCCGAATTCAAAACATGCGTGATGAATTAATGATGAAATCAGGTTGTTATGATGCATAGAAAAAACAAAATTATTTAAATTTCAAGTTTTCGAAGCAATGAGATTTTCTAAAAAAAAACAGCAGGAAACTCCTTGAGCATGTACTCAGTTCAAATTTTTATGATTAATTAAATGAAAAATGTCCAAATGACAAGAAGGAATTTCTCTTACTCATTAATCTGACGATAATCAGTTGATAAATGCTCAAGTCTTGAAATTCACTGCCATCGATATGATTGTCAAGGTCATTTTTATCTTGATTCAAAAACAGCGTAAGAATATCACGATTATCGATCACCTATCGGCTTTAGGGATTAAAAAGCGCGAGGAAGTGACTTATTTACGATCCTAGTTGTGACAAAATTTCTATAATTCTCCGATCACTAATTACTCCAACACTTTTTCCCTCCCCCATTATCACTAGTCGTTAGAAAATCTTAGATAAAGCTGAATATATAATCTACATCACTTACAATGTGATTGATCTATGAGTTTTGTAATATAGAGAGTTTTGTTTATCACGCTGAGTTATCTTGCGCGGAAAGAACTAATGATAATAATAATAGTAATAATTCAGATCCAACCAATGCGATACATGTATAAATGTTTTAACACATTATCTAAACTGACGTAAATAGGATATATTGCAGTTTGATCCCCGTGACTTAGAAACTGTATAATAATGATAAAACTACGCAGCTCATCATATGCTTGGGAGATTAATTTTCTAGTCATTACATACAAGCGTGGCATCTGCCTCTCGTGTTAAGTAGACCACGTAGTGGTGGATTCCTTGTTGATAATGAGTCACGATATCAGCCTCTAGTCGATTGTTGTTAATGTATTTTTAGTTGTTTATTAACAATTAATTGCTTTATTGTTCTACTTAATGAAATCGGAATCTTGGATATCTGAAATTTTCGGAAATTTCAACATTCGTCAAACTTTCATAGTTTCAAAACCAGGTCGTTGGCCTTGATGGAGTTTTTCACGACCTCAAATAATCCCATAATTACATACATAACGTCATCAATATTATGCAACTGATTTCATATAGTATTTGCTTTGTCCAAAGTGTGTTTTGTTTTGTTTTGTTTTTCACGTCCCACTTTATATTAACTAGGAAGTTGTTTATTTTATACACAGATAAATGTGGACAAAGCAAGCGGTTCTTTATAGCGATCAAGATTTACTGTATATTACTAAACCACACTTAACTTACAGCATATTATCATAAGCCAGTACTAATCTGCGTCTATTAATGCCTATGTGTTTGAATATATTCAAATACTGGTTTTACTCAATAATAATTCTTCTGGTTTATGCAATTGTAAATATTCTTACTCCGCAGCTTGTAGTAAGAGAGATATATTAGTGTCTAAAGTCCGAAGTACGCAGATTTTATTTTTTCATTTTTTCATTTTTTCATTTATTTATTTATTTATTTATTATCGTTTTACTGCACTGCATAATAGAGAACAACGCAGGCAGGTGCAGATATATCGATGATTAATCATCGTCATCTCAAGATAAAAATAAGAATCGTTTGGAATTCTTTCTTTATAATATATTTCCTCGTATTATCTTCTGAAACAAAGCGTATTTGGCTTAGGGAAACAAGGTCACGACACGCAAACGGACGTAACGTTCTAAAAACTTTATATCATACATCAAATAACTTGACGAATATTTACCATAGATAAAATTTCCTCAACGCTATTTGTTCTATTTATTTATTATCATATTTATTCAACCACTATATTGATGAATGAAATATCTTTGTTCTTTTACCGCGGGGCTAAATTCATCATTTCTCGTTCCATTTCACAGGGGAAATTACAAGCAATGTCTTACGAGTTGCCCGCGAAGCAAGACAGAGAACGTTGGGTCCGTTCAGCCCGTCTTTCAACGTTCAAGATATTTTATTGGACGGTTTGACTAAGGTAATTATTTACTTCATCTTCAGCTTTAGCTCGCTGCGTTGAGTCATCGGACTCACCTTTGACCCACTGCACTGTTCCAACACCGTTCTTTATTATTCACAGTTTTTACCTGACGATGCACATCTGAAAGTAAGCGGAAAACTCCACATTTCATTGACTCGAGTATACGATGGAAAAAATGTCATCGTTTCACAGTACAATTCCAAAGACGATTTACTACAGGTGTGAATTATTGTTTAAGAAGTTGTAAAATCACAATTCAAAATTCACTTTGCCGTGATGAATCGATTCATTATTTTTGTGGATAAAATCTACCAATTAAAATTTCTAACAATAATTTTACCTCACAGGCGCTGCTGGCCAGCTCTTTCATTCCATTTTTCTCCGGTCTCTTGCCGCCAAGGTTCCATGGGATCAGATACATGGACGGTGGTCTTAGCGACAATCTTCCTACTCTTGACGAGAACACAATTACAGTCAGTCCGTTCTGTGGAGAGAGCGATATCTGCCCGAGAGATATATCCTCCCAGTTATTTCACGTGAGATTTTGGTTTATCTATGTTTTCTTATCGAATCTCTCTATTGAATTTTACTAACTCATTTAAAAATTCGTCTTATCTATTTCAGGTGAACATTGCTAACACAAGTATAGAACTTTCGAAACAGAACATATACAGATTTGCGAGGATACTTTTTCCGCCGAATCCCGAGGTGAGAATCACTAATTCCAAAACCAAAAGTTACCCACGATCCTTTACTATTTTATAATAATCAATGATTCGATTTATAGATACTCTCCAACATGTGTAAACAAGGATTTGACGATGGACTGAGATTCCTGCATCGAAACAATCTCATAAATTGCACACGCTGTTTAGCTGTTCAGTCCACTTTCGTTGTATCAGAAACTATAGACGAAGGAATGGAGTACGATCCTGAATGCGCTGAATGTAAAATGCACAGACAGGTTTGTAACCATTTAGTCAAATTTATATTACACGATGATTTAGCCCCTTATTATAAACCATTGAATGAATAATTGATAATTATTAATCCTCAGGAAGCGTTGGTCGCTAATCTACCTGAAACAGTGATGACGATATTCCAAGACGCTATAGATTCTGCAAACAAAGGACTCGTCAATTGGCTATTCAAACATAAAAGTGTGAAACTTTTATCTCTGCTAAGTCTGCCGTACATACTACCTGCTGATGTTGTTTACGCAACATTCACCAAGTGAGTTTGCCCAAATGAAACTCCGTTCTATTCTCTATCTGGTAACACTGCTTGATAACAATTAATCTTTTCTATTTTCACAATGTCAAGCAATAGCGCACGGCACGTGCATATCTATGCACAGATACGCTTCATCAAAAAGTTTATATTTAGCGCACGTCATTTGCTTTGGAACAGTCATTGTTTCTTAGAAGCGTAAGAAACGCTTATCAATGCTTAATGGATTATTATCTTTGCCATTTTGGCTCCTGACTGAAATTGATCTATAAAATCAATCAGCCTTAACACTTCCAAAAAATGATCCCTAATCTTCTTATCAATATTGGCAATAATAATCCTAGTAGTTCGTTGACTCCTTTAAAAAGTTCAAATACATTGAAATTACATATTATTTCAATTTCACCATACTAACTCTTAACAATATGCATGTGGTTGATGTTGTTAGCCTGGTAGGTAACAAAGTCGAGACTAGAACTTTGGAGTACAAAGTTATTGGAAACGTTCTCCGTACCCCCCAGCAGGCGATTGTTTGTGCTAAACATCTCGCATCCCCTTCACGGTAAGCACAGCAATATCGCTTATATGCGTCTGCTTACCTGCGTTGTCATTCTGCTATTTTAATTTATATAATGAATTTTTATTCATTAAATCAACTGCACTTTGCTTCATATTATGCGTTTGCATCCTGCTGGGGTGTATTGTACATTTTTATATGATAGTCCTGAGATTGATTTGATATACGTATGTTTATCGTGTCCTCGAGTCTCTCCTCTTCGCTTGCTTACACACAATTTGTGTGGACATTTATTTATTTAAAAATCGTTTCTTTTACACCCAGATTTGTTCTAAACGCTCCAAAATTACGCAACAACTTGGTAGACATGGTGAAATACTTCTTGGAACAAGTTAGTCTCGTATTTCCTGGCGTTAATGTTTACTATCAACCAATGGCACAGACAATTAACTGCCAGGTCGCAATCACGGAGTATGGATCAAGTAAGAAAATCTTGAAGATTCTAAGAACTTTTATCCTCATGTTTCTATTATTAATGGGAATTTGTTAATTTCCAGGTGTTTACGACATCGAAGCAGCACATCCTGACGAATCAACTTATAGAAAACAGAAGACGAATCTAAACTTAAGACTCCATTATGACGAACGGTGAGAAAATCGAATTTTATAAAAAGAAACCTGTGGTTATTAACGGGTGTTTTTCTTCCTCCTTTATAGACAACCTTGGAAAGATTGTAGACGGATGTCTAACTGTGTAGTAAACATAGCAGATTCAACGGCGGTCGACGATACATTTGAGAATATTCTTCAAGTAAGGAAGGAATTCATGTTATTATCTGACCCACCTCATTCCCAAAAAAACATGTATATTTATTATATATGCATTCATCTTTATTTCACCAGGTCACTTCGGATCAAGAAGCAGTTATGGTTTGGTACTATATGGACGAAGACAACAAGGTGCAGGTCACACAAATCTACGACGTAACCGATACCGATAGACACGCAATTCTAAGTCCAGAAGAAACAGAGGCCAATACTAAATTGCAATTTGATGAATGGGACGAGCCTACATGGCTTTCGCAGCACACTTTAGCCGAAGGTATCACAACGATTCGAACCCAGGTCTTAATTTATTAATAATTGAACCATCTAATCATTTATTATTATTTTCTTGCTTGTATTTTCAGTCGTAACAGAGTCGCTCTACACAGACGATGATCAGCACAGCTTAGAAGGATTATCTGATATATCACTGGAGGATGATTTCTTGGACAAAGATGGTTCCAACATATTTTCTGATCCGGAAAGCGAATGGGGAATGGGAAAAAGTTCAGTTGTACAAATAGAGCCGACATCTAGCCCGCCTGATAGTAGACCAGAGGTTGATCAGCCTTCGACCTCCAATCTATAATTATACATCCCTAATTAAGTTAATGGATATTAAATTATTGTAGCAGAATGAACAAACTGAATGTTTCTTCTTTTTTTTTTTTTTCTTTTTTTTTCTTTTTTTTTTTCATTTCGTTCAGCTTAAAGAGACTTAAAAGCGTATATTGACAACGTTAATTTATCTCTATTATATATTAGTTTTTAATTAGACAAATTAGTAAATTTGACAATCGATGCGTTTTATAATAAAGTAAATTAGTAGGTGTTATACCAAAGTCAATTATTGAACATCAATATTTCAAGCAATTAGGAGAATATTTCATTGATATGATCTTCTAATTCTGAAAAATATGGATTATGATGTGAATTTATCGTTCCTTCAATATGTTAAGGAACATAAATTAAATAATGAAAAGAGTGAATTAAGATTTAACGAATTGGAATAAAAAAATTTAAAAAAAAAGAGGAAAAACGAAAAAAAATTAAGGAGACTAAAGATAATGATAACAGACGTGTATAAACAGATAAACAAATTGATAATTGATCCAGTTCGGTCGAAAAATCAAATAATTTTGTAATTTTATATGCCGAATATAGATGTGTAAATATTTCTTATAAATAATTCGTTTTTCTTTATAACTGGAATATCAATGAAATTCCCAAAGCTGTTTATAACTGTATTAACTTTGTGGATCTAATCATGTTCCAAAAAAGAAATGTTTGTTACGTATGTATAATATTACCTTTATGGTTGTTTAGATTATATTTTATATATAGTATATATCTTGTAAATACTTCTATATCTTTAAATCTCTTTTCATTTTTTCTTTTTTTTATTTTTTTATTTTTTCTTTATATAGTGAGTATATTTAATAATTTAAACTACGCTGGTTACTATACATACTTAACGATGCGATGGGTGTGTAAAATTTGTGATTCGATTGGTCTATTATTATTTTCTTTATAATGTACGTACATTAAGAAACTTAAGTTTAGTACCAGTCTCTAAGTATTAAAATAGATTTACTATAAACGATACTTTGTGAGAAAGATTTATTAATATTTTATTTTTAATTAATCTTGCTGTGTAAAAGATGAAAGGAAAATAATTAATGAAACAAAAAAAATAAATAATTAAATAAATAAATGAATAAATAAATAAATAAAAACCACCCACGACGAGGTTGATTAAAATAGTAACGTGATACTTGAAAGACAGAATACGGACAATTACCTGCTCTTTAGTAGCCGTTGAAGCATAATTTATTTTATTATTATTATACCTAACGTTGCAATATTATTGGACATATTTTCTCTCTTCTCTAATCTTCCTACTTAGATTTACAAACATTGATAATAGAGAAAAATCTAAATCATAATATGTATTATAATCATTTTTTTTTTTCTCTTTATCTGATCCAAGAAATTATCTTTTTTGTTAATTTATTTCATATTCAAAATTCTATGGGTATATTAATTATCACTATGTATAGATACACTATAAATTGGTCACTAAAATTTATACCGTAAAAAGATATTATATTATATTTATATTATGTATGTAGGGTAAAATACTATTTACATTCTATTCAAAACTTTGTACTTACTCGTTCGAAGGATGTAAAAAAAAATATAATGAATAATGAATAATAATAATAATAATAATAGGTAATTCAACTTTCATGTAATACATTATTGATTATAGTATGTTATATCATATTCTTATATATTGTATTATATAAAGAAAGAAATTTTTTTTTTAATTCAAATATACAGATTCAAGAATTTTTTTTTCTTTTTTCTTTCTTCTATAAGAATATTATGCGTCTGTGAAAAATTAATTTATATAAAAAGAAAACTCTATAAACTTCTTTTTTCTACCATAGGCGCAAGCATTGGGAAACCCTGTTGATCTTGTAAATTAAGAATTCAATATAATTTATCTATTATCAATGTATGTTATAATGAGAGGAGTGCTATATATAGATTTCTGAGAAAATGAACACTTCCTTTTTTCTTTTCTTTTTCTTTGTTTTTTTTTTTGAAAGAAAATTCAGTGATTTGCATTAATTAAATATAAATGAAAAGGAAGAAAACGATCAATAAAAATGGAATATTTATTACGATTTTTTAATATAAAACAAATCATATATCGTATGTATATGTTAATATGTACAATAATCGAAGCCCCCTTTTTTTTCTTTTTTTTTCCTAATCGAATAATTTTGCAAAATATTGTGATTTTTCTTATTCATCAGTTTTTTTTTTTTTATTTTTTGTTTTTTTTTTCGTTTTTTTGCTATTTCTTATCTATTTTTTTTTATTTTTTGGTGTATACGCGTTATTGTACATGCACATATTAATTATTCTTCACAATTTTAAATTTGGTTTTAAACAACATGAATAAAACCACCTATTTCTCGCCGATATTATGATGAATAAACACATAAATTGAGAACCTATTATTTACACTGAAATTAAATAAATCAAATTTTGTTTTTTTTTTCTTTTTCTTCCTTCTTTCGGTCTTTACCAAATGTGGTATATATTGCTTGAATATGCTATGCATGTAAAATTTATTAATTCATTAGCTTAATTAAAATATAGTATATGTATGCAATGTAATGTATGTATGTATGCATGTATATGAGTATGGTAATCTGTTTTGCAATTTCATTCGTAAATCGAGGGGGCTTTCGTTATTTGAATTCAACGTGTCTTATTTTTAATTATTTTGAACGTATTCAGTGAGAGTCTTCCCCGGGAGTAGTAGACGTAGTATTTCGCTGTTGTTGTTGTTGTTGTTGTTGTTGTTGTAATTGCGTTCTATTTGGCGAGTTTGATGCTGCAGCAACAGCCGCTTTATGTTGAGCAGCTAAACATTGTTGTAATTGTTGTAGTTGCACTGGTTTAACAAGGGTCCTCTGCAACTGTGATAATAAATTTCAAGTACTCGTTACATATTATTTGTTAGAAAAAAATTTTAAAAAAGAAGTACCTGTTGTTGCGATAGACTCGTAGCTTGTTGCATACCAGATCCGGGAGAGGCTCTAGCGTTCAAAGTCTTGGTAAGCAGAGTCTGCTTATTTCCAGGTACTGATTGAGTCGATGAAGTAGCTTGAGTCGCCATCAGCACTGGCTTGTTAGCTTAAACGATGTAAAAAATAAGTTAAGAAATTTTGTGTACCCTAAAGAATTTTAATCTACTCAATTTATTGCCAATCTAGTGGGATATCTCACCTCCGATTGGCGTAAGCACCTGCTTATTGCCAGATATAATCAACTGATTAGCTGTTACCGGTTTGGTAACAGTAACTAACTGATTAGGCATAACGGTTTGCTTGGATTGATTCGGCTGTACCTGACGTGCTATTTGATTAAGTCTCTGCCTCTGAGAACCAACAAGCTGTATCGCCTGACCTCCCTTTAATAAAATAGTTTATATATGACATTAAGATACGATAACGAATGTTTAATATTACTAATTGATTATCGTTGCCTAATAATATTATGTACCTGCGAAAGTGTGACTGCGTTAGCGTTACGTATATTTTGTTGGGACAAGCCTTTTACTCCCGATGGTATTAATTGAGCTAAAAAATTAATTAATTGAGATTCGAGTGTGTAGTAATGATCAAATCTTTAATCTCGATCTAATTACTGATTGATTTGTTTCTTACCAATCGGTAATGACAAATGAGTATTTGCAGTATTAGCAATTACTACAGTTGGTGTGGTTCCAGATATCGCAGTAGTTACAACAGTCGCAGATACGATCTAAATCATGAATAGTATATTACGTTATTAAGCCTAATCCTTAATCTATATCGAGCGATGAGACCCGCTCATTTTCTTTATATTATGAACTCACGCTAGAAACAGTCGTGCAAGTATTTGTCGCAGAAGATATTGGAAGAGAGACGATTACTCCTGTTGGAGTAACGGAGCCGGTAGCTGCAGATACGTTTAGCGACATTGTTATGGGTTGCGACAATCCAGGAAAAGACACCTGAAATTTCGTACATTTGGTTGATGTTAATCGATAATTCACACCTTCCTCATCCCCCGACTCAATTCTATGAAAACTATCAAAGCTAATCAACCTGAACGTTTTGAAGACCGTTGATTGAATTTGGTAGACTAGTGAGATTAACTCCCTGAAGATTCACGTTCGTGGGAGGCGGACTAGTCATTGGGCTAGACGGCTGACTTCCTTGACTCGAAGATGCCGTGAGTCTCTCGAGTAACGAGGACGCTGTGTTAATTCCAGGTATTGGATTATCCGCTGAAGGAGTGCCTGGAACAATGATATGATCGAATAAAGAGGCTTGATATGGTGTCTAAACTAAGCAATAGGCTCGCATCTTACCAGCGAGCAAAGCAGACAACCCTGGCATCGAAAGCCCCAGAGTAGAACCAGGGTCTGGTACCCTAGCCAATCGCACAGCCTGTTTTCCTGCTAGCTGCCCCGTTAAAGCTGACGTAAAACTTACCCTGACCTGTAAGATACCAAAGATGATGATCAGAGAATGAGGGGATTAGGAGAGACAAGATAATCTATTATTAGGCAATTAGGGGAATTACCTGGCCCGTAGTACTGGGAACAGTTATAACATTGCCATGACTGATCACCCTCGGTGGTATAGTAGCATTAATTGAGATCCTACGTGGTTGAGTTTTCTGCTGAGCTAGATTAGCTGGACTGCTATTTAGCAGGCTTAGAATAGCGGTGTTATTAGACTTTGTACTAGCCTGAACGCTGCTGTTCATTGCCGCAGCAGCTGCGTTGGCTGTAAACAATATAAACGTGTCTTTAATATTGTGTGGAATAGATGGATACAGAATGAGTTAAAAATTTTTAGTACTGGGACTACTAGTCCTAATTATCAAGCCTAAATTTCGGACCTGCAGCTTGCTGCTGAAATTGTTGAGCTGAATTCATCAGGGAAGTAACAAGCGCGCTTATCGCTGGGTTCGTTGAGTGTTTTTTGAAAGACGTCTCTCCCTGACTTTGACTCTGACTCGATGTCTCGCCGATACCACCCTGAGACCCAGCTTGCAGTTGAGCTTGCTAATAATTGTTAGAGGAGATGATTAATGTGATAAAGTATTCTTGAAGTTGAGAATTTCCCAATCGGTTTACATCGATATATAAAAACGGAGCCTCACCAATACTGGAACATTTGTTGTTGATATACTGTTTGGTGCAGGCTTTTGTTGAAATACTAAAATCCCCGAACCGTTACAGGAATTGACGTCTACTCCTGGCATCGGCGACGCATCGACTTGAAGAGTGGCGGTACTGTGTGGCATCCCGTTACTAATCGTCGGTACCAGGCTAGAAGTAGTTGTTTCTACTGTAGGTGGAACGACCGATAGATCTAAGTTCGTTAAATTGGCTTGACCCGAGCTGGTCGCCTCTGTTGCAGATTTCATCGAAGCTACTTGGCTCGTTATTGTATTCAACTGTCCTTGGGCCCGCGATAGTATCTGCGGGACATGAGGAGAACCAGTAATTACACGATTCCAAAAATTGATAATTTTCAATCATATACAAGCTGCAAACCTGCTGCGTGTGCTGAGATTGGGCCTGTTGAAGTTGTTGGGCTACGATCTGCGCCGCTTGTGCTTGTGCCTGTAAATATTGTAGCATAATATTCATCGATCGTTATTTATTCATGTAAATAATGAAAAAAAAATAACATACTCAAATGGGATATGATTATAATGATACCTGTTGGTGAGCACGCTGCATTCCAGGAGTGCAAGTAACGCGAGGGGCCTGCCCTGGCACGACGTGCTTTATTCTAACATTTTTTCGACCCTCCTCTGTAAATATTTCTGTAAATTGTTGTATGTAATGATTCGCCTGTGCCCTAGTGCCGAGGCTAAACCTGTTGGAAGAGTTTTGGTCAGAATCTGATGATGAAAGCGAAATTATTATATTTGGAAGAGAATAATCCATCTAATTTGTAACGTCACTACGCAGCGCATACCGACAAGCTGAACCATTCTTTTCTCCCTCTCGGTGGTCTCGGTCAACGTAAAGTTCCCCAAGATATTCAGAATTAGATGGTCTCTGTAGAATCGAGAGCTTTATGTGATATATTCGACCTTGGCCCCTTTCAGTCTCTAATATATATTCTTCTATAAGTTGTGGCAAGCAGTCTCGTGTTTCCCGTGGTCGTTCGTACGCCTTTGCATACCTGATTGATAAAACGAATGAGAAAAATGAATGCCAATGAAGTAACTAGCGAAATATCTAAGCGAGGGTAAAAACCTCAAGACATCGATCGGTGTGCTCGGTGGAAGAAGTGGTGGATTAACAAGAGAAGGTGGTGGGCAGGCAGTGGTAGTCGGTATCCCTCTTTTTGTACGTAATTTTTGCATTAAATCTTGTATAGTCAAGCCTTCAGGCTGCGCAAGCTGTTCCAATTTTCTTTTACGATTTACAGTGACCTGAAAACAAGTTCATTATTTAAAATAATGATTCGAAATTAAAAAATTCTAATTTTTTGCCACTAACGCGGCAATAATTACCTGAGAAAACTTCTTTGCTTGGCGCATCAACTGATGATCTGTTATCAAAGCCTTTGACTGACGAATACGAGTGGATGCCAGACTTGGGGCTGGGCTTGGATCCAGACATAGAGGGCCCTGCGTTGCCGCAACAAGATGCGACTCCAGGACTAATCTCTCTTCGTGACTCCAGTCCCCGTTACTTGTCAAGGTCGTAACGTCCGAAAGCACGCTCTAAACAAACATCGATTTCATATGAAATGTGAATATCGTTGATGTTATCTATTGCAAAAAGTGAGTTCTCCTGCTGTTTGGATGATAACGGGTTTCAGTTTCGTGATATTTTACTTTCAAAGACGTTCACCTGAGTGGTAGGCTTGAGAAGCACGTGATGTACGTCCGCCTTAGTGTGAGGAAAGGCTTTACGGTAATCTCTTACTTCGGCGATAATACATCCGTCGTAAAATAAATGTGAATGACTCCCTTCCAGCTGTTCAGCAAGCATAGCAGGTAGCTGGCCGTTGTCTATCGATGACAAAAGTTCACCCTGCTCATATCCCATCAATTGAGTTTCGGATAATAACGTATTTTTGTCAAATATATGTCCCGTTTCACTGCTGGTGTGATAAACAGAAGATTATTATTTCCCTCTTTCGATTAACTCAGAATTTTTCAATGGCAATCATCCTGGTACTATTTTCACCAAATTTAATATACCTGTTCCTTATGCCTAATGAGTATCCTTTATTGCCAGCGTAGAGGTTTACGATTAATGTATGAAGCCCTTCCCTTTGCACCAATCGGCCCAAAAGATCGCACTCATTTTCTAAATTGTTCTATAAAACAATTGTTACATCAGACATAATACACAATGCGATTATTTTGATGAAATTTTCTCCATTTAATTATCCCGATATAATACCACCGAGAAGATTATACTTACAAGAACAGAGTCAGGAGTAGCGTGAGGAACCTTTGACAATTCCTCGAAATATAATCTCGTCAATTTAGACTGTATACTTCGCCTAGAGTGATTGCTTAGCTCCTTTTTATTGCCACAAGATATTTGATCTATATTTGAATTAATGCAACTCTGAGTTTGACAATCTTTCCAGCATCCAGGCACTTGGTCAATCATGTCCTGTGGATAAAAATAATAATATAATATCGGTGAGGTAAAAGTTACGTAACAATTTTTTTTTTTTATTTTCTTTTCTTTTTTTTTTTCTTTTCAACTTTAGCAAGCATAAATATTTACACACAATTATTTACGTCGAATTTCTTTCGCCGATATATCCAATGTTTAAGTAGAAAAATGGGATGCTATAAATATTAATAATGAAATAATTAACGTTTTTAAGATTTTATACCTGAGCTTGACGACAAGCATCTTCCAAACTGGACACTGTGCCAATCATTTTGGCGATTTAGTTTTATTAACATTCAGTGTCATATTCCATGTATCGGGGATCCGTTACATTCTGTAAATTGCATAATAAGCTTAGCCATTAATCTGAGAGCTTAAAATTGTAAATTTACCATATCATAATAAGCCGATAATCATCAGAGCTTAGCGATAAATTCTACAAACATTTTTTTTTTCAATTAACAAAATTCAAAGCGTAAATCAGAGTTTTAATTACCGAAGTAAATTTTTAAGCAGCTTCTATGAAAATGATGAAAAAAAACGTAAAAGCATATTTTCAGTCTTGAAAAATTTTGCCAAATATTATTGGAAAGCTTTTTATAGAAAAGCTTGAATAAAATAGCTAGAAGCTTTATCATTCATACTTTTTTCTTTTTTTTTTCAAGTATTTTTGTTTTTAACTTTGGTGTTTGAATAATGTTAAGAGAAGGACGTTGGGGTGTGTTTTAATGATATTTGTAGATAAAAATTGCCAGATATTCGAGGCCCGTGGTTAAGCTATCTCGTAATTGACAATTATGAATAAAAAATAAGAGAGGTAAAAAAGAAGAGAAAAAAGAACGAAAAAAAGAATGAAAGGAAAAAAAAAGTGCAAAATAGTAAGTGACCTTAAAACATGTGAGAGTAAAAATAAAGAGGAGAAAGCTTATGAATTAATGATAGTCTAGATGTTAATTAGGTTTGATATATACAGTTAAATAATAAATAAATGTGTTATGATTGTGTGTTGAGGTTTGATAATGTCTATGTATCGAAATGTCAAAACAAGAGAAACACATTGAAAATGAGGTTATGTAAAAAGTGTGTGTGTGTTGAAAAAAAAATTATTTATAAGAATATAGTTGCGTGTATGTTGTAAATAAATAATGTTAATATTAATGTGAAAAACTATAAATTACCTTTATAATGTATATGAAAGAAAAAACATATCTAATAGTAAACATTGTATACACACACAGAATCTTTTTATAAGCCCCTTGAGTTAAAAAACTTGCCTATCATAACCTAATACCAATCAATAAATAATATGATAAAACTTTACAGGCAGTGAGCTGATTTATTATTAACAAGCTAAACTAACTAAGCGAAATTATTTTCATTTAAATAAATAATAACTACAAACTACAAATGTCATTCTATAGCATAGTGTAACCTATTATACAAACACCACACAGGCACAGACTGGGATATATTAACTATATTACAGTAGACTGTAACTACTCGGGTAAATTTTAAACACCACACACCAGAGCATTGGCTCGATCGGTAAGGTCGGTAGTTTAATATAATAAAGTTTTCGAAACATCGGTCGGTAACTAAGCGTCCATACATTCATATCTGCTTTACCGACGACGAAAAACTAAGTGATAGGTAGTACAGCAGATATATAGGTAAGAAAAAAACAAAAGAAAACTATACAAATAATTTGAGATGATTTTAGGAATACTTAGTGACGTAAAATCATCCGATCCTCATGCGATCGTTGATTGGTTGAATTCCGAGTCGTACCATAGTTTGTAATTTTTGGTTATACATACTACTGCTCGGTATTTGACAGACACTCTAAACCGTGTGAATGGTGTTGATATTTAAAATAAAAAAGATAAAAACGTAAACAACGTAGTAATATCGTTAGAAATACTAGATGTAGTAAATGTGAGAAAAATAATTAGAAAATATTTAAATCACACACACATTATGGCTGATCCGGCTAATAACTGGGCAAGCATAACGCAGGATAATGAATTTCCAAACTTTCCTGCAAATGACAGCTTCAATTTAAACGAAATGACTGGCTTCGATGGTATGGCTTTAGTCCTTTCATCATCATATCATTTATCGTAATATTATGAAACGTTTGAATAAAATTAAAAAAAAAAACAAAACAAAAAAACAAAAACAGAAACAATCATTCCCTTATTTACAGAATTGTTGACAAACTGCGAAAGCGAGTTGCTCAAAAATGAGAATCTGTTCAGCGACGAGACCC
Source organism: Tenthredo livida (assembly GCA_963992785.1). Classification (NCBI taxonomy): domain Eukaryota; kingdom Metazoa; phylum Arthropoda; class Insecta; order Hymenoptera; family Tenthredinidae; genus Tenthredo; species Tenthredo livida. The sequence goes on along the minus strand of OZ023071.1, from coordinate 549,262 downwards.
TGTTGTCTCAATTGGAAGAACCTATACCGATGGATGACGACACCTTCGATTTTCTCAGCATTAACAATCGCCGAGATTTCAAAGATTACAAAGATTTCAAAGATCCTACGCTGTTGGCAAACGCAGTTTCTAAAAACGTCGTGACGCCGCAGGTTCAACTTCCCCGACAAACTCCTTCGACTCCTCAAACTTGTTTGCCTGATCCCCAAGTCCAGGTTCAATCACGACCTCAGAGAATAGCTGTATCTCAAACTCCGGTCTTTAGTTCCCAGTACACAATTCCTCAGAATGTTAATTTCAATGTACAATCACCGGTCGTTACTCTTGCGCCTGTCGCAACGCAGCAAAGACAACTATTGTTTCCTGCTAAATTGATAAAGTCTGAATCCGTAGTTTATTCTACAGGGTCGCAGGCCGTTACTTCTACTCCTGTTCAGCACCAGATTCATACACTTGTAAACACTGCGAATGGAACTGTGCTTGCTACAGGTAATACGATCGTTGGAGATCGAGAATTTTATGGATTTTAAAACTCAAAGATGTTGGAAATTTAGAGTACAAAGAAAAGATGATTTATGTATCGGGGATCTCATTGTTTTATCATCTTTTAGGATGAAAATCATAACTTTTAATAACTCCCTTTGATTCGACGCAGGTATTCCTGTAGTATTGGATACAGAAAAGGTACAGATCAACAGAATCAATGGCACGTCACATGTCGGAGTACCTAGAGTAAGAGAGGTGAAACGGAGCGCTCATAACGCGATAGAACGACGATACAGAACTTCTATCAATGACAAGATCATCGAATTGAAGAATATAATCGTTGGAGTTGAAGCTAAACTCAACAAATCTGCTATATTGAGGAAAACTATTGATTATATTAGGTGATACTATGTATTGAGTATTTTAGAATTCTCTAGAGAGAAATGGGTAGCTAGAAAACTAGTAGAGTCGAATAATTCCACAATTTAAATGCCTCGAAACTTTCAAACATCTAAAATCTCAATTTTTCGTAGCCTCAGAGCAAGAAATCGATCTCATATTTTCACATTCTAAACAATTAACTTGTCTAACAAAATTCAGATTCCTCCAAAACACCAATGCGAAGTTAAAGGCGGAGAACATGGCGTTGAAAATAGCTGAGCAAAGAAACCACCGCGGTATAATGGATTGTGGGGAACTAACGCCCCCGCGTTCAGAAGGTAGCGAACCATCGCTGTCTCCAGCCCCAGCATCTCCATCTCCACCATCCCCTGTTTCAATCAAAGACGACACAGACTCTCTGCATAGTCTGCATCATTCCCCTGTCTCAACGACTAGAGGAATGAGAGATCACACTCGTCTAACTCTCTGCGCTTTCCTGTTCGTCGTACTGGCCTTTAATCCGCTTGGCCTCGTGATGAACAACATGAGAAGATTGAACCTAGATTATTCGGCGGGAAGACTAGACAGTCGAACCATACTTCAGTACCAGGGTACGTCTCTTTGGGGACTAAAATGTACCAAAAGTTTTCCATGTTCATTCGAACTTTTCTCTTCTCTTCTTTTCAGACCCCTCCGACTTGGACACAGGCGTATGGACTAACATGTTCTTGTGGTTGACGAATATAATCTTACTAATTTGCGGACTAAGTCGTTTGCTTCTCTACGGCGATCCAATGCTGCCTTTCGACATCAAAGCGACGATAGAACTTCGCCGCTGGCAACGTCAAGCGGAGTTTAATTTATCAAAACAAAATTACGACCAAGCTTACAGAGACCTATGCCAATGTTTGAGATGCTTTGGTCGCTCGCTGCCCTCTAATCGCATGGAAATATTTTTGGCCACAGCCTGGCAGGTCGTTAGACAAATATTGCACAAGTTATGGCTAGGCAGATGGGTCTCACAAGTCGGTAAATGGTTCAACGATAAATCTGAGAGACAACAGGCCCAAATCTCTTCTCTACAATTAGCAGTCGTTTATCAACACATGTTGTGCTTAAGACTCTCCCAAGGATCTACAGAAGCCACCCTCTTCCTCGCTCTTTCGGCGGTCAATTATGGAGAGGCGGCCGAAGACGCAGTGCCAAAATCTCTTATGGCTGAATTCTACGTTAACGCAGCTCTGTGTTTAAAGCAGTCGCTCTTTCCCTTCGTGCATAAATTCTACCTCGGCAAGGCGAGGGCGCTCTTGACTCTGTGTACTGTACCGGCAAAGCTCAAGTGGATCATGAGCGTTGAAGGCGCTCGTTTTCTGACTTCCCAAAAATGGCAATACGGAGAACAACTGGACTGCGAATTCACCTCTCAATGCAGCAAGGCAGATCCCCTTTCCTATGCCGCTCGTGCATACAGAGAACATCTAATCAGCCAGAGTCTCAGACTCCTTACTGGTACCGCTGAAGATAGCCATGCTTCTACCGTTCTACATCTTGCCAGAAACATCATGTCCTCCGCGGAGGTCGAGCCGTACTTCGTCAGCGACGATAAGCTTACAATAACTAGTAAGTCTTGTGAAATTCGGGGACGAAATATTCGATTTCACAATGATTTCATGCTTTCAGAATGCGAAGATGAGGTCGGACTCTGGTGGGGCGCAGTCATATACGTAGCAGCAAGCTGGAGATTGGGCGAGAACGACCAAGTAGCTTGGAGTATCTTAGAGAGCCGTTTCCCCTTCGACAGAAATCGTCAGCAAGCTAATACAAGCGCTGGTAATAACAGCACGAACCCGTTACCCCACGCTGTACTACTCGCACTACAAGCAAGACGTTCGACGAGAAGAACTTCCATGAGACTAGTAGATCAAGCTGGAATCCTGCTAGAGCATTCCATCGCTTATTATCACTGCAAACAGCAGTCTTCGCAAAATACTTTAGTGAGTTTCTCTAAAGTTCAGAAGTTTCTTTGCCGATTCAACGCCGTTAACATTCACATTTATCTATTCATCTTATGTGTGCTACGAGTGTGCATTGTAGTTGCATTGCATGATATTAAAAACTGTGCAATACTTCTATAGTGCAACTCTTGTGGCAGATGAAACCAGCTCGAATTTTGCCAAAACATTTCGACATTGATATCTAAGTCTGATTGCAACTTTCCCATAACTTTATTCCACATCTTTCAGCTGACTCAACTTTTGGTATGTGACGGGCTTCTCGAAGTTCGTACAACTTTATGGCAAGAAATAGAAGGCGAATTGAGCAGACCAGTTTCTGGCCAGACCCTAGCAGGCTTTCAGAGAGACTTGGCGTGCCTGCGTCAGCTTTGCCAGCACATTCCGGTAGCTGAAATATTATAATTTGTTTAAGGATGTGTTTTTTCCAGGATCTGTATGGAGGAAAACTGCTATCAATAATCGTTTATTTTATATTTTTCAGTCCGTATTGACGAGAGTATTTCTCTACGAAGCAACGGCTCGTATAATGGCAGGAGCTGCGCCAGTCAGGACTCAAATTCTGTTGGATCGCAGCCTACGACATAGAAATTTAAGGCCATCTGTTATATGTGGGAAAGATCGATCGCAAGAACAGGGCAGCGGGGAACGAGAACATGCTGCTGCCCTGTATCTGGCTTGTCGCCATTTACCAACTCTGCTATTAGCATCGCCTGGTGAACGAGCTGGGATGTTAGCAGAGGCGGCTAAGACCCTGGAGAGAATAGGGGACCAAAAACGACTCCAAGAATGCTACGAGCTCATGAGACAACTGGGTCCAGCGATTGCTGTTAATTAAACATGAATTATTCGTTTTTGTTTCTTCTAATTATAGTAATTTAATACATAGCTTTCCGTAATTCTCACGTATACTACATCGCTTATTGTACATATATACATTATATCTATATTGTTAATTAAGAATAAAATTTTTCAATCATATTTATCAAATTCTAGTTCTAATTCTATTTTCAAATCCTGAATTAATATCCTAAAGAAAATTTTTGGGGTGATATTCCGATTCGAATATCCTGCGCTCGTGATTACGTCATCAAGATGGCGTCTTTATACGTATATCTATAATCGTGTTCTGATTGGTTCTTAACAGCTGTCAAATTTTCAGCAAACTCAAGATGGTGATCCGACGCGTTGTTTTCTGATCTAGAAATCTGTGTGTTCGAATAAACCAGGCTTGTGTAGTTATTTGACTAATTAGTTGTTAACTATTTGAATGCTTATATTTACGATGTTAGATTATTTATAAAATCTATACAATATCTATTATCAATACAAGATTCAAATAAATATAATACGATACATACATATTATTATATTAATAACAATGGTTCGTAAATGTTGCGCTTGTTTCAAAGGTTGCGGTGCTGGTGAAAAGATAACCTTACACAAGTACGTATTACATACCTATTAACAAACTATGACTATCTTCTCTATATCAAATGAAAAAAAACAACAAAAAAACAAAACAAATGAATAAAAATTGTAAAAAATAAGACACAACACACCTCTACTCGTCTGAAATAAATAAATTGTTCAATTCAGATTTCCGAAAGATATATACGTGAGAAAAAAATGGGTTATGGCAATAGAACGGAAAAATTTTGCCCCAAGTAACACGAGTGTTTTATGCAGTCGTCATTTTACACCGGAATGTTTTACCTACGGTAAATCTGGCCAACAAAAACGAGTATTTATCAAACCGAATGCAGTTCCAACGCTGTTTCCTCCCATAACTCAGTCCAGGTATGTGTGTAATAAATTGTATAAATGATGAAAAACTCTAGTGTCTAACTGTGGCGAAAAATGGAAAAGTTACATTCGAAAATCTTGAACAAATGAAATTCTATTTAACCGTTTTTTTTTTTTTTTAATTCCAGGAGATCTCTTATGAGATCGAACCTACCGCCTTTAACAAACGCCGAACGTTCGGACATCGGATTTCAGTTGAGTCAATTCAGCGATAGGGACGAATACATTAAGCAGGAAGCAAGGATATATACCAACACACACGCCGGCGAGGAAGCTTGTATGTCTATAGAATCGACGGAGAATGCTGAAGATACAGATTTTCTCAAGGAACAAGGCAGCTCTATAGATTGGGTCGAACATTTCGACCAGAGTAACGACTCGACGATACATACCAAGGAACAGAACGATTCCATAGACTGGGCTCAGCGTTATGATCAAAGTAACGATTCTATGGGACAGTCGAAGAGGTGATTAATGCTGAAAATTAGGGAGATTCGTATCCGGGATTGATATTTATATTGTTGTTTGTTTTATTTTGCAGAGAATCAAACCCTGAATCTTGTGCCGAAGAACAGAAAAGATATGACAACGGCGACGATGTTTATGAGTTTAAATCCCGACGAAGAATTCTTAAGAATCTTAATCTGGCGTTAAATTGTATAGCAGCTCAACGTAGAGAGTTGAAAATCGTTAAACAGAAGAATAGACTGCTTGCAAAACGATTGTCGATACTAAAGGCTTTGCTCACTCATGTATTGAGCGAGAAAATCCTTTCTGATGACAACGACTCGGATTCAGAATCCGAGTCAGAAATTTGGAGCGGGTGATGTGCTGGTTTTCAGTTTCGGACTGAGAGTTTGAAAGAGGGATTTTTAATCAGTTTTTAAATTAGTGATGTTTATACCTAGGTCCAGGCTACCCCGTTATTTAATTCCTAAATCATATTGAATTTATTAGTTATTCTTCGAAACGCGTAACTCGTTTATCTGAGTTCATCATTGATCGTTAAAAACATATGTCATGTATTATTTCGGAATGTATTCTTCTTTTTTTGTTTATTCGTGTAATATAATTGTAAATTTTTATTCGAAACAGTTGATCATTATTACTTGACTTATAAGTTGATTTCATTATTATTTTAAGAGACTAAAAACTAATGTTTAACATCGTAGGGTAGATCCTATCCTAATATTACTATAGTGATTCTAAAATATGTCTATTTTCCCCCTGTATCATATTATAATAGGGTGAAATAAATCTCATCTCATTGTTATTACGTAATAATATTAAATTCGTATTAAGAAAAAATGGAAAAAAATATATTGTAATAATGAAAATAAAAAAAAATAAAAACAAAAACACGTATAAATGAACTCGAAGGAGTCGGGATGTGAAAAAAAAATGTATACATAAACAATGTAGTATGTATACGAATAAATTTACTTTTATTTTCATACTGTGAAGATACATTACGATACAACATCGTTTCATTCAATATTAAGTTCATTAATTATTTTCAAATCAAGCTATTCCGCGTTACATTATCTTTCAAGAAATTCGAATTCCCGCGGTTTATTTCAACCAATCAGAGATCTCGATTCAGATACGTCACATCCGGGTATCTTATCGTCACGTCTTTGCGTCTAGAAGGGTTAAAATCAACCATTTCGCAGCATTGATATTTAAAATGGGAATAAATCTCCCCGAATTCTCAATTCCTAATCTGAAATTGTAAAAAAAAAGCCATATAATGACCGTGGACAATAATTTTGAACGCCATAATCGACCATCTCTAAAAAAAAAAACATCGATACTCGGTCGTTTCGATATATCGATTTTACGTCATCTCGAAACGCTTGCAGCTTCTCCTTTCTTTGACGGGGACATAAGACGTAAGTTCGTTTCACGATATTCTGGAATTTTAACCCATATTTACTTCAACTCAGAGCTTATTGCTCGACTATTCTAAGCCCCATTGTCGCAAAAATATATCTACTACTGTGATATATCACACAGAAACCGTGCAGGCTTCTAAAACCCACCTTTTCCCAATTTCAAACCTTCACTGTCGAATCGCCACGTGCATGAAGCACCAAGCGACAATCGTTATCATTATTTGCACCCTATTTTTCGCCCAATTTTAACCTCTTGGGACAAAAAAGTTACCGTTTTTGTTCCAATTTCGCCTCCTCGCGTGTATTTTTTGAGGTTATGTTTATTTCTCGACTATTTATAACGAATCACGAATCTTTCTAGTTAGTCGTTTAAGCTTTTCCCGAAATCTACGCACTAGAATAATAATTACGTTTAGCCAATTAACAGAATATTTCAATAAACGCGATATTCGTTCTTGAAATAAATGAATAAATAATTGAGAATTTTCCTTCCCGTATTTCTAGACTGTCAAAATGACCAATTCAAAAGGTTATCGTCGTGGAACTCGGGACCTGTTTTCCCGCAAGTTCCGTAAGCATGGTACGATCCCGTTATCTACGTACATGAAAGTGTACAAAGTTGGTGACATCGTAGACGTCAAGGGTAACGGAGCTGTGCAGAAAGGAATGCCGTACAAAGTTTACCACGGAAAGACTGGTCGTGTATTCAACGTGACTCCTCACGCTCTTGGAGTTATTGTAAACAAGAGAGTACGCGGACGCATTATTGCCAAGAGAATTAATCTCCGCATTGAACACGTTACTCACTCAAAGTGCCGTGAAGATTTCCTTAAACGTGTTAAGGAAAATGAAAGACTAAGGCAAGAAGCTAAGGACAAGAACGTACTGGTTCAACTCAGGAGACAACCTGCTCAGCCTTCCGCTGCTCACATCGTATCTGGAAGAGAAGCACCTATCTTACTTGCTCCAATCCCATATGAATTTATAGCTTAAAAAGTAATAAAGATGTTGATAAGACATTGAATACATCCTTTTCAATGAATAAAACCTCACCAATTATTTTATAATTAAGAAATTAGAAATGTTTGATAAAAACTACGCGATTAGAGCAATTTTTTAGTAATTAGGGATGTTTGAGGATTTTTTCAAATATTTTATAAAGCTTGTTTCTGACTTTTTTTCCTATAGCAACATTTTTATTATCAGTCATATATTTTTACATTCGAATAATATTTAATAGTGCCTTTAACATTATAATTTTAAATATCACTGAAATGATAAAAACGAAGTTATAATAATTAAATGGTTTTAAATAAAAGATCCGTTTTAGCTCTCAGTTACTTTCTCAGTTCCGACTAGTTCTACGTAGTACATAGGCAATTATTTAAATAAATATACCATGTGTATCGACATTAATTTACTGATTGCTTTTAATAGTGGCAATAAATACTCATATTGATTTCTCAGAAACGCATCGTACGTATTTCTATCTAAGATATTTCGAACTGTTTTCTTCTTTTTTTTTTCTTTTTTCTTTTCTTTTCAAAAAAGGGATCGTGTTTGTTTAGAGTCTAGAGAACGATATTTGACAACAAATTCCTAAATCTGACTATGTATCCGTTAACATAAACAGTTTTCTTATCGTACTATTTGAACATCCACGAATTTCCTCATGCGTCTCTTCATATAATCATCACCATAATCACTCATATTGTTAAAAATGTAAAATTGCTAAACCAGAAGTAAACTTCTAGCTACAATCTCTCGATTGATAGAATAAAATGTAGCCAGTTTCTGAACTCTTTTGAATGTCTGACGTCAATCCATAAAAATCTTCTATCGTTGCTGCGTCTATTTTCTAGATAGAGAAAGAAGCAATAAATTAATTTATTAGTATAAAATCACTCAGCGATAATAAAGAATTCAATTTTCATTAGAAAATAACTTACGTCCACCATATCATCGTCAAAGAGGAGCCAAAATCCGTGGCTTTTAACAATAGAAATATAATGACCTCTGTTAGGACCACTGCCACAATGTATTACGACTGCAACCAGGTCGTACAAACGATCAGGATTCACAGCATCGTCGCTCTGTGAAATACAACAGATTTAAACAATAAATAGGATAATAGTCATTCAAGAAAATGACTTAAATTCGACTTACTGTGTTAAAGAGCCTTAACTCCAAGGGGAAGACTACTCTGTGAGAAACTTTGATGTGTCTATTATACTGTTCAACATACTTGAATCTTTTTAAATGCAAGGCCAATATCATCGGCAGTTTTTTCACCCTCATTCGTTTCTGCGAATATGAGATAAAGAATTTTATTATGTCTTATGAATTTATGATTCGTCGCATCGAGTCAGTATCTTCATATACTTGTAGAAATTTTCAGTACCTGAGCCTCTTGGTAGCTACTACAATGATCGCATTTGAATTTGTTATCACTGCACAATGTCTCAGTATTAGAAAAGCATTTTAGGCAATGTGTGATAGAAGTATTTTGATCAACGTCAACTTGTAGATCAAAAAAGTCTTCATCTTTGCTAGAAACAGTTTCACAATTTAGACAACGAGTTTCAGAAGTTAATATCCCCTGGAATATCTCGTGAACCCATGTCGGTTCTGGCGGTGATCCCGCGTCTCCTGATCCACCTTTTCCACCCGCAGGTCTGCTTTGGTTTCTCTCGGCTGTGAATTGATAAAATATCGTTGTTACTCTTCAATCCTTTGTCTCGTAAACCGAAAAATCAGCGTATGCTTACCGAGAATAATCTCATTGATGTGATTGATAAGAAAATTGAGAAATTCGTGAGCATCTTGTTGCATGTAGTTGTCGAATTCCTCTGTAAATGCAAAGTAGCGAATGTATGAAAACGTGGATTTTTAACATGGTGTTTCAAAGTTCGCGCTTTCAATTCACCTTTTTCCTTTCTTAATCTAGCGATAAATTTCTTGGGAGCTATTGAGCCGACTTTTTTCTTCTGTGTAGCGATGCTGTAGAAAAGGTCTGCCAAACATGTTAGCAACGTTTCTTTGGTGCGTTTATTTCTCGCTTTATATTCAAGTACTTTTTCTCTGAACGGACGACAAAAGTACAAAGCTTGTAGAACTGAATTACTGTAGCACGTATTTCCAAACTGTTTTTTTTTTTTTAAATAGATGAAAAAAATGTTGATTAAATTCATGGATAAATTATAAGTTGTTGAAAAAATATGTTTTCATACAGAATTTGACTCACGTTAACTAATCCGAAGTAATGCTCGTTGGGAGGAAACTGATCAGAGCCGATATCTCTTTCTAATTGCGATATGTTCGCACCCTGAAAAATGATCAAAAGTGATCAACATAATATTAACAAGTATTTTATATTCACGAGTCGATTTGACCAAATTAGTTTGATTGCTAATTAGTTATCGGATAGTGAGAATGAAAGTTGAAAATTTTCACGATAGCAGAAAATGATGGAGAAAAATAATAATAAATTCGGCGAGGTTATCTCTTGATTTATAAGTGTGTAAATATGTAAAATAAAAAGGTAAACTTACCATTTTATGATTTGATAATCAGAACGGGATGTCGACAAGAGCTAAGCACAGCTTCCGACGTTAGCTTGAACCCCATCGTATTACTATTTCTCACGTTAAACAATTAAACGACTGACCGAACCATCGTCAATCATAACAAAAAAAAAAATAAAAAATAATAAAAATTTGATTTATTTTGGAGTAAAAAATTTTTCAAACTACACTATACGCGGTTAAGGAATGACCCGGTTTCGTTTAACGCTAATATATTAGGAACAACAATTCATCGTACTTATACTATAATTTTGAAAAAAAATTACTCTATCAGTACGACATTTGTAGTACGAGATAATACTCGTCGTGTAGTACGTACAACACGAACACGTACAACACCTACGACACTTGTATGCGATTCTTATGCGTTCGTAAAGTCATTTTAAAATACGCGACCAATAGAAATCCCGGAATTCACGAACTTCTGAGTTTCCAATCTCCGCTCTATTCGCGATCTTCTAACTTTGTGGTTAATCCAGCAGACGAAAAATTACAAGATTTTCTGTCACGCATGAGAAGGTTAGATCTGTAATCAGCTTGTAGTGTCATTCAAGGTTATTGTTATTCGATTGATTTACTATTTATTCAAAAAAATATGTCATGCAACGAGTCTAGTTGAGTAATAGAATAAAAAATGTTGCGATCGGCCCGAGTATCTTACCTAAAAAATCCTGGAGTTCTTACCCTCCATACAAACGTGAGTATTCGAACCATAATAACAAACACAACATTTTTTAATAAGGTTATAAATCGCAGTTTGCTATATTATATTATACAATATTGATTACACAACGAAACAAAAACTTCGCAGTGTATAAAATGCAAAGAAGATAACAACAACGTCATCAACAACGTCATCAAGACCGAATTCACTGCAAAATTAGCCAACGGTCCAACCCTAGCAGACTTTGTATCTGAAACAGTAACAAACTATGATGGAAAACTGAAATTAGAAAAGGGGGAGAAGACCCGTCTCCGTTTACCGCCATGGTTAAAAACTGAAATCCCAATGGGTTCTAACTACAGTAAGCTAAAATCACAGCTAAGAAAATTGAACCTAAGTACAGTTTGCGAAGAGGCGCGATGTCCAAATATAGGAGAATGTTGGGGCGGAGGAGAACACGGAACGGCAACAGCCACGATCATGGTTCGTTGAATATTGAAAACAATCTGCGTCAAAAGCTCGCTTTCTAATTTCCTAAAACAATTTTTTATCATTCAGCTAATGGGAGACACTTGTACCCGCGGATGTAGGTTTTGTTCGGTCAAAACTGCCCGCGCACCGCAACCCCCAAATGCAGATGAACCAGTAAATACTGCGGTTGCGATTGCAGACTGGGGTCTGGACTACGTGGTATTAACGTCAGTGGATAGAGACGGTCAGCGTTGCTTATAGCCAACAGTTCACCTTCAATTTCAGAGTCGTTTCTAATTTTCTCAAAACTGTGTAATTTTTTTTGCAGATTTAATAGACGGAGGGGCTCATCACATCGCCGCGACTGTTATAGAGATAAAAAAAAGGTGATATCTGGATTAAAAGAGGCCCCAAAAGTAGCATGAAACGCTTCTGAACTTTGATTGAAATCTGTTTTCTATCATTTTATTACAGACGAGGAGATATACTGGTCGAATGTTTAGTACCAGATTTTAGAGGGAATCTGGAATGCGTGGAAACAATTGTTGGCTCTAAATTAGATGTTTTTGCACACAATATCGAGACTGTAGAGCGTCTTACACCTTTCGTTAGAGACAGGCGAGCCCACTATAGGTAATTCCTAGAAATATGATTAATGTTTGCGTCTGTGTTCTTTGCTCAGCGATGATAAACCCTTTCTGTTGTCTTTCTGTATCCAATAGACAGTCGCTGAAGGTTTTGGAAGGTGCAAAAAAGAGTAATCCAAACTTGATAACAAAGTCTTCTATAATGTTGGGTCTGGGTGAGTTGGAAGAAGAAGTTGAGCAAGCTATGAGAGATCTGAGGACAGCTGGAGTCGACGCTGTTACACTCGGCCAGTACATGCAGCCGACTAAGCGGCACTTGAAAGTAATTGAATATGTAACACCGGAGCAATTTAAGAGGTGGGAAATGGTCGGGAATGAATTGGGATTTTTGTACACTGCGAGCGGACCGTTGGTAAGGTCTTCTTACAAGGCGGGAGAATTTTTCTTGACCAATATATTGAAGTCACGTCAAACTGGAGAGCTAAAAAAAGACGAAGCTACGTAGCTAGGCTGAGTAAAAATTCTCCTGATCATTTTATCTTATAATATGTTGAAGATAAAATTCTAGGCAATTGAGAGAATAATCATTATCATTATTGCATGTGGGAATCTAACGATTGTTTGATGAATGTAAAGTAACTTGTGAATTATTTATCAATAGATTGGCTGATAATTTGGAAACGTATTATTTTATTTCCTAATTAGTATAATGTATCGATGTTACAAAAACATGTTGAAAATTGATGGTAGCTAATGTGATAATAATATTTCATACAATTTTTTGAGGAGCAGCTTCGAGTTATTCAGAATCTTAAGATTTCTGCTCATTCTGATATCAGCGGAAAGAACAATTCCATTAAAACGTTTCTTAATAGTATCTTTTATTTTAACGGACTTAAGAAAGCGTTCACATTGCAACCAGATTCACTCAGTCTCCATAGCGACGGCGGCTTGAGGATCTGGCAATCCTTCATCGGCTGGAGGTGGCTGAGGAGGCTGGCTGTCTTGATCTGCAGCGGCGCCAGGACCTCTTGATCGTTTTTCATCTCCTTCTATTTCAGAGAGATATACTGCCGTCCTGGTCTCATCAAGAATTTTAAACGTAATTTCCTTTCCCACAATGCCGATTGATACGTTCTGTAAATGTTACGATATTTGAACATTTGCGTTAAAGAAAAATGCACATGAATACATATTTACATCAATGATGGTAATACGCGCTTCTCACCTTCACTGTGAGGTCCACTTCGTTCGGTAATGTGTCCCTTAGAGCCCTGAGCCCGTGCTTAACCAGCTCGTCGAGATCGCAGCTCGGGAATTCGTTCAGATGTTTTTCTAGATACGTGCGAGCACTCTGAGACCGAGATCCCAGAGCCATGGCTTTGCAGTTAAAGTAGTTTGCGGATGGACAGGTCTGGAAAATGTGGGGTCCTTGATCCTGCAAAAGGATTTGATAATGAAATTTAGATCTGTGATGCGTAAGGTGTAAGAAAGGGAATAACATCATCCCAGAGATGTTTGAAAAAGATGAAACCAATCGAATTTCTTACATCGTATCCAGCGACGAGTAGTCCAACTCCATACGGACGTCTATCGTACCTTTGGGTACAAGTTTGCATTTTATTACCGAGTGCAGAGATGAGGCGACTCACAGGCAGGACTGTGTCGTGCGAGTACTTGTAGTTTAAACATTCGGTGCGCATGTATCGACTGTAAAAACAAAAACGAACGAGTTGAAATTGAATTTAATTGGAATCAGAGGATGTGAAATATCCGCTTTTCTTCCACGGTATTTATATTATATACCTGAGCATTCTAGCATCGGCGGTAAGTCCGGCCAAAGTTATTCCCATGTGATTATCAATGGGAATGATTTTCTCCTGGTAGGCAGAAAGCTCGGAAGAAGCTCTCTTCAGAGCTATCAATACAGCGTGAGTTTTGTTCTTTAATCCGACCGTCGCCGAACCTTGCTTTACAGCTTCCATGGCATATTCGACCTGGTGTAACCTCCCCTGAGGACTCCATACCGTAACGTCGCTGTCGTATTGATTTCGGAACTAAAAAAAAAATTGAAGATAAAACTTAGAAATCGCATCGCAATTTTTTCATCGAATTATCGAATTATTTTTTTCTACAAAGTAGACTGAATCACGCACACATAACCTAATTTCGAAATACCTAACCTATCGGAAGATAGTAAAATGGTAAAAATGGAGAGATTAGATCGTATTTATTGGCTCGAATTTTCGGTTTCATCGTTTTTGCCGGTATTTAAGTAACGTGTGAAGTTTAATGCGGCTTGAAATACGTAAATTAGTATAAAACTAGCGTAAATGACGAAGCAAAAAATTTCAAACGTTAGTATCAAAGCGAGTTAGTTTCAACCTTTGCGATACGTGGAATAATACATACCATATTTACTCCGTGATCGAAGCTGTATTTTATATTATAAGTGCAGAAATTTATTTGAAGTAAAACTGCAGCGAACAAATGACCGCAAACTCTACTGTAAACTAAACTGTCATCAAGCGGCCATGAAGACAAGTTGTGAGCGTTCGTGAAAGTGATGAAAATATCCTTAGGCCGTGTTCACAACGAGATTCAAAATTGGCGCGTAATTTGAATCGAGCGACGGAATCTTCGGGTCAAATTAACGCGATAATTGGCGAAGCTTTTTCCGAGATAAGTTCAAAGTATTGATATTGGGTGGAAAATTGACGAGGGAAATTCCGCTTATCGTTGCAAGTGGTTTAATCTTCATTAGGATATCACGGTGTGATTTTTGATATCGATTGCATGAATGTCGTCTTAGCAACCACATGACTTTCCGATGTTTATGGATGTTTAGCAGCTCTATTTACACCGTGAAATATAATAACGCTGATTTATAATTATTATAGTGCTTATTGAATATAGTACGGCTCGTTTATTCTAACACCGAATTGCTACAAGCGAGAGATATGGTAATTTAGTTGAAGTTAAAATTGACTAAATTTATTAAATAGAATTCCTCCTCCTCAATATGTCCAAATTTTCTCTATTATCTCAATGTATATATGCTTTTTTTTTTTTCTTTTCTTGGTTTTGTTTTTTGAATAAACAATATTTAGGTTAAATTCGTTGTTGCCTTATACTTTACGTGAATAACAATTGTTGAGCGTTATATTCGTTATGATTTGATAAATAATTTCGTCGCAGAGTTCGACGTACAAAAAACAGATCAACGGCGGTACGAGAAAGAAGAGTACTCCTAAATTCGAACTAACAGAAGAGCAAAAAGCGGACATCAAGGAAGCGTTCGATCTCTTCGATCCAGATGGGACTGGAAAGATAGCTACAAAGGAGTTGAAGGTGGCGATAAGGGCGTTGGGTTTTGAGCCAAAAAAGGAGGAGATAAAGAAGCTTATAGCTGACGTGGATCCAGACGGTTTGGGAAAACTGTCTTTTGAAGAATTCCTCAATCTAATGTCGGTGAAAATGGCTGAAAAAGATTCCAAGGAAGAAATCCTCAAGGCTTTTCGTTTATTCGACGACGACGATACGGGGAAAATATCATTCAGAAATTTAAAAAGAGTCGCTAAAGAATTGGGGGAAAATTTGACCGACGAAGAACTACAGGAAATGATTGACGAGGCCGATAGAGACGGTGATGGAGAAATTTCACAGGAAGAATTCCTACGGATTATGAAAAAGACTTGTTTGTATTGAGCTGGGATAACGTTCAATTATTTTTCACTTACTTTATTACCGTATTACGCTTAAGACTAAAACTATATGACATGGACGCGAATAAAGCTTGAGAAAAGCAAAACGTTTCGCATCGTCAGCTTACAAGTCAAACTCTCTTTCAGCTCTCTCGCAGAAAATTATCCAAATTTCATTGTTTAGTATACATAGAGTAAAAAGTTTAAATCTCTGCATGATGAAGTAATGGATGTAGAATTGTGGATAAAGTAATTATACTTGGTATTAGAGTATTAAGGAATCAGAGAAACGATAACTGCGACAATTTTTTTCAATCTTAGAATCAGGAAGCTGGTAACTAGGTAGGAAAAGTCAAAGTAGCTGATGATATAAGAACAAAACTGTTCATTTTGTGATATTATTATTATTGTGGGTAGGGGTACAGCGAAGAATATCACAAGACGTTAACTTTCTCGGGTCGTAGTAGCAGCCTCGATAACTTTTCTGATCAGTTCCGCCCTCTTTTTCGATTTTTTAAGACTTTTGGACAGTAGTTCCTGAGAGATTGGGATTCCACCTATTGAAGACAATCGCATTATAAATATGAATATTCTGATATGTGTGTTGTGTGTTGTGTAAAAAATAACAATAACAATGTCATATGATTTTACTCAATAATAATAAATTCTTTCTATGAAATTTAGATCCGAGCAAACTTCTCACACCTTGCAATACGAAAGAGACAATTTCATTAATTCAGAACAAGTTACAACATAAAAAGAAGGCAAACCAGGCTTATAAAGTCCACACAGTTGTTCTCCGTCTATAACTATGCAAAGTTTTCCTTTTGAAAGGGTTTCCTCCTCGTCTGTAGGATCGGCGATAAGAAGTTGGCTGAAAGCAAGAATGAAAATTTTGATTTTTCCTAAATCATAGAATCATGATAAGGAATAAATTATAACGATTCTCTCATACTCATCGAAAATCGCGAACGTAATTGAAACTGGTAAAGTTTTTAAGGGAAAAGGTTTTCTGCTGGATGTATCCACGAGCGTAATTCCAGTTTCAGGATCGTGTTGAACATTGGGCAAAGTTACTGTGGAACAGGAAGAAAATTATTCAAATATTTCAACCGAGATGAAATTTTTTCCATTTAACTCTAATAAAATCTCTCACAAGTTTTTAGAGCAGCTATCAAGGCGCCGACACACGCGTCTGTTACAGATCCGTCATAATCAATGCAGATTAAATCGCAGTATAGTACCCAGGCCAGTTTATCTTTGCAAATACACAACTCAGTCAAATCCAGAGTAGCAGAATTTGATAATATATCGTCTATGGTCTTGGAAGCAACTTGGGCCTGATCGCTCGGTGGGCCAGGACGAAATTTTGGAGAACATAACGGGGATAGCTCAACATTTGGTATGAAATATCCGCTGTTCGGAGTGTCGGCTTTCGGGGCTGCTAATTCCTGAAAAATAAAACCAACTGTAATGACGAAAGAAGCTTTTTGTGGAAATGATAATCGGGATTCAATGCGCCAGATCATTGAATGAACTCACAGCCTTAATTCCACACACTACAGTAGTACTTCCGATTTTAAATATGGCTGAGCTATCCGCCTGAGTAACAGATCCAATGTTTACGCTGACGGGTCTGAATCGGAGAAATTGACGACCGTCTGGTCTTATATCTTGCGCCTGTGAAATGGGAGTTTGGAAATAATGTAAATAGCGGTGTTTTCATTTGTTTAGAATTATTTTTGTGAATTTGTAAATTGATTGAAAACTTACAAGATAGTCCCTCAGATATTTCACCGGATGTATAGTCCTTGAAAAAAATATATTAAAACAAGATCAAATCGATTCAGTAACAGAATGAAGAAGAATCTAAACAACGTGTGATATGACGTTTGTCTGTGATGATGATGATGCTCTCACGAGTGAAACAACGATTGAGTGTTTATTGATGATAGACATAGGTTTTCTCTTTATTTAAATTAGAAAGGTAATAAATCGTACTAACTTATACTGTGAAGCCATTATCTTAGCCTATTTAAATCCATTAGTAAATTTATTAAGGCTAGGTTGGATTGAGGTTATAAATTGAAATTATAAAATTCGTATTATCCCACGTGGGAAATTTCTCTATCTTATCCTATAGTCTATGTCCTGGCAACTGGTCGAGTATATATCGAAGGGTTTTGGAACACACGAAAAAAATAAGACGCGGAAGCGAACCATCTATGTCTCGATTATCTAGTCCGCGTCGAAAACAAGTTTCGAGTAAATATTGACGCGTTTAAGAACACCCGGCGCGTTTCAGCACCACACATACGTGGTGCGTGTCGGTTGATTGCTATTAGTTGATGACGTTGAAAGAGGCGATCATAACCTATTGTCAGTCAATGTGTAAAATAGGTTAAAATAAACCCGTGGTGTATATAATAATATTATAAAGCCGCCTGATACTCTCTCGTTGAAAAATAGACATGCATTCAGTGTTGACTCGTGGAAATGCCATACTGGCTTATACACTGAGTGTTTCAGCCTGTCTCACATTCTGTTGCTTTTTATCAACCGTATTTATTGACTACAGAACTCACACTAATTTAAATACAGTCAAAGTCGTTGTGTGAGTACCAATTGATCTATTTTTGGAAAATCCTCAATTTATAATAACACCTCGTATAATTATCCTCTCGAAATTTTCTTTTCAAATTTCAATCACATACATTCATCATTAGGTTATGATGTCTGAATCTCAATTTACGCTTCCAGCTGTTGTGAAAAAAAAAAATTCAATTGAACTAAAAGATCACCGAATTGTTTATATTCCAGGAAAAATGTACCAGACTACAGCGCCTCGAGAGAAAAAAACGACCTTGGATTCTTGACGTTCGATCTACAAACTGATATCCTTTACATATTTCAATTTTTAACTAATTTTCGATGAAAATTATTGTCCAAACTTTTTCTTATAAATCACCTTTCTACGACACTTTTGATTTTCCTTAACGCAGCGCACATCTTACCCCTCTATTCAACTGGAATGTCAAACAACTGTTCCTCTACTTGACCGCCGAATACCAAACGGCTAACAATGAGATAAATCAGGTATAATCCGGTTTTCATTTTCACTGTTTTCACGCAGCGTCTAAACTTCGTATTAATACATAAATTTCCATATCGCAGGTTGTACTATGGGACAAAATAGTATTACGAGGAGATAACGCAGTTCTAGACTTTAAAAATACGAATACAAAGTATTACTTTTGGGATGACGGTAACGGGCTTAGGTCAGTCTGAAAATCAAAGTGAAATTAGATGTCTGTATTTAGTTGAGCTGAGTTCAGTTTATTGTATGAAGTTTTTATTCTTCCAGGGGTAACAAAAACGTGACGTTAACATTATCCTGGAATATTATACCGAACGCTGGTTTACTACCAAGTGTAGCTGCCCATGGATCTCATTCCTTCGCTTTCCCAACAGAGTATACAACTTCTCGTGTGTAAATTTTGGAATGAACATTGCGAAGTTATTTTAGGCAATTTTTTTATCTCATATTATGGAACTATTATTAAATGAAGGATGTATGTATAGTAGGTATGGAACGATTTGGGGCGAAGTAACAATGAAATTTCAATAACGAGAGGATTAATAAAGGAGAAAAGATTCTTAAAAAATTAGACACGTTTCTATGTCAGAATGAACTTAATCTCGTACTGTTTTATAGGCAAGCTAATAGCTTTTTTTTTTCTGTTACCAAGAAAGAAATCTAGGTGATCAGGGCGAGAATAATAAGTTAAAAAGTCTTAGATAAAACAATAAAATAAGTTTTATTGTTTCAATTGAATACATGGATTTGTTTTATATATCTATAAGATTACATTAACGATTGCAGGAAAGAAATCATTACGAAAAATATACAATTTCGTTCTTATGTATGTAGATTGAAGTGGGACTATTCGGTATTGAAATACTATTAAATTTACGAAATTCATGCATCTAAGTTTAACTTATAACGAATTGTCTTCATCGACGTATTAAGAACATAATTTTTTTTCTTTTTTCAAATAAATTCTCAAGTTTCAGTATATAACGAGATATTTAACGAATTATAGATCTTCTGGTAGCCGAAAATGTGTAGAAATTATTCCTTGTTAAAACAGATCGTAATTAGCCCCGCTCTTCGACATAGATAATCTTTATACTCAATTACATAACTAGCTATGAAGTTTCAGCTAACTGCTATCCTTCTTATTAGTTTTTTCCGATTTATCGACTTTGGAATCTGACTGAGGGGTACTTTCCTCCTCATCACCAGTGCTTTCGTCCTCTTCGTCCTCATCATCATCTCCAGAACTTTCACCGTCATCTTCTTCATCGTCATCAGCCTCGTCTCCATAGCTATGAGCCGCCCCACCTGTATAAAAGAATCAGAATAGTTTTCAACTAAAAAATCTATACAAAAGTTGAATAAAAAAATATAAACACAATTATCAACAAGAACTCTACCGTAGTAGCCGTATCCGTCGCCGTCACCATCTTCATCAGAGTCGTAAGTTCCAGCTTGATTTTGTCGACCAAACTTATGGCTCCTTGCTGCAAGAATGAGAAAAACGCAAATTAGCAATCATCGATGGCTGATAAATTCAAATTTGAGTAAATTTGGTACATTCACTTACTCGACATACTGAGATCCTTAGTTTGGGATGTTTCATATCCACATTTAGGACAAGGAATAGCTTTATTCTTTTCATACTTGAACCCTTTCCTACGAACATGGTCTTCGCAGTAGCAGGTCTTGCATCTGAGGCAAGAATATTGTCCAAGTTTGTTGCACGATTGGCCTGTAGAAAAAAAATAGTTTTTTTTTAATTCTTAGATGTGAATTACAATATAGTTCAAAGAATAACAGACAAATATTCAAGTATTATATTACATTTGAAGCTCTCTGACTCCAATACTTGACACGAGGCCTGATGCTCGAATTGATCATCTTCGCACAAGAAACAGTCGCAGAAAGAGCATCTGAATATCCTTCCTCCGTGATCCCATACCCCTCTTTCACATTCTTGACAAACTGCGTCCATCAATGGACAAGTACAAGCGTGCGCAGTGAGACATCGTCTTCCGTGGCAGACCCAGGCTTCGCAGTGATCGCATATTGCGCCCTTGATATTTATTCGTCGAATGGAATAATAAATGGAAAATTAACACCAGGTGGTAATGATAGTGATGATAAAAAAAATTTATGAGAATTTTACGCACCACCATAGCAAGGCCTGTTGTAAATACTCCGGCATGACGAACGACGCAATCGCCAGTCTTCAACATGCATTTAATCTTTCCACAATGAGCGCATATTGGTAGACGCTGTACGCTTTGACAGAAGTAACAGAAGGCTCGACTTTTTTGCTTTCTGTTACATTTGTCGCATTCCTAGAATTAGATGAACGGTTTTTTTTGTTTTATGGGATAAGGCGGTCTGAATGTTTTCAGTTTTATTTTAGTTTAATAATAGAGTGATAATTATTATACGCGTACCATAATCGCATTGCAGGGAAATTTAGCGAGATCTATTTGACCTTTAGCTGTTCGGATTTCCTTTTGACGCAGTTTCTGCTTTTCGGCTTTTTTCCTCTGACCTGTCTTCTTCTTCGGCATTGTTATTTACTGTTATTAATACTCGCGGTATTTATAATATATAATTTCTTATTATTAGGTTGAAAATTATTCTGTCAATATCTGATGCGAGTGTATTGACCCATTTAGATATCGCGTACGCGTGATAAACCAGGTTATGTTTGATCGAAAATTCGGCTGCCATTGAATGCGTTCCTAAAAACGATCGTTTCATACCCTATGGCGATAAAACCGTGTGTTCATAAAACCACATTGTTGCATCAACTTGTCACACAGTGTCGCCACCTGTTGCATTATGACGCAACAATATCACCTGTCGAATATCGTTTTATAGGTATATCTGTCGTCACCCATGTGGTAATAGTAGAACATGTGATTTGCGCAAGTGACATGTATATCTACCTCTCTTCCTTATGACGTATCGCCATTTTGTTTTGAAAATAATCGTTCAAGTTTCTCATCTAATATAAATGGGTGTTTAGAAAAGAGAAAAAGAAAAAAAAGAAGAAAAAAAAAATATACATTAGATTGGAGTGGCGAGGACGTATACCATATAATATTTTTGTTCCGTGATTAGTGGTGTGATAACGGATTGACAATTAAGCCATTGGTCGTGTTGACACTCAAAGATCGTAATTGACACCTTCCAGATTGTGGGATTGATTACGGTATAAAGAATATAATAGATTCAGCTGGGCTTGGCCGTTGTTTCCGTTTTCTATCGCATTCATTCCTAATATATTATTTGATTATACCTATGTGTACGATACGCGGCCACGTATCTAACAAGTAACACTATTATATTAAAACAGTGATTAGTAAAACATTGGGTGTGAATGATTTTAAACAACCTTTTTATAATACAATAATTTATAATAATGGGTGTTGGTCTGGAACCGCTTGAATTTACCGACTGTTTAACAGACAGTCCATATTTCCGTGATAATCTTCACTCCCATGAACGCGAATTAGACAAAACAAGTCAACAGATAAAACGGCTGATCAAGGAGGTCAAGGATTTGCTTTTAGCTGCTAAAAGTGAGTTTATTCATAATTTCTATAAAAAATACGCGACATCAATTCTCCTAAAGAACGATATCGCTTTTAAACCCATCTGCGAATTTTCTGAAGATGAAAAAAAAAATAATTTCTATTGCATTAACTTTTCTTCTAATCACTGAAAATGCGACCAGATTTATACCACATTCAACGATTTAACACCACATCGTAATACTGTAGTCCATTTTGTATTGTAAAGCAGATTTTACACGCAAACTTGTTGCCTTGAAAAAAGACAATAAGTACATAATTTAAGTACAGGATGATCGAACGACGCATAGCCCTGGAAATCTTTATCTCAAGATGTTTGCATGACTTGTATTTGATTTGGCATTTAATTGAAAATAAGAAGTTTATTGAAAATTTGCAAAATTAAATTGATTACGTAACGCGTAACGAAATGAACGGAGCTAAATATTTATCAAACGATTTGCGTGAGGTGTATTTCTCCATTTTTTAATTTCAGATTTATCTCGGGCTCAGAGAACTTTTTCAAAAACTCTACAAAACTTCAGTTTCGAATGTATAGGAGAAACGCAGACCGAGGATGAAACCCACATATCTCAAAGCTTGAAGGAATTTGGAAGACTCATTGCGTCGATTGAGGACGAGCGAGATCGCATGGTATGCTGTAGTTGATTTGAAAATATTTCATTCAGAATGAATTCGAATATCTGTTTTGAGCCAAAAGTTAATATTTCCATTTATCGTCGCTAATGAAATTTTATACAAACTGAAAAACATCGGGCAAATAATATTATAATATAATATCGAATAATATCGAAGAAGAAGAAGAAGAAAAAGAAGACGAAGAAACTGTTTTATTTATCAAAGATTAATATAGATAAAAACAAGAATATTTCTAATTAATATTTATTTTTCATAGTGGACGAATTAAGACACGCAAGTATTATGTTTATTTGCATGAAATTTAAAAAAACTACAATTTATTCACCCATATTTTAATACATAGGCTTTAGTTTACTATGCGTTACGTGTATACATATATTATTCTTTCAGTTTATATATTTTGCACAATATTTTTTATTTTCACATTGAATCCTTTCCTTCAAAGTCAGCAAAAAATACTCGTTTCTTTTCTTTTTCTTTTTTTTTTTTTTATATTTCGTATCGGATTACACATATATAGAAAAAAATAGCAAGTTTTCTAAATATCTTTGTTACGCTTGAAAATAATTCAATACACAATTCAAATAGGCTAATATAGTATTTTAAAAAGGTCAAATGAATCCCTGCAATCCCAACATACAGCAAGTTGATAAATGATAAGAATAGTTTTAATCAAACTGGCAAACTCTCCGTGGGTTTCTCTGTATCTAGTAATTTAATATATTTTGTTGTTATCAAACAGTTTTCATACTACCTCCTTCTATTTTACAATCTAATCTAATATAATACAATACAAACGAATGTTGAATACAGAGAAACGAGAGTATCTTTGATATGACTATTCCACTTATGCAAATTAATTAGCTACATACACCCACACGGCATATCAATACCACGATTTATATGCATATTATTTCCGTTCACGACATGCTTGTTATACCCAATATACATATATTGATGATAAATGACATCGATGGTGTAAACACGATCGTACATCCTTGTGTAGTGTGTTTTATAAAGAACATTTCAATCCTGCATTCACGTTTTTACTTCTTAGCTATTACATAGTACGTTGTTGGAATAATTATATATCTTTGGTGTATCGTAAGCCGTCGATGATCTATAGTCTATTTCATCTTTTATATTTTCAGCTCGAGCGCGCATACGATCAAATAATACTACCGTTAGAAAGCTTTAGAAAGGAGCACATCGGTGGTGTTAAGGTATTTCATCGAGTCCTACAAACGAATAATACTCGTTGTCGAATATTTGCAGAAGTAAAGACATTATTTTGAAATTTACAGGAAGGAAAGAAGAAGTTTGAAAAACAAACTATCAAATTTTGCCAGAGCCAAGAACGGTACTTGAATTTATCTACAAAGAAACAGGATAATGTACTTCAGGAGGTAAGAAGCTCATCTTTGATCAACGATCTGAGTACTAATTAATTTGAAATTTTTTTTTCTAATTTTTCTAATTTTTAGGCGGATGCTACGTTGGATATGGCTGAAAGACACTTTTGCCAAGCCAGTTTGGAGTATGTATTCTTGCTCCAAGAGGTCCAGGAACGCAAGAAATTTGAATTTGTTGAAACAGTGAGTATCTAGATATGAGATTTTCAGCGATGGCTCAAATCGACTGAATTTATTATTGCGTTACAGCTATTAGGATTCATGTTCGGTTGGTTGACGTTCTATCATCAAGGACACGAAGTAGCAAAGGATTTCAAACCCTACATGACGGAGTTGCAGTTGAAGATACAGAAGGTGAAAAATTCTTTATTAATTAACAGTTTCATTGAATTTCTTTGTGTTTGATTTTTTAGAGGCAAAAAAAGACTACACGTTATTTCAATCCTCATATGCACACATGTTCTTCATATCCGATCTCTACCGCAATAAATATTCACTATCACAGCGGGAAATATCTATTGCACAGTTAAAACTCTTGCAATTAGAGTCTACTAAAATTCAGAGCTGTAGAATTTCATCCCTCTAAATGAAGTGATGGCCTAACATCTTTGTCAATAACAAAAATTTCTACATGTTAGAAAATCATCGATCAACTACAATCTCAGTTAGAGATACCGTTTCGTTTCCAATAAAAATTCACACCAAAAAAGCTGCTCATATTTTCATATATTCATACTTTCGACATTAATACTCATTCTTAAGTCTGAATTTCTGTATGATATTACAACTTGACTGAGAAATTGAATTAATTTATTAAACTTGGAAGTTTTATAGAACAACAGGTGTGCGCCGAAAAATGACTGAGAGAATAAATTAAATCGGTAGCTTTGATTAAATGAAATCTTTGGGTATTCTAGTGTTTCTATTATTCTAAAAGAATAAATTTTATTATGAGAACAAGAAGGAATTGGGAATCTGTCTTTATCATTTGTCATTTATCATTGATTAATGATTAACGACGAACGATGATAAATCTGAAACTAGTAGAGGTATTTAGATACTAAGTAACAATAATTTTGCTGTTTGATTTTCATTAATTTTAACAAATATAACAAAACTGCATGCTATATAGCTTACTAATTTAAAATTTCTTTTTTTTGTGTGTGTGTGTTTTATAAGACAAGGGAGAATTTCCTCGCAACAAGGGATAAAACTGAGTCACTCATGAATAAAATGAAGGAAATGAAAAAGGTAAGATCTAGATAATTCAGTCTAAGACATTGAACTTTCTTATTATTCTTATCAGTAATACGTCTATTCTCCAACATATTTCAGTTTAAAATAAGAATCAATATCTAATAAATATTTATTGTATTTCGATATTTTAGTCTCCCGCAGAAACTGGCCTCTGCAAGTCTAACTCACGCGAAGGCTATTTATTTCTTATGGAAAAAAGTTAGTTGTACACTCTGATGAAAATAGCGAATTTATAAAATTTTCCAACAGTGATCGATGGCTCATAAATACCTACGTTTTTACAGAGGCGTTCGGAACAACATGGACAAAACAATATTGCACATATCAGAAAGAGAAGAAAGAGTTCACGATGATACCCTACAATCAATTAACTGGAAAATTCGTAAGCATTAGACGACAAACAGAATCTATCTCCGAATTTCCTCGTATCTAAATCTAATAACGTCTGAATATCTTCCAACAGAGTAACCGGGAAACATTAACGTTGGCATCCTGCGTTAGGCGTATGTCAGATTCTATCGAAAAACGATTTTGCTTCGACATAACTGCCGTGGATAAGTTAGTCCCCAATTCATATGGAACGTAGAAAAAAAAAAAAACTACACGCACATAATATCTGACCCTTTATATTTCAACATTTCAGACCAGGTGTGATTTACACATTTCAAGCCCTCTCCGAACCGGATAGAAAACTCTGGATGGACGCTATGGACGGAAAAGAGCCTGTAAGCTGATCATTAAAATTCTCCCATATCCACTTTGTGCTAATAATCTGCAATCATATTTCCAGACTTATGCTCTGCAAGGTCCGTCGGTGATGGTGGAAGAAACTGGTCTAGATGAGACCGGCTTTGCATTTGTATCAAAATGCATAGCAGCTTTAGAAGACAGAGGTGAGAGGAGGAGCCAAAGGGTTCTAAATCTATCCCAGATTTGATCGAATCTGATTTTTATCCATCGCCATTATTCTTTCAGGATTGAACGAGCAAGGTCTTTATAGAGTCGTTGGAGTATCTTCTAAAGTGAACAAGCTACTAGCAATGGGTCTTGACAGAAGGAAATTAGACAAATTTAATTTAGACGACCGATTCGAATGGGAGAGTAAAACCATCACAAGTGCTCTAAAAACTTATTTACGGACACTCTCCGAACCCCTGATGACCTTTCGCTATTACCACAGCTTCATAGCAGCTGCGAGTGCGTATAGGTATTTTTTATATCGCCATTTATGACTTCTTTATTGTCTTTTTTCCTGCCTCGTATATCACTCCTGGAAAAGGAGTAACAAACAGTTTTAGCTTCTCGTCGGATCCCCCTAACATCATATTGTCTCAATTTTTATTATGGATATCATCTATTTTCACATTTTCAAGTTTAACGAATCATCTATCATAAGCAAGACCATTGAAGCCCCGTTCGCTCATTAATTATATCTCAAAATTTTTTCAGAACAAGAAAACAAAGAGTCGCGCTTTAACGATGTTCACACGCTGGTTTACCAGCTTCCAAAACCGAACTTCAACATGCTGCTTCTTCTGATGAATCATCTGAGCAGGTAAAAGCTCGATCTATATAATTCATTGGATTCTGAGTTATAAATTGTATTTACCTAAACTTATTACAGCGTGGCGAAAAAGAGCGATAAAAATTTAATGACTACTGGAAATCTGGCCGTCTGTTTTGGCCCGACTTTGCTCCGGCCTGAAGAAGAGACGGTAGCTTCGATAATGGACATAAAATTCCACAATATAGTGGTCGAAATACTGATTGAAAATTGTCAAAGAATAGGCAGTGGTCCCCCGCAAGAAAACCCTCCTACAACACAGCCAGTCCAAACACAAATTCAAAATCCACTGCAGTCCGATATCAAGGAAATTCACAGTTCAACTGGAAATGGAAGTGCGATATTATCCAGATATTCAACGCACACCGCCGTACCGACAACACACACCCATGTAAGACGGGGTCTTAATTCTTCTTGATTTACCCATAATTTATAGATTATAGATACAGTCTCAATGAATAACGACGCTATTCAATTTCGCAGCTTATCGCAAGATCGTATTACGACGGACCTATGTCCGTAGCTTCTGGATCTTCTGTGGACGATAGAAAGAATGGAGACTACGAAGAGATCGAGCATAATAATCAGAGGGTTCCATTGTACACTGAGAGTAGAACGGGACGTGTTAAATTAAACAATGCAAATTTCATGTACCATTCAACGGATAAAGGTCGGCGAGGGTGATTTCTTGGACAAATAGTGATCTAGAAATTTGGATATGCTTAAGAAACGATTACTCGTTCAGTTACAGGAAGTGGGAACACCAGCAGCTCAAGCGAGTCGGTTGCATCTGATCCTAATCCATTCACGACTGATTTACCTGTGAAACAAAAACGGGGATCTATGATGGGGGTTCATTATCCTACATCGTATCAGCAGCGAGGAAATCCACCGTTACCTCTGTGAGTATAAAACGAGGTATTCATTATTGCCTAACAGGAATAGCTACGGTCTATTTCAACTTGTAATTCTTTTCTAAAGGGTGAACGTGTCTCCCGGCAGCGGACGTTCAAGTCCCGGACAAATCGGTGGAATTTGGTACGTCTTTGTCTGTTTATATGACTGGGAAATAATTATAATCCACAATCACGAATCATTTTCATTTCTAAATATAAAATTACAATGCAATTTCAGGAGGGTGAGAACTCTGTATGCTTGTATGGCGGAAAACGATGGAGAATTGTCTTTTGAACCGAATCAAATAATCACCAATGGTAAGCTTCTCAGAGCTGGATGAATCTTTTGAAATAGTTTCAGACTGTAACTTTAATATGAAATTTGACCTAATTTTACAGTGAAAAATTCACTGGAACCAGGCTGGTTGGAGGGAACGTTAAACGGGAAGACAGGGTTGGTACCGAGAAACTACGTGGAGCAGTTACCGTGAGGATTTATCTTACCAAAGAGTGCCTAATAGTTACTGATAATTCATAGTGTAATAATAATAATATTTTATCCACATTCCTAAACACACATATACACACGTACACATACACACACACGCAGACACACATTCCTTTAATTGCCATAGATAGACGATACCTTTTAATTATTTATTGCTTAGCAATAATTTCGAGCTAAATTAATTAATCATAATAAATAAATCAAGTTCAAAGTTCAAATAAAGTTCGAGAATCATTTGGGCAGTCAATTATAATATACCTACTATTTTTATTATAATATTTATTTAATAGGAGCTATAAATTATTATCGCTCAAATAATAAAATATTATACCTTGTAAATAATTCATAAATGAATTACAATATAGGATTAATATATTATTACTATATTATGTCATATTTATTAATATTTAGAAGCAAAAGAAAGAAAGAAAGAAAGAAAGAAAAAGAAAGGATTCGTTTTTTGGCAATATATTATTTGTAAATATAAGATAAATAGAGATACATACTAATGTGTG
The DNA here is from genome assembly GCA_963992785.1 of Tenthredo livida. Lineage (NCBI taxonomy): Eukaryota > Metazoa > Arthropoda > Insecta > Hymenoptera > Tenthredinidae > Tenthredo > Tenthredo livida. Next base: position 520,203 of record OZ023071.1, on the reverse strand, counting down.
TAATGTAATGTAATATATACATTTCAGCTATATGCAAAATTCAAAATATACATTTATTATTTACTATTATATTATCCTCAATAGCATAAGTTGTGCCATAACATTGGTTCTTTTCAATTTTGGCCTAAACCTATCTATACTTATTTATCTCCAATTTTGAATTGTGAGTTACGCGCTTGCGACTAATAATTAGCCACTCAAGTATTCTAGTTCTAAGGTACTAAAAGCAATGAATTTTAGTTTAATTTTACGTTATTTGTCACTAATTAGCCAGAATTTTTGTATTTCATCAAAACTAATTCTATTGATGTGATATATGGTATTTATTAATTTTTTAAAAACTTCTTAAACAATTTTCATCGCTAGTTAGCGCTGCTTCCTAGTCGTATGAATATTTGATCTTCTTATCATGTTAAAACTAGCAGCTGGCCTATTGACATATAACGTAGTTGAGTTTATACATTTATTCATAATTATTGCAACATTTATTATCATATAGTTAAAGCTTAGTATTAGATTGTATATATATCACATACGAATTAATTGAATATTAATTAAATAGCATGAGGAAAGAATAAAATATAAATTGAGGGGTAATTGACCGGAACTACAATCTTATGTAAATGTAGACCAGCTCGTTTATTGAAACATATCATTGATAGTAGTACATAATTTTTATGTAAAATGATTAATGAATATGCAACAGTACTAGTTGCTTTACGTCAAGTATTAAGCCTCCGCTGCCCTTTATAAATGATTTTTCAATATCGTTGAGTACGATGAAATACGTTATTTTATTGTCTATTTGAGCAGTTAGAAAAAAAAACTACTGGGCAACGGTCGTTCAATACTTTCGATATGAAAATATTTTAAAACCTTATAACTAAATATACCTATATAGTATATTAAGCAGTAGATAAATCTATCGAGTAAATAAGCTCGATATAATGTAACAGCATCAAGTTTTAGAAGATATAAGAAGAAGAAGAAAAATAATGATACGTAAAATTCTTTCGTACGTAGTAGTAGTAAATATAAATAATCTAGTTTACTGTATTTTAATATTAGAAATAAGTTTTGCAATATGACAAATTATCTAGACAACTATTGAACATGTGATGTATGGTTGTATAAAAATTTCTAGCTTATTTTATTCTCAATAATCAAGTGGTAGAATTTATTACAAATTTTAGATAGTTTAATTAGTTTTCTCCTTATTACAAAACATTTATTATCAAAAAAAAAAAAAGAAAAAAGACAACAGTATCGACTTTTGTAATATCACAGTAATTTCGATATCTTTTTCTCTTGATTTGTGAGCATAATTTTGTAACGCATATACACTTTCTTGATTATCAGCGATAACTGGGGGGATCTGGATATTCTATTGGCTAAAAAATTTTTTTTTTCTCAGGAATGTGTGTATCCTTACAATTATAATAGTAATGAGAAAATTAACTTTACTATCAAATCTAAAAAAAAAACAGATTAATAAATATTTTTCTGCATTTAGATTTTGGCAATATATGAATATTATATTAAATAGCAAGCTTCGTTTTTAAAGGAGATATTTACACACGTAATGACCTTTGAACAGTATAAACATTTGAATACACAGCCTCTATAAACTGTCTGCAAAGATCAAATAAAAATAATATATAGTACTATGATAACACTTTGGTTCTGTGAAAGGTTCATTTCAAGCAATATGATCGTTGAATCAAAGTGATTTTACAGTATAAGTTGAATTTTCATCCTTTGGGATAAATAAAATTGCATATCGCTGCCATCGTTACGTTATTCTCTTTCCTTAACTTGTGTATAATATTTAAATGCGATAAATAGATTTTTTTTTTTTTTTCTGATTAAAAGAAACAAGCCATACTTTCCTCCTCAATAACTAATTTCATAGATCAGAAATTAGTCATTGATTAACCAACTGTTATTATTTTGAGCTTAGCTGGTTATTAAGTTGCATTAAGTGTAGTTCCATAGCCAAATACCCGGCTTTAAGAGAATTTTTTTCAACGCTATTCCACAAAGTACTCATAAAAATAACGTAGCACAATATAGCAGTTAAAAAAAGTCTACCCAAATTAAGCCCGATGCTTAAACCAATGGAATTGGTGTGATAATCAAATCCCATTGACAAAACTAACGGCACAACTAATATACAACTCGCTAACGAGTACCAGATTCTCTCCCTCTTTATAGACTTGAGCGCCAACTTACATATGGCAAGAGCCTCTTTCAACGATTCCCTCATATCAGTCTCAACGATTTCGTTTTCACCTGAAACATAAAATTTATTCAAATTTCTGCACCAGAAAAGGGGAAAATTTCTACAATAAATTCTACCTCTTTTTAGCTTGAAGCTTGCCATGATTGCTTCGTGGTCCGAATAGCTGAAATCCCTGTCCGGTACTCGTTTAGGAAAAGGGTGTTTGAAGGTGGTGACTTCGACCTGAAAATTAAAATTTATTTATGGCTCAAAGCGTTGGAGGAAATCGAAGAGAGTCCATGTTCATACCTTGAAGTTCTTTGACCCAAGATACAAGATATGATCGATTCGTTTTCCATTTGGTTCTGCCTTAGCAAGTTTTTTACTAGTGTAACTGTTATTGGCACACTCATTGGTCCCTAAATTAATACTACTAGTTGAGCAGGCATCCTCTAAACCAGCGATGCCACGTATTATACGATAAGCAATATCCTGTGGTTCTGTGTTCAAATCACCACCCAGTACAACAGCGTCTGCTCCTCCCATTGTCATTCTGATAAACTGCGCAGTGTCGTAAGCCTGCAGTACCCTATGCGCCTTGTACTCATCGTTGTCTCTGTCGTATTCAGCATGTAGCTAAAATGCAGATAAAATTATTGTTCCGATAACAAAATCGAGGAATTCGAAGCAAGTATACTTACGTGCGCCAAGTATACGTTAACGCTCATATTTTGGAGTCTGATTTTGCAAAGACCGACACCCTTTCCACCAAACCAATCACCGTGATGGATTTTATGGACGTAGCCGTTCAACGGCCATTTATGAAACATTACATCCTGGATAGGAAAGCGAGAGAACATACAGATCCCAGAGCCGACTACACCGCTGCAATTATATCAGAGAACAATGGAAAAACATGAAAATATTTAGGATGCATGAAATTTAAAAAAAAAAAATGTCTATCTGTTAGTCATAATAATTATCTGAATCGAGGTGAGTGATTCATATCAGATAATCATGCAGAGACAAAGAACACGCTTATAATTTTTACGGAATAAGCGATGAGAGTATTTTCGAGGTAGATATTCGAACCTGTAAAAGTAGTGAGAGTAGGGCAGACGCTCTTTAACTCTGGATCTTATCATTTTGAAATCATTAACGGACCAGATTTCTTGTAGACAAACAACGTCGTAATCTTCGATAACGAATTTATCTGCTATCGCTTCCATTCTGATTGATCTGTTTTTTGATACGTAGGGAATTCCCCTGAAAACAAACGAATAATTAAGAATTTGAAATTTTTATATTTAAATATTTAGACGTCTCTTAGTTTATAGACGATTGAAAAATCTTTTTATTACCAGCAATTCAGGGTTAACAGATTCAAGGTTTCTTCTGCTTCGTTTGTTAACAACATCGTTGCTAATATGTATAAATAATATTACGGTAATAATTAAACAGTTAATCACTATTCAAATAACGGATAAATAAATAATTAAATACGGTAAATTAAAAGTTAAACTGCATATGTTAAACTCGATTTTTGACACCACCTCACACTGTTTTTTACTCATCTGTCGTATTTATTCGATCGTCGATAATAGCGGATACGCTTCTTTATCGATAGACTAGTGTCGATGGTTTTTGGACTATAGTTAGTTATGTGTATCCCGTGTAGTTAGACAATAGTTACACAATGGGGACGCTTATCTAGTCGTTTATAATGTCTATGAAAAAAGGAAATTGCAGAGCTTACGAAAATGCCCGCATTGGTCGTCAGTGTCGCGCAGACTCGTAGGATGTGTGTAATTTAGCGTTAATTCAAGTCGGCCTATTGGTGGTCATAACAGCAATAGACAAAACCTTTATTAGACGCCCGGGAGATACGGGACTGGTTGATAACTTTAGTGAAAGTTTATTTAATGCATTTAAAAAGCCAAAAAGTAATGAAGTTTCAATGATGGCGATATACGAGTCAATTTCCTTAACCCGTGCGACGTTTTCTCTTTAACAATTTTCGTTTCACAAAAAGAAAAAAAGAAAAAACGCAATGGAGCAGCAGCAGCAGCAGCAGCAGCAACAACAACCTAGCGAAATACCAATCGCTGAAATAACACCTGTCCCTGTAAAAACTGAACCAGTAGACGAAAATACTAGCAATGAAGATCCTCAGCCAGTTGTCACACAGCCAATTTCAAACGACGAATATGTAGAGCCGAGAATCGAATGCACTACCGAAACTAACGACAGTGATTTCAGGACATTGTTAACCAAGTGTGTATTTTGCAACAAGACATTCACTCACAAAGATAATTCCAAACTTTTGGAGTGTCTACACGCCGCTTGCGCTTCTTGCGTCAATTCTAAACTCAACGATCACGGTTTAGCCGACATCGAAGTTGTGCGTAAGTATCTTTGTCCCCGTTACTCCCTTTGTCATAATTTTTTAATTATACTACACTAAGTTAAGAGCGATTTTATTCTCCATATTTCAGTTGAAAGTAACGTTATTGTATGCCAAATTTGCAACGTTACTTGTCGGGTTGAAAATCTTATAGAGAATAGATTTTTCTTGAAATTAATCGACGACGATAACAACTGTGGAGTCGAAGATATTCCTGAACTCGTAAAGGAGGGGGAAGAAGAAAAGAAATGCACAAGTTGCCACGATAATGCTACCGCTACTAGCTGGTGTGTAGATTGCGAGGAATTCATCTGCGAAAATTGTGTCTTGGTGAGAAAAACCTCTGTTTCTAATAGTTTGCCATTTTTTCATTCTTTAGGGAAGAATTATTTATCCAATTTCACACGACTTTCTCCATAAACTCTCTCCCGAGAAGATATTACCCTTCGTCTGAAACTAGTTGGTCTTAACTTTGCTGTGAACTATATTATGGAAGGACTTCAAACGAGTCGCTATATAAAGTTTTCTATTCCAATAAGTTGCGCAATGCAAAGTATGGACTTGTGAAATGATGAGTTTCGTCATTCGGTAGTCACCCCATTTCGCAATCTACTATTCTTTAATTTTCTCTGCATATGAAAGAATGTAATGAAGCTGCATTTCGAACTTATGCAACGTCAAGAGTGCTCGACGACAATTGAATTATTTTTTCTTCTCAAAGGCTCACCAGAGGTTGAAGATAACTAAAGATCATACGATAAAACCTAAAGGAGAACTAGCCAACGAAGAAGAATGTACAAAAAAGGGAAGCAAAAAAGTACCTGGATACTTATTTTGCACCGTTCACTCTCACGAACAGCTATCTCTATTTTGTCAGACCTGCGATAGGCTGACATGCAGGGATTGCCAGCTTAGTGATCATCGCGATCACAAGTATAAATTCATTCATGAAATAGCAGCTGAAACACGAATGTCCGTGTCTACTTTACTGAAAGAAGTTAGGTAATTGAAAACGCTTGGAAAAATTATTTCAAACACTTTTGCGCCTTAAACTTTTCTTCATTTTGTTTAAATAAATAATTGTGAATTATTTTCTTCCAGTTATAAGAGAGTTTTGTTAAAAAGTGCTATGAAAGTAATCGAAGACCGTCAAACCCTGATATTAGAGAAAAAAAAGAGCTTGGTTCAAGACATCACACACATGGTTGTACAGTAAGTAGATAACTAATTGAAATTCTGTTCTCGTTAAAGCGCTTGTGTTCATACATTGTGTATTCTCTTTCACAGATTGACTAACGCAATTAATACAAGAGGCAAGCAATTAGTGATGCGGTTGAACGAGGTGTGCGATCAGAAGCAAAATACACTGAATGAGAAAAAGGTGGCTTTAGATCAGCTATCAAAACTCACAGATCATTGTATTCAGTTCGTTAATCACGCTTTGGAAAAAGGATCTGATATGGCGTTACTCTACAGTAAAAAGTATTACCTTATTTTTCACATTTCTCAAGTTTTTCCCCGAGGTCCGCTACCAGAAATATTTCACCAAATTTATTCTCACCATTTTACAGATCTGTTATAAACCATTTACAAAGAATAAAAAGCCGGCGAGCTGATATTCCGAACCCAGAAATACCAGTGAGAATTCACTTGTCGTTGGACAAGGTTCCAGACTTGATAAAAGGTTCGTTATCAACAAAGAAGAAGAGACGTCCAACACTTTGGCATACTATTTCATATTGCTTCAACTTTTTTTGCAGTCGTCTCATCAATCGGGGCAATAGTTGTAGACGGGAGAGTATATCCATCGATTTCTCCCACCTCTGGTCCAACGCCGTTATCAAATCAGTTTAGCGAGCCGAATCCAGACCCAAAATCTCAGCCGCCAAACCACTCTGCTCATTCCGAGCATTCAGCTCTCCCTCCACACATACCATCTCCTACCCAACATGCGAACATTCTTCAAAATCCTTTCCAGCAAATGCCTCATCCTCTATCCCAGCAACAACCAATGCCAAATTACATGCAGCATTACACCCCACATAATCATCCCCCTAGGTCTTCACCACAGACACAATTGCAGCCACCCCGTCAACAGTACTCATTAAATCCAAACTTAAGATTACAGCAGCCTATAATGATGCCACAGAGACCGGGCAACTGCCATCAACAAGTAACTTCATCCACTCATCCCCATCAGCAATTGCATTTGGATCAACTTGGGCAAAACCCTAGCCTTCGTGGTCTTCTGGCTCACAATCCTCCGCCTTATAGACCGTCGAATAATCATGTAGCTTATCGTTTTCCTCCAAGTTATCGTTATCCCGCGAATGGACCGCAGCGAACTTTACCCCCAAACTCGTACGCGCAGATAAATACAGCCTTGGGATCTGGCATGAGAATGCAACAATGTAGCCCGACTTCACAGTCGACACAACACATTAATTATCCAGTTCATCAACAGCCTGCTGCTCGTTGGCATATACCTCAGAATTTAAATCCTCGTCCACCTTTTTATCCTACAAAACATTCCACCCCGCCGGTACCAATAGCTGCTAATGATACTTATAAGATAACACTGAAGAACCCGTCGGTATCTAATCAAAAATTTCATCTAAATCCGAGTCAAAATTCTGATGCCCTGATGCAAACACAGTCGCAAAACTCTTCCGTCGGACAAGCGGTAAGCTCGTCTGTGCCAAAAACACCCAGCCCTATACCTCCGAATGGTAAAAATGACGAGACTGAAAAAAGCTTGGATAAATTTTGTCAGGAATCTGTCAACGACTTGATGCTAACTATCGCCAAACTTGATAGTAACGGAATCGTTGTTATACCGGAGGCTCAAAGAGGGCAACTAGATTCCACCCAAGTAGATAGTTCCACCGACGAAGGGCTTCACTCTCTTACTGACAATGCTTCAGGTGATAAAATGAAGCGATGCAAATCCCCATGATCTCTTTTCTCAGAATTTAACTCCTAACTTTATCACCCAATAGATAATTCGAAAAATACTACAGCATGTATGACTAAAGATGATCCAAACGAAGACTGGTGCGCAGTCTGTATGGACGGAGGTGACGCTGTATTATGCTGCGACAAATGCCCCAAAGTCTTTCATCTCTATTGTCATATACCAAGCCTTAAAACATTCCCTGAGTATGTGAATACCGAATTTTCTATCTACACGATGATAGTGGGACCAAAATATCATTATATCATATTTTTTTTTCAGCGAGAGTGAAACATGGCAATGTATGCTGTGCACCAACGTACTAGACTGTTCAGAAGATCTTCCAGGGGATAAAAGACCGCAAAGTATGAGCGCGCGAGATTTAAGAGTAGGGCAACGGATTGTATTGGAACTTTATTGCCAATACGAGCACAGTTTACCATTCAGAGAAGTTGTTTCATCAGAGGTGAATTGAATATGGAATATTCGAACATTTATGAATTTAATTATTGTGGGAATTTAGTTGGATATGTTCTTTGAAGAAAAAAAAGAATTGCAAAGCATAACTGATCTATTTCTGTTATCAGATCGTCGAGTATCATCGTATAATCAAAAAACCAATGGCTTTGGATGTGATTAGGAATAAATTGAAGCCTGATCATCCCGAACATTACACAGATTTACGCCAAGTGATGTCAGACATCAGGTTGATGTTCAAAAACGCGTTTACGTACAATCCGGTGAGTTGAAAAATACCTGGGAGTTTAAAGACCCGAAGATTTACTTCAAGGATTTGAACAGAAATTGATGATATAATATGCTATTGGACTCTCGATTTATTAGGTGGAATCTCAAGTCTATCAGGAGGCTCGAAATCTAGAAGAATTCTTTGAGAAATTATTGCTTAAATGGGCCCCGATATATGCCTATGATGATCCCTTCCTTGCGGCTGAAGGCGAGGAAGAGGAAGAAGTCTTTCCACCTAACAGGAAATATCGACGTATTATAAGCGATTAGGAGAAAGATTTCGTCGGGAATATATTGTGAAAGCCTGTACTGCGTAGTACATCGTATAACGTACTTATAGGCAAAACCTATGACCCTTCGAATTTTAAACTATTACCGTAGATAATTATGAAAGGAGAATCATCACGTTTAGAGAAAATGTGACCTATGTGTTTTGTAAATTGTACAAAATTGTATGAAATATGAAAGTTAAATGATCTATATCAGTATAGAGAAACGATTTTATAGCTATAATAATATTTTCATTTTTTATTATTGAAAAAGACAACGGTACAATGCTAGAATTTTAATCAGTTTATTTATGTTTTTTTTTTTTTTTTTTCTTTATAAATTTAACTCCTCGAATTGATTAATTAAGCTTAAAGATATTTATTCGATTTCAGTTCGATCCCTTAATTATTGTATCACGCGTATAGAGTATAAGCATGTTGAAAGGATTATTGCGTTACAATCATGGAATACTAAATTTAACGCCTACTTTCCAATGAATTAGGAAAGCGTTATAACATAAATATCTGTGAAATTGCAAGGGTAATTTGTATAATCTGTGCGAAATGTATCTTAGACGAATTTAAACTGTGGCAAATATGTTAGGATATTATTAAGAGAAAATTTTATTGACGCTAAGTCAGTAAGTATAAAATAATACATAATTGAATTGGTAACGAACCCAGATTAGGGTAGTTGGAACATTTGAATATATTGAAGAAAAAAATAAAAAATATATACATAAACAGCGTATTCTAGTTGCTCTGCAAACAGAATCGCATAATACATACGACGATAGTGCAGTAACACGCTACTACCTATACTTTTCATATGAAAAGTTTTTAATACTGTTTGTAAATAAATAATATTTCGATAAAATATGATATTAATTAAATGCAAATATTTATGATTAATGAATTTGACATACTAATTATTTCGTTTAATAATTCTCTTATTGGGAGCGATTATTATCAATTTAATATTATACCTATATTTTTTTTAACTATTATTTGAAAATTGATAATATGTATTGAGAATCGAACAGATATACCAATCGACGTGTTCAAAAAAAAAACTAACAATTACGAGTACAAACGCATTATGTATACACAAAAGGATTTGTTAAATATTGCAGTTGCTATAGAACATAAATATATTTTACTAGTATATTATATATATATTATTTTTTTTTCTTTTTTTTTTTTTTTTTACATATCAGACCACAGAGTATTCAACGTTAAATAATTACTGTTCTGCTAAATTATATACATAGGTAAAGACAAAAAAATAATATCAAGAATTTCTAAGTATCAATTGTAACGATATTTTTATTTTATATAATATAATAACAAACACGCTAATAGGTATTGCCACTGGCTATACTAGATATTGTAACACATATTGATATAGAAATACTTTGTTTTATAGCTATACTATACTATACATATATATTCATATTATTTATTAGCTAATTATTATTATTATTATTATTTACTCTCATCAAAATCAATTATAAAAAAAATATTCACAAGTGTTGTTACACGTGGATTTATTTCTTTAAATATATAGATACACGCGGGGGTTCAAATAAGAAGTATCGGTGCTCCCAAAATTGTTCGGACACCTAGATTAATATTAATGTTATCAAATTGTTCTGGATTTTTTTTCTTTTTTTTTTTTCTTCTCATCGATTCTTCTTATTTGAACCAGAGTCTGTTTTTTAGTATTCAGAGTTGCATAATAATTATTTGAATAAACAGATGGAGCAACAATTTGTGACAAAACTTTATCTTATCATTATTCTGCATACTATACCTATTTATTCTAGTTCTCTCTACATCTCATCATTCGACGAAGTCTAATTAAAATTCTAATCACTGTACTAGTTATCGAATATTCAGCATTTCTTCAGCGCTTTTACATAACGCAAGAATGTCTATCATGCCGGTTGGCATAATATTCGCCAAAAAGCACACCAGCTGCACTAATAGATCCAATTAACAATAAGAACAAAGCAGGTGCAAATTCCTCAATCGGAACTGAAACAGATTTTAAACTGTGGCCGGAGGGACAGCGTGGACGTTCGTACTGCCACACATGCTTCAGTCTCTCCGCTATTCCACTTTCTATGATTTGACGCATTCTGTGAAAAAAATTTCATCAGACTACGTTATAAAATTCGATGAAAATACTTTGTCTTTTTTTTATCTGGCACACGAACCCATAGGTGACCATTTTTTTGAACGGAGAATGCTTGCTGGTCACAGTAGCCACATGTACTTTAGGAAATATCGAGACTTCAGCTAAGTCGCAAATTTCATCCTCTGAAAATTCGTCCTAAAAATAATCGTAACGTAGATTGAGATTATGTATTTCTATCATCTTGAGTCTGCTGCCAGATCTTCCCTTACTTCAATGATTTTATACGCGGTAGCAACGTCAATATGGTATGCAAAATTTCCTTCCTGCACTTTACGCAGACCTTCACGCACAGTGAAGTACGCGGGACGCGGTCGCCCCTTTCTCGGTGCAATTTTGCGTTTATAAAGATCCAAAGAATCCTGATCAGTCGTTGTCTGAAATAGAATGATTACATTGGTAATGTGTAATTAAATAATCGAGTTCAATTACACATTACCAAAGTAATGGGTAATTAAACTTCATTTAATTACATATTACCAAAGTAATGAGTAATTAAAAAAAATGTAATTACAATTTTCACAACACTGTATCCAAGTACTAAATGGAAATCCGATTACCGCAAAATAGTTGTTTGTATAAGCAATATCTTCAATCCCCAATGATAGGTCGCTGTCCGCGAGGTCTTTTACTGTTCGAATATAACGTGGGGGTTCCGCCAGCAAGGAACCAACTATACTTGCCGAGTAATATTGGAACAGCAAAAGAGCCCATAAAAATAGTGAGAGGAACACTAAACGACCAGAGTAAATCTTAGGCCCGTCCGACAAGCCTGGATAAAAAAAATTGAACTTATTTCTATTCAGCCGTGAGAAGATTTGTATCTGATAATCAGATATGAATACTGCGAACGTCAGTTTACCCTGTTGGCAAAGGGCGGCTGTTGTGATCAGAGCTGTTTCTGAAGCGGTATTTGTTTGCAGAGTAGAAGTTATCGGGTCATTTTTATAGTGGATCTCTACTCTCGCTGTAAGCCAAAGTATCATCCAGTTTGTCACGGCCATGAACATTGTCACCCACCAGACTTGTTCGGTAAACGGTTTAAGGAACCCATTGCGAACTGTGCTTTTCTTGGGATGACGAAATATGAAAGCAGCTCTGCAATGAATGACCATGAAATTAGAGAACGTTGTATATCTTCTGCTATAGGGCGTAGCGATTAAAACTACCTCGCTACGTAAGTTTGAACTGTGAATTCTGCTACTTCAATACGCTGGGGTAAAACCTGCAGTGGAGTTCCTCCAATATCTACAATTCCTGCAACCATATCACCCAGCATACCGTTGAATGATCCATTCACCAAGTATCCCCAGCTGTTTGTACGTTGCAAGTTTATTCTGTTTGTTGGGAATATAATATCACTTCTTCATCAAACCCAGGCCTCGACTTTTCAAGAACTTACGTAAAGTTGTAGTATTCTCTCAAATGACGTATTAGCGCATAATGATAGCGATGCATTGTATCAAAGTGACGATTGATGGGCGTTGTAATGTAGGTCTCAAAGTCTGGCGATGGTTCATGTGTGATCTGAGAAAACAAAAGCATTATCTCTGGTCAGATCTCGACTCTCATACTCGATATGGTATCGAATCAATGCCTCGTGGAATAAGGGTAAAGATCTCTAAGAGAGAATAAGGCAAATAAGTGATTGCAAATAGGGACTATGCAATGTCTCCTTAAATCAATCATTCAACACACTGCAAGTGATACGTTGATACTCAGCCCTGCCAAGTTCCCACGTCGTTGATACTTGTACTGATTAGATATAAGCTCCAGACCTCCGTCCAGATCCCAATATCCCATTAGCGTTACATTCAATGATCCTCCATGTCTGAAGCTCGGGTTGTAGACATCATATAAAATGTAATCCGATCCATTCTCAAGAGCCACCGTCATCTCAGTATCAATAGTCAATGGTAGATCTTTGAGCATCGTTTCAGGAGGCGAGTTGAGCTCGCTTACCAGTAACCAGTGATAAGTTTGATTGTAAGGAAGCTTCTGGCTTGAAAACTAACAATGTCTTTGTTCTAGGGCGCGCGTACATGTGTGAAATTCATTGCACAAGCCCAACAATACTCTGATAGCATACCTGCTCCAGAATGGAGTAACTACTTGGACATTCCAAGTCAAGGAGTATTCCAAGAGCGTAGTAATTAACAGTTAGTATTCTCGCCATGTCCAGGACCTTGGATTGTATAGGAATGTACGATAGTTTGAATTTAGAATCCTGAGACTGCCGGTAGAAACTCACTTGCTCTATAATACAAATGAGTTAGGAGATTGGAAATTGATTCTGAATATGGAAATAGCGATCAGATCTTGAAGAATTAGCGACGTAGTATACAGTTTTTGGATATAACTGAAAAAATTTGGGGTAGATCTTAGCGATGAAATATAATTTATACTACCGTGGCTATCCCAACAAGCGAATACAGTCATCTGGTGTATTGCTTTTTTTTCAAAAAATTCTATCGAGAAATTTCGAGTGTGATAATTATCAGCGAACAAAAATTGCGCTAGCATTATCACCAGAGAGACTCGGTACAAAACAGACATTATTTTTATTCTATTGATGTGCGTCTAATTCTTCATATTTCATAAGATAAAGCTGAAATCTGACTCCTTGTACGTGGAGTTCCTGCTCTTTTATATAGCGCTAGAAGAAGCTGCGCTTCCGTTATGAACCTGGGGAAGGCCTCGTACCCTTATTATTCATATCTAGAAATATTGAGTCGATTGATTGTTGTATCAAGAAATCTAGTGTGTAATCTTATTGAACATTATATCATAACTGGGTATAGGAAATGAGAACTAAGGAATCCCTCAAGAATCCTTATACGTATTCTATAAATGTGGGGCGTGGTCTCATATAGCTGCAATATTTCCGCTGTCTTATTTTGCTTGATAATCATGACCGCCGGCAGCTTGGCTACAAAGACATACATTTTTCTTGATTATTTATTCAACATCAGATAATCTAACGAGAACCTAGTTCACCGTTGAACTATTGCTCTATACTTATCTCCTACGTCAACCTGCATATTATCTTTAAAAAAAAAAAGAAAGAAAAGAGGTAGGGAAGGGTAAATATCTTCGATTTCATGCCCTCATTGTATTTACATGATGTAATGTAATGAAACAAGGAATTTCAGATTTATTAAAATATTATTTATTAGATTCATCATAGGTAGGTTCATTTCATAACTTACTATCATTACCTACTATACTCATATTCTATTCATGGGATGAATTTATTTATGAATGGAATGATACGCCTCGCTATAGGCAGCCGAATGCACACGCAGCGAGTGTATCTCTGATCTCTAAAAACACGCGGTTACTACATTTAACCTACAATATCTGCATTGTGTTGGATCTGTTCGGGATTTGAAAATAAACTATTATAATTCATTCGAAACTTAACAATTCTGGATAAAAATGGTACGAAAGAAGATAGACAATAGGATCCGTGTTTTAATAGAAAATGGAGTTAATTTGGGGCATAGAACTATGTTCGTTGTTGTTGGAGATAAAGGAAGAGATCAGGTAACATACAAAATTTAGAACACATTACATATTTTGAAAATTAACAAATTCTTTATTCCTATTATTAGCGAATATTAAAATGGCAAACATAAATACTGATTCCCTAATTTTTCACGTTTAACAAAAAAAAAAAAAAATTTAGGTTGTGATACTGCATCACATGCTTTCAAAATCTGTGATAAAATCACGACCCTCAGTCCTGTGGTGCTACAAGAAAGAATTGGGCTTCAGTAGTCATCGTAAAAAGCGCATGAAGTCGATTCAACGGAAGATTAAATCAGGCAAATTAAACGTTAACGAGGATGATCCGTTTGAATTATTTGTCGTATCGACAAATATTCGATACTGTTATTACTCGGAGACTCATAAAATCTTGGGTAACACCTTCGGCATGTGTGTCTTACAGGTAAACATAACTTCCCCATCCCACAATTTATGAACAAAACAATTATTAATCTGTTTCCTCTCATCTATTTACACATCGTTTGTTTCGATCAGGACTTTGAAGCCCTTACTCCGAACCTGCTGGCGCGAACTATTGAAACGGTGGAAGGAGGTGGGATAATAGTCCTTCTTTTACAATCGTTAAACTCGTTGAAACAGCTTTACACCATGACGATGGATGTTCATCAGAGATTTCGCACCGAAGCTCATCAAGTATATAGAAGTTTAGGAATAACAATGAACATCGAGATTCTCTAAATCCATAATTATTATTCATCATTAATCGATATCTCTGATACCTTTCAGGATGTCGTGTGCAGATTTAACGAGAGGTTTCTCCTCTCTCTTGCATCATGCGAGAGGTGTCTGGTCGTAGATGATCAGCTAAGAGTGCTTCCCATATCTTCGCACAATTTGAAAATTGAAACTATAGAAAAGCCCGGGGTATCAGATGAGCAAACCGAGCTTGAAGTGCTTAAAGAAAGCCTCAGAGACACTCAGCCAGTATCAGCGCTTGTTAATTGTTGCAAGACTGTTGATCAGGTGTGTTCTTTTCGGTCGAAAATTCGATTCAACTAGAGCAGGAATAATCGGAAACGTTTTTTCCAGGCAAAGGCGCTGCTCACTTTCATAGAAACTATATCAGAGAAGACTCTGAGATCAACAGTTTCGTTGACTGCTGCAAGAGGACGGGGAAAGTCTGCTACTATGGGTCTGGCCGTCGCCGGGGCTATTGCTTTCGGATATTCAAATATATACGTTTCTAGTCCTAGTCCAGAGAACTTGAATACGTTCTTCGACTTCGTTTTCAAAGGCAACTATCTCCTACGATCTTGAAGATTCTATGCAACGACTTCTAATTGGTTGATCTTATTCTCAGGATTTGATGCTCTCGCTTATCAGGAACATATGGACTATGGATTAGTGCAGTCGACTAATCCTGAATTCAATAAAGCTACCGTTCGAGTCAACGTTTTTAGAGACCATAGGCAAACTATCCAGGTATAGCCACCCAGGAGTTGTTATTTAACAACAGAATTCACCTATACCTTGACTCCCTAATTCCATAATTCATCATTGCAGTATATCCACCCAACCGATGTACACAAGCTGAGCCAAGCAGAGTTACTAGTGATCGACGAAGCCGCGGCAATACCATTGCCATATGTTAAAACGATGCTAGGACCCTACCTGGTGTTTCTAGCTTCGACTATAAATGGGTCAGTTTAATGATCACATTAAACATAGTAAAAATTCGAAAAATGATAACAAAGCAACTCTTCGTCCTCACAGATACGAAGGTACGGGACGTTCTTTATCCCTCAAACTGCTACAGCAGTTAAGAACGCAAACAACAGGGTCAAATAAACACGACAAGAGTTCTCAGTCTAGTAAAGATAACCAGCTAGTCGGAAGGCAGCTGCACGAACTTTCCCTCGAAGAATCTATCAGATACAAGCCTGGCGATTCGGTCGAGAAGTGGCTCACGGAACTGCTTTGTCTTGACGCAATGACCAATGCTCCTATTCTCTCGGGCTGCCCACCTCCCGACACTTGCCAATTGTATTATATCAACAGGTACTGGTTCAAACTCTACGGATAGAAGCAGCATTTTATTTTCTTTTCTTTTCTTTACTTTGCATTGTATTGTATCATAATCGTTTTATCTTTCAGAGACACACTATTCTGCTATCACAAGGCTTCTGAAATGTTCTTGCAGAGGCTTGTTGCTCTCTACGTTGCTTCACATTATAAAGTGAGAGTCAGAATCTAGCTTACTGTATCTTAAACAGGGATCAACTTCTCAAACGTTCTATAACGTGTTTCAGAATAGTCCTAACGATCTACAAATGATGTCAGATGCTCCAGCACACCATCTTTTCTGCCTTTTAGGACCAGTCGATCCAAACAAAAAGGCTTTACCAGAGATTCTGGTGGTCATTCAGGTTTGTATTCGATGCTTTATTCGCGAAATGCGTCAAGTTCGCGAACATAATGATTGGAATTTTGTTGCAGGTGTGCTTAGAGGGCAAAGTAAGTAAATCGACGGTATCAGATGGACTTGGAAGAGGCCGAAGAGCCGCGGGTGATTTAATTCCGTGGACTATTGCTCAGCAGTATCAAGATCAGGATTTTCCCACACTTGCAGGAGCTAGAATAGTCCGGATCGCAACACACCCTGACTATCACGGGGTAATACGATATTCGATGACTGATATTCTACCAGACTAGAGACTAAACATGCATATCGCTTTGAATCTAAATCCCCCATTGCTATTCCAGATGGGATATGGAAGCCGGGCGTTAAACCTTCTGAAACAATACTACGAGGTGAAGATACCGAATATAGATGAGAAAGTCGGGCAGGAATCAATTACAGAAATTGCTCAAATCCAGGACGAGGAAGTTAGTTTACTGGAAGAAACGATCGGTATAATCCCACGCAGCACATAACAAATTGACGATTTTAAATGAATGCGACTATTAAATGATTGATATTTTCCCCAGAACCTCGCAGCTCTCTACCACCGTTGCTGTTGAAACTGAGCGAGCGAGAACCCGAGCCTCTAGACTACATCGGGGTATCGTTTGGTCTCACGGAACCGCTTCTCAAATTTTGGAAAAGGGCTAATTTCGTTCCAGTTTATTTACGGTATGATACTTTGGATTCGAACAAACAACTCGTAGACATCCGACGCTATAATTTCGCCACTATTTAGGCAAACAACAAACGACCTAACGGGAGAACATTCCTGCATTTTATTATGCAAACTGGGAAATGACGATGAGGAAACCGCCAACTGGCTAGAGGCGTATTCCAAAGATTTTCGCAGGAGATTTATAACTCTGCTTTCTTTTTCGTTCACCTCATTCTCCCCGGCTCTTGCGCTCGGGGTTTTAACTAATAAGACTATACCAAAAGCGGCAACAAGTGAGTATTAGCTCATGGCTTTGACCACGCAGAGCTGAGAACTCTCCTTACATCGGAACATCAATATTCACCCAATTCTATTTCAGCTCTTACGAAAGATACGTTGGACGTATACTTTACAACGTACGACGTCAAGCGGCTTGAAATGTACAGCAATAATATGGCCGATTATCACCTAATTATGGACTTACTACCGTCCCTATCTAGACTTTACTTCTTGCACATGATGGGCGACGTTCATTTCTCACCGGTTCAATCGGTACGTTGTTTTAATATAAATTTCTACCCTTTTCTATGCATTTTTATATTCATATTCATTCGTCGCATCTTTGATTTCAGGCGATTCTTCTGGGCTTAGGATTGCAGCATAAAACTGTTGACAAATTAGTGGAAGAGTTGGGCCTCCCTTCTTCGCAGCTCTTGGGTCTGTTCAACCGAGTTATTCGCAGATCTGTCCAATACTTGAACAGTGTTGCAGAAAACTTTATCGAAAAGGGGATAATGGTTACTACGAACACCGATGATACTGGGGTAAACTTAGACCCTGATGGTGGGAAGAGTATGCATGATGAACTCGAGGACGCAGCTAAGGTTCGTTTATTGGTAGATATTCAGTATTCGTGTACGTAATAAGAACGCTGATTTACAATGGAATTTTAATTGTTTATTTCAGGAGCTAAAAATGAAGCAAAAAACTGAACTGGAGAGATTGAAAAGAGAGAACTTGAGCCAGTATGCTATAAAGGGATCAGAAACAGACTGGGAAAGTGCTCTGTCCGGAAAAAGCACTAGCAAAAGTTTAGTTTCTGTTAAAACAGCGGATAAGAGAATAGCCGGAGAAGACATAAAGGATTTTCCGAAAAGCGGTGAAAAGAAGAAGAAGAAACGCTTTTCTAAATAAAATGTGAACCGATTTTGAAGAATACGAATTTACAGTACATCGTGTATTATGAGTATCGACTGAAATGATAAGTTTCGAATAAAATATACGACTTCAATTGAGAGTTTATTGTTAGTCAAACTAGTAAATGATTATTCGTAACAAACTCGTTCATTCGAAATAATTATTATCAACGATATACTTCACGCATTGAGAAATCAAGTTTCTTTCATGTTGTATGGAGCGAGATAAGAGTTTGTTGAGTAGCTGAATCTTGTTCGTCTTTTTTCCTCTTGTATTACGATTTTCATTTGAATTTCTCTGAAAACGTTCTCCACGTTGTTCCTCATTATTCGCTTTCGACTTTTCAAATTCCTTTGGCTTATTCCTGCCGCTATTATGCCTCGATCTAGATCTGCTATTGTTACGACGATCTCCCTGGTTCGATACCGCTGGAATACTTTCAATGATATCAACATCTACCTTTGTTTTCTTGATGGGAACTTCCTCCGGTTCATTATCTGTAGAAAAAGCATGATATAGTACATAATGCGATAAGAACAACAGCGACTTGAAACACATTCGGAAATTCACCTTTGTCTGAATCTGTCCCATAATCTGCTACCAGACTTAGAGAAAAAGTATTATTCTCCTCTCTCCTCTCCGCTCCTGTGGATCGGTCCGTTTTATCAGCCTCATGAATATCCTCTGGTGGTTTCACCTCCATCTCATTATCCGAATCCTCGATTAGCGAAGATTCTGCATCACTTGCTGACTCCCTTAAACTCACTGCAAAGTTTACATTGATTAAATTGGATTCGTGGTTTCCAGTGATTAGAATTATGCTCTTTGAACAAACACTCGGAAACTCTGATCCGCATACTTACATGTCCCAGCGAAAGCTTGAACTCCTTTATAAAGCTGAGGTTCGTTGGTTTTCACCACTTCAGGTACAGGGAATGGTCGTCTACGATTCTTGCGTTTCGCAGTTCTTTTTGGCTCGCTTTTCACCACCTTAGATTCAGTTAGTGATTTTTTTTCCCTTATCACTTCGTGCCGTTGTCGTTTCTCAGATGCTTCAGCCTTTAGATGTTCTATGTTAGCTTTTGTGGGATATCTCCTGTAATTACATTTCAATTTACAAAATGTTAAGCATACATATGAAATTTTATCCAAAAGCCAGAGAAGATGTGGCAATAATTTACTTCTTTCGTTCCGTTATCCATTTAGCGATATCGTCAGGTGTTGATAAGTTCTTAAGTCTGTGATATAAACCGGTAGAGTGCTGCATGCTGATGTGTTTTTCTACCAGTTTTGGATGTGCAGAAAAGACGCAGCCCTCTATTCCACAGACTCTATGTTCTCCCATGTGTTTCTGTAGGCATTCTTCGGAAGGGAATTCTCTGTCACATACTTCGCAGTAGTACTCACGTTCCTCTTCGGAACTCTCGTCATTTTCGTCTCTCTCATCGTATGCTGATGTGTCGTTGGAGTGGAGGGAAGCCTGGAATTCATAACTTGATAATATCATATTCATTCAAATAACTTTTAATTTAATTAAAATCAGGTGCATAAATCCCTGGTCTAGTTCGTAGGAACTACGGAGAGGTGCTAGTACTGGAGTATCATTTCCCCTGTTTCACAATTATGCATAGAACAGATTATGGCAAAAGTAATGAGCATGATGCTAGTAGGTTTAACGATGGATCGAGAAAGACAGAAAGTGAATCTCTATACCTTGACGAAACTTGCATTAATATCTACGATTAAGATATTGACATTCAACATTATGCTTACCATTGAATTACTTATTTAATCCTTTCATTTGGCAGGCTCATGTCATTTACTCTAGACGTTGGGAACTCCGCAAAGTAGTTACATACTCGAGCGTTAAATTAAATAGAATTTTTTCTTTTGATTACAACCATGTACTTCACTTCTTTGAGATGATTGATAAATAATCTTTCTCATTTTTATTTCTGATTTCATGCATATCTGAATGTTATTATTTCATATTAATAATATCGCAATGCGATGTGTGATATTAGAAAAATTTGATTATTTATTCATACGTCGATGAAGATTGTAATAAAATTAGGTATAGTACAGAGTAAATACGGTGTTCAGGAAACTAGAATATCTATTCAAAATTTATAATATCGGAGAAAGAGGTATCAAAGGTGCAAACTGTAAATGAATCGATCAAAGCTTATTGATAAAATTCAATTGAAATGAATAACATGTGTAATTACAATTTATAGAAATATTTATTCTTACAATATGAATATTCAATACAAATTTCAATCTTTTTGAAATAATTTCTATTCCATTTCCATTTCCATTTCAATTTTTTTCATATGTCTGAGATAATACTGGGTACAAATATCTAACTGAAATTCATACAGTTTCAAACTGCACTGTTATAATATGAATTAAATATTATATTTTTCAAATAAGAAAAATTAATATGGAATAAATGTACATTATTACAGTGCTGAAAGCTAGGTATCTAAAAATAAATAAAACAGGCAATTCATTTGATCCAAGGCAATACCTGAGCTTCTAAACATCTATATAACAAAAAAGAATATTATTTTACCATTCACAATAAATTATTACCAAAGAGCTAGCATAGCTTAAAGCACTGTATACCGACCCCAGACAATTCAGGAGCATATATCAAATAAAAAAAAAAAGGACCCTCGTAACTTTTAACTGTTACAATATAAATAATATAGAAGAAATTGTATAAATTTTCTTCGATTCAGACATAAGTCTGTTGAAAAACAAAACAATCGAAGGTTTTGAACCAAATAATAACTTAGATTCTACAAAAAAACAAAAAGAAATTAGGAACAAAAGTTAGACAAACTTAATAAAGCGTGTACCGAGTCTAGAAAATCTAAATTAACGCTAATACTTTTTTTAAACACAATATTCAAAGATGTGTTTTAATCCATCAGACATGTTAACTTGATTAACAAACCGAACTACCTATGTGATAAATTAAAAATAATGAGAAGATAAATTTATTAAAGCTTTGAATAATAGTCAGTTGATTAATCGATCGAATCAAGTAGTATGTAATCTTGAACGACGACGATGATCGTAATAATACTAACAGAAAACTAAAAAAAAGAAGAAATTTGCCAATGGATTAACTAATTAATTTTCAATAAAAAGGAGGAGTAGCCTAAAGCTTAGGACTGAGCCTTTTCGCTGGAAGGCTCCGTCTCCTCCGCTAGTTCCATTTTCTCTGTTTTCTCAGTCGAATCAACAGTTTTCTGAACACCCTTCGATTCAATTGAATTCTTATCACCTGTTTTTTGACCACCCTGTAACCAAAGCAATGAATCAACTACCGTCGAGCTCTAATAACTCGTTAAAAAATTCCAAATCTCTTCAAGTTTGAAATCTAAGAAAAATTCAATCCCAATAAATCTTTCCAAAGTCCCGAATCAATCCATTCAGCATCACCAAGTTTTAATTATGAACACACACACCCATACAATACATACAATAATATTTAATTATTTCAAATAAGCGTATGAAAATTGTCTTGCACGTGTTAAGAAGAAATATCCAACAAAATAAAACTATTATTCAATCAACTGATATTACCTGTTCAGGATTCTTTGCCAGATAATCAGTCTTGGCGTCTCTAATCATCCTAGTTACTTTGTTTCTCAAATCTTTAAACTCTTCCCATTCCTTAGCGTCTTTATTCTTCTTAGCTTTGGCATAGAGTTTATTTTTCTTTTGTATTTCGCTACGTATTTCGTCCGTCATCCACGGCTTCTTCAGCTCTAATTCCTAAACACAGAAAAAAAAAACATAAATACAAGATTCAAATTCACAACAACAACAACAACACCCTAACTCTTCTCACCTCAAGTTTGCTGACTTTTTTCGAATTGTTCATCCCCTTCGATTTCAAATTCATTCCGCAAGGCGGTAGACGCGCTCGCATATGCGGCAGACCTTGTGGTGGCAGCATTCCGCGAGGCGCAGGTCTCATCGGTGGTCCGCGAGGCCCCATTCCCCTGGGTCCCATCATAGGGCCCATCATCATAGGTGGCATTCCTCTAACCCTGGGTCCAAAAATTGGTAACGGACCGCCAGGGCCAGCCAAAGGCATACGTTGTCGCATTGGACCGAACATGTGATTCATTGGATGAGGTGGTAGCCGAGGTGGCATACCTGGAAGAGGCAGACGACCTCCGAACCGAGGAGGAGGCATGGGACGCATGCCGACGTGCGGCATTCGAGGGCCTAGCAACGGCCCTCTATTCAAGGGGCTCATTATTTTAGCGAAATAATAGAAACAGGGGTCAGGGGAGGCTGGATTACGTTGGGATTGTTAGCTGTGTGTATTTTGGGGAAAACAAACACCGGTTTTTCTTATTTTAGGTTATTTTATTTCACTCGAAACGCGGTTTTAGCGTGAAAGTTAATTCCGTGAGGTTTAATATCGTATTCATTCACTCTTATACCGTTGGGCGATTATTTAAACAGCGTATATGCACGAGGGTAACCTAATTTATGGAATTATATGTACGAAGACAAGCGTGGTAGATTTGTTCGGTACAGACCAAACGGATAGAGTTCAAAATTTGGAGGATTAATTTTTTTCTTTTCTTTTTTTTTCGTTATATTATAAATTCACTAAGTGTCTGAATATTATAGAGCGGGAACTCGAAGTTTTTGTTGAGAGAGGGAAAAGATGATATCGACTACCTATTGGCGGATGTAAATCGGCCTTAAGCTCCTATGCGTATCCCACTTTATGGCGTGCGTGCAACTTTATTGGACAATAAAATTTCATTGGTCTAAAATAGGACAAATCGTAAGAAATCATCTGTCAATTTTGTTTTTGATTTCTGCAATTAATCTGAATATGATATAGAAATTAAACTAGAGAAAAACTTTATAAAAGTTAATGCGATATACTTATGAATAAAGAAAAACACGAAGATTAAGGATAAATTTTTTTATTTTTCTGTTTCTTGAAGACTAGTGTGTGAAGTTATTGCGAGAACGGTATCCAACAAACATACCTAACCTAACTCAACCATCTTCTAACCTAGTTTGCTTAATTCCAATTGAATGAACGCTAATTAAATTAATATAATATTGTTACAGATGTCAATAACTTTTCAACAAATTATGTTAGACGCTGAGAAATTAGTCGGTCGTATTTCGGACCAAGAGAATAACACTGACAATTTAATAACGGAAATACAATCAGTTTGCAGTCAAATTCACAGCATGAAACAGGTTAGTGCTGTAGTCTAAAGTACACTTAGATTTATTTATTATTTATTATTTCCCAAGTTATGCTAGATGAAGTAAAATGCTTGATTCGAGTCAATCGGTACTTTTTTTTTCACTCACTACCAATGCTAACATGAATATCGTGCATTATTGTCTCTTTGTAAGAACATGAGAAAATTTCTTTTGTTTTCACTCATATCAGTACCAGGAAGAAGTAGAGATCCTTAATTCGGAAGCTCACCATAGGCCGCACTTGCAATTGATAGCCGGAATCCAACAAGAGAATAAATACCTGCGAGAAATCCAAGCAGAGAATAAAGAGCTAAAAAATGCTTTAGAGGATCATCAGAACGCGTTGGAGTTGATAATGTCTAAATACAGAGAACAGACTTCTTCTCTATTACGACGTTGTAAAGTGGATTTCACTTCTTTCCATAACTCCAAATACACAGAGGCAAGTGTTAAAATTTCACTTTCTATTTCACCGATGATTTATTCTCAACACTTGATCCAATTGAACAGCTTATCACCAGCCAAGCGGAAAAGATAAACGAAATGGCAGCCGTTATGAAAACGGCTGCAGCAATCGACGAAGAAAATGATATTAGGGGAAAGGAGGTTTATTCTAGACTCAAAGAGGAGAATACCGTTCTACGGGAGATCTTAGATATTGCAAACAAGTATGGATCTTTGGACAAAGAGCCACCACAGGATGACAAAACTGTTCAGACAGAATCTGCATAAAACAAAATCTACGCATACCGGCGTCTAACATCTGAATGTTTTATGCAATAAGGCAAGAAATATAATCGTTATATTAATTATGTTCACGGGTAAAAAAATAATTGTAATTTCTTTGAAATCTTATTCATCTTTTCCATACTGTATCATATCTTATTGTCGTGGTCACGTGGACGACTGTGAGATGATTGTCTCTGTATAATTAGGATTATTTATCAATTAGTAGCTACTTTTTTTGAATTGATCCATGGTTTTCTATTATCAGTGATCATTCAAACTTGTAATATATCGATGTAACAATAATTAATACCAGGCACTGCCCCCCACAATTTCCA
This sequence comes from Tenthredo livida, assembly GCA_963992785.1. Classification (NCBI taxonomy): domain Eukaryota; kingdom Metazoa; phylum Arthropoda; class Insecta; order Hymenoptera; family Tenthredinidae; genus Tenthredo; species Tenthredo livida. The sequence goes on along the minus strand of OZ023071.1, from coordinate 495,260 downwards.
ATATGCAAATTTAATGCAAGATCATTATAATGTTGAGTAAAAAGTTTCTATTTATAATTCTAAACAATATAATAAATCATTTATACAATATAGTATACATAGTGTGAAAATCAAATTTCATCGTTTAACGTGATACGTGAAATATCGGCTTTCAATAACTACGTTCATTTCCAAGATTAATTCCCTATTTTTTATGATTGTTTTTTGTCCTATTATCAATTTCTCTGTAGATCGCATATTATACTTCATTTTCCCCCAACGCCTGGAGAATGAGTACACAATACCTCGATGTGATGTGGGCTGCGGGTTGCAGGCGCAGCAGCACATGTTAATTCACATCTGCTGCAGAAGGTATACCTATAATTGATTTTTTTTTTATCCAACGTACGCCTAGTCTGTTAGTGATAAAGGGTCCGGTCATACGATTCTATAGGAAAAAGATGAAAAAAAAATACCTACGAATGACAATAATCGTAGTTGAAACTTTTTACTAGAAACAACATTATTTCTATACCTATTATAAACAACTTTTAATAATACCGTCAAATATCTAATATAGCGTATTCAGCGGTCAACGGACTTCAAATTAGAACGTGCATTGCGTCAGTACAGAGATCAACGGGCGTCTAAATAGTTATGCAATATAAATATTACGACAGATTTGAGTAAAAAAATTCGTATATCCGAGAAAATATGCAACCGGTGTATATTATGTACGTACTACGTAAGTACATTATACTGTGTACTTGTGAATGGTATTTCTATTCTATACCCACGCATATTAGTATATACAATACGCAGGATTGATTCTGTCTAAAATAAAAAAATAAAAAAATTATCATATAAAACCGTACGAAAGTTTTTAGGTGAAGAGATCAAAATATAATCAAGGAATTATACGATTAACGGTACGATCATTATGGTTGTTTCAGCATATTAATGACTAATGCTGTGACTTTATTATAATATATTTGAGAAAAAAAAAAAACAAGAAATGAATAAGAAACTAGATTCATGTATAAAATAATTTGCAAATAATTATACAGTCGAGGGAATGAATAGATATCTACTGAGGTGATTATTTTTTATTTCTATTGTTTTTTTTTTTTTTGTTTTTGTTTTTCATTAATTGGGAAAAGTAGTAGCATAATATATAAGATTTAGGATTTCTTCTTGAATTTAGTGGAATTAGGTTTAATTGGGCGACCGTCAAACACGCACAACTTCCGCAGAACCGAGCCGTGCCTAAAAATGGCCGGGTGCACACAACCGATGCAGTAGTCGATGGTGTGTATAGTATATACATACTATACATGTGTGTATAGCCGTATAATAGCCAAGTTCGTAATAAGACAGAACGACTTTTTTTTTGTTTTTTTTTTTTCATTCCTAGCGCGTAGCCACTCCCTGTTTAAAAGTTCCGTACCCCTTATTATACTATCCCGTACAAAAGCTGTGCTTAGAACGATATGTGTACCCAGGTTTCTTCCTTTTTCTTTTGTTTTTTACTTTACTTTTCAAAAGTCAATATATACCTTTTACAGTTATTCGTATACTGTGTTTCACAGTAATATACGAATCAGGCATTTTGTGCGCGGAAAAATGAAAAAAAAATGAAAAAAAAAAAAAAAAATCCCCCGTTAAAGAATTGGGCAAAATCGTCAATTCCCAGTAGCAGATCAACTATATCTATAACCGAGGAGATTAACGTAGAGAAACCTTGACCGCGTATCTTTACAGTCAATTATAGATAATAGAATATTTAGAGAATTCGCTTGCGTTAAAAGAATTTTCTTTTTCTAGAAATCGTCGAGATAATAATAACCGCAATCGGCGAGTTGGGTTGGCTGCAATTTCCGCTTTTGTTAGTTGCTGCAGGCAGTAAAGTAATCTAAAAAGAGATATAGCTGTCTTTCGACAGCCGTGCTAGTCCGAGTTGACAAGGGTCCGAGTTTCTAAGCCACAACTATATATCTGTATATACATAAATATATAGGTATAAGTATCGTAAAATTGGGACGAGGAAAAACTGCGAATTATTGAGGGGGTTGGTTTGCAAATAAAAATACTTCGGGGTACTAGCGACTAATCCTTTTTATAAATCCTTTTAAAAGAACATGAAAAAAAAAAAGACAAGGATGAAAGAAAAGAGTATAAAATAACCCGTTATACAGGTAGAGAGAGCCGTAGACGGCAGAGGGTTTCGCCGCAATAAGCGGCCCACCATAATATACCAGCGGCCAGTCAGCTATAGTGTGGGAACAGTCAGTCCTGCGCCTAGTAAGGGCGGCGGGTAAAGTTAAACGAGCCCGCTGCTGCTGTTGCTGCTGTCTGGTGCGCGAGAGAGCGCGATATAGCGGGCGCTAGAGACTGCATGCAGCACTAGGCTACGTGGACGCAGAAAGAGAGAGACAGAGAGATAAATAAATAAAGAGAGAGAATCTCGCGTCCGCATGCATGCGTGGCTTATAGGCACATAGTTTGAGCCGTGTAGGTTCGCGGGCGTTCGTATGAGTTTAGGATATAGCTATATAGCGACGACTATAAGCGAGGGGCTGCCTACATTTTTTGGTGTATCTAACAGTATGCAGGGCCGTCGCGATTTTTTGGAGCCCGTCGTTCTCGATGTGAATAAATAAAGAATGAAAAAAAGGAATGTGAAACAATCATTTGTTTCTTTTATCTTGCGTGATATTATATTTATTACAGTACTTTGATTTACATATATTCTTATATTATTATCTCACTCCTTGGGTTATCTATAGACGATGATTCATGCAGGAGATTTAAAGATCTTATGCAGAATGCAGCTGCGCGATAGCGTATATATATGTATACATAAGTATAATATAATGAAATATTGTGGGAAAAATTGTTTTTCAGATAATATGCAATATAGACATCGTGAATTGTTATATGCGATACATTTTTTCACTTAAAAATCCATTATTTTCCTATCGATGGATAGAAATAATAGTTATAGCGGGCTTCTATTATAAATTTCGTTGATTTTAATCTGGCAGCTGTTGAACGCCGACGCGTCCCGAAGTGAAAAAGTACGATGTCATTGATCGAAGGGCCTTGCGCAACCGTGCAATATATCGATTACGTTATAATATTCTGACCTAAAATTCGCGCGATAAGAGCGCGCGGGCCCTAATGCTCACGGACAAATATCGAAGGCGGGATATGTGTGTCGTTATAAAACCGCGTGAATATAAAATGGCGTCGACCTCGTACATATTGCCGTCCTATAAACACATGCATACATACTGTATCTATACACGTACACAATATATAGGTATAAGAATTAATCGCGCGTGAGTCTTACGAAATGCAGGCCCTTCTTCGCCATACTCTGTAATGTTATAACGATCGCGATATACCGCACGGTCTCCGTACATACGTATGAACACATGTATAGGTATAGCTACATGCATAGTGTGTATAGATAATACGTTATCCGCATAGGCTAGTATAATATGCAGCAGCAATTAGTCTGAAAGTAGCGGACATATGGTATATAGGTATATGGATATGTGCATATATGTATATGTAGAGGGTAGAATCTAAACACGGTCGGTATTTCTTTGTGTAAATTTTGCCAAAGTCTAAAATCGTTACGCGATAATACGAAGCGTATCACCGTCGTCGTCGACGACGATGTTTTTTGAGGTCATCTCGAAATCGGGCACGCCAAGTTGACGCCTACGGGTGTATTATACCTATATATACATAGACGATAATAACCATACATACGCACATATTCAAATATACGCATTCTACGCAATCGCTCCTTCGGCCCTGTACTTTTATTCGCTGGACGGCCCTGGCGATGTATGTATATATGTCAGCTATATATGCATGCGAGTATAGGGCGCGGACTTATAGCTGCTGCTAACTTGATCTAGGACCAGCACTGAGCGCGAGCCCTAGACTGGCTAGACGAGGAGGAGGAGAAGGAGGAGGAGGTGGAGGATGAGGATGGGGTGGAGAAGGAGGCGGCGGAGGACGAGGTGGCAAAGTAGAAGTAGAAGGAGAAGTAAAGGAGGAGAGTTTTCAGGGCAAGCGCATTTGGTCTATTATGGAGTTCGTCTATCGGGGAGTTAGACGACGCACGGTGCGCTAGGCTGCGGCAGTAATGGACAACCCTAGTTGCCAAGGTCGTCCTCCCTCTTTTCTCACTCTTTTTTTTTATGCTCTTATGCGATAGAAGGGTTTTATAGCGGCGTGGCCTTGAGACCAACAATGCCAGCGTGTTTCCTGTGCAGCACCTGTTACTGCGATGTTCTTTATACAAACTTTTGGTACATGCATACATACATTCATACATACTTACCCCGCGTACGATGCACTATTTTTTACCCTTAAAAATCTTACAATAGTACAACCTCGCTAATATAATTGTTCTGGGTATGTAGGACATACATACCTACGTCCTTACCTTCATCATGCGGTGTATACAATACCTATATGTTTATACCTATATGGGGAGCGTACTCGACGAATAAAAAAAAAAAAAATGTACAAAAAAAGACAATACAAAAACTTTCCTATTAGGCTTTCACATTGTCCACAATATGGTCAATGACTTGTTATTTTTTATAAATTCCGGACGAAGCTTATCTTCCGTTGACGGAAATGCGCAGAACGGAAGTTGTGGATTCGCGAAAAAAAAAAAAAAAAAAAAAAAAAAACAGCAAGGAAATGAAGATATCTGTTGGATCTCGGTATAGTGTTTCCGATGTATAGTACGTTTATAGTTTTGGATGTGAATATGGAATAAGGAAATCTCGATAAATCTGCAGCGGGTTTGAATGTCACCCTTTTTCCCAGTTTATAAATATCGTATATTGATATGCGCCGACGATCTGCTACTGCAGTGTCTATAGGAGAGAGATGGTATAGGAATTTTCTTCTCGTTCCTAACAATAAGCGTAATCTATTCTGCATTTATATTGTTTGCAAAAGTGGTTGAACCGGGAATACCGTTGCGAATAGAAACCAGTTATGAGAGTTCTTCCCGTATAGTATATAGGTACGTGTATTGTCAGTCTGGAGTTGGCAAATTGCGAGCGTTCTCACATCGCAAGTGGCCGGACCGCGCCTCGAGTACGAGTACTAGTACGAGTTTGAGTTTGGGTTTAGGGTGATCGCCCATAGAAGTCGTGCGTATGCGTATATATACAACTTGGTTTGTATTCTATTCCGTCGACGTGGAGTAAATCTACGTGGACCGGGTGATGCAGTTTCAGAAAATCATGCGCATACATGTGGCAACAGTGCTAGGGCTGACATTCCACATGATCAGGACCGGTTTGCGCTTGCCGGCCTTCTAACACGAGTCTAATGCAGATAAACCTCCCTTTCCCCCTTCTCCCTCCCGCACCATAGGGAGGCAAGAGGGCGGCTAGGCTAGGAAAGCTGGGAGGGAAAGAGGGAGGGAGGTTTGTCGCTTATTTTTTATTGCAACCGGCCGACGCTGCTGCTGGCTGGTCTGGCTGCTTGACTGCTTGACTGCTTGGCTGACTATCCATGATCCATCCGCTTGCCTACGATGTCTGCAGCCTGGCTGGGTAGCTGCTGCACTACTCCTGGATACTGCTTACGTTAGCTAGACACACCGAATTCTTTGATACCTACTAACTAGGAAAAAAAGGCGTTTGACTAGCGGCGGAAAAGTATATGCCGCATATATATATACCTATATATATCCACTTGCGTTATTAGTTGCGTGACGTATTATAATCATTGTTTAATATCATAATATATCGCGTGTATATGATGATGTGGGATCGATTTGATTTTACCAAAATTATTTAGCTTGAAATTGTATTTGAACGTAGGTATATATGGATATATGCGAATGGGGTCAGATCTTAGAGAATGAATACAAAGAAGGCGAAGAAGAAGAAGAAGAAGAAGAAGAAGAAGAAGAAGAAGAAGAAGAAGAAGGGGAGATATTAATTCAACGGCTACACTCGCGGGATCAAGATATAGAAAATACGAGCCCGTAGTGTTAAATGATGTTTCGTAATTTGACCTCCGCATCTTCAGCGAAACTTCTGCTGGAATTCTGTGTATTTAGAGTCTAAATACAGTCGGGCATTAAAAACATTATGATAAATTATTGCGCTTGCTGCGGCAGTAGGGGCTCATTGTGCCGTTTGCACTGCGGCGGATAGTCCGGTTCGATGTTATTCATAGCGCGGGGAGGGTTGGATGTATAAAAGTACGGTGGTATATAATAGATGCGAAATCCCTATAGAAATTTGGCTCCTTTTTTTCGGTCCAGATAACGGAATACCTGTCGTTTCTTTGTTGGCGAACACGCACATTATACCAACATGCGCAAACATATTCACATATATATTTCTATTTTATACATGGTGGTGTTGGTGATGCGGTGTTTCGTTTGCCAGGTTAGTCTGCAGGCGGCATATGCGCTTGCCCAACAACCTTCACACGCCTAAAGCACCGTTATGTAATATTGCAGAAGCAGCGAGGCGAATTAGAAAATTCATGGAAAGAATAACAGCTGTTGTTTCACTCCCCACGTCCGGAATACAAAATTCAATGGGACAAATTTACCCAGGCTCGCGTATAAACCCACACAATAATAATATAAACGGTCTTTTTTAATCTTCATTTAATGTTTTTCGTTAAATGGAGAAAAATTAGGCTTCATGTTGCTATGTGCGGCTGCAGTTTCAACCAAACTCATTTTAAAATTCGATCGAAGATTATAAGTACCTATACGCCGGATCTAATTGCCTCCTGATTCGAAGATATGAATGCGTATAGAAATATCGCTCAGAATATATTGTAGAAAATGAACAGAGCCGCAAGCTGCCGACTAATATGCGCATTAGCGCAGAAAGAATTGAAATTTTAAACACAGATTTCACAACCACAGGCCGCGTCGCTAATTACACTATCATAACGCGCTCAACTTTCTGCCAGGAAATGCAACCGCATATATATACATACATATATATCTATACCTACATATACCTATGTGTATCTATACATACATACATTATATTTTGGTGTTTAACGGAATTATTAAAAGTGGCGAAATATTTTTCACTAACATACTGCACATGTGTACATATACATATATGTATATAGTATATTAGACAGTTTGAAAATCGCTTAAAGCTACGTAAACACATAAATTGTTTTTCCCCTCAAGAAATGATATTTTTTAAACTACTCGCACTCTAGGATACGAAATATTTTCATTTCGCGTTCATAGACGATCGAAAGGTTGCCTCATATCACGGATAAGACTGTCCCAGACACTGTATAGTCATAGCAATAGATACGACATAGGGCAGTAATGTCAAGGGATCAAAGACACTGCGGTAGACACAAGCCGGCGTAGAGGGAGATGAAGTCTCTAGTCTCTATACTACACGATGTGTATGCGTGTACCTACCCGTATATATGCATTTGATAATACATGCGTATAAACGGAGTGGACATAGACACAACGTGGTACTCGTTATGTGAAAGAACGATCATCGCAGAGGATCATGTTATTGTAAATGCGCCGCATATACATAGGTAGTAGGTATATATATACCACACACCAAAAATTTGGCCACCGCTGCAGTGCAGCAATTACGAGCGATATCACAGCGTGTTGTTCCAAACTCTAATGTCTTATCTATTGCCAGACGCGACTATTGTGCCGGTTAGTATTCAGCCAAACAATCTATTGCGTATACTGGTATACAATAGAAGATATCGAAGAAATTTGACCGCACGCGGGAAATCATCAGTCCGAAATATTGTAGCGGACTTCTTATAGTTTTAGGGAAAGTTTAAATCGAATCTAGTATATATATATATATCTACATGCAGTATAGTATAGACAGTAAAATATGGGTATACGGAGAGGTATGAATATGTGTAGCCAAATATACCAGACGTATATGTGTACGCGTATAATGGTTTCTTATTATAGTGATGTATGTATACGCATGTGTAAAAAGACGCTATATAGAGCCCAGAGCAACTGAAAATTGAGAATTGATGTTCTACAATATATTTTACTTATGTTTACTCTATCGACTGCAGTCTTGTATGTACGTACGGCTGTCGCGGTGTTCTGCACTATCTATAGGTATCATAGACGAAGTAGAGCAGGGAAACTTGTGTTTGCTCATCGCGATAGCACCGTGTGCGTCTCGATTATGCGTATCGTTTCGATGCACGGTGCGATGACGCACAAGTGTGCGTTCGTACCAGCAACGCACGTACACGACTCGCACGTCTCACAGGCATATACACATACACATGCGACTAGACTAAAGACACATGCCGTTAAAAACCAGCTTCGTGTTAAAACTTATACCCAGACTTGATAGGTACGAATATTTTTCACTCTGACAAATTATCGAAAATTTCAACTGCAAGATATATGTACACTCGAGTGCGTCGCGTCAATCAAACAATATACCTTCTATATATAGATATATAAGTCATTTACCAATAGTATAATCATATAAGTGTAGTGTAATTGCGGATGTAAGATAAAATGAGGTAATATGAAATCATTTCTGTTTTTTTTATTCATTTTTTATTCCCACAAGTCACGGATAAATCGCAATAGTAGTGCCTGAGGTAAAGAATCTCTCATGGTTACTGCTGCAGACGGCGAAGCCCCTGATGGAATAAACACCTTAAGCCCTATTTCTAAAGCACGGAGGGTGTCTGACGGTGGGATATTCTTGCACGTATATAGTTCTATACCTATATATACCTATTTACCGCATTGCAAGGCCATTGACCGCTTTCGCCCTAAATCGATTACGAGCTACCTGCTGACACATTGTCAGTGTCATAATGGAAGGCAAAAAGTGTAACTAGGGCTTAAACGACAAGTGCAAATGTTGCGCGATTCAAATTTGAATTTTCTATTAACGCGCTTATCTATACATATATACATATATACATACATTATACATATTCTAACCCGTATAAATACATGTCCTATGCCGTTCGTGCAATGTCTGCTATTATAGGTACTTGTCAGATACCTATTGCTATAAATTAGAGTAGAACTGAAAGAAGAGGAAAAAAAAAGAAGAACTTCTTATACCATACGTACGATACGCAAATTCCTATAATACTTGTAAAACGAAAGAATAACGCCGCGATTATTTGATACCGAAAATGTTCTAAAATTAGGATAAAGTAATGCAATGCAGAAAATCGTGAAGAGACGGAAAGGCTGAATTCATAGAGGGATAAAAACGGCGCGTAGCAATGAACCTGGGCGTGGTGAGGGCCTATATCCACATCTAGAATACTCTCCTCCGTTTCATATACGTATATAGAGGAAAGTTTATCGAGTTGACTCGCAACTTGCAACCCCCTCCCTCCGGGTTGGCCCGGGGAGGGCATCACCCTTGTTATACGATGGGCCACGGGCACGAAAGCGGCAGCAAGGCAGGCAGGCAGGCAGGCAGGCTGCACCTTGGGGTTTGGGCTCTAATATAACGTAGACTGTCCCCAGACCCGTGTCTACGCATCAACGATACGAACGGTGGATGTTCGTAGAGTTCGGGGCATACCGCGGCATACCCACCCCTATATTATAGCCGAATGTATAACCGCGACTTATACGACAGTACGACCTGCAGGAGGAACTGACTGACTGACTGACTGACTGGGGACCGTAAGGGAGTCGGCGAGTCGGGGAATCGGGAGTTGGGAGTTGGGTCTAGGACGACGAAGAGGACGGCGACGTCGACCACGACCACGACCACGACCACGAAGTCCTAACTCATTCCACTTTGGTTAATTCCGCTCCGCTCCGCGCCACTCGAACTCGAGCCAAACACCATAGGCTGCTGATAGTCATAGGGCACTGGCTAGAGAGAGGGTTCCGTTTTCGTCCAACCTCTTTTCAGAATTCGTGCGGGTGTTTTATAGAGACAGTGCGTGCCGTGCAGCCGAGAGTGCGTGCGTGAAAAAAGTGCGCATGAGTGCGTGAGCCGAGAGCCGTGCCTTCCTCTATCGCATCCTGAACGCAGCAACGCAGGCTTCAGTCTCTAAATGTGGCATTTAAGTGATCGTTGCATTCGCGCTCCCCGATAGCCAAAACCAACTAACAAACATGAACGCATCGCGAATTAACGAGTGATCAATCATATATTATATTCATTGATTATATATTAATTTTCATTTTAATTTAGTGTGCATGTCGTAACAGACAGCTATTATATCAAAACTGCATACATTCCGCACTTATTACATCAAGTAAGTCTATTTTCAAATAACATTACGCGCTCAGTAGCGATATCACTTATCGCCACGTCCCACTATATTATATATCCTTGAATATTATTTCAAACTATTTTTCCTCAAATGCTATACCATTCTTTTATTTATTTCCAACGATTATCGCCGAGTCGGACCTTCTCTACTGTATCTAATCGTTAGAAATTTTCGTATTAGTTTTCGCGGCTACAAGTTTCGCGCGCGTATGAATCCGCGAACTTTGTTTTCATTGTTTTCTTTTTTTTTTCTTTTATTTTTTTTCACCTTGTGTTTGAATACGGTGACCAATCGCGATTCGGATCCTCCCGTCGAATAATATTCTGTAAATGAAGGAGACTGGAAATGTGCGTATGTGCCAAATATGGCGCATACAGCATACGCATACGAGTCGTGCGCACGCACTCGCTGCGAAAAGTGCATTGGCCTTTCATTTTACTCCCTCGTCCATGTTTCCGTAGTTGTTGACGTTAATAAAATTCATGGATAATTTCGTGATCGTGAACGTGAAGCGAAACGTTTCAATATAGTATCGTCGTTCATGATGCAGATGCAGTTTTCGTATCGTTTGATACAGAATTATCTTTTATAACGACAGGAGACATTATATAATGATTGATTACTATGAACGCGGATAATATTATAATTGATGCAATATTTTCTTTAGACAGATGTATAGTTTTATATATATATATATATATATATATATATATATATATATATATATATATATATATATATATATATATATATACGTAACGAATATCATTATGACGGAACACTATGATGAAGATAATTTACTCGAGTCACGCAAAGAGTTTAAAATCCGCCTATAGAAATGATGATTCCTAACCCTAACCGGAATGCATTTGTTTTGCATCGAATTTGTCGTAAACATAAATATCGTGTATAGCACTAATTGGATAATCGATTAAATTTCTTTTTTGTTTTAAGCCGATTAGACGTAATCGCGCATTCTTAATGTGCGTAAACTAGAATATGGGAGAATAATATATAGTTTGCAATACACTTTGTCAATAAGTCAATTTCATTGCCGCGAGGCTAAAATAAAATAAATACACTACTATACGTATACTGTACGTAATAGCACATAGTTTCTATCAATACACTTAGGACGGCCGTGTGTAATGATTATTAATATGCACTAGGATTATCATATGAATATAGATAATTATAGATTATTGTTTCTCAGTACGTTGTCACATGTGTAGTTTTCATTTTTCACGTTGACTTGAGCCAGAGAAATGGGCATTCTTAAATCGATAATTTTGAATCGATATTTAATTCGTCCACGACTTCCGCTGATTTGAAAACGTTCTAATCTATACGAATTACGAAAAACTCTGATAATCATGCCTGAACAAACCGTCAGAATTTAGGGCGATTTTATTTTATGACAGCTCGTACGCGTATAGGTATACATGTATTTATTTTCGCGTGTATATACATATAGCAGAATTAGAAATTCGCAAGTGTAGATATTCATACTAAATTTTGGAGATAATTTTATTTTCGTATAGTATATAATCATTACCCGTCACAACTTCAAACTATGTGATCTCTATTTACGTATACCTAAATAAATATTTGTTCGAAGTATGTATTTCGATCGGAGATAGATTTAGAAAGAAGACTTTATGCATATACGCAATATTCCTCAGAAATCAGAATACCAGAATTAGGAATTCTAAAAAACTGTATTCGCCGCCATTTTAAAAATGCATGACGCATTATGCATTATCTGTGACTCACTATACGTATGTTCTTTTTCAATTTTCGTTAAAACATAAAATTCTATTATATAGGTATATAGGTACTGTCTCGCGATTAAGAATTCGAGCACGCAATATTACTCCGATGTCTTTACATTTACGTAGGGAAATCATTAAGAATAACTGTAATTTTATATCTGTATTCGAAAAAACATTTCGGATTATAGGATGAAATTGTTTTGAAATCGCTTGTTGGTAAACAATGAATAATGATGATAATCATATAAATTATAACGTCATCCAAAGTGAAAACAAAGCAGAGGGAAGATTACCAAATATGTAGAGTCTGAGTCATTTGATATAATTCCACTGATACATTTTAAAATGAAAAATGCATAAATGTGTATTTCCAGGATTAGGAAAAAAAATTGTAATGGGGACTGCATCTCAACAATACTGCCTGCGCTGGAACAATCACAGATCAAACTTGCTGACAGTATTCGACGAGCTGTTACAAAACGAGGCTTTCACCGATGTCACATTAGCAGTGGATGGCGGAGCATCCGTCAAATGTCACAAAATGGTGTTGGCAGCATGCTCCTCATACTTTCAAACCCTTTTCATAGACCTCCCCTGCAAACACCCAGTAGTAGTGCTAAAAGATGTTAAATACATCGAGATAAAAGCTATTTTGGAATACATGTACCGCGGTGAAGTAAATGTGGCCCAAGAACAGTTAGGAGGTTTACTAAAAGTAGCCGAAGCTCTGAAAGTAAAGGGTCTGGTAGAGGAAAATGGCTCCCAAGGGAGAAGAGAGGAAGGAGAAACAGCTCCATCTCCCCCAGCGATAACAACCAGCACAACAAGTAGCGCGGCTCATAGCAGTGGCCAAATTTCACCACCTCATTCAACCGGGACTCCATACAGTCTATATGGTAAATCACCGGTGGAAAGAGGCCAGGGAAGGTTGTCGCTCCCGATGTGGGCGCTATCAGGCTTACCATTGGCCCAGCACCCTTCCTCTGGCCATCCTCCTCCTCCTCACCACGCTCAACATTCTTCAATGTTAGGAGGGTCCTATGACAATGGGTCAGACTCCTCACCCTTGAAGCGTAAAAAACTATCAAACATGCTCATGAATCGTGATACACCGATCCTGCGAACCGTACTAGGACAAGGTCATGCAGACAGCTCTCAAGGTGGAGTGCCGTTGTTACAACCAGACAGCCACGAAAGCCATTCTCGTACTCATAGCAATGGTTCAGCAAATGATGTGGACAGACGCAATAGCAACGATCTTTCTCACAGCGAGGCTGTCCACAGCCCTTATACAGACGTATCTCTCATGGATGAGGATGAAAAACCTTCGCCACAGTCTTATGCGGGAGAGACAAACCGAGGTGAGATTATGCAAGGGAGTGGGTTTCGTTTGTTGGAGTTTCAAATGGGAGCTATAAATCTTTGGGAAATGATTATGTAAGCGCTATTAGCTTTAGGGGGTGAATTTCATTGGGATTTTGTGAATTTTGAAATAGTCTTATACAGCCTTGAAAATATTAGTATGAGCAGATAAGTCAGTGATTTGGCAATAGAGGGGGGGGGGGGGGGATTTACATAAATTAAATAGCCTTAGGGTGTCTTTTGTTTGATGTTTAACTTCAGCATGTTTTTGCAATCGTTTCAGGAATAGTAAATTACGTTCCAACACAAAAGCCTGAATGGAAACGTTACAAACAATACACGAGGGACGACATAATGTCTGCAATAAATGCAGTTAGGGGTGGAATGAGTGCGCTACAAGCTGCTCGTAAATATGGTGTACCGTCTCGCACTCTTTATGACAAAGTGAAGAAATTGGGTATCACGACATCTCGACCTTTCAAACGTGGTTCGAATGGAAGTGGGGCTTGCTTTCCTTATGGTATAGGGGGTAATGCAAATGGAAGCATTTATAGCGGTGGATTGTCAGAGAGCGAGAATGAGAACAGTAGCGCAGGAATAGGGAATCCTGCCTCGATGCTGGATCCAAATTTCATAGAGAGTCGAGATCCAGCAGAAAGAGAAACTAAGATAGAAATAACAGGCTGCAGTCCAAGTCCCGCCGTTCATTCAATGTCCCAACAACAACCGACTACGGAGGACCAAGTTGAAGATCTATCGGTTACTCGTAAGCCTGAGATCCGAGTAATAGTGCCACCGTCAATAGTCAAGGAGGAAGAACAGGATACTCCGAATAACTCAAACGTAACTAACTACTAACGTTTTTGTCGTTATCAATTTTTGTTTCGTTTTGTTACAAAGATAGTTTCAGGGATTAATCGTTAGCTGCATACCAATAGTCATGCGACGCATGTAACCAATTCTATGAGCATTCATATTCACCCATCCGTACTATATAATGTGAATGTTGAGAAGAGAAAAGTTAAAAAAAAAAAAAAAAATGAATGGAAATGAAGAAGAAGAACGTGGTAATTATTCCTTGGTAATAGCTTCAATAAGACTGACTATGCGTCGCAATTTCATGAGACTGAACATAATATGCTTGTCCAAAAGTTGTACGAGTACCGAGCCGGTATATAATAATGATAGAATGAATGAGAGAAAAAAAAAAAAAAAATTAATCCTTTATTATCGTGCAAAGCTCTACGAATTTTTGGACCGGTGACCATATTTACACTTATTTTATATTATTGTGATCCATTTTTATTTGCAATCGATTAACGTAGTAGTATAGTACTATAAGAGAAAAGAAAATTCTTAAACAAGCATAGTAGAATTACGTTACGTTATGGTATATCGGGGGAAAGATGATGTATATTATTTTCACATTTTCAAAATATCCTTGCTTGGCATTAAATGCCATAAGCCTTAGGATGTGAATTATTATATACACTATACATTGAACAATTTCGTTGATGACTGAGATACCGCTGTTAATTTGTTATAAAAATAAGAATAGATTATTGCTACCGAACATGGCCCTGGGATACAGCTGCAATATTGCTCAAACATATCTACATATAATATAATAGAACAATCTACCTCATATTGTACAACGGCTACATACGTTGTACTTTAACATAAGACTGATCTACCGAATACAAGATACCAACTCGACAATCCTCTTTTACACATGCTAATAACATTATATATTATACATATATATTATATTATAAGTTATAAATACTATATTATTATATTGTAACTAGTATCAATTTTTATTATTATTATTATTATTATTATTATTATTAATATTATTATTATTATTATTATTATTATTATTATTATTATACACAGTATATCACTGCAGTTGCCTTATCATAGCCGTCCAACGGCTTATGACAAAAGATACATTGTGTGTTTTCATAAAACTTGGCGCAAACACCGAATATTGTGCCGTCAGATAGTAGCAAAGTACTTGCTAGTTGGATAAAAGAAAGAAAGAAAGAAAGAAAGAAAAAAGAAAAAAATAATAACGAGAAATGCCTTAAGAGAGACGCTAATGCCATAAAATCCAATACCTAAATAACTTGCTATGAATATACATACATATATATATACATTATATATTTATATAAATACATATAGATATAATATGTATTATAAATAAGAAAACAAAAAAAAAAAACAGAAAACACGCATCTACGCGCGTAAAGAATATTATAATATGCATATACAGGTCTTTAAAAGTCTGAATTAGTAATTACAAAGCCGCAATGTACAATCCATATATATATATATATATATACATAAATATATATATATTAATAATAGTAAATTCTGAAATCCAGCTAAAGTGTTTTTTCAAATCGCAAAACAGTAAACTCTTATATTGTTTACTTGTTATACATATATAGTATATACAAATCTCTGGATATAATTATATTATATTACTGCCTGGAGGATATTATACGTGTATGGCCCTCTGTTTTTTGTTTTTGTTTTTTTTTCTTCTTTTTTTTTCTGTTTTTAGAATCTTAGTGTTCCAATAGTAATATACATAGATATATATAATATATATATCAACGTCGTACAAGAAAACAAAACTTACAGTTTAATAATTCCTTTTTTTTTCTTTTTTTTTGTCTAAATACGATTATATAGGGCATTCCATCGATACATAAATGTGCAAAATAGTTTTTACCGATAAATATTATTATTTTATATTATTCAAGAAAACAAATATTCTTAAAGTACCTGGATATATGTGATTTGTCGTATGTCTCAACAACAACAACAACAACAACAACAAAAACAACAACAACTCTACCTCTACTGTATATTCTTATTATGTATTTGCTTTTATATACTATAGTAATACTAACTTCAGGAATGACTTTATATATAACACAATGTCAGTATAATGTGACACTGCGCAGCAATAGAAGAGAACGAAAGAGAAAACAAATAATCGTTTAATAAAAGAAAAAATAAATATAAATAAATGAATAAATAAATAAATAAATAAATAATAAGTTACTTTGCCAGAAATCAAAGTGACAAAAACAGTTGTGTCGGTGTTAGCATGTAATAATAATATTTATAAGATTGCTTTGGAAGGCACGTAAAAGATCGGCCTTATAGTAAACAAGAAAAAAAAAAAAAAAAAAGGAAGAAAAAAAAGAATAATTATTTTTCCATGTTATATGTTTTTTTTTTCTTTTTTTTTTCTCATTATTATTATTATAATTTTTGGACAAATCGATTTGTCATGATTTTTCGACATTAAAAATAAACGAGCGCTTTAAGTGTTGATGTGGCCCAGCCATCGCACCTTAATTTGTTTTTATTTTTTATTTTTTAAAATTTATTTTATTTTTTATTTTTTATTTTTAAAAAATTTGTGAATATAATCGCACATTATCCAAAAGAAAGAAAACCGTGAATGAAAAGTAAAATAAAAAAAACAAAAACAACAACAAAGAAAAAAAAAACATTGTTTTATGGTTTTATATTCACATACGTTAAGGTTGTATCAGCAATATAGGGTTGGCCACAATATCATATAACAAAACTATAAGATGCCTTACGAGAGACACCGTATTTACTTAATTTGATTATTAAACTATTAAAAGAAAAGTAAATAATTATTATAAGTGAATGATACTGCCTTAACAACAGCTGTTGTATTATTTGTAAGACTGATTTTTTAGACTATGTTAGATATTACAGCGAAGATATATATATAAGAATATTTGCCACACATGGATCACGAAATATTTCTACCTCATGGATGCGTATTATCAATTATTGTGCAAGTTTGTTATGAAATATATTATCCATATAATTTTATGTTGTTTTAATATTGTTACCGTCAATTTATTTTTAACTACCTTCATACCATATTAAGTTAAAAATACAATAATCATTCTCATTTCTCATATTTCTAACACCAAGAAAAGAAAAGAAGAGAAAAGAAAAGAAAAGAAAAGAAGAAAAAGAAAAAAACAACTCTAAATAATCAAAGGAGATAAGAGATATAAGTAGTTTCGAATCTAATATCAACGAGTCAGGATAAAAATCAGATTCGTTTATTTATATTAACATCTCCAGTTTTATTATAGACATGGAATCATAATTTCATCATTAATTACCAGAGTATAAGACAAAAAACCGTGATGCCTTACTAGTTAAAATTATTCACAATTGATATTATTTCACAAGTATATAGTATTAATAATCTCTACAACTAAATCCTTAATTTTATCACATTGTACTTTTATTCTTTGGATTCTCATTATCCGACAAAATTTTAGTGTTCAAAAATTTCCGGTACTACATAGAAAACAGTCTACATTCCTACAGGAAATCCATTTATAAAATTTCTCATTTTGCATGATAAGATACTGACTAAATTACACGGAATTGATATTTCGCATTTATTTACACCCTCCTCAACTTCTATCGATAATATTGTGCATTATCGGTATTCAAACTCCCTGAAACACTAGAAAATAAAAAGCTGCTCGGTCCCTCTACACCGACAATATTTTGCGAATTTTTTGAATTAACACTAGTTCGACTTGCTTGCCTCAAACTAGATACCAATCTATGCGTTATACCGGCACACTCTTTGCTCTTTGAATGAGAACCGAGTTCCCCATTACACCCAGACTTAGTCTCTTCTTCCCTTTCATTTTTCACATTATTAATTCTCTTGCTCAAAGCGTTGCACATCTCTTTAGAAACAGTGCTATGAAATACTTTGTTATAAAGCCATAATTTTACCGTAGCCCCGGAAGGTTCATCGCCAATTACGTGAACCCCTTTATCATTGTTTCCCCCGTTAGCACGCTGGCTCAAAAAGTCCCTCCACATTTTAGTTATGTTTAAATCAGACTGCGTCTGATTTTTCCCCTGTTTTTCGTCCTTAATGAATTCCCCGAGTCTATCAGACTCGAGGATAGCTAAAACGTGATTTTTTATAGTGGAAATAATACCGTCTGGTATACGCGTGGGCCTATTGCGATGCCGCCCCCGTTCATCCCTAGGATAAGAAACGTTGCGGTCTAACTTTTCGCATAGTAATCTGACCTTGTGAGCAGATATTGCATGAATATGGCAAAACGCTTGTCTGCATACGTGTACTTCTTTGTCGTTTTTCAAACGAACAAAGTATTTGAAAGTACAGGTCCGTTTTTCGCTACCCTTAGACCGTCTTCTAGCAATTTCGTGTTTTCTAATAAGTTTGAAAAGATGAGCGTTCTGCTCGTCGTGACTTTTCAACGAGTAATAATTGTCGAAAATTAATTCTCTATCCCTGACATTTACTTTGGTATAACACTTTCTACGGCACTTACAATCAGCTCCGATTTTACGGGGTCGTATTATTTCACCTTTTGTATTAACGTACTCCTTACCCGCTATCCGCAACCGTTTACGCTTCTCGCGATTCCATTCTGTAAATAAAAATATTAAACGTACTAGTGTAAGTATAAGTATAAGTATAAGTATAAGTTATTAACTTATCTTCATCTCTCTAACCTGAAACGTTTCTTTTTCTTCTTATTTTAACCTTTGATTTATCGATCTCATCATCCTCCTCCTCCTCCTCCTCCTCCTCCTCCTCGTCTTCGTTTATCATAACTTCGTCCGAATCTTCGCTCGCGTCATTCATGTTTATCGTTAATTTATTCTCATTTTTATGTTATGAAACGGTAGATTGTTTGATAACCGCAATAATTATCCCCGTGTGTATTGTATATGCATTTAATGATTACGCAAAGTGTACACAGATAGATAACTCGCAGTGAAATATTTCCCCGTGTAATCCGGCCGGAAGAGGGAGAGTACTTCGTGTTATTTTTCACCAACATTCGTATCTAGGTACACATCGGATATTCTATGCTTCGCAAAATGGCCGCCGTAGGTCGTGCATATGACAGCTGTCAACAATTGACAAGTTTTGAATAAGATAAGATAAGATAAGTGAAAATGTGTTGTTTTGTGTAAACTGGTGTGTAGATTAAAAATTTTTCTCACTTAACATCGTCTTTTGAAAAATAATTATCACCGCTTAACGTACAGACTAACGCCAATTGTTCAAACCACCTATCGCGAATACGATGGAATCGATTAAAATTCCAAAGGCAAGTGTGTTTACGTGAACGTTCGAAAAATGTTTTGTTACCGAATCGGCCAATATTCATTCTTGCGGTTATTATTTTTAGGTCGAAAATGTTCGGATGATTGATAAGTACAGTAATAACCACTGTGTCGGTACCCTATATCCCACCGCGACACATTTGATATTTGTTGATCCGAATGGAAAGAAGGAAATATGGGTAAGAGTTATTTTTCACTCTGATATCCTGTAACTCCATTTAACTATCTAATCATTTTAAGTACTCCAAGGCAGCGCAGCGAAAAATTGATCAAAGTTTATCGATCGATGAGGATCTCTAATTTCCAAAATCCCATTATCTAGATCGTATACATGCATATAGCCAGCGTAGACAAACAGCCGTTGTCGACAACAGGATCTCCTCTTCAAATCAGATGCAAAAACTTCCTTACCGTTACTTTTGTTATACCGAAAGAACGAGAATGCCACGACACATATCTCACGTTACTTAAACTGTCTTCTCCAGGTTCGATGGTTTCTCACTTCATTAGTGATAATTGTATCATAAAAAAATCAGTAATACAATTCTTAAAAGATATTTTAGGTCTAAAATGGGTGAAAACATTTTTTCAGCAAGCTTGGAGGAACTTTATTGCTTCAGTTACCAAGCGAGTAAAGATAGAGTGCCTAGACACGCGGGTTGGAATTTTTTTGATATTCAAAGCGAGTTTCAAAGACTGAGTGTTCCCAACGAGGAATGGTCCCTTTCTTATCTGAACACTAATTACGAGGCAAATCTCACTTTTCTCAATATTTTATAAATCTGAGTACAACTGAGTCCATTGATTGATGAAGATTTGTTCATTTCTTTATATAGCTCTGCGATACCTATCCTAAATATTTGTACGTACCAAGCACATCGACCAATAATGTTTTGGCTGGAAGCGCTAAGTTCAGAAGTAAAGGTCGATTACCGGTCCTAACTTATCTGCATTCTAACAAGGTTCATACTTTCATATTCACCTTGTGATTAGCGTTCTTTAAAACCATTCAAGAATAATGAAAAAATAACTTTTAACGCCATATTACAGGCAGCGATATGTAGATGCAGCCAGCCACTGTCTGGTTTTAACGCACGTTGCCCAGAGGATGAGCAAATGTTGTATAACATACTCCGTACTAATCCGAATTCAAAATATATGTATGTTGTTGACACGAGGCCTCGAGTGAGTAGCCTGATTACAACTCCCTGGAAAGTATTCACACTCGTTTTCTTACGTATGAAAATCAAGAGTTGTATCATTTCAGATAAACGCAATGGCGAATAGAGCGGCGGGGAAGGGCTATGAGAATGAAAACTTCTATGAAAATATAAAATTCCATTTCTTTGGTATTGAAAATATTCACGTGATGAGGGCGAGCTTGAATAAGCTTATGGACCGTGAGTCTCAGAGCAGAAATCTATATAGGAAATAAAATAACGAATGTAAAAACTGTATCTTATCCCCACAGTGCAGAAAAATTCAACGATGAGCGGCTTTTTGAGTGGTTTAGAAAGCAGCGGTTGGTTGAAGCACATAAGATCAGTTCTAGAAACTGCCTGGTTCATAGCTAGGGCTATTTCGAACGGAGTCAGCGTTGTAGTACATTGTAGCGACGGCTGGGACAGAACAGCTCAAGTTTGTTCTCTCGCTGCGTTAATGTTGGATCCATTTCACAGAACGATTCAAGGTTTTCAGGTGAAGCCCTAAGAGCGCAGATCACACATGGTTCCAGACGACAATTTTCAATGTTTTTATTTCCAGGCACTAATAGAAAAAGACTGGCTCTCGTTCGGCCACAAGTTCAGTGACCGTTGTGGCCACATAAGTAGCGATGGCAAAGAAATTGCGCCAATATTCACCCAATTCATTGACGCAACTTATCAGCTTTTAAAACAACATCCGTATGCATTTCAATTCAACGAATATTTTCTCCTAACTCTTCACGATCACATTCACAGTTGCCAGTATGGTACCTTTATTGGTAACTGCGAAAAGGACAGACAGAACTTGAGGTGATTTATTATTCTGGATCAGAGAGAGAGAGAGAGAGTCGATTGAAGAGAAAATTAATTAAACGCGTTCCAAACAATTCCAGACTCTGCGAAAGGACTTATTCTCTCTGGGGATACGTCGCCAATCATATGAATGAATATATTAATCCATTATACTGCTGTAACGGGTATAAAGAGGAGAGTAACAATGTTTTATGGCCAAAATTGGCTCCGCAAAGTATACTGTAAGTCGCAATAATTTTATAACAAAGATTAGCTTTGTATAAAATGAAACTAAACAATTTATACAAACATTTTCAGATTTTGGAAGGGCTTGTACTGCAGATTTGAGAACGGTATACACTGTCGAGAGACCTACGATGATCTGCTTTTAACTATACACGATCATACCAGTTCTTTGGAAGATCATGTTAAGCTTCTATTCAAGGTATTGAACGATTGATTAATCTTAATCGACGCAAAAGCACTATGATAATTTTGGATAACTCTTAAATCTCAGAGAGTCGGTTCATTGGGTCAATTATTCACGACAAATAATGCTCAAAAAAAGGGTCAGGAGTCTCAGTACGAACAACTAGACAATAAATTCAGTAAAGAATCTCTGTCTGAAAAAATAATAGGAAATCCTACAAGCGAAGAAGAATTGAGTAAAATTACCATAAGTACAGAGCAGTTGGAAAGGGAATTAAAGTCGGTTGCTCTAGATTGGAAATCTTCTCGTAACATAGAAGAATGTACATGTTCAACCACATTCGATACGTTTAATAAAAAGGTAGAGCAATGTTGATCTGTTATTAATTAATCTGGTTCACAGAAAAATGGTTTCTATATCTGTATACTTATAATCATTTACTATGAAATGATTTTCAGTATCATTGCTGGTCTTGCGGCGACGTATTTTGCACACGATGCATGGGAACGCACGACACATTGGCGGGACAATTGTCACAGCGTGCAGTACCAGTTTGTAAATCTTGTACCCAGAATCCATCGAGTACATCGCCAACCAATTCTTAATATTATTATTCTTTATAGAACTTGATCATTCATATCAATAAAAGTCCATTTACAATTCATGGATTTTAACGTTTAAATCTGATTCATAAATTATGTTATTAATTAAATTAATGTAACAGAATATTTAAATAACGGCCTCTTTAATTAACGACTGATGGATACATCCCGAATCTATTTGAGAAAATAACAAGCTGCGTAAACACAAACAGGAATATTACATAAATATAAATAGAATTTGAGAATATTAAAAATTGAGTTTCAATTTGAATAGCGAAACTCTTCATCAAGTTATAATAATAATTATTATTACGATATACACGACATTACATTTGTATATTTATGAAAGGACAATTATAAAACTACGTAAAAATACGATAATTTAATTTTTCTTTTCTTTTTCGGTATTTTAGATGCTATTGTTGATTAAGTATGTATTGAACAATTCAATGAACCAACTGTGTTTACATTTATAAAGACTATTATCGTTTATTAACAAAAGTGAAATTACATAATGTGTATAATGGATCCTATATTGCTTTATATTATAAAAACTGTTCTTGGATAATAGCTAGCTGAAATTATTCCTAATAATAATCATCATCATCATCATCATCATCATCAGTGTGAATGCCTGAAATTTTAAATTCAATAATATAATATTTTCTATACGACTTGCTAATCGATTAAATATTTATACTAGTTTCTGTGATGATACAGCTGCCCGACGATATTATTTATACACACACACACACACACACACATATTTGAAAAGAGTCTCCTCAAAATTTAGAGAATAATTCAATAATACGCGTACAGTTATAGCGCTTTAATTTCAAGCTATTTTTAAATCCTGGTATGAAACTTGGATATGAAAATATAATGGCTAATAAAATGACTATTATTACATCTAGTTAGAACAGGCACAACATCGCAATATAAAATTATCCAAAAACAGTTTAGAGCCTTGTTTAAATAATTTTTATCAATATTTCAGTTACTCTGCTTTGGCTAATTCATACATTTACTATAAATTACGAACTAAATAATAAATCCATTACTTGCGATTAAATAAATAAATGATTCATTAATTATTATGTGGAATAATTTGAAATTAAATTATGCTTAGCACAATAAATTAAACCGACCGACCCTCTCATCATTCTATGCAATATAATGGTATTTTCTTACGTCCATTGGTCTTATTTCATATAATTTTATTTTTATTTTCCACTCAGTACTTATTAATAGAAACACATTACGCAACAGGAGACTGTCTTATCGGGTATAGGATCAGTACTTAGAATACTATAGATTAAATATCACTTTCTACAATAAGCGATCTTCCCTTATGCTATCTGACAGCGGTTCTCCCGTTAATTTGTTTTTTTAACAATTGGCAAAATCAACTTTCGACTAAGTAATATCATTGTTTATTTAACTAAGTATTAAATACTGATCAAATATATCATGTAAAATACAATCAATATTAATTTTCTCGCCTTATACATTGACGGTGACATCTGCTACTAAATTTTTTTTAGTATGTATATTAATTGAATCGAGAAACAGCTAGGAAATCAAGGATATTTAATGTAACGAGAAAGAATAAGTTTGCGTTGTTTAGTACGGGGCAGAAAAATAGTTTGAAAATAAGTAATGAGTTGAAATTGACGTTTGGTAAATCATATAATAAGAGAATCCAAATAATTAATAAAATAATACAATTTATCAATCACTCAATGATCACACACAAAAAAAAAAAAAAAAAACATATCGTGTGTATCTCACACTGGAAAGGAGTGGCGGCAGTAGAACAATTCCACACGCAAACATATGAGCGGTGCTTGTATTTATTGAAATACTAAAAAAAGTCTTAGTTTACCCACTAAAACATTTAATCTCCAAGGTTTAACGACCACCTCACAGAATAGCTATATTAAAGAACGCATAGGATATTGTCTGGCAAAATAAATTTCGTCAAACTTATATCGCCACTGTAGCACATCATGGGTGCCTTATTATTTTGAAAAATCTTAAAAATGCAGTTTAACAATGAACAATTATTCATTTTTAGTCTTACTTCAATCATAGGTAATTTATGATAGAAGACAGAGTGGTACAGTGTTATAGTAAATAAACGTAATTTACTAAAAAATGATATTTACTGTCGTCAACGATTAATTAATAATAACCACATAAACAATAAATAAATTGTAGAATCTGTGATAGTGAACTTACAGCGGAATGTGAATACAGTATGTTTATCTTCACTTTACTCATTCTATATTGGCTTTCTTCGGCGAGGCCCGTCACCACCAGCTAATGGCTTTTCCTAAGAGCGGAAAAAATAAATAAAGCAATGCAACATTTTTATTGAAGAACGACAGGATCATATCTTGAATGAAAGCTGTTTTATACCTTAACAGGTTCGTCAGCTGTAGCCTCTTCTTCGGCCTCATCTTTTTTCTCCGGTTCTTCAGGTTCAACAACTTCCTTATTTCCCCCATCAATTTCTTCTGCGTTTTCAGCGCTTATCTCTTCCTCAGTGACTAAATTCTCTTCTTCGTTTATTTCACACACTGGTTCTTTGTCTTCTGGCTTAGAGTCTTGTTTATCCTGTGATTTAACAGATTCTGATAAATGGTGTCCAAAATTTTTGCTAGATTAGAATTATCAAGCTTGTGCGCAACAACAATAAAATACTGTGAACCGATCGTAACATCGTAATACCTGATTAGATATACAGCAACAGTAAACTAGCAGTAGTACAGGAATACCAGCAATTAATACATAAATTGCCCACATCCATGGATGATCAACTGTATACGCTGTTAGTTGGCTCCACAAGCTCCACTGTATATAACAACAAAATATTTCTACACTACTTTTGTAGGGAATATTACATACTCTGGTGCTTCCAATGGTTTTTTTTCTTGCTAGCTGTTCTTATGAGTAGCGTTCTACTTCATATGACAATGACGGTGGTATTAGGGCTTTGGACGAAGTATATTATCTACGTTTAGATTACAGTCTAGACTACGCGTTTGGTTTATATTGCAAACTGGTAGTAGGATTATGATTAGATAAAACTAGCTTTACAATGGCTAAATACTTATGCAATTGTGTTTTTTTTTCCTTTACCTCCAAAGAACACTTGATTAGGTAAGAAACGTATATAACAATTGGTATAGCGCAGTAAATAAAATACATAGCCCACCAGCCTGGCTTATAATTCATATGACGCATCATTTTGCCCCAAAAAGTTACCTAGACATCAAGACGCAGCAGAACCACATGATGTGTGAGTTATATATAACTTGAGTTCAAACTCCCGACAAAGATGATGTAAGATATTAATATATTAGATATGAGATAGAAGAAAGGACACTTACGTTCTCCTTCGCGATTCTAGCTTTACGTAACTCGAACGAATCTTCTGCCCATTTTTTGGCAATGCTATCGCTGTCCGTTATGATAATATTGTCGAATAAAATATCAGGAGACATGGACCAGAGCTCAAATCCAACTGCAAACTAAATAAAAACCAACTATGTACACAGGTCGGTGATTTAATATAAAATAAACAACGTTATCTTTCTGTTTAGCGTAGCAGCGCGTCAAATCGTCGTAACAGACTTACAATCGAAGACATCTTGAAAGGATGTTCGTCGTTGAAGTAATTTGGGTTGTGTATAAGACGAGGCATCCATTTTCCCTTGTAATTAGGATTGTTGATCAAAGGCGGTAGCCACTTTCCCTTATAACGTGGGTTCTGCTTTAACGGCTGTTTCCATGGTCCGCAACCCGGCGCATTTTCGCATAAAGGATTACTCAGCATAGGTGGTTCCCAATCTCCATCCATTTCGTTGTCCCAATCTTCTGGTTTTACAGCGCTGGGGTCAGGGACCATCGCAGGCTCGTCTTCCAGCCAACCATCGGGAATGGCTGCTTCCTCGTCGACGATATGAGCCGGTGCGTCCTCGTCCCAATCCTCAGGTTTGATCGCCAATGGGTCAGGGATCTTTTCTCTCTCATCCCAATCCCCAGGCCGTTTATCTTCAGGGTCTTCAATTTCCAAAGGGGGATTAACAGGCGGGGTAAAATCGTCCAGCAAAGTCCCTTCGTTTACCAGTTTATTGTCCAGTTTTACTTCAAATGTATTGTCTGGTCTAACTATCAACGTGTATAAGTGAGCTTGTTTGTCTTTGAAAGCTTCTTCCAGACGCTCCTTTGGCTTCTTACAATGCTTTTCTTCAATAGAACCATTAAGAGGATTTTGATGACGGAAAATGAAGTGCAGCTACGAATTAGAAGCATTAAATTAATACCGTTATAGTCTCTTTACGTAACAGAGTTACATTCTGAGAATAAAAAAAATATGAGATATTCTCACTTTGTGATCATTTCCGCATTTGTCTGGCCCAAACATTATTGTGTACGGGGTTTTGTCGTTGAATAATTTCAGATCTTTATGCGCAGCATCCAGAGTCAGTAGTTTGAGATAAGCACCTCCGCATTCCTGACCTTCTTGTAATATAACTTCATATTGAACGATCAAAGGTTTATCCTTGAAGTGAAAGGGTCTGGATAAAGGAGCCGAAATCGCGGCGTGACGAGCCTTGCTTTTCAACACTAATCCCATGTCTCCGTCTTGAGAGTTTCTCACAGATTCTTCTAAGCTCCATATTCCTATGGCAAGAAGTAATCGTTACATGAAGTTGAATCAGGAATTGAAATGTTTTGGTGAAATTTGATCCCAAGTTTTGATAGGAGATGAAATTCATGAAACAGACTATGAGGTAGATTTTGTTTCTTGAAACACTGAAAAAAAAAAAGGAATACCGTCGATCGAAGTAAAAACCAACCATCATATTTAGCTATGTCCTCATCGATGTTATCCTTTTTAGCCTCTGACAATATCCACTGTTTCTTAAAGTGTTCAGGATCGTCGAAATGCTCGGCTAAAAAGGCGAAACCGTCAGGCGAAGGGCTGCGATAGACATAAGTCGAGGTATCACTTGCATCCTGATCATGGACATGATCTTGGTTAGCGTTTAGTCCGCCGAACAGAAGAGCGAAAATGACGGTGACGAAAAGTCTATCCATTTGAAATATCTACAAATTTATTAATGATACGCCATAAGATTCAGTATTTCACAAATTGTATTTTTAAATGTGTGAATAGATTATCGAGGAAAAATTAATGAGAGAAATTAAGTAAGCGGAGCTACGCCTATAAAAGATATATTCTTTTTAATAATGAATTGGACTTATTTAAAGAATGAATATAATTCATTAGAAGGCCGTAAATAGTTTGTGTGCGTTAATTGAACGGCGTAACATGAGAGGAAGTAGTATTTTATTGAAATAAAAAACGAGGCTATCAATGACTGGGTTGAAATGAAATTGTCGTATGTGAACGAACCTAGCCTGTAAATAATTTAATCGTAATTAATGTGTGTGATGTAAAAGTAATACAAACACCTTACCTTTTTAATAGATATCAGTCATAAATAGGTAGTTTGAAAACCGGTAAACATAACTTGGTCACAAGCCCAAGTCGACACGTTTTATTCAATTAACTAATAATTATAATCTAATCTATTTACACGTAGTAACATTTGCGCTATATGTGTTCCTAAAGTTATCGACAACTAACCTCACGGTCCCCACCCTTCGCGTCCAACCCTTAAGCCGCGTTCTCATCACATTTTTAATACTTCGATTTACAACCAACAGAGGGACAGCAGAAGACACCTTTTTTTTTTATCACTAACGCGTGGATTTGACAAATGTCAAAATTTAAGGTTATGTTCTTAGGTTAGGTTTACGCTTTATCAAGCAGGCTGATTAGTTCGTTATTATCAGACCATGTATTCGTCATATTCTAACACGCGATCTAATTTCAGATCCATAATACTATCGGTCTTTATTTATCACACTGCAAACCCCGAAATTCATTCAATTTCCTGAAATTGAATAAATGAACGAAAATGATGATTGTCTATCACTGTTTGAAACGCGTTTGACAAATGACCTTGAAAAAATGTCGCCGCTAAGCAACCATAGGAGTTAACACCTCAATAATAAAGTATGCTAGGCCGGGCCGTTACCGTGGCAACGTAACCAGCTGGTTATTCCAAGTTTTCATGTAAAGGGATGTTTCTATGCTTTTAACCAACTTCTTATTTATTTATCATCATTCGTACTCCCAGTCATTTTCGTAGATCTTAATCATGGCCAAAACCAGAATGACCGCATCAGAGATTTCGGCAAAAGACTGTTTCATAGAAGTCGAAGGAAAGGCTAGCTTCAAATCAGCCCTAAAATCGAACAACGTGCACGATGAAGACGCTGGAAGTAGCACCACGCTCTCAAATATCAAAGACATGTCGTCAGCGACTGAGAATAAGATTACTAGAGAAATAAGTCTGAGCGATTCAGAGAGCAGCGAAAAACCACAAGATAGAAATAACGAGAATATAGCAGCAGATGACGACGACAAATCCGATTACGGCGCCGAGTCATTTTGCTCTGACGATTCCTGCAAAGGATCAGAAGTCACGAATGTAACGGCTAGATCTTCGTTGAGCGGTTGTTCATCGCTTCTACATTCCGCAAGTTTAAAATACGACAAACGAATAACGGATCTGATGAAGTCTAGAAGGAGCGGAGATAGGCGTAGGGATGAAGAGGAGGATGGGGAAGGATTTTCCTTGCTAGAAAGCGAGATGAAGTATCTAAGCGAAGAAGATCCCCTTACGATCGATAGAAGACAATTAACACGCAGCGGAAGAAGAAACATGAGCTTTACGAACGAAGAATTGAGAAAGATAGAAAGAGATAATCAGCTTTTACTAAAGAGGATAATGTCCCATCAGAAACCACAGAATAAATCTGTTAAGCCTGTATCAGGAGCTCCGAGGACTAGCAGTTCTGCTATTAATAGAAAAAGGCAGCAAAAGAAGATAGAAGAAGACAATATGGTATAAACCTTGTGTGCTTAGTCTGTTCAGTTACAGATTTTTAATATTAATCAATTTATCTCACTGTTTCAGATCCTACTTAGAAGAATACAGCAAGCGAAGCCTTGTGCTATGCCTAAAACTTCGGCACCTAATTGCAGACTTGCAACGATATAATTTAGGGTAAAGCTCTTAATTTAAAGAGTCTTTTAAATTTGTAAATAATTATCAGATATGTCGAGTTCTGGATAAAATAATATCCATATCCATGCCTATGGGACTTCTCGTTTTTTACAATAAAATGGATATTTCAAATTCAGTATAGTCCTGTTTTTATATGCAGATAAATTGATAGGTAGATAAATAAATACATAATGTAATAATGTAACAGCATGGATGATAATCTAAACTTGTAGAATTTCTTTTATTCAAAAACAAAGATGAGCAATGGTATACAATAGGAAGATTTTACTGTACTTTTGTTTTTATCGTGAGATCTATATTGTGATAATGAAAATAATAATTATAGTATTGAAGATAGAGAAAGAAAAAGAAAAAAAAGAATACACAAATAATTTGATCTTTTGGTCTTTGACTAAGTAGAATCTGTACATACTAAAGTCGAAGGCTTTATCATCGTTCGTTTTTAATTGTTGAATAAGTTCGAATGAAAAAAAAAAAATCATACGGCTAATTAATTAAGGACTATTGTTTTGTTGCGCTGTTAGAGTATGTAATAATAATAATAGTAATGGTAATAATCATAATAATATTAAATATAGTAGTGACTATGAAAACGTGAAAATTCAAAACATAAATCTAATTTAATAATAATAAAAATGATAACATATCATGATGTCAAAATAATCTATTTATACAGTTAACGCAGTCATCTATCACAGATACATTTGGTGATTTTAGACTTGACAAAAGATGAAGAAAGAAAATTTAATCAATCAATTGATTAATAATAATAATAATAATAATTAATTAACGCTATTGAATTTTAGTATACATACGTATAACTTTCATTTTCTTGTGGAATTATTATTTTTTTTTTTTTGTTTTTTTTTTCCGTTAATAATCGGCGAATATCTTACGCTCATCTTACATATACACATATTCAACATGTCGTTAATATATATTTAATTAGCTAATCTGAATAGTAATTGAGTATTGAAAGAAAAAAAACTGTACGGTCACTATCAGAGGGTGAGAATCATTGTGCTGTTGTAAATATACATAATTATACATATACAATCGTATTTCATAGTATATTGCATGAAACAATGTGAAACATGTCTTAATAATTAGAAAATTAATTTTTTTTTTTTTTTTCTATTGTATACAATATTTATGTATGTATAAGAATAATGAAAGAATAAAAGTATAAAAAATCTTTTTACACAAATAATAATAATAATAATTGTTTGTTAGATATTCTCATATAACGTAGTACAATGATAATATCTAATAAAAATGATCTGGAGTTTCATGTTTCACGTTATACACATAAGATGAGTTGTAGTAAAGAACTTGATGCGTAGTTAATTAATTGATTATGTTAAGTTAAGAGATTCAACAGCAGTTTGTCGCGTTCACTTTTTGTAAATATGTTTTTATTACCAACACATAACTAATTGTAAATAAGAAAAAGGAAAAGAAAAAGGAAAAAAGAAAAAAAAAAGTATGTCAACTGATCAATAGCATGGTCTTTGAATGCATATTAAATTTTCTACTAGTCTTTGATGATTTAAAAAGAAAAAAAAAAAAAGAAAAAAAAAAGATAATGCGTTCATTTCTTCGTAGTAAAACCTTGTAACAACTGAAATGATCAATTCGTAATGTATATACTCTTGTCACCTAATAAGAAAAAAGAAAAAAGAAAAAAGAAAAAAAAGTAATTAAATGAAAAGAAAATGAGATAAAATTAGGTACTTATAAAAATGAATACAATATATAATTTCCAATTGTCTAAAATAAGAAATTTAGGAATTGATGAGCACAATTATAACATTACGAATGCATAACAGTAATATAAATTATGTATAAATGATAGTCAATGAGCATTTACTTTTGAAGATTTGATTTCCATGGATCTGTAGATGACGGAGTCCAAATCGTACTAAGAGAACGAAACGGATCGAACCCAGAGCGATCCTATGAAATGATGAAAAATAAATGTAGCATCATTTTGTAAATTGCTAAATTAGAAAAATATAGTTTTTCAATGAATAAAAGCGTATCAAAAATATACCTGAACTTCTTGTTTAGTTTGCTGCAACGTCGTAGAAGGCTGTAGTGTGTTTGTAGGTGGTGTCGGAGCTCCCCAAGGCGCAGCTGCCCATACACCACCAGTATTAACGCCCCAAACTCCGCTTCGTTCTTCGCCTACTGCTCCACGAGTGTAAAGTGGTTCCCAGTTGGTTTCTACAGTCACCCAGTTATCTGTTGAAAAATTTCATTTTTATATAATTATATGTTGCTGATCTGAAAACTATACCTAATATAATTTATAAACGTGAGCAATTTACCCTTCAACGAATCTGATAGATTAGCAGTTTTGTCGGCAGACTTTGGTCGCTCGACTTGAAAGTTAGATGTATTATCTTGCAATAGATTAATCATCGCGCCACCATCGTCCCATAATGCGCAGCCTGGACCTACTTCAAGACTTTCGAGTTCAACTAATGGTTCGTCGGTCTCTGGTAGCTCGTAAGGTACCAGCTCTGGTTCAAACTGTAAAAAGTAGTTGGATTAAGACATTATGACAAAGCTGAAATAGAACGCTGAACAATCATCAGATTGAAAAATGAGAAATACGTGGCTTACGGGTGGCTCGGCGAAAGTATTAATGAAGAAACTATTTGTATGACAATTTGGTGTCTGCATTAGGAGAACTTCCTGATTTGTAGATTTGTTGTCCTTTTCGAAAGACTCGTTCTCCATTACAAATTTAGAATTCAATTTCATCTCTTTAGCGTTAGATATTTCTTCGCGTATTTCAACTTGAGAATTTTCTGCTATTTGGATCTGTGCATTAGACGAATTCGATGCTTCAGACATTTTTGTTTGAACTTTTGTCGCATTAGAAGCGTTGCCGAAAACAGAAATGCTGTCTTGATTTCTGGCCACGACGTCGCTGAACTTTGCTCTGTTTTCACCCCAGCAAGACGGTGGCGGTGGTAACGGAGGTGGAATTGCAGGCGGCGTAGGTCTGCTTTCGTCTCTTTGGGAGGAAGTCCCTCTCAACGCGATGGCTAAAAAGATGAAGAAAAAAAAAGGATTTAGAACGATAACAAACTCAATTCTCAATCGTCGCGCCACAGATCTTGCTTAACGTACATTTCGAATGAGTTTTGTCTGTAGCCCGACGCTTCTGAGTAGTCTTTTCTTTCCTAGGTTGATTTTTACTCTGGCGCGGCAACTTGAAAGACAAATCTGTATTGCATCGCGAAGTGAGATGATGATGCTTAGTGTTTGACCGAGTGGTGCTGGTCTTCCATCGATTAGGATTGTCTTGTCTTTCTTTGTCGTAATCATCGTCGTCGCAATCTCCCTCGTAATTATCTCTGTAATCGATGGATGGGACCGCCGGTATTGTCTGCGGTTTAGTCTTTTTCACCGAAGGTTTTCTCGGGATTTTATCAGGCTTAACATAGGCACGATCGCAGTCCTGTGGATTAAAGAATTCTTAGTTGAAAACGAGGGTCTGTGTATACCTAAACGAAAAAAATTTCCCATGATAATACCAAGACATCACCTTATAAGATACCGTGTCTTCGTGAACAGAGCTTTCCGTTGTAGTAGAGGAAGTCTCTTCCTCTGAGTACTGATTAATTTTTGTAGAATTTGAAGAATCATATTTCTTATAATGATTCCCGGTCTGTGTTTGTGTGACGTTCCCATTATTGCTTTCCTGTTTTTTTTTAGACTCAGATTTACTTTCTCTTGTAATATTTGGAATCTGCGTTGTAATTTCAAGTTGCATATCGCTGTCTGCAACTTTATTATCTTCTTTAATGTTATTAGTAGTAATTGCAGTTGCATTACTGTTTGATTTTCCCTTTTTGCTTGTCGTAGGACTTGATTTGGGCAAATTATTTGCTGTATATTTTTTCTCGGGCATAATTTGCATGTCTGAAGCAGGCGCAGGCTCAGTAATAGCAGGATTTTCGATCTGCGTTATTTCTTGAGTGTTATTCTGTTTCTTATTGTTCTTTTTCTTGGCTCCTATACAAGCGGCGCTGTTGTTATTGCCATTGCTATTGCTGCTTTCCATGGCGGATAAATCCTCTGGTTTTTTAGCCGCTGATATTTCTTTAGAATCAGTATCCATCTTGAATCGCCTCTCTTCGTCTACTGTCCAATCTGGAATTTTGATTCCCCGTTGCTGCGTATCTTTCTCCTTCATCTTTTTCACGTTCATAAGCGACCAGTCAGGCAAAATTTCGTCCTTTTTACTAGACTTGTTCCGCTCCTCGCTAGCCACCTTCTCTTTTGTTATGGCATTACTTTGCGTCGACAGTGTCGAAATGTTGGCTAACAATCTAAGATCGAGGGGAGGCTGTATCGGACCTTTAGAAAGATTGACCAATGCCCCTCTGAGGATTCTATCTGCTTCAAGAAACGAAATAGCAAGAATACAAATAAGCAGTATTGTAGAGAGGCTTATCGCCGCCAATTGTACAGGTTTTTCCCACGTAGGTCTAGTTATCACAGCTGCGCAAGCCTCCAATGTATGAGCAGGAACTGTAGTCAGTAAAGAAAGTCTAGCCATTCCGCTTTCGTTGACTCCTTCGACCTGCACAGTGTCTGTACCCAGGCTAGTCAATATAAGTAATTCCCTCTCGATACGCGATAGCGTAAAGTCTGGAGTGAAGGCAATTTCAATTTTCTTTGTAGCATTTGGGTTGAGTTTGAAAGGCGCGCAATTCAGGACTTTGAATCCATATCCTTCGCAGTATAATCCGCTGATATAAAACCCGTGAATATCTATTGGGAGTTCGCCGGTATTTCTTGCAGTAAAGGATCGTTTGACTGTGAGATTCGGCGTAGGACTTCGCCTCAATCTTTCACCTAAACAAAAAAGATCACCCTTTATTTTACCAATTCATCGATAGTTCAATTAATTATAAACAAAAATTTAGTCTCACGCTCGCAGTCCTTAAGGTGCTTATCAGCTAGCTCAAAAAGCAGCGGCGTAGTAGATCCAGGCTTACGATTACCGAACTTAAACTGTGCATGTGCCCCGCGACCAACAAGGCGTAAGACTTCCAGTATGGTCATATTGTTTCTGAAAGATATATAGATTAATTATAAAGAGTTCATTTACGGATCTGATAAGAAGTTAAGCGTATTCATAAACCCACCTAATGTATAAAAGTGCCGACGACGAACTGGCCGAAGAAGGAGTATAAGATATCCGTATAGTTTTAGATTCATGTGGACTGAGATAAAGAGGCAAAGACTGAGCCGGTACTACGACGTTCCAATTTTTTTCGAACCAAGCTCTCTCCTCAAAATTATCTTCCAATTTAAATTCGCTCGGTATCGTAGTCGGGCAGTCTGAACATATTGGCTTGAATCTGTGGATCGAAAGTAACGATAACTGTAAATAACTGATGAGTAAAAAAAATAAGTTAAAAAAAAAGAGTATGCATACTTGTTAGGCAAGGAGTGATAGAGTCTCATTCCTTGAGGGTAACTCCAATCCAGCA
This sequence comes from Tenthredo livida, assembly GCA_963992785.1. Classification (NCBI taxonomy): domain Eukaryota; kingdom Metazoa; phylum Arthropoda; class Insecta; order Hymenoptera; family Tenthredinidae; genus Tenthredo; species Tenthredo livida. The sequence goes on along the minus strand of OZ023071.1, from coordinate 459,915 downwards.
CAAGCTGTACTAGCAACGGACTAGAGCTTGGATTATCAATTTTGATTGTCTTGAACGAGGTGTTGCCCACTTGCGTGAGTGGGAATGTGAGGGAACTCTTATTCTTCGAGTTTCCAGAGTGGCTCAAAAGACTGGGCCAATAATGCTTTATGTTCAGACTGAACCTGTGCCCTCTTACTTCGGTCGTATCCAAACGAATAGTGATATTCTCCCAAGAGCCACCTCCAGTGGAGTTGAGATACCGGGTGTACCGAGTGTTCAATAAATTCAGGTCAGAATCTCTAGTGTGCGAAGGAAGGCTCAGCGTGTTTAGCCACTGATTACCAGCTGAAATTAAAAAAACCAAGAGACTTAGTCGTTAGCTTCGATAGTTCAGACTATGAATTTTAAGGGAAATGGTATTACCGCTTGTGTTCAGAGACAGTCCCAAGTAACAATGCTGTTTGCAAGCTACCGAGGAATCGAAAGTTATGGATCCGATGTGATTATCGCCCTTGGATATAACAGGCAAAGCTGTTTCGTCCAACGGGACGTACTTCAGACGATGATCTTTGTGGAACGGTGCAACAGAGGTAACTTCCATCGGTCTGGCAAATGTCGAGTGTACTTTAACTTGGTGGATGCAAACAGCCCCCTAAAAATTCATCCAGATTTGAAATTCGCGCTTTCTCGTTTGGCGAAATGGTCTCGACTGTGGATTACTAACTGGAAAACAGTCTGTGAAGGTGAGTTTCTTCACAGAAATACGCCCGTGAGCAACTCGCATGAAAACAGGTACTGTTAGTCGCTCGTAAGTCGTTCTCACAAAGACTTCTCCTACTATTGTATCTTCCTCGACGGTAGCGGTTTTTACCTTTATTTTAAATACCGCCAAATATCCGGGCTTTATGCTTTGCTGAAATCAGAATCAGTTATAGAATTTTTAGAGCTCAAAGAATTGATGGAATTAATGGAATTCATGGAATCCTCACATTCCCCATCTGACTGCAAACGCTTATGTTGCGTATTCCCTTATTGAAAAGATGGGTCGGTCCGCTCTGACATCCCATTAACTCTAGAACAGCACCAGGCATGTTTACTCCCCAGCCGTGAAGCTCGACGTTAATAGGATTGTGATTTTCCAGTGCAAATATCGCCTCGTTCTCAGTGCCGCTACCAACGGTTCCAAAGTTCATTGTGCCTTTCTCGTTCTCTTCCTCTCCTGGTATAACTTTTTTAACTTTACCGTCGTAACTCAGCAACGGTACTTCGGTCGTAGACACATTTGAATGAATCAATATAGACGATTCCAATTTCAAATTCTCAGATTTCTTTTCGCTAGACAGAAGCAGCGAAAATATATTCGCCCTCTGTCCTGCTCTCAGAACTTTTGGAACGAAATCTTTTATCTGAAATATTTAATCAGGGATGTTAGCCGAGTGTAATAAACTGTTGAAATTCGACAAACTAGAAGTATAGAATGTCATACCGAAAAGAGAGTCTTTGCTTCCGTTGATAGAGATACATTGGTTATAGCTAGCGGTAGTTTGTACTTATTGACAACCGTGAAGTTCCGAGGTTGTATGGAATAAGGAGCGCAGTAATGTGTTACTGATGCGTTCACTTCCAGACCACCCAATAGAACTTCAGCTGTCCAGGGTATGGTAAGTTTCTGACTAGACCCACCAGGCCCGATGCCTTTTATAACTAATTTTCCTTTGAAGTGTTGTAAGTCCAATCCTGCCTTCCCTGTGAATAAAAAATTAAATTAAATAAAAACCATGAGAATAAGATCGATGCGAATAATTTCTGGCATTTTATGCTTCCACTTACAATCGTACATCAAAGTTCCAACAGCGATTGGTATCTCCGTATCGCCTGGTATTACGATTGGTTCAAAATTGATTTTCAATGCCTTAGATACAGGCGTGCTTATTATATTCTGAAAGAAACCAGTGAGATTAGTGATTAAGCCTTTATGTTGAGTACAGGATAAAAGTAATTCATGTAATATTTTTAGCATAAGTAAAACTCACGAGCACTTTGACTGGTTTTTTAGCAGAATTTTTAAGAGTCAAAGGAAAATGAATAGGAGGCTGGAGCGAACCTCCCATACCGAAATTTATCACTCCAGAACTTCCGCCCCAGTGTAATCCGGCTCCATTCCCAACTTCGACTTCTACCGCGACTACCAGCACCTCGGCGCTATTGTTCACCTTGAACCTGGAGATTTGAGAGAATTGCAAGCCGTTAGATTAGAGAAAACGATTAAGAAAAAATTGAAAAAATTGTTCAACCAGGGAAATAACGATTACCTAATATAGGCTGTATGATTTTTCTCGGTATATGCATTGAAGTGTAATCTAATAACAGGTTTTGTTTGGTAAGGAGGTATTTCCCACAACTCTCTCGGTCCCTCAGCCTGTCCTGACGGAAGTTCGAGTTGAAATTCCCCTCCGCTGCTGTAGACTTCTACAACCTGTTGAAATTCAATGATAAAAAATAAATGTTAACTGCTTGGAGTAATCGGGTTTCACTTATCCAAGGGTAAATAATTACCTGCATTGGCTCAGGATGGGGATTATGCATGTATATGAGCGGTGTGAAAGATGCGTTAAGTGGTAGCTTGATTCCTACCACAGGACGCAGTCGGTATGGACTGCTAACGCTTATTCCTTTGACCTGAATTCAAAGATAAAAAGATTAAGAGATTATTGAAAGAGATTTTCTCATACCGATTCACGCTATTACCTGATATTTCAGAGTACCGTCCGATGTATGGATAAAAAGATGACTGTCTATGTCACCTTCTTCACGACCGAGAAACACAACATTAAACGTTGTGTTGCCAAGGGGTGGAATCACCTTGAAAATAATTGGTCTATCAATTTTTAATCAAATTTATAATCTAAAAATTCTTTTGTTGTGTATAAATGAAACTTTCGATAGAAAGTTAATACATAAATTTATCAAAATATAATATCACGTTGGGTAAACTTTCCCCAGATATTTTTCTTTTTCTTTTTTTGCTGTTCTCTAGAAAGTGAATGTATGTGTACATACACAGATATGTACGTGATATTAGAAACTCACTTTATCCTGAAAAAATGAAGAATGAAAGTGCTGCGTGTTTCCAGATATGGACGAAAGGTGTATTGTTTTATTACAATCCTTGTTGTACAGGGTCACAGTTTCTTGATGCGGTACACCAAGCTGTCTGAAATAAAGAAAAAACGATTCTCTCAATACAGTGACTAAAAAATTGGAATCGAAGCGGACAGGAAACACTTTCGCATCGCCTATTAGCTCCGATTGCTGAAGATAAAACGATATTCGATTAATCACCTTTCTTTGAAGTCCAGTAAGTTCGGTTCGAACTTAATGTGTGATAGAGAATCGTGCGCGTTTTCATCCGATACAGAATCCCTTGAAAAATAAATACGAATATAATTGATTATTCACTAGGTTGAAAATTAATTGAAAAATAAAAGCGTACAAATTACAATCTCACCTAGTCTCGTCCACCGAACTAGCGAATCCCTGTAATAAAAAAATTGAATAAAAATATGAAAACTGAAAAAACTCAAATAATGATAGCAAGGTATTGATATAATCACCTTATGCATGGATATAGGAATGTTGTCCAAAAGATACTGGACCTCATTGTTGGCTTGCACAAATGCTATAGTTAAAAAATAAACACAGAAGTATAAAATGATCATGATCGTTGTGATACACATGCAGTATAAGTTTACATAAAGTATTTCAGAGTCTTATGGAAGGAGGTTATTATTTTTTTTTTTTTGTCAACGATAGAGTTGTTATTGTTATTTGAAAAAAAAAAATATATATATACATGCGGTTTTTGTTATTTATCGCAAGAGTGTGATATATCTGGAATACGGAATGATGGTATCCTTAAAGGAAATAGCGTTACCAAGTAGAGATTTGAATCGCTGATATAAGTTATAATTCCAAGGTAAACTATGACTCTGTGTTTACGGTGTTGTAAACAGTGTGGTTAACACCGACGATGTTTAACTGATATAATTCTATTTTAAAATAAAATTAGCGAGTGAGTTAAATAACCTGATTTGTATTAATCGTAAAATATGATGAATAAATATTTATTAAAAACGCAGGTGGGTTGATACCTGCGATTAAAATTATTGTTGTTTTTTTTTATTTTTATTTTTTGTTATACTTATTTATAGTTATCGTCGTAGTTTGTAGTATGCATAATATTATATACATAGAGAGAAAATTTCAAGTTAGTGGGGGGGTAACGAAAGGGTAGAAAAGAAAAGAGAAATAAAAAATGATAAAAAAAATAATAACTTACCATTGTTGTGACCGTGTAAAGATGGGTGAATTTTCGACACTAATTCTAAAGTTATTAAAAAAAATAAATTATAGCATACTTTATTCCAAATCATAATATATAACTCGTGTTATTTTTTTATCGTTAAAAGCTATTTCGTCTCTAGCAGAAGTGAATATCTGGTTTCAGCCATTTCTACACTATCGACATTTCTCAATATCGATTATTCTTATCGCTAAACCATAGACTATGCAAAACTTCATGCACATTATGGTCTACCTATATAGGTATACCTATACACACACTCTCGATACATTGCCGCGAAGCTAGCCTCAGATCGAAAGTTGGTATTCCTGGCGCGCGTCTCGAGGCTACGTTCACACCATCCAATTACTTTTTGTACGACGGTACGCGGACCGGTTCGTTGTTCATTCCTTCGTTCGTCCCTTCGTCTTTTTCCGACAGTCGGCATCATCAAACTATAATAGAGGTATGAATTTCGGCAATATTTCTAGGCTCTGATCCCCGTTCGTAAATCCGTGGAATTTTCCGTCTCTTAAAATCCGTAGTTTGTTAATTACTCTATCAAATATGCCCATTGATTGATATTTGATATTGAACATCCGCAGTTAGCCCATGTGCACGCTGCTTTTTTTGAGTCGCAAAAGTTTATTTCAAACTTATGACTAAATTCGCCCGCTATATGCTCCGCGATTTAAACTTTATCGCAATTATTACGTTCCGATCTCCGTGCTATAATTCCGTTCGCATTTTCCAACAATTTCAAACTTTCGATTATTTGATTAAACGTGCTCGCACGCGGGCACCAACCTTTTGTTCAACTGCCTAACGACATGGCTGTTCAAACGTCAGACATGTTGGGAGGGAAAAGCGAAAACCCGTTTCATCCCGTTTCCGAATTCCCGTTTTGTACTTACCGAGTTCAAAATTTATTTCAACCACATTTTCTGCACAGACAATGACCACCGATCCTGAACGCGCCGGAGATGCTAGCGACATGGAATTCGTAGAAGACGAAGACGAGAACCAACCGTCTGAACTCACATCACAAATACTTTGCAGGCCCGATCTTTTGGCCGCTTTACAAGACCGCATCCACGCACAAATGTTGGAGGTATAAGGCGTTCCTCATTTTATTACTTCGTATTTTATCCGCTATTTTTTTAACGACGAAGAAAAGCTAACAAAATCTTCAATTTTATCCATCAGGCACTTCCGGCTCCTGTAAAGCGTCGAATTAAGGCTTTGAAAAAAATTCAATTGGTAGCTACTAACATAGAGGCTAAATTTTACGAAGAAGTACACGCGCTCGAGTGTAAATACCACAAACTTTACGTACCTCTTTACGAAAAGAGGGGCGAAATAGTATCAGGCATCTATGAACCAACGGAAGAAGAATGTGAGTGGGAAAGCGACGAGGAAGAGCAGGGTCTTAGCAATGAACTAAAGACTAAAGTGAAAATAGAAGATCTACCAGCAAAGAAGGACGAGTATGTTTATCTTTGATTCATTTCATTAATTTCATTCGTTAGATTTTATTATCATTTATCAAATCGATTTTAATATTTATGCTAAATATTTTCGCAGCCTCTTATCCATTACGTCGCATCAGTTTAACTAGAATTGATTTTACGATATATTGACGATGTGGTACATCGAGCTTTAAATACCAAATGTCCTTGGTCAATAGTTAGGAGCGATTATCTGATGATTAGTAGTTATCTTTCGCGACCTCTGACCCACTGGTCATGTAATTAATGAGTTATGTCTGCTTTTGCAGAAGTTTACAATATGCAATGGTAGTTTTTACTTCCGATTTAGCTGTGAGTGAAAAATAGAAACAGAAAATGCAGCGTTTTGTTTAGTCGGCGAGAAAGAATTGGTCATTTTTTGTATCCTAAAATTAGAATTTCGTATCCTGTTACTATTTATTCGGTACTATTCCCCAGGGTTAAAGACGAGAATGTTAAGGGTATTCCTGAGTTTTGGCTAACGATATTCAAGAACGTTGGAATGCTAGCTGAAATGGTCCAAGAACACGATGAGCCTATTCTCAAGCACCTCTACGACGTCAAAGTTATATTCCTCGAGTCTAATCCAATGGTGAGCTAGGCGAGGGAATATCCGTTAACTTTTAACGATTTTTTATACTTCAAGTCGACTTTTTGGACGCTGGTTTTAACTTGAAAATTCCTTGTCCCCAGGGCTTCGTTCTCGAATTCCATTTCGAGCCTAACGAGTATTTTTCTAACTCCGTTCTGACCAAGGAGTACACGATGAAGTGCGCCCCAGAGTTGAACGATCCTTTCAGCTTTGAAGGGCCAGAAATCTACAAATGCAAGGTATACCGATGAACAGTCTTGAAAATATTTCGTATTAATTATGTGAAATCTTTAAAACTTTTCTAATTTCCTTACAGGGCTGCATAATTGATTGGAAAAAAGGCAAGAACGTAACGGTGAAAACAATCAAGAAAAATCAGAAACATAAATCGCGTGGCTCAGTTCGCACGGTTACAAAAACCGTACAGAATGATTCGTTCTTCAATTTCTTCAGTCCTCCGATCGGTAAGAACAATGATTGTGAACCCCTTAATGCGATCTTTCATTTGACCAAAAATATTGAATATTTTAACTAAATGTGAAAACTATATGTATGCAGTGCCAGACGATTCAGAAGCAGAGATAGACGATGAAACGCAAGCTCTATTGACCAGCGATTTCGAGATCGGTCACTACATAAGAGAGCGCATAGTCCCCAGAGCGGTTCTGTACTATACAGGCGAGTAGACTTTTAATTTGATGATAGTTTATATATGAATGTGAAAATGAATGTTGAAATAATTTCTTTTTTATTTTAGTTTAATTTAATTTGATTTAATTTAATTTAATTTGATTTGATTGTTTCTAGGAGAGGGACTGGAGGATGAGGAAGATGACTATGAAGAAGAAGACGAAGAAGAAGATGACGACGATGAGGTTGACGAAGAAGAGGAGGACGGACTCCCAAACGCCCCACCAGGTGCGAAACCGGCCCAGGGAGCCAATCCCAATGAGTGCAAACAGCAGTAGGACTATATAATAATAATATGAAATAACTAATAATAGTATCTATGCAACGTCTATTATAAGCGATCCCATTAACCATATTTCAAAAGAAATGGAAACAACAAAAAACAAAAAAAAATCGACCAATATTCCTTAGATTAAAACCTTGGCTGCTCCGATAAACAAAACAAAAGTAAAAGTAAAAGTAAAAGTGAAAAGAAAGAAAGAAAGAAAGAAAAAAAGTAATTGTAAACTATAATAAATTCCGCTAATCATATCAATCTCTCTCTCCTATTCCAGATCATGCGTAGAAACACTTCAACATACCAGTGAAAAAAAAAAAAAAAAGTAATCAATGAATAATAAGAGAATAACAAAACAAAATGAAAATGAAAAAAAAAAAACAATTTGAAAAGCCCTAAATCTGAAGTTGATGATGGTGATGATGATGATGATGATGATGATGATGATGATGATGATTGATGAGTTTATTTGGCGCATTTACATCCTAAAAGAACTTATAATACTATAACATCTGAAGTGAACATGTAACTAGATAATATCTATCTTGGTGTATGACTCTGTTCTCTCATCTCAGTATATCTACTGTTCCTCTTTATAATATCGTTTTGAGTGTGTTTTTTTTTTTTTTCTTTTTCTTTTTTTATTATTACTATGATTATATTGTTACACGTTTATATGTATGTAGGACAGGAAATAATGATTTGAAACAAAAACAACGACAACAAAAAAAAAACATAGTTGTGTGGTTTTTATTTTCATATTTTTTTTTGTTTTTTTTTTTTTTCATACAAAATCTATGTTTAACTGTTGAAAAAAAAAGAAAAAGAAAAATTGAAAAGAAACATACAAAAGGGAAAAAGAAAATGTCAGTCAGAAGAAATTTTTGGGTACATACTGTTGATAAAGCATTTTAATACAAGAAAAAAAAAATGTAAAAAAGAAAGTCTTAAATCGTTAATTCATTTCCTCTACTTATTCAATCCTTTTTACTACTATTATTATTATCATGATTATGATTATTATTATTATTATTATCTATACTATATGTATCGTTGTTCAACCGTTTCGTTTCGTTTCGTTACGAATGGGATTTTCAATTTATAATAAAAACTTTTACCTAACAAATATTCTGTAATTATAATATACTATATTTACTGATTTTTATTGAACTAATTTCGAATGATTAATGTTATATTACAGTATAGTATATGTCGATATATGTATTATGTATATTATGTGTTTCCGGCTATTGTCATACATAGTATACTGTTTGTTCCACGTTCATGATCATTACGATATAGAATAAACAATACATCTATATGCTTTCTATACATTGTAGTAGAGATTTCGTGGTTTTTAGCTACGCTTATTCATAGGTATACTATATGCATGTATATGTAGGTATATAGGCTTGCGGGCCAATGGGGGGTAATCAATGCCATTTTGGGAGAGGTTGGTAATAAAAGAGTTTTTTTTTTTTGTTTTTTTTTTCCTTCCCTCAAGGTAAGCTAGGCTTAGCTAACGCTTAATTCGCGTAGCTTCGCGGTTGAAGCCCCTGGGAGTGATAATTGATAAGAACCGTAACCTAGCTAATAATAGTAGTCCCAGTATACATTCGTGCCTAAGATAAACGCGCAGTAAGAAAAAGTTAGTTAGTTAGTTGGTTGGTATGGTTAGTGCGAGTGTGTAATAATGATAAAACTTTTTCGCGTAGGTACGTAGTTTTTGATTTAACCATCTACACAATCTATGGTTAGTGGCCTTGATAGAGATAGAGGGAACCGATTACTACTTATATTAATTCTCTGACAAATAAAAGTGTACTTAATTAATGCAATATATTTTTAAATAATTTCTATTACAGTATACCGAATTTTGCGAACTATAAATATAAACGAGTTTTCTAATGGGGGGTTAAAGATATTACAACCTTATTATTCAATCTTAGTAAAATTGTAATAATAAACACCAATAAGCTCGAGAGAATATAAACGTTTAAAGGTGTAACAATATAGAGGAAATAAGAATTACTCTTTTTAAAACAAAATTCTTCTGCTAAAAATTTTCACTCAAGCCCCCGGTTTTCGCTGTAATTTTTAACCTTGAATATACTGACGGCTATTTAACAACTGTCATACCAATTACGGTCAATATTACATTATCGAAGGATACACGGATCAAGTGTAAATATAATAAATATAATAAATAAATATATAATCGAAAGTTTTTCTATACCTACGAGATATAGAATAAAACTTGCCGAATAAGGTAGATTTTGTTAAACTGGATCTAACCTAAAAATGCGAGCAGTAGTCAACGCCGAAGTAATTGGATTATTTTCATTCTACTTAATATTATGCTCCGTATTTCATCGCGGAGTTGCTACTGGCGGTGCATTAGACTCTGGTAATAATTATCAGACCGGTAATACCGGGTCTAATTCGCCTAAAATAACAGCCTTTACATCGAGTCTTACAGATGGATTGGCACAGGCCGTTGCCCACGAATCCAGTAAGTTGACAAGTCAGAGATATATTATTTTTATTATTTCTAAAAAATGGGAAATATCATTTCGAACCTCTTTTTTTGCTACGTTCTGACACGACGTCGATTCAATCCTGAAAAGAAATTATCTAAATTTGACTAATATCCTTTTCATGCTTTCCAATGACACCTACAAAAAGAGAATTTGTAAGTATGGAAAGGATTTTACACGATAGACTTAAAGCCACGTTTTTCTCGCTCGCTCGCTTCATATCGCTCGTTTATTAGGTACAGAGAATTGTAACGAGGACTTGGCTTGCCTCACAATGGCCTCTCACGACCGATTAGGTCTCGAAGCAATAAAGTCACTCCATAGTCAGTTGGACGATGACGCTAATGGGAACGTAGATCTCTCGGAATCCGACGATGTAAGTATCGCTCGGAGTCGATAATGGGCTAATCATTGCCTGGTTCAAACTCGATCTCACATCATTGTTCGTTTATCCAGTTTTTGAGAGAGGAACTGCAGTACGAGGCTGGCTATGAGAGAAGACAACGAGCCTTTCATCACAACGACGACATGCATATAAGCGTTAGAGAATTATGGGAAGCCTGGTTACGCTCAGAGGTATAATCGTTTACCTAATAACTCGAAATTCGTAGCCAAATTGAAATATCAACTCGGGGATTTGAAATCAACGGGTTTCTTGAATTTATGGCATAATTTTTATACATATCAAATGATTTCTTTAAAGGTACATAACTGGACCATAGAACAGACCTCTGAATGGCTAACAACTAACGTCGACCTTCCCCAATACGTACCAACATTCATTCAGCATCGAGTTACGGGCGCAACTTTACCCAGGTAATTAATGATTCTAAAATTTTTTCGTTATGGAATGCAAAATATTTACATCACGGTACACATTGAACTTTACTCGCTTCAGACTCGCTGTTAACAACATGCATTACCTGGGTAACGTCCTTGGAATCAAGGATCCGATTCATAAGCAAAAACTCGCCCTTAAAGCTATGGACGTCGTTCTGTTCGGTCCTCCTAAAGGTACGCATAATATCGTTGGTAAAATTCTTTTCGATTGTAATACATGCGATTTGCTTAATAGACACTGGACACAGCCTCAAGGACCTTATTTTGATCACACTTTTGTTCGGAGCGTTGATTGGCTGTTGGTACGCATACCAGCAGAAGAAAAGCTCTCAAACCCATCTTGCGAGAATGATGAAGGATATGGAGGGCTTGCACAAGGCTGAAGTAGCGCTGGAAGATCTTCAAGTGAGAATAAAGAGCAAGCTTTGAATCTGAAATTCTATCTTTTCATCGACTTTTATACTTTTAATTATTTTCGTTTTTAAATGAAATTACAGCGAGAACTTGAAAGAGCAAGATTGGAGCAGGAAAGCGCTGCTACGGAGAAACAGAATTTAGAAAAACGTTTGAAAGATGAAACTATGGGACTTACCTCATCCGATTCGAATCTCGAAGTATCACGCCTCAAGTCAGAAATTGAGGTAATTAATGGATCTCTTCTAAACTGAGATTCTATAATTGGATTCTATAATTCATTAATGAAACAGATTTACAGTAACTAATGCAGCATTTCTTAATTTCTAGATGCTGAAAATGGAGTTACAGCGAGCCGAGGGCGAATTAGAAGACCGTTGTTGGTCTCCGCCTAACGGTCTTCAAAATTGGTTGCAACTGACCCATGAAATTGAGAACAAGGCGTACACCAAGAAGAGAGTATCGGCTGAAAAACAGCTGCAGCAAGCTCGCGAAGCGGTAAGGGTATTTGGTTTAGAGAAACTGATCCAAGGGTGTGAATAAAAATAGAATTTTTAATTAAAATATGAATGTTGTTTAAATATGAATAGTGTGAGAAGCTGAGGAAGAAGAGATCCAGTTTGGTCGGAGCGTTCGTTTCAACTCATGGTAAATCCATAGATGAAGTTGACAAAAGTATCGTCGAGGCAAGAACTTCATTGAATGAAGTTACCGTAGAATTACAAGAGCGAGTACATCGTTGGAAGCAAATTGAGATTTTGTGCGGATTTAACATCATAAATAACAACGGATTGGCTTATCTTGAAAATATACTTTATCGACCAGCTCCTAACGGCAGAGGTATTGGATTCAGAGGTGAGAATCATTCCTAAGTTATCATTATTTCTTACCCATTTTTCCAGAGTATGAAAATTAAAGAATAATATAATAGTGAGTTTGAATTACAGTAATAAATGCTAGCACATCTGATCGACGATGACAACAATCAGATTTGTGATTGTGAAATGATATCGAATCCTGGATATTAAATGAATAATATTTTCCAGGACGAATGAGTAGCCAAGATGATTTGGACGACGACGTAAGCTCTGTATACTCACCTTCGTTATCAGGAGCTGCAGGTAAGCTGGATACGGACATCCATGAGCACTCCGATTGACCGATTGATGCTCGTCTCGCTATGACAACACTTCCGACCCCCCCCCCCCTCACTTACAAAAACCATTGCTTTATTTTTTTCCCTTGCACGTTGTTTGGATCAAATCTTTATTTAAAAAGCTCTGGTCTGCAAAGAGGTGCACAGTTTTATAAACAAAGATCCCTTTTTTTTAAATAGTATTCCGTTTAATACTCCTAAATGTTGAATACTCCTCAGTAGATTATTACGTGTCTTATTAATTCACTGTACATACATTGCTGATTTTATTTTATTTTAAACTTGCGTTTCGTCAGATCTGAATTCTACAAGCAGATTATATTCCGATAGCTTGAGAGGCAGCCTATGGCTTTGCGCCTCTTTTCATTTCTTACGATCAATTATTTGATACCATGCAGTGTTGTCATACAGGATCTGCACTTTTAGATTCGTGCACTTTTTGAATAATTTAAATGGAATTTATATTTTTTTTCATTATAAAAGAAGCGTGCTTGATTATATTTATTTTTATTATTTATAAAGATCCACTATTACTCGAAATGAGGAAGATGATATCATGGTATCTCCTCCAATCGAGTAATATGTAATAATGATATTGTTCAACGATCTTGAAGCTATACTATTTACGGATTGTTAGATCTAAAGGAAAAGGGAATTACTTATGTTCCCATCGTCATGCGTTGATTTATTGAATTGTTAATTCAAGAGATTTCAGAAATCTACTAACTCGCAAGCACACGCGAGTCTGTTAAAGTCATTAACAAATTAAGATGACGATCACTGAATTTGATTATCTAGGTAATTGAATTTAGCTGGCATTTTAATATTATGAGATGAGCGAACTCTTTCATCTCATACTCTGCTAATAAAAATAATTTTAGAATTATTATTTAAATTAAAAGTCAAGATCAAATCAAATTAGAAAACATAATTTAATGTTTTTCTAAAGTACTTATGAGACGGATTTCAATATATATATTCTACGTTGTTATTTAGTCTGTTATAACTACAATATAATTTACAACTCGTTGTACAGTGATAATCATTTTTTATTCGGTTTTTATTGCTTAGCAACTGGAGGTTTCTTTTCCATTTATTTATTCCACTTGCATCGAGCCAAGTTAGAACCAATTAATTAATCAATTTCAATAAAGTACAGCACTTGGCTAGCTATCATCTATCAGAGGCAAATAACACGCTTATTGATGGCCTGAGTTTGAAAAGATTTAGAAAAGGAACAGTACATACATAGATGAAAATTTCTCTCGATTCCTTTTGTATTTATAACAATTTATCAATGCTTTTATAAAATATATTCCATCGTACCTCTATTTTTATTTTCTACTAGTAAGGTAGATCGTTCGATATTTAGTATATCAGCCAGTAAAAATCTCAGTTGCGTTAGAAAACTTGAAAAAAAGTTTAACGAGTTCTATCGATTGATAAGGGGCTTTTTTTTTTTTTCTTTTACTTTATCCGAGCAGAAGATCGAAAGAATACCGTAACTGCATTCTTATACACAATTAGAATGAAATACGAAAATACCTCTCTAATAATAGATTAAAATTTTTAATGAAGTTTACACTCGACTCTTATATTAATGGGCATTCAAATTGGACAGAGATTTTATTTTTTCGTTACCAGGCGGGGGGGAGATCGCAGATAATTCCATGTTACAGTGAATACTCTTAGCAGATTTAGCAATTAGTAAAGGCGAAAAGAACTGTAGTATAAGAGAATTGAGTTTTATTATCAAGATGCGTACTAGTCGCTCTTATAAAGGAAGATTGTGTCTGGCTTATAAAGAAATGTTCTTCCGATGAGAAGAACATAGATTTTATATTATCTGACACGTAATGGAGTTGTACCTATTATATGAGGCAAATTGTAAAATAAATATGTTACTACTTAAACGTAGGTATAAAATATGCTTTGCTAAAGCACGCACACACTCACGCCGCATATACACTCTGTATGTAATTATACATATACATATACATATATATATATATAATATACCTACAACTTGTAAAATTTAGAATGTGATAGTGTTCGAACACCATAATAATATTCCATAGATTGTTAGATCGATAACAATGGATTAATATATATTTTATATCATGGCTGTACAAACGAATATACTACATATTATTATGCTGATTTTATTTTTTCTCTTTCTTTCTTTCTTTCTTTCTTTATTTCTTTATTTCGTTTATCTTTTTTTCAATAACATTTAAGCTTGTACAGAGAACCATAATTAATATATCTTCGATAAGGATTATGTATAACTTCGAACTAATAGCTTTATAATGAATAAAGTCTTAGTTAATATCTGTGAAAAAATAGAATTCAACATTTTTTTCAAACACCTACGTGGCAAAGTTTTTCAAACACATAAATTCACAAACACAATCGCCTGCTTATTTAAAATATTATCTATGCTCAGATCTACACTGTGTGCGGATCTCATCCGATTATCGAAATCCTTGTGAATATCTTTGAGGTAGAAATAATATTTATCCTCTTTCGTGTATAGAATAAAATAATCTTTTGGGCCAATTAACTAGCTCACGAAGTTATATGAATGAATCGTTCACCCCACGTAGTACCCGTTTGTTTAATCGAGTATTTACCCAGTTATCTCCACCCATTTCATAAGTAGTTAATTATTTACGGAGTGTAAATTGAAAAAACCCCAGTGTAATTAAATGAATTAATTCACAAGCACGAAATAACTTTTTATAATACACCTTTATCACTAATAATAAATTTGGAATGCAAGATTTCACCATATAGATTGATATGTAGATATATTATCTTATGAACTCGATAGCGAACGAGAAAATAGAAAAATAAGAAGAAATGAAAGGACTGGCTTATCCTATTTTTTTTCATGATATAATCTATACAAGTTATAACGATAAGTTGATATTGGACAGAATTTGATATAGTGGCAGGTCGCATTATGTCTGCAGGTATGCTGGAGAGTTTAGGATGGAAGGAGTCGTCGATACCTCCAGATTCTTCAGGCAGTGAAACTGGAAAGGAGACGCCTCCCGAAGCTGTGCAATTCTCAATGGGCGAAGGAAACGAAGATATAGCGACAAAGTTCTCCCCTAAAGAAAAATCCGACACAACGTACATGGTGCGATCATACAGTCAGGATACTAACATGGTCCTTAGCGAACCGACTACCTCATCATTCCTATCCAAAACATCATTCTCCGACAATTCATTAGATACCGCGGACAAGATGAACAGCCGTATAAACATTGTTAAAAAATCATTCAGAGATCTTCCCACTGTTATGTCAGTCGACGACGAAACTTTATCAACAGATTCAAATTCCACTACCGATAACGACGAGCTTAAACGAAGGCGTAGAAAGCTTCATTTTCCTTTCAAAAAAAATAAAGCGAAGCTAACGTGATGTTCGCTAGTCACTCAAAATCCTGTATACTTAAATATTTGAAACACTTAAAAAGTTTTTAAACTACCTAGAGTATTTTTATTTCAAGACATGATAACATAATTGGTCCATGATTACCTTGACGTGTGTCGCCCCGTTTTTCTTTTTATCATTTAGTACGCGATTATAAACAAAAACAAAAAAAACATTTTGAAATCTCTAAATAACATTGAATTTTAATCTACACAGTTAACTGAGAAAAATTAAGAATTTTACTATTAGAGAATGAGAATATTTTCTTTTAGCCCGCAGAAAAATTACATACATACTTAAAAAAGATATAAATCAATAAAATTAAAGTATAAAATTGTGATCTATTGAAATAAGTTTTTCATGATATGACATTTGTATAATAATCGTTGATATATCTATGATTATTATTATTATTATATATATAATATATATATATATTTTTTTTTGTTGTTGTTGTTGTTTCGATAGGTAATAACTAATAACTATCGAAACGCAGCCTTAGCACAAATTATCTTTACACTCTAATTATCTTGTGAATTTATAATATAAGATTTCCACTGATCATTGCTACGCTAGAAAAAAAAAAAGTATAAACTACTACTAGGGCTTCTCAGTCAGTTTAGAATTGCTCAAGTATACAGAATTTGCCAAATTTTAAATGAAAACTTGAAACCATATTATGTTAGATAGGTAGGTGATTACTCCATTCGCAAATTAAACTATAACTGGGTGAATATATAGTTCCTCTGATTAGCAATAATTATTTTATCCCATAAGATATATTGGAATACGTTTACAACATTACGACGGTGTTTCTGCTATCAGTGTAAAGATAGATTGCGCACTCAATTTATAGGCAGAGTAATCTCAAAATTATTAATATAGTATATTTTCAGGATCATTTTCATCGCTATAAAGTCAATGTATTTATTTGAATAGAATTAAATGTTTTCGTTTCTTTTCTGTTTCACATTAGCCAAATCTGTAAATAGAACTTGCGGTACGATAAGAAATACTGCATATTATTATTTTCACTTTTTAGCGGGAGACAAGTTGGGCGATTAACTCTCAAATATATTAAACCCATAGTTTTCAGATTGTAATTATATTTAGCGATGCACAAATGGTACGACTCTAATACTAATTTTTTAACGATTATTGGAATCGATGACTCTGAACGAACGAGAAAGTGCAATAGTTGATTGAGTTAATCGGCCAAAACTCTAATCTTTTACATAATATCATTTCAAAATTATTCTACCTAAGTGTCTTAATGCGAAAAACTTTCACCTTTGTTTTTTTTTTTTTTTTGTTGGATTATTACTTAATCCGGTATTAGGCGCACAGAGTCTGCACTTGATTCTGACCATGTAATCGAAAGTTAAGCCAAAAGCTTGCCTTTTGAAAACAGGAGCTATCCGCTGGGCGACAATGCGCCCAATGCCGGATTAAGCAAGGACAGTTTCTCATTTTGTGTGTTTTGTTGCGCATAACTATTGAAATTAGAATAACTTTAGGGTGTAATAGTTCACATGTTATCAATACGCGTACGTGAATATTGTATACCCATGTACATATGCATATATATTGTGCTTCGGCGGGCTCGTTCATAACTTAATATGATTGCGAGGAAGTTGTGCTCAGAATATTTGATGATACCATGGATGTGTCTGATTCAGCGTTCTCACTAATCTACAATGAATGAATTACCAGACATAATGTTCTGCACGTTACGCCACTTGAGCAATATCCTATGTATATAAATAATAATAAAATCTCAAAGAAAATAAATATTAATTCATTTGAATTTTGGTCTATTAGTTTTCCAAAGTGATCATGGTTTGGGCCCCTCTAAAGATCAGTTTTCATTAGTTATAAATAACATAATTGAATTATGTATTTAAATGAGTATTATGTAAGTAATATTATTGTCTATAGAAATGCAACATATGTCTTCCTTGTAATTGAAGAAATCAAATTTTCCTAAATAAATAGCATTCAAAAGTAAGCTTAATCCTTCAAGCGCTGTGTACCTTTGTCATATTTCTTGACTAACTAATAAATATCCAAAAGAGAAATCATCGATCATTGATGAGCTTCAAATTAGGTGTAAGGTAGCGAAAACAGATATATATATATAATTGAATAACACAAGTGGGTTCTGTTGTAAATATGAAGAGTAAGCCGACGAGACGACTCATCACTTTTATTTATCGGTTCAATAAGTTTAACTATAGACATATCATGCGTTTTAAATATCATCACGTAACGCATATTATGTATTGACTTTTATAATTTCACTTAGAAGATTACGCAGACAACTCTATGAATTATAACAGTAAACTGAACGTTACGATATTTGAAGTATGTGAATTGACTCTTTGGCACAGAGAATAATTGTTATAATTCTACGCACAGATTATGGATATACTTTCGATACTCCAATTAACTATTATTTCGAAAGTTTGATGAAATTATTATACTGTTAAAATTTTTCTGCCATTTATTTATTCATTTATGTATATAAAAAAAAAACAGAATTCATTCTTAAGTTTCCTGTTTTTTTTATTTTCGATTACAAATCTAATTGTATATAGGCCTATATTGAACAGGGTAATAGGTATAATAGTATACTGCAAAATATCGACTAGGTTTACGAGAGGATATTAACATTTCAGTTCTTATTGTCGAACAATTATAATCATATTGTTCTTATAGTCAGTGATTTCATGTAATAATTAAATTTGATAACAATAATCGCTATCTGTATCGTTTCTTTTTTCTTGAATTTTATTATCGTTATAAATTATCAACGTACTCTATTATTGGTATATTATACGTAACGCGCACACACAGACATTCATATATATATATACCTATAATATATGTATATATATATATATATAAATATGTTAAATAGTTTCATTTTAGGCATATACATATATATTATATTATATTATGTATGTATTATTAAATGGCCATGAGGATTCTATTAAATACCTCACGTTATTATTACATATCCTCTCATTTTCTATCTAGGTATATAATATTATTAATATAATAATTGTCATTTGAAAAACAATATATATCAGAGATTTTATAGAAAAATACCCGTTAAACATATTATATCTACGTAAACTGTACTCCGATAAACGTATAATATATATTATTCATCATTCAGTCATATTAATTATGTAATTTAGAGAGCGCGCAGTTTATAGTATTAGTTTTAAAAATATTGCCAATAATCTAATTTAATTGTTAAAAATTATTACAAATCTTTTGAACATTATATATGTTAAATTCTGTTTAGTTCGACTAAAGCTTATGTATGTTTGTATTATAGGTACTATAGGTTTTCTCTTCTACGTCGATTTTATATGCGGTGGAAAAAAATAATCCCTTAGTAACATAATAATTATTGATCGTATAATGGTATAAAAATTTATACGTTCGCTAATTACATTGACTATTATATTATATTACTTTTTGCGAGTCGATCATCGGTATATTATAAACTCTTGTATTATTGACAATTGAGTACGATAATTAAATGATTTACGCGAAACATTTCGATACTGTTATAAATAATTCCAATAGGAAGGAGGGATTCGACTTCATAATACGTACAATAGCGAATATATATAACAAACAGTAGTGTTTAATATATAATTATTTTAAAAGTCAATAATTATAACAATTTGAATGACGTACAGTAATAATATTATTATTTATACTCCTTGCAATATTTAGACATTGAATAGTATATATAATACAACCAGTAGCGTTATAGGAACAATTAGTTTCTGAAAAATGCATGCACGCGCGCGATATAGTATATATATTACATTGTTCTATAGAATGTAAACCATAGTATAATATGATCGTTCAAACTGTTTTAATTATCGCAATTTATAATGGTTCATATCGTTTATATAGTATATCATAGGTATATAATAAATATATAGGTAGGTATATAATATTAAATAAAAATTCATTATTTAGTTTCGAAATCTGAATAATTAACAATTCACATTAGCTTATACCTTTTCAAGTTAGTAATCACAATATGTTCGCCCTACTTTTAGAACGTTATCAATCATCTTGAGCGATGAAATACCTATTCTCAATTGCATTACATATAAACTTCTGAACAGCGGTGAAAGTTTTAACACCATAGTATACATTTACATTGTATATGTAGACATAACACACGTACATCCGAGTACATATTCGATAATCAGCTATCGTATAATAGTTTGAAAATCGACACAACGATTGCTATAAGTTTCTCATAACTGGGGGGGGGGGGGGGGGGGGGGAGGCGGAGGGGGGTATTATTTTATTCATTTAATCAGCCAAAGTCGCCAAATTTATCGGAGACTGATAAATGTAGTACAATAGCTATTTCAATTATTAAACTATCTAACTATTCGTAATATACCCTTAAATTTAATCTCCGTCTATTAAACAGACCCACGACTATGCGTCGGACTATACGTATTACATATCAATAATAAATTATTGGTCGTATGGAAGAAAAAAAAACAAAAAAAATGAAATCATAATATTCGAGTGAAAGTATTGTGAAAGAAAAATGTATAATCAACTTCGAGTGAATTATAAAGTAAATCAAACTATTTGATTGAATTCGTAATTCATTATCGATTAATACATAATTACGTTTGGTAGCGGTAATGTATTTGTTCTAATTTCTGCTATAGTCGAGTGATTATTGAACTTACGCATATATGCATAGTATGTATATATAACTATAATCGAATCGAAGTATCTACACCGATAAATAACTTTACATACTAAGTATTTTTGTATTTTGTTACTTTATCGCTGTATTATTACATTCTATGATGAAATATATTACTCTTGTATAAATAACATTATTAATAATAATGGTACGCGACAGTTATATATAATCCTAGGTAATAAATAGTTAAATAAAAATTATTGAAACTTAAAAATACCTATAATGAATATATTGAATATACACCTCAGATTTTCTAGTATTGACTGTAATTTCATAATATTATTGATTTGCGTTTAAAAGATATCTGGTAATATAGAAGCGTTAGAAACTGTTCGGTCTCATGTAAAATGATATACTAATAGTAATAATAATAATAATAATAATTGTGATTATCGAGTTTAAAAAATATTATTTTCAAATCCACCTCCATAAATGCGACTT
Organism: Tenthredo livida; assembly: GCA_963992785.1. Taxonomy (NCBI): domain Eukaryota; kingdom Metazoa; phylum Arthropoda; class Insecta; order Hymenoptera; family Tenthredinidae; genus Tenthredo; species Tenthredo livida. The sequence continues at coordinate 438,929 of OZ023071.1, read as the reverse complement.
ACAACTTTATAATTACAACAAACCGAATATCTGTGTACTATATATAGGCGTAGATTGCTATATTATTTTCTTGAAATTATCACGCGTTTTGTAAATTGGTAAAATCCAAAACACGTTAATATATAATACGATGCGTTAGCATCGGCAGCAGGATTGTAGGTATAAAATGTATTTTTTGTCAGTCTTATAATTCAGAAAAATCTACTAATCTGAACATTAGCGGTATTATCATTTCTTACCACGTTATAAACAACTACTAGAAAACTCATAAGCGATCTAATCAACGCAGATAATACAATATCAACAATTTATTATTTATTATTATTTCACTGAGCAACGGAGGTGGATTTAGTGTCATGGCCTCATTTCACTCGTCGTATTTAATTTAATATATATATACCTATATTATGATAACTACATATATTATAACTCTACCTCTTAACATGGCCAATTAATTGCATTACCCCGTTGCAATCTATAATATAAATAATTCTCTAGATTATAGAGAAATGAATAACTCGATGCTAATAAATGTATAAATATAATTTCCCCTTCATTTTTACTGGCATAACTAGTTCCCTAACGCTCCTTCGTCATCCTGTTGCTCGCTCATTTCAGCCGCCGAAGGTATGGTGGCGAGCAGTCTAACGGCCAACCTGCCCGGCGACCCTGGGGGTTCAGGTTCTTGGATAGCTAATTGTCTAGTTAATCTAGGCTTTGGCCTGACTGGTCTTGGAGCTGGTCGAGCAGTTACTTCTAAAGAAGCGCTAGAACGCGACATTCGCCAGGTACTGGTACTGGCGGTAGTTGCTGAGCCGGAAGAGTCGTTGCGCGAGGAGCTAAGGTTCGAGTCTTGAGATGGTTTACGCGTAATCAACCACGACGAGGCTCGCCGTTTGGGATCTAGCAGTCGCAAGGGTATACCACAGTGGTGAGTCTGCCTCCAAGAATCTGAACGAGAAGAGGAGAAATTTTCGCTCGAAGATACAGACGAGGCACGTTTGTGCTGTTTCTGTTGTATCTCAGCAATTTGATAAGCGTATTGATCATTTCGCGTGTGTCTTTGATGCTGATTACGAGTACAAGGTAACAACCATCTCGTACCCCACCAATTACCTCGGCATTGACCCGCCTCGAGAAGTCTAGAATTACAAACGCAGGGGGTTTGATTTTCCCTTGAAGATCTATCGACGAGACTATTCGTATTGGCCGGAGTTTGTCGATTGCTAAAATTTGAGCTGTGACGGCACCTCCCTATGCCTCTAGTCACGCGAGATTCTTCTATCGCCTTGCATATCAGTACGCAGTCCTTTTTAAACTGTTTAGTTAAAATAGCGTAGAGAAACGGGTTGCAGCAGGAATTCAACGGCAAAACAAATACGGCAAAGACTTTCGCCTGCTCTAGGGAAACTAAATGCAGGCCAAACGTCGCGGTGAGGGAAAAAAACGCTATCGGTGACCAGCATAAAAAGTCTGTAAATACTAGGAGAGCCATTCGCTTTGCGATTCGGGAATCGTTTGAATTCCACGCTTGAGAGCCGCGGATTGCGCAGTACATTTTCAAGTAGCATCCCATGAGGATTAAAAATGCTACCCCGTTAATGAGCATCAAGAAAACAACGTAGGTGAGAGAAACTGTGCCAGTTGTTTCGAACGGTAGACATATGGCGAATTTTCTGTAGTCTGATACGCCTAGCAGAGGTAAAGTTGCCATTGCCAGAGCAAATCCCCATCCAACGGTCATTATGTATCCTGCGTGTTTCAGGGAGAGCCGTTTGTTCAGATGCATTGCGTGAGTGATTGCGTAATTTCTTTCCAAAGTTATCACCGCTAATGTGTAAACGCTCAATTCAGAACTGAGGACCCCTAGGAAGCCGGCAAGCTGACATCCGGCTGACATTTGCCAGCGTATAGCATACATTCTGAACTCTCCTAGGGTCGAGGCGTCGATGACTGCGAGCAGACCTGGAAATATTAGGAATTAGACTTTAGTATGGATGCAAAGTTACAAGAATATTCAATTTTCTTTTCAGAAGAGAAAAGAGTCTGGTGTTTAGAACAGCCAATCTTATCCTCACCGAGATAAACACCCATGAAAAAATCAGCGGCGGCCAAATTGCAGACCAAAAATCTTGGCACATCCATTTTACTCCTCGAAAATATAAGAACGAATACCACGGTACCATTTCCGAGCATTGCTAGAAGAAATACGATCCAAACACCGCAGCGCAACGTCCACCAGTCGAATAAATCTTGGCATGGTAAAAAAGGGCCTGAAATAAAGTTTTAAGTTCAATAAGATTCGGGCGAGTCAAAGTCAACGTTGATACGATAGCTTTTAATAAACTATACTAAGGCGGTTCTCAGAGTAACAAACCAGGCTGAGGTAAGCACTGGACATTCACTGGCGTCGATTGACCTGGAATGGTACTTCGCCCGTCTTGATCCTCGAAATAATCCTCCACATAGGCAGGCAGGTTACCAGGGTACGTAAAATCTGAACCAAAGTTATCCCAAAGTTCATTTATTTCTGTTCCAAATTTGTTGCTCAAGTTATCTAAAATAATTTTTATCACTTTAGTGCTGCAAATTTTTTACTATTTTTTAACACAACAATTAGACAACGTATCGTACCAATTGCGTATAAAATGAATTAGCTGTTTTCGAATTTGACTATCCATCGATTAGAAAATCGACTAGTATATATCCTTAAGAAAATATCTAATACCATTTTGCAGCATTAAGTGTGATCCTTGCACAAAAAAATAAAGGAAATGTAAAAAAAAACAAAAAAAACCAACTATGTTCATCTAAACTTGAGGATTATCAATACAGTTTAATATTCGCTTTGGTATATCGTTATTTTAATTTCTATTTTTTTATTTTTATTATTTACAAATACGACAAACTTACTTAGTTGTGGCCAGATATCGGCATTACTTGAATTCCAAAGACTCATATCGAATTTAGTATCTGTAGGAAAAAGCACTGACTCTTGTACAGGACTTTTGGTAACAGGCTCGTCTGGTTCAATAGTGAGAAAAGCGCAGCAATGATAAGCGTAAGACAACACCATTGTCTGAACGCGCGGAAACATTTCTGGTAATGGGAATTCCTTGAGCGCAGGATTGTTGAAGGTTTTTAAATGCAGTAGCCGGGATAGCCCGGCCGTTGGCAGAGTAGGAAATACGTTATTTCCAAGATTCCTAAAAGCAGGAGTGAAGGGTATCAGATTCTGTTAGAAAATTTCGAAGATCTTGAAGACAGTCTAACGTGAATCCAAACTACTCACAGATCTTCTAGCTGTTTATTTTCTCTGAATGTATCCGGATGTATGAATTCAATGAAGTTACTTTCCAAGTCCCTGTAACATATAAAAAAAACAACTTACGTATTACCAATTATTCAAAGTAGTTTGTATTATCAATGTCAATTCTTTTTTCTCTCTCTTCAATTAAAAAACTTACAAAACTTGTAGCCTTGGTAAGCCGACGAAAGCGTCTCCTGGCAGTGATCTTATATTGTTCTTTGATAAAAGCAGGTCATGTAAAGCAGTAAGATTTCTAAAAGGTTGTCCGGATACTGAAGAAATCATATTACTAGTCAGGTCCCTGAAAATTGATATCGAAATGGTTGTACTGCAGAGTCAAGTTAGTATGAAACTTGCAACATAGATTTAAGTAAGACGATAGAAACGACGTTAGAATCACGATATGCATTAAAGTAATATGAGAAAAATTGGGCTTCAACAATATGAGTAAGAAAACGATTGATAATTTGAGGAACTTACAAGACACGGAGGTCACTGCACTCCGTCAAATTTGGAATGCGGGTCAAATAGTTGGATTTCATATCTCTGAAAGAATGAATAACACGATAAACTTTAATCTCTTATATACATGTTGGTTTAATTTAAATTGTGTAGATGATCAGGTTCTTCAATCAACTTACAGACTCTTTAATTTAGGACATGTTTGACAAAGTCCATATGGAACTTCTCTAAGCCGAGCACGATCCAGTCTTAACAACTCTAGAGATCCAGTGCCGTTAAGGTTTGGGAACTCTTTCAACTCCCTCACGTTTGATAAAATCCTGAAAGAGAGGAAAGAAGAGAATAACGAACGAATCTTCTTACGTCATATATAAATTGAATCAATCAATACTCTCGATATTTGAAAAGAAATAACATTCACACATCCATATCCTGTTTTTCAATAAATTAATCATACTCACAATTTACGAAGTTTCTGGAGTTCCTGAAAGCTACTAGGGTGTATCTCCTTTATAGGATTTCCTCTCAGATCAAGTGAAACAAGATTCTTAGTATGCTGTAACAAGCCGGCGTCTATTCTGTGGATTCTATTGTTTGTAATGGACCTTTGTGATGATAAAAAGTAGGAAAAAAATTATATCAATTAGAGGCATTGAAAGATATATATGGGTATATTATTTAATATAATTAATCATGCTTACAGATCCTCGAGATTTTGTAATTGTATAATAGCACTTGGTATTTCGGTCAGCAAATTGTCGTCAAGTTCCCTAAAAAATATTACATATATCACAATAGAAAAACGAAAAAACAATATAATATCCGTATTTTCTTTGAAGGTTTCTTTTAAACGGTATAAGTATAGGTATAGATAAAATATACTTACAACACTTTTAAATTCGTAGAATTAACAAACGCGTTAATATTGATTGAAACCAAACGATTTCGTCTAAAAGATCTGCAACAAAAATAGATCGACCAAAGAAGATAGAAAAAAATAGGTACATGGGTATAAGATTAAAAACTGATCAGTATGTATAATATTAAAATACTTACAAATTTTCTAGGGTAGAAAATTGGTGAAAAGCAAACGCTGGAATGTTTGTTATATTGTTGTTTGTCAAATCGCTGTAACATAAAGAAAATTGAAAAATGTGATTATATACCTACTAAATTGATATTGATACACGATGTACAATATAAAACGATACATGATGAAAGATGATAAAAAAAAAAAAATATATATATGCTATGTACTTGTTTCAACAAATCGGTATTATAAACTACATCAATCTCTTATTCTCTCGCCTACGCGTCCTAGAGATCCTTTTTTTTTTATGTTTTTAAATTTTTTATTTTTTTGTCACTGATAAATTCTATAAAAATTATTACAAATCGATTGTATATAAGCATATATAAGCGAATGGTATAAGCTGTAGTCTAGATTAATAACTGTCGTGCAACTAAAGTGCCATGATTGATTATCGTGTCGGATAGACACTGATTGATGAACAGTTTATATGTAAAAAAAAAAAATTCAATTGAATTCTTTGATATTTATTTATTTTTTTTTATTAAATATCATGTCTTGTGCAGGAAGTTCAATAAAATATAGATATAGTAATATAGGTAGTAGGTACTCTAAATCAGCTGCAGCGTCTATATAATATGTATAGAAATTGTTTCAGCTATTATAGGTAATATTATCCCTCATTATTAAATTGAGATAATAAATTATTGTTTTTGTAATAAAAATATTATCTAATTAATTTAAAAAATTTTCCTTCAAATTATATCTGTATGTATATAGGTACTCGCATTATATACCTAATATACGTTATCTTATATGGGCTATCAGCTCTAGTATGTAGGGTACGTTAATATCGTGCCTTGACAATTTTATGAAACAGGCTTCTCATTAACATTTATTAGCAAACTAAACTGAAAGAAAGAAAAAGAAAAAAAAAAAAGAAAAAAGAAAGGAACAAGAATGAATAAAACTTGATCGATTTCTCTATATTGATTCATCGGATCGTAAACGGCACGTACTTATAGTCAGTACACTATAAATGGTTTCATATCAATCGATGTATTATGTATAATATATATCGTTAATGAATCAATATTGAATGAAAAAATGAATTGCAATATATATGTATACAATATACATATTATATAGTATAACCCAAATCCATATAGGATTCGTGTATATATTTATACAATATACGTATAATTGATTAATGATTAATTGTTCATATCACGACGACTGTAATACACATAAATATAAGGGGGTATATTAAATATGTAAATTAATATTTGCTCATGTAAGATTATATATATAGATTATATATTTATGATTGATATTATAATTGAGGTCTGTATACATCTATATATAATATGAAAGACAGTTCTTCGATTTATTTATAGGATATATAAACTATTATATAAATATAATAGTAATAGTAATAACTATTACTATTTTTTCTCATTATATACGATAAAATTGATATCTCGCATAATTTTCGAACAAGCCACACACGCAGGTATATTATACTATATCTACATAGATACATATGAATTTATATATACTCGAGGGTATATCTTGTCTTTGAGGTCATCTAACAACACTCACACATACATACTTAAATAGTAGATATATACATATATACATATATAAAATGTAGGCTATTTCCGTAGGCTTTCGCCTTCAACTATCTGCATCCACCTATCAGAAAAAAATAAATACTAGATATATACTAATATAAAAATATGTATATATATGTAGTACGTTCCACTCCAGAATAAAAAATTAAAAGTTGAGTCTAGCATAATGCTGTATGTATAAGTATAATTTATATAAAAGTTAATTAACTAGGTATATACTGTATATTGTAAGAAGATATATGAATTTAGAATAATAAAAAGAAGATTAAGAAAAGAGAGAAAAGAAAGGGGGAATCTAGTCCTAAAATTAACTGAAACCGCGTGCGTGTGTCCCCTCACGAGTCACGATCCTCCACGCATCGGATTACATATACAATTGACAAGTGAACGTTTTCTGTATCACCCTATACACGTAAAAATAGCACAAGTTCAAGCATGGGTGCTTTCACTCTTGCTTTTGATATGCCCGCTTCTACTTTCAAACTTATATATAAATATAATATATATATATATATATATAGATCAGAGATACGTATGTACATACATACGTGATTTTCATATACCTAGCGTAACGTCTTATATAGCGTATCAGTGTTAATAGTATCGACGTATGTGTTTAAAATTGGAAAAAAAAAAGAAAAAAAACCTACGTGTTTCTTCGCTATAGCATATAGGTATAAGTATACTACGTGTGTCTGCATATAATAGACGGGAAGGTAGGATGACCCAATCAATTTCGAACGACAAGGTTAATCAAGTATATAGTAATTACCTAATGATATAATGCATGTAATGAATATAATGTAAATACATTATGTACCTACCTAACTTTTGAATTTCGTAAAGAAAAATTTTCCCCAATATTATGTGTAATGACGGTCAAAAAATATTGTTGTTATCTATATAACGTGGTGTGTAAACATTTATATACTAGTGCCTATATACTATGGGTACATATATCAAGATATATAGGTAGTATCGATCGATGAAACATTATTGAATAAATGAGTAAAAACCGAGAAAAAAAAAATTTGCGGGTACATAATATTATATCGGAATATAGTAGGTGTATGATCGATGTATAAGGTATATATAGGAATATCTAATATTCCATTATACATTCACCGCGAATAATAGAATAAATTTAAAATTCTATACGTACACCTATGGTATATAGACTATTAATTTTTATTATACGATTGCAAGGTTTTTTTTTATTGACATTTTCTTAAAGAATTTCGAATTCGTACGTTTCGGATGATTTCGAATTTTTAGAAACCTAGAGGTTCAAAAGATTAAAATTCCGAAATTTCGGAATGCTGCAGAGAGTCCAAACTATCCGAAAAATTTCGGTCTATTTCTCTGCAGGATATGTGAAGACAAAAAAATAGTCCATTCTATAATCGAGACCCATTTTATCTGCGTCGATCGATAACTTATCATGATTTCGTAAATAATTATTGATAAGATTTTGAAATTTTTTTTTCACAAAAGTTAATCTCGAGACGATTAATTTAACCATTATACCTATACTGGTTTCGATGAGATCAATACAGCCCGAGTTATTGAACTTTGAATGAATGCATGCGCCTGAATTTCGAGTTTCGGAGGTTTGGCCTTTCGGAATTTATAACTTTCGGAATTTTTATCAGATTTGAGTTTTTAACATCGCGACGCGACTATGTAGATTTTCGGAGTAATTCTTTCCAGGTATGTAAAAAAATTGTGAGTCGGTAATGTTCAAATTCGGGATTTCGAAAATTCGTGGTTTCGATGATAACGAATGATCGTTTTCGCTATAATTATTTCACACGTGATCTATGTGTGACTCTACTAAGGGTGACTAAAAATCTGGAACCGCATACCAACGAGAGGAAGTTATACGTTACATCCGCGAAGGTATTCAAGATAATAATAGAAAGAGAATTTCATCAGTCAAGTTATACGAAGTAGGTAGGTATGTTATACATACAAACGTACCTATATAGAAACGTAGAAACGTAAAAACATATACATACGTATAAATTTACACACACGAATACATAGGTATGTACTTCGATCGGAACATGAGCGTGGCCATTGCGCTGTTGAAAAATGTTGTAAGAAAATTATATATCCCATTAAATAAATCCCGCAGTGCAAACTCGTACACGGTCAAAAGTTTTACTACAATAAAATAACCCGAAGCTATAACAATAAACAATATATTAATACTGCTTTGGCCTGTTATTTTAACCTTAGAAGAATAATTGAAGTATATATACACATTATACTATTATATTAATGAAATAACTTCTAGTATAATTATACAAGATTTTTTATACGCTACAATATTATAATAATAATTATTGAATTATTATTTTTTTCAAGAATTTCAATGGCAAGACAAAAGTGTATAGGTATAATGAAAATCGGAGTAAAAAGAAAAGAACTTAATATTATATCCTTTTTCGATTTTTTTATTTTTATTTTTTTTTTTTATTGCTTAGATATATTACAGTGATGTATACGATACATACGAGAAGAAAATCTTTACGGTAGTAGATATATCATGTCGAAAAAGAACCGCGCGGGTCCCACGGTGGTTGTGCCGCCGCGATATATTGTGGGGCTGCTGCCCCTTCAGCATAAGAAATACATCTTCGATCGTGAAAATCATATCGACGTATCTCTCTCTATTATAGCTTCTCTATAATGTGCCTATAGGTATAGAAATATGTAGGTATATACCTATACATACCCGCATTATATATACTTATATATATATATAGGTACCTATATACGCGAGAAGAAAGCGAAGAAGAGCAGCAGCAGCACCGAAGCCCGCCCTTTGGTTTTAAGAAAGAGTCCCATCCATCTACGTCGTCATGTGTTAGGGAGAAAATATTTTTTCACCGCAATTTTCTCTTAGTTTGGCCGAAAAGGAGAAAGAGAGAGAGAGAGAGCAAAAAAAAAGTAAAAGAAAATATAAGATCTCGGTGTTATATATTATATTACTTATATATGGTGTACAGTAAACTATATTTATGATGTTATAATAAAATAACATAAAATTATTCTTTTCGATGGTAAAACACGTAATGAAAGTAAATAAAATGAACATATATGTATAACTATACCTATGTACGTATAATATATGTTGTCCCTAAATGCGCACCGCAACACATAGATATATATATATTTATTCGCGAAGTAAATAATGGGAAGAGACGAATCATTCTCGTCGTACATATGTATATGGTATACATGTATGTATTATATACACATACGAATACTAATAATGATCATGTACATACGAACACATATTATACATGTTTAAGTGGTAGTTTATACGTATATCTATATGCATATAGTCGGCGTCGATAAATCAATGTGAGCTTCCGAGTTGGACGGTGGCCAAACCCAAATCGAATGCAATCAGTCTAATCTCCGGTATTTATGACCTAAGTTTAGAAAATCCAAATTCTATGTAGAAATTTCATCACAGACACTTAAATCCGGCTTAAACTTTCATCAATAATTATTCAAGTAAGTATATAGGTATGTATGTACCTATTATAGTTTCAGCAAAAAATAAGAAGAAGAAGAAATATAGAAGCATATATATTGTGATCTCAATCAATTACACTTTTTGAAAGAATTTAAAAGTTTTTAATTTAATATATCTTATATTTTTCGCAACAACACGCGGCTCAGTTACATTTAATTTCAAAACTTGAATTGGCTTCTGCGTGTAAGATATATTATATAGTACATAGACACATACATACATTTAAAGGTATGTACTACTACGATCGTATATACCTACATGAGAAAGATCTACGCCGCGACGGTGTCAAAACATCCCTGATTCGATCCGGTTAAAGTTCCCTTTCGCGGTGTCTAGCACGCGCCCCATAAATCTTAAGCGGTGCTCTCGTATACGAGTTTCGGCAAAGCTAACGCTGACGAAGATATGCGCCAAAAAAGAAAAGAAAAGAAAAGAAAAGAAAAGAAACGAAAAGAAGAAAAATATAAAAATAAAAAAACAAGATAGAAGAGAAGAGAGAATAAAGTAAAGAAAGAGAAAATAAGAGACGAAAACAAAAATTTTCCCGCCGTTTGACAAATTTCACCCGCATGAGCCATGAGTAGGTATAGTTATTATACTCGATTTTCCCGTAGCATGTAATACGCTATACCTACCACAGAGGTATTTTATTTAATTTTTTTTTCTTTGCAAAAAAAAAAAAAAAATGAAAAAATAAAAAAATTTCAACCCTTTCAGTATACATAGTCGCGATATATATACTTACTGCGGTTACAAGAGATAAGAAAAGACCAGCAATTAAAAGGAATGAGGCTAATGTTGGAGTTTTGAAAATTCAATCAAAAGTTATAGCACATAGTCTGCGCTTTCTTTAAACTTCGCGCATGTACCTATATAGGTATAGGTACCTATACATTATTTATAAATGAAAAAGTTTCCTTTCCTTCGAAAGTATAGAGAAAAGAAAAGGGACGCTTATACTATATGATATAGCACGCGAAAGAAAAATTCCTATAATTAATTGATAATGTCAAAAACTAAAAAAACTAAAAGAAAATAAATAATGCGAAAATGGGTAGTATCACCCGTATACTTATTTCACTTATCGCAGCTATCGCGCGTATGCGAAATACGTTGTTCGCGTGTACGCGATACATATAACAAGCCGCAGGTTGCGAGAGATTTTATCAGTTTGAAAAATTGCTGTAATACCTGCGGTTTCCGCACGGCGAAGTAATATTTAACTCTAGTTAGCGAATTATTTAGTTAGTAAGTTAGTTAGTCAATTATTTATCATTATCACCGTATTAGCTTCTGCGTATATAATATACTCTGAAAATTCGCATTCGCACGCATTATAGTAGTACATACATATATATATACCCACATATCCAACATGCCATATAAACCTAAACTATATACTGCAGTTTATATATTTGTAATAAAAATGATAAATTACATACTGTCAAAAATCGGGTTTACATTATTCTATACATACATACATACATACATACATACATACATACATTTATAAACAATATAGGTATAGTTATCGGTTTACTCGACGATAATTACACTACGCATATATATCTATATATTTTCGGGAAAATATATAAGTAATGATAACAATATAATTAGATTTCATATATACGGAGGTGTATATGTATATATATGCATATTTTGAATGAAAAAAATATATATAAGACGAAGTGAAAAAAAAAGAAAAAAAGAGCGGAAAGTGTCCGGCAATAAAATCTATAGATAAACTGTGAGCCTGTGAACGAGTTTATTAGATTCGAGCGTAAGAGTATTTATTTTAACTCGTAAAACACCATGGTGACCTAATATTTAACAATTTTCAATCCTTATTTATAGACGTATATATATATACATACCATACGGATTTGACGTGATAAATGTATATTAGTGTATATAAAAAACATAGAAAATTTTCACTTTGATCCTATATACCTCGCTAGCTATTATACCAACGCGACGAGATCTTACAATTTTACCGAGCCTTCAAAATTATTCAAATTACAAACAAATAAGAGGTGTTTTTATCGCCAAACTTTCTGCCTCTATTTTAACATATTCCCTTGTTTGTTTATTTATCTACTGTACTATACATAGATAAATACCTATCTCGTATTCAAAGTCTGCGCAATTCCGCCTGGAGCAATTATTCGTAAATGCGTATATATATATATGTGTGTGTGTTACGTATGTGTACGTATATACATGTATAATGTATATCTACGAAATTAGTGATATAAAGAGAATTCTTAATTATTGTACGAGATGCGTATACAATATATACGTATTCGTATACTGAGGCACACATACGTTGATATGATACAGTATACTATATCACATATGATGGGTATAAGTTTAAGTCCTATTTAAATCCTGCATTGAGTGATTTTAAGACGTCGACGACGCGGCACGACGCGACGCTCGGCCTGGTTAGAGTTTCGTAGTAATTTTGCTAACGTAGCGTATAAGCCCGTCTTCGTAGCTGTATAACACCCCCCGAGTGGTAAAACTCAAACTCTCTGCTTTCTGCACGAGTACGTACGTATAGGTACCTATATACATGCAGTGTACGTGTTAGCGTGTACCTAGCTACTTACTTTACTCTGTGCCTTGTTAAAGCTGTTGGCTGTGCAAGAGAGCAAAATTTAGTTAGTTATTCGACGACGATATTCAGACTCGCAGGGACTCTGCTGAACCCGCATCCTGCGGGCTGCGTTATAACCACCCGCCAGATATTATGTCCTACATTTATTCATATCCCGCGCAATTAACTCGACGTTGTTCTAATTAGATTCCGAATAGCGATATATATATATATATACGCATACGTACACTCGCGGCACGTGTATAATAAGCTATATACATATACATTTAGCTCCGCGGAATATTATACCTTATGTTATTACCAAACTACTTTTACGTTTTCGTATGTAATATTAATACTAATCACTCATAAATGTTGTATTGCTCATCGATGATCATGCGCGATAATATAGAAAATATACCGATATAAGCTATACATATTCCATATAAAATATAAGGAAACGATAAAATATTCGTTCACTCACATATGTAGGTATTCAGATTTTGTCTCGGTTTATAGTCCCTACTGTAGTATAGGTATTCTATTCTATTTTATTTTATTTATTTTTTATCGTTTCACTTTCGAGGGGCGTACGATACCATATATATAGATACACCTACCTATATAGGTACGTTTTTAAAGCGAATTTAAAAATAAAATGATCATCATATCCGGTTTACCACCGATGAAGAGAACGGGGACGAATATATATATAAATACGCCATTAGTTATAGAGATTCGTGAATATCATAGCTATAAGTATAATCATTTTATAATCTGAAAAGGATATAAAATACACCACCGTGTTAGCGTTGTTGTATAGTTTCCGTAAAACTGAGCCATTATGTGGTGATATATTATCGGATATATACCTATACGCGTAAAACCGCATCATTATACCTGCGAGCTGTATGCTGCGGTTAATTTTTACGCAACTAAGAGACGATTTTGCGTCATTATTTTTTCCCCATTTCTTTTCCAACTATTACTGCAGTTTCTAACAACAACACGCGTCTGTAGTTCTTGACCTGTTTAATTTAAACAGTTTAGATTGAGATGCCTGTAGTATGTAGAAACTGATCAGAATTCTCTCTCGTAAGTATTAAGACGAAATATATCCCCATTATGACATAGAAATTATTAAATTTCTCTGATATATAAATACTGACATATAAAACGCACATATTATACTGTATAAGAAATTTGAATATAATGCCTTAATAAACTCCCCCAGCTAGCCTCGTTAAGGTAGCAAAGACCAATTACCGGCGATACTAATTACGAGTTACGGGGTAGCGGCCGGCGGTTAGTCCGTATCGAATTAGCTGCTGCGCGCCCAAGCTATGCGAAAGGAGTGGATTTAAATAGGAAACGTGATACCGAGATCCCGCAGGATATCCATTGTATCAGAATCTGAGATTTTATACCTTTATATGTATTCTTATACCTATATACCTATGTGCGGTCAAGAAGACACAAAATGTGTTATATTTTCGATATATATATAAACGTATGGTATATAGGTACAATAATACCAATAATATAGTATATAAATTCGATTTAGTCGCGTATCAAACACCCGTTTGCCGCCGCGACCCACGCAACCCAAAAACCTGCACAAGTAGGTATGTTGGATTTTATTGAGAACATTGGAGCAAATATAACAGATCGCCATAAAATCGCGAACGACGCGACCGACGCGCAACGATGGAAAATTATATTTTCGTCAATCGTAAAGTAGACGATATATTATACCTTGAAACGAAACGAAACGGAACTGAACTGAACTAAACGAAGCGAAATTCTTTACAAATTATTTTCATATTATTATTACCACGTCTCAAAAATTCGATGATACATTTTTCTTTTTTTTTTTTGGAATTTTTTTATCTTCGCTTCTTTAATTCTAAACGAACCACGTCAACCTATCTCCCTCCCCTCTCTCTCGATAAACCTACGCGATTCTACTTACTATAGCTGACGCAACATAAAAAAGACAATAGAAATCTTATTATCATTATTATTGTTATTATTGTTATTGTTGGTACAGATTCGATCTTCAGGAGAGTTGAAAAAATAATTCATACGAGATAAATGAAGAAAAAACAAAAGCAAAAAGAATGAAACTAAACATTCGGAGTGAAAGATTAGCCAATCTCTATAGTGAGCCAGTTTAGGTTTAAGGTTTTAGCTTAAAAACTGGTGAAATGTTGGGCAATAAATTAAGTAGCGAACGGATTAGCACAAGTGCCAACCGTATATCACGGAACGCGGGACCAACGAACGAACGAACGAACGAACGAATGAACGAATGGACGTTACTTTACTGATCGTAACTATAGTATATACTCGAGGCGGGAGGCTTGGCAACGCATAAAAAATACCATAAAACATCTCGCGAGTTGTTTCCGCCCTTTCTACGTCGGCCCTATACTCCCGTGGTGTGTGCGAAAAATGCTGAGATATTCGGGAGAGAAAAAAAAGAAACGAAAAAAAATTTTCTTTTGTTCCCCGATTTTTTTTTAATTTTTTTTTGCTATTTTCCGTTTTGCGATTTGAACGAACAATAGAATGAGACCCATAATCTCCTGCAGGTAGGTATTACAAAAGAAACGAGAGAAGAAAAATGTTCGAAATTGTTTGAAATTTGATGAGGAGAAAAAAGACGCCGAGATAATACGCGTGATTGATAATCTTCTACATTACGCGGCGTAAAATGCGTCGCGAGAAAAACGGTATAATGATGATGAAAATGAAAAATGAATTACTGCGAGATCGAACATATATTTGGGCAGCGTTTCAACTCATACCGACGTACACCTGACGCTTATTACGGTCTTTGACCCTTTGACCCACCTCGGTTATAACATCGCGACGAATTATATGCGAGTCAAGTTATAGAGAGGGGTCAAAGTAGTCCCGTAGGTGCATTTGCGAGGACTATACCAGAGGCTCGGGGCTACTGCAGTCGCCGTGAACACCCACGTAAAAATGTTCCGCGAAACGCGTTATTATACTTACAACGTTATATGTACAACGTACGATGTATGCGTAAAAGCGTGAAAAGCTTAACGTATTAAAAAGTGACGAAAGAGTGCGTTAAAATAATTCGCTATCGTATAAATATAAATACGTGAGTGAGTGACAGGCTAACTGCAGCCAGCGTTAGCAAATAGGAGCGAGGATTCGGCGAGAATAAGGCGGGAAGAAAAAACGTACCTATATACATACTTGGAAGAATAAGGCGAAAAGATAGAGATGAAGAACGCTCGTGCGTAAATGCATGTGTACCTACAGTTATTGCGTAACTTACAGCTTGGTGAGATTGAAGGATGTCGAAAGGGTAGCCGTGGCAAGTGGTTCATAGATAGTGTTAAATCCCGCCCCTCTACAGACGAACTCTCTCCCATCCGAGGTGGTGTTACACAGGTCTGACGAGACCTGAGACGATGACGTTTTGTAGTAATCGTCCTCGCCTCGGTCCGCGGTGCATCCGTCGTAAAAAATAGATAATAATAAAAGAATAAAAGTGACAGCTGCAGCCCAGCACCGTGGGCTCATGCTGCCGGATGCCGGCCTCGCTCCAGAAGGGGACAACAACTCGTCCTCCTCACCTCGGACCACGACCACGACCACTACCGCGGCGCGTACCTTGCAACACACACTAAAGACAAACGCATTACAACGCGGTTATACCCGACGCACTCTCACGTCTTCATCCTTCGTTTTATTATCATCCTTTGAGTCCGCAGGGTTTGACGGCATTCTATCGCCGGACACGTACCCGCGAGCCAGTAGGCTAACTAAAGTATAAAACACCCGACACTGACAACTGACAACTGACAACTGACGACGCCGCGGCGCCACCCACAACCAAAATACCGCCTGCCTGCTATACTCTCTTCTTCGGGTTGAACTCTCGCTCTCACGCAACCCTCTTTTGCCGGATTTTGCCGCGCGACGATATTCCGCGCATGTAAGAAACGCACGGCGAGGCTAGATGCCGGAGAGTGGCTAGAGCAGTATCTCCACTCTACGGGAGTAGGAGGAAAGTAGATAACAATAAAGAGGATAACGACAGGAGCCGCTGTGCTCCCACGGACAATCCGTACGAATAACTGACTGACTTTTACGAACTATGTTACAGAGTTGAGGCCCTCGATTCGATTCTCTTACCAAAAGCCCCACTATAATGCTGTACGAATTCAGGCTATACCCTATACAACGTTCAGGAAAGGAACCGAACGAACTCCCGAACAAACAGTAGTATGTAGTGTATGTCGTATGTAGTCAGTCGTTGAGTTCAACTTGACTTGGCGATTTCGCTCTCTCCGATTCGATTCAACATTCAACGCTCTACTAGCAAACTGCCATCGGCGTTTTAACCACGCGTGACGTCATTGATCGCCCCTGCTGCGTTCGTATTATGTACGTAGTGGTGGTGGCGGTTGCTGCTGGCTGCTGCTCCTGCTACTGCTTCGCGTCCCATCGCATCGTGTACTCACCGCGTACCTACATTCATACCTACCATACATACACTTTGCTATGTATAGTATGTATTCCGTGGGTCGTCAGACACCGTCGTACGCGGCCCGCATACGACCGACTTTTACGCGGTGATGCTGGGCCGGTAAATTAACGATTACCTCTCAGGGTTTATGCAACGCAATGTAATGCAATGCAATGCAATGCGATGCGATGCGATGCAATACGATTGATGTATGAATAGATTTTTCCTTAGAGGTGATTCAGACATTCCTTTTATACCGATTAGAAATAGACTATAGTATACGACTCCTTTCCCGAACTATAAAGATAATAATACCTAGGGATGAGATATAAAGATTCGTAGTATCCTGTTTGGCATAGGGTATCATATCTATAAACTCAGCAATGTTGGAATTCGATGCGGATCTGCTACACCCCGGGGATCTGCGGTCGCTGACGCTGACTCATGCATCCGCGATCGCATGCATTTTTGGAAGAGGGAGAGAATTGATTTTACTATAAAACGAATAGAAATCTGGGACGGGTATTGCGAAACGTAAATTTTACTTTTATCAAGAAATTCATAGACGAACGTTATAGGTAGCGCGATGACGCGATAAAACGAAGAGGAATATTTACGATCTAAAAACTTTTGCATTGCGATATATTCACTCGCACGAATAAGTCGGCGAATTTTTATTAACAGATAGATATACATATAGGTATATACACATTTGGCGTAAGCTGGTTGAAGCATAGGTATAGTCAGCTATACATATCCATGTATACGTGATATCGAAGAAAGTTAGGGCTGGAATTGCGGTGTTTACAGTCTACTACCAACAAAGTTTCAATCACTATATATGCGGGTATAAACGCTGAAGATTTCAAACCGCGGAATTTTTATTATTTCAAATATAAAAGACGAAAATATTTGTCTAAAAAAAACAAAAAAAAAAAAAATCAAACTAAAAATTCTAAGATCGTGATGAGTTAGACAAAAGTGTCATAATATCATCACTTTCAAAATACTATAACGTTTCTTAGATATTATACGCGATGTATTTATTTATTACCAAAATTTCAAACAATTACATGTTATCATAATTTAAGTCGTTAGGCAAAAATAAAAGAAAAAAAAGAAAACGTTATTAATAACGTTAAAAAATCTGCTGCAAAATCAAGATACATAAAAATGCATTCATGAATCATTCTCGTTTTGAAAAAAAAAATCAATTAAATTTGACGAGATTATTAATGCCTCCTGATTACTCTTCACTATCCATATAATAATTTAGTTCATTTTAGTAGTTTTTTCGTTTCGTATATATAATACCTATACAGTATACAGTATACATGTAATATTATAAAAGCTATAATCTAACTAAATAAATTATTATTATTAATATTATTATTAGAGTAGGAAGAAAAAAGGAGCTCTATTAAAGTTCCCTGTTTTACGCTGCGCTGGATCGGAAGACTAATATAAATACATATACGTACAGAAAATAGGTATACATACATTAAAATTCACTAACCTGAGGAGATACACCGAGATATTGATCTACATTTTCGGGGTGTATGATGAATGACAATGAATTCATTACGAACAAAAAAAAAAAATCTCTCTCATCTTCACATCAATTCTAAGTAATATGACTTCTAAATTAGCGATTGATACATGAAGAGATATCTATAAGTCGCAGAAATTGTAATTACAGAAATGGCAATGATCTGATTTTCTTGGAGCCTTTGAAAAAAGAAAATTCCTTATAGAAATTGCGAGTGGGAAATGGATAGACGATATTTTTTACCTAATGAAATGTTCTTGTCTCGCTTTCTCTAGTCGAGTAAATACGAATATTTTAATTCGTGATACTTCGGTTGAAAACAGATTAGACAAAGTACGCGGCCAGTTGCGCCATCCTATCTTTAGGTGGACGCGGCTTACCCCGACCTCTACTCCTGTTGTGTCCTCTTCCCCTGCCAGCTACCGGTCTGGACGCAACAGCCCTGTGCTTTTCAACAAGGGCGATAAAAGCCGTTGTGCAAAATACGCAGCCAGTTAATTCGGTCGCTTCGTTGGGAAGCTTGCTTTTATCCTAAAGAAACAAAGCGAACAAACGATAATACAATTTCAAAAACTATTAAAATCGAAAGCTTTTGTCAAATTAAAGATTCTCAATTACACACCTGTTTATATTCAACCGTAACAATCTGCGCCCCGCAATCGCAGACGTCTGATTCAACTGTGACCCTATGCGCATCATCGAACAAATGAATGATAACGTCGCAACGATTGCACCCAAGTTTCCATTTGGGAGCCGCCGAAGGATCTAGAACTAGAATTCCTGTGTCGCATTCCAGACAGCTTGATATCCCGTTGTTATTCATACCGTGAGGACAAGTGGGATGTGTGCATGAGTTACAGCCACTCATTCCTCTCTTCATATCCCTTTTAGAGAAACAAAAAAAGAAAAAAGAAACGATGAAACAGGTGTAAAATATGCTGAAATGGGAAACAGTTCGGAGAGAATTGATCGTCTTACCTAAACGGAGGGTTGTTGTAACAATATGGGCAAAACGTGTAGCTCTTTCCCTTCGATCCAGTCGACCATGAGAGAAGCTCAAAGTCATCCAACGGGCACTTGAGCTCCTTGTAGATTCTGATGTTACCATTTTGTGGTAGATTGTATGTTTCGTTGCACTGGGAACAGTGCATACGAGAGGGTTTAGTTTGTATGTACTTCATGTAACGGCGGCACTTTCCACACCTAATTGAAAAAAAAAATGGGAAACAATGATTGCCTTTGATGTTTCACACTTTGTTATTCAATAGGGTAAATCCAATCGATATCTTAGATACCTGGAATGCGACTTTCCCGACGCGGAAAGTGGAGAAAATGAAACTTCGAATAACTGATCCATTCCATCTATGCTTTGTACAAAGTATGTGAATTTTTGTTTAAATATTTCAACAGTGTGTTGTAAAACTGCGTGAAATTCGACTCTTCCTTGTGCTATTAAATTCAACTGTTCCTCAACCGCAGATCTCATAGTAGGTAAAACCAGCTCTGGATCGATCTGAAAATTGACCATTTCCGAAATTGATTATTTCCATTAATCTAATTTATTCCATTGCCCAAACTCACTTTTTGGTATCCATGGACCAAAACGATTCCCAAAGGCGTAGGGTTCAGTCTTCTGCCTGCGGTAACGGTCACATAATTACGTATGCATATGTTATTGATGTGTACAGGGATTGAGGCGTCGGTTCCAATCCCGTGTTTTTCCATAAGAGATATCAGTTCCGCCTCGGTCAAGTACTCGGGGGGTTGAGTGTAGCATTCGAGTAGTTTCACCTGAAACATTTAGTTGTTATTGTTTTTTGGACTACCCTCATAGTCACCGCGCATTAAACTGCACTAACTTCGTTAATGTTGACGCTTTCACCGGTTGTAAACTTAGGGAGAGTTTCATTAGCTCCAAACGCCTGCCAGCTAAGCACGGTGGTGTATCCAGGGTCCAACAGCGTCTTACCGGTAGCGCTGAATATTTCAGTTCCAATTTCGAACTTTGCTGTAGTGCTAAGGTATTTGCAATCGAAAGCGACCTTTGGAGAAATAATTCGAGTTAGTTTAAACCTGAAGATATCCGGAATTCGGCATATGAGAACTTACCGAAGCAATAAAGTGCCTCGTAATGTAATCGTACAATCTCCACGCATCTCCATCAAGTTCGTTCCTAGAAGCACTCTTCATTGGTGTTATAGGCGGATGGTCACCAGCGTCGTGACCTTTTTTCGGTCTATTCATCCCCGCTGATAAGATCTTGCGCACGTCGTCCCCCCATTCTGAGCTGTTTTGTTGCTGCTTCAGAGTTGCTCTGTTCATAGAATGCAGAAGATTTGATAGTTTCGAGGGATGAAGAATTTGAAAAATTATGTCGCCATGATATTGATATTTCTTCAGACTCTGGATCTGGAATATTGAATATTCTTTAAATTTTCTCTGATCAGAAAAGCAGCCACTTACAAGAGGTCGAAATTTTCTGGATAGGACGTAGTTTCTGTCCTTGGATAGCTGATGTATCCTTGAGTGTAGAGTCGTTCTGCAATTTGCATGGCATGATGTGGTCCCATTCCTAATCCGGAACTGGCAACTCGCATTAATTCTACCGTGTTAAGAGCTATCGGCCTTGTTTTAGATTTTTCAGTGCTAATTACACTTACTACCCTGTAAATTATTCCTGGTTTAGAATACTTGCTGTCCTAATCATCATTCCAAGAATAGATTTCGACGCATTCAGTCCAACACTTACCTAGCTTGATCATGCTCCTTAGCATGAGCCAGAAATATATTCGCAATTTCTTTGTCAAAACATCTAATGCGACTCCAATTCAATATAACGTCTTGTCCGTCTGCAGATTTCACAGTGACCTGGGAAAAGGAATTGAATATCATTTCAAGGATCTCAAGAATTTGTGTATACGTTTAACTCCGTGATATCCTGTCCCTAGATGAATGCTGCCTTTCGTTATTGTTAGAGATAGAAATGCACGTTTTTAATCGCCTGATTTGTTGGAATTTATTTTTATTGAATTAATGGGTAGGAAAATGAACGTGAAACTCTGTCTTTGATACGTTTCGTTATTCTCTATCAATAACGAAGTGATTATCGCTTTGAAAAGCGTCTTTTTTATGAAGTCTGTGAACAAAACAGCTACCTGAACAACCCAATACGCATCGGGTTTAAACGTTTGAATTTCGTCATGTCTTTGAACGCAAAATCCCAGCGTTGGTGTTTGACACGGTCCATATGATATCAGAGAAGCATCCAAGTCCCCGTACTTCCCCTATAGAACACGGTAACTAGGATGAAATATAATTTTCTCATAATTCTGGCTTTTTAACACCATAATTATATGTTTAAATTTCTTCTCAGCTTTAACAAAATAAGTTTGATACGCACGCCTGTAATTCTGTTATGCATTGTGATGGTTTTGATTGAAAAAAAAGTCTTTGCTCCCCAATAAATTACGTTAAACATGAATTATACCAAGTTACATATATTCTGGCCTCCGTACCTGGAAGAACTTAGTTTGAAAACGTGTAAACGCGCATCCAATACGCAAATCAAGTTCTTGCCGCGCATCAACGCTACGTGCTTCGTTCTCGTTTGGTTTACCAAGAGTATTTAACGCAGCTTTAATGTCTTTTTCTGTTATAGCGGAGAAATGAGCTCTCCATATATTCTGCAAATTTATGAGACAACATTGTTAAAATTCTGACATTTAGCTGGATGAAAAAATTGATAATTATTATAGACTATGTACACTTGGATCGAGCTCTCGGTGCAGCCCTTGTTGGACGGCGTAAATGACTTCAAAGCAGATGTTCTCTCCCTCTTTGTCACAGTCTAGCCATAATATTAAATAATCGCAGTTAGATCCTTCCTTGGCGAGAAAATATGGGATTTTCAGCTTGGGAACGGCCTCCTTCTTCTCCGTTGGACAGGAGAATAATTCTGCCTAAAAATTGGGTGGAGGAATGAGGAAAATTTAGGAACATTATGACTCGTTTGAAATCCTCCGAGATGGTTGTATCGAAATTATAAATCTTTCACTTACGGGATCGACCTTATCCCAGTTATTGTACTTCCCGTTGAAATCCAGGCTCATTACATGCCCGCATACAGATGTCATTTTAAAATTTACAGTTTCTGATTTGAACGGTCCGGTCCACTCGTGGACAGAACAGGAGCCGTTTAATCCTGTAGAATGGAGATTCTCGTGTTATGGCAAAAAACGACATAGATTTAGGTGTGTGAATTCGGCGCTTTGCGTTTTGACGTTTGACGCGCTACTTGACGGATTTTTAACACTTTGAAAATCGATGTGTTTAGTTCACTTTCGAGTAGATATTTACGGACTAAAACGTCTCTAATAGAAGTTAAATCCGTTGTTATTCTAATGTGAAATCGTGACATATTTGTATTATTAAATAATAGTTATAACGCGAGATCGGCTTCTAACCCTAACCCTAACCTAACTTAACCCTAACCTACCTTTTCTTGTAGAACACCGCCCATTGCTTAATATATTTGCAAGCGAGGCAGCTAGGGATGGTTTTTCTGCTACCATTAGAGCAGTCTTCATCCTGACGGATTGTAGTCGGTCGTTTGTTGTTAGTAGATGTAGTTCTATCTTTTTTTTTATATTATTTTTTTTATCAGTTTGTTTAACTTTACACTCGCTCCGAGGGCAGACACCGCGATACCAACTGCTGCGCGCGCATCACTCCGGTTACGGAAGTCGTAAGTTAACATACCTATACATGCGCCCGCGATCTACGCATGCTCGAACAAAAGACGATTTACGAAAGTTTTATCAAGCCGTTACAAAACCGGTTGTTTTCATGCGAAAAATGAGGTAATAATGAAAATAAAGAATTATAGTAGCAGAAATCTCGAGAGGATTATAATAAAAGTGGTAATTAATATCCGCGTGTTGATTTAAGACGCCGTGGGTTTCGACACGTTTCGCGAAAAGTGAATAATGCACTTTGTGATATCGTGAATCATTTCTACAATAACGAACGAGTTCGTTCGAGTTTTTTTACAATCAAAACAGCGTTGAGATGCTAGAAGATATCAAACGAACGCATATTAGTGCAATATACGTGATTGAGGAGCCCCCCTGATCCCGAACAACATAATACCATGAGGATATCGCTAAGAATAGTTGCGGGTGAGTTATAAAACGGAGAAATTAATTTATAATATGCGTTGTGAAATCTAAGATTGCGAATTGCCCGGAAGTAATGAATGTTTAGTATTTAACTATGTAGATGAAAGGCAAATGGATTTGATTTAAAACATCATATACAACGTATAATAATAATGGTTTTTAAATGTATATCAACTTTATATAATACAATATTATAATATCTATACCTATTCATGTGTACAATATGCGATTAATTAAATTTATGGTAACGTTTTATGAATAGATAGGAGAAGTAGAGAAAATAATATATATAGGTATACTACCTATGCGTATGTGTAATATGGGTAAGAAAACTAACGATATATTGCTTCGTTTTTTATTGTCATTATTATTTATCATCTAATTTTGTCATTCTCTTTCATATCACTTGAAGCCGTTTTGTCTAACTTTAAATACTTGGTTCAGACTGGAGAAGGGGGTGTAATTATTCCTAGTAAATTTATCTTCCAAATCTAAGTCAGCGCGTAGGATAACAACACCCGACGGATTGACCTTGACCTTTATCTTGGTCAGGGGAGTGAGTACTCCGTAATCGACATCTTCGTAAAGATCCTGAAAGGGAAGAGAAGAAAAAATAAAATCCATAATAAAGAGTCATGAAATTTCACACAGTCAGAACAGTGGAGAAAGATTTCTTTGTCCATTTTTTTAAGCAAACAAATTTCATCTAAATCGGATAAACAAATCCGAAGACACTAACACTTGTTTGAAAACACGTTTTCCCCTCCTATTTGTAATCCCTCTGACCGGTTTGGGTAAGATTTACACCACAAGATCTATAAATTATTCGAGGTATATACATATGCACAAAATTCTGTTGAAATCGATCCACTATTTGGAAAGTTATTTCGACGAATAACACGAGGAAGTCATATAAGTGTCCCACTTTCTTAAGACAATAAAATAAAAGTTTATTATTCACGCCGATAATGAGACAAGTGTAACAAGCTCACCTCTACTCTGTATCCTCCAGGATACGCGAGACCGAGTTCCTTCAATGTAACCGATACGTCGGAAGGTGTGCCGTCAGATCTACGATTGATAAACGCGATAGCATAGGAATAGTAGGTTTGGTAAACTGGACTTATAGGTCTGGCCCAGATTTCGATCCCCTTGTGCTAGAGAAAAAGGAACAAAACTTTCGTCAAACTGGCTTCGCCTCGTCTAACACGATCCCTCATTTATTTATCATTTTTAAACTCCATTTAAAAGCAGAGTCTTCTCACCTTGTAAATTCTGCGCCCTTGAATCCCCAGAGGATCTTGATCTACGGCAATAATCTTTCTGTTTTGTAAAATCGCCTTGTACTCTGGTCTGATCGTTCTGAGATCAACAGACATGAGCAGCGGGGCAGCTATGATAGCCCAGAGAGCCATTTGCGTTTTACTTTGCTCATAACTCAGTCCAAAGTTACCAACTATTAACATGTCCGGGTCATTCCAGTGCCCAGGGCCTGCATTCGGCACAATACTGTCTTGGTTGTCTCCAAAATAGTCCATTATACCTTCGATACTGCTCCACGAGTCTTGAATGTCTCCGAAATTTCTCCACACGTTACAGTGCTCTATTATCGAAGTGAAGTTTGGCTGGAAATTTGAAAGGCCCAATTGTTAACAGGAAAAACTGTGGAGTAGATTGTTCATTCAACTTCAATACTGAGATGTGTTCAATCGAATTTTTTAATTTTTTGCACAAACCTGCATGCCGGCAAAAGTTTGATACACAGGCCAACTGCAAGAGTATACCATGGGTCTTCCAGTCTGGTTTAAGAGGTATCCAAACTCAGGGTAGCCTGGAAAATAATTAGTATTAGAAATTTGAACAGATAATATCAAGATTCTGATTGTAATTTATTTCGTAACTTTTGCAAAGCAATGGCAAGCAAACTGCATGTTAGCTATTTGAGAGATTGAAGGTAGCAAGACATGAAGGAATTCGTGAATCTCTACCTCTGTCCATATCTATTGGATGCGCATAGCAACCATCCAATTTAACGTAATCCACATCCCAAGATGCGATAGTGACCGCATCTGTTTCTAAGTGTCCCAAAATGCCTGGGTATCCACCACACGTGTAATTGCCATAATCTTCGTAGATTCCGAATTTCAGTCCCTTGGAATGGACCTGAAAGTCGTGAGATTAGTCAACATATCCGTTGAATGACGAAGAGGAATGAATAGAAAAATGATAGTCCTTTGATAAATTGAAAACTCTTTTGCAATTGATTTTTTACGTTTATTTGATTGAAATGAATAGAGAAATTTATACGGTCGTTAGTTCAAGGAGTTTGATTTGTCATCTGGTTTACGCAATAACTTATAATCAAACCCATCATAATTATTTTTACATTCGGTTGGTTTCCAGCTTTCCTAGTGGTCAGTAAATTACCTAGAATTACTATTAAAGCCTTACATAATCAGCGAGACTCTTCATTCCATAAGGAAAACGTTGTCTGTCCGGTACAAGCAGACCATCAAAGCTTCTTTCTCTTTCCAACCAACAATCATCTACATTAATATACTCGTATCCAAGCGCAGCGTAGCCTTCTGCTACAACGATATCCGTCATTGTTCTAAATAGTCGATCTCTGTAAATGAAACATTATCGAAAAGTTACAAAAAACCAGATTCGATTTCAATAATTATTGGAAAAAAAAAAAAAAAGAACTACAGAAGATTGATCTTACAGAAGAAACGACTTGAACACGTCGTTATGAATTAATTCTGCTGTCTGGAAAGTGTGCTAATAGTTTAAGAACTACAGTAACCTTGATTAAATCATTACCCAACTATTTGACTCTAGTCTTATTTAACAAACGACAAACTTTTTCTTCTGACATGAGGCGTGAGATTTCGCACTAGATAAAAAAAAAAAGGCCGTTCATAATGGAAACACGGGTCTTAATTAATGAATTCAGTTTCCTCAATGCTGTAAGAGTTATATTATAAAGTGTGATATTATTTAATTTATGTGACACACTTTAATTATGCAATCAGTGATACCGAGAGCTACGTAAGTTCCAAAACTCTGAAAGAACTGAGAAATGTTAATTTTGGCGAAAGTCGCATAACACATATCAATTATCATAAGTTTTGAAACATACTTCTTCCTGTTTACATATAAAAGACCTAAGGCATTTCATTTTTGTAAAATCAAGGCAATCTTAAAGACCAAAACCCTTGTACCTTGACTGAAAATCAGACTTTCATTGTTTAGTTTTACCTAGTTATACAAAAGAATCTTGACTATCCTGTGATCGAAATAACGAAACTCACCTGATGCAATTGTCGGGATCATTTTTGCAGTCTGTATTGCATCGGAATCTTTCCCACGAGAGCCAACCCATGGGTGGAGTACGGGCGAGGCCATTTTCAAGCGCAGTAGCAAAGTTAGCTATTAGAATAACTGAGCAGGATATCCATACCGTGTGTAACATTCTGGGACACAATTCAGATATAATAAATATCGGCTATATTAGATTAATTTAAATAGGCATGAATGATGTTTAGATCTTACTGAGAGAAAAAACCAGTCAAATAATGCATTGATTTATAAAAGTTTGTTTTATCTCAATTAAAACTGAATACAGATACATGTGAGCGTGGAAACTCTTCATTAGGGAGAACAAACACTGAGTTCAAATAAGAGCTATGTATGTATCAACGAATGCATGTATATTAGTGCGTACATGGACGGTGCACAGTTCCCGCAAGACTGATCTGATATAAGACCTCCAAGCTAAAGGATACTTTCACCCAATGCCCCATTTCATTTTTAACACACATCTTTAGCTCCGCCGACAAACTAACTGTATGTATGCATATGTGTGTGTGTGTCAAGACTCCCTTTCATATACAGTTTAAATTGATACAATAATAATTATACCTAGATAACGAGATACCTCGGACTGAGTGAACGGCTTGCAATTCTAACTTTGACCATCGGGTTTTCAAACTTTCAGACTCACTTCTTTGTTAACAAAACATAACAAGCTTACTGAGGGGGAGGAGATTAGATAAGGAAATGAATGTACAACAGAGAGAGAGAGAACAAAGAGGTTGATTATTGTTACAATTGTTAACAAGCGAGATGTGTGTTGGAAAAATATAATATAAAGAGATTCATTTAGTCTCTCTAACTAAATATGCGAAATTAGAAGAGAACGAAAGCGTTTTATTTCTCTTCATTTCACGATAAAATGATTTTGTTTTCTGCAGTCAGCTGTCAGTGTCAGATAGTTTGTTGGTTAGGCTGACAACAAGAAACATACCTAATGATAAAGCAATAATAAGAAAGTACGTAGGCGTAGATTTTCTGACTTAAATTTAAGGACTAGAATACAGAGCGTTAATTGTTAATTAATGAGATAACTATTTTTGGAAATATCTAGTGTAATTACGAAAGATGAAATTCATATAAAAGTATAAAAACAAAAAAGAGCACTACGCTAGCGGTTCTAAAAGCATAGAAATTTTACAACACATATTTCAAACACGCAACTCAACTCGAACTATGTAGGTATTTTTCGACTATATTATCTGCCGCTAGTTGTCGCGGTAAAATTAGATCCCCGGTTTCCGAAGCCCTTGAGTTTATTTTTCAGACGATAAAGTAGAAAGTTTATTCTCACGTATTACCAATTGACTACTATATCTATGGATATTTACACATTCGTATTCAAATGCCAATGTATGCCAAACACGCTGTTGCTCCTATTACGATCTTGATCGCCTTGTTAATGGATCGATGATAAATATCGGGGAGTTTGTCAAAAGAATTGAGAATGTCTTGACGTTGAAGCTAAGGCTGCGTCCCTTCTAATTACTTTTTTTTTTCATCTCTCTCTCTATCTCTGTCTTAACTTTTTTTTTTCTTACATGCTACGTCGCGGAACGATAAATTTGCTCCACCGTGATGATATTATACGTCAGCATAAAATCTCAGCGAGTATGCGAAATGTCGGGAATTTCGACAGTGAAATCGTGTTTGATTTTAAGCTACGTATCATGGTCAAATCGACCGAATATATTAATGCCATATACATATACGTATGTTTCATAATGATTTGAACTCGAAGAGTGTAACTGCGCTTTCATCAATACAATTTAAAGATTTAATCAGCCGTAGCATATAATACCTACTGGAGAATCGCGGTATACCTACATACATACAATCACATGCGATTTTCTAATCGAAATTCTAAAGGCTTTCGATTAACTTTTAATTTAACATAATCACGCACACCTAGACCTGGTTTAACGTTCCGCGAGAGTTACCATGCAATTATTATAGACTGCGTATAGCTTTGGACCTGAGCACGTAGAATTTTAACGATTAGAAGAAGAAGAAGAAGAAGAAGAAAGAAAAACAGAAACAGAAAAAGAAAAAAAAAAAGCCGCGCTAATTATAGAGAGGTAGTTTTAAGTATAATATAATATTGCGGTAAACGATGACGAAGAGATCGCGCAGGTATACATATATAATTGAATACGTCGATATTATTTTTACTGCAGCTCTTATCGTATGAAATAAATTGAAAATAAATTAATATAATGACTGGATGCATAAAGTTATTGCAACTTGTGTAAAATTCTTACCTACACACTTTCGAGCGCAGTCTTTATGACTGACAACGTGATGATGCGATGATGAGCCCGCGCGTATATACGCACCTCGAATAAACCGAAGATGTTGAGATGGGTTTAATATATAGTAAAATTGTTGCGTATTTTATCAATTTTTATCTCATCTATCGTTTGTTGCTTCATTCGTACTATATATCAATAAGAGATAATTTAACTTCTTATTCGATATCTGGCGAAAAATCTCTTCATATATACTGTTGTAACGTCTGCACTAATAATTGTGTGTTGTAAACATACAACGCGCGGATAAGCGATTATAGATATATCGATCAACGTTGTGAAATTATTTCTCAATATTGAATTTCCACCTGCATGGGCTATACAACTCGACGTCTCACGTTATATGACATATAAATCGCACTGGTTTATATTAGTATTTATGTTATTATAATAAACGAAAATAAATACGAAAAATCTAGCTTTTAGCGTTATAAGTTCTTATATGATGTATAATATAACATACGCACACTCTTAGCGCGAATTATTTCTTTTATATTTAACATATAACGTCACATAACTTTTATTTTGTCATACCAAATTATAAAACGGATTTAAAATATGTATAATAATATAACGTACAATCGGAGATTTGAAAAGTAAACAGGTTTGATCTCGTGGGATGAAAACCCACTGATACAAACCGACTTTATAACTCTGTCTTACCTGTACCGGCACCCACTACTCGCGGCAGGCTCGAAGGATCCGGTGCTGCACAGTGGGGGGAAGAAATTAATGGCTAACCGGGACAGGCCGCTACTCCTAAAAGCTTGCTTATCCAAATATTATCACAACGCGTATGCTATAGGTGTATACCTATATTTTGGCTAACGAAATGTCAAACTATGTCCATTAACTCGATACTTCGTTGCCATATAGGTTCATTAGCTATTCAAAAATCACGAAATATCCAAACCGCATAATGTCGAATGATATTATAACGTTACAAATGCCTCTGCCTATATGTGTGTAACGTGTTTACTGTGCGATCTGAGAGTCAGAGAAATGTAGAAAATTCTGAAAATTCATTGATGACTTATACAGACGCAGTGTATAAGGATTGAATGGAATGACGTAAGACAGTATACATACAGATATACCTATGTGTATATAAACTGACGTGTTTTATTCCTTTGGACAAATTACATAATAATAGGCAAGGGGGATGCATGTAGGTTTGTTGTATGTGATGTTTTTTCTCTTTTTTCTGGTAGTTCTATGAAAGGGAACGAGTTACGTATTTCGTACGTGCTATTTATACGTAAACGGATGCTACGTCACGTAATACTAGAGCGGTGATATCGACATCGACGAAACGTGAAGGATCAAATATAACACGTATATAGTATACATACATACCTACCTATATACACGCTATGGGAAAGGTATAGGGTATATAAAACATCATACACAGAAGCGTAATGCGCCAGCCAACGGTGGCTCCGTCTCGTGGAGAGCTTTCAAATTGCAGTAGCAACCCTCGGAGTAGGTATTCGTCGACTGATACGGGTAGCTGGTCTCGGTCTAAAAAGTAATAAGGACTAAATTTTCCTTCGCCGTTTCAACAAGGGGCTATAATAACGCGTCGAGAATATCGCTCGAAGATCTTCAGAAGTAAGAAGAATAGAAAGAAAAAAGAAGAAGAAACGTATATACATACGCGATGTATGTTACACCCTTGTAAACCGCAAAATAATCGTCAAAACCAAAGTTCGCTAATTAAATTACATGAAGAGTTATGGCGTTCGGCGAGATCGTTGAGTCAGTGGAAATAGTGTATCGTCTCGTTAACATCAATCGTTTCAAACGTCATCCGAAGCAAAGATGAAGAGGCATCCGTTGACATGATAGAGGTACGTTTATAATCATCTCCATTTTTACCCAGTAACATTATTCAACACCCCGTCGAATTTCACTCGCTTAAAAAAAAATTCTTCACACGAGCTGATGCATAATCCATAAGACTCGAGACAGCTCGTTTTCCAAATTGTCGATATTTCGTTGATAAAATATTACAAGTAGCTGGTACTTACACGTCCCTTATGTTTCGTCATTCGTTATATATAAGTATAATTATGTATATTCTATGAAACGAATCGCCAATAATATTATATCTTGGCAAAAGAAAAGAGAGAAAAGAAGAAGAAAAAAAGGAATCGTGTCCTGATTCACAATGGACATAATGAATGAACTGCAGTGGTTTTCATCAGGGTTCTTTGTCACGTACATAATATACGTATCCGTGATTAAAATTCAAGAATAGTCAGAAGTTATTATTTTCAACCTGAATCGATATGTACGACGATGAAAATGTCCGTATAGTTATTTCGAGATTCATGGCGTGAAATAGGTTAATATTCGTTGATTATATTTTTCTTGATAGGACGTCGCCTATGTGGTTTTATTTTTTTTTAAAGAAAATATAGGCTCTCCGATAGAGTGGTAATGAGTGGATCAAGGTATAAGATAAGGGGGAGGGATGGATGGCCAGATGAAAGGTGCAGCATTTCGGTGGACATTGTAGAAGCGTAGTGTTTACTGTACTTTATAAATAGGGCGGTACGGAATGCGGATAAATCGATACGCGCTGCTTTCATTCATGGCGGCCACCCTTGCGCTGGCACGCTGCTTCGGCTGTTCCTGTATCTACTGCTGTATCCATCCCCCTTTCAACCCCGTATAACTATATATACGATTGCCCACGTCACCCACGTCGCCCACGCACCACCGTCCCCACATCCCTCCCCGCCTCGTCTCCTCCTCGTTCTATCTTTTCGCCCACCCCTATCTCGGTGCTCTATCCTCCCTCTGCCTACCCCCTCGACAGCCTTTGAGCTAGGGGCGCGCATTTTTCGCTCTTCTATTTTTAGCACATTCGTATTATACGTAAGATGGGTATAGTATAGGTATGTATAGGAGATTCCTCTTTTCTTCTCCCATATACCTACCTACGTGAAGGATTTTTCAAAGAATCTCTCCCTCGAATGAAAATCTTCGTGCATTTTTAGCTGCACCTCGACCTGCAGGTATTCACGCTTACTTATAGATGAAAGATTTTTGTATGTGACTTGCGTGTGCGCGGCTGCCTAGAAATATTTATACATAGGTATACAGATAGATGTATTGTACGTGTCGTGTGGAAAGTCGACGGAAATTGTACGAAGAAAGTAGTCTTCATGCTCGTGCTACTTAGGCGACGAGACGGAGTAGGTATTATTATTTTTTAAACACGCGTGTCGAAGAGTGTCAATGGAATCGCTATACATATACACGCAGAGACCTATTCATTCCTGTGTTATTAATTAGTTTTTTCTTATTCTTTTTTTTCTTATTCTTTTCTCATCTTTCTATCGTTAGCGGTCGCAACCTTTTCTCCTTTTATATGCTACAGGTATACATATATGTACTACCACATGATACCTAATACATCAATACAAGACAATAAATATTATATTTTATCATAATCTTCTGAACAATAAAAATCTCCATCTGCTGCATCCTGCTGCACGCTCCTCCTAATGTGGGGTTTTACGATTAATTAACCTTTCGTTTATTGCTACGTAGACGAAACACCATCATCCTTCGTGAATTTATATACTCTTTATTGTATTCCTTAATTCTGATATCCACTTTAATTATAGGTGTATACATATACTCGTTGCGGTAAACGACTATTAACAAATTACCAATAGTATAGCTACAGCTTATATTACAGTATCTTCACGGGTTATTGAAACTTTTTTTTTCTCCTTTCTCTCTTTTTTTTTTATGTTTTATTTATTTTTAGAGTAGGTAGCAATATATTACGATGAGTGGTGTGAGTTTTCTGTTTATGTAAATGTGAAGGACTTTTATTGCGCGGTTTTAGTAATATATATATATATACAACAGTGTTTAAAGTGCCATCACACTCCAGGATCTTCGTTATCTGAAATAGTATATACTTTGAACTAAACATCAGGTCCAGCAAAAAGTCAGATCGTTAATATATTATAAATATAAGATGAATAAGTAAATATTTCAGTATAATAACATATTATGACACATTAAGTCTTTGAGAAACAGGTGCGCGTTCTTTCCCAAATGGGGGAAAAAGATGGTATTGCAACCTTATATATTGCAGATATATTAATCTCTAGCAAGTTATAATAATTGACCCGAGGTGTTCCTGTATGCGCGGGCAGAACTGACTATCTCGTATATACAGGTATATATCGTCTCTCGCCTATATACCCTCTTGGCCTATTTTAAGTTAGCAGATATCGCGATGCACCCTTCGCAGGTCAAAGGTCATAGTTTGAACGACAAGTGGTGATTCACCCATAGATAAAATAATATATTAACTAAAAAGTGCAGCAGTCGCGTTGTGCAGCAACAAGGGTGTAAAAAATATGAATAATTATATATTTATATGAAATTTTGTTAATTACCTACTTTTTTTAATATATAATAGGTATAATATAGATATAGATAAATAAAACATAATCTATAACGAAATAGAAAACAGTTTGATATATATAAAGATTATCAAAAGGCATATACGTGCATGCCGAGTCCTGTGACCTCACTACGTTACGCACGATTTCAGTCCCTCGCCCTATAACCGCGAGGATATAGTCACGTTTATAATATAACTGCTTGTAAGATATATAGCAAACTCCTGAAACGTGTGTACAGGTAGGCGTAAGAAAATTAAACGCGATGAAATCATTAGTTCAAGTGAAATAAAGAGTGGGCCAAT
The DNA here is from genome assembly GCA_963992785.1 of Tenthredo livida. Classification (NCBI taxonomy): domain Eukaryota; kingdom Metazoa; phylum Arthropoda; class Insecta; order Hymenoptera; family Tenthredinidae; genus Tenthredo; species Tenthredo livida. Next base: position 404,686 of record OZ023071.1, on the reverse strand, counting down.
TATGCCTGTATTGCACCCTTGTGGACCATGAATGAGGGGGTGGCGTTTACGCCCTACATATATATATATATATATAGGCGTGGAATGTAGGTAGTAAATAACATGCGACGATGTATACTTTTTCGCGTTATATATTATACCCACACACACTGCAGTTATGACGCTATACATGTGTAATTTAATCTCACAATTAACTATGTACGGACCTCATATATAAGGAATTCGAAAATTATAGAATCTTCATAAAACTCGTGTCTCGAGGCTAAGGCTAATTACTGTAAGACGCGGAAGCTTTATATTCAATGCAGTTTTTTTTTTTCTCTCTCTTTTTTTCTACAATATTTTAGTCCGATTCCTTCGAGTCTGCGAAACATACCTACGTAGTTATATATACCTATAATATCCGTTTTATATAGGATCGGTTGAAGGCGCGGTATGAACTAGCTGTTGCGTAAGCATTATTGCTACAGATTTATAAATTATAATGACAGCAGCAGGCAGCAGCACCACCACCACCACCACCACCTCCGACAGTCCTGAACCCTATAGCTTTGTATCGAACGGCACTACGGGCGAGTCTCGACGATTTATATTCTTCGAACCCGTTTTGCCGCAGAGAAAGTTCTGACGCGAATTAATATTCCGCGATATAGTTTCAACTATTGTTCTTAAATTTTGAGTTTCTACGATTTTCGGTAATTAGGTAAAAATTTGTAGAAAAAAGTCGAGACATTTGCGTTATGCTATAATCTCGGAATTGAAGTTTGAATACAATTTTTCTGTTTTTCTTTTTTCATAGCAAAAAAAAATAATATTCTGCACTGCAGGATAGAAACTTTCAAGGCCGTTATGTATCATGGCACGTATTTATAAAATTGTGTAATGAAACTTACGACCAACCAAGTAGAGATATGGGAATCATATTATATTATTATACCATTTTCCTTCGTGACTTTATTCAGACTGAAAATAAACGTAGAATAAAAACCCCACGAAGTTAAATATGACGTGATTTTTTTTCAATTATAAAATTGAATTTCTTTTACAAACATAATCATGTATCTCACTGCAATTTAATGATTATAGGTACATATACTATTCTAGACGAGACGGTTGCAGCACGTAGTCATTACCTATAATTCTCAAAATCGTTATATTATGTACCTATAGGTACCTGTATGTTAAAACATTCCCAAGTTCCATATACATACATAAATAAATATATATATGGGTATAATATAAGTATAATATAAGTATAGTCGCGGTAAGAAGAAGTCAATTTTTACAAGGTGATTTCTAGGCAATGGAATTATTAGCCGAGGTTGTCCTTACCATTGGCACGAAAGTAGAGGTTTACGCTAGTTGTTACCTACCTAGGCAAACACCGAGGACAAGGCTGTTTAACCAACGTTTCAAGAATGTAACGTGATAACTTGTGTATACATATATGTATAATAATTCGCTGCTTTTTACCACGTATAGTAATTTTAATCTATTTTTTTTTTCCTTTTTTTTTCTTTCTTTTCTTCTACCTCCCCATTTTTTTTCTTTCTTTTTTTTTCTCTTTTTTTCTTTTTCTCCTTTACCCCCATTTTACTATTTAGGTTTCTAGGATATTCTTAATCATAATCCTGCAGCTGGTTGCTCTACTGCAGTAGTACCTACCACGTTGATTGTTTTCCTTCGATGTCAAACGTTTTGTTCTTTATACCTACATTTCTTTTTCTTATTTCGTGTCTCTTTTTTTATCCCCTCAGTCACGAATCGTATACTATACCTACCTACTACCTAATTACAATTTACAATCGCGTATAGAGGTATACAATACATACAGTAATCGTATACCTATATACGTATGGTACATATTGTGTATAATTCAGATCACGACAATCATCACGGTCACAGCTACCGCAGAAAGAATAATTATTACATATATAGAAACAAAACGTCGAATGTTACAGTTAAGCCACCAAATTATGTACTACATACGAACCCATATCTGCTATAGGTATAGGTATAGCTATAGGTATAGCTATATTTAGCAATTTCGTGTCACTGTCGTCGCTCGGCCTTGTTTCCGCAGACCAAACTTTTCCCACGATTAATTAAACAGCTTTGCTCCAACCGGCACAGTTTGCTACAACCCTGCAGCAACGATCGATTCGAAAATTTTCAAAAACTGCCCACTCTTCGTGCAGTTGCAGTTGCAGTTGCAGTTGCTGCAGTTTTATTGAACTGATGTTGAAATACTATTTTTTATTCTTTTTTTTTTTAATCTTCTTTTTCCTCGCTCCAAATTCATCGCATATTTGCAAATAACACACGTACCTACCTGTAATCTATATAGCGAAAGTACATATAATTATATATATACCTATACACGTATATAGGTAGGTATATATAAATTGACGATTTTTCACGGAAAACACTTTAGGGAAAAGTTGTTTCGTTTCCATGTTCATAAGAACGAGACGCTTTTAAGGAAGAAGAAGAACTTTCCCCAGGGGGTTAAAGTAGTAGAAGTAGAAGTAGCAGTATAGCGGCACCAGGAAAATGCTGGAGTACTAACGCAAGATGGAATTTAGTCGATTCGAAATGTTCCCCTCAGGTACAGGTCTGCAGAGTTGATGTCTTAAATTTTCGTTATACCTACCATTTCCGCTCTTTTCCTCTCATCTTCCCAGCTACCTATACCTACCCATTTCCACCAGTTCCTAGCTCCTTGTATGTACAGATCTGCGTTTTTCATCGATCTATACGTACGTATACCTGTACCTACGCGAGAGCCTCTGCAGTGCCCTAAATTTTACTTCTCTGCTGCGGCTCTTTTCGTATCAACGCGCTACCGTATACGTATTGTCACATCGATATGGTATATAAAGAAAAAACATGTAGGTATTATCACTATTGTTATTTTCGTCATTGTTAATATTATTATAGAGAAAGATCAAAACTTTGTCTGACCAATTACATTTAGACATGAACGTAGATATATGCCTACATATATGTATATATATATTTATATTATAAAGCCTTGAGATGGATTATAAAAAAAGTTGGGCCAGTTCGTGGTGCAGCCTCTATAATATACATATTGTATAAGAAATGATCTCCCGTTTCTCAAAACGTCAGCGTACGTGTCGGTCAGGGTTGATATTTTTAATTTTTTTGTCGCTTTACCACTCGCAACAAATCCGAGCATATTATCATGTTTGTTTAGATCCTTGATCCCCCTCACTACGTTGCCCTCGATTTTCAGCTTCCACTTTTTTTCCCTCTTCTTCTACTTCTGTCTTCTGTCTTCTGTCTCTTCTATCTCTTCTATCTCTTCTCTATATCGGACAATGATCAGGCGTCGCATTGTTATATATCGGTATCAGAAGCTTGCCAGACAGCTATCGTCGCAGTGTTATGTTATCTAAGATCAATGCTTATACCTATACGCATAGAATGTCGAGACTGCGATAGTGGATGAAAAAAAGAAAAAAAATAATCGAGAATTGGGCCAATCGTCGTATAGGTATGTACCCATATAACGTAAGAACTGATCCGTCGATATCATGTCTAGAAAATGACGAGGATCAGGGTAACGGTCTGGCAAAAGTTGATCGTTGCGTCTCGTCGCGTCGTATGCGAGCTAAAAGTAAGATTTCTCATTTCTCTGATGTGAGCAAAATCTAGTTCCTATATAAGCTTCAGCACATTCTCTCCGTCTTCCTCCTCGTCATTTATATCGCTGCTTGCTATACCCGTATACCTACTATACGCGACAAATTAGTCGTGGGAATAAATCTAGATCACTTTCGTCTTTTTTAACACCGCACTCCTCCTCTCGAACGCTTTCTATACACTTGCATTACTGCTCCAGCCTGCAGGCACCACGGGCTTACACACGTCACATGCTGCAATAATGCGAAATATTATGTCGCTCGTTTTCAACAAAAGAGACTATGCACTCTCGACTATCGACGCGAACGTATACCACGTATGTACGTACATGATGTATGAGTAGGATATCCCTTTAGGTTGACGTATCAAAACTAGTTAAACTAGTCCATGGATGCAGGAAACTGCAAGCTCCGGACTATGAAACCTGGAATATTGAGTAAATTCAACGCGCAGTCGCTCGTCGGAGGGCTTCGATACGTTATAGAACCCGCAGATGATGTTCTCTTTGATACTATATGGACCTTCGCTGCAGCACCCTTTGTCGAAGTGCCGCACGCATCGCCGCGATATGTTCACAACATTTACCCTAAAGTATACAGTCGACGTTGAACATTTGATACAGGGTTCGAAAGTGCAACTGATTCGGCTATATGCATACTATATACCAGTTATTGTTTTCGATTTTGTAAAACCGCGAATGAGAACCTGTTGATCGTAACGATAAAACGAAGAGTAAAAATAAAAAATAAAAATGAAATCGGGGATTATTTTTATTCTTATTAATATTAGTTGGGTCTGATCTGCATCCGATCGACCGTTACATCTAATTCCGATTTATTTTATCCTGCTGCAATACGCGACATACATACCTATGGATAAGGACGTGATTGATCTCATAATGTTCATTGACGTATCTCGGATTTATCTCGAAAATAAAAAGTGTGAAAAAGAATTTGGGACGCTTTGGGCGATTATGACTTTCATAAGGACTGAAGATTCAAAAAAATTTTTACGCTGGTGTCGGGCTTACAGTATACAGTTTTTGAGATACAGCGAAAATAATGAAATTATGGGTAAACCTGCAACCGCTGCACCGTCTTCTTCTGATCGTAATAATTCAGCTCATGCACGAGCACCAGCAGCTGCAGACGATGAGACGAACGTTTTCGAAATGTTTCAACAACTGTTTTACTGCTTGTGTTTAAAACCGCGGATGGTACCGAGCTGGAACTTTTAGTATCGCACTCATGTATACCTATATATTAATATATTATATATATCGACATCGCAGCATGTAGCACCTATATCCATAATATAAAATACGACGATGCGATATACTATATTATATGGGTAAGAAGAATTACGGCCGAAAAATTAACGGGAATTTTAGCTATTTAAATATTGTGTTTACGTATGTATGCTTACTTTACGCGCACGATAATTGTTGTTTAAATTGGTAAATTTATTTTACTAAAAGAGAATTCCACGCGGGTTTTGATTATAAAGCAACGCACGCTCGCCTCATTACCCTTTGTAATTTAGTAGCTACTGTCGTCGTCTCAGCATGTATTCGACTACGAAGATTACGTCATGAACTTCTTTTTTATTCTTTGCATCTGCAGTGAGATCCACTGCTTAGGCTTATTACTGTCGCGGTTGGAAAATTCAAACAAGCTTTAATTTATGAGGCGAGAAATGCCATTTTCAAAACCCTCGATCGCCTATACTCCATCTCAGACATTCGATAATCAATTGATGTGACATAGGTGTACTCTTTCCCTGTGTATATTATATAGGCTTTTCTCACATTCATTTTCAAAGCGAATAAATATTAGCACGTAATGTTTGCATCAAGTTTTAAGAAGAAACGTAGTTGATCAGACATTCAAAATATTGTTGTAATTTTTTGAACAAGTTTGCCGAATGTCTCGTCTCTCGCAGCTGCAGTATATGAGATTATACGATGTACGTACATATTGAGAATTCTTGTTTTTGTCAAAAAGTAGAAACGTCGTCATTTTATTCCGAGAAATGAACGTAATTTCGTTGACTTTACTCGTCTCTCCTCGTCTCATGTGATTCACAAAAAATTAAACACACTTCAATATTGTCGAGTGTGGTTATAGCGGTTTATATACCTAGTTCAAACAAAAATCTGTATAAATATTTGGAGAAATGTCTTGACCGAAATAGGATTTAATCATCAAAACTGAAAAAAAATATCTGAAGTATAATATCGAAGGTTTTTCATTCTTTGATTTAAAAATTATTTGGATCAACGGACGTTATCTCCCAGCAGAAGCGCGAGTGCGTATACATAGTACATCGAGTGCTCGATTATACTTTATCTGATAATTCGTAATATTCGGGTCACTAAACTCCGCCAATAGCTATAATACTGAATTTTTCAAGATTAAACTCCGTTATTCAAAAAATATATTCCATATCGTCTATATAGTACAGCCTCAGGCTGAATACCGGGTCTCATTTAATCCGCAACTCTTATTATAATATCCTATGTGTAGTCTATATACCTATACACCTAACTTTCGCGGAAAAATGACAAAACGACCGCCGCTGGGTCTTTACGATTATATCCCTCCCTCGGACAATTACAAAGGAGCGAGAAAACATTACGCAATATCCGCGACCCGAGCTGTTGATCTCGTTTTATTTTCTCGACACCATATGATATATACACAGTTCCGGGACGCCCGGATCGCGTAATAAGTTATATTCTATGCAGTGGCGTAAGGGGAGGTTCAGAAATGAATTTCTATTACTTTTAATTTTTTTTTTTTTTTACATTAAGCCAAAATTTTGTACATCGGTTGCAACCCAATTTTTTTAATGAAATAAATTACCCATCTCATAAATGCGTCTTTCAATTTTAATTTTTTTATTTTCACATCCTTATATTAATTGAGATTAAGAAAAAAAACTGTTGCATTCCTATTTTTTGTACAAATTTATGTATATCTCGAACGGATATAGATTTCTCAATTTTTTTTTTTTTTAACTTGTTATTCCGTGTCTTTTGATTCACGAATAAATTTCTCCAGCTCAAACCCTTTCGCCTTTAGTTACGCCAGTGTATTATTATGTATAGATCGCGTATAGGTACCATACAGAATTGCGTATTATTATACATACTACATATAAATTATATTGTTGTAGGATATTTTCTATACATTTATAAATAAATAAAAAAAAATATATATATATATATATACCTATATGTATATGTATATGTATATGTATATGTATAATGGTCGCGTTATAAATTGTTAAATAAATAAAAAGTATATATTATGTAGACGTATATGTATGCATCGTCCGTAACGCGAACAACATTCGTTTGGGTCAGACCGTGACCGGGGCCTTGGAAGCGTTCGCGTGCATGAGCGTTGAAACTTTACTTTTTAATTTGCCTATAGAGAGCAAAACCTGTCCAAAGCCCTCGAAAAATAAGAAGAAGAAGAAAGATAAGAAAAAAAAAAAGAAAGAAAGACGACGCGAACGACCACTTTATACCGTTTGCTTACGCAACCACCTATACCTATACCTACACCTACACCTATATATATATATCGCCCTGTTACACTTTGTCCCGTATTACGTGTCGCGTGTTGCGTGTTTACTGATCTCACATCAGTTTACTACCCCCCTACACCATCCACAGTTGTTATTTCTTTATTCTTTCATACCTTACTCCTCCGACGTTGATACGACCCCTCCCCTCCCCTCCGCGCCCCCGAGACGAGCCTAATGCCTCCGACACGCATGTACAAATAGTAATACATACTATCGTTGCGTGGGAGTCCTTAATGCAAATGCATTATACCGCAGAACAGTTAATGCTGCACATGAAGTTGATAATTGAATTGAAGGGTTCCCATAGATTGTATATGATATATTTTTACATAAGGTATATAGTCATATGCCTTCATGTTATGTATATGGTCGCGGAAGGGTATATAATATATCCTGTGACGTCAGCACGCATGTGAACGTACTTGCAGACTCTAGAGTATATCATTATTCATATGTAAAGCTCATCGATTTCCTATATATTTATAATTGTTTTTATTTTATTTAGGCAAATATTATTAATAACTAATAAGATATTACACTCATTGTATAAGTTCAGCTTCCGGGTCTGCATCATATGTATAATATACCGCCTTCCTTGTTCGTATATACCTACCTACCACTTTGCTATTAACAGAAGAAAATACCGTAACGTACATTGTCACTGCACTTAAGAGCTACGCGGTTCCGCTATATCCTACGAAAAAAACAATGTAATTATGACGGCGAAAAGTAGCGACAGAATTACACAATAATTCATTTCACCTACTCGAAGCGTTTTCTCACTGTATAGCATATGAAATTAAGAAGAAAATAAAGCGATATCGCCTGTTAGGATTTCTAATTATCAATTTATTGTGAAAACATTTCCTCATCATTTCCTTTAGCATAGTTTTCACATGAAATATGTAAAAGATTCGTATTATAAGTTCAGCATTGTTTATTATTATGTTATATAGTTTAGAAGAGACAATCTCATTCTCATTTAGAAACCACTAGCTATTCTGTTTTATTATTATTTTTGACTTTTTTTTTGTGGCTGAAGCGATGCAGAATGCCCCATAGAAGGTAGTACATCAGTCATCACTCTTTCATCTAATATGTGCAGAATAAATAGTATCTGAATATAAATAGTATGTTTAAGATTTATATTTGCATAAAACAGTAAAACAGTTTTTTATGATTTACTCCTTGGAGTAAATCCTTTTTTTTCTTCTTCTACCATATTATGACAACGCATCATTTGAATCATAATAGGATGAATATTATCTCCTCACATTATTATGTACCTATTGAAGTAAATTTTCTTTTCCTACAGTAGACGTGTCGTCGCCACTAGTGTGGATGTGGGTAAGAAGCCATCATCTTAGCGAGAGGGATGTCTGAGAGCGACGGGGAACAGACAGCTAGGTCGGTGGCCTTGGAGCAAGCCTACGTTCACGAAGTATATGAACAATGTGCAGAAAAGACTGCCCAGAGTCGACATTGGCCTCGGATATATCAATTTCTTGAAGAGCTTGAGCCCGGGGCCCTAGTCTGTGACGTCGGTTAGTCCAGTCGACTAAAATCAAGGCGAAAAGCCTTCTTTTTACCCACTCTTTTTTCTTCACCATGAAATTCAAAACTTTGTCATCCTTGTTCCCAGGTTGTGGCAATGGGAAGTATCTGAGTGTGAACCAGAGCATATTCAAAGTAGGAGCAGACAGGTGCAAACACCTGACAGACATCGCTCGCGAAAAGGAAAACGAGGTATTAAGAAGGAGGAGATACTGCTTGTCGTTGCAAACAATAAAGAGAAACAGATTTCATCGGATTATATACTTCGCTTTCTTTGCGTTTCATTCAAGGTCTTGATTTGCGACAACTTGTCATTACCCTTTCGAGATGATAGCTTCGACGCAGTTCTATCCATTGCTGTTGTTCATCATTTTGCTACAACTGAGAGGCGAGTTCATGCGCTCAAGGAATTGGCTAGAGTATTACGAATCGGTGGAAGATTGGTAATATCTGTTTGGGCTATGGAACAACGACACAGAAAGGTAAAGTAGGAATAAATCATTTCTCAAACTCGATAAAAATACCTAATCAAACTTTCATCTCATAGATTTATTGGTACCTCACAACAAATCTCTAAATAAGAATTATACTTTGCAGTTCGAGTCCCAGGATGTGTTGGTTCCATGGCCCAAGGCCTATTGTCTCAGTTCGTCTTCAAACGGAGGAAAATCTTCAGGAAATCCATACGCCGATGAAATACAAACCAATCAAGTTGCCCCAAAAGATTTATTAACATCTAAAAGGTAGTCAACTATACAACCTTCAGAGTTTCTTCACAATTGATGAACCATAATCCTCACATCAATGAACGTGATGCATTTCAGAAACAGTCGGAAAAAGTATGGAACAAAAAGTTATTGGATCGATCCAGTGCTGAGCCCGTCTCCCTCGACCAGCAGTCTGTCTAGTCCAAATGAAACATGTTACAGTTTTGTCAGGCGAGCATTGCAGGTAATTTTGTCTCAATGATTTTATTGCCATATTAATAAAAATGTACCGGATTTTTATGCAGAGTATTATAATTGTTGACGTTTGATGTCTAGAAATTGGCAGGGGGAAAGCGAGGCGGTCCTGGAAGTCGTCCATGGTTTTTAGAGACATGGAGCCAAAGTGTGGGGAAAGAAAGACGACATATCCAACACGACGATAGCGGAGATGTGGACGACTTGCCAATAGAATTAAGGAGACTTGAAGATATTAACGTTACGCTCAACAAGTTCCCCGATACTCTGAGCGTCAAATCAAAAAGTCTTGGTGATATTCTGGAAATACAACGACTCAATCTCGTCAGATCAAGATCTAGTATTCCTGGACTATGCTCTACTCTGACTTCTGACTCATTTTTAAACGAAACTGTCGACACACCTCCCCTTAGCAACTCAAAGCCTAAGCTTGTAAAGCAAAAGTCACATTTCATCGAAGATATTTGTTTAGAAATTTCGGAAAACACTGCCATTCAAGAACTTATCAAAGACCTTCCGGATTTCCAGGTGATTAGGGCTTTGCCTTCTTCTTTCATATAAAAATAACAATTTTTTTCAACCCTTGATCGACTTTGACTCTGATTATCTTTATTCTTTGCAGAATGTACAAAGATTTCCTGTAAAACGTGGCAACGTACAGAAACAAAGCTCTCTAAACGAAGAACTGATGTCTATAGATCGTTTGAAAGAGAAAGAAAAAGTTAGGAGACATATAATGAAGCAGGCTTCGTTAAACGAAGAAATAATATGCAAAAGAAAAGCGTTCGAAGCATTCAAGGATTCACTTTACTCTGGTAATGCTACAAAACGATTCCAACTTTTGAAAAGTGGCCTTACAAGTAGAATAAAACAGTCAACTACAAACATAGAAAAGGTATCCGGAATGTCAATTAAAAATGGGTTTGTAAAGATGCTGCAAGGCTGGACATCTGCGGATAACGAAGATGACGATCAAAATTGTAACGCTGTACAGTGCGAGCCTTTATCACCTAAGCAAAAACCTCTGGACAAAGTTACTCCTTCATTGAAAAAAGATGCCGAATCAGTCGAGAGACGATTGTCCAAGGAAGACGGATCTGATTCATCGAAAGACAGCAGTTTGCAAAGCGATACTAGCGTCGATTCAGAAGATAGTTTCGCCTCCGTTATATACGTGCCAAAACAAGACTTGTCCTCTATTATTGATGCGATATCAGCACCTCCTGGCTACCAATTAACTGCAATGTCAGCTCCGCCTTCACCCCGAATAAAACACCCTCCCGATCTAATGGGACCAAGACTAAAACTCATTCCCATATCTCCGCTTCTCAAGCAATTTCCTGCCACGAGTAAATCCCTGCCGCCGACAAGCCCGCCGGGACTATCTCCTCGTACTCTAAATTCCATACCGCCTAGACCATTTTTTAGCGCTTTTTCTAACAGCCAACAAACTTCTATATTCGATAAATTGATATCTGCTGAAGAAACGGACACCTGTTCCATTATCCAGACTCAAATCACTGAACCACAAAGTCCCGATCCCCCAGATCCAACTAATACTTGCAAAAATCTTGAAGAAACCCTCAAAGAACCGAGCCCTACAAAAGCGGAATCACCCGTTAAATCGGAGAGCGAATCGGCACCGAATACAGAGAAGATTGTATCCATTGAAGAAACTTCGCTAGTCCCAGTACTCGAGGAGGCCCCAATGCCCCAGGAAAAACCTCTGGAGAAATCTATTATGGAATCTTCTGTAAACGAGGAAGACAGTCGTAAAGCAAGATTGAACCAAATAAAAGAACTTCTTAAACAGAAACCTGGATTCGCCACTAGGTGTGCCAAGCCCTCTTTCCCATTGGTGAGACGTGCCTCAGCAGCTACTCCTGGACGTTTGGAAACAGTTACTAGGCCTCTGCCGAGACTCTTGTCTTTAGAATTGTTCAATCCAGAAACAGACGACTTGGATAGCGACTCGAGCGGAGTTTCTTCTCCCGAATCTGTTGGCTCTGTGATCAGCGTGATATCGGACGATCGTTACACGGCGAATAAAGGTATTGTGGAATCTCTTGAATCCAAGGGTTTAGGTAACATCTTATTGAAACACATGCGTCTAATAGTTTGGATATTTTTCAGATAATAAAAAGTCGGATGAGAACGGGCAAGAGACGACTAGAACGGCTAATGAAAAGACTGCTTCGGCTAAACACTCGGAATTTAGCCATTTGGATAACAACAGCGCATACGAATTACTCACGCCAAGAAGTCTGAGCGGATCATCGACCGAAATATCATTAGCATCGTCGCAATCTATAAGACTTTTGGAGGCAGCAGCAAACGTAGCTAGCTCTTTGGAGGATGCTGTTGAAACTGCAATCCAATTGAAACCACCGCACAGTAACTTGTACTCTACAAAAGCACAAAAATATACAACAATTGACGAGTCATTAAGATTGACAAACTCTTGGAGAAATAGCAACGCCTCTCCTTCCGAGCTGCAAGAATTATTGGAAGACTCTAGGGCGAGCTCGATATCACCCGAGGAAAAAAATTGGGACGAAGAATGCAGACGGCATTTAATTGACTTTACTGAAAAATTGAGCGAGAATCTTATTCATGATATTGACCAATATTGCCAAAAAACAGAACTAGAATTCAACGAAGATATGAAGGAGGATCTGTGTCGGAAATCCAAAGTTGTTAACTCGTTTATAATCGATTCATCGGTACCTTGTTACGACCAATTACCAGGGAATGAAAAATTGGCAAAATGTAAATATAGGGAACTAGTAGACACCAATGCCTGGTTAAACAAATCGATAAACGATAATGAGAATTCAAAAACTGACAATAAACCAAGCGAAACTTTGCTCGGTCTAGAATGCTCAAACGCAGATATAAGTAGTAAAACTCTAATTAATAACGTACTAATGGAGAGAAGCGGTTCCGAAGATATTATGGACTTTGTTTTGGTTTCAAACACAGGAGAATTTACCAGTGATGTTAAAAATGGGTCTAAAGAAATCTACAAGGGACAACGTTCAACGGATATCAATTCCCAGTGCGACGTCACAGGCTTTACCGAAGACATTGTTGAAAAACCTTACTTGAGGTTTGGCAATTCTATAGAGTCGAGCGATATCGGTGATTCTATTGAAAACACTACAAGCTTTAGTGACTTCAGTCAAACTGAATCATTCCAAGAGTCTGTGGCGACTGAGAAAACTCATAACGGTAGTTTGGCTTCTCTCGGATCTTGCAATACCGAGTATAAGAACAGAAAAGCTAAGAGCAAACTTCAGTCTCAAATACGTTCAGCTTCGGAAGAGATTACCTCTCGTCCGCCCAAGGTAAGGCAACAGGCTTCCGTTAATTCTGAATGTTTAGTATCGGCTACTAGCAACGGAACCCTTACTGGCTCTTCTTCCCAAGAGTCATTGCCCTCTGACCACGGAGGTGGGGCTATAACTTATCATCAGTACTACCATGTTTTCAGAGAAGGAGAGCTGGACCAACTAATTAATAAATACGTTGAGAATTTACATATTATTTCATCCTATTACGACCACGCAAGCTGGTGCATAGTCGCTGAAAAAGTGCAAGTTTGGACTATATGACTCACGGCTAATTGCCAATATCAAATTATCAATTTTATATATTTTCTTGCTTTTTTAAGCTGTCCTTCTCATAATAATTATTACCTATTACAATGGCTTGTAAATATGTAAAATACAATGTTTCTGACCTAAGCGCACAGGATGATAGATGAATTTATTAGTCAAACTACTACTACTACACTCTTAGTTGTAGATATTTATATTATCTGAATGCTTGACCAATCGTTGACATTTTTTCTTTAGTTTTCTATATGGACATGGTACGTTAAGTAAGTGAATGTCTAAACGCCGATTACACCCTTGTCCATAATTAAGAAAAATCTCAAAAATATAATAACGATGTAAGAATTTCAACTCCAGATTTGGAAAGGAGTTTAATTATCGTTTCGACATTCTTGAGGTATAGCATTCTGCAGAATATAAGACTCTAGTTTCGTCGTAACACCATAATGTAAGCCAAAGTTATAGAACTAATGCCTAGAAAAATGTTACAAGGATGGTGCGAGTCTTGTATTCTGCATTGAGTTGTTGACTATTTTATTTTTTATTTTTTTCGAAGAACTCCTGAACTAATTGAAAATAATAAATCATAAAGAAAGAAAGAAAAGATGAGAAAGATAAGAAGAAAAAGAACGTTTCACATTGTAAATAAATATACCTGTTCAAAAACTTAGACAGTTTGTGAGATTATTCTATTAGTGTTGTTTTACGTAAGCATCCATCTACATAGAAATTGTCTGAATATAGTATACAAAACTCGATGAAAATTTACAAGAGGTCATAAAATATTGATAATAAAATGAAAACTGTTGCTACTGTTCTTAAACACGTCACAGATTCTCGTATTCAAAAATTTAGCTCTCACAAGAAAAACAAGAATAAGAAAAATAAATAAATGAATAAATAAATAAATAAATACATGAATAAAACCAAATAACATGATTATATACCTATGTGTGAGAAATTTTCATAATTAATTCTCTGTACTGTCGGTGACTTCACAATAATGCAAAAACTTGTATAACTGATCATCTTTCATTCAGTTTCTTTTTTTCACCTGCATTGATCCTTATTATAATACTATAATTGATATACCTAATATATGAAAATAAACTTACGGAGAAGGCACACAGAACTAAGTAGAGATATCAATTTTAGATATATTTCCATATTTCAATTATTTCCTACCAGTATAATAAATTGTGGAATAATTCATCGATTCAATTAACAACATCGGTAGATTAATAAGTGCCCAGATAGTAGCGCTCGAAGTTGAATTCTTTTATTAACAGATGTATAGATATTTGATTCGACTGTTTAGACGATACAATAATTACAGTAAAAATGGACTGAATAGATATTCAAATACATCATAGTACATACAAATGTTTTCGTTAAGTATAATCTCAGCGATGATAATTATTATCAATATAACGCGATGGTTAAAAAAAAAAAAAAAAAAACATTAGGGCTTGTTTGTTCATTGTTCATTATAAATAAGGGTTGATACTATTGGGAGTTTATTTAAAACTTACATTTTCGCTAGCTTTAGAAAAATACGAAAATAAAGGCATCGAGATTTCTAATTTCCTTTCCTTTAATATCAAATATTTTTCAACATATTATCATTTATAGTTATGTAGTTAGTTAAGTTTGAATTAGACCAAGCATTATCCTATGTTTCGTTAATATAGTCAATGTAAAATATAACGATTATTGCGCGAAACCGTAAAGCTGCTCCAAAAGATAAAAAAAAATAGGAAAAAAAAACAAGAACGAAAGAAGAAGCCAGACAACGTTTCTCAAATCTAAAAAAATAAAAACCCAATAAATTTTTGCATCCGGATGATGTAGCTTTTCGATTTATCACAATATGTAAAGCGATTTCTGTACACTATCTTATATTTATACATAATAATTGGTTCCTCCTCGACTTTATTCACGGCGTAAATTCTCAAGTCTTGCTTGCAAGTCTGCATCCGCATCATTTACATTACCACCTGCGTCCGTCGCGCCTCCACCTCCACCACCTCCACCACCGGTACCACCAGCAGCACCAGCCGCCGTCGCAACGGGCTGTTTACTCCCGGCTACACTCAATGACCCAGAAGCTTGCGGTAGGCCTGACAATTGGTCCGTTAATTGCAGACCCAGTTCATCCAATACTTGCGAGACAACCGCGTCGCTAGAAAGAGTAAGTACAAATATAATGCACATTCATTAATGGGGTGTAGAAAGTTCTGTAACAACAAATCTCTCCCAAATCTAATGAATTACCTCTCTTCTTCGTCCCCTTCATCCTCCATCGCGTCGTCTATAGCGTCGTTCATAATCTCCTCCTTCATGTCCATTATCTCAGATTGTTTTTCAAATTCTTGTAAGATTTTTTGGATTTGGGGTAGATTTAATTGTCTGAAAGTAAAAAAATCGCACATAGTGATGGGTGAACGGAGTTCTATCATTATTTCAACCAGAAATGAATTAATTTAATGAAAACAAGGCAGACTCTCACTCACTTATTCATACTCTGCATAGCTTTGGTAACACCCTTCATTGCTTCGGCCATAGTATTTTGAGAACGTAGCGTTTGTATTTTCAGTGAAACCGCTTGAATGTTTGCTTTCATGAGCATAAATTTTTTGACGTAACGTCTCGTCCTGACTAGGTCTTTGGCCATAATTTTAACCGCTTCCTTTAAGAATGGAAGAAAATTGGTGGTTTTTTTTTGAATTCGAGCTACGGGGTTCTGTGCATAATTACCATCTGTCCGTCTTTGGCGAGCTTCTTTATATCCTGAATGATCTTTTTCTCCTGTTGTTCCATGCGCATCTTTTCCCTGTCCAAATCCCGCATCGCTTTATTCAAAGCCCTTTGATTCTTACGCAGCATCTCCTCAGGAGTGACGCGTTTCCCAAATAGCCACTCCATTTTTACTTTTAAATATACACGAACTGCAAGAGTTTTATTTGATATTTTTTATTTGGAAATAAATTGGGACTGTTTTTATCTGAGATTACTAATATACGTGTGAAGTAATGTTGTCAATGACTCATCTTGCCGTGTGTTGTGCATGTAGTACGTGATGTGAATTGTAAGAATGTATGCATGTATGTATGTATGTCAGTTTAAGCCTACACCCATGTTATCGTAGGAAATGATTATAATGATTCTTATTTTTAGTAGTATGTATTTTAGCGAACTTCAAAACACGTAATCGCGCAGTTTGATACCGTCCGAATTTAGTTTTGAAGAAATTTTTAACTCACGTTTCTTGTGTGATATGACAGCGCTTCACCAGCTGATTAGCGCGTTGCGTAGGAATGCATGCGTATAGGAATTAAGAGACTCGAGTTGTGATAAAGGTTTGACGATCTGTTTTACCGACGGAGGTCTTACGAATTGGATAGTATAACTTAATTGTGACGATCATCTCGCTTGTCTTGAGTATTTCGCATCGTTCGTGGACGTGTGAATAAAAAAGTATGAAAAAAAATATATCACGGTTAAAATATGGCTTAAAAAGTTGATCTGTGGTACGGGCCACTTATTTTTTAGTTTTTATATATTTTCAATAAATATTTTCGCAACTTTTAAACGCAGTGCGTAAAATTGTTATGAGTGAATTATTCAACGCGTAGAATAAATCCAGCAAGGAAAAATGTCGATATTTCAACTTGTTACAGTGCTAATATACGTGACATCTGTTTTAACCTCATCTGACAAACAGACTTTAAATAACGACCGGAATGAAACTAATACAGTGTTGAAAAGCCTGTTCGAATCTTCCCGAATTACAATCGAAAATCCAACCCCATCAACGGACACAAGAACCGTAAATAAAAATGCTTCTGATATCGTAAGTTCATAGGTTGTGTAATTCAGAATTTCACGCGCAGTTAATGTAACGTAAGCGAATATCATTTCATACGAGTATCCATGTTTATCACGTATTTCGCAATCCACCTATTTTTCATTAAAACGATAAGATTGCTCATGGAGAATTTTCCTCTGTTTTAACTACGTCGTTAACTTATCTCTTTCACGAGTTAAGTGGAGGCGGATACAGTATGAAAATAATTACAATTCTACCTTCTAGTTAACCAATTCTACAACCAAGAATTCAATATGGGCAGAAGGAGGCCCGATGGGGTTGCACAGCATTACACCAGAAACCGAGTCTTCCGTGACCGAAGATCCCCATGATAAGGACCAATCTTCTCCTGGTCTAAAACCTTCCGAAATTAATATTGCCGATAAGCAGACTGAAAGAATACATGCTAGAAAGCAAGCCATTCAAGAGGAGACGGGGACTATAGTGGGCAGGAAAGGTGTCAATAGCTCAGAAGATATACCATTCAAATCTTCAACAGAAGCACACATGCTAAATACGATGAAAACGTCAACGGAATTGCCCGCTGAAATCAAGCCCAATTCATCTGTGATTAAAAATGACGATAAGAGTAGCCTGACGGATATAAATTTGGAGAAAAAACCAGACACAAATAACACTAAACACGTCCCGAAGGTGATACTTATAGATCCACAGAACGTGACGGTTCCTAAGCGTAAACCGACGTCAACCACTGGCGAAGGTGACGACGACGGAAAAGGTATGCCGTCGTCGCCTACGCAGAAAGAGATTGGAATGCCTAGAAAAGTGGATTACATTGTACCACTTGTGATCACTATAATGGCTACTCCGGTACTCGGTATCGCAGCATATGTTTTATACACTAGGAGTAGAGATTGTTGGGATAAACGTCACTACAGAAGGATGGATTTCCTCGTTGATGGTATGTATGACTAGCGATACAGGGGTGGATAGGAATAAGCATTTTATGACTAATCATAGCGAACTAATCAAGCGACTGAGAATTTTTTAAGCGGAAATTTTTATCTCCATAGGCTTTAAGTCGTTGAAAGAATTTGTGGGATTTTTTTTATTCGGATATTAGTAGAACTTTTAAACAGTTATTCGCGCAGTTGATACTATACATGCATTTACGCGGTATGAGCGGGGTTTCCCTGCCATAGATATACACAAGAATTTTCATACTAGAGAAAGAGAAAAGAAGCTATAAGCGTTTCAGCCCCAATTGCATTTTTGAATGTCGTTTCCAGCTTTAAATATTAAAATAATTCGCTAGTTTAGCTTACTTAACATTAGTTGTAACGCAGTAATGGACAATAACATTTACCATGCTAATATATAGGCATATATTTGCAAGGATACTTTGCAGCAGACATTGAGGCTGCGTACGTCCAAAGATTGAAGATAAAAAAAATAAAAAATGAAAAAAATGGTAAAAGTAGAAAGAGATAGAAAGAGATTGAAATGGACACGTATACATATGTATATAGAAAGTATTTTGCAACGATTTTATATCACTAATATTAATCATTCTTATTTCTTTTTTCTTTTTTTTTTGTAAACTGGTATTTTTCTTCGACATGTTACAATCAGATCTAATAATCTGATGGGAGATTATAGTTAATATAAGGATTGTGTATTAGTTGACCATGTGTAGAGCCAAAGAAATAATTTATTGGGTGCAATAATGTCTTTGATTTAACGGAGATTAACAGCCTTGTCCGATTTCACAGCAGCTATTCAAATATTCTGAAAGTATAAAATTCGTTCGATAAATTTATGATCAATAATTATATGTAAATAAATAAATTATATTACTCCCCTACCTATATCGTTTATATTTATTAGTTGTTATGGGATAATACTCACTGTTCGATGGTGCCTTTTTGTGAAATTGGTGAATGCTAAATTTGATTATGAAAATTGTTATAATAATTGTAAAAAGTTTAATGAAAATTTATCTTTTTTTTTTTGTTTTTTGCATTTTTAATTTCTTGAAGTATACTATATATTTTATTGAAGAAAATACAAGTATGTATCATTAAGCAATATAGTAGGAATTATTTTTATATACTTATGTAAAGGATTAAAACTTGTTACTAAATATAAATCATTATAATGATCACATTTTATACGTTTATTTATTATACTATTGTTTACCAGAGCTTACCCTACCTAGTCTTTAAAACGGTATGAAATAAAAAGCATTACGATATATTTTTAAGAATTTTATTTGTAAGCGTTTTCAGATGGTTACATAAACATAAACACAATGACATCGATAGGGTCGGTAAATCAAAAAAGTTTGATACTTTGATTGATATAAATAATGATAATTCATGTTACCAGAATCTACGTGAATAAAGTATTGGAAAACGAAATGCAGGAATAACTGCATTGATAAATTGTTCAAACCCGAAAAGCAGGTTCCTGCGACACTTTCGAATTTTCCAGTAAGATTGTATTTATGTATTTATAAGAAGTATAGCAGATTTCTCAGTATGTAAAGTATGCTGCATCAGTCAATGATTATAAATTTTAGTCAGTTTTTCATACTACATGCAGATCTGACTATTAGCTAGTAATTGCTAGCTTCTTAACAAGTTTTTTTTATTTTACAACATGATTCAAGAGCGCTATACTTTTTTTTTTCTTTTTCTTCTTTTCTTTTATCTACAATAATACTCATTACATTTTTATCCACCTTGTGATATCATAGAATGAGGGCGTAGTTTTGTATATATATATATGTATATCATTTTTTTTTTGTTTTGTTTAAATTTATTACAGTTTCTTAAAGTACAAAGTAAATAAATATATTTACGAGTGACTGATATCATTCCTTCTGTTCTCTTTTAGATAATACTATAGTTTTATTTAGCTTGTATTTACACCTAAAAGTAAAAAGCCATCAACTCCAAATAACTACCAAACTCACTCTCAAGGTTTTACAATTGGACCACAAGCTTTCCCCAACTTTCACAGACACAAATTTCTTCTTCGTAATACACAGAACGAAATCTGACTGCTTAGTTTCGGATGTATACATGCTATAAGAAAGATATAATCTCTGTTGAGTAATTATCAAACTTTCATGCCTATCTTTACATCAACGTGGACCTAGAGTATGTAGTTTAAAAATGATAGATGGATTCAATGCGCCTCATCCTTTTAGGCATTTTACACAAAAACATGAAATTAAAACTTCTAATTTTTCTCGAAAAATCTAAGGTTCCGTTTTCTTGAATAGATTTACACTTATGGCTAGGATATAGTCTACCTTAAATTGTGATTTTAGCTAGAAAACAAATATATGAATATAAAAATAGTGTGTGTAATATTATCGTCACGTCAACTCTCATGTTTCGGTGTTGAATTAATCCTCTTTTTATTGATTATCAAAAGCAAAATTAAAGATACTTCATAATATGTGTGTTAGCTGAGATTATGAATACACAGTTTTAGCTTTGAAACATTGAATATTGATTGGTGTTGCGTAGTTTGAAGAAAATTAAATTGACTAACGTAGCAACAAAATTGACAATAATATGTATAGTCTTATATTGTTTCACGATCCGTCCATACTCCGTATTGCTTGTTAGAACGAACATTTTACAGTAAAAATTTATGAAAATGCTTTCCTATTCTTTCTTTTTTTTTTCTATGAATTAGGTATAATCAAATGTATATAGATATAATATATTAAAACTTAAAACTGCTTAATACCATTTACGACAACAGCTAATAACAACATGTTCTTGTGCATTATCATTATATTTTAAGTTTCTTTTCTTTCCTCTTTTCCTTCTTCTTTTTTTATTGTATGAGTCTCCTGGTGGTGTGAATTCGTAGAATTTCCATACCCATAATAATTGATTAATAAAAACGCGTTACAAACTAAATACATAAATTGAAAATTTCTCTAAATTCATTTCACCACCGTGAGACAATAAAATAAAATTAAGATTATCAAGTATATAGGTATATCACATGTGCTTCACATACTCTTATATAGAAACATATTTTTGGATTAATATATGCTTTTCTTTTTTTTTGTCCTTTTCTCTTCTTTTCTTTTCTTTTCTTTTGCTTGTAAATCTTAATGCATAAATGTTGACGCATGTATTATTTTATGAAATAAGCTGTATATTAACCCATGGCTGCAGTGTCCAAAATGACTCGTGTTCATGCTTTCAACCAACATTTTTTTTACCCCATTCGTACAAACTATACCCCTACTAGTGTGAATTGATAAAATTGTAAGTTTCAACGACAATAAGCTGCGTTTACACATTTTTAGAACAAAATAGGACATAAAGGCCTGATTGAAGATTACTCCAAAAACTAAAGTCTTAACATATCTCAAATTGCCAAACAATATGCGAACAACAGCTGTACGTAGTAAACATTATACTATCTGACTTTAACAAATAAAAATAACGCTGTGGCAGTAAATAAATAAATCGTATCTGCCACCATCGGAATCTTTTATAATACCGGGTACACCTCACTTGGATTTGTACTTTGCTTGATCGGGAAAGGCCTCTCTTGGTGGTATCAGACTAAGCATCATTATGTGACGAGCATAAGCTCTAGAATTACGAAACTGTGTGTCTGTACCGTGCAAACGATCCAATACTCCAAGTACACCGAAGCATTGATTGAATCTGTGGGAAAGAACAGACATAATCAGAAATGAGTTATTATCCCAATGGGATTCATGAAAAATTATTAAAAATTATTGAGCGCACTTCAAGTGATGAAAATCGTGAGCCTCAGGTGACGGAAAGAAAGGTAGATGGTATCCAGAGTGGGCATTCAGCGTCGATAAAATAGCCAGAGAAAACCAAAGCCAGGCAGTAGCGACGTGCGAACCAACTATGAAAACTCCAAGGAATGGGGGTATCAGATTAGACCCGATATGCTCTAGAGGATGGCAATAGAGTGCTGTTACTGCTATAGGTGCTGTCCATTGATGATGCTGCTTGTGAATATGTTTGTAAAGGTAACGGCTGTGGAGCAGTCTGAAAAATAAATGGCAAATTCAATATGTGGAGGATATTAAATGGCTGTAAGAAATACAAGGAATCAAAGATGCGGCTAATATTCACCTATGGGAATAATAAAAGCCAATTTCTTCGCACAAAATGTGTACAGCAATCTCAGCCAAGACCCAATGAAAAGTAGGAAGTTCTCTCATCATTGGATATCCCCGCCATTCTGTTAGCTTGAAGCTTAAATAGGCAAACGGAAGTCCCACTACTATTTGGTTGAATAAAACTTGAGCTATAACTTTGCAGAGTTCCCTGGTGTCGACTGGCTCGTTCGTGCCTGGCTGAATTTTGTACCGTCTTAAGGCAGCTGGGCGATTGGTGATATCTAAGAGGGTGTAGATTCCACCGAATACCCAGTAAACAGCCAAGGTCAGCCCCATCGATCCTTAAATTTGGAAGACGATGAATGTTAGCGAACTTGCAGGAGCAGTGATAAATTTGAATTGATGTAAATTCTAATCTAGTAAGATGGGTAAGTTATAATGTGTTTCTGAATGTATTCCGTTATCGAGTATATTTCCTCACCATAAACCCATAAGTGAACTGGATCTTCTCCAATTGTATCTAAGATTTTGTCCCATTGGGCTTGCCAGAAGTCCCCCGAGGCTCCCCAAAACCTCTGCAAGTGCCTTATGAACAGAAAATTTATGTGAAATTTAAGAATATCTAATAAATAGAATCGATCGATCATCCAATAGAGGAAATTTTATCTCTCTAGTATAAAATTGAAACGTAATCGAGGTCCGAGTCTTCTTTGTGATATCAACAATCGATCGATGGATGAGATTATAGGTATAGGATATAGTATACATCTATTAGACCATATAAATAGATGGTTCAATCAGAGTAGTTTGACAAACAATTCAATTGTATTGAATAGAAGGAAGTCTATACATTGGTTGGTGATTGATTATTGATTAGGGTACTTGGTTTATACATTAGCTACAGCTTATTGCCCGCTATTGTTATAATGGGATATTCACCATGTGAGCGAATTACAAACAGCTGCAAAGCCTATAAGGACGGTTCCGATGACGAACAGGACACTTCTCAAACTCGAAAGAAGAGTAGGTGGTGTCTGGTTCTTGGCTGCATCCCCGACGGGAGTTGTAGTACCTAAAAATGGATTGACGCTTCCTTTTAAAATCTATACGTGGAGCTCATGTTTGGAAAAAATCTGTCTTTTACCACCCTAGTGTGTACTAAATTGATGCGTATCCCGTTAGTCGCAAAGCTTAGAGCATTATCAGCCTTAGCCACCCCAAGGTGACATCCAATTGATGCTCGCAACAATTTTCAATATACGTACATACTACATACATATAAAGATGAGGTATATAACTACTGGGCATCAGGCTAGATTGCGTGTTGCCAAGGAGTGCTATAATAGCGCGATATAGTAGCAAAAAGTGTACACAAAGCTATAAAAACGCAGTCCATCATGCTTGTCAAGTTCACGGCTAGCTTATGCACGTCACCTATCCATATAGTAATACATATTATGATAAAGAAATTAAAAGTCTGAAGTGTTTTTTCGATTTCTTGCTTCGTTCGATTATTATTAACTTATAAATAAAAGGGAATAAAGACGTAAGAAAAATAGACATGCATAATAGTTATATAGCTGTTAATTGCCTTCGTTAATATCACGATGAGAATAAGGATATGCGATCACGGAAAACCGTAAAATATGAATACGGTATTAGAAAGATGTTAGGTATTCGCATTCGTTTCGAATGAAAAAATCTGGTGAAATTCAAAAAAGAAACGAAAAAATCGAAGAAACTTATTACTCTTTCGCTGCAATAGAGTGATTAATCGGTTTACCAAAAAGTTATAAGACCCTGTTCACGATTACACAATATCCTCCTCGTGAAAAGTACTTTGAGCGAATTAATTATCTTAGTTAAAGACTACTCTAAACTTTCTCAGCGCGCAAAGTCGACGCTTTCGCTTAATTGCGATGCATTAACGCGCGTTTTTTATAATATATTCAAATTCAACATATTTTAACATATTCTTTAAACATTGTACCCACATACGACTTTGCTCCGATCGTAAAAGTATCATTAAATAGAGTCAATTACTCATACCGCATGCATGTATATGTGTATGTATGGGAAAAGCCCAGAGGTCAAAGTATACGTGGTAATGTAAATTAACGTAATTCTTTCTTCTTCGTTTTTCATTTTTGCAACTTTTCGTTTATATTTGCTCACATTCATCTTCCGAGGACAGAGTCCATTTACAAACGCGTCAACATAGATTTCGTCGACGCGGCAGTATAACAACTTTGCGAAAACATCTAAACCAACTAGTATAAATGCAAAGAATAAAGTTGAGAGCTGCAGTGACCCGATTTAGAAAAAGCAATGAAATAGTCACTGACCTCGTCTGCGGGGTCAGAGTTTATAAATCAGATCTTATTATTCGGAAAATTTATCATTCATTGCACTATACGCTAGGTGCTGCGGCGTATTATACATTGTTGTATACCCCGCGCAACAGATATAAACATAAGTGCTTTGCAAACACCTGTATGTGATAGATATATGTATACATCAAGAACTAGGAAGCTAAGCTAGAATTTAGTATATCCGCTAATAATTATAGATCAACGCCGGAAGAATGAGTATATACTAGTAGTAGTACTAGTATACTATGCGGTCATCATCTAAATTCCGCGGGATGAATGTAAAATAGTAGTTTAATGTTTTTTTGGGTCAGCTGTACGCGATGTCGTGAGGTCCTTCGGTCAAGTAGATTATACCGTTACAATTGTGCGGGAATAAATAAACCAGCTACCTGCATGTGTGTCTAAATTAACGTTTTTATATATGTATAATATATAAGCGCATTAATTTGGTTTCAATATCCTTACGTGGCTTATCGTATCTAGGTGTGTTTTCTTTATTTTTACTTGCTTATTGATGATAAACAAATATACTACCTATAGTTTTTTTCCGTAATAAAGAAAATGAGATAATATAGTAACCGAAAATGCCCCTTTGCGACCTCTCGAGCGGGCGTAAAACAGGACTTTTTGGCCCTCGGACGGAAAAGTCTTTTCCGCCCGCTCACTCGGTCTCAAGAAATGCATGTATGCAGAGCAGGTGTTAAGAAAAATATCGTGTGCATCACGGGCGCAAGGCTATTTTGGCGAGTTTTCGCCTTCGGCTCGTGCCGCATATGTATTGCACACTCGCAATGAAGTTCTTTGCGCCCTTGATACACAACGTACTATTTCTTATCTACTACAAGGTGCACCAGTATATTTGTCATTTATGCGCTCCGCATGCAGGTGTGTGGGTATAATATCCATCCGTGGAAATTTAATGCCCTGCGGGTAGGTGTGGGTATAATAATTAAACCGTCTACATGAGAATGTATAAATTATCACCTGAAAATGTTTGCTTTTTATTTAACACCATTGAAGGTGTCTTGTGTTTATTAAAAAATATTTCAACTATGCTTCTCGTATAATTAATTCGATTTTACACGTCTCTTATAAGTCTCAAGTTGTATAGATATAAAAATAATTAATAACATCGAATGGAATTCGTCAGGCAGGTGATATACTCGTAAAAATATATCTATCAGCGTGCGAGGAGGATTGTCACGTAGATAAATAGCGATAGACGTGAGAAGATTTGCAATTCTAGCGGTATAACACATTAACAGCGGCAAAAAAGAAGCTCAAGACGCGAATGCGAATGCGAAATATCAAGGTGATTCGCAAAACCAGCGCATGTAGTATACATATATACACGTATATGATACCATGTTATTCGATTATATATAGAAGTCATATTTCTATAGGTATACGTTATGTAAATCGCGGGGGCGAATGTAAAGAAGAATAAGAATAACGAGGAGGAGGAGGAGGAGAATAATGAAGAAGAAGAGCACAGATTGGGAAATCTTCATCGAGGTCGACGACCCTGCGCAGGATCGTTTTGAGACCGAGGAACCGGAACGAATTAACACTATACCAACCTAGTCGCTTCAGATATATGAATATCGTATAATTAGCGATAATTTATAGGTATTTCGAAATTTTGAAAGTAATATGACCTTCGGTTTTTTGAATCTTACATGAATCGCTCTACTATAATATAAAAAAAGAAATAACACTCAATGCGAGTAATAAGACTGCAGTAACATTGATTAAGTCCGGAAATCCGTTCATTATTCACATGTTTATGTGGTTTTTCTGTGTTTCTAAATCGGACTTCACCCGAGTAAATGTGGTAATATTTAAACAACGATTACCCAAGTCGAAGACGATTACGTGCGTAGACATAGTCGAACAAAGAAATGAGCAAGACTTACGTTTCACCGCCAAACTCTGTACCGGACTTTTCGCCGAGTTTTTCTTCGTGCTTTTCTTTCGATTCATTATAATATATATCACAATATTATTACTATTATTTATTATAAATTGTCCTCACGATTTAATATTCATGTGTATAAACTATGAATTTGTAAATAATTGTCGAAAAAAAAATAAAACTGCGCTCAGTTAATTCGCACAACGTTGAAACTCGCGCGGTTTCAGAACGTGCAATGAAAACCCTTCGTCGACGGGCAATCTTCCCTCTCTCTAATCCCCCTGTTTGTCGTTCTATCTCACTCCCACTACTATTTCCCGCGCTACTTCCGTCTCCCTCTCTTTGTCTAATTCCCTTTCTCGTTCGTCCGTGCAGACGAGGGTCAGATATAATTTAATTCGTCGATCGTAACGTATATTCATATTTATACTGATATGCATGACGATGAATGAATACCGACTGATTTTAATCGATTATAATTTGCCTTATATAGTAATGAAATTTTTTCATGTTATATGTTGTTTTCGTAATGCATTCTTATCAGTCTAATTGTTACACCTATGCTATTACTTCATACATACGCGGCTGCTAATCATATTACGATTAATAACACGAAAGCGACAATTATTGATAAGCGATCGTTCGATGTATATCTAAGTAGTTCGCGTAATTATTCGAACAACGAAAGTACCATAAGTATTAATACGCTGCTGGCTATATCCGTTATCGACATAATAATAACGCGTACAAATAGTAGAGATAGTATGAAGTTGAAGTTGAAGTTAATAAAGTTAATGGACGCTTTGATGAGAAAAGAAAATGAGAAAAAAAAGTAATAATAAAAAAAAAATACATGTATATACCCTATAGCTATTCCTTCGGCTACGCTGACCCTCCCGGACTATAGAGTGATTAATTATGACTAGATATAGCTGTATGCGTGATCTACTTGTCCTGCAGCAGCTATACTTTAAAATACTTGGAAGATATTACTATTCAATTATAATATCATTATCTACACGATAGAAAATGAATGTTTTATGTAATTGAATTTGTAATACAGATATATGATAATTGAATGTCACACGTAACGTAATAAATAAAAAGATGAAAACAACGGGGGGTAGTATAGTGATAACAATTCATACATATCACATATCGCATATCAATATCGAATGAAGTAATGTCAAAACAAAGCGATTGGCGTATACACACTAGTAGCTAGTAGTAGTATGATCGGAATCAGCATATAGTTTCAATTCATATAGACACGTTGATTGATTAGAGATTTTTTCTATTTACAATGAGCTTACCTTTGTACTGCATTTGCACGTCCATAATACGGTGATCACTATTCCCGAACTTAATAATTTTCACGAAAAGTCAACGACTGACATTTAGCCTGATATACATGCATACATACGTCGATAGACGCAGACGACGGTATATCAAGAACAGTGGAAAATTGTGGGAAAATGCGCCGTAGCTCCTTGATGTTAGGTCAGAATATGATGTTAGTGATTATTGCACTTCTATTTAATATCATACGACGATATATGGATATTTTTTAACCTTAGACCCCCGTGATCGACAATGTAAATATTGCGCGTCTTGAACAACCCGACATTTAAACATGAGAGATAAACAGTTTCTAGTGTCTAGTCAGTCGCAATTTTTCCGACGTTCCTTTGTTACGTTATACGTTATATCGAAATTGAAGTATGAGTCCTTAGGGCAGTGAAGATATCTGTATTACCGACTGATCAAACTTTTGCGATATTTAGTTCAGCACAACGTCGTACGGCGGCGCTAATTATCGCTTTACAAATCTGTCCAACAATTTCCGGGCGACAAGCGACGTACGTTTTACCGTGGATTACGTTGCTTGTTGAGTAGTATTTACGCGATATAATTTTATATTTAACTTTTAACTTTTAAGTATTATTAATTTATATCCCCGGCTATTCGACAAGCAACATACTTTAAATTAACATCAATCAAGAATTAACAAGCTGGCTAATAACGTTGAGAAAATAAATAACAATAAAGAAGAAGAAGAAAAAAAAGTGGGACGCAGAGTTTAAATAATACTATGTGCACAAATAAATTTAGTGACGTGTTGTTCCCATCTTGACGTCTTGGAGAACGTAAATAAACGTAAATATCTTATACACAATATCTGTATCTTATATTATATCGAATAATAACGTTATCAATTTATTTATTAACCATTTTAAAATCACATAACTTTCAAGCCAATATTACATTGAACGTACATAACCTCATTCGCCATTATACTTTGAAATAAAATATTCGTATGGGGAAAAACGGTTACATCATTACCACTAACGACTTTACCACATCACATACGTCTGTATCATCGATTAAACCTCCACACAACCACATGTTGCGTTTTTATATTTATTAAAAGAAATTGCTGATTTTAGGTTAGATTTTTATCAATTTTTCAAATTTCATTTCTTTTTTATTGACGAAGGAACTTTTTACACTCTTTACAATAATTTTTTTATAATATTTATTCATTTATCGATTTATGACTCTCAGATTCACTCAGTTGCTTTTCTTCAAATTGAATTATACCCCGCGGCTGTGTATTAGTGTTATTTTATACACGCCATATAGTTGTTGAAACGAATTGAGTTTACACGATATGTAAGGCGAGTAAGCCACCCCCTTCGCTTAAGTATTTATAAATATTCGTCGTGTGCGCATGCTAATGGAATTACTTTACCCCAGTAGCATTCCTATCCTATTAAGCTATTGAGGAATGAGAGCAGTAGGTGATTCCACCTCTGAAGAGTTAACAGAGAACTGCTATTGAAACAGCGCTTGATAAATATTACTTAAAATTGTATTATGGTATCAAGTTTTATATCAAAAGATGATAAAGTGGCTCATCTTATTTATCATTGCGCAGTTTATCATGTCGGGTCCCAGCGGAGGAGCGGACCAGCCTCCTACAGGCTCAGATCAACCGCCTGGAACAGTGGAAGGCCAAACCTTCGACGTCAAGGATGTATGCGAGCAAAATAAAAACCAGTTGGAAACACTGAAGGAAATTATGATGCGGAATAAACAGAGTTTGAAGAAAAAAGAGGAGGAAGTTCAGGTGAATATTAATTCTACTAATTATTATCTGGGGATATTTCATCACCGTTTTTATCATTATCACATTACGTTGCAGGAATATGCTAGGAAATTATCGAAAATTAAATCCAGAGCCAAGCTGGCTAGACGCAGTAGAGACGCGGCGTCATCTGCCGAAGGAACGCCAGAGGCTGGAGTTAAATCGCGAATTTCAACTCCTGTGGTTGAGAATTTTGACGACGTAGTAGACGACATCAGTCAAGCCAAAACCCCAAAGGCAAAGTCTTCATTTCTACAGAAGAAACTTGCGGAGAATAGAAAAATTTTTGAACAACGTAGCAGAGAAATGACGGAGAACAAACGTGCCGTTGAAGAAAAAGTAGAGGCGATTAGACAGCAACTAGACGAGAGCGATACTACCATATTAGAAATGCAGAAGGAATTGGCAGCCGTTGTACCCGTTCAACCGGTTCTCATTACGACACAGGTGATACTTCTTTTTTTTTCTCTTTTTTTTCAAACTCGAATATGGAATTCTGCAATCAATGGAATTCCATTTTTATTTTTTTCCATAGGTCGCCAGCCCCATCTTGCAGCATTTCAATGTGCAAGATAAGGACAACAGAATAGCTGAACTGAGTAACAAGGTGCTACAATTGGAAGCAACGGTTCTTGACTTGGAAGAAAATTTGAAAGAAAAAGACTCCGTTATAGATTCAAAGACCAAAGCTATTACGTTAATGTCCGCAGATTTGTCGAAAAAAAGTAAATCCACTTTAGACACCCTCGAAGATACGAAAGATGAAATGCGAACGATGCAGGCCAACTTTGTGCTCATTGAAACGTCCCTCAAACTTAAAGTTGATAGTTTATTGCAGCAGCTTCAAGGAAGGGATGGTCAAATCGCGGAATACGAAGGAACAGTCGAAGGGTAAGAGGTGGTATTAGATTTAACATTTCTGCCCCATCGTGTCATGAGTCATGCTAAAAGTTTTACTTCCATTTCCCAGCCTGAAAGAAGATCTCGAAAAACGAAAAATTACCGACACTGCAACGGCAGATTTTTCTCGTTCGACCTTAGACACCTTGGCCGAAACAAAAGACGCGATGAAATCTATGCAGGAGAATTTCATCCTCATAGAATCTTCGCTTAAAGCTAAAAACGACAATCTTCTTGATCAATTGCAAGAGCGTGAGATCAAGCTTGCGGAAGCCGAAGAGAGAATATTCAAACTGGAATCTGGGGCCGGTATAATCGCCCCTCCTGACGTAAGAGAGCTGCAGTCCAGACTGGAGGCGATAGAGCAGCGTAATCGACAATTACAGGATGAAAAGTACGAGTTGCAAAAATCAATCGCCGATCTACAAGACAAAGTGATTTCAAACGAGCCTGTAGTGAGCAACGGATTGATCGTCGAAAAGGACAACAGAATAGCAGAGCTTGAAAATTTGATTGAAGAATTGAGAAAGTCTAATCAACTCTTGCTGGAAGAATCGAAAACTGAATTGCAGGATCAAATTGTCGAGTTGAGTTCTAAGAACGAGGAATATTCCAACAAACTTAACGACTTGGAGAAGCTTGTCCACGATCTTGAAACAGAAAAGAATGAATTGATCAAGAAAATACCAGAGGATAGCGACGAGTCTAAAGAAGATGCTAAGGTGGTCAAGTTGTCTAAGGAACTCGACGAGCTCAACAAAAGCATGATTAAACTCAAGGCGTTACATAAAGGAAAAGTTAAAAGCCTGCAAAAACAACTTGAGAGTTTCAAGAAGGTATAACATCCTTAATTTTCTGATATACAATACTTTTAAGTCGTCAACATCAATCCTAAACATCTACTCCATTTTCTACTTAGGTATCTGATGCGAATGCTGAGTTGGTGAAGCTAGGGAACCAAGTGACGCTACTAGAGGAAGAGAAAGGTAATCTACAGCTCAGTCTGGTAGACTTTGACGAGCTTAAAGGTAGGAACCAAGGTATAATTTTATCACTCTGTGCTTATTCATTACCTTCACTCTATTGGTTTATTTTCATTTTTATATCGTACAAGTTGTTTTAGAGTCAATATTTATTTAACGGATTCATTCAACGTATCCTCAATGCCCAATAGTTATGATCATTAATTGTGATGGTATTCTTTAGTATTAAATAAAACAATGTACATAGTGCCGATATCAGTTTTTCCTAAATCATTTCGTTGGGATAATATTTGGATAATATTTGAATTTCTCATTCCTACTTGAAATAGTAAAAAGAGAATTATTGTCATTCAATATGTTTTACATTCATGGATCATGATAGATGAAAAACAAAATCACGCACACATGTTAATATTCACTGGTGGCAGAAAATAAGTCATTTGGAATAGTCCTAATTCATTTTTCATTGTCAAAAAGAACTATTTGAATTGCTCAACATACATAATATAATAAGAAGATATAAAATGGTACCTACTTTATTACTTGTCAAAGTTTGCTCTACTCTAATTTTATAAATTACCTACAAACAAAAAAGGATTCATAATTAATATACAGCCTCGCTTGCCTATTTTTGATCAACATTAATTAATTATAGGTATAAACTTCACTCGCTATTAATCAATTGATAAATCCAATGCTAATATATTATCGTGAAACCTTTTCTGTTTGTAGAAATAGATAGTCGTAGATAGTATATAGTTATTAATTAAGCTAACGGTGCTTGTCTTACTTTTATGTAATGTAATTTAACTCAATACTATGGGAGTGGTGATAATGACGTCTAATCGGTATTCGAAAATACTCTGAAAATTCAAATATTTTATATACTTTAATTAAAAAATTGTAAACAATAGGCTTTTGGGATATCAGTTAATAACAAGCTCCTTTAGCTCCGTTGATTCAAACATGCGTTTGCCCAAAAACTTCATTTTACAATATGCACAGCTTCTGCAGGTGATTGGCAAGAACGCATCGCTGATCTTGAAACCAAGATCTCGGTTCAAAGCAGCGAGATTGACTCCCAGGTGCAGGCGATCGCCACTTTAGAGAACCAAAAATTGGATCTTATGCAAGGTACGATGAGATTTCCTCACAGAATTGATTCATTTATGATTTATTCATTTTGATACACCGTTTTCTTTCTGATTTAGAACTGCATACTGTAAAACAAGAAGTCTCTGCACTGGAAGCGGAGAACGCAGAATCAGAAAACCTCAGAGTTACAGCTGAAATGAAAGTCGTCGAACTAGAAGAACAATTGGATGCGTTAAACAAGTCGATGGTTGAACCGAAGCAATCAGATTCGAGCAATGAATTGGAAAAGAATCAGTACTTAGATAGAATAGAATCTCTGTCGCAGGAAAACAACAACTTGATCATTAAGTTGGCAAAGTTGGAAGAGAAGGGAACATCGGACGCTGGCTCTACCGAATCGTTTGAGACTTTCCACGAAACAGACAGGAACGAACTATTGAAAAAGATCGAACTTCTAACGCAAGAGAATAACGACTTGATAATAAGATTAACAAAGTTAGAAGAGAAGACTGGATCGACCGACTCTTTCGAGACATTTAGCGATTCTAATAAAAACGAGTTATTGAAGAAAATTGACCTATTGGCTCAAGAAAACAATAATCTGATTGTAAAATTGTCGAAATTGGAGGAGAAGAGCTCTTCGGAGAGCGGATCTACCGAATCTTTTGAACGCATACCTGAACACGTTGACAATTTAACTAGACTGGACGTATTGACGCAGGAGAATAACGAACTTGTTATAAAACTAATTAAACTTGAAGAAAAACTTGCACAAATCGAAGACAATACAAACCATGGATCAAATCCCGAGATAAAGACTGACAATGACCTAATTGAGTTGGAGAACCGAGTTCGCATGTTGACTCAGGAAAATAATGATCTTGTAATCCAGTTAACAAAACTGCAAGAAAAGATGAGCGACCAATTCTCCGAAACTGTGACTAGACAGGCTGAAAGTAGTGACGCCGAAGTTGAAGAGAAAGCGAAGGCTTTGGCTGATGAGAATAACACCTTAGTTGTAAACGTCACGAAGCTGGGAGAGAAGAATGAGAATTTGAAGATCAACTTGGATCTCGTTACGAAGGAAAGAGACGAACTAAAAGGCGTGGTTGACCAAATGACGACCAATACTTTTGCCAAGGAACTAATCGAGAAACTGAACGAGTTGAATAAAAAGAATCAAAGTTCGGCTGAAGGAATTCGCGAAGAGATTACCAAACTTTTGCGCAAACTTACGGAAGAGACAATTGAAATTACAGATGATGGCGGAGCTGAAGATTCGGCTGGTAATCAGGACAATGTTTCTGTAACTTTGTTAGAAAACGAAATAGAAGACTGTAAAAAGTTCATATCCGAACAGAAAGAAATGATAGAAGATATGAAATCAAAGTTAACTGAAAAACAGGAGGAATTAGAATTGCAGAGTAAGAAAATAGCCGATTATCAAGCTGCTGGAGAAAATCTAGACAAACTTCAAATAGAATTGAAAGACACTCTCAGCGTTATTGAAGAATGGAAATTGAAGTGTAAAGAAATGGAAGAAAAAATGAAGATTTTAGAGTCTGAAAAAGCGTCCATCGAAGAAGGCTTGAGGATACTTGAGGCCGAAAATGCTAATCTGGTGAAAGAATCGGAAGCAAAAGATCTCGAAAAGATTGAATTGAAGAAGGAACTGGATGACACAATATCCCAGTTTGAATTTAAACTCAACGAAGAACTTAGACTCGCGTCTGTAAGGGAGGAAGAGATCGCAGCCTTGAAAGAAGTAATTGCACAATCAGACGCTGATCTTCATGACAAATACCAGAAGTTACAGAACGAGATGATAACCATCGACGCCTTGCAGGAAGACCTGAATAATTATAAAACGCAGTTCCAAGACCAGAAAAATAAGATAGAATCACTAACAGATGAAATCGAAAGATTGAATGGATTTTTGGCAACCAGTAAACAAGAAAGTAGCACCGCTAGGGTAGAAATTCAAAGATTACACACAGAATTAGAAAACTCCAGAAGCTTGGAGGAGTTCGATCGATTGGTCAAGACTTTGAATGATAATCAGGACATAATGAGACAGATGCAGAACAAGATTAACGAACAATTTGATGAAAATGTAGCGAGTCGTAGTCAAATTGAAGATATCAATTCAAATATTAACAACCTTAAGGCACAATTAGTTCAAAGAGAAGAAGAAATTTCGCGATTGACGGAGGCAAATAGATATCTGTACGGAGAAATGGAGCAAGCGAAAACCGCCGGGGTATCAACAACGACGGAAATATCTCACCTGCAAAGTACATTGGAACAAAATAATATTTATCTCGAAGATCTTAGGAAGGAACTTGGTAGTGCGTACAAGAAATTAGAACTTGTTAAAACACAACACTCGGAAGATATAGAAATGCAGAATAGAAGATTAGAGGATTTGATAGAAGATTTAAACAGTAAGACTCAGGAAAATGAAAGTTTGAAGTCGGAACTAGAAGAGAAGCAAAAACTTCTGGGTCTGAATGTAACTGAAGATATAAAGCTGGCTTTGGAATTGAGAGTCACGGATCTAGAAGATAAATTAGCCGAGTCTGAAGCCAAGGAAAAAGCTCGGTTGGATAAGATGAAGAAGATTGCTGCACACCTAAAGAAGAAGACAACGCAGTGCCAAGATCTGGAAGCCAGGGTGTCTGACCTTGAGGAGAAATGGAATTCTGAGAAATGCGAGAAGGAAGCGATAAACAAAAGCATACAAGAGAACGAGTCCCTGATTCGCGAAAAGGACAACAAAATTTCAGAACTGGAGAGGAAGGTGCAGGAGAGTGGAGACAACGCTGCAATCGCCTTGGAAAACTACGGGGGACTGATGCAAGAAATTGATATCTCTAAGGAGAGGGTGAATTCGCTGTTGGAACAGGTCACAGAAATGGGAGAAGAAATTGAAAAATTGAGGGCTGAAAATAACGCCAAGATGTTAGAATTAGACGAGGAGAAGGCAGCGAAACAGAATGTGATATCCGAGTATCAAGCTTACATGGTGAAGATGGAGGCTGAGTATGCAGAACAACAGCATAATTTAGAAGAGACTACAGAGCGTGCCAGAGAGCTGAGAGTGAGAATGGAAGTGATGGAAAGCGAATATGTGGAGCAGTTGACTTTGATTCAAAAGCTGAAGGCTGAAAACGGGATGTTGTCTTCAAAAGAAACCCAGATAAATGAGAAACTGGAAAACGTTGAGAAGGAATCTGAGGAACGTAAGTGTCTGTTGGAAAAACTTCAGAAGGAGAAGTCAGACATGATGCAAAGAGCTGAGGCGTATAAAACACAGACCTTAGATTACGAACTGGGAGGAAACGTGGGGAAAACATCTCAGGAACAGACTCAAGCTTCCGTTCAAGCCTTGGAGGCAAAATTACAAGAGAGGGACGCTGTAGTCGAGTCTTTAGAAATTGAACTTGGCAAATCTAACGACAGAATTAACAAATTGGATGAAGCTTTGGTCGCCGTTGAAGAACGCAGGCACAGCTTGGAGAGAAGAACAGAATTGTTGGGCGCCGAACTGGAGCAATCGTTCAGGATAACGGAAGAGGCTTCGTTCAGCGAGGACATGCTGGAACAAAGATTGGCTACACTAATGGCTAAAGACGAGGCGATTAGCGAAAGACTGAACGAAACACTGGACGAGAATAACGAGTTGACTGAGAAGATCCAGAGTCTTCAAGACTTGAACATCAGCCTGCAAGAACGGATAGATGCAGTTGAAGAAGAGCTGAAGTATGGAAAGGAAACCAATGAGAAATTGCAGAACGTTGATATTCTGTATTCCGAATTAGTTCAAAAACATAATCAGCAAGAATCCGAGCTGAAAAAAGCACAACAAGAACTGCGTTCTGCTAAACAACACATCGATAGTTCGGAACGCGAAGTAACTTCTCAATTGAACCAACTGGATTTGGAGAAGAAACAACTGTTCGAAAAATGTGAAAAGCTGGAAGACCTGAGGACAAATCTAATCCAAGAAATCGAATCCCTTAAAGATGGCGTTAGCCTTTGTCGGCAGAGGATAACTGAACTTGAAGTAGAGGTTGAAACACAGAAAGAAGTCAATGGCCAGTTACTCGCCGAACTTAACAACCGAAAAGAATCTGTTACAGCGATTAAAGACGAACCTGAACATGTTGAGAAATTGAAATTAATTCTTGCAGAAAAGGAAGTGGAAATAGAAAATTATCAAAGAAGAAACATGCAGTTACAAATGGCAGCGTTTGACGCACCCAAATCGTTCGATGCCTCCGATCCATTTGATACCACAATTTCGTCTCCTGGGGCTGTACCTGTGGAGCAAATTGAAAGATTAACTAATCTCTTGACTGAGAAAGATCGCCAGTATACTGAGGCGTGCAAAGAGCTCGACGACTTAAAACAGCAGCTAATCAGATCTGGATCTGAATACGAAAAGTTGTGGAACGAAAAAGAGCAATACAGTGCGCAGCTGGTCACAGAGTTGCAGAATCTACAAACAGAGTACAATCAATGTCAGAACGAATTGGTCAGGATAAATGAGATTGTGATTGAGAAAAACCAGCAAATCGAGTCATTGAATGCTGATCTTCGTGCCCAATTAGAGATCCAGAATCAGCGTCAAGTCAGCTACGACACGGAAATTGCTAGACTAAATTCCGTTTACAAGTCTCAGATTGATGAGTTAAAGCTTTATAATCAACAAGAAGCTGAAAAAATTGTCAACCAAGTAATATCAGTCGCTGAAAAGAAGGTGAACAAGTTTTATGAAAGCACGGACGAGAGTAGCGGCGCTGAAAGTACAGGACTTCACAGGATTGCATCAACCTTCAACGAGCTGTTATCAGACTTTGAAAATTTGAAACTTGAAAAGGAGGAGCTTCTCCGGTCTCAAGAATCGTACATATATGAAATAACAGAATTAAAGAGACAAATTACTGACAATAATGACGATACAGATAAAGAACGAGTTCAGGAACTACAGAATCAATTGACGGTCATTCTACAAGATAAAAATGCGTTCCAGGAATCTTTGCAAAAACAGGAATTGGAAATAAATGAAGCGAGAAAAGAACTGGATGATGTACTGGCGGTGAAACAATCACTCGAAAAACAAGTATCTGATTTGACGAGTACTATAAATCAGTTGAGGAATCAACAGGCTCAACTCGTAGGTGATATTAATGTGGAAGAATCGATATCAGTTTCAAGACCAGTTGAAGGAACCTTGGAGAAGACTGTGCAATTGGACATTGGCTCTGAATGGGACGCTGGATCGATTGGTAAAGTGGATATCGAAGAAGAAGGATGGGGCTGGGGTGCAGACGAAGCACAGTTGGAGGAAGAACATCAATTATCAACGGCGCCCCTGACTCCTAGCGTGGAAATCCAGTTACAAATGAGAATAGCCGAGCTTGAAGATCAGCTAAAAGACTTAGAAGCTAAGAAAAACGCTTTTGACCAAGAGAGTAAAGCTGTTCAACTGAAGAACGTGAAGCTGGTGAAGAAGCTCAAGGAATTTAAAGTACAAAATGAACAATTACAACAAAAATTGAAACTGCAACAATCGTCCAGTTTCTCTGATTTGGATTCGGCTATTGAAGAAGAATTAAAATCACAAATTGAAAGATTGGAAAAGAGCTTGAAAGATGCAATGCAGGAGCAAACGAAAGCTGTATCCGAGAAAGAACACTTACTAAAAAGATTAGAAGTCTTGACTGCTGCTAACGAGAGATTTGCAGAAATGAAGGAGAGACAAGACATGGATATGGAAGTATGGCAAATTCGGAATAAAGAACTCACTAACAAAATACAGTCTTTGGAATGGCAGCTCCAGGAAATCTCATCTACCACCAATCAGGAAGGATATAGCATGCCGTCGTCACAATCTGAGACTCAGATCGGTCTAGCTCTCGGTGAAGTCAATCAATCCAGCGTTAAAATTCTTGGAAGCCATGAGCAAGCTGACCAATTATGTAAACAATATAAAGAAGAAATAGACGATTTGAAAGAAGAAATGGAAGCATTAGCCTCGGAGAATGAGCAGCTACAATATCTGTTGGAAGAACAGAAGAAGAACATATCCGCTGAGACAAAAGTTGGCATAGAAAGAACCGATGAAGTTGAAAGATTGGTTGAACAGAACAAGAATTTGCAAATTAGCTTGAGTAAAGTACAAGAGGAATACAGTTTGCTCAGAAAACAGTACGAGCAGAGTCTCATGGATGCGAATGATCAAGTAACAGCAATGAGGCAAAATAACGATCTGCTGCGTACAGAGTTTGAGACAAAGTCTACTGAATTTGATGACAAGAATCAGCTACTCGTCAGAGAAATGGAAGAATGGATTTTTAAAGCAAACGAATTGCAACAGAACTTACAGCAAGCACAACAAGAAAATTTAGAGTTATTGAAGAGAGTTGAAACTCTAGAATCTAGCGAGGATAAATTATCTTCTGTATCAATATCTCTGGCCGAAGTCACAGAGCTTTTAAATACAAGAGTCCAAGAAGTTGCAGACTTGAAGCAAAATTATCAACAACAATATCTCGAGAGAACTGAAGCCGAAAATAATCTACGAACCAGTATAGAAGAGATTTCTCAAGAATTGAGCAAGAAACAAGAGGAAATATTTAACTTGAGGCAGTCACTGTCCGTTGAGGAGAATGAAATAGCGCGACAGAAAAGTCAGGAACTGCACAGCTTACAAATAGATTTGCTAAATAAAGATCAAGAATTAGAGAAACTGAGAGATGCATTAGCTGAGAAAGAGAGTGGTGCACAGAAATGTAACTTGGTATTACAGGAAAATGCATCGCGCATTGAATTGCTAGAAAAGGAAATCGAGAGCTTGAGAACAACTCTCCTAGAAAAAGAATCTAATTTGGAAAAAATCACTGCCGAACTGACCATTAAATACCAAGAGATAGCTGAAAAGGAATCCTATTTGGAATGGTACAAAATTGAGCTGCCCAAATATTCGGCAGAGATAGAAAGGAATCAAAGAGTTATAAACGAATTGAATAATGCAATTGGTAGTCAAACTACAACGACTGAAACTGATCCTGGAAATCTAACGAGCCAATGGTCTGAGGAATTACATCGTGCCACTGCAGAAGTTAGCCAGCTCAAACAACAATTGGAAGAGAAGAATGTGGCGTTAGAACAATTAAATAAAGTCCTAGTCGAAAGAGAGACTACAGCTGAGAGACTCAGACAAGAATTGAATGAAAAACAAAGATCGATCGATAGCGTCAGTCATCATTTTGCATCAGATTCACAGAAACAGGACGCAGTCGCATTAGCGGATAGTTTTCCGAGGTTTAAAATGGCAAGCAACGATGATTTCAAGCTTGAAACTGATGTTGAACATCTGAAATCAGAGCTAAAGAAGAAAGAGGAAGAGATTGAACATTTAAAATATATGCTTAGCGAAAATACTTATCCAGAGATCATACAAAGTCTACAAGATAACGTCAGTCAATTACACAATGATAAATATCAGTCTGAACAATCTTTAGAGAAGAGAATTCAATCTCTGAGTGAGGAGTTGGACTCTAAGCAAACAGAAATTGGCAATCTTAGGCAACAAGTAGAGATACAGAAACACGAAGTCGTTACGAGGGAAAATTCCGAGTCCATTAGCACAGAACGACCGTTGATGTTTGATCAGGAATCGATAGCAAGATTGCAGAACGAATTGCACACTAAAGAGCAAGAGATGAACGAACTGCGCTACGTGATTGCTGAAAAAGATTCGCAAATATCTCTCCAAGCTAATTCCGGCCCACAATTTGATGAATTTGAAGCTCAAGAGACGCTCCAAAGATTGAACGGCGATTTGTACGCCAAGCAGCAAGAAGTTGAACACCTGAAGGCTACTTTGATCGAAAAAGAAAAAGATATTGAAGAATTAAGATTGATGAAGAGTCTTTCGGAAGAAGATAAAGTACTGATATCAAAGTTAATGTCAGAAAAAGAATTGCTGAAGGAAGAAGCCGAGAGAGTGTTGCAATCTAGATTGGCTGAAAAAGAAATGGAAATTGAGACATTGAAGCAGCGATTAGCGAAAGAAAATCAAGAACTGTTAAATAATTTACAGTTAAGAGATACAGACGTAAAAAATTTGCGAATACAAATGGAGCAATTAAATTCTGACTACAATGAAACCCTGCATATTAAAGAAGAAGAACTGTCGCTAGTTAAAACAAACTTGGCTGAAATTGATAAGCGATTTTCAGAAATGAGTATCACCAAAGAAACTGAAATCGATAATCTCAAGGTTCAAATTCACGACAAAGATATTCGCATCGAAGAACTGGTCAGACTTACGGAAGAAGAAGATAAACAATTAAACGAGCTACGTCAGATCATCGAGTCTAGAGAAGGGGAGATAAACAATTTGAAAGTTCTCTTAGCTGAAACAGTACAGGAATATGAAATTATTCAAATGGCGTTGAAGAGAGGCACAAGCGTGGGATCTGCGAACGTACCCTCAGCTGAAAGTGAAACTGAACAGACTGCTTCTCCAATAGCTAGTCGCTCGGATGAAGCTGAGAATTTGATCCCACGATCTGGCGTTGTGTCTGTCGAAGGTGAACTGGATCTTGCCCTCTACATGCTGCATCAAAGAGATGTTAGATGCGAAGAACTGACATTGGAACTAATGCAGGTGATACGATGCTTCATAATTTATTTTTATTATTACATACCTATCGTTGTTTGTGTCTATATTTTACTTTACACTATGTAAACACGATGTGTATTGAGTCTTATTTATCTTTACAGTTATTACAAGAGCGGGACACCCTGCAATTAAGATTATCCAACGCGATAAGGGTGAACGAGGAATTGCGAAAACAGAAATCAGCGACGTCGAGTCCTAAGAAAGACTCGCCTTTGGCGTCATTGGACGAACCATTAGTGGAGCATCCATCTCCATCGAAAACTGATGGCCCGGTTGAAATCGCTAAAGAAGCCTTACACGTCGAGAGTTCACCGTTGGGAGAAGACAGAGACGTCCTCGCGGAGAAGTAAATTATTTTATTGTTATACGATCTGGTCATTCTCATTTATTTGATATGTGAAAAGTTCCAGCTCCTTGATACTTCTTCTGTTATTGAATTTTTGCCAGCTGCAGATCCTGCGTCATACACATAGACAATTATTACCCATCGTTCTGTTCGAATTTAACTAACTTTAACGCTCCTTAAACCCTTTTAGTTACCGTTTCTACTAATACTTGTGCTATTAGAATTTCATTCAGAGTGTAATTGTTATACTATTACGACCCATTGTTGACTGCCACACATACATAACAGCTCCCAAAATCCAAAGTAAGCTAGTTTTTCCGATAGGCTCTCGCAGTTACACACTGTACACCAAAGGCGGGATGTGACATTGTGCGACGAACGAGAATCAAGACACACGCAGCAAATGTCATTTGTTGCCCGTAGGGATATGCTGAGTTCCTTACCCCCCGAAGCAGCTGCCAGATTAGTGAACGCCAACTACACTCTTTGTATGTATTAAATAATAAGACTATGAGTCGAGAATTATAACGAGCTAAGTCAAAGATTGAGACTGGAAGCCGACGTCAAACTGGTTAAAGATTTTTCGAATAATTATTATCCCTCTGTTTATTTACAGCTCGAGACGTTCAGAGCCAGTCGAGCGTTCTGATGAATTGGCTATGGGGAAAAAGGTGAGATTTTTGCAACTGCTATGCTTCATTCAATGAAATTGATCTAACAGATTTTTATTAATCAATACTATTTCTGGATAAATTCAATATTCGTCTATAATAACTAACTGAGTGGTTTATTTTCTATTCAAGCACTCCGAAGGTAATGCACATGTGATGAAGGTGATTGAAACGTGATTTTATCGCATCGATGCATAGTGTAGTCTCCTAGTGGATACATTCCTATCGTGATCAAGTTGATGAAACCAGTCAAGTCGAGATGTTTCACAATATAATGATAATAATAATAATTGGATAGAATTTTTAAGAACGTCTGTTCGAATATACACATACATATATGAGGGAACATTTATTTTTCGTCAATTTATTATCGGTTGAGTATAGGTAGTATACATGAATATGTTACATCAAATCGATAATTATTTTATTTATTATTTATTATTATTATTATTATTTTTATTTTATTTTTTTCATTTCTTAAATAAAAAACAAAAAAGAGATAATAATAATTCCGACAATAACATATGCTATTGGAATAGATATGTTATCGGTATTTGTTGTAAACTCCCAGTCGTTGAAAGAAATAATAGGTATTTATTTAAATTGTTGTCAAATAATTGTTATTAGCTACTTATTGTCGCGCGAAACGGTCTTCTAAAAATTCAATTCAGTCATATGATTAAATTTGATACTGATATACATAGGTATAAGGGTTTGCGATGCATTTACGGGGTAATAAAATTGTCAGATACACATGCATACCCGTGTACGAAACTATGGAGTGTAAAATTTTGTAGGAAAAAAAAACCATAAAAATTTAAAAAAAAAAAACCAACAACAACAACAACGACAAAGAAAGGAAAAATAAAAAAGAACAACATTTCTAAAGAAGAATACTTAGATATGTTGCAAACTAATATGTATTATAATAGCCAGATCTAGCGAATATGAGTGCAGTGTATAATAAATGATATATA
This sequence comes from Tenthredo livida, assembly GCA_963992785.1. Taxonomy (NCBI): domain Eukaryota; kingdom Metazoa; phylum Arthropoda; class Insecta; order Hymenoptera; family Tenthredinidae; genus Tenthredo; species Tenthredo livida. The sequence goes on along the minus strand of OZ023071.1, from coordinate 361,222 downwards.
GCGTATAAATAATATTTATACAAGAATGCCTTGAAATAATCTAATTTCAGTAATTTTTAAACATTTGATTGTAATTATTTGAATAAATGCTAATGTTGTTATACCGCTTGCTGATATATATATATATATATATATATATTATATATTTTTCATAATTTATTTATTTTCTTGCGATCATAATCATAATCATAATCATAATTACATACATGTAGGTAAGTAAGCGTATATGTATGAACAAAAAAAAAAAGTCAACTAATTATGCTGGAAACGAGCTCCTGTATTTTGAACAATATGATTTCGTTATTGCTAAGGCAATTTTGACGATCGTAAGGTGGCTCTATCGAAACTATTCCCTGAATATCGATGATATTGTTATTTTCTGTTACGGGAAAACGATTCTTCAACAACAATTCCATGACCGCATTTTTTCTCATCAAAATTCCAGATTCCGGTAAATCTATTCCAGACGATAGAAACAAATCTGGCAATACGCTAGTCTCGGATTCTGAGGATAACTCCATACCCTCAATTGCATGGCCCATTATTATCTTCATTTTCAGCTTCTGATCGTCCGTCGGATTTATCAGAATAATACTGAAAAATAATAATTGTCTAACGCATTGTTGATTTTCGAAAAATTATACAGATATCCAACCCTTGAATGTTTCAATTATCATTAAAATAATGAATAGCTAAGCAAATGAAGAGAAAACTATATTCGATAAACCCTAACCTCTCTGACACCGGGTCTACCGTGTATACAACACCGTCATAAACACGACCATCCCTGGTTTTGATAGATACGAATTTATTAACGTAATTTTTTAGCGAAACTGGATCGTTTTTGTAAACCTTGTGCGAAACATGCGCTTTATCATCATCCATTTCGGATTAATACAAAAATTCTAATCAATTGCGTATATACGTAGGCGAATTTTTGTAAAAAAAAAAAAGCGTCGTTTTACACACGCCTTGCACTTCTTCGAATCAGCTGACCTATGTGGACCGATGTAACGCTGCGTTCTACAAGTACAAAGAAGTACTGCCTACGTGTGCAAATTTGCTGAGCTTGTCATGTACATAATTTTATCTTGTATAAATGCATGCGAATAAAATGTAATGGAAATAAAACAACAGTTATTATAAATTCTTTCAGTTTATTTGTGTTTATTGAAACCTTAAAACATTAACTATTAGTACCGTAGTTCGTACAAGGACGTTGATACGCGGCATTGAAGAAAACCCCTCGCGACGTGGGGGTACGAAATTTAAAAAGAACGCGCAAGTGCCTGTGCCACGCTCTTTATGTCAAATACCTGACTACTATGTGAATAAGGAAATGAATATTAATATGTATAAAACAATCTTATTCCACATATGGAAAGGTTCGCCGAACTTAAAATTCGTATATATGTGCAGAAACGGAGCATTATAAGGAATCCCGTAATACCTACGAGAATAAATAATCAATAATCGCGTACGTATGTGACATAGCTACACACAACACCTTCCCAATACTATATGAGACTATAATTCTAGTTATGTAGTACTATCCACCTCTTGTTCAAGCCTCGAGTATAGCAGGAGGTGATAAATGTCTGAAGGCCGGCGTAGAAATTCTCCCACAACATATGTACGCTCCTTGATACTATATGGCTCACATATACCGCTTCATACTTATCAGTTTGAACGAGAGGTTGAATGGACTTGGTCGTTGCTGTTTCTTCTCCACGATACAAAAGATCATTACTATATTGAACTGAGTTATTAACAATTTATCGCTTTCTTTGAAAACAAGATCGATATCAAAAATATTGTTTTAGATATAAAGCGCGCGACTGACCCTAACGTTACAAATATGGCAAGAATACAGAAGGAACCTCACTTTGACGTCACAATCGATGAAAATGATGTCAACAAAGGTGCTACAGATATCGTCAAACGTCTCAGACCCACTTGGCCAGTTGACAAATATCAATTCAAGGTAATGTCTAAGTAAGTATATATTATCATTCTGTGCAGTAATAACAACAATATTATAATAAACAGGTGAACAAATATTAGTTATAAGTTTTCAGAAAAATAATGAAAAAACAAACACACTTCATTCTGCGATCGATCGTTGATTCACAATTTTAAATGGTCTTGTTCAATATTTGGATAATGAACTGCTAAAATGTCTCAGAATTTGTTCTTTATTGTTATGCAATCGCTGGCTGTAATCATATGCACGACGTGTCGCACATGATATATTCATTTTAGATATGTATGTAGATGAAATATGCGTCAGGTTTTTATCAGCGAAAAGAAAAAAAAAACAAAACAAATAGGCAACTCGTAGATTAATTTATTTATCTTCAATAACATCATTCTGATCGGAAATGTTATAGCTGATAACTGATAAGATTTGATCTGCAATTAATTTCATATTATTTCTTGGCTTGTAGATATGTAATGCACATAATAGCGCACTGTTCAAATAGCAATAAAGGTCTTATCTCATTTGTAAGCTCTAAATTTCATATGAAAAAAAAGAACAGCTAGCTGATGAAACATGCGTTTATAAAATAAGCATACATGTGTTTCAGCTCTTTACCAACGGCTTATCTAATAAGCTTGTGGGTGTATGGTACGAAGGTCATTACGAGGAAATGGTCCTGGTACGAGTCTATGGGTACAAATCTGATCTGTTGATAGATAGAGCTGCTGAAACTAGAAACATTCGGGTAGGAAATAACGAGCTGATAAAATGTACCGCATTTAGTTTACCTAGCTGATATTTCTGAAGATATTGCTAATGAGAGAGAAAGATTGCTGATATTGGCTTTTTATTTAGTATGTATGCGATTAAAAAGGGTCGAATGTTGGATGCATATTTCAGCTGCTGCATGAAGCGGGATACACTCATTGTTTGTATGCAACGTTCAACAATGGACTTGCCTATCAATTCCTTCCAGGGGATGTTCTCACTGTCGAAAGCGTCAGGATACCAAAAATATATAATCTGGTGACTAAAAGATTGGCCCAAATGCATAAACTCAATCCTATTCATCCGGATATCAACCGGGAACCATTCATTTGGGATAAAACTGAAAAGTTTATGGCAATTATGCCAAAGTCATTTACTGACGCTGAGAAACAGGCAAAGTAAGCGATAGACTCTCGTCGATATTGCGACTTGGATAAGAACAATAGCGCTGAAACTCCATTTCAACATTTACAGATTTCAGAGATTGATACCATCCTACGAAGAACTAGAAAAAGAATATATGTTATTGAAGAACGGCTTGTCCAGACTTGACAATCCTGTTGTATTTGCACACAACGATCTCTTGCTAGGAAACGTACTCCACGACGATACAAAGAATAGCGTTACATTCATAGACTATGAATATTCTGCTTACAATTACCAAGCCTTTGACATAGCGAATCATTTTGCTGAATTTGTTGGTGAGAATTATTTAACTCCGTAATAGTTTGAAACTCTGAGCTTCTATCGAAGTATCGGCGCTCTTAGTCTGATATCATTGAAAGGATAACTGGAAAGATAACTAATCAGGATTTGTGTATTTTATTCGCAGGCCTTGACGTAACGGATTACTCGTTATACCCAGACGAAAATTTTCAAAGAGATTGGCTGAGACTCTATCTCCAGGAATACAATAGTTCTCATAGCGTAACGGAAAGTGAAATAACAAAGTTATATATAGAAGTGAATAAATTCGTGCATTTGTCCCACTTTTTTTGGGGATGTTGGGCGTTAATTCAAAGCGAACACTCCCTCATCGATTTTGATTTCTTAGAGTGAGTTATAGAGCGAATTTCAACAATCTACGTATTTCCATGCAGATTATACTTCATCGATTTACGTTTTTCAAATAATCGATCATTCTACTTCCAGGTACGCTGCGATAAGATTTAACGAATGTTTTAATCAAAAGGACCAATCATTAGCTCAAGAATTCCAAGAAATCGTCTTAGAACATTCCTGAACGTTTAGTTAGTAGCATTATTTATCAATTAAAGAAATTGTTAATTTTTATTCTCCCCCTTCTTAATTTTACCAAATTTCGTCCAGTTATTGCGATATCATTTTACCTTATACATTAAAAATAAATAAGGAAAAAAAAGAAGATACTTAAAGCTACATGTACTCAATTGTTTTAATCTTAATTCTTATAGAATTGTTTATAATATATTTAATATTATTATTGTTATTATTGTATATTTTTTTCTTAAATATTATTATTTAATCAAATGGTATGTTGGTTTTTGATTTTACAAAAAAAAAGAAGAAAATAGTTAGAATGAAATAAATTTCTTTTATAAATATATACTATGTGGTGTATAAAATCATTCTCATTATAATACATAGAGCAATTAATTTCGTAATGATAAAGTCTGATTTCTCGCTAGGATGAAAAAGAAATCCCCGATTATTGCGTAAGGAGTTTGCAATGCAATGTCTCTGCATAAGTTTAGTAATTGTAATTAAGAAATGAATGAATTCGGAAAAGTTTAATTAAAAACGTGCGGTATATCGCGTATTCATATTACGCCTGAGAGTATACTACTACAACGTGTTGTGCCGTGTGTTATTTATTATTAAAATTCTACGAAAATGTATAGAACAACGTATACGCTGCTGGTGCTGCAGTGTCGGTGTGTTTATCACATTCAAAGTACCCTCCAGGCAAATTGAGCGCTTAAGTAACTACGCGGATCAAGCTAAGGACTGAAATTATTCGTTCGATACCCGTGTGCCTGCGTTAATAATAAAACTAATACCTATCATAGAACTCTCTTATTATCTTAAGACATTTCTCAATCGCGTGATAACGCGAACTATTTGTATTAATAAGTATCGTGATTTTAGAGGTCGTCGAACGTCAGAGTCTTAAGCATGACTAGATAGTATGTTTTTGTCTTCGGTAGGATATATCACGTAGACGTCCATAAATCGTGTTTATTTTTAGTGAGCGCACGTATCCCGAAGATTTCTTCAACTAAGGTATATTTGTAAATATACGCTGATCTTTGGTAGCGTGTATACATTATTATACAATCGTTTCTTACAAAACGCGTAATAATCCTTCCGGCGGCTTATACTCGTGAAATGTCATCATAGTTATACGCGGATTCTTAAAGCCTGATATAAAGTCAAAAAATTTGTTTGTGTCTAACCGAGAATAGAATAATAATAAGCAAAGAAAATATATTCGGTGTAAACGGGGGAGACCGTGTGTGAGTGTGAATACGGAGCCGCAGTTTCATCCGTCTCTATATACATTTTTCCGCTCCGTGTGTTTATTCGACCCTACATATTAAAAACTGTCTTTATTTAATTTCAAATAATTTCTCAACATGCACGTCGCCTGCAAATGTTTAAATGTATCAATTAAGTCAAGAGGCAACGAACTGCAAAGGGTTAACATAGAAGATTGCGAGTTAACTGCTACCGAACTCGCTGACCCCTTCTTTCAAGAGGTAACGTAACGTAACATTTTTTTTTTTTCACGAATACATATTATTAAAACCACTACTACAATATACATCATATTAATTGATTCAAATCGCTACCTCACCTATTCATTCGCTGTCAAATACGTTTATCAATAAACATGATAATTGATAAACCATCTACCTACCCTTCGCGACGATATATCGCGAAATGAACAAAGGGATGAAGAGCGGACATAACGTGTTATGTACTTCTTTCTCTTTTTTCTTCATTTTTCGATATTTTATTACGGATAATTGTCATCATGCCTGAGTCGCAATTGTTTATGTATGTATAGTGTATACATACACGACAATTAACAATGAATGAACTCAACGATAATAATTCCCTGGATTAAAACAGATATAAGAACGCAACTTGGATATACCAATATCGAAATTTTAATATATTCCAACAGAATGTTGCGACTATCACGGAACTTGAAGGTATTACTAAAGAATTGCCTGGCTTAGTAGAAGTGAGAAATGTTGGAGCCTGGGTGATACATCGGTGTCTTAATTGTTCAACAAATACCCACGCGGTGCACAGGGAAAGAGGCGCAGCTTTAGTTTTGATAAATTCTATCGTCCTCGTAAGTATCAATCATCCTATTCTCAAACTCAATTTCATATCAATTATTATTGTGGAACTTTATGATTGATGATGAGTTGTTTTCTTCAATTTATAATATTCATTATTTGGCTGCTCGTTATTAGTTCCCCCCACATTTACATCCACATGAATATTGAGTATACATATGTATAAAATTCCAGCTTTGAATTTAAATGAATTCATTTCATTTAACAAACACTGAGAATTATCCCAACACGCATAGCTTCTAGCTATATTTTACTTCAAATTCTAATTAGATAATGAATAAATGAATTAGAGATTAATGGGGATAATGAGATTTGGTAAAGCAGACGTTATGTGATTATGATAATAGAGATGATAATGAATTTGCGATTAAAAGTTCGTAAACATTTGTCGTTAACGAGCAACAAAGAAAAAATTTCTTTTCTTTTCTTTATCTATTACACGCAGTATTAAGCAATGATAGTTTTTTTTTTTTTATGTATACTATATGCACTCAAGTCAATTGCTATTTATATATTTCTTCGATCATATCAGATATTGAATCTTGTTATTAAATATAGAATGAAGGGAGTATATTTTTATATATAAACTGAGATATATATAGTATACTAGGCTCATATTAACTTCTCTTATCTCAGGATATATAATACTATATGAGATAGGACTGATAACGCAATGCTGATTATGTATTTAAGAGAGAGAGAGAGAGAGAGTAAAAAGAACGCTGTGTGCTACTGCTAAAATTTAAGGATGAAAGAAGAACAAACTTTGCATTTTTTTACACTGATTACCTTTCAGGTTTTCATGCAATATTCAAAATTAAATTAAAGATCAAGATTTAAACTCAATTTAAAATCTTGAAAAACAATTATTATCAAGTTTCGATAAAAAGATTTTATCATATGATTGAATTGAATAAAATAAAAAATAAAAAAAGAAACTTGGTTGATCAAAAGTAAAAATTTGCACAACAATGCAATAGGCTATTTATAATAAATTGAATATTATTCCAGACATCAGCTGATGAAATAGCCAGGTTGACCGCAAGTCCGAATTACAGTTCCATCTTCAGGATATTGATCGATAACAATAATATAGATACGGTAGATTTCTTGCAACCACCGACTAAATTTTCAGGTATACTCATTACTATTCTTGAATAAATATAGTTGCAACTATGAAATCAATTGAATTTACGTTCTGAAATTGTTGAAGTCTGGTGAATTTATCCGTCGCATGTTGTTCGATAATAAAAAACCTTGCCGATATTATTTAACGGAGAATTGTTGAAAACAATGATAAAATATTTACCCCCCGCTGTAATAGTCGACCAGATAACTGCGACTATTTTTATTACATTAATGTATTAATATCGCGTTATTGTTCAGGCATATAAAGATTAAAGGCCTAATATCAATCCCATCTTTAAAAAGAAAAAAAATGGACTCTACATTTTTTTCTCACATGTTTGTTATTCAGTGTCCCAACTCTCCGGTAATCTACAATTAGCTCTTGCCGGTTTACAACAACAACTCGAGACAGCTGTTCAGAGAGAGGTTGCTGCAACAGAAGAAAGGATCAGAGCCTTTTCAGCCAACCAATATCAACTATTAGAACAGTACAGAGAGCGGGCGCATACAGAACACAGGCTTCTTGCTGGGTCGGTTTTTATCCACCTCTTAATTTCCATATTTATAAACATTGATTTTCTATTCAGATTAGGTTTAATAATAAATCAAATATTCTTTCAGCTTGATCTGCGGTCAAAAAGAAACAGCAAAGTCTTCTAATATAGAAGCGTCTCAAACTCCTGAAACTATTTTACAAAATATATCTCAACCAATGTCCAACTCGGTGAGCCCTAGGCCTCATGCGGTGGCCAACGATACAAAGGTTGTTACTGGAAGTAGCATAAGGCATCAGGCAGCGACGAAACACCCTGCAAATCTTCACTCGGTGAGTTCAGATCGTTTGCTATTTTGTGCACTTTTTTTTTTTTTTTCTATTTTTTTCATTCACTTTGCGGTCATTCTATTCTTAGATTTTATTTCCAACATGAATTCATCCATTATTTCAACAGAAAAATGGAATCGACAGAAAGAGTTCGCTCAGATTGTATTCCAAGGAGGCAAGCAGTTTTGACGCCGAAGCTTTGTTTACCCTAGAAGGCATGGACGACTCTCTGCCTCTTGAACAGGCTCAACAATCCGATGAAGAATCCGATACCGATGGTAAGCAGGGAGAAATAATAGCTGATATATTTTCTAAAGGTATTTCGTTGGTAATTCAAATACTCAGTATAGTTAATAAGACACAGCTATATCTAAGTGAATGTGTAAGTAAAAGAAAATCTGTAGAAAATATCTTACGAAATGTTTTTCACAAATTTAGATTCTGGTCACGACGAAGGCATCCATATTCCCAGAGGACAGAGAGGCGGACATCCAACCCTTGCCAAATCATTGCCTGTTAGCGTTCCTGTATTTCCCTCATTTGTTCGCCAGATTCAACATGATCAAGACGATGATCAGGTGCGTGCGTGTGATGCGTTTCTCAGAGACTTTAGTTTTGTTGATATTAGATATTTAATGAGGTATTTCTTACTAATATGACGTGAAATTTGTTTTTCAGCTTTCAAGGGACCCCCACGACCCACACAATATTCGTGCATCAATGAAAGCTTTGGCAAAGAGTGTTCACGGAGATACAGTCTTTGGCGACTTGCCACGCCCACGATTTTCCACTCAGATCTGACCTGGTATTTATACTAATCCGTACCGCATCCCAATTGACGCTTTGTACTGTTATTCAGCACAAAACATCTGCGAACAATTGTCCAACGATAGAATCGTTTGGAATTTATTGGCCAGGGTAAAAGTGAGATGAAACAGGAAAAAAAAACAACATAAGTCGAGCGTATAATTTTCTGGGATATTTTTGCATATTTGTAGTAAATGATAATAAGGATTAGGCTTAATTTCAGATCCTAGTTTTGTATAGGTGTATAAAAAACAAAAACAAAAACAAAAAAAAACATTAAAAAAAAACTACAAAATAAAAAAAAAAATATATATATATATATATATGAAAAAAAACCTCAGAATCAAGTTAGAAGCAAAAAAAAATTGTATACCTATGTTTAAAGAATAGTTAGCAAGCCATCGGAACTGATTAAATAATAATGGCATGCCAATATAAATTCGGAATATTGATTAAGTTCCCTTGAAATTACCTATTTCAAGCTCTGTACAAATTATGTTTCAATTAAAATTCGGTACGATATATTATTACGTACGAGGTCTGTACTAAACGTGACTTTTTAAGATTGATTAATATTGATCTTGAAATATTGATAATTTCTTTCCTGTAATGTGTAATGTGCTCAAATTGTTGCTTTTCTTTTTTTTTATACCTAGTATATATATTATATACATGTATTATTTTTCATTCATTTCTGATGCCAAAAGACAAGGTCGATGAAAGGTTTTAATAGCGTGTTAAATATGCATTGCATTACACTGCTTAATAGCCCTGATATTTCCACGTACATACATATATAAATTTAATAAAAATCCTTAATAGAGTCGCTGCTTTATTTAAAATAATGTTATTTTATTTTATTTTATGTTATGTTATGTTACGTTATGTATTTACGTTTTCGTGATTATGCGCTGCTAATTTTCTCACTATATAATTCTCAACATATCAAAATAACAATATTTTTAATAATTATAATTCCAGTAGATTAAAAGAAAAATAATTCAATACCGAAATTCTAAATTTCTCAAGATCTAAATCTCAGTCCTTGTATGTACTTTTGTGGTAAAATTATTATTATATTCAAATGTTTTATATTACCAATAATTAAGAGTATATACCTATATTATGATTACTATGACCTGATTTGGCCTTATAGAGAATATATTGTGTTAATTTTAATGGCGTTAAACTAAATGAATTTATTCATTTAATTTTTCCAAGTGAACAATTAACAGTTTAGTATTCAATATAGTTATGAAGACGTATTGTGTCTCGACGATACTTCAATTTCGTTATACGATTCTATCGCATAGACTTTAGCGTAGCAACATTTTTTTCCTTTTTTTTCTTGAGAAATAAACAAGATCCATTACACCGGTTGTGATTTAACGGGCAGGCAAGTTTTTCCAATAAACATTATGCGTTACAGCTGGCGCGCATTTGTCACGAATTATATTAATTATTATTTTCTCGAATTGTAATACGTACCCACCTGTACTTTGTGTTCTAGATTTTAGTTTTTATCTTCTCATTAATTAAATGTCTGCTGCAAAGTAATTGACTCGGAAGAGATGAAAAATAATTGCAAATAATGAACAATAAATAATAAGGAGACACTTTGATAAATTTTGAATTTTATGTATAATATTGATTTCTGTTCTCCGTACGATTACCAAAATAATATTACTACTCATCTTGTAATATGTTGGTAAAGATTTTTTATTTAGAAAAAAAAAAGGAAAGAAAATAAAATTCATCTACTATTTTCCTTGCAGACATTAGCTCGATTTTTTTTCCCATTTTCTTTTTTTATTAAGTTAAGTTTTCAAGAATGTCCATTCATTATTGTGCTCTAGAAATAAGCCTGAAAGACAGCTAATAAGTAATTGATTAAGAAACATGTATCTAAAGTTAAGCTTTTGTCATTGTGTTAAAAAAAATTGTATTATGAACGATTATGATAATGCCTTGGATGAGTATTGCTCACTCTGGTAATAAGAGACGGCTAATGAGTGTACAATGAATAATCTTATATCACGTATCGTATGAAGGATCTATTGAAATAAAGAGAATATAAGAATATTAAATCATACTATTTTCAGTTATTTATAATTTTATATCAATCATATTTTCATAAAAAGAATTAAAAAAAAAACAAAAAAACAAAAAAACAAATATGCTCTCTTTTACCCGGATAGAAATTCGCTTTTATTAAACAATTTTGTTAGTTAATTCTCACAGAGTTAGTTCATTGTATTACATAATGTGGTATGGAATAATCAAAACTTATCTACAATGATGAGAAAAAATTATACTGAATCAATAGATATCGGAGATATTGTGTCCGATACAGTGATTTATAAAAATAATTCAAATTCTTAAAAAATCTAATGCGACGTATATTGGCTGGTCTTATACAGGCTGTCTAAAAAGAAAAAATAATCCAGTTCAGTTGTGACGTCTTGGCATGTGATTTAAAAATATTGTTGCTTTTTTTTTCATTTCAATCACTTAGTCTTAGCAGCAAGTTCGACTTGCGCAGCTGCGACGGTCGTCATTCCTTCCTGAACTGCGGAAAGATTAGTTTTCCACGCAGCGAGCAAGTCTCTTAATTGTGTCCATTGAGCGCGGCCAAAAGTCCTGTGCATTGTACTAGAAACCAATACTTTGCGTCCTGCCTGATCCATTCGGGCTTGAACTAGTTTCGTTTTTAAAACTGTAAAAGTCAAATGTTCGAATCAATAGATGCGCACAGGAAAAAACAAACCGAAGACAAGCGTTTGCTGTGCAGATATTTCACCAAAATGTGATTTCTGGTTTTGTTGAACTCTTCGATAACTCAGTAGCAATCAAAATTCCACTGAGCCAGTACTGGTTCGTTTAATATTTCCTACTTCGTAAATACTCGCGTATTATAAGCCACGGGCAGAATACGAATAAGGAAAACCTTGGGGATGATTTTGGCTCAAATTTATTCCTACCATCTATGATGAAGCTCTCGACCTCATTTTCTTCAATCTGTAGTTCAGCTTGAATGGTATCGAACGACATTTCAGGATTCGTTTCAGCGAGCTGCATGAACGTCAGTAGTCGCATCTTTTTCATATTTTGTTCGTGGTTTAGTCCTGTGAATAAAAAAAATTACGCGAGGATTAAAACCACGTGAATGATCGAGTAATTCAAACAAGCAAAGCTATAACTTTGACCCTTAACACACCTAGCGAATGTTCGACAAATTCTTTATGATCTTTGTGGAATTTGAGATAAGCAGGTAGTTTCTCTTGAACAAAGACCAGAAGTAAATCGTGTATCAATTCTCCTTCCAAGAATCTCACAGGCTTTAAAGCCAGCAGTGGATCCAGGAGGAAGGTGTTCGGATCAGCTAGAGCAGCCAGGATACAACGCTGGGCATCTTCTCTCGGAGCGGATGCACTCTCAGCTGTATATGTGCCGAGCAGCGCAACCATCACTGCCGCTGCTTGTTCGCTGAAAATTATTACCAAGGAATTAAACATCTGTAATGAATCGAGCCTCAAGGAGAGGAGAGGTTCCTTCTCCCTACCACGAAAATGACCCAGCATGTTTCACCTCTGTTTACAACTGAGCAAAACTTCGTGCAACAAACGAAGCAGCTTCTGCATTTGCTCATTCGACGGCGGGCATGGGGCGAATTGTGCTTTCAGTTGATCTACTCCGCCGTAAACTGCTTTGACTTGATCAACGTTGCGAGCGATTTGGACCAAGTGATAATACACGTGATATCTCATGGGCGATTTTTCATCCAAAGATTGAAACAAGAGCCACAATCTGTAGAGAAAATTGGATATTTTAAATCAACTGGTGATTCATAAGCAGTTTGAGTTTGTATATTCAGTTTGGAGGCTCAGAGGCATAAAGAACATAATTTCTTTCACCACTCCATCATCTTATACATTTATTTGATATAACGTTTTATGCTTACGCCTTGAGGCAAACGAGTCCAAGTTTTTGTCCCGGTGCTTTGGTGAGCTTTTCGCAGAATGCTAAGATTAGATTTTCCGCACGTTCGATAGGAATCTGTGGATAAAGTTAAAAATTACATGGAAAGGTAAATCGGTTTAAGTGTTTCGTTAGAATTTCAAGTTCGTAAACAACACGACGTACCAAAACCATGATGGAAACAATGTCGTTGAGTATCGTCTCAATCTCTATCTCGTTACCTTCCTTAAAGCAGGCGTCGCAAACCCCAATAATTTTATGTAAATCATCTTCGATTCCTTTCGTCGATTTTTCCTCGCTTATTTCGGCGCCCAAACTCTTGAAATATACTCGCAATTCTTGGGCCTGGAAACGAGCATTTATACATAGGTAATTCTTATATGGGTAATTTTTAGCGTGTTATTTTCACAGTTTTATGACACAACCACCAATGAACTCGAAAGGTAATTAATAATTGGAGAGTAGCTTAACCTAACTAACCTAACATAACCTTAAAACTTTTTAGCAGATGAGCTACCGAAGCGATTGTTGCATCTTTAGTATATTAGAATTATAATTATGATCGCCAAAAGTTTTGCTAACTAAGCCCAAATATTTTTACCTGATCCTCCAAAGGCAAATCGATAAATACTGCGGGAACCTGCATCGCGAAGTAATAGGAAAGGAAGCACGTTTCCTATCAGCGACACTTCCAAAAGGGCAGCTGCCTTGGCTGCTTTAAACTCGTTGGCAGTGCTACCAGACTGGGAAACTTGACGATAATAAATTGAGCGAAAATCAATTCGGGTAATGAATAGCAGAACGCATAGTTTTCGGAGTGTTTATTGAACGCGTGGATGTTGATATAAAAGATAAGTGGATATCCGTGGCTGATATTAATCCTAATCCTATAATCTATAAAAATTACGATATTGTTATACGCATATGCGTGGAAGTCGATTAGATGTAAAATTTTGACAGCTGTCATATCCATGTGGCTATAAGTTCAGAGCGGTTAGTCTGGTTAGCGAAAAAATTTCACTCGAGTCTATATTCATGTAGTTGCGATGAGGAAAATCAGGTGGGAGAGGAAGTAAGGAAATGTTGAACACGCCGCACGCTTACTTGGACCATCATTTTTACCTGTTTTATAAATGACGTTTTAATATCAAATACTAAGCCGATAGTATAGCGTCGTTCGCATCTCTTCGTTCAACAATTTTTCGTCCATTCTTCGCCAGATTCTATTCGATCTTATCGCATCTTCCTATTCGTTGGTTAGTAAATATTGTTTTCTCGTATTTCAATTTTATTCACATCTACTCTTGTCATTCACTAATTCGTTACATCCTGCCTCCGGAAATCCCGCGCGTGCAACAATTGACAGAATTTATTCATCCTTTCTTGCATTTATTTGGTATACTCATTCACCGTTCTATTCTATTCTATTTTTTTTCTTTTTTCTTTTTCTTTTATTCACAGTTTTCGAGATGTCTTGCAACAAGCGTTCTCAACCCTCGTGGAATCCTCCGGATTCTAAGTCCAGACTAACGTTGCGTCTCTACAATAGTTTGACTCGTCAAAAAGAGGAGTTTGTACCTCAGAGTGGAAACAGAGTTTATTGGTACAGCTGTGGTCCTACTGTATACGACGCATCCCACATGGGACACGCCAGGTAAAATAATAAAGATTTTATGCCGATCGATTGAATATTTGAATAATATCCATCTCCTGATGAGTGAGTGAGTGAGTCATGATGGAATGTTGCATTGCTTCCATATGTTGAATTTTTTCAAAATATCTTTATACAAGGTATATAATTCATCAAGAATTTGTTATTGAGGGCAGAGATTGTGTAATCACATTTTTTTAGTATGTAAATGGAAAAATACATTTTCTTGTAAACAGATTAGTGATACATGGATATATGTATTTTATGAGCTAATTTGTATGCGATGATATTATTGTGTGTTGTTTGAGATTGTAAATTGGCTTTTTATTTTTCTAAAATTCTTAAAGGTCTTATATATCTTTTGATATTCTTCGTCGTGTACTTTCCGACTATTTTGGATACGACGTTCTCTACGTTATGAATATCACCGATATCGATGACAAGATTATTAAGAGAGCCAGACAGAACCATTTGTACGAAGAATACATAAAGGAAAATCATAATCTTGACAAAGTATTAGAAGACGCTAAGAGCGTTATGGCAGCGTTTGAGGACACTGTGAGATCCACTGGTGACGCTGACAAAAAATTTATGATGCAAAAAATGCTGACCAAGGTCACAGCCGCTGTTGAAGATCTTGAAAAGGCTGTTAAACAAAATGATGATATCAAATTATTGGAATCACAGAATGTAAGGAATAACTCTTATCTGTTTGATGTTTTTTTTACGAACCGTAAGCGCACGGTTCATGCTTAAGCAGACTCAGCGAAATGGTGATCGTACGACGAATGTACAAATTGTGTAATAATTAATTTTCAGGCTCTACTCAGGGAGGCAAAAGATCCTCTAGCAGAATGGCTTGACAAAGAGAAAGGATCTACTGTTACGGAAAATTCTATATTCAGCAAGTTGCCACAGTATTGGGAGATGGAGTATCACAAAGATATGGATGCTCTAAACGTGAGAATCGATGCCGTTTTTACCCCCCTGATTTCAGGGGAAGCTCAGTTAGGCTTCGCTTCTTATTGAACGTTTGTTTTCTTTTTTATTTTCAGGTATTGCGGCCGAATGTGTTAACCAGAGTTAGCGAATACATACCAGAAATAATAGATTATATAGAAAAAATTATAGCCAATAAACTCGCCTACGAAAGTAACGGCTCTGTTTACTTTGACGTTGGCAGTTTTGATAAACGTGATAATCATCATTATGCCAAACTCGTCCCTGAAGCTTACGGAGATGCGAATAGTTTGGAAGAGGGAGAAGGTGCGGGATTTTACTCGTTTCATAAAAATATAGATTTAGAAAACTGAATCATTATGCCAGTGTATTCACTGCTATTTTATACATTTTCATTCATGGCTATTATAGTAAGGAGTAAAAATTTACGAATGATGCAACATTGTCGAATATTTCTTCACATTCTATATTAGTCTAGTAATCTTGTCTAATCAGCCCCCTCATGAGATAATGAATATGAATGTATAAAACGTTTTTAGAACAGTTTCGAGATAGACCCTAGACTGCTATTACTTTACCCAAGTTTTAGTGAGCTTTGAAAATACATCGAAAAACACCAATTATTGACTATCTGTGCTAACTTTGAACTTTCTATTTTCTAATCAACAGGAGATTTGTGCATATCTGAAGATCGTCTTTCGGAAAAACGTTCACTGACAGACTTCGCGCTTTGGAAATGCTCAAAGGCAGGTGAGCCTTGGTGGAATAGCCCATGGGGTAAAGGTCGGCCTGGTTGGCACATAGAATGCTCAGTTATGGCGTCTGAAATCTGTGGCGAAAGCTTAGACATCCACACGGGTGGTGTAGATCTGAAATTTCCACACCACGACAATGAATTAGCTCAGGCAGAAGCGTACTTTGACAATTCTCATTGGGTGAGATACTTCTTGCACTCGGGTCATCTGACAATAGCAGGATGCAAGATGTCTAAATCCCTGAAGAATTTTGTCACCATACAAGACGCCCTCAGAAAACACACAGCTAGACAACTGAGACTAGCGTTTCTTCTCCATTCTTGGAAAGACACGTTGGATTATAGCGATAATACTATGGAAATGGCCGTCCAATATGAGAAGTTTTTAAACGTAATTAATTTTGTTCAAACGTTTGGAGCTTATTTTGATAATATTTATTTCCTTAGACTGTGTTTCATATCTCCTCTTTCTCTTTTTAGGAATTCTTTCTCAATGTTAAGAATAAGATTAGGCAAATGAGCAATAATACGACTTTGAATACTTTTAGTAAGTGGAACAAGGCTGAGTTAGAACTTTTTAATAAATTTTGTGCTACCAAGGATTCTGTTCATGCTGCTCTATGCGGTAAGTGAGATGATTGTAGGACTTGACTTGTAGGCAACAAGTTTATTAATTTTAAAAATATTTTACAGACAATATCGATACGAGATCGGCACTAGATGCTTTGAGGGACATTGTCGCACACAGCAACATATACTTGAGGGATAGTAAATCTCCGAATAATTTATTGCTTCGTGATATCGCTCTGTACATCACAAAGATACTATCAATATTCGGCGCTATTACTGGCTCTCAGGACACAATCGGGTTTCCCATTGTTTGCGATTCTAAAGATTCTAGTAACGTAAGTATTATCATCTTGGAAGAAACTTGTCTTCGGAATTGTATACGCATTCTTTGCAACATATTAAACTTAATTATCTGTCTTCTTCAGGTCGAGGATCTGGTAATGCCATATTTAGAGATCCTCGCAGACTTCAGAGAAAATGTGCGAACTCAAGCTAGGACTTTGAAAGCGAACGATATTCTTCTTGAGTGCGATAGACTGCGGGACGATGTGTTACCGAATGTTGGTGTAAGGCTGGAAGATCACGAAGGTGAAGGTAGCATTGTGAAAATGGTGAACAAAGAAACTCTTCTGAAAGAAAAGGAGGCTAAAAGACTATTAGAAGCTGAAAAAGCTGCGGAAAAAGAAAGGAAGAAGGCAGAGGCTGCGGCATTGACAGCGGCGAAAGATGCTCAAAAAAAGATTCCGCCCAGTGAATTGTTCAGGCTGGAGAAGAACAAGTATTCTCTATTCGACGACAAAGTAAGATGTGAAAGTAAAGCGGAATGAATGTTCGGCCAGTCGTCTATTGCAATAATTCTTGTATAAATATGATCTTATTTTTCAGGGTCTACCAACTCACGACGTAGATGGAAAGGAAATTAGCAAAGGGCAGATAAAGAAACTCCAAAAGCTCCAACAGGCTCAGGAAAAAAAATATAACGAGTATCTAGCCACCTTGCAAAATGGTGTTTAGTCAATATTGGTTTTAGCACCTAGTGTAGTTGGCGGCACAAGACTTACGAGCGTCTAGCTTACAGACATTTTTTTACTATGTTGTATTTTTAACTATTATGAATATCGCCTAGTCCTGCTTTCTGGATATTTACTATGAACTTTACTATTTGATATTAGATTTTACTTTTATATAGGTAGAATGTAAGTGTTTAAAATACAACAAAACAGTAAAGTCGTCTTGAAGCTAGGCAACACTATACACATAGGTACTAATTTTTCATTCGCTTCATGATATTCATTAAAATGATGACTCTATTTCATATTGTAATGTAATTAAAGATGATTGATTATTTTTAAGAATTTTCATTGTTTGAATAATTTATAGTTTAAATGTTAACAGATTTGCTTGTGGTTTTGGAAAAAATATTATTCACTATCTTGATAATACTACTGTGCTCTGAGAAAGACTTGAAATTATTGATAATTATCAATTATTGTTAAAATGGCAAGTCAGCAATTTGAAAAAGAAAATAATGGATAGTGATTAAGTCATATTATATTAATGGTAATAACAATTGGATAGTATTTATTAGTCGTAAGAGGTAAGACTATTGCTTACAAATCAATTCGATCAATTATTTATTCTAACAAAGCTTGCAATATGATTGTGTAATAAATTAATTATAGAACCGTACGACGTAGTAATTTGATTAACGTTAATATCACACTAACTCGTTTATGGAAAAAATATTTATGTTTAATTAACGAACATGGTAAATTTACACAATTACAAATTTTTTGGGTAAATAAACTGCTTTGATTGAATCACAAGACTTGAGAGATTACTTTCCAGTCTTATAACTTTTACAATATCCTAACTTTGAGCTCTAGATCCTCCTGAGGATTCGCAGAATAGGATTTTTCTCCTATTAAAATTAATAATCTTAATATAATTACATCCTATACTAAGGCATGAAATGGTTCGAAGTGCACTTAATATCCTAACGGAATGATATCTACATTATATCTATACTGGTCTAACTTCTACTCTGAGTATCAGCGTATCTTCCCTCAAAAATTCCTCTAAATCCTTTATCAGCACGAACTCCGTATACCCAAAGCTTCTTTTGTTCAGTTCACAAGTTGGTTTTCTAAAAGCCTCAAACTCTGGCTTAGAGGAAGTAGTTTCCCTGATATTTCTTTCTGAATTTGTTGGATGAACAAGTACGAAACTAATTGTGCCATTAAAAGGCCAGTCTAATGCGTCATCGTTATTGGAATGCATCATATGAATGAGGAGAGACAAGTAATGAGGATCTTTCGAAGACACGTTTATCCTAGCGCAGATCTTGTAGCCATTAGGTGATGTATAAAAGCCAGGACTGTAGAACATTTTCAGATAATCAGTTCTCATCGTTACAAGCTTTTCCCTGAACGAACCCAGCTTCCAAATATAAAGACCGTTGCAGTATCGGAGAATCATTTCGTCGTCGTTATATCGCAGCGAAGTATGCAGAGTTGATAATTGGTTTTGTTGATTCGATAGGCTTATGGCAAGCTCTCGGTTCTGTTGCTCCAAGACTACTATTCTTTCATAGAGTGTTCTGAAACATTTACAAATTAGGCAATTAGTTGAATTCTCCTTCCATGCTAAGATGTGGCTTTGTGGTAAACGAGCCAATTTACTTTACTAATTCCTGCCAATCCGGGCTGGGCTCATCCTGGGCTGTTTGTGAATCAGAACTGTTTTTCGGTGGGGGATCCCACCATTTAGATTCCACAGCTCTGGCGTTGGACCCGGATTGTTCCAACAATGTAAGTTTTGGTATAGCCTTAGCTAGCAGCTGTAAGATTCCATATTTATTAATCAATCTATTCCTATTATGATGTTGGAAAGGCTCAGCTCAGAGCTTAGTTAATTTTCTCACAATAAGATGCGAACTCGTCGATATTTCCAAGTGTGTTTTCAACGCTTCCTCAGAAAGATTGACATCGGAGCAACCCAAGGGTTTGAAGGGGCATAAAACGTGTTCAGATACGCGTGTTTTAAATTCACAGTCATGTACATGGCTGTTTATATCGATTGGAGACAGCTCAACGGTACAGCCAAACTGTTGATAAGGACAATACGCCCTCTGCTGAGATATTTCTCTTTCAGTAAACAGATCTCTGAATAAATCACTCTCAGATTGTAACGGTTGACTGTCCAGTGGACAACACGCACCTTCTTTCCTAGAATAAACAGAATCAATCAAAACAGGGATTAAATAGATGTCACTCTCTCTTTCTCTTCTCATATAATCAACAAGCGTCAGATCTTTTCAAATTCAAAGATGCTTACTTTAGCCACATATTGATACACTGGGAACAAAATTTATGGCCACAGGAGGTGAGGACAGGATCCCTCAGCCAAGTTAGACAAATAGGGCATTCGAATCGAGGCTCTAAATCTGATTTGTCGTTGTCTGCGAGCTAGAAAGGAAAAAAAGAAATACAGTAAATTTGTTCTACTTTTATAGAATTAAGGAATCATTTTCATTTCAGTTAAGGGAACTTGACTTACAACAATGTTCTCTTCAGCGACCTTACTTTGATGCTTTGACCTATCAGATGATGCCATTTTCTGTAAATTGTAAGTCATGAAATACGAGTGTTTAATAGTTTAATTGAATTGATAATCTCGAATGCTAAAAGTCGGGTATTTTTCATCCACAGAATGAATGATAATATTTACCTTCAAGGTATACAAGTCACCCAGAAGTAAGTAATTGTTGTTCGCAACTCTTCACAAAAGACGTATATGTTACCGCAGTCTGATTCATTCACGGGTAAACAGCGATTTCTATACATAACAGGTGTATGTTCTTCTTCTCCTTTTTTTTTTTTGTTTTTTTCTTTCCTTAGGCTTTTACAGTGAATGAATGTAACCAGCGAATGTTATATGTTCTAGAAGAAGTACTTTCCGTTTGTTGCTGATCCACGTTCAACTCTATAGGGGGTCTCTTTATTCATCTGATCATAACTAGGCTATCTAGTTCTAGTAGATGAGAAGGCACACCCCGTGCTTACCATAGCCTGAACCCGCTTGAAGCCATGCAGAGGAAATGTTTGTTTGGGAAGAAGAGGTGTGGGACTGTGTGCGTTGACTCGTTACAGTTTCCTAGTTTGCCTCTAGTTTATTTCTTTCTTTTTTTTTTGATTTAATCTAATTCTTAATCTAATTGAGGGGGCTTTTTCTATTTTTACAAGGTTTCTTAACTATCTAAGCTTTCTTTTGAATTTATGCTCTTTCCCCTTCCTTATGCTACTCCCATGGTTGTACTGTCGAAGTTTGGAGCTATGATGAATGGGTACTAAATATTAGGACTGAGGTTCATTAGATCCTCACCTACTAAGGTCATTAATAGTTCATAAGCCTGGCTTTTTTGCGCCTCAAATATTTCCCTGAATCTATTTTTCACAATTAGGATGGCTTGAAAATTATTCTTCCCCAGTTTAGACTTTACGTAGTTGACTTCCCGGTGGAATAGATAGAAGATGCATGAAGCGTCATTTGCTGTGTGAGGGCCTAGGCAATTGGCACATTTTTTTGGGTTCTTACATTTTCCTTCATGAGCTTCTCTGCACTGAACACAACGTCGCTGTAAATTACAAGAATATCCTTGATGCCCGAAGCGTTGGCATCTGAAGCATCTTCTAGTTGGGGCTATAAGGTTCTGCACTTGAGTAGGGCACATATATATTTCGATGTGTTTTGGGATTTCCTTTTTACTAAATATTTTGATGGCTTCTGAATCTTCCCAGATTATTTCATCTCTGTTATCTCGCCCTTTGGCTTTTGACTTACACCTTTCTATCTTAAAGATCAGTTGTTTGGATTTGTCATCTAATCCTTCCCAAATATCATCTATCTCAAGTTCCCTAGGTACGTCGTGGACTATTCCCACTTGGTACACTGCAAGGTCAGGTATAACGGCTACCCAATAAGGGTTTATTAGATTTGCTGTTCTGTCCACAAACTCATTAGCTTTTATTCCCAAATTAAAAAATACTATAACTTTGTCAGCCCCTCCCTTAAGTATTTCCTCACATTCCACCTTATGCTCTTTTAATATTTTTCCTATCTTTCGATGACAATTTCCAACGAATTTTTCTCTCCTCGCATCGTAAAGGTGTACAAAGAAAGGGCCTCGGTTATTAGGTGTGTATCTATTATCCGTACTGAATGATTTTACCCACTCTAACTGAGCGCTGGTAAAAATGATGCCGGTGTTTACTGGATTCTGTTTTACAGTATGACGAGTAGTATTGTTGTACGATTCCTTTGTTTCTGAACTATTATTTCCCGGCTCATCAGTTTTCAGCATTATTAGAGGGATTGTTAGTGGACACACGGCAGGGTTGGAAAAGAGAGTATCGGTCTTTTCTACCGTTACAAACTAATAGCAGGTAATATATTGACCTAAACTTAGGATATCTATGTGTGTAATGTTCGGGTAAAGCAAGAAGCGTAAGCAGGATAATCCGCGACGACCAGGGTCGCACGTTGTTTAATTCTACCAGAAGAGTGAGTTGGAAGATGGAAGATGAAAGCGAAGGGATAGCAGTGCTCTGAATTTGTTATGTTAGGTTACTTGGGCTTTGGCTGATTCCTGGATTTTCCTGTTCCTTCTCCCAGGGCGACTTAAGTCGATGAGGTTTATGGGGATACCCCGGAAGTGCGCTTCTTCTTCTTTTTGGACCTCGTATGGAGGTTATCTTCAGTCTTCCATCTTGCAAGCAGGTATACGTGTGATATCAGTTTTTGGTCTGATATAGTCAAAAAACGTATATTGAACTAAATCAAACTACTTTGCACCTCGTTAATCTTAACTAACCGCGATTATTGTCTGTGTGAAGTATACCCTAATTCCTATACACTGATTGACTATTTAATATTCCGTAAGATTCGGAGAGCACGTAACAAGAAGATACCTCGTTATTCAACGGCTCTTGGACGAATCATACTGAATCATACATAACAGGTGTTCCTAATTCCTATCCGCACCATTCCTATCCTCTTTGAGGTATACAATCGTATACACAACGTGCGCGTATGCATACAACCTCCGCCAATGAGTATATAAACTACGTAGAGTCGGGCTTAAGCACCCCGCTTTCTATTGTCCAAAAAGCCCGCACGAGTTACCAGTCAAGAATGCTGTACACTCCGTGATTGTTTACCTGGATTGTTTTTTCCCGTTTTCGGGTGATTCGGGACGTGTATCTGTCAAAAAACTTGGTGAAACGTTGATACTAGATAGGTATGAATAAAACTTTATTATTGATCTTAATCTTCACACCATGTTATACGTATACATTTTTTAGTATTAAATTAGAATTTCCATAAAAACTTGTAGACTAGTCGGAAAGTGAAACGTCGAACTAACCTCAAATGGCATTTCCACATTCACATTCGTTTCGTTAATTAGTAATTAAAAATTCTCGAAAACTCCAACCGCTATGATAACGTTTGAAAATATTCAGTTCTAGACTATTCGGAAAGAATGGATTTCCAAAACAGACCTGGTGGAAAAACCGGCGGCGGTGGGGTCGCCTCTTGGTCGGAAAGTAATCGCGACCGAAGAGAGCGGCTTCGACAGCTTGCCTTAGAAACTATCGATTTAAACAAGGATCCATATTTTATGAAAAATCACTTGGGCTCTTACGAGTGTAAACTGTGTCTAACACTACACAACAATGAAGGTAGTTACTTAGCACATACCCAAGGAAAGAAGCATCAGGCCAATTTAGCTA
Source organism: Tenthredo livida (assembly GCA_963992785.1). Classification (NCBI taxonomy): domain Eukaryota; kingdom Metazoa; phylum Arthropoda; class Insecta; order Hymenoptera; family Tenthredinidae; genus Tenthredo; species Tenthredo livida. The sequence continues at coordinate 337,661 of OZ023071.1, read as the reverse complement.
GGAGAGCTGCAAAGGAGGCTAAAGAAGCGCCGCAAACATTAGCACCAGAAAAACCGCGAGTTGAGCCAAAAAAATTCGTCAAAATTGGTCGTCCAGGTTACAGAGTAACTAAACAGAGGGATCCCGAATCTGGTCAACAAAGTTTACTATTTCAAGTCGACTACCCTGAGGTCGCTGACAATGTCATTCCGAGACATAGATTTATGTCCGCGTATGAACAGAGGGTTGAGCCACCGGATCGTAAATGGCAATATCTCCTTTTTGCCGCTGAACCTTACGAGACTATTGCCTTCAAGGTAATTTGTTTAGGGGAAGAAGATGGAAGATGTGAAATTCTTTCACTTCATTTATTCTCTTTTCGAAACTAATCATGTTACAATATGCCCCAAGGTGCCTAGCAGAGAAGTTGAAAAAGCAGAGGGTAAATTCTGGACGCATTGGAACAAGGACACGAAGCAATTCTTCCTCCAGTTTGCATTCAAAAATGAAAAACCATCGATAGGAAAGGTTCCACCTCCTCCTGTACCCCTGATACGACCCGGAATGGGACCACCAATGATGCCTGTACCTCCACCACCTAGACCTCCAATGTTTAATCCGGTGCCACCGCCCCCAGCATTATTAGCTGGAATGCAAATTCCACCACCACCTCCTCATCTAAACTAAAATAAATTGTAGAATGAATGGAAAATGAAATATATACATGCGTATGTCCAATATAATGTTCGCTTTGATTATCTTAACTTCCCTTCCCGATAGTTGGATAATTATATATATTGATAATTATTATACTATGACTACAACGCAATATATCTGATATGATATAAGTACTCCGGATGTTTCAAATGTATGAAATAATTGATGAAACTTTAAAACGTGGTATTTAAATGTATAAAACTTTTTTTTTTATATTACAATGATAAGTATAACGGTGATGCAGGTTTAAAGGGTGTTATAGTCGATTGAGATATACATAGTACTGGTTGAAATGACGCAATAAAAACCCAATTGAAAATCTTTATCACATCCCGTAGCACTTGCATTAATCCTGACGCAAGTATCAACAGTCCACTATAGTTGCTATTGTGTAGATATAGGTATACATCTTATCATGTCCGTGTAGTATTATATAGAAAAGCTTAAGTAATTAAGTATCATTATAATATCAATGATTATTACGACTTATTTTATTATACTACTATTTTTCTCCTTAAATCATCATCGATCATCGATCATCATTATAATAAGTATCATATTTACGATTATTCATTCTTAATCACAGCTTAATAAATGTTCAAATCACCAATGGAATCGTATAATTTACAAAGAAAAATAATCCATGTATTTACAGTGAAACCATTTGAAGTGAAAAAACACCTATTAGTTATATTGTATAATATCTATAATTGTTTATAAGTCTCTAGGTATATATAACTGTAAAATTTTTTTTAACAAATAATATGGAATGTGCTTCATTATTTTTATGCCAGCACAGCTTACTGTGTTAAGTTCATATTCAAAAATGATATACATGTATACTAAATCTATATCCCTTGTATCTATAAATTCATCTATAGTATATATATTTTTTTTGTTTTTTTGCAATAAATTGAATGAAATCTAATGGCATCGCTAACAAAGAATTATATAAATAAGCTCGTGCGTAATGTTCGGATGCAGTCTCTTGTAAAAGTTATTTGGGCAAAATTCAACGTACACACATACACACTGAAGTATTCTTCAATAGATATATAAGTAGATTGTCTGTATAGATTTTTTTCGTAAGAAGTTATACTGGTACAGTTACTTATTTAATTGTATCGCGTGTCAGTAAGTGTTTTGTGTGTAGTATATTTAATAATAAACTTCACAAACAACGCAACTAGTTGAAACTACGTAGAATTAGATATACTATAAGTCTAGGTATACTATATTATATATTGAACAAGAATTTAAAAAATCTAATTCGAATGCAGACTTATAGACTAATGTATTTGGAAATCTTTAAAACTACCAGTATTATATAAAAATAACAATTGAGATGATAAAAAAATATTTTATATGCAAAAAATAAATGCTTCTCGACCCAAACTATTTCTTTTACAATTTAATTTCATTATCTTTTTTGTTTCTTGATTTTTTTTTCTCACATACAAATTTAGGTGGTAGGGTAGATTTTTTTATCGGTACGTTAACGCACATTATATTCATATCCAAAGCGATAAAGCTCACTTATGAATTTCACCATTAGATTATTATAATGCTAAACAGATTGATTTGCTAGGAACTCTCTTAAGTTTCCTCAAATATAGAGCAGCAATTCATCTGCGCTCACCATCCCATGAAAATCGCTATCATTTGTAGATTAAATATACTTGATATACATATCTTATATTGTGTAGTGCGTTGTTAACGTTACTGATATACCGTGCGCCCACTCGCAAGGCACAGGCCAATTATTTGAAAGCATACACAAGGTAGAAGAGAACGATGTAGAGAGTTGAAAAATTTGATATGATATAGAATTGGTTCATTAAAAATTGGTCGATTAGAGATGGCTAAAATTCAATATGTACGAGTTAACAAGGATACAAGCCATGATCGAGAGAACACAGCTGAATAAAAAGTGTTCAGATTGTATTACGTCCCCTTGTTACGTTACATGGTTTCCCAGATGATCGGCCTGACCCTTAGCAATGTAACGAATGTTGAACACATAATATGTGTGCATACATTTATACATATATCTATTTATGTAATGTGTATAGGTATATGGGCTGATGTTTTATTTGTGATAAATGCCCGTCTTTATCTGAGGCAGCGCAGCCAATTGGGTAACATGGCTGTGCACCTCAGATAATCTCAAATGGACCCGCTACTATCGCCAGGAAAGACCATCATGTTCTCAGCCCCGTATGACGGCGTTGGTGAACTTCGAGCATCTAGAGAGGCTCGGCTTGCCGAACTGAAGCTACTGGAGCTCAAGTCTTCATAGCTTGCTACCGATTGGCTACCTCCTGAAACACAGAATATATTTATTGATAGGCACTTATGCCAAGTATGTGTGTACGTAATTGATTAAAGGACCGTGAAAAGTAGCGGAATTAATGAATCTGAGAGGGTGAAATTTTCCTGAAAAGTTTAAGAGAGAAAAGCGGGATAAACAGATGTGAAATACTATAGAATAGGGTGCAATACAGAGATTTATGGTACTGGGCATCATTGAAAAAAATAACAAAGATAATATTGTCGTTTCAACGGTTTATTTCTTATTTTTTCATTTTTTTTATTTATCGTTTCATTGAATTTATTCTCTTATGTCGTGTACCGGTCCGTGAAGATTCTTATATGGAAACATATAATTCATAATTTATACATGATAAAGGAATTATCTTTCTTTTTACAATTTCATTTAGACGGTTCAAAGTAAGACTGCGTAATTGTTTGTTAGCTAATAGCTAATAGCTATGATACTGTAGTTTTGACAAACTTAAATAGCTACACATGAAACCCTTTGACTGGTACAGGCCAGCGATGTTATTATGCGAAGCAAAAATATATCCAATTAAAAATTATACCCAGAACGAATCACGCAAAACATGATCAGCACCAATCTCATGGAATAATGGCCTTTGAGCGCAACGGCATAAAGACTGCTGCCGCTCAGTCAAAGAGTTAATAAATACTATTACTGTAATACAATTTCATTGTACTCTATTTTCTTTCATGAAAACTTAAATCAAAAAATTGGGCAGGGTGGGGGCGTTGTGGGCTTAATCGTCTATTGCGTTACTACATGTACAGATATTTATAAGGGTCGATTTACCATGGTATTATATTTCGTTTTTTTTTTTTTGTATAATATATTTCCTAATTGTAAATAGTGAATTGTCAAAATAAGAACAATTTCCACGTGTAAACTAAGCAAAAGCGACTGGATATGATCGTCTGATTATATTTCACATATTTTGTAATATCTTTGGAGTCTGCACAGTAGCTAGATCATAGCATGTAACATCTTATTCTACATATGCGTATGTAGATCTATACCTAAGCGGCATGCACGAATTCGTACGGGGTAATAATTGTACAGGGCAACTAGAGAGCTCCAGGTACGTTGTTCGCTGAATTACTGAGACTTTTTTCATCAAACGGTTGATTAATTAAAGAGAAGTGCGACTGTCCACTCTCGACAGGACTACAGTAACCGGGATGCTAAAACTAAACATTCTCTTCGTATTCATTATCAATAAATCACTCTCTGTGCCCATAGTGCTGCACAGACAAATATACAATACACCTACACGCTGGCACAATAAATATAAATTCACAAATAAATATGTAAGTTAAATAGGTACATGCCTGCATGTTTGAACACTTTCACAAGAGCATATATCTCAACTGATAAATCATTTGCACAATAATCGAGCTGCCTTAGTGCAGAGTATAACTACCAGCAAATTACCAGCACAGCGTTTCCCCAATTCTAATAACGTGTAAGATCTGTGCAAAGATTATGATATGACACAATTCAATGTGCTCTGTATTATTGAAAGTGTTCAATTCGTTTTAAATAACTTAAGCGTCAATCTTTCTGCAATAATTTATACACACGGTAGATAATCTCACCGCTAATTGGTGGTATACGTCGAATACATAAATTCCTAACACTAGCTGTGAAGATTACTCTAGTTATTATACTGTTCGATTTAATTCCAAAGGATTTACACGTCAGTGATTGGTAAGTCATTGGTAAAAGTGGGGGATGTGAGAATATAATGCCCAAAAAAGATATACCTATAGATAATATATATATTTTTTGATAGTTTTACTTTGTGCAGAACTTTTTACTCGTGTGTGTGTTTCAGTGAGTTTTTCATTGTTCAACAACTTACTACATAATATATATATATGTAGGTATATGCATTTAATCCTATTATATGTATATCTTCACGTTATACCCTTCAAATAACGAAGATAGATAAAAGATCTTTCAGATCTTATAAATAATTGGTGATAATACCCAATATCAAATTTCAAGAACACAGTTCTTATACTATAATAAACTAATTGATAGTTCTGATTAATGTTAATTGTCATAAATAATTTGAATGAATTAATTCATATCACTATATTATAATACGACCATAAGAGTATTGTGATTAAAGGTAAAATCCGTGTATATGAATAAATTCAACAGTCTCCGTCGTTTGATGAAAGAAATTAAATTAGCTATTCTCATTGTTATAGTATATATTAATATTGTATAATATTTTTTGTTTATTTGTTATTTTTCTTCATTTTTTTTTTATCGTTAAAATTTGTATCATTTTCATCTCTCAGAACTTTTATTTTTTATTTTTTTCTATTTTATTCTTTTTTTGGCCTTGTACCCATAACCAGATATTATAATATATTACAGATTTTGTTATTTGGTATCTCAAAATATATATTTTCTTTCTTTCGTATCGTTTGATAAATAAAATATCTCTGTTATGTACATACAGGGTGTGTGGTTTAATTTACCTCGAAATTATTTTTTTTCAACTTATATGTAAAGCGGACGTTGCAATAGTATTGATAATGCATATTTTGGAGACTGCTTTGTTAATTCCAATGATACATGGGATACATGCCATATATATATATTCATGAGGACAAGAGCGGCGGCAAAAATATATAAAAAGGGTTCCATTCGCTATAACATGATCACGAATCGTAGAGAGAGAGAGAGAGAGAGAAAATAAAAGTGGTTTTTCTTATGTTTTTTTTTTGTTCCTTAAAATTATACCTATACCTAATACCTAGAGTTAAATACCATTGAGATAAGTTTTATAAGCTTGTCTTATTATTTTTGTTTCATTTCTTTTTTTCTTTTATTTATATATATATTGCATCTATTTTTATTTTCACTTCTTTCATCTCTGTTGAACACCTAGCGGTCAATCAACGTCAGTCGATCATTTTTAAATGAAACAACTAAACAGAATAATTGTCAAGTTTTCAATACCACGCCAATGAAAGTGTTAAAATTTCACGAATTGTAGTACATTTCTTGGCATACTAGATGATAATTATTGCTTTTATCCAGCAATGTTCCGAACGCAGATTATTGCAATTTCTAAGATGAAATAGTTAATGGTATTAATACTTTATAGTACTAGCAACTGGTAGAGTATATGGTGCTCTAACTTTGTTCGCAACATATTCATTTAGTACGCGTGTCTAATATCTAGGCTGTCCGAGTTATCGTTATGCAATTATAACATCAAAATATACAATTTCTAATCCTGCGCCCTTTATAATAGTTGGCTAGGAAATTCTTATATCAAATACATCAATTGCGATTTAAGAGACGTCGAATTGGGCACACAATCATTTTTTTTTAAATCTTTTTTCTTTTTTGAACACAATAAGTTAAATTTACAAACTATCTTAAAATTCTTTGCTATATCTCAGTTTCTATTACGCTAACGTAGATGTTATCTGCTTAAAGGCAGTCAAGTGTTTAAATTATAAATATCAATGAACTAATCAACCCCAGTGACATGCATGAATAGTAAGTACAAGGCAAGGCTGGCCTTTTGCACGTCTACGCATTCCTTTACTCATCTACGCCGTTTCTTTTTCGACCTTCCCTTCTTAGCACTTGAACTACCATTCCCAAGAGATTTTTCAACGTTTTCTTTAGACGAATTATCTTCTTCGATATCCATTACGTTAGCGTTTGCGTTCAGGTCGTCAGAAATGTTCGAAGGCTCTGTGCCGGCAGCTGCTCCTTCTTCAAAATCGTTTTCTTTATAGGGTAGCGCTTCAACTTCGGGCGATGGTTCTTTAGAAGAACGGGAAGAGGAAGCGGAGAGTTCTCCAGTTCCTCTGGCCTTCTCGGCCGCTTCCTCTCTCTCAAATTTAATTCTATCTGATTTCGGCTGAGCCGAGTCCTCTTCTTCCGGATTTTCCTCGATATTTGAACTTTCTGCCTCATAGACATCATTCTCTAAGATATCATTTTCGTGTGTAGATGAATGGAGGGGAGAATGCGAGGCCTCCAACTCCTCTGTACAATTATCGTCACCTTCATCTACAACTGTGTCTTTATTATCGCTGTGAATTTTAATATCCTTACTATTTAGGGACGAATAATCCCCTTCAGCTCGGGATTCCCCACCTGCATCTGAGTTCTCGGTGTTTTGAGATTCTGAAATATGATCAAAGCATGTACCAGGATGCTGTAAAAATTCTTCAGACTTGTAATTAGATTTCAACATCTTGTATTTACCAGTGGTCATAATCGGCTCAAAATATTCAGCGTTTGCACAATCCTCTTCGTTTGTTAAATTCGCTATCATCTCTTCGACGTTTTCGGACTCCTCTTCTCCCATCGTTGGAAGATTTATTGATGTTTGTTTCACCTCTGCTTCAAGTTCAAACTCTTTTATACTGGCTCCAGCCCTTCCGCAGCTCTCCACGCTACACTGATCTTTACTTTTCTTAACAATAGAGCTCCAAGAATTTGGAGGTATCTGTGTTTCACTTTGATTTGTATCAGGAGTATAACAAGTCTGATTATCTCTTTGAGCAATTTCTGTCTCCAGCAATTTTAGCTTAGACAAACTCAAAGGACTAGGATTACGCAACGTGTCCTCGCTAACGTCGCCGTGAAATACCTTCTTCGATTTTTTTGATTTTTTCGGTCTAGCTAGCAAGACTTCAGGCCTTAATTCTAAAGCTCTACGTTCAGGAGCGTGCGCAAGACTTGGATCGTTTTCAAATTCAGCCTCAGCTCTTCGGAGAGCATCAATATCAATAATCTCAATGTTATCCAACGAAGTCGGTTCATTGGATATCGTCTTGCTCTCTCTATGTATAAAACGGCGAGACATTGCCGACTCTCCCAAGGCTGGCTCTATGCACTTGTCAATCTCCTCAGTCAAATCAATTTCCGATGTTTTATTTCTTTTGTTCCATACGTGACCATCGTCAGCGCCTCTGACCAGAGTTGCTTCCTTTTCTTCCGTATCACCAGAAACAACGACGACAAGAACATCATCTTTCTTCTTCCTATTTTTGCTAGGCTTGACTTTCTGTTTTCCTTTAGTTACATCCGAAGTAGATTCACCTATTTGTTCAATCCCCGAAACTTTCGCAGTCATGTCTGTAATCCTAGAATCTCCCTGGCTGGAGATTCTATCAATATCTGTGCCCCTAGCTTCGTTGGTTTCTACCACTTGCTGTCCCGCCGTTTTCGGATCATTGGTGTCTTTCGTGCCGCCACAACTTCTCACAGGGCACTTACCGGCTTCCGATTTAATTCGAGAATTGGTAGATATTCGTCCGACAGATTTTGATACATTTTTACGCCCAACTGCTGGCGCATCCGGCTGAGCCTTAGGTGGAGTAACTTCCCTCGAATATTCTTCTGGTATTTCGGAAGATTGTATGTGTTCCATATCGTCGTCTGACGAAGTGGCTTTGCTCGACTTTCTCTTGGGTTGAAAGACCATGTCGTTACGTTTGTCCTTAGGCATCCCATCAGAGTCACAGCCTCCTTCAAGATCGCCAGTTTCATCCGTCACCTTTTTCACCAGTGTTACTTCGGAGGTATGAATGTGTTCCAAATCCTCGTCCGAATGCTCAGAAGACTTACTGTGTCCGTCAAATGACTCGTTTTTTTCCAAGATCGAATACTCGCTAACAACGTCGTCGATATGCATTGACTGTACCAAAGAGGATTTGATTTTCGATTGACTCGTTCTTGCTGCATCGGTCTTTGATTCGAGAAGTTCATCATCTGATTTTTTCACGTACTTAAGATCTAAGTCTTGCGATGATATGGCATGTATTTCCGAATCTTTGATAGTTTCAAAAGTAGACTCCAATCTTTCAGAATCCCTGCATTTGTTCCTTGCTTTCTTCTTGCCAGTTTTTTCTTTGATTGGGGATGACTCCCTAACGTCTTTAACTGCACGAGGAGCCACCACAACGGACTCTGCTTCCTGTTGTACTTGTAGTACCTCATACACCTCATTTTCTTCCACATTGCTCTCGTTTGATTTCTTCTGTTTACATCCTTCCAGTTCTTCGCTTTGAATTGGTTCAAAAGCCAAACTCTCTGCATCAGATATATTCCTGTCAACTGCCCTAGCATTTTTCTTGCGATAACTAGCGTTCCTCAAGCTAAGCTGCTTTGGTCGTTGCTGAGGGTCGTTGTCAGCTCGGCAGTTAATATTTTCATCATTTGTAGAGCTGTCTCGTGTAATTTCATTCACGTTTGTTGTAGCTCTTTCATTTTTTGATGCCTTATTATCAGTAAAAACGACTGTATCTTCGTCATAATTAACGACATACTTAGCCCTGGCAATTTTAGCTTCTTGAAGTTTTCGCTCGGTGGACGTTGTACGTTGATTCCAAGGATTTTCTTTAGCCCGGGTCATGGGACTGGTCGGTATCTTGCCGGCTTCCGCACACAAATTTAGAGTCATCTGAACGTCGGTAAAAGACTCGGGTTCGTCAAAGTTGAGTGTACCTTTTGATTTCAGCTTTGCCGGTTCGGCGTAAAGTGCTTTTTTTTCAACAACTTCTTTAACGTCTTGATTGGCAAGAGAGTCAATGCCCGAATCACCGGCTGTACGCATTTCAGCACAAATTTCAGTTAGATTTTTAATCGGTTGTGATTCCTGTTTGAAATCATCTAGCGAAGCCGGACCTTCTTGGGCGCAAAGACTTCTCACAGGCTCCAGGCTGCTGTCTGTTTCATAGCTATCGCTGGAAACAACGTCTTCCTCGTCTGCAGAGATTGTTATAACGGTGCCCAGAGGGTTGACAACTTTAGCGACGGGCTGTCCCATTCTTTCAACTACCACTCTCCTCCCTAGTAACAGAAAAAGCCATTGGCAGGTATCAATCGAAGCGTTCTAACAAGCAAACTGAACGTTGCACGAATCATAAAAGAGGGGGTAGTCAAATGAGAGGAATTATCCGTCGGTTATTTGATGAATCTAATTGTAAGACGATTTCATATGAATTTTTCAAGGAACCCAGATGATCGCATGCATACCGAAAGTGCCTTGAGTAGATAATTACTTGGATGATATGATCTAGGCAAGACGCTGCTCGCCAGTGTTATGTAAGTACGAGTATCTTGTGTACAAGTACAAGTCAAAGAATATAAATTCAGCAATAACAAACCAGGCTTCTTTTTTGTTTCTTTCAGACCAGAATTACAGGCATTTATAACTTGCAAAATAATAATATGTTGTACACTATGCGCGAGGATCAATAAATTAGCATTATGAAAAACACGATTTGCCGAATATTTTGACACAAACCAGACCGTTTTAATCAGGCCGTATTATTTTCTGATAATTTTGGAATGTCAATTCTTTTATTCGATATATGTATAGAAGCAAGGAGGAATTTTCATTGAAATCTACAATCGTTCCGACAGAGAATAACATCCGACGTACATTGTGTTACTCAGAGTGCAATGGTTGGGATAATTCGGTGCAATTTGTTTAAAATATCTCAGCGAAGGGTAAGAATGATATTCAATAAAAAAAAGCCGAGCCATCGGTATGGGTGCATCAAAAATTTGAACAATGTTTGTTAGTGAAGGATTTAAATCCATATAGTATAGAACACGGACATAACTGAGATACCTGCCACTGGCCAGTTCTGTATATATTCTTGAAAACTTACAATACTAGGAATAATTATGTGCCACATGCAGAGAGTTAGAGTTAGATGTATATAATATAAAGTATATATGTATAGTTGTCCGGTATACACGATAAACGATTGACAAACGATCAAGCTATTAGTTATGTGTATGTACTCGCACACCAATTACTTGCCAATTGGTGATTAGCAGTTGACAAAAGTACACATATTCCTGAAATAACATTAGTTACTGTTTATTACTTGTCTGAATTAAGAGAAGTGTGGGTGGTCGATGATGATCTTTGATCGACGTGACTGGAAGTTCATATTTCTATCTAATTGATAAATCTTATTCTCTACATAACGTGATATTATTTTGCATTGGGAGCCACAGCATGTGGCCCGGTATTAATGATATTAAACAGTAAACATAACGTGTGAGTGATCGCAGCCACATCAAAAAAATTAAAATATTTAAAGAGTTGCATACAACAGGGTGAATGGGATGTTTTCAAATGATGACAAAAAAATTCGGGAAAAAGCTACTTGAACTCGAATTGATCAAATTCACCCTACAATTTGAAAACCGGTGTAACCAAACGCATATCTCAGTAGCATAAACCTCTGTATTTCCATTATTTCAATATTGCGAAAAAGTTTACCTGGAACACGATGCGGGGCGGCGGCTGTTTCCAACATCGCTTCGGCCAGGTCTTCTCTCAGCTGATTTTCTCCACCTCCAACAACTATGCTTTCATTTTCCAACGAATCACCGTAAGCTTCCAGGAACCTGGGAGACTGCTCGTAGCTACCTATAAAAGAGTATCATTCATTATGTGTTGACTCATGAACGAATGGACGAATAATTTCAGCGACCTAGTCATCAGTCGAGTAATAACTCGGTGAAAATCTAAGTTAAATCTGAAAAGGTATGGAGCTCACTTCCTGAACCATCTATAACAACTGGAACCAAGGGTCTTGTCGTGGCATGCGGCATGTTCACTGGATTCGATCTCGCGGGTTGTGATCCACCGGTTACACCAACTTCCACAGCTTCTGCTTCGACCAGATTCACCGCAACTCTAAGCAAGAAAATGATTCAAATAAATCCAATTTTTTTTATGTTAAAAAGTTCAGGTATTATCTGCTCTTTTCTCTTCTGTAAATAAGTCAAGGCTTCCGTTTAGTGAAATAAATTACGAATAAATGAACGTACCCACTGGGCGCGTTGTAAGTTTTAAATATAAACTGCGGTCCCATCCACAGTCTTCTGTGTGGTCCAGCATGAGTGACTATTTCAACCTGACTCAACCATTGATCCTCTGTTGAATCGGTAACAGGTTTACTCTTTGGAGTGATAGATATACCGAGCAAAGGACTGGACGATGGTAGCGGCGGCAATATTTCAAGAGAACTTGCAGATCTGAGTAGAGGCCATTGCCCTTTGGCTTCGACTTCCAGCTCGATGGTGGTATCGTCGCATACCTTTTCTTTTGGAACTCCTGAAAAGGTAGTTTAAAGTATGATAGGTTTACAGAAGTGATGATTGAGTATCGTTCGCGAATTACTGTTCCTAGTTATGCTCACCTGCTGCTGGCTTTGGTTCCAAATCGTACTGTATCATGTTCCCGTGACACGCCATTATGAACAAAGAGTCCACAGGGCGTTTAATCACTTTATTTGCGGTATCCCTCTGGGCATAGAGCCAAGCTCTTTGCGGTGCAAAGCAGGAGCAGATCTTCAATGGCAAACTCCCACTGTCTTCTGACTGAAGACGTTGTCGCTGCTGTGGTCTGTTGAAGATATTATATTACATGACAGATATTCGAGCGAGGAAGAGAGTGGACAATGATAAATGGAATACTGAATTATTCTTACCTCGGTTGCGGCTGGTTATTGACATGATTCAAAGTAGACGGTTGTCTTATCTGGGCAAGAGGATGAAGTATTGTTGGATGGGGATACGGTGGCAGCCGGGGATTAGAGTAAGGATAAACCGACAATGGGATTTCGGCATGCGCGACTGGAGAATGGGATCTCGTACCATCAGCAGTCAACCCAGCACTTCTATGAAATCTCGATAGTCTGTTGACGACATGTGGAGTTGAATGGGTTCTGATGCCAACAGGACCGCCGTATGGAGCCACAGGGAAGACGTGGGTCGTGCCACGTACAGTAGACACGGCTGCCCATCTTGCGTCGCTCGAAAACGTCATGTCCTAGTGTATGAATAAAAGACGAATTTAATAGATCTCAAGCACATTCATACAATTAATGAAATTTGGGAAGAAGGAATCACAAAAATTTATGGGCAATACTGTGAGAGAGAATACTGCATACTTGAACTTTGGCAGTGGTATCACCCCTGTGCAGTACATAGAGATGATGAACCGCGGCGAGCGTTGGTCCACCGGGATGCGGCTGTATCCGAAATATGTGAAAATCATGACCTCGTCTATCAGCAGTCATGAGTAAAGCTCCCGTTAGATCGAACGTCATGGCTACTATGGCATCGCTATGTGCTGTAAAATGTGCCAGTACAGTTTCCACAGTTCCATCGTCCGACTCTTTGTCTTCTTTGGCAGCTTGGAGATCGAGTATAGTCACAACGCCAGGCTGGTTTGTGTCGCAGCCAACACTATTGGGAGTTGGGGGGGCCACAGAGTTTCCTAAAATTGAATAAAAAAACAAGTTAAAATGATTCGGGAATATTCCAGAACTAAGACCAGATTTGAGAACGAATTTTTCGATCTCAAACACATCGCCATAATATCCAGCTAATTAGCTGCTGAGGACTTTGGAATTGCAGTAATTGAAGCCAAAGACTTGCCCGTCAAAGTTGATGCGACTGTCTCGCCCAGACCCCTCAGTCCTTTCCCAAGGGATTTGGCAGCGTGCAATACAGTTGCTGTATAACTTTGAGCCCCCTCTCCCTCACTGCCGCCGCTACTTCTTCTTGCTGGTATCAGTTTCTTTTCACTAGAAAGATAATGTTAAAATGAACACAGATAGAAATGAATAGAAATATGAATGAGATCGGATCTCAATAGTTGATCATTTTTTATCTGAATTACCTGTACGCCAGCCATCTCGTGCCCAAAGCTACGGGATTAGAATTAGGCCCAGGACTGAGATAACAAGTAGTAACAGTTAGGACATCTTCCAAATTTTTGGCATCAAAGACGGCAATTTTTTCCGAGAAAGTAACAACGACCGATCTCCTATTGGCAAGTACGTCGTTAACAGGATTTTTGAACTTGATACTCTTCACTTGTTCGCCAGTCTTGAGGGAGATGAATCCAATGTTGCAAAACTGAGGCCCTGGCCCGGCCGAATCACAGATAGCAACCATCGGTCGCTTGAGTTGGAAAAGATCAATCTGCTCCTTTCCTGCTTTGGGATTTGGTAGGAATCTCAAAGTGCGGACAACTCCTTGGCGCCATGAAAGAACCTCGGTAGCTTCACCCGAAGCAGTCACCAGCCAGACCTAATAAAAGAAAACCAGGTATTCAATTAAAGAATAACTAAACACCGAATCAACAATATCTGTGCTCGCTGTACGTCTACAATTTTTCCTGAAAATTAATGTATCACCTGTACACCAGTTCCGTATCCAAGTACAAGTAGCAAGGGAGGTGTGCTCGAGCCTTCATTATAGTCTGGATATAAAGCCGGGTCATTTACATCGGCGTATTCAAACCTAGCCCATGTTATCGACTCCTTATTGTCCAGGTTGGGGGTTCCGGTGTAAGCCTAAACAAGCCATAAACGTGTCAAAGCCTAGTGAATTATTTTTTGATGAGAGAATTTCAAGTCTTGTGTATCTAGTTTGAGCTTCTATCATTTTCGTACATAAAATATAGCTGCGAAATGATACAAGCTACTGAATGGCTAACGAAATTCAATAATTTGCCTGCATGAAACGATCCTTGGTACGTATAAGATTCACAGATTGAAGAAAACGTAGTAAATCTAAGATACGAACTTGAGGAACAATGTCGTTGATGATCCCAGCTACGCTCTCAATTATCGACCTATCGCTCACTGGTTGGGGCGATATGACCTGGGCCCCCTTGTGTATTCCCCGTCTTGGAGATTCGGCGGACATTTTGCCTTGGTAGATTTATTTCTTTTCTCTGAAACGCAGAATATTTTTTTTTTCTAAAAATAGTAATAAAAAAAAAGAAAAATCAAAAAAAGAAAAAAATTGATCTACATTTAGTTTTTTAGATTGTTCTGCATCGCTCGATGGTTCTTTGCTCTGGAATTTTACATTCCCTGAACACTGATCTGGCTCTTGAATAATAAGAAGCAACAAAGAGACCTGAACAGTGATTAAATTTCAAATAAAAGAAAAATTGTTAATGCATCTAGCGTCGGGGATTATAATTAAATACTGTGAAAGAATGCAGCGCATGAGACCCAGAGTAGTTGAGCAATATATTAATTGTTCAAAAATACATTGGTCATAAACAAAAGCTTGTTCGCTGTCTTGTACTGATTGGGTGGGAAAATAAAGCTGTAAACATAAAGCGCCAAGAGAATGTTATGAAATTACTAATATTGCATAGCTTATTAGCTCGACTGCATAACGTTATTTAACATTGTTATAGACATTGGTATGTGGCGGGGGTAAAAGGTCTATTTTGTGTCTGAAAAAAATTGCGCAACATAGCACAGCTGTTAGTTGAGTTCCAAGGTAGTCGTTGAATTTTTAAATTACTACCTACATGTCTCATTTTCTTTGTCTCAGAAATGCTTGTGATATCATATTGAGGAAAGTTGGAGTAGGAGAAAATAATTCTCAGATAAATGAGTCGAGGAGTATGTTAAAATATAAATGAAAAATGAGGCGAAGTATGTAACGCAATCGTGTCTCTATTCCGTTTTTATTAAACGCGAGCGTAATTATTCCGCGTAGGTGTAACAACTGTGTATATAACCGTTGTTACGTAGGAGGTCAGAAAATAGATCTTGTCATCACAACAAAGGGGATATTTTTAAAGTCGAGCTTCTCATCTGTTTTTATTTTTTTATTAGATATATATTTGTGTGCAGTGTAAAACTAAACGCGATATTAGATGCACGGGTGTAATTACTGGTTAATATTTGTTCACTTACATTTAATCGAAAGTTTCCTTTCATCGTGCGAAGCGCAGCATCGTTAGTCCGTCTGTCCCTGTTTAGCCCCGTCCAGGGTCTACTGCGTCATTTTGCAACGACTGACAGCTCCCCAGTCCGCAGACATTGGTGTCAATAGAAAAACGACGGATGAATAGAAAAGCGAATTATTTTAACGGGATCGCTTATCCTCCCATCGGTACCCCCGTTTAAAACCAATTCGAGACGTTATCACGTTCACTACCCCTGATAATTACCGAGCTTAACGAGCGAGGTGGGATTCCTCCCAAGAATGTAGACTGTAAAGTGTCTACTAATTTTCTTCCACAATGACAACAATAATCAGCTGATTCGACCATGGACCATACGGTTCATAGATCGTCGTTCTTGCGCTTATTTTGTTCTGACAATATATACGATGAAATGAGAATTGACAAGTAACCTGCTGACGTCACTACTACGTCACGCTTCACCGCGCTAAAAATCACCCGCCAAAATTGTAACCCGTCAAATCTGGCGGGAATCAATTACAATTTGAACATGGTTCGAACTGATCAATGCATCTACGGACTTTATATTATAGGCTTTTCAGAGAGAAGAATTAATGCTGATTCATAGTTGCGGCGGGGTACGATTCGTGACCTCAAGGCGAACTCTCAACAGCAGTATAATAAATAATCATACCACTGGCAAGGTCTCGGATAGAGACTTGCACTTGAAAAAAAAAGGAGTTTGCTACAAGCCTCCATTCCCTGTAGTCCTGATATCATCATGATTATTTTCCTAATTCTCATCAATATCATGATACATGGAGTAGTTGGAAAGCAGAATGTCTTATTGATAATCGTTGACGATTTAAGGCCATCACTAGGCTGCTACGGAGATAATAAAGCCCATACACCAAATATTGATCAGTTAGCTAAACAAAGCGTACTATTCACCCGCGCCTATGCTCAGGTAGAGATAATCATTGTATTCTTCAGATGAACAGACATAATATAATTGATATTAGATAAAAGAATTGACATCGTCATCATAGAAGACGTACATATCCGATTCTAAATCTGGTTTTAAACTTCGTTATAGCAATCATTGTGCGCACCGAGTAGGAACTCATTTCTGACCAGTAGAAGACCAGACACGATAAAGCTTTACGATTTTTACAGCTATTGGAGAGATAAAGTAGGAAACTTCACTACTTTGCCAGAACATTTGAAAAACAATGGATACACAACTATGTCTATCGGCAAAGTTTTTCATCCAGGTGATAAATCTGGGATTCAGAATGAACCGATAACTCTTCTTAGATATTTTTCTAAATTTATACAAACTTCATAGGGCGCAGTTCCAACGGATCGGATGATTATCCGTACTCCTGGTCTGAGAAACCGTTTCATCCATTTACAGAGCGTTACAAAGAAGCTCAGCTGTGTCGAGCTACTCCCGACTCAAAGCTCGCTCGCAACGTTGTATGTGATGCATTTACTACTGTGAATTTCAAACTTACTAAAAAAATAAAAAAATATTTATGGATTTAGGTCTGCCCTGTGTATGTTTCTGAAATGCCCAATAAGACGTTACCAGATATAGAAACTTTGATAGCGGCTAAATCTTTCATTGGTAAACATCGCGGGGATAAGAAGCCGTTCTTTCTGGCAGTTGGCTTTCAGAAGCCTCACATCCCGCTGAAATATCCACAAAAATATCTTAGTAGGTAATTCTTGTCTTGTTCGCTAAACATTCGCATTATACTGTTGGTTCGTTGTTGTTTGATTCACAGAACACCATCCATTGGATAAATTTTCTGTACCCGATAATTACGAGTGGCCAGATAACGTTAGTTATATAGCTTACAACCCATGGACGGATCTTCGGAAGCGAGAAGACATAAAAAATTTGGATTTGAAATTTCCATATGAAAAAATACCACGTTGGTTTCTATTCATATTTAACAAAACAGTGGAGATCATGTAACAATCTTCTAATAGGTCACGTGTATTCACGCTTGGATGAATATTTTTCAGCGAACTATGCGAAATTGATTATCCAATCCTACTACGCTGCAGTAACATACGTTGACGAGTTAATCGGGTTACTGATAAAGCAGTTGACCTTTTATAATCTACAACGTCGCACTACGATTATCCTCATATCAGACCATGGTACTTGACTAATTTAACAGAAGGATGAGTCCGCCTCATATCAGATTAACGTTATTATTTGAATTATTCTATTTCCTCCAGGCTGGTCGCTAGGTGAACATGGAGAATGGGCAAAATATAGTAATTTTGAAGTAGCGCTCAGAGTTCCTGTTATAATCTCTATTCCAGGCGTTACGTATAATCCAACACATGGAAGCTTTCCCTCAGAGACAAAGTTTCCGAATGGAACGCAGAAGGGCTACGTCACTACAGATTCTGCCATTGAATTGGTTGACGTCTTCCCTACGATAGCAGAAATGGTTAATCTGCCTATACAGATATGCCCCGACGAAGCAAGTGGCTGGTACAATGATAACCGGGTTTCACATCATTCAAATCCTTGCAGCGAAGGTGTCAGCTTTCTACCCGTTGTCTATGCAGCGATGTCTGGGAAGGTACGAGGGATGTAGCATTGCCAAAAGCAGAGTTTAGTTATCATAGCCGAATTCTTCTCCCCCTCTTTTTGCAGAGCATTCCATGGAAAACCGGCGTCTTTAGTCAATATCCTAGGCCAGGTATTGTTCCGACTCTAATTCCAAACAGCGACGAGCCAAGACTGGACCAAATAACTATTATGGGTTACACGTTGAGGACAAGAGAGTACCGTTACACTGCGTGGCTTCCGTTTAATCATAGCACTGAGAAAGCGGACTGGAGCGTTACAATTGCTGAAGAATTGTATAATCATGAACTAGACGAGGATGAAAACTTCAATATAGCAACCGAAGAAGAGTATCATGAGAGAAAGATCGAATTGATAGCACAGTTGAAATCTGGCTGGAGAAGAGCACTGCCCGAATTATCGAGGAACTTGTTGAAATAAATTCGAAGAAATAAATTCGAAGTAATAAATTCCGTGAAATACTCTAAGACGGGGATTTACATAAGCTTTTGCGATAAATAAATCGGAGATAGATATTTCGAATACAGGGTATATTATTAAAACCCCTCCCCATAGAAATAAAAGTTTGTCTTTTGCTGTGTATTTAAATTATGAGAGGAGCTACCGTGAAGTATATCCACTTAATATCATAGTTTCTTATAATTACTACGCTTACATTAATACCTATCATAGTCAAGCATCGCTGAATTATTTTTAATAAATTAGTTCAGCTTGCCAGAAAAATGAGTAGTCGAAAAACTAAGATTAATAATTTGATACAACAGAATTTTTGTTGTAAGAACGGTGTATAGCCTGATATGGCGATATAGGTGTTTGTGTATTCACTGTCTCGCGGATTTCACCGCCTATCCACAAAATAATATTTTACTAAAATTTAAGAAATGCGACGCTCCCTTACGGTTTTAAAACGATAACTTTTTTTTTCTTGTTTTTTTTTTTTGTTTCCTTTTTTATTCCAGCCCCTAAAGTCAACACTTTGAGAAGATCCTCTAGTTTTCACATCATTCCTCTTGCCGCTTACTATTTGCAGCAACAACCGGTGGTGCAGCTGACGGTGTTTGAACAGACGATGACGGTGTGGGTCCAGCTATTGCTGGGGGTGTGGTAGGAACCTGGAAACAAGAAATATTAAATTTCATTTTCAATTTCCTACGAATTCTAGCTGAATCAGAAAATAATGAAAAACCATCGATATGATACATTGAATAGAACAGTATATTACCTCTATGATATCATTGTCATCTTGCAAATTAATAATTGGCGGTGGTCTTGTCGCGGTGGCCGATAGTCCAGGTCCTCTCACGTTTCCAAATCGTTTAGCGTAATTTGCTTGCTGTTCACGCTGCGCCATTATCTGATGATGCTGCTGCATGGCGTACTGACGTTGTGCCGATGTTTGCTAATAACAGATAAACAGAATAAATAAATAAATAGTCTCAGGATAAACGAGACTCCCAGCTCTCATTCTACCCACCACAGTGTTTCCATCCATAAAGTTGCCTGTGCCAAGATTGCTCACAGTTGGGTAAGTGAAGGTCTGTAACAATGCAACGTATAGAATTCACAGTGTTTAATTTGAACATTTCATTTCTCAGTTAGGTTGCTGAAAAATCTTACCCTTGCAGCCGCTGCAATTTGTTGCTGCCTAATAGCTTCATTCTCCATATAAGTGTACATATCCATTATCGCACGTTGTGTCATCATTTTTTGTTGCTCTGGAGTCGAATTTGGATACTAGAAATTGAATAATGAATAATTCAAGACGAAATCTATGGATTTAAGAGACAGTAATGACAATCATAAAAGATATGAGTGAACGAGGAACGGTGAACTCTACTTACATCTTTTTTAATGAGAGACTGCAGAGTGTCGATATTGATTCCAGAGAGTGTAGCTCGATTAGCAATGTCGGCTGAGTTCATATTCATCATATCGTTATACTGTTGCATATTAAAGTTTTGGTTCGCGAAGTTGTTCATAGGCACCTTTCGTCCCGTACGTTCATCCTCATATTCTTTCCATGCCTCTTTACGTTCCTCCTCATCCAACTCTTCTTCTGCCTGTAAAATCGAATATTTCTCATTATATTTGTTCATCAGATAACGGCTGAGCATTCGTTGGTGCAAAGGAGACTCTTTACTTGATCCATAACTGCCCAATCTCACCTTATTTTCTAACAGAGAATCGTGTTCGTGGAAAGTTTCTATTCTATCTTCGTATTTTCGTAAAATTTCTGCTAATAATCTGTCCTTAGGTAGATTTAGCGTAGGTTTATCCTTGCTGCTGTTCGGTTCAAATTGATACAGTTCGGCCAAGTCGTGGTTACTGTAATGTCTTTCAATTTGCTGTTCATCTACGACGCGACACGACAGTGAGAGCTTTGTCACCTGACGGTTGTAGATCTTTTCCTCCATCGTGCCTTGAGCCAAGAATCGATAAACGTAGCAAGGCTTTTTTTGACCAAACCTGTGCGTAAATGAAGAATGTTTAGTAAATTGATCGAATTAAAGATTTCTCGAGTCTCACCTGTATATCCTGAATATACTCTGTACATCGTGCGAAGGATTCCAGCTGGCGTCGAATATAATAACTCTATTAGCAGCAGTCAAATTTATTCCAAGGCCTCCGGCTCTGGTTGATATCAAGAATAATCTGGCCCTACTGTTCTTAGGGTTGTTGAAAATTTTGCAATAATGACTTCGATTTTCGGGCGGCGTCTGACCATCGAGTCTAAAATAGTCCAATCCCAGAGACCAGCTCCCGCTGTGATTGTCGATTAATTCACTGCACGTTCCCTTTTGAGTTTCGTCGTCAATTTTATTGAGGAACTCTTCGATAAGGGATAGGGCGTACAATGACTGTGAGAAGACAAGGCTGCAAGTCAAAGTACAGAGAAACAGATGAATTTATTACCAGGGATAGAAGTATACTTGGTGTAAATCTTCAATCAGTTAATACGTACACTTTATCTCCAATTTGTTCAGACTCATTCAAAATGGCAAACAATAAAACCAATTTCGAAGATATCCTCATATCTTCAAAATGTTCGGGCTCGACAAATTGACTCCACCATTCACCAGATTGTGGTACCTCCTCGTCCTCTAGCGATGTCATAGCAAGATCTGAGGGATAAACGAGCGATCAGATTATATTTTAGTTTCATATTGTGAAAGTGAAGCTTTTCACTCAAAGATTCTTGTCTTAGATCTAATCGTATAAAATTTTAATCTTACCAACGGGATTCGCCCTCGTTCCACGTCTGGGTTTATCTGGTTTTTCAGTCTTTTCATCGCTCGATGAATGAGCAGACTGTACGTCACTGTCCTCGCTGCTAGTTGACTTCTCGTCGCTTCCATCGTCGAGAAAGTCCCTCAACGACCCTTCAGAATCACTGGCATCCATGCGTTTCTTTTCATTCATTTTCTCCACCTTTTCAGCATTCATACGCAAGACGATAGGGTGAGTCCATATTCTTTGAAGGGCCTGGAAGTCAGCGAACAAGGAAGTTCCTGCGCCAACTTTTTTTCTGGAATAAAACCATCGAATTACTATCAGAGTACTGCTGCGTGGAACGCAAAGAACATACGATTGAAATGTTGAGAACTGAACTTACCTTGACAAATTGTCCAGATAAAACTGGTACAATTTGATCTGTATGTCTGCCAGTCTAACGGTAATGACATACTCTTGCTTAGGCGGTAAAAATGGTGTGAGTACGGAATAATCGAATCGTTGGACACTTCCTTCCAACATTTTGTGCAATACATGAGCACGTTTCTTCATTAGTTTAACGTCGTATTCAGTCGAATCATCAAACTGCCCGTTTGTTATTGGATTTACGAATCTGTTTAAGAATTCTTTCTTTGTACCAAGAAGGTTCGGTTTCACAAACTGAACCATGCAATGATCTGTAAAAGAAAGATAACTAGATAACGTTTTAATGATTTCTGGTCAAACCTGCAGATACAACGAACACTCGCAACTTGTGTATGAAATATATGAACCCATGCTTACATTCGACCAAATTATTCTGCAATGGCGTGCCTGTGAGGACTATTCTTCTCAGGGTTTTGACACGCCTCATAGCCTTGCTCAAAGCGGTATCTTCATTTTTTAGTAAATGGCCCTCGTCACAGACGATTAGATCTGGCCCGGGATCTACTAAGCACTTTAAAATCCCGTCGTGCAAACTCTTGCGCATCTTTTTTCCTGTTTGGTTGCTCAATAGTCTGAACATTTCGTATCCTAGTACCATCACACCACCGGCTCGGTGCCACTTCTCAAGTTGGTACTTTCTTTCGAAGTTTTTCTTCATTCTGAAAAATTTTAACAGGAATTCTTAATCGATTGCATTTATCGGAGGGAATGGATTACTGAGACTGATGCAAAAATATAAATACGCTTGTTTCGTTTCAAAGTAAGAAGAAGTAGAAAGTAACTCGAGGATTGTACTCACTTGGTCATTTCGAACACCTCGAC
Organism: Tenthredo livida; assembly: GCA_963992785.1. NCBI lineage: Eukaryota > Metazoa > Arthropoda > Insecta > Hymenoptera > Tenthredinidae > Tenthredo > Tenthredo livida. The sequence goes on along the minus strand of OZ023071.1, from coordinate 314,798 downwards.
ATCCTCGTCATTGTTGATGTCACCCAACCATTTTTTGAACTCGTTGACCCAATTGAGAACAGTGCTCAGCGGACAGATGACCATGATTGTTTTGATGCCAGTTTCGGCGTGAGTAAGTAGCGTATGAGCGAGAGTAACAACTTGGAAAGTTTTTCCCAAACCCATGCAATGGGCTACGATGCAGCCCGAACCTGTTGTAGACTTTGTACGTTCCAGAGATTCGAAGCACGCGTCCCACATAAACTTTATACCCTGCGCCTGATGAGGTTTCAATCGTTTTACCAAATCCTCGTGTACACTGACCAATATCTTCTTAGTTTCTTCGTCAAAGTCTAGTATCAATTTTTCCACCTTAGCCTCGTTGGCCAATTTTAATTCGTACATCTCATTGTACTGAAAATATAACGCACAGAATGGTTGTTATAATTATTTGATATTATTTTCACAGCAATTTCTATTTTCTTTCGATACGTTCAATCTAAAGTTCTTGCCATTTGGTATGACAACGAAATTCGATATTGTGAACCCACCAGTTTTTGACGATCGGCGATACGCCTCAACCTTTCCTCTTCCTCTTTCCCAGCTATTTTCGTCACGTCAGCAACTTGTTTGTCTTTCAAAACCTTGCGAATATTTTTCCTATGAAGTTTACCCGGTGTGTCTTGCGAGGTTGTTAGAGGATCACTATCGCTGTCAGATTCCATCTTCTTTATACGTTTTCTTTTCTGTTTCGTCCTGATGAGGTATCGGGTAATTTGCATTTAGTTTAGTTACCAGACAATTAGGGACGAACACAAAGGCGATTTTAATTCAATCAAAATTTCTAACGTGGTTTGCTACTTACGGTTTCTCATCCTGGTCAGAATCCGAGTCAGAATCACTTTTTTGTGCATTTCGTTTTCGCGTCCTTTTTTTTCTAAGACTGTTGAATAACGCCGCCGAATCATCGGTATCGGAAGATGCATTTTTTTTGTCATCGTCAGCCTCGCTAGATTCATCGTCGCTGACATCTGTTAATTTAACAGAGTCAGAATCCGATCCCAGCACCCTTCGTTTAACTGTCTTTTTCTTTTTTAATCCCTCCTCCTGCTTTGCGGTCCTGAAAAAATTGGTGTTCGTTGATGAGGTATATTAAGCATAAGTATCGTTCAAAACTGAAACATATGACAAATAGTAATCAACATCAACACTGGCGCCTACTTTTTTTCATCAGTTTTTGTCAGCTGTGATTTGTTCCACTTTTTTTCTTCATCGCTACTGTCAGAATCTGTCAGTCTCCAGTTACGCTTAGCCAGCCCGTCCTTCAGCCTCTGCAATCATAGATTGAATTTTTTTTCTTTAATAAAATAAATGCGACATCCAAGTCACCGCGTCAAACAAAAATAACAAACAGACTTTGTATGATGATAGACATGGATACAATTTGATTTCATACTCTTAAAAAATACTAAAAAAATCGTCTCACATCTCGTTCCCTGGTCCTATCACTGTCGGTATCCTCATTTTCCTTTATCTCAACGTTTTCCTCAACATTTGTCGTTTCCTCATTGTCCCTTTCGGTGGTTGATCCATTCTCATGATTGCTTTCTGAATCGACTACTTCCTCTGCAAAGTATCACAAATGATAACATAATCATTCGGACTTAGAACAATTAAATGAAAACTAAAGCCTTTGGGAATTATCGCCGAGCAGAATGGCACTCGGGTAGAAGAATTGTGAAAAAAGAAAATTTATTTTTCAGTCTCACCATCTGAAATATCTTTCCCCTTCTGCTTATCTCTTTGTGTCTCCAGTGTCAGTTCTTGTTCTTCCTCCTCGGCCTCCTCTTCTTCTTCCTCGTCCTCTTTTTCTTTCTCTTCCTCGTCATCTTCCTGTTCCTGTTCCTGTTCCTGTTCCTGTTCCTCGCCCTCCCCTTCTCCCTCTTCACCTCCCTCTCCCTCTTCCTCTTCTTGTTCCTCCTCTTCCTCCTCTTCCTTTTGCTCTTTTTCTTCCTCTTCCTCCTCTTCCTCGTCCCCTTCCCCTTCCCCTTCCCCTTCTTGTTCATCTTCCTCTTGTTCTTGTTCTTCTGCATTTCCAGTCGAGGTTCTCATTTCTGTGAAACAATATTATTCTTGATATTTCAATTTCACTTTTGCAATATTTACTTTGCAGTAATTGTTAAATGAAGGAATGAAACTAGCTTCCAATTGTCTGCATCGACTACAATGTCGATGAAAAATCTCAATTCTGACCAAAGTATAAACAATACTATTAATTTATAGCAGCAGCCTACCATTTTCAGAGTCAGAACTTTCAATGAGACGATCCTTCGCCAATTTGTTAGCCTCAGTTAGGAACTCGTCTTGGTCGGTTTCTTCTGTAGAATTTTTCTTCAGAATATCATTATTTTCTTCAGTTTCATCGCCAGAAGGATTACAGTAATTTTCCCCATTAATCATTTTCTCCAAATGATCGAGTAGCGTTTCTTCCTTTTCCTGAACTTGTTTAGATCGTGTCTTCTTCAGGTTCCCTTTTGACGATGATGATTCGCTTGAGCTTTCGCTTTGATTGCTCTCTTTACCGTCTCTCTTACGTTTCTTTATGTTATTCAAATCAACCAGACTGAAAGGCAAAAATTTTTCAAAGATATTTAATAGCCGATACAATGATACAAGGAAATTTTATCTTTATATGTTATACGTGTTTATGGATTTCCCATAACTTGTTGAACATGTGAAGAAATGGTTTTGAAAAATAATCCATGAAACAAATAGGTTTTCGCGACGAGCAATTCTGGTCTCTATCCACGTCGCTAACTTTGATCTCACTGATCAGCGTCTATGATAATTCAAAAGATTTCTTTATACACTTGACTTTCATGGGTTTTGCTCATCGACGGGCGTAATAATCAGTCTTTCAATCTACAAACACAGAACAGAACATAACAGCAGAAAAATTTTTATAGCTACAAGTATGCATGCGATATAACGATGACCAACACCACGAATCAATCTAAGATAATATCTGTAAATGACTCTGCTATGAGTGTGAATGAAAAATGAAATGTTTGCTACTGATTACCGTGAATGGCAAGCGGTCCTTCCACAAAGTTTATTAAATGGTTGGGATTAGTATTTATGTTTACTTTAATAACTTCTTGTACCTGTTAAAGTCCTCCAATTCTTGCCGTTCCCTAGACTTGCCTAGCAATCGTCTGAATTGATCCAAAACTTTTTCGTCAAGTTTTCTGACTACCACTTTGCAATTCATTTGCAATTTTTTGTCTGTTTTACAGTCATAATTTTCTTCTCGACTAAATTTCTTTCCCTTAGATTTAGAGGGGCTGAGAATTGTGGTATCTATTTCATTTATAGAACTAGAATCGATTTCATCATTTTCCCGAGAAGATGTGGAATCCAGATGAAAGTTATCAAGATTTGCTGCAGGTAACTTGGAAGAAACATCATCGTCGTCTGAGCTACTCGTATCGGAAGATGCCAACAGTCGATGTTTGGCGAGATTGTTCAATTTGGAAATATCATCATCCTCGGGTGCAGCGCTCACTGGATTATGCTTTAGTTTTTTTACTTCAATATTTGAATCCCTCGACTTTATGCCAATGTTGGACTTCTTTGAGGTGACCATGGTTTCACTAGTATCCATAGCAATTATTTCCTTGCGATATTCTTCTGAATCTGAGTTCACTTTCAACTGAAAACTGTTGGACCTATTAGATCCAGGTGTACTCTCATCTGACTCATCAGAATCAGATTCTAAAATCTTTCTCTTGATTGCCTCTTCCGAATCATCCTCGGTAACTGTTACCAGTTTCTTCTGAGATTCGCGTGTTTCGTCTTTGTCAACTGTACCAGTATCAGCACTCTCTGTGGAACTCTTTTCTTCGTTTTCAGACAACCGAAGGATGGAATGATTCTTCACAGAATCATTGTCACTTTCCTGGCTCTCCTCTTCTTCGACTGTACCAGTACCACCAGTCCCTTTGGAATCATTTTCATCGTCTTCCAACAAGAGAGGGATGAAATCATCGTTCTCAGAATCATTCTTACTCCCTTGGCTTTTTCTGGAGCTTTTCGAGCCCTTTGATACACTTGCAGGTTTCTCGCTGGTATCCGAATCATCGGCTTCTTCATGTTGTCTAGGAATCGTTTTTGGTGGATAGGATGATTCCTTTAGCGAACTTGCTGCTTCATTTGTGCAATTGTCGTCACTTGGTGATGGTACCGTTGTATTGCTTTCTATTTGTAAATCAGACATGCACGTATCTTCAGTTTCACCTAAACTTTCCACCAGGTCGTTGCTTTTGGCAATATTGTTAGGATTGGACTCAGTTGCTAACTCGTCAGATGGTAATTGAGTGAATATCATCGCGTCGCAGTCGGATAGTTCATCTTCATTTTCGTTGGCATCCGACGATGAAATCTTTTGCTTATTATTACGCTTGGACGTATGGCGTGACTTCTGTTTACTAGCCATGGATTTATCCCACAATTCCAACGTGTCATCATCATCGTCCATTTGTATATCGTTGATACTATTCCTTGTGATCTCTGTGTCAGGTAGAGTTGATTTATCACCCATAGACAGATTCTCAGTGCTTTCCGAATCATTTAAAACAGAGTGATCGCCGTCACCCGATTGTTTTGACTCCTCGTTTAAATTTAAAGTATTAGGGAGATCAGCTGCGACTGTATCTTCATGAATATTCTCCAAAGATGAGTCTGGTTGATCAGTATCCCCAATATAACTTCCAGCCGTCGATGATTCTTCAGTAATCTTCTCTGCTGCGCACTCAGTAGCTTCTTCATGATTCCCTGATACATTTTCTGGCGTTTCGATTACGTTATCAAATTCCAACGATTTTTTCTTTATCTGTTCCAAATTTTCTGTCTCAACCGTCTCATGCTCATCAGAGCTCGATTCAATCAATCGTTTCTTAGATGCTTTCAAAGGGGGAGATTTCTCCAAAACTTCCTTGGTCACAGATTCATATGCTAAATCGTTCTGCCCTCCACTTTCATTTTCTGAAAATATTTCTCTGTCGCAGTCCGAGATTGCATCATCCCTTGAATTTACTGAGTTCCCGTCACTATCCCTGGTAACGGGTTCTCTTATATTATGATCAATTTCTTCAGGACTCTTAGAATCGCTCCACTCTTCGTTATTTTCTAAAGATTTTCCTTCAGTTTCCGGAAGAGTATTGCTTTTTTTAAGCGTTGAACCCGAAACATCACAATTTTCATCTTCATTGGAGGCATCCGAATTATCTGCGACCTTCCGCTTCTTGGAATCCTGTCTAATTCTGTTCTGATTACCGCTATCAACGAAAGTTTCTTCTGCAATAATTGGTTCTAATTGATTGCCTGTGGCAACATCACTATTTTCTTCATCAGGCAAAATGCTCTTTACTTTGGAACTTTGACACCATTTCTGGTATGATTTCACGAATCTATTCTCAATAATGTTCAAGCTTTTCTTACAACGAATCATCAATAATGAACATCTTAGTACAGTTTTCGAAATAGCTTGAACGCTCGTTGCCTCATTCATCGAGTGTTTCTGGCTGATAACATTAATGCCGGTGCATATGCTCTTGCCAAACATTTCCATTTCAGTATATAAGTGGTTCACATGATCCTCGATTACTGTTGCATCCTCCTCAGTCAGACAATCTCTGGTGTCTGAAAATTTCGCAAAAGAATTTCTTAGCATTTTTTTTTTTCTATCAAGAAGCTTATCGTGGAAATCAAGCGAAGATGATGCCTGAGATGTTTCCGAAGTTGGATAGAGGGGTCTAGTCGACAATCTCCTAATCCTAATTGCTTGCCCTAACTTTTTGTGCACCTTTAATGATTTTGAAATTTCGCCATGAATTTTCAGACTTTCACTTTCTTCATTTTCGGCATTTTCTTGATTCACAGAACCGGTAGACCGTCTATGTTCCCTACTTGCATGGAGTGTACTCTCTTTATTTGGGATGGTAGATCCATTCGAGTCATCTCTTTCTGCGTCACTTTCCGAAGTATTCATTCTACTTGGCAATTTCACTTTGGTTTTTCGGCTTGTATTCGTACCAAAATCTTTGACAAAATGATTGAGATTTGTTCGTTTTGGCTCTAAAGACGATTCGCGGATCTTGTTATCTTTTTCTACCTTTCCAAATTGCGTATTGGAATGTTTTGGATCAACTTTCGAATTTGCGCTCTCATTACCGTCAGGTTTTTTCTTTGGAACCGCTGATTCGTTCTTACTTGATTTATCTTCCTGTGTTTTGAATTTCTTCTTCTTCTTAGATTTGACGAAATCATTTGCAGATTCGTTACTAGATTCGGGATCAGAACTACTCGTTGGGTTTCTCAAACTTTCTCGTGATTGTGATCTTCCATTTGGATGCTTCTGTGAGAGAGTCACCGTTTTCCGGAAACGTTTCAGGGACTGGCTAGAACTTTGGTTATTTGTTTGCTTTACAGATTTTGATTTCACCTCTGCAAATGGATTGGGAGTTTTAGAGTCATTGAGCTTTTTACGGGATGCTTGGGTTTCATTAAAGTCAGAAGTTTCATCTTCGCTAGATACTATTCTATTATCCAATCTTTTTCTTCTCATAGACGTTCCAGCGCTATTTCTTTTATCTACAGAACTGTGAATAGCACCAGATTCTCTAATCCCACTTCTTGTACGTGAATCCGTTCTGCCAGTTTGAGACTTGTGGACTGGTAGAGAATTATCATGGGAATCGGTGCTAGTATCACCATTTTCTTTACTATTTCTCAAAGTCTTATCTTCTTTCTTAGAATTTTGCAAAGATCTCAGAGGACGACGTTTGACTCTAGAATTCTCAAAAACATTGTCCAACTCTTGAGAGCGGCTGTGGTCATCGTCTGAATCGTAGACTTCAGCTCTAGTTGTTTTTTTTCTGTGCTTGATCCGTTTTCTGAAACACAGAAGTTCCAATCCTGTGTTACATTTTCATCCTTTTCCATCTCCATAATATCTCAGACAAAACTTTTTCAAATATATGAACGTTTTCATTTTTCTTAAAAAATCTTCCCACTTTCTTGCTTTTGCATTATGATCTATCAGCTGGGGTGAACGACTCCAGATTCTTTAGATCGTTATTCCTGCTCGGTGTTCATTCAGAACTCTGACAAAACTATTTAAAACCAACGGTGTGAGAGTCTAGAAGACCAAAAGACCAAAGCAAGAAAACGAGAGTCATGCACTAATGCTCTCTAAACATATGTACATGGCAATCCGTACACTGTGTGAAACTAGCGTTATGTAATGAATTTCTTTCGTGCAATAGAAAGGCTCCAGCTAGCGGGTGCATGAGACCCATTAGTAGAACTTGGCAGTGAACAATTTACATTCAAAATGCGTATTAATCTGAAGGGTTGCTGTTAGTGACAATGAAGAAGCGAAATTGAAAGAATCAAACAGCATTTTGTGATTATTAAAGCAGTGTGCCTTCTACATCGAGTTATAGGTGTGAGTTTGGAAGGGTTGGTGAAGCACTGCTTGAAGCTGAAAATGACTCAGCGGTGGAGTGAATCCAAATTTATGTGATGTAGTCTTTTGCCTTGCCCATTGGCATATATTTGGGGGGTTTGAAAAGTATTCTTGAAACTTTTCGATAGGCAAATGATATTTCACACCTTGTCGAAGAAGCTTGCGCTTTCTGTGTTGAACAACAATCTAAACCATGCAATATAAATAATGGCAGACAAACTAATCCGTAAACTAACTACACTGCAAAAAATGGCTACATTCTGATTTGCTGAACATCAGCCTACATATTTCTGAAATAACTACATGCTGAAAACGAACAGATGTGAATTCCGAAAATACCATGCAATGAAAGTAATACCATTTCCTCCCCGAACCACAAGGTTTATGATCCAATGCCGTGGAATGCAACTCTATGAGAAACAACTCTAGAAAACTCACTTTGTTTTTTCCAGAAGAACTGCACAAACCGCTCTGACCTCCCACATAGGCTTACAATTGCAGTGGAGACATTTCCAGTCGTCAGCTTTAACTTCGGACGAATTTCTGCCGATGTGTCGGTCGATGCATTTCTGTAACAAGAGTTTAGACCTGAATAGGACAGAACCTGATTGCTCTAGGCTCTGAATGAACTAGCGCAACATAACGTCCGCCATATTACAATAAATGAAGTTCCAATCAACGAGATATTCTGGTGCTTTGAGTAGATCAAGAATGTAGTACCTGACAAAATCCATAAGGACAAGGCTTGTTCCCGCAAATAAAAAGCTCGCCGCCATTTCCGCACATGCGACAATACTTGTCGTCCCCATCCTCGTCCATACTAAAATCACTATCGCCATAAAAATCGTGGCATTTCTGTAACATAATTGTAAAGTATGTCCATTAAATCCGGCATGCTCCGTCCCTCATCAATGTTGTAATAAAACATAGATCAAAGTTTCTAAATCTCAAACGTCGTTGACTAGATTGATCAAACGATTGCATCACGTGTTAAACTGGGACAGAAGTGTAATTGGGATACGTTGCATTGCCAATTGGGAAATGAAAACTTACCTTGCACTGCAACGTGCTCATAAAAGGGTGGATGAACACGCCGCCAGGTTTTTCTAATTTGGCACTTAGATTTTTCCCACATGTTGCACAAGCAATCTGCTTGCGTTCAACGGATTTTAATTCTGAAAAATATCAAGTCAAGTATCAGATCAAGATTTTGATCATGTGAAAAAATAAAAATGTATCTAATCTTTGCAAGGCAGTTAAAGAGACGATAATACTTTTTAACAATGATGCGAATCGACAGGTAAAAAGAATAAAACAAGAGTCGTATTACTTTATAATTATTTGAAACGTTTAAAACTATAGTATGTGTACAATTTTTTTTTTCTTTTTCTTTTCTAATCCAAACAGTAAGCCATTCGTGAAATGAGGGACTTGAATAGCATGATATTATTGAATCCTGTTTTTTTTTTTTTTTTTTTTCTTTCTTCAAGAGTTTAAGAAAACAACAAATTTCTAAACGTGGTACGTATTTCATATTATACTACTGTTAGATGTTATGTTTTGTTTTGAAGTAATAGAAGTCGAACAAGCATGAGTTAATTATGTATAATACGTGTGTGAGGGAAAAAAAGGAAAAAAAAAAAAAAAAACTGTACCTTTATAATTATTGGTACGGTAGTCCAGCTCGCGATTCGTAGGATCAATCGGCATCTGAAAAGGTGAATAAATCGATGAAAATCAATTGATTTTATTGTAAGGAGGAGTGTATAGATAAAGAAATAAACAACTTGAACGAGCGAGTCAATTGTTCGGCTCGATCTTGTCAATGGTCGCGAATCAGTAATAGGAAATACTTAACATTTGACTTTAGGTATAAAGCGAGGGGTCTTCGAAGAATATCGTGTTTACATACGAAACTGATTCTGACGTGAAAAACTAGTGCAATACCGTTACCGGCGCTGCGGCCATCTTTCAACGGCTGGGGTTTATCGGTTTTGTTAAAATGTAGCCTGTGTACGTTGGCGTGCTAAATTCGCGCGGGTAGACGTTCGGTCGGTCGGAACCTTTGAGGTCCACTCCACTATCCCGATTCCACTATTCCAGATTTCGATTCCACTATTCCAGCATTACGTAGCTATTATACATAGATCAAGTGGCGACTGTGTGCTGTTAAACTTCATCGCACACACGCGTAACGTAGCACTAAAATTTGGCGGGAGAGAGATAACGCTGATTGAGAACCCGCGACGGCGACAAAGACGCGAGACATCTTCCTCGTGGTTCGCGCACGCGCATCGATCTCGCGCATGTAAATAAAAAATAAACAATTTGAAATCATTCAAATTTGAAACATTCTTTTTATTTTATTCAAAATCGAGTTTAGCCGGATAATTGATCCGGATTAAGGTAGTAGGCTTAAGTTTATGGTACGCAATTATTGCACCTTTATTTTCGAACATACACGCGTACCGATAAAAATGTCATACAATATAATGTATCCTAGTTTAACAATATGGTTTTTTTTTTTTTTTTTCCTTTTTTCACAAATGTTACAATATTAATAGTAAAACGACGCCACATTTTTTTTTTTTACTTTTTTTTTTTTTTTTTCTTTTTTATAACGATAGAATTGGACAAGATCAGTACGTTCATTAATTAATTAATAATAATTTAAAATTTTTACATATCATATAATAGATTATACATAGTATGTATGTGGTTTGGAAATACAATAGATTGTTGATATTTTTTTTTTTTTTTTCTTTTTTCTTCTCACTCACATAATCGAGTAAGTTGAATGTAAATACATTTAAGATTCGATTTATTTAAAAGAAGAAGAAAAGATTTCTCTTAGAAGCATATTAGTTACATAATATACGTTATGTATACCTACTAACTTATTGTACGATCCTTATTTTTCGTTCATCGATTTACCGTAAAAAAAAAAAGAAGAAGAAGAAGATCGTTTGCCCGCGAAAAACTACGTAATTAATGTGAAAATTTTTCAAGCCTTAAAGTATTTCTTATATAAACTGGCACAGGTTTGCGCTGATAATGTCACCTTGAGAACGTATCGCAGGAACCGTGTTGACCGTAATTATTTATTCTAAAAAGCTAAGAGGTAAAGGGTTACCGCAGAGGATGTCAATATCATGTTCCACCTCAGTTTGTTTATGTATTAGGAAGAGGTTTCAGATTTGTATTTTTTTTTGTATTTTTTTTTTGTTTTTTTTTTTAAATTTCTTCTCGCAAATGTAACTACTATACTTCATAAAAATGAAGGCGCATCAAAATAGAGGATAATATGAATAAGATGAAAATGAAAATGAAAATGATGAAAACTTCCTTATTCAATGAATGAGCACCCCCGAGAGGCAAAGACCTTCACACGCCACAGTATAATACTTTGAACATTAACCAGCTTTTAGAGTAAACTACAATAATTAATTAATTTACATGCATACCTGTAGATCGTATTTATAATTATTATTATTTCTCTCAGAGTATCTTAGCAGAGCAACAGTTTGCTTATTCAATTGTCTTAGTCGAGTACACGAGCAATAATTTATTGTAGAGTTGTGCGGATCGATCGGGAGTATGAAATCTATTTAATGTGCAAATATGTACCCAGTATTAGGCTTCTGGAAACGAAATCGAATTTTGGAAAGTTTCTCTAGGTACTAGAAACGAATAAGCGGAACATCATTCCCAACATTTAAAATGTAATACTTGATATTTGTCTGCACGTCGTTGATGGGCCTCTGTATAGAAAGCTTTGAATCGATATTAGCTTTTTGAAAAAAAGTAACTCTATTCGTCGTTATCTATTAATTTAAATATGAATCAATCGTGAGATTCTTCCTTGACAGTAGTAATCGATGATTGATCTTCGTCACTTTCTACGCAATCGTTTGAGTTAATCTTAATGTTGGCCTTAGAGTCAGTCTTAAAGTTTAGTTGCTGGGTAGTAACTTCGTCATGGAACATTTGATTGGTGAAGTGAAAGTTACTCCCATTTCCAGTCTTAGCGTTTCCATTGAAATTGCTGTTGTGAACCTCGTTGAAGTGTTTGTAGAGTGCCAAAGTTGTGTTGAATTCCAATTCACATCCGAGAACTTTGCATCTGTTGAAGCAGAAGTGAAAGAATCATGAGATTCGGCAAAATTCAACATAATCGTATGGTCAGGTTCATCGTTTAGCAAATATCTTACCGAAATATCTCGACGCTCTTAGACGTGGGAACCGTCGGTGGCTTTGCATTTGCATGATTATCCTGATAGTGTTTCCACAGACCAGTGACGTTGTTTACTTCGGCACCGCAACCAGGCATCTTGCACCTAAATTCCAATAAGACAGAATGTATCACCTATTTGTGCAGACACTTTTATTGGGCATTCGAAAAGGTTTGGTCGTAGAAACTTACAGGAAGAAGCTAACTGTGGAGGCTCTCCCTGGTTTGGGTTTAGGCGGTTTTGCAGGTTTCGTATTGGTAGTGTTGACCGCTAGTTTGTGACTGTCTTGATGATGTCGATAATGCGATATATATTTATACACTTTTCCGCATCCAGTTACTTCGCATTTGTAAGATTCCTGTTTGTTTCTTGACATTCTCTGCTTCTTCGGCATGTACTCTTCATCCTCGGAATAATTGCTATTTGTTTCAATAATACTTTCTAGTGTCTGCGAGTCGCACTCGAAACCGCTTCGAAAAACTTTCTCCAAATTGCCCAGGTCTATTCTGTGCGATTGAGAGTATGGTTTTCCTGACGATAAATCACTTTTTGTATTTTTAGTAATCGTTACTTCATTATTGACAAACACAATATTTTCGTCCAACGAATTATCCATGTCCAGTAAATTGTCCGTCTTTGGAGTGAGCGTGTTGTATTTAGTCAAAAAGTTTTCTCTCGTTATCGACAAGTCTTCATTTCTAGGAAACTTTGTATTACTCGAAAACGGTTCCCTGTCGGGCAAATACTCTCCGGATTTCAGAGGAAAATCAGAGTTCTGAACAGATAGGCCAAACTCGTTCGTCCTCAACGTGTACTCTCGATTTTCCTCAAACTCAGAGGACGCATTCTCCCCTTGAAATTCCTCAGTATTATTTGAAAAGCTTTCTTTATCCGTTGTAAATTCGTCATTCTGTAGATCGTTGTCGTACTGTATATCGGATTTGTTGCTCTTGTGACAAGCCTCCTCTTCGCTCTTTGAAATTTCATCGTCTATGATGCTTTCCGGTCCCTCGAGGCATATCACTTCAGGTTCTATTGGCAAAGTCGGTGGTTGCCTGTGGCAAGAATCTATATGCTCTTCCAAACTGTTGCTTGTAGCATGAAGAGAGCCGCAACTTGTATAGGGGCAAGCAAACACGTGCGTTTCGCTGTTGTGCCATTCTTGATAGTGACGCCACATGCTTCCAGGATCTGACAATTCTTCCCCGCATCCCGGTTCTCGACAGCTGGATAAAATCAGAAATAATCATAGAGTCTGACAATCGAGTTAGACAATTGAAATTTTCTCTTTCTCAGCACGGAGGTGACCCTGATAAAAAAATGAACTTCAACTAGAGTCGAGTGTATGTACATAACGAATGAAAAAAGTATTTCTAAAATTTCAGAAACCATTATCAAGCAGATATCTATTATTGTTATACCTTGGCATTGCACTTACATAAATTTTATCTTCAAAGCTTCGAGAGCCTCGTGAGTTCGATATTCATCCTGATTGGTGAATATTTTTCCACATCCTCGTTGTTTGCACGTGTAAACCTCCTGTGAGCATTGAAGGAGATATGATCGATTGCATGAAGTGTAAGAATTATATTTTGATACAATAAAACAGATATTCTGTTCATATATTTAGGAGGAGAAACATGACATCAAAAGCCACGTGTGTTTGTTTGACAAGTTGTCTGGGTTAGTGGTAGTGATATCTCAATTCAAACATCACCAGCTAACTAAATTGTTTTCATTCAGAGGTCAATGAACCCTGTCAGTGAACTTGGCTTACCTTTTTCGGTGCAATTTCCTCTATCGTTCGATTACGTGAAACAAATCTAATGACACTGACTTCGGTTGGTCTGTCGCAAGTCTCGGTGCCTTGTCCCATTGTGTTTGACACCTTGATTAACGAAAAATCGTATACAGATAAGAAACCTAACCTAATCAAGGTGGGAATACTTCACGGAGTGGTTGAAAAATTCTTCACTATGAACTGCCGCGGATCTACTCACGTCGTTGATATTAATTCAGTTTTCATTGCTCACTTACCAATTGAATGTTGATTTATTTTTCACTCAGAACTCACACCTCTCGGCTTCCCTTTACATGATTGTCAATAAAAACAATTTACTTGCGTCGTCAGTATAGCAGTCATTTCAAAACCATAGATTATAGACTCAGCGATAGATTTGTCCGCGGGTCTGCGTCCCTCTGTCACAATACTTTCGTAACTAGGTATATCCTGCGCGGGTGCAGCTGCGCGCGGTACCTACTCTGGGCTCTGACTAATTAGATTTAATCCCTTACGAGGGCGTGACGATCGAGTACTTTTCTAAAAACTCTCCCCTATCGCCGGGGTTCCGACCATTTTCCATTTTCGACTTTCCGTTTCCAGTTGCATTGGCGAATCGCGTCAGTAACAAGACTGCATTGTACACGTGCTGTGCGTACATGCATCTACGTACATACATACATACTTATGCAGCGACAAAGGAGACTTGAACAGTGGCTGAATAACAATAGTGATTTGAAGTTGAGCGGGCAGGAAGATTCGAGTGCGCGTCTGCAATTGCTGTGAATTGGTTATAGTTTCCAATTCGAACCCCACGTTCGGCTACAGAAGTAGTTTCACCAGTACATATACTTTCGTTGCAGAGCAACGCGGCGTCAGACGCGTATGCATCGTCTCCGATGAGAGCGTTCCGAGAAAATTTTAAACGTGAATAACTATAAGTGATCGTCAACTACGAATACTACAACAATTACTCGTTCGGCTTGTTACAATCTCAAGATACAGTGAGTATAATTATCATATCATTTGTTTGCAGACTCGATAGTAAATCTCGGAACTTTCAATTCGTAAATTACTGCGGCGTGTATCCTGCAGATCGAAAATAACCAGTCCGTTACTCAGGATTTTTTTTATTCATCTATACTAACAGTGATGAGAGTTGCGAACTGTTGCTCCCCGTCGAATATATTACGATGCATTGTCGTTCGCAAATGTGAAATACCATACTATTAGCAGTAAATACTAGGGTGTATGTTTTGATAAGACCTGTTGTATGCGAGTTGTATGTAAACAGTCAATTCGTTTCGAATCACGCGGCGTCCTTACGCCGTATCGGATTTTTGAAACCTATGTTCTACTACGATTATATTCTGTATCAAATCAAACCCCGATTGGAACGGTTTATTTACTATTGATGATAACAGTTCTGTGATTTGTTTACACGGCGAGAAATAAACATTAAACATGGAAGATATTGGTGGATATACGAATAATTGACGAGCTCGTGAACCATCAAACTTTACATACGCGTAAAGTCATATATACGTCGAAGTTGATAATAATCTGTCCCGTAAATTCTTCGATGTTCGATCGCATCGCTCATTCTTCGAATTAGCGGTTGAAAACAAACTTCGTAATTTGGCTGTAGAATAAATCGTGCGTTTCGTGATAGTCCGCATGGTAATATGTATTATACTTCGACTTTCTCGCTTAGATATAATGCCTGAATACATAGTTCGAAGTCGACTGCGAGTAAGTATCCATTCGCTGTCCTGTATTATTATTTTTTGCAACTCGCATATTGTACCTGGACGTCGCCTAGCGCCCCTTTCATGAGCTTTTGAAAATCGAGGGTCGTAAATCGTAGCCTACGCTCCTAATATTACCGCGTCAACGGTTCAACCCTCCGGTCTGTTCCAGCTCCATTGTTATAGCACAGGTATAACCCATACATGCGCGCGTATGCATCTATACCCTATATGTGCGCATATGTGTACGTATGCATGAACATGAATAGCACACGTAGAGGGTGTTTTAGCGCGCTAGTCGCCAGCTGACGAGTCATCACAATATAATCACTCGAATGAAATTGCGGCGGCGTCGAAGGGCTTTAATTCGAATCTGCGAGAACAGGGGACTGCGATGACGACACAGTCGTGCATAGAGCTCAGTCACGGGACTCTCAAGGCTCGGCATCTTTTTTGGCGAAAACAAAAAAGGAAAAATAAAAAACGAACGGTGCATTGTTACGATATTATAGGTATAATTCGCGCAGTCGGTGGTAGACAATCGCGATGCAATCGAGTTCAGGGAATTCGGTTCGATGAGGGGTACGTGCCCTTCTCGATGCCCGCGACGCCCTTCGACGCTCGTCAGACGTGGTGGCTAGCGGATCGATCTCTGCGCACTAGTTGCGACGCGCCTGGAATATAGAGGAATAAAAACGAGCAGGTGTATACGCGATAGATCTGTTTATATGCATGTATAATGTATAGTATATGCATTTGAATCTCTATATATATATTAATTCATGAATAATCGTTTGGACGGGCTGTAGCTGTTACACAGTTGTTAAATTCCTGCCTTCTTTTTTTTCCAATCAGCTTCGATACCCTAACGAACAACAAAATTAGGCATAGTCTTATTTGATGAATAAAAAAAAACCCTTAGGCACGATGATGTACGTGTCGATTCTATAATCCGACGCTTTTGTATGAAATATTTTTCTCGCTACTCCGGTATCGACGAACGAGTTATTCGAATGGCATGAGTTAAATCACACACACAGTACACGTAGAACTATATGTGTGTGTGTGTGTGTGTGTGTATGTACGCCGTACACAAAGGGTGCAGCGCGGCTCCCCCGGTCGTTGAAAGAGAGAGCGAGAGAATTTTACTTGCAATGAGTAGTAGTGGAGACCAAGTTCGGTAAATCCATTGTTAATATATCCGAGGGGCTTTTGAGTTTAAGTTGTATATGTATATATGTATATGTATACCTAGATGAGTATAATTTTCAGCGTATATGTACGTATATGCATATATGCGTATATGCCTTATTCCAACGTTTCGTCAACGACGACGAAATGGGAAATCCCACACATCCGGTGTGCGGAGGTGACCGTCTATAATAATTTCCACACAATGAAATCTAATCTGTAACGTTAATCTGGTGCATCATATACGTCCGTCACCCGCTTCGATTAATGTACCTATATATAGTATACACTGCATGCGATACCTATGTGATACACTGTGTATATACCTACTATATGAACATATATACGTTTTTTCTTCTCGAATATCTTATCTTATATTTACGCGGATTGAATGAGTTGGACGAAAGTATAGAAAAGAATTCGCGAGACTCCTATCCACCTCGAATAGCCTTATTGTTTACAGCTGCAGCGCGAAACAGAGAATAATGCATGCGTTTTGTGAAATCTGTTGCAGCGTTTTCAAAGATGAGCCAACCTACGGAAATGAAAACAACGAAGGAGAAGAGCACGGACAAGAAAGAGATCGCCGAGGAGGAAGAGGAGAGAGAGAAGATGCTTAACGCCGAGAACACGAGGCACGATGCTGCTCACGATGCTCCGGATGCTGCCGAGGAGCAACGGCCCAAGAGGAAGATACCTATAGGTGGCATCAAGATGCCAGGATTTTGCCGAACCAAGAGCAGGGAGCCCTGCAAGGTACGGTCAAAGATTTTATCAACACGTATACATGTACGTAGGTATTTATGCGCGATTAATTTTTGTCGGATTTCAAAATCCGAACAATGGGGGAATGAGTTGTTTCGCTGGAAGAAAGCATATATAGGTATAGTGTCCGCGGGCCGAAAACCCGCTCTTAATTTTAATCCCACAGCCGGCACCTGCGCTCTAGATTTCCCACGGCGTGACCATAGTGAGATCTTTGGTCCGAAATATATGTTTTCGACTGTATCTTGTCTCTTATTCGATAGTGCAGCGATGTTGCGTACAGAGCTGCAGCAGACATCCCTTTTTCATATGTTTGGTATACGTTTTTTCGTCACTTCAAAGTTTTTTACCCCTGCAGGATCCGCCTCGTTAAACATACTGCAGTCGAATCCTAACCAGTCGAACCGGAACTCGTCGCCCTTTGCTCGCAGCCGTCGCCGTCGTCGTCGTCTCTCCTTCTAAATATGTGTAGTTAGTGTAGGTACTCAATTGGGGTACGTGCCCGATAAACAAAGGATTTAAGGGGTGAAGAACGGAGCAAGGGTTGAATAATTACAAGATTGAAGATTTCGCGACAACTATAGGTACATGTCTTGGACATTGCATCGATATTAGGGTGGAGGGATTCACTGCAGACGCGTGTCCTTACCAAAATACCTTTAGAAATATCTTCGTATAATACATACAAGAACATGTGAGCCGGGTATGGTCTCTCACGCGCGGCTTATTGCAATTAGACTTTCACGCGCTTGCAGTAGCCGCGTCATTGAAGATGAGTCGTCTTATTATATTAGAGGAGAAATGTGCAGGACTAATTACTCTAGTAATTGATAGTAATTGGTTAGAATTGGGTATAATGGCATATAATCGGGCAACGATGCTGTAAAAAAGTGTAATGAATTTTAGTATCACTTTAGTAACGAACCTATAGTACACGTGTATAGAACAGATCTACTTCGGATACACACTTGTGTATATTCAATATTTGAATAGTGTATAGGGTGCAGTGCAGCCATACTTAAACTGTCACCGTCCAGCCCGCGCGGTTCTGGCGTGCAGCAGTTCAAACTATATCGACCCCGTCGACGCGACGTCAAGGACCTCCGCCTTCGACGACGCGACGCGGCGCCTAAACCCTCTACAAGTCTATACGAGTCTACACTATATATATACATATCCCTACGTACATGATACGTAATACATAGTAGGTACATATTATAATTATATACACCTGCGCCTCTCCTCCGGCCTTTGCTGCATATGATACTTCATGCCCTTTATACTTATATGTATACTTCCTTCTGCCAAGTTCCGAACTCTTGGCGGAATGACTCCCACCTATATGACAGCGATCAGATCGCCCTTTACTATAATCGAATATCGGAAGAGAAGCACAGCTGCATGTTCTATACGGCCCGGAAGTATGACATTTCGCGCTCTCCGCTTTCCGCTTTTTACTTCCGGTTACAGTTCGATCGAATTTCCAGTTGCCGTCGTACCGACATACATGTATGTATATGTATAGTATGGATGGAGCCGACAGGTGATCATGCACGTGCAGTAGGTATACGGTCATCGCGGGCTGATTCATCGCCTGATTCAGAGAGACAATCAATAACAGCGGTTATTTAGAAATACGTAGTGATGCAGCATAAATGGGAGTCTCCGATAATGCTATATATGAGTTCCTTTGTGCGTTATATGTAGAGCTTTTCTTCTCAAACGTATATAATACCATGCAGTTCAAATTTTAAAATCGACGCACAATGCAGTATTTTTCTCTGATCTTTCTCGCGTATGAATGCGAATTATTTATTTCCGGTTAATTTTCACGCTTTTTTAACCACGCAGACATAATTCATCGATTCGAATAGCCCACCCCATATACACAAATGTGGGTATATACACGCATACGTAATATAGGGTGAACGTCGAATTCGTCAGACCGTGTAATAAAATTGCATTTTTTTTACCCACGCGGCTCGGCACGGTACGGTTTGGCGCGGAGAAACTCCCCCCGGGACTCAGGAGCTACGGTCGCTCGGCACCCTGCATTGGCGACGCGTTTCCTGTCCTGTGCCAGGTGCACCAAGGCAGCATCTCCCCTTCTTCTACACTTTATATATACCATATTATACATATACCTATATATATATATATATATAACAGAATATATACTCGGCTATGTGGTACCGCGCGGGCTTGGAGGAGGCGGGAGAACCACACGTATACATAAACCTAACTCCGCCACGCGACATACGGGGTAGACAAACAAAAACCGGATAATTATAGGCAGATATCACTTCGACACTGTCGGATAATACGCGACCCCTTCACGTATTTCATTCCACCCACCGTAATGCGACAAGCTTCGGTATAATATCGTCTCTATCACTATAGTTCTTTATATACTATAGGTATAAGTTGTATTGTCAATACAATTTTCGGTTATATTTTACTACCCTGTATGTATGCACATGTCCATACCGATATCGATGCAGGGTCCCAATACGATAGAGAGCTATGTCAGAGAGACGGATACAAAACAGCAGAATAATTAAACTTTCTCGATGAGATAACGCTCTCTCATTAGGACTCGTCGATATGAATATACCATGCCCAGAAATATAAGATCGTGTCGTCGTTATGTGGCGTATACTTTATACCCATACCATGTGCGCCCATGTTCCTGTAGAGCGGTTGGTTCCGTTCGTTCCGCACCGCGTCTTCATACAGCCCCATAAGCGACAACAGAAACCCTGCAGAGCTCCGCTGTATATGTATAATATCTAAGTGTATACACGTACGGCGTACGGCGTACGGTATGCCCCGTACACTTGAAACACACTTACTTACTGGCAGGGAGTTCTCTTATTTCCAAGAGCATGCTGCTGGGCACCGTAGGGAGGATCTCGTCGCTCGGCAGTCGGTCGAGCCATAGGCTGCTGCACGTGGCTTATTTTTATTTTTATACACCATAACCTGCCGTGCTGCAGCTACAAGGGGGTCGGGGAAAAAGAGACGATTGCATCAGGCGCCACGCGGTGCACGTCGCTCTTCGGAGAAATGAACCGAAAAATTTTTACCTCACCCCCCCCCCCCCGCCCTTTTTTTTTCTTTCTTTTTTTATGGTCGTATATCTCTTTGTTTTTTCTCATAAACCAATACGCACTTTGTAAAATGGATATTATATCTCTAAGTACGTGTGGTGTTCTTATGTTGTATGCATTATACTTGACGTTAAAGTCATGCATCTTTGTGAGAGATGCACGCAATTATAGTATACGAATATACGGTGCAGGGTTAGCGCAAACTCGAGGTGCGATCATCGCCGCAATTACCTACTACCGCTTTCACGCCTTGTATATTATATTACATATTATATGCCTGCAGCAGTATGCGATGTAGGTATTCATGTGAACGTGGCGTGGAGGAGTGTCGTTATAGCTACAGTGAAGAACGACACAATCAGTCTTGACTCTCGTGTCTCTTTTTTGTCTTCTGTATACACATAGGTTTAATAAACTTCTTTTGAGGCTCTGCACCATACAGCGGCCTAGCGGGAGGAGATCTCCTCTCGTCCCCAAAATTTATAAGCTGTACATGCCACTATAAGGAGCATCCAACCGCCGCGTAAATTCGTTCTTTCTTCTTCTCGTTCTTCTCGTTCTTGCGCTTTCTTTCTTTCTTTCTTTCTTTCTGTCATTCATTCCTTTCTTTCTTCTGCAAGAAGAAGCTACAGCTCCAGACACAGTTATGATTTGATGAAACCAAGTCGGAGGTCTTGCTACGTCGCCCTCCGTCACGGTCGTCGAGTTCAATGGTCCTCCAAAAATAAATTCTACCCACCCTTTCGAAACCTATATCTTATACGGACTCTCGGATATACCTATGTATATCCATATATTCGTATGAAGATAATCTCGAATAGAGCACATATCGCGTACATTTTCTATGCAATATAGAAGTGCAATGACCATACGGTTTAGCATGTGGTATGTGTAAAAGCATTATTACGAGGAATTCTTTCGAAAAAGTATATGATCAATGATCATGAATGTATAGGACGACGAGACTAAGCCGGCAGAATCGGTTGATCCAGAGATACCGAAGGACGGTGATGATCCGCAACCTCCGATCACAGAAAAGCCGACGACACCAGCTAAGGGATCTAAAGACGGCAAAGAAGTCAAGGAAGGGAAAGAGAAGGAGGGTCGTCGCGGAATTCTAAACGCCATACGGCTTCCGCTCGTATCTGTATTTCCGCGGAAAAAAGGCAGCAAGGTGAGCATAATATTGACTTTTGTTACTACGTTGTATACTACAGGAATCACGTCATGTTTTTTGCAAGCTGAAAGTTGATCTTCTTCGGCAACATAATCAACTATAATAATTATCCGAACTGAACACAATCGTGCGTTTGAAATCGCCTCATCTTCTCCACCTTCTCTCTTCTCGCTTTCATAACTTGTAATCCAAGTCGTTAGCATGGTTCATTGGGATTTCCCGCGAGTTGCGAGGAAACCTCGCAAGGGCTGTTGGGCACGTTCGTGGGGTCGCTCTTTAACGTGGACAAAAGGCAGACCCGCCATAATTTGAGCCCCAGCTCGCCTCGTACACCTATATATAGCTTCAAGTTTCGTTGTTATATTATACCTGTATGCGTATGAACACCCATACATCCATGGTTGGCGTGGTGCTGGTAATTGTTACCTTGTTATACCGCGACCCCCCCTGCAGCAACCAGGCAAACTCACCAGGTATTCGTATATCAGTTTGCTTTCGGGGTTTCGAGCGATCACTTCTGAAACAATTCACCCCATACCTATATCAACTTTGTTAGGTATATAATATCGCGATTAAAGTGCGCCAAAAGACTTGCGTTTACAATAATACTGTATTCGACATCGAGCCTGTGCTATTAGATCGTCACAATAATCGCGTTACTACTTCAGGACGCGGGAGACGCTGAACTCGGAACCACAGGAGCCGCTGGCCTAGCTAGCGTCGAAACTCTCGACGACACTGGTGCCACTGGTGAAAAGACAGCCCGCACTAACGACGACGGTATGGAAACAGTACGTCTTGACGGCGACGCCGCCGACGCCGCGGCTCCTCCGCCAAAGCGGCACGCGATATTCGCTTGTCTATCCGCAGCTAGAAAGAACTTATTCGTAACAGGTATAGGTCTCGTATAATTACTTCCTGCACTATCGTTCGCAATACTCGATCTTCGGGGTTCCTTTCGTCTACAGGGAAACATAGATGTGCAATAACAACAAATTTTTATCCCCCTTCCCAGTCGGCACGCTTCTCATCCTCTTGGTCATGGTTATCATCCTCGGAATCGCCTGCGCCGGTCCTCGCCGTGAACCCGGTGCCCCACTACGTGACGCGCGTTTTATACAGGCTGTAACGTCCTGTGGTCCAGTCGAAGGCGTCCTAGAAGACGGGGGCTACGCTTTCCGTGGAATACCGTACGCGGTACCACCCGTTGAAAGTCGTAGATGGCTGCCGGCCGAGCCTTTGAGACGACTCGAAGACTGCTGGACGGGAACTTTGCAGGCTCATCAACCCTCGAAAAAGTGCTGGCAGCGAGAGGCATCGGGAGCTATAGACGGCGTCGAGGATTGCCTACATTTGGACGTATTTACACCCTACGTTCGTTACGACTCACCGATTCCAGTCGTCGTTATGATCGGGGCAGAAACTCTCAGCGGTATATCGCCCGGAGTGATGCAACCGTCCGCAAAACTCGCCAGAGTCCGTGACGTCGTATTCGTCAGACCAAATTTCAGGTATTCATATATTATTGAATGAAAAATTTATTCGGGATCTTGCTAAAATCGCATTTCTATTTCAGACTCGGTATATTCGGGTTTCTGGCCGCAGAACCGTTGTCACGATCGACTCACCCCCCGACATCCGGAAACTACGGTCTCTCCGACATAATTGTCGCCCTTCAGTGGGTTAGCATGAACATAGAGCATTTCGGGGGCGACAGTAGGTCCGTAACATTGTGGGGACACAGAGCCGGCGGAACGTTGGTCACGGCTCTGCTGGGCTCACCAAAGACTAAGAATCTTTTTTCCCGTGCTTGGGTGTCCAGCGGTGGAGCGTTGTTCCCGGGAAAACCTCTTGCAGATTCGGAGCGGATAAGTAAGCAGTTTCTCGAGTCGATAAAATGCAGCGACGCCGCATGTCTCAGACAAAAGACCGCCGAAGATCTTATGGACGCTGTACCACCCACTTGGCATGTGGGCAATACCAATCTTCCCGACAGTCGAGAAGGGACGATAGAGAACCGCCATGAGTGGCTAGTCCTCGACAACGTCATCCTACAGGAACATGTCAGTCAGATTTGGAAACGAAGCGGGGTTCCGGTCGAGCTTGTTATGGGTACGACAGCGCACGCTGGCACACCCGCTAAACTGAGGGCACCAAATGCCACGCTTACCGCTGGCGAAGTAGAAAAAATAGTCGGAAATTCTATCCTAGGGTCGATGGGTCTTGCTAACGAAGCTCTGCGTCGTTACAACGCGACTCTTGAAGGTCTGGCGATGATGGTGTCCGACATACGAGTAGTTTGTCCTCTTCTGACCGTCGCCTTTCAGAATCCCCGAATCCCATTTTATGTAGTTACACAACCCCGTGGGATGGCAGGACTCGCAGACGTAGATAGTGACGCTGCAGCAATCATCGGCTCATACGTGGCTCGAACATCTGAAGAGAAGAGACACGTCTCGGCCATGCAGCAGCTGTTTAATCATTACGTATGGCATAACGGAGAAGTGAAGCAAACCGCTGGAGAATTTGAGGCTCATAAGGTACTGCTTGTTGGCCAGGATGTATTGACTGGGCGGAATTATTCGAACTGTGATTTTTGGATAAGTAAAGATATAGTGCCGAGGTATGCCAGGGCAGATTAAAGTCATTGCGAGTTTTGACCAATACCTGGCTATTCGATTAATTTTTATATCATTATTTATTGAAAAGAAAGTTTTTTCTTCTTCTTTTCTCTCTATACGTATGCGGTTTTTCGCCTCTTTTCTATCAGTTTACACCCGACGTTGGCAAGAAATTGTTTTACGATGCGCTGGTTTGTAAACGTATATATTATATGTTGAACGAGTATATAGCAACGTGAGAAATAAAACGATAATAATAGTAATAATAATAATAATAATAATAATAATAAAAATAATAATAGTAATAACAATAATAATAATGATAATATATAGTATATACGTGTAAGTGTATAAATGTGAATTAAATTGTAATATATTAAGTCATTAAGACAAAGACAGACCGCGTAGCTTAGGGACAGAAAGTTAATACATATGATATTGATATTGCGTATTATATTCTTGTAAGGTAATTAAGGTACGATATACGTATGTGTCGGAGGAGGAGGAGGAGCGACTGTTGACTAACAATAAGTTATTCTATCAAAACATGCGTGGGAGGGATAGAAAGTACTTGCATTAGCTGCATCTGATTCCAGCTATATGTATGCAAATGTTTAATGAGATATACTCAGATACATAAATACGAAGCTGACGCTCTCTATAGAACTTATTCATTATCATGTTAGGATTGGAATATTGATATACTATATCATGGAGTAAATGTAACTGTATGTGTAGAAAATAACAAGGCGATTCAGCGAGGATTCGGAGTCTGAAACCTGCTCGATTCATTATTATTATTATTGTTATTCTTTTAAATAATCCCAACGGCGTATAACTTATCGTTAGTCCGACGAGAATCGCTGTTGAAATATCTTTCATTTCATATTCATATTCATAAGTTCATATAACGTGTGTTATAACCAAGGCGCGGACCTTCGTGCTGGATTCGTCACGGCAGGATCGCGAGCGCTCGGAAAAATGAGCGTGGTTCAATTTTTTTATGGACTCTGAGTTATTTCCGGATTTTAGGACTTAGAATATTTTCGCCTTGAAGGAACTTTTAAAAAAATTGCTGTACAGGGCCGTCAAAAAATTTTGCATCCAAGGAGTATAGAAAATATTTACGTCTGCCTGAGAAGGAAAATTTAATATTTACTCGTTGAATGAAAAAAAAATTATTAATTGTCTGTCTAAAAAGTCTATTAATTTTTTCTTTCGAACAATTTGTTTCCAACGTGTATTTTTTTTTTGTTCGCAAAAAAAAGTTTGAACTTTTTTATCTAAATAATTTTTGTAAAATTTTTATTTTTAACATGTTTTTTCTCAAAATATTTTCTTTCTACATTTTTTTTTCTACAAACAAAAACCACTTTCTTAATCTCAGCAATACACGATCAACGGCATCGTACGAACTCCTCCCTTCCTCGGCTACCCGATGAACACCATGGGCAACATAAGTAGCGCGTATCATCTCGGCCGAAGGCTACGTAGCACTTTGATATGATCGGTACATTTAATTTGATTTATAACAACGAACGACGACGTATTTGTGGAGATTTTTGAAACGGAAACTTCGACGATTTTCTCTCAATATGGATTTATATTGCGAGAAACTGCGCTCTACATCACAAGATGTAATTGGAGCAAAACGCATTGCATCAAAATCTTCGTCAGTCCAATTTGATAAAGCTTCTACCGCTGGGCCGTCTTTTCGATTGTCAATATCTTTCAAGATTTGATAACCTACGTTGTTACGTAGGACAGTACGCATCTTTTGGACAATTGAATATTTTATATCCTCACCCTCCTCGAGATTTCTGACAACGGTTTCGACAACAGTCAGTGACTCGTGAAGAGTTAATCCAATTGTTTCCAATTTCTGAATAGCATGAGGAAGGCTACCGAAATTCTTAAAGATTTCTTCTAGATCATTTCCGAGGTTGGCGATTTGGAATAGATCCTTCACTTTCGTAACCGATGCCGCGTCGGGAACTAGCGCATCGATAATCAGTTTCATCAACGCGAAGTTTCTACTGTAATAGACGGCGGCTTCCAACCAGGTACCCCATCGTGTTATCACCGGTCGCGGCGGAAGAGGTAAGTCTGGTGCTATTCCCCGAAAGATCGCAACTCGAGCTGGACATTTCAGGAACACTTGCTTCACCTCGGCAATTACACGATCAACGGTATTGTACGAATTCCTTACTTCCTCGGCTACTCGATGAATACCATGAGCAAGACAGGTAACATGTATCATCTTCGGGTAGATTTCGGAAAGAACTTTTCCCGACTTGGTCATGTACCGAGCAGCGTCCGTCACGTACAGTAGCACCTTATCATGCTGAATTCCGTTAGGCCACAAGATCTCCAACGAGGAATTGAAGAAGTTCGCGATGGTTTCGTTATTTGCGCGCTCGAGTACCCCGCAGTTTATTAAACGCGGTGTTCCCGCGTGATCGTGGCACAAAGGTCCGACGATAGTGTGAACAACATAGCGACCTTCGACGTCAGTCGTTTCATCTATAGAGATCCAAATGCTGTCGTCTCCGATTTCTTTACGAATACGACGGATAGTATTTTCGTAAGTGCGGGTGACGTACCTTTTGCGAAGTGTTGTGGCATCCGGAACATGATTGTTTGTCCATTTCTTGAGAAACGCCGCGAATATTGGATTATTGACTTTTGCCAGCGGAATATCTGCAGACATTAAGGCTTCGCAGAGGTCTGTACAAAAAGCCGATTGCCGCGATGAGCACTCTTGAGATGCGGGACTAGCCAATGGTTCCGTACCACGCAAATTAACTGCGGAGCGATGTTTTTCCGTTGCTTCGTGACGTGCGATAACACCGGGACGATTGATTGAAATCAGTTTTGTTGTGCATGACTTGCAATAAATTTCTTCATTCTCGAAACTATAATGAAGCCGATCGTGATTTGCCCACCGGTCCTTAAACGTTAACTTGTTCCTCGGCATAGTGTAACTATTTATTTATTGATGTTTAGTATTAATACTAAATCAGTTTAAATTAGTTTAATTATGATCAAACTAATGCCAGATTAAACACGAAGGTACGTTTTGAGTTGTTATGGGCTCCATAACCATAACAACTCGAAATGTTCCTTTGTTTTTGATTTTTGTTTTAAAAAATTCACCGGAAAAAAGAGAATCGAAAAAAATGTAGAATGAAAAAATTTTGAGAGAAAAAATGTTGAAAATAAAAAATAGACAAAAATTATCCAGAAAAAAGTTGATTCTTTTTTGCGAAAAAGCAAAAAATACATGTCGGAAACAAATTTTTCGAGAGAAAAAATTAATAAAATTTTTAGAAAGACAATTAATAATTTTTTTTTTCATTCAACGAGTAAATATTAAATTTTCCTTCTCCGGCAGACGTAAATATTTTCTATACTCCTTGGATGCAAATTTTTTCGACGTCCCTGTACAGCAATTTTTTTAAAAGTTCCTTCAATGCGAAAATATTCTAAGTCCTAAAATCCGGAAATAACTCAGAGTCCATAAAAAAATTGAACCACGCTCATTTTTCCGAGCGCTCGCGATCCTGCCGTGACGAATCCAGCACGAAGGTCCGTGCCTTGGTTATAACGTACAGTTTTTCAGAATAGCTTTTTTACCTACATTATTTTATAGAATTTTATTGTATACTGAAATTTTTTATACCGGTGTGTTGTCTGCTAGGTAGAATTCGTATTTTTTAGCTGCCAAGAAAAAAATAAATAAATAAATTCAATAACTCTAAGGCAATCGTCGTTGCGTTCTCTGATAAGAACGTTTCAACCTCGAGATACATACTATAATTTAATGAGACTGCGAATTCCTTAAATCACTCAAAAAAGTTTCTTCATCACACCTACATATAGGTATAATAATATTTCTGGTCCAATTAAATAGAACAGGGTTCCTACGAAACTAAAGACTTGATGATGATTTTTCAATGTTTCTTATACTCCGTTTTATATCTTTAGTCGATATACCTATTTATATGCCATATTATTATAAAATACTCAATTTTACACGAAAAATATACGTAATTCATCGTCGAATAGCAACGGCTTGATATTAAATCGCGATAAGCGAACTGTTCTAGAGTTTTGTTTAATAAATTATAAAATTAAGTAAATTGAACAAGTAAAACAAAACGTGATACCCCGATGATTAGTACGGGTCATTGCATCTTTGTAATAGTATACCTATAATCGATAGTGTTAAATGAATATAAAGACTTGAAAGGAACCCACCAAGTATTTTCGGAGAATATGTTTGTTCTTCTTTTTCTTTATAGTTATTCGAGTTAGGTAGTTACACGTAAAGAGATCATTTTTTGAAAAATGGCGCATCAGTTAAGGATAATATTTACTCTAGTTTTATGCACCCAAGAACAGACTGCATTATTATAATTATTACATGTAAGGAAATGAATGGAAGTACTTTAATACCGCACTCATATCGAGGGGAGTCGATAGAGGTAATAATAGGCGGCTCTCTCGTCTCACGATAAGAGATTTCAGCTACTTTATCCATAGCTATCACACCCGCACGTTACACATATGTATGTACGCAATTGGTTTGAACTGCTATTACGTATGTTTCAGCATTGTATCTGATATACCAACAATAAAGGTTGGCCAAAAGTATAGCTAAAGAATGCATTATACATTTATTGAAGAATCCAACAGTTGTCTATTAGTCCCTATGCAATTATTATCACGTTACCGAATTATGAAGAAGGCCTATTTCAAATTGAATTCTGAGTTGGGATTGGAGATGGAAGATTGAAGAACAACTAAATTAGGACTTTAGTTTTATTAAGAACAGTACAGGATGGATTGTTGTACATATAAAGTTGAGGTATGTGATCATCCATTAGTCTGAAAAATCGGAGAAAAAAACAAAAAAAAAATATTAATAATTTCTCCAAGTTTATTCAGCCTAAATCAAAGCGGTGAATTGTAAAATCAGTAAAGAACGATCAACATGTAAGTGTTGTACGCACTTCTCAGTCCGCCCGTTCAACAAGTCATCACTTAATTCATAAAATTGTAATGCATCCAGTCTCCCATTGTTCTCATTAAATTTGAATTTATTTTGATATTTACTCTTTACTTGCTCTAGAGTATAGAATACTTCACCATTCTGATACAATTGACTTAAGAGTAAGAAAAAGAATAAGAGGATTTACCACAACGATTACGCGCTGAGAACACAGGCACCACCAACAGCTTTGATCTTGTCTTCGGCTTGTTTGCTGAAGAATTTGGCCTTGACGATGACCGGTTGTTTGGGTAGGCGTCCCTTGCCCAGGAGTTTGTAGTATCCCTGCAAAAAGGAAACAGATTTGCGATCAAGTATAGGAAATAAAAAGCACGCTAGTCCAAAAAATCATTAGTATCATTCTTGACAAGATTAATCAGTAATGAACATTCCCCATGGAAAGTGTTGTACGCACTTTTAAGTCCGCCCGTTCACATAGTCATCATATTATACATTGTTAATTGATCACAAAGTTGAGACAAATACTACTGACTAACGCGGCATAGAAATATTGAAAATATCCAAGAAATTAAAACGTCAAACTCACAGCCTTGACGAGATCGATGACTGGAGCCTTGCCGTCTGTGGAGTTCTTGTATTTCAACCTGGTCTGCTCAGACACAAGGGTCCAAAGTTTGTCCAGGTTCAGGGATGGGCACCACTTGGTGTTTTTGCGTAAATGGTAGTTCCTCATACCAAGCTAGAATAGAAGACATTCATTGTAGAGAGAGAAAAGGTTCGGCATGGATAAGAAAAATAAAAATCATTCCAAAGACATCAGATCGGTTGTTGCATTCAAAGTATTTCAGGTCGCCGGTGAAAGCGTTGTATCTCATCATTGTTTGTGGAATCAGTTTCATGTATCGAATGTATTGACATTAAAATAAAATAAAAAATTCAACTCAACAGCTGATGTGCAGAAATTAGAAAATACGTAGGTGGCGACTTTGGCGTAAACAATGCATATTTATAATATCAAACCGGAGCAAATATTTTGAGTTTAGAGACACAAGATTCAAGCATACCTTTCCGAAGTAACCTGGATGGTACTTGTCGAAGTTGATACGATGATGATGCATACCACCAGCGTTACCGCGACCACCAGGATGTTTCCTGTGCTTGCCTGTAAACGAAAGTTGGGTTATGTTTGGTTGTCGACAGTAGAATTAAACTAACATGTTCAACGGTTAGTTTGGATATTTATTTGTTTCGTTTACAACGTGGCGAAAGTCGACCAGGTCCGTGTACAGGGATACAAGTTAAACAATTTTCAAGGTATAGAATGAAATGCGGAGTTGTTGAGGAGTAAACTCACCGATACGGCCATGACCGTGGCTCACGTGTCCACGAAGCTTCCTTGTCTTCTTCTTGTGGGTGGACTGAAAACGAAATAATAAAACAATCTCATTACTTGTATAGTAATATGTTAATATGATATTCCGTTATCAGTTGCACGTTGTTCGATCCGACGTAAAGGTAAACCAGAGGGAAACGGGCATGCGAAACATTGTGTATTTAAAAGCAATAACTTGAATATATCGTTTATATATTCACGAGGAATTATGCTCAAGTATACGAAGTACACTTAGGAAGTATTTGAACGATATTAAACGCGCGGATGCTAGGAGATAATAATGGATTTGTTCGAAACTGTCGCCCAGACATGACACTCACCATCTTGAATCTGGCGTGAAGAAGGCGAAGCGTGAAGAATCGAAACTTGAAGCGCTTGCGCAGTTTTGACGTATGCGCATTTTCGTTGCGGAAATACGTACCGCCCCTTGGTGATGCTCAACGAAACTATATGAGCGTTAAGACGGCTTGAAGTGGGCTTGGCGTTGCAAAAGGGATCTGTGATACCGACTGGAATTTACAGTTTCATGCGGCTGCGAGCAGACACGTGGGGTAAATTATAAGCGATAAAAATAAGCGATTCGATCAGCGTGCTGCCCTCTGCTCGGGCGTTGTTGGAAACTAGACGTAATATCGCACCGCAGAATCAGAAGCACAGTCTGTTACCTTCTAATCCGTAACGTCTTACCGGCAAGGTCTATTCATGCTAAAAACTACGACGAATCTACTAGTGTGAGTGAAGATGATCGTATATGTATACGATGCAGAAGGGGTACCACCACCCTTAATTTATAGTTTATGGTATCAGTAACGTTCGGTTTAGAGTAGCAACGGGTACGCGATTTGTTTCCAACGGTTTCTCTAAGCGCGAGTATATGTTATACCAAATCCGAGTCGTGATTTTCCAACAAGTTTTTACGGGCTAATCGAGGGCTCGATCAATTAATGTGTCAGAATCAGTGAAATCGGTTTGCGGCTTAGCCGAGATCAACATCTGCCAAAATCAATCGGGCGAGTCGTTTACATTATCGGTATTTTTTTCTCATCGCCATAGTTTAATTTCGCCGGGAAAAGTGAAAAAATCTGAATTTCGCCGTATAAAAATCCGATACCAGTAATTCGATCGTCATTTTCGTGGATCAAATTGGCGGGATCGCGACGCCAAATTGTTGACCATTGTCTAGGCTTGACTTGGCGCCGGAGCGCCGCTAGGTAGACCTATATTTCGGAATTCAAATGCATCGACGGTTAACGAGCATCGCGTTATTAATCCACCCGTGATTTGCCGGCAATATTTCACTACCGTTCATTTAAGTGGTTAGTTTTTTGTGTATATGTATGCCAGATGGATGTACGTAGAAATACGTAAAGATACGTAACAGTGTATATTAGTGTGGTGAGGTGAGGATTTCATCTGAAGCCGGTACGGTCTATATCTTTATAAGTCGTCAGTAGAGTGATCAGAGTTTGTCAATTTTCTAAAAATTTTAACAGCCGTTATTCATGCATGATTTTATCATCGAATTTGACGAAAAATTAGAATTCATATAGTTTTTTTTTTTTTGAACCTTTGGCTTATCTTCTATAAAGAACGGTAGCCTAATTCATATAGTTTTTTTTATTTTTATATCCTTTTAAATGGCTTATCTCCTATAAATTCATATAGTCGGAAATAAGTGAAAATGCTTTCCGAAAGTAATCGTAAATTCGTTGATATATTATAGGGCATATATATATATATGATAGAGGGCCGAATCGGCTGCCATGCTGCCATCTCTCGGTGGCTTGACGAAACTTTATCTCATTATTAGAATAGATTCGAATTACTTGACCCATTCAATAACTTATCATTTTTCAACTACATCCGAGTCAGTACCATATGTGTATTTACCTCATGGGTTCGGCATAAGAAGTATTTCGTACACTTTATATCCGGGAGATTGCAGTCTGAGTGTATATCGCATAATGTAGGAATAGATATGCAATGCTACAGTGAGTAGAGTCTTATTCAAATTTTACTAAAATCGAATTCGTACACATCGTTCAAATTATATTTGTGTTTAAATTTCACACATACATATATAATCCATAGTGCATTTGTGTATTAAATTCATCGATGGTATGATCATTCATACGTATAATCAAATGTGCATTTGTGTATAAAATTCACCGATGGTATGATAATTCATACATATAATCAGATGTGCATTTTTTAATACTTATATATATATATAAGTCATACATATAATCCAGAGTGCCTTTGTGTATTAAATTCATCGATGGTATGATAATTCATACATGTAATCAAATGTGCATTTGTGTATAAAATGCGTCGAAAGTATGGAATTCATGCATATAATACGATTCTACCAAACCCCTATACCCACGATATTAAATATGCATATATTATGTTCATTTCATCGACAGCAATCAAGTGTATACTCCCACGCCCCCCTTCCCCTGCCCCTGCCCCTGCCCCCCGCTCCAAGATTTCTTCTCCAAAGGATTACGTTTTGAGGTCCAGGTCTTATAACTCCGATTTTCATCCTTTACCGTACATCTGGAGATCGACGACGGTGAGTCACGCATGCGATTAAATATTCCTCGGTTCATTTGCCGATCTTACGCTATGATTTATCATTAGCGTCGGCAGAAAGACCGTTGTATACATTCTACACACTTTACTATATCTTTTTCTCAATTTTCTCTATCGCGTAGCGTGATGGTCACATAATTGATTTCGCATATGTATGTCTTTATGTTTATGTTTATGTTTCGTATTTTTTCATTATTAGATCGCGTTTGTCAGAATTTTGAAATAACTACTTTCCAGTCCCCGTAATTTGCAACATACTATATGTATACAGTTTATTTAATCCATCAAATTTAATCCATTAAATAATCATCTCATTTCGCTTAGTACTTCTACATTTCATTTAATCTATATATATTTTTTTATCAACTGATTCTATTGTTCAAATTCACTGCTAACATTAATCGTTGTGTAATCAATCGCGTATGTAGCACGCGGTGCCAATCTCGATTGAATCATTTGAATGGGCAAAACGCCTCGCTGCATCTCTGTGCCTACGTGGGGGTACAGAGATCAGGGATGCTGCGCTCGAAGAGGACGCTGACCTTCACGCTACCAAACTCTCTGCTTTTTGCATGCTCTCTTTTTTTCCTATTTATTTCCTGTTCGACGAATCGAACTTAAAGTTATTTTTTTTGCTCTCTTATCTATATATATATCTGATATATTATTTTCTCGATTGAAAAACTGACAATTTTTTCAAGCACTCCTACCTTACCAATATTTCCGTCGGTAACCTTACCGACATCTCCGTCGGTAACCTTACCGACATTTTCGTCGGTAACCTTACCGACATTTTCGTCAGTAAGAAAGTAGATCTGTCGGGTGGTAGAGCGGTGCGCTTCACTGCTCTTCATACCGACTGATCCCCAGCTTTACGTGGCTACCGCGAGGAGGCAGCACGCCTACCCTTCGTCGTCTAAAACTATGACATGATACGTATATCTAAGCGCGGGACTTTTCCGAGCAGCTAGATAGTATGCAGATAACACTACAACAGGATAATGCAAATGAAATACCATTTTATTTTCATTTACATCGCTAATTCCTGAATAATAAAATCTTCATATTTAACAGAGAGTGTATAAGTGGAATAAAGTGTATACTATCCAGTCAAGGATCCGTATAGAATCGTTATTTTCAGTTAGCGTTTATGGTACGACGTTGACTAAAGGTTTAAAAAGGTAAATTCAAATGGCTATTAAGATTGTAAGTAGGACTTTTTAATGGTTAAAAAATTCGATTGATGTTTTACAATAAATTGTTTTGAAATATATAATAGTCGAAATGTATTGTGGGCGCATGGAAGGTATAATATTTGAAATAATATTCCATGCTTAATTTCATCGTTTATTGGTTCAGTTTTTAGTGGTTCTTACTTGAAAAAAAAACACATCGCGTCAAAACAGTGCACTGTGAGTGCGCTAAATCATTTTGACCGTATCCGTTGGTTTCGCTTTTATTTCGCCAGTATGGTGTAGTATTCGCTATGCAAACAGCTGTTGAAATTCGAGGGGGTAATGGAAGGGGTATTTTAACATGGCCGCGACACCGCGAGACGCACGAGACGTTTGATTGATAACAGTAGATTATTACTCTCTGACAATACCTGCTCTGTCTACATGGACATAGATACACACTATTCTGTGAATTGTTGCGAAGTGAAATACTGTTACAATAACTATGGTGGTTACGTTGCATGGTTGTGGTGTGGAATGCGGTGTTCAGGAGGATGTAACCCTCGATGAGTAAGTGCCATGCCTATATGTAATACATATGTACAAGTATATTCTGTCCTTTTCTCGCTTCCCGCTCACAACTTGGTCGATAATATTGGGTTCAAATCCATTTTTAGGTGCGCTTTATTATTAGCATTCTCCCATCAGCCTTTGATAGAAGTCCAATCCATATACATATTGACTACTCTTCAAGTCCTCAAGAGACTTTTTGTTCATTTTTAAATCCTGCTCGCCGGTATATTCTCCGTCGGTACGGTCTTCGTATGGTTACACGTGCTCATGCAAGCAAGTATGTACTGTCGTTGGTAGACTTTACGGAATTTAGAGCCAGTTGCTTCGGTCGTTCGTAGAGGTCGCGAGACGCTTGGGACTTTGGTGCAAAATCCGAAAAGTACGTATGCTGGGCTGTTTGAATTCGAGTTTCGAGTCCGTATTTTATTTTTTAATGTATCACTCGAAAGAAGGAATGTATGAGATTGATTTTGAACGATTCGTATTGGCAAGTTTACCGCGAAATGATTATTCACAAAAATTTTCGATAACGACCGATGCAACTTTCAGCCGAGACGATATATGTAATATGACATCATGGAGTTTGTTAAATTTAATCCGGAAACAACGATCTTCTTCGAACGATAATATCCCCAGGTATGTGCGGGGAATTCCGAAATCAAGTTTTACGTACATATATGTGGTTTGTTTTCTGATTTATAACATCACTGATGCAATAATATTATATCTTTAGTAGTTGTTTCGGAAATTCCATTGAAATATGTAAAACAAAGTTGTTTCCTCTTTAGAATAATATTTAATCGATTAATCATCGGCTATACGGGACAACAGCCGATCTTTCCTTGTGCGAAGTGATACGAGATAAATTCCGAATCACTCTAATTAACATTAAAAGGCAAGGAGGAAGAATACGCCGGATAAAGTTCTTCCACAAATCGATATATATATATATACCCATGTACCCATATACGTGGGGCATGTACCGTTCTAACGTTACGTTTCTTATACTCATGGGGTTACGTTAGCTCGTGGATAATAGTTACATATGTATATCGTGTACAGACATGAGAAGATCAGCGGAGTATAAATATGTAGTAGTTAGTATGTAGTTTTAGGGCTGGGCTGAAACTCGACGTTGTATCGCAGACCAGATTCCTCCTTCTCAAGACTCGAGAGCCTATAGGCGACTAAACGCCCGCAGCAAGTTATAGAAGGTGTACCTACGTACATACGCATCGCATACGCATACCTATACCTATATTATACCCAGGCATGTGTGATACACGCACGGGCGTCACTGCCTACGGCTTACCGCTTACGGTTCACGCATTCCCGCGCCGTGCTGCTCTTCGTCTTACGTCCGCCCGTCTTCCATGAGATTACGGATCTCGTGTCCGGTGATGGGGGAGACGGAGGGGGCAGAGAGCACCTGTCAGGTAGTCTCAATCCCCGAAGATCCTGGTCTTGCTCTTGATCGAGATTCAATTCGTATAGGTACCCATATACCGATTACAGATTTGATTTCTTGCGGTGATTCAACCTCGGCAATATACCCACTATATCTTCCTTCCTGCTACCCAGCTGCAGCACATACCTACTCGGCGGATATGAATTTATTGTGGACTGCGGGGTGACTAACAACTCTTGTCTGTAATACCCGGAATAAGAAACAATAAAAAAATAATGAAAAATACATATGCTTCTTCGCCTCGCATCGTTCTTCCGAGTGCGAAGGAGTATATAAACGCGCGTTGTCGACGAGTCCAACGACCTTGTACCCTCGTCCAACTGACTATTTCTCAACCAAAGGCGGGGCGCTTCTTTGTCATTCCCTACAACGTAGCATGCAGCAGTTTGAGATTCAGGAGAGGTTTGTACGTATAGGTACCCGCGCGTTTACTTCACGGACCTGCGTCGTATCCTCTTCTTTGCGCGGGCGAAGAAGAAACTACAATTCCGTCCGCGCGACCACGCCTGTAATATAGGTACATAACTTACATAACTTGTCCCTAATATATTACTATCGAAAATGATGATCCTCATTACGGGTATGGGATCAATATATCAAGGTAGCTGTATGAAACGATGAGATTTCCTCCATTGCATATACGGATATGATATACATTGTAACGGCGAATTTTTCGACGCGTGGGCCTTGTCCTCGAGTGAATAACCACTTCCGCCAGATATACTAGCGTCAGGTCCGAACACGTCGGCTGCTCGCTTGTCGAGTTGTGGGAATCGGTGGTCGACGTCGAGTTCCTGGACAATCGTTCTTCGAAGGCGTGCAGCATATATGCCGCACGGTACGGTGCATTCCTTCGAAGGCCAGCATATACGACGGACGATCGGGGCGCGTCCCGTACGCCACTCTTGTATATATATAGTATATAGGTACACGTATATGTGTACGACTTGTGTCACATGTGCCGCGTGGCTTGGTATATAAATATAATACATCTACGTGTATACATAAGCGCGTATGGGCACGTATGGGCACGTATGGGACCTTGCATGTAGCCTTGCGACGAATTAGTAATTCCTCGTGCCGCGCCTTCCTCATTCTCCTTTTTCAACTCCTCTTCCTCTTTCTCTAAAACACAACGCCCGTCTTCGGCATCACAACATACCTACTACACGCTGTATGTTAGCTCGATTCTGATTCTCACTAGAGCGGAAGCGCATAGTTGGACGTTCCTTCGTAAGGCAATAACGGACTTACGGACCCGACGCACTCTGGCCCGGCTCTCGCCATAGGCTTTGAATTCGTAAAATCGCTCGTTCTCCCCATATTCTTTCGTTGACCGTATAATATACGTCAATTTCTGCGACAGGGTAAACGTTCTATTTACCTCAAACTTTGCATTTTTTCTAACAAAAAGAATGAGGCACATTTTTCTACTGCAGTTAATTATTTCAAATCGAGAACCGCCAAGCGAGTTATTTTAATTTCAACCATCGTATCGATCTGGAATGAAAAAGTTGTTTACATCTTAATTTTTACGGTTCGTCGCTGTTACGATCCGATCGGATCTCTTCTTATATATTGCACTTTATAGTACTTCCTCGTCTGTGATTTAATCGGGCCGGTGATTTCATCTTTTAATTTGTGAAATTTTTCTATATTTTTCTAAGAACAATTTGAGACCGACTTACAACCTTGACACAAACATTGGCAGTTGAATGGACAAGATTTTTTCGTACCCTCACGGTACATGTGTATTATATACATACATATATGGTATATAAAGCAATAGAATGAACCTCTCCGCAACGGGATCGGTTGACGTTAGAAATTAACGAGCAAAATTTTCAGCCGCTATATGATATAATGTATTATATCGTTAGCATATATATATACCGATAAACATGTATGTATGTAGGCATATGTGCTAGATATCGTGGGGTATATGCCTACATGGAGAGGTAATATATTAGGCAAGGCTCGTCCGCGTGTTCACTTGTCGTAGCGATTATTATAGTTTCATACATGTTAATGCTAATACGAGGATGGATATTGTCGGACGTGACGTGTCCTCGCGTCTTCGCAGCGTTCCTCTTCCGCATATTCGTGACTGTTAAGAAGCCACGTTGCGTAACGCCTCTTCCTTGAATCTCAAATGTCTACTACTACAGTCTACACTATACACAACACCAACACGGGTGTAGGTGTTCTGTGTTTCGTGTTGTGTGCATGCGGACGTATTACAACCACGGTCATTTACAGTCCATACAAACTCCATTCTCTTCTTATATCCCACTCACTTCTCTCCTCCCGATGCGGTGCCGCACGACTGTAATATATCCAGCCACTCCGCAACTGCTTTATACTTGTCTACAAGTGCGTACATTGCACACCCCGTCTAACATCAATTCTCAATGGATGCGTTACTGAATAGGTAAACTACGTTTATAAATTTCAGTCAAATTGAAAAAAAAGATCAAAAAAAAAACAAAAAAAAATTAAAATTCTTCCATTTCTTTTCTCTTCTCAATCGAAGCTCTAACTTCCTGACTAGCAAAATAATTTTCTCATCGCCCCGGCAACAAGTATTATTTAGTTCCATTCCACCGACTAAATTTTTATTCGACTGACCGTGACCGTAAATTTAGTTAATTCAACCGGAATCTCCGCTCAGCGCACGATCACTGTAATAATTATAATCACATACTCGACGTCCTGGGCTCTGGTCCCCAGTAATCGTCCTTGCCCGTAGGTGTCGAGACAATTGATCCAGTTCCGCGTAGGTTTACATATAGGTACCTACGCCTCGATATAATTATATGCATGTGAGTTCACGGTGTCCCATTAACGTTGGACTTTTTAGTTATTTTCAAACTTTTCATCTTGCATGCAAGTGCAGCAAATTGCGTTTTCTTTTCAATCATAATGTTGGTCGCACATACGCTGCTGCAGTTTCCTTCGCCCTCGTATTATGCTCGACGCACTAGAGTGAAAAACGACCCAGTTTTCCGTGAGCCCTGAAAGGGTATGAGAATCAAGGAACAATTAAGTGTCGAAACGCGACCACCTGCAGCGAGATGTGAGAAACTGAATTTCGTACCCCCCGTTGTAGCCGACCACTGTACCCTGCACGTATTGCGTGCACGTGAGAATACGTACGTACGGCGAAGTAGTGCTAGTGACTTGGTGCGCGAGAGTACGTAACAGGAAATAATGTGGCATGAATATTAACGAGCCACCTCGCGGTACTGCCGACCCGGTCCCTCACAGTCGCGTCGCGCAAGTGCCTGTTTTTAACGCCCGCGGGCACACCGATCAGATTCATCTCCCGCAATGGTTGCACGATTATCTTATACCGAGGAGACAATTACACGCGTTAGGAAGTGGGTACGGGTCTTTGCTCGAAAAACGCATTGCCTACTATATTATAGCGTGTATACCTAACTTTCGACGGTTCAAGATTTCAATCAGGGAATATCATTACGCGCGCTCGTCATTTAGAATCCATAAACCCACGCTGCCTGAAGTCGGGTATCATTAAGCCTTCTTATAGTTACAGCAGAATTTTCAATGACAGTTGGCCGCAGTGACGGCGCGAGTACGTCGCCCCTTATGTCCGTCACGTCGATGTGGTTGACAAAGGCGCCACACCCTGCAGGAGGTATACTGGGTGGGTGTCGTCTGATCGCGAGTCTGTGCACGCCGTCCTGTTGCTCCCGTAATACTTGGAACAACAAGACGACCCTGCCTGCCTGCCTGCCTGCCATGTGCTGCACTACTGTGTGTGTATATTTCTACCTTTGCCACTTCCACCGATAATATCACCTCGCCTCGGTGAGGTCGAGGAGCCTCGGGCCAGAAGACCGTTGATCGGTGGCTATAATGTCCGCGTGACGTATATTTCCATTCGTGCGTTTCTCGATACTTCCGCTGACTAACATCACTCACAGAGAATTCGCCCGATTTCATTAATTTTTTATCTTATCCGGAGGTTTAACGCCTCTTCTTCTCTCTTTTCTCTCGAAGAAATATACTTTCAGACGATACACCTATATGGTAGTTCGGAAATTTAGTATAACCCAGAGAGGTTCGACGAGTGGGCGAAGGTGTGAGGACCGTTACTCGCTGATCGTTAGTCCAACGTATGTAGGTATACATACCTATATACATATTATATGTGGATACACAATTATACCGATTATATACATAATATATCTTCATACCTATATATGTATGTACACGGGTCATTGGCGATGTTGAGGAAATAAATGATGGTTAGTCCGTCAAAAGGCGAGACGTGCAGGTCTTCGGTCGAAACTATGTAGAGTTCTTCGCGCATTATATGATAACCGGATATAGGTATACGTCTTGGGTTCACGGCTTCTTCGCGTGAGAATCAGGTGGGTAATTCTCAGCCGGCGTTATACCTATCTACCTGTTCCTTCCAATCAGTCATATACACTTGCTCTTCCTCGTTGGATATATTGCTTATGAAGTTTCTATTTCTTTTCTCTTCTCCTTTTTCTATCTCAACCTAAATGATCGAAGGTGTATTGTACGCGTGTATGTATACAGGGATGACCAAAAGGTTGCGGTCCGGTTTCGGGCAATGCTTCAGGCAACCGCGTACACACTTTGACGTATGCGTAGGTACGTGATTAATACACTTATCCATTAACAGCTCGTTTCGGTTTCCTTCACTTTACCTGACGATCCATCGCCTGCAGACGTCAAGACTCGTCGTCTTCATTCCTGGTATAAGCCGATAGGTATAGCTGCATGTATCACCGTGGGACAAAAGTGGAAGTTACCCGTGATAATTTTGTTCTATAAAATCGGAGAATATGAGCTAGAATCAATCAATACACCACAGGTGTACATATGGTGTTGCATTGCAGAGGTATATGCGTTCCGCATTTACGTGTCCATGCAGTGTTGTTTTCCCGGTTATGCAAGACGAAGAGAAGGGAGCCCGCATTGCACCGCGTTGCATCGCATCGCAGGTTTTTCAGGCCCCTGCCTCGGGCCCCTTGGGTATATACCTAGAGGTGGGCCGCGATCTTGCGGACAATGGGTCTTGAAATACGCACCGCACGCACCGCAGCTACTCGATGACAAGCCGGTCACGCCGTCACGTAGCGGGAGCCTACAACTGCCTTACAACACATTAAACTCCGAACGAATACTAATATTTTTTTAACCGATCCTCATCCCCGCACCCTCCGTATAACCCGATAGAATATTATGATCGCCGTTGCGAACAGTATAGTATACGTATATATTGGGTACCTGTAACCTGTACTGGTCGATACCCGCGATCGTGGAGGGACATCGGCCCGACTGTCGAACGTCTAAATCAGAGCGCGTTTGGAATTTTAAAATCAGCCGCGGGGGCGACCTCTTTCTTAGCAACGAGTCTATTGTACCGCAGGTATAACGATACTTGTAATTGTAGTTGTATGTACGATTAATCATAATGGCTAGTTTGAATACAAATAGAAATGCGAATATACACGGATCCCTTACGCGCGTTCCTCGTGGCGAAAATGATAATGTCAAGCGTTCAGAAGCGTGTATAAAGTTTATGGGAAAAACCCCTTCGCGTACATGGAATTACATATTCTTTCTCCGCGGATTCGATTGAACTTTGGATATTATACGCAGGTGTATGATGATTTTATCACCGAACATAACGTGTGGCATAACGTTGATGTTGACCAAGAATATGAGGCGTGAGGAAATGTAGAGGAAGGGAAGGGAAAGGAAGGGAAGGACACTCCCACGGGCTGTATTAATTTTTTACAATTTTAATTGAACCCACTAGCTAGCTGGCTAAAGACAGACGAACAATGCAGTCGTCGCATCAAACGTCGAGTGTCGAGCGTTACCGCATGCGATGCGCAATTAGTTGTCGCAATCTACGAAGAGCAGCTCGCGGTTCCGCAGCCTCGCTTTCTCTCACGAC
Source organism: Tenthredo livida (assembly GCA_963992785.1). NCBI lineage: Eukaryota > Metazoa > Arthropoda > Insecta > Hymenoptera > Tenthredinidae > Tenthredo > Tenthredo livida. The sequence continues at coordinate 272,487 of OZ023071.1, read as the reverse complement.
TCGGCCTCGGATCTAACGATTGAGACGATACGCTAGTCTCTTGCTGCTACTGTAAAAACAGAAAAATATTAGAACACGAGGAAGTGCAGAAGAGGAATGAGTTGTCTGTATATCAAACGCTGCACGATATGACAAAGGGATTCGTGCGCGTCGACCATAGAAAAAATCATAACCCCACCATAAATCGGAAGGTGTTTTTCGGTTTTTCCATTCCTCATTCTTCGTATACTTTATTCTAGTAACTCAAGATTTCAGAGTAACGACGACGACCGTTGCACACGTTGATTTTTATTTTTATTTTTTATTTTTATTTTTATTTTTCACACCTGTGTCCTCATTAGCTGTTTGGTATACACGTGCAGATATATAGCCACGCAACGGAAGCTGATAATTGTGTAACGCTGATATTTCGCTGGTCGTACTAATCATATTCATTATATACGCTCCTGCAGCCTCCAGCCAGCCGCACGGCGTGTTCCAACGATTATCATAATACCCTCGAGGCAAATATCCCTCAAGATTTATCTCTCTCCGATTCAGCGCATAGCCATACAGTTTCCCACCGTATGAACGAATGGAAAGAAACTCGTGAAGACTAACCTCGATGCTGGAGCCGACATCCGTTCCGGAAGTAGCCGATTTTTTGTTTCGTCACTCGACTGCAGAACTCGTGTACCTGCGGGTATACCTATAGTTAGTTTTTTTTGCAACGTTTCACATCATCCGACAAATATCTCTGAGGTCAATGGATTTCTAACGGTCAGGTCGCAAGCGTCACGTCAACGCTTACCCTCAACGTTTGCACTGCACGTATATAAGGTACATGTGTGTATCTATGTATGCATGCATGCACACATGCAAGATATGATATTGTAGCCGTGTACAAGTTTCTATAACAATAATATGTGCATGTGCCGAGGTGAGTGTAGGTGCGGGCGCTTGTAATACAACATGAAGGCTTCTGGAGTCAAGAGGCGATGAAAGTACTCGACGTAGGTACTCCCGCGAGTCGTGGCTCACAATCAGTGGTTCGGTCAATTCAAAGCGGTAGTTTCACCTCTCTTATACATATTGCCCGTTCCTCAATCCATCTCGACATTCTGTCGACTGTTTTGCCCAACCTGTTAGTTCGACGAGATCGGCACGGGTAAGATTCTCCTTTGGTTCATGATTCAACATTTTTCATATCGACCAACTCTGCTGCAGACAATAGCTCGCAATGACCAAGGCTCGCGGTAACTTATTAAAGTGCATGGAGCAGGGTGTATACCTAACACGTTATGGGCAGTAGCCACACACCAATGACGTAGTGAAACCTATTAATACTCGATAGCCAAGTTGGTTTATATTATTACTGGTTTGACAACCGTTGCCACGTCCAGTACCTATACCTACCGTTTCGCTAATAGAGTTGCGTAACGGACTGGACGAGTGTATCCATCGATATACCTACCAGTGCGGTGCCCGTTGGCACAAGTATCGTGTACTGGATTTTATTCACTCTGTATAGTGGGCACAAAATACTGCAATAGACAGCTGCAACTGCAACTGCAACTGCGACTGTTAGATAAACGAAGTAAGGTCAGGGGACGGTGGTATTGCCGGTATTGTGGTTAGTGAGAGTTGCGCAACGTGGTTGCAGGTATAGGTATGGCAATAGCGGAGAGCATCATCTCAGCATGGCGCACAGAAACATAAACCAACAAAAAATAATACGCTGCTGCTGCTGCCTCTGCTGCTGTAACTACCAAAGTATCAATAAGCTCCGATCTGGTGACAAGTTCTTGTACTGCAGAAACTCAAGTATTCTCTTCCGCGTATTGGAGGTATTTAATTATATTCAGAGAAGGTTCGTTCTCGGACTCATGCATACACGGGCTTCCCAGAGATCGGATATCAAGTTATTGGGATGAAGTCACAAATATACGCATTTGCATACACGCACGTCATCTGCGTCGACTTGATGTATGGTAATCGTCGCCCCGTGCAGGTTTGGACCAGATTAAATCCGGAAGATGAAGAAGGCTCTCGATTCGAACCCATACATCAATTGGCAACAGGAATTTATCCCGGGATTTGTCTCGTGATTCATTATTTGTCGAGTCACCATATCCAGTGCAGAGTGCAGCTAGCAGGGCGATCGGAGATGTTGATGAGGCAGCAGACATGCACCGCATATAGATTCAGTCGACGTACCTCTCTACGTATATAGGGAAGGGGCGGATAGAACGGAGTACCGCAGCGTCGAGTTCACGAAAGTCCATTATTTCCTTAGCGTCCCCGTTCTGCCTGCACCGCTCCCCTACACCTACCTTTACTGCATCTATACATGTATTTACCTCCGGCAAGTGCACCACCACCTGCTGGCGCATGAAGGAAATGGCTCTTCGATGGCCGAGATTCACCACAGTTCAGGTTTATGTAACGAAGAATCACCCCAAAGTAGGTGGCAGTAGTCGCGAAATGAAATACCAGCCCGTCTTACGCAATAGAGCATAAGCAGCAGTAAAGCCGGTATTATTCTGGGTTAAACAATATTATGTCACGAGGAAAGCGAGGTGGATTGCGTAATGCGGTCGTGTGAGTTACTCCGTTTCGTTTCAACTCTCTGCAGCAGCGACCCATGGCTATACCTATACCTATACGTCCATATACCTATACCTCGAGGCGGGAGAGTCGCGAAGGATGTCGATGGGCATCGCAGGGAAAGGTGCAGAGGTTCCCTCAACGGGTGGAAGGAAGAGAGAGAGAGAGAGAGAGAGGAGAGAGGAGAGAGGTAGATATATCGGAGGATGATGCTGTTGGTGCTGGTCTGCCGTGACATTTATGAATGAAAGTTCTTGTGCCGAAGACACTTTACACTTTGTGCGAGAGAACTTCTTTGCGGCCGTTCAACTGGTTCCAGTGCTACGGCTTCATTCTGGACCCCGTAATCGATTGAGTAATCCAGAATTTTTCTTACGCAACGCGTATAGCTCCATAAGATATTATTATGCGGCTATCGAAACTGTAATAAATTTAATGATGTAAACGACGAATCACCCCAATTGGAGAGCACAGTGTTCTTCGCCAATTTCTATATCTAGATATACAGATGGTTTGTATACTTCCTCGAGCAACTCGACTCGATACGTACTTCGTATACGTACGTAACCTACCTACGTGTATAGCTACGTGTATAGAACAAAGTGTAATATCATGTTCTTCGAACCGCGGAGCCTCATCCTCAAAGGAAGGATCCGATCCGTTCGATTTGGGTTCGGGTTTGAAATTTATCTGGAATTGAGGTGAGGCGTTTCCGTCGTCGCGCGAGACTAAATACAAAGAGACGGTGAACCGGGTTCGCGTAGTAAAAACTTGCCCCGAGATGTGCGCTCACAGGAAGTCGGGTCTTGCTTAAGCTTTTTTTTTTATTGGCGTTGCGATCAGCCCGAGTGACCACGAAATCGGGGTCCAGTCACTCACCGCGTTATATGTATATATCTACCTACCGCCTCGAGGATTCCGTTTCGCTCCTCGAACCGACGCGACGCCATTGCCCTTATAGGTAGGTGGGCAACAGAGTGTCTCAGATTTTTATTCACCCATACATATATATCCATCCCTCGCCCGTGTCTACACCTATTCACGGGTAATGATTCAGCTGGAACAAATTAGGCTTACTTCCGCCGTCAGATTCGAACACGGTCGAGGTGCACCAGAAATCTTTTTATATCATGTTTTTGTGTCAGTCGGTTGACCGCGCGATAAAACCATTAAACTGAATAGTACCGTTCAAAAAACGAGGAAAAACAATACGAAAAGGGCAAGAACGAATTTACTATGGAAATTGTATGTAGCCCCGTATAGTAGGTACATACATACCAGCTATACACTATACATGCAAGTTGTGAGCCACCTCAGCGCAATAATTTCATTCCTTTCTTCAACGAAAATTGCTGCAGACGACGGGACGGTATTCAACCGATAAGATTTTTGATTCTGGTCAATTTTTAGAAATGAATCACCCGGATCACGCCGTGTAGAATTGGCTGTTGTACCTACCCGTATTCATATACCTACTTGAGTCGTTGACTCCGTAAGGTGAAATTTAAAATTCGTCACGACGAACCGATCGTCGGACGTGGCCTGCAGGAAAGAATTGCGAAGCAGGACTTCCAGCGCGTATAACAAGCCGCGTACGTACAAGCGGTTACGAAAATTGCAACTCAAGTAGGCAGCCGGTATACGGACACGTTGTTCGTGAGAAATCCTCCGGGACACGTACTGTTTTTATAAACTAGCCAATAGCGCAACTCGACTGAATTCAACTGGGATTGCGAGAGACCGCGAAAGAGAGATGGAAAAGTGAATATAGAAGTAAAAAATGAAATGAAAAGGAGTAAAAAAAGAATTAAGAAACACCAGGCAAACAATCTAGGAGCGCGTTACTCCGTGAACGCGCGTGTTGTAAATTCTAGCCCACGTTCTCCACATATTGACTCTAGGCCCGAGATATTTACAGTTCTCATAGTCTTTCATTATCTCTTTGTCTATCTGTGTGTACTTCCTCGCTTCCGGTTACATAGCCTGGCGTCTCGTAGTCAACTCGAGAGCACAGAGCGAAGAGAGAGAGACTCAAATTTTAAGGAAAGAAATGAGAGGAGGAACTGTCGGTCTGAAAGTGACAAGAGGCTATTAAGTACTTCTTAGATGGTTGAAGGTTTCTTCAATTTTGTCAAAATACAGCTACACCACCTTACATTCATTCTGCGTGTACATAAGGAATGGCATATAAACTATAAATGGTTAAAGCCAAGGAGGCGTGGACGGGGAGGGGGAGGATGGAGCGACGAGGATCTTCCGCATAGCTATAAAGGATCTACAGCTAGGATCGTAAAGGGGATCTATGGGGATCTATAACGCCTCGGTTGTCACCGTCTTTAGACGTGGCCCGTCTCACGGTTGGCACCGATTGTTCGGTTGGTCGGCGGCGGCAATGACTTTGAGATTTTGTGCGTTCTTAGGATCCCGAGCGTTTTAGGGCGCGAAATATTCTCATCTAAGAACAGAAATACGTTCTTAGGGGGAGAAATTTTCTACCTGCGCGCGGGGTTCTTCGAGAAGATGCGATCGGGCGAGGAGAGTGCAGGCCGGCTTTTGTCCGAGGAAGAGGAGGAGGATGAGGACGAGGATGAGAAGGAGGACGTAGCGGTCGCTGCTGCATTTACATCTGACCGTGCAGGTTCACCCTGCCGCTGCAGAATTCCCTTTCTAGCTCGGACGATTTAGAATTCACGATAGTTGGCGCCTGCCATCTCAAACTCTGACAGATATTAGTTTGACGGATATTCCGTCCGACGTTTTCGCCCATGAGCAAACATAAACCTGAAAAAGGTTCTCCTATTAGGACACGAGGACTGCAGCGATCCATGATACGCATACGAAGACTCGGTGTGTATATTATGTAGATGTCGCCCACGCAGACCTGCACGATGCTGCACCTGCGCTATTGACGATCTTGAGGAATACATTTTCATCTTTAGTGGAAGAAATCAATGTTATGGACGTACGGTGATGTCAAACTGTACTCGCCAAATGGTGTTGAGCTTCTGCTCGCAGCCCGCGGCCTTTCTCGGATGAGAATTTCCTCATTGCCTCCAGGAAACAGTCCCCGGAGCCCGCATGCGCATTTGGTTCGCGCGTAGGTATTGCTTTTGGCTTTTTTTCAGGTGATAAATATGTTTTCGAATTCAGCGGCAAGCCTGCGGGGGCGAGGAACGGGGCTTTGTCAGAAACATCGGATCGTGAGGTGATTATTAGTGAGCAATCGGGCTGTCGACCGCGGGTGAACGGAAACGCAGCAACGTTAATGATCGGACTATAAATAATCGGCTCGGGTCTATGTAGGCCGTAATCGTTCGCACGCCGTGCTATTAGGTGCCTAACTCCCGTCTCCTACTCGGAGATGATCCCACTTGTTGCGTTGCGACTCATCTTCTGTTCTGTAACTTCGATTTTGAAACTCGAAATATAAATTTCGCGATCCGGGTCAACGGACTCCCGATATTAACTCGGTCAAATTTGACTTTGAGGCAATTTCCAGGTGTCGATTCACACCCCGCGGGCCATCGTCGATCATTTTCACCCAAATTCTAACGCTAAGACCAGCTGCATATATAAAATGAAAGTGGTTATGATCGTGAGGCGGTGTCAATCCTGGGGCAGCTCTAACCCGCTAATAGAAGAGGACCTGCAGCTCTTTGGACAACTATACAACGATTCGTTCTTCCTTGTGGTAGTTTGCACGTTGCAACATCCCCTCCGTTTCCCTCCCCGATAGCCATTAGCTCAGCTTACGCAATCCTTGCGAGTTCACCTCGCCGCGGCACGAGTGGATGAACTTTTCCATATCGAGGACGCTTATGAAATAAATCTCCAGTGAATCTCGGCGGATATAACGTTCTCGTAGGTACAGCGTTGCGTTAGGCACCGTTCACTCGGGGCTAACTATACGTAGGTATATGTTCGATGAACATGTGCGACCCGGGACGCTCTTATCCAAATTTTCGGCTCTTCAGATGAGAAGAACGTGACGAAACCATTATTGCGGCGTACATAGGGTCAGCGGAGAATAATTTAATCGCGAGAGAAAGACAATGTTGATAATCGGTAGCCTTGGCGTGGACGCGTCTTGTTGAACGGTGCTCTCGGCACCTACGTACGGGATTACCGAGAGGACCCAACGATGGGCATCGCGGTGTGGGACAACGCTCGTGAAGTAACAACGTGATTACGTAACACTCCCGACAAACGCGAAGAGCCTCCTCGGCGCGAGAATATATTACGCAACGGTGATATGTCTACTCCGCGAGTAAAGTCGCCGCGGAGGCGTATGATCCTCGGAAAATTTTACGTGCAAATTATTATCGCGCAGCTAAGACGACTGCAGCAGGGAATCATCGATCTAGTTAGTATAAGAGCGGGAAACGAGACTTTCTCCAAGTCTTTAGGTATCTTTAGTATTTTTTTTCTCTGCCATCGAGTGGTCCGGCTCGAAGCTCATTCAAGTCGAACGCCGTATTGCTATACGCGATGATTATGTCGATTACAGTATTCCAGGGAAATTGATAAGGCCGTATAATAGGCCATCGCGAACATTCGATGCGATTTTTTATTTTTGATTATAAACGGGTCTTGACATTTTACACAGAATTTGAGATAACCGAAATAATATGAATTTTAATTAGTCTCTTCTTACGCTAGTCAGCACTTCTTCAGTATTCTCACTCTCTTGAGAAAGCTGCGACCGCTTGCTGCAGCCGTGCTCATGGAAGCAATCTTCGTTCGCTTTATCTCCGGTTAACCGGAAATGTATCTTCAAGAGGGCAAGGCACCCATGCTTAATCTATTATCGTCGGGTGTGGTCGTTTCAAGTTCGTCATTGGGTCACCGCGGTCCATCCCAGATTGTCCACAGATTCGAAGAAGTATAGTATTGTTGGGTCGACTGCACACATACCTACATACTTCGACGGGCTTAACCGCACGGGGTATTATACCCAGTATACTCACACCTATATAGGTACCCGCCTAGGTGGGTATAAATGTATAATACAATATAAATCGTAATAAATGCTGAACTTGAATCAGAAATAGTCCCTAGTTCGAATAGGAAGCTTAGGTACAATGCCCGAGGCGGGAATCCATTCCGAGATGGGGAATTCCAGGGACGTATTGACACGTGTGTGTATGTGTATGTGTATGTGTGCCAGTGTGCCAGTGTGTCCGGGGAAAAGAGACCCGGACAGGTTCTGAATCCTGTGGGAAAATTCTGTTGCGTAAACGTACCCCCGATTTCAAGCACAAAGCACAAAGCCAGAGCGAACCGAACCGAACCGAACCTTCCAAAGTGTACGGCTCTCCGGTCACGTTTCAATTTTCAGATCCTCCTCCCTCTCCCCCCTCTCAAATCCAGGGCCTCCTGTCTCCTGGGCCCGACGTTATCCCGTTCTCAATTCATCCATCTATCAATCTGCCTATTTATCTATGTATCTCTCTCCATCTAACGCTGACACAAAGTCTGGCTTAGGTAAACCAATCCTAGAATTCCGCTCAACTTGTCCTAGTTTTATTCGCGTTAGCTACGAGGACACTTTCAATTCATCCCTCGAGCCGGCGTTGGCAGAAACTCTGACAGTAATATAAGATGAGCGTAGGTATATACTATACCCACGTGTACTACCTTCATTATACTACGCCACCGACGAATTCTTCTTAGTCTTTATTTTTTCTCATTAGAGAGGTAGGATTTTTAACTCTTGATTCGATAATGAGTGAACTGTAGGTAAAAGTATATTTCAAGACACCTGACACCGAGGAATGGGGAAAACAACCAGAAGTTCGACACTTTTACGGCATAATAATGCACGCAGTGATATATTAAACACCGGGTCTGAAATGGAATAAGTAAAAGGGAAAATTTGTATAATCATTCGGCGACAATAAGTGTTCGGTGCGAGGTCGTTAGGGATCCGGAGGTTTAGGAATGCACCTCGTTAAAATATCACCAGTGTGAGGCACGGTGCACGATTTGTTTTTGGTAGAACCGCTGTATGTATATCCATCTCGTCGACGAACACGTGTGCCCGCGTTTTTTTTTTCTTCTTCTTCTTCTTTCTATCCCCCGTCCGTTTCTTTCCACTTTTTTTTCCCTTCCTACGTTCTTTTTATTTTCCTTTTTTTTTGTTTTTTTTTTGTTTTTTTTTCGAGAACAAGGAGGAGAAATGGTATAAGGGGCACGCACCCTGACCGACGCCAACGTCGAGTGGAAAAGAAACCTGTAACGGTCGTCGGTCGGTGGGTCGATGGGTCGATGGGTCGATGGGTCGGCGGGTCGTAGGAGGGATTCGTGGGAAAGCGGGCGCGACTAGGGAGGGCATGCTGCCAGAGCTTGAAAGGCTTTCGAGAGTTTTGAGGATCGGAGAAGAGAAGCACGGGTCTCGGCGCATTGTCCGACACACGACCAAATATGCCTCAGGGGGTGCACGCTGCCCCGGTTCACTGACGTTATACGAGGTATACGAGGACTGGGGCCTGGGGGAAGCTGCTGCAGGAGCGAGAAAGGACCCAAAAATAGGGGTGCGGTACGGAAGGAGGGTAATCCCCGTACCCACGTGGTACCTGTAGGCCGAATAAATAATCAGAGCCAACAAGGAATAACGTGTCCCGTTACACGGGGATCACATACCTACCAGGCCGCGCTTTACATATATTTGCCAAATCCAGTTGCGGACATAATTTTTATACAAAGATGGAATTATGGTCTTCGCTGTTACGATGAATTACGTGCTGGAAAATTAGAAATGCGGGTTCATAGGTTTCGAGGAGCGGAAGAATTTGGTCGGCCGATCATGGGCATACCTACATGTTTCTAGAGAAATCCTTTAGGGTGACGATAGTCTGCTGCTGCTGCATGCAGGGATCCGATTACCGCCTGCAACGATCATGCCCCGGAGCCAACCAGCCGAGGTCCTTTGTATCCGGATCCTGAATAACCCAGGCCACACGACCTAACGTATAATAATTGGGTGCGGTGGCATCCTTTACCCCCGTTCATAAGCCACTATCGCAAAACTCCCTTACTCTGTACAATATTCAGGGGAAGAAATCTTTCCGAAGCAGAGATACCGCGCGGTACTATATATGATGGTGTATTCTATCCCTAATCCCACTATATAACTCACAGTTAACACACGCCACTCCATATTTTCTTCCGACAGTTCTTTCCAAATCCGAAAATATCTTTGATAAATCCTCAAAGGTCTAATTTTCTTCGTAAAGACGTCATTTCACTTGCTTGAATATGTACTATATTGAATGTGTCTCGTCATCAGTATTTGACGTTTACTGTGCAGAATAAAAGCGAAGTGTTGGACGTTCGACTTGAATATTGTCAGATCAGACTGTCGTATCGGCTTTCTTCGCCCCAGTTTCTTTTTTAGTACGCGGGGTATTTTCTGATCCTTTTGGGAGAAGCGCGGGGGAGAAGACCCTCCGAGATTCCTTTGAGGAGTAAACGCTCTGAAATTCTTCCCGGCTGCACAAAACGGAAATCTCTCTCCTGCGCGTCAGATCCTTTCGATCAAGGCGGAGGTAACAATGCCTCCTGACTGCCTACCTGCACCAACCGGGGGGAAGAATTTTCGAAAATCCTTGCCACCCGATCATTGCGTGTCGTTCCCATGCCTCCCGGGGGCACCTGCTCCCAAAAATCTGGCGCCGTCAGGGAACGCCCCTGGGCATAGAACGCAGACCCAGATCCTCCGGCTCTAGGACCTGAATGATGATGATAATAATAATAATAACAATAATAATCATTATAAAAGCTCGGGTTCGGGGTTCCTCGGGGTTGCAGTGAATCATAACAGGCACCTCCTAGGTCAAAAGTCCCCAGTCTCTGATAATGTATGCTCGCGTTCGCCACGTGGCCGAATACACAGATAGGTACAACAATAATGTGTATAACGGTTCAAACTTTCAGGGATTGAAAAGGCCGGGGAGGGGGTAAGGTCGTAAGATCTTTCGCAAGGTCAATGTCATTCATGAGTTGACATTTGCGTGAAAATGGAAGAACCTCCAAGAGATAGCCTTGATCTAATTTTCAAAGCGAAAATCTTCTTCCGGTTCGTTTCAACTCTTTGATCGTCGAGCACTCCAACCGCTCAAAGTCGAGCAAATACGGCGTCGAGGTGATGAGGCTCGAGGAATTTCCAATCCCCAGAATTTTTTGGATGTGACATTTCGATGCCTCTCGAATTAATCAGGAAGGATTTAATTTAATTAGCCTGGCTAGGTCTCGTGCTCGACGAGCTTGAAATTCCAACGAGTTGCGGAGGGACATATTCGGGAGGGGCGCATAAGGTTGTTCGTATTCTAAGGCTAAGGACGGAACGGGAAGGTCCATCTTGATCCAACGCGTCGTTTCCTGTCCAGATAAACTGTCCACGAGTCAAACATTATGGAAAAATGATCCTCAAACTTCTGCATAACGAATAACGATGAACCACAGTTTGATTGTTATTTGGACTGGGTCATATCCGAATGGATATACTTGATCGAATTAATTTCTCGCCCTTTTCCCGTCGCCGTGTTCCCTGTAGTCGTCTCTCGTTGATTCATCCAGCCGAGGCTATCGGCAAGCGAGGGCTAATCACCATGGGAAAGACCGGATCACTTCTTCGCATGCACTGCACTCGACTTATGTGAGTGCAGGGATCCCCCCTCGTACGCTTGCATGGTGTTAGTGTCGGAGTGTAGCGTCACCCTACACGTATGCAAGGTTCTTCCTCCTTCTATGCCGCAGCGTCCCTTTATTGTAAACTATATAAGACGAGCCGAATCATCCAGGGTCCTGCTCTAACCGGGGTGAACAGTCGATCGTAATTGTCTAACAAGTGGTTGAATTTCGAGTGGTCATTCTCGGAGCACGGAGGAGTTCCTTCAAGAAGATTTTCCAAGAATTACAGTTTTGAGCTGACTATGTGTGTTCTTTTGGAGTGTAACTCGGGTCGAGGCTCGCCGAGGATTCTTCAATCTTTCCAAATACCGTCATGGATCAGCAATACGGGATTGTTGGCAATAAGGCGAGGGTAGAGTCGAGGAGGTACGCGCGTGCCTCGGCCAGGGTATAGGTGGGCGGCATATGATGCCCGTGTCAAACCAACGAAACGTGGAGTAGTTGGAAATTAGTATTCAGGTGGGTCCGGCATCTCCCATCCGTCTTCCTCGTTAGCTAACATGCTTATAATCGCACGTGGTTCTCTGATTAATTGCGCAAGCCTCGACTATTAATGACGCTGAATGATTGTGTACGGATATACGTATACCTCCTAGTATATATATACCTGCGATGCCCCGGGGGGATAAGTGTTGCAATCTGTTTCGCGTCAGAGTGACGAAAGGACCGCAAAATGAGTACGCAAACATGTATCTGTATACACGTGACTGTATAGGTAGGTATATTCATCTCGGGGTATAGGAGGTATAAATGTCAGTCGTCGGTGAATATCGCAATTCTCCATAATATAATGGTCAGGATCGAGAATTGGCTCCGAAGATTCTCGAGCCGCGATATTCACTCTTATCGTTAGTCTTGCGGTTGAACGTAACTGATCTCCTCATCTTCGGATATTCCACACCGTACCTACGGTGTGCCTTTCTCAGTCAGCCTCCTCTTCCGTGCCTCCGGGCTGACCTCCGTTCACCTTGGCGAACCACCAAGGATTTCGACAATCATTTCCTCTTGCGAGACGGACAAGACGATGCCGCGTGCCTCGCCGGGTGCAAACCTGCATGCGAGTACTTTGCTGCACAGATCGCGGCTTCGGAGGAAGCGAAGAAACCTGAAACATGAAGAAAGAAAGAAAGGAAAAAAAAAATAATAAAAATCTCTGCGTCACCTAGGTATGACTCAGGTACAGATCATACATACCTAAATCTATAAACGTATATAAGTACGAACATTATACACCTACTCCTTTCCACGCTGCTTAGTTTTAATGAACCTCGAACGGTTTACTTGGAAAATAATCAAGCTAACGCGGAAATGTTATAAATACTATAAGCAGCCTACTTTGCCGGGGTATAAATTCTACGCAACGACGAAGACAGAGATTCGACTGATTATGAAGATATTCCGCAAGTCCGAGTCGATTTTGATGTACTATATAGATAATTATTTCCTCAATCATGGATTAATCTCTTTACTTATTACTTATTAGATATATATATATGTAACTGCAGAAGTTCAGACATCATGTATACGCGGATTTTGGTTCGAATCGTAAAATCTACGCTGTGTGAGTGATGGGCATTCGTGGTGTGGAAGATACGTGGGATGGTGAGTTTAACGGCATCGCGCTAAATGAGGGCTCCAGGGAGTCCTGCGCATGCATAGTCCATCGTGCAGCAGCTCAAAGCCCGCATCTTACCTCCCCCAAGTTCATCACACGCCAGCGTATCTCCGGCTATAATATACCGATTCTCGATATACTTACGAAGACGTGGAACGAGACTATACGATACGTTGTACAGTGAGGCTCACAAGTTATCGCGAATCATAGACGACTAATGACTCACTGCGGTCCTGCGAGCTCTATGCACATGACCAAAATGCTGCTCACTAATAGCGTCTGATTGTGGACACAACATTTTCGCACTAGCCGACAATCAGGCGACATAGAATCTCGCCAAATCTGCGATAGTCGAAAGATTTGCGCTAGCCGATACGCGGTAGACGTATAGTGCACGTCAGTAAAGGACTCGGCGTACTTCCGGTCGTTTAGATTCTGTAATAAGGAACAGGTTCGCGGGCTTGCCGGTCGTGTACCAGCCTGCGGAGATGTACATAGGTATATATACCTATACATATGTACACGATATAATGTACGTGGCGGTGGTATAAGATTCGGTAGAGTTGGTGTGCGCTCCGTATAATACCTACCTGCAGCGCTCCTCTCGAGCCAGTGTCCGTGTCCGTGTCCGTGTCCGTGTCCGTGTCTCGATGGACCGCGGGCCACGCGTTACCTTCGGACAGGAAGAGGAACCAGTTTTGCCCGCCTCGCGTATTTATCGCCCAGGGCGCTTGAATCCGTTCGCCGTTCGCCGTCCAACGTCGCCTCTGCACGCGACCCGAGCCCAACTCTGACGATATGAGAATCCTTCGTTGTCAGAGTAATTTTTTTTGCCATTAAAACGTTCTTATAAATTGAACAGGCCTCGGCGTATGATGTACCTATACAAATTTCACAAAGTCTAACAATTCGCATTTCGAGTAAATGTTTGCTTATAAGTTATGCTCGGAGAGCTGATAGACATTGGACTCGTATGAAAAATCGGCGTTATAAAATTTCGGCAAAAGTCCAGCGCGGATATATGATATTCCGAGTATACATAGGTACTTACCCGTTTCTCCGCGGTTGCTATTGATCCGCAGAGACTTCTGTGGCGTACCTACCAGGTATTTACGCGTACATTCGTCAACAAAGGTGGGGCCTAACACGTTTCATTATATTCTTTAGAATCTAGTGAAAGCCATGAATGGATTTACTCGCTGACCATTGCCCGTTGAATCGAACAAAAAGGTAAATAGAGGCTTTCCTTGGTCAATGCAAGTGGGTATAATCTGACAAAAGTACAGCGTTCAATTTTTTGCCGTTCAATGTTCCTTTTTTCAAGTACATATTTTATGTAGGTACTACCGTAGATGCATAAAGAATACTGAGCTGGTGTTTAGAAATCTTATTGTTCGAACGTTGCCTGCAGTGGTTTCCGCCCTGGAGTATAGTATCACCGCCTTAAAAATGGTCCATCAACTTTTAAGATCTATGAAAGAAGAAAGTTGCAATATATATATCCGTGTAGTTCGTTTCCTGAGATTATTCCGAGGATTTACCATCCATTGAGAACCCCTGCAGGCTGTGAGTTGAGCTGGTTTCGAGTCCGATATGCTGTTACAAATCTGTCGAGAAAAGTGTATAGTGTACGGCAAAAAAAGGCCTTTTTGCGTAGGTGTATCTGCGTCATGGAAGTCTGCTCTCCGTGTTCAGGTTGGGGTGTTCAGGCCACGCCGGGGTAATTGAAAAACTTAAACTTTATATTTTCTTCTCGAGTGATGGAGAGGGCTCCTTACACTTTTCAAGATCTTACGTCTCATCTATCATGCGAGTATAAACTGCCAAATCCATCACGCGAAATAGAAGAAAAGAAAACTGTCATTCGCAATTATAGCACTTGATGTAGATATAGGTACGCGTAGCACGCCGATATCGGATTGCATAATTCATAAAGCATTAGCGGGTTTATTCTCGGAGAATAAATTAAATCCTAAACCACACGGACAAGTAGAACCGGTAGAATTTGATCGCGTATATCATTTTTTTTTTTAGCGTTTAGTGTTCTTTGGTGCAATTATTTTTATCTCTCTCAGTACTGTGTATGGCTATATTTTTTTTTGTCCTTATCGCGGAGCGCAGTAAGAAAGAAATAACAACATTTTATTTTATTGTTGGCATGCAGCAGCAGCAGCAGCAGCAGCCAGCAGCGGCTCGTGTCTATAACCAAGCTGAGTTTAATTATCGTCTCGAACGTTCTAGAAAAAGCTCTGCACCTCCGTATAGCGTCAGAGAAGAAGACGACGGAGGCTTTAAAATCCGTAAAAAACCAAAAACATCGAATGGGACCTGTCTTGGCTGCTGCGAGATGCGCATGCAGTATAATCGCAGCGTGTTCACGTTTCAAAGTACGCTGTAAAAGTAACCTCGGGCCATAGCTACAAAAGTCATTCGAATTAAAGCCCACAATCAGCAGCGAAACTGCATAGTAAACTATTTATAGTTTTCCATACGGCCACCACTCGTTTGCTTAACTTATCCAAGTTTATGGAACTTCTTTGGTGTGTAGGCGTATGGCTGACGACGAGGACGTGCGGGGGAAAAGACGCGAGCTCGTTCTATACGCGAGAAGATTCATTCCGACATTTTTCAAAGCTTAAGCGAGCTGTGCCTAATACGTTGCTGCAGCCTTCCCCGTCAGAGACACGAACCGCTCGGATAAACCGCAACGTTTCCCCGATGTTGCTTCTTCCTCACAGCTATTACTCATCAGTCACCACCACTTTTCCTACTCACTCATTTATCTTTAATTATTATAACACGAGTCAATCCATCGAAATTCAGGAGTATATTATATATAGTCGAGTATGTCAATCAATTTCCATCTCTCTCCCTTCTTTTATCCTGGGACACACACGGTCTATCCTCTTTTCGGTCCCGTCGGGGAAAACTGAGGCAACGAAGAAGGGAGACAAGGGAGACATATGTGTATGTACCAGGTACCTACATGATAAATGGGTGGCTAGGGTGGCTGGGTAGATGGAGATGGAAAAGGATTTAGCGGGTAAGAATTGAATAGTTGAATCGGAGGTTTTCTTTGATCTCCAAGCGGTAGGGTGCGGTGTCTATATATGCAGGAGGTAGGGTATGGGTATACGCCAGGCCAAGCTCATGGGTCGCCCACGCTAGCCCTACATACAGGTCTCCCTGGTTCTATCTTCGTTTCTATTCAAGGTGGCAGCTTCGCCTTTCGATCCCTCTCCTTGGCTTATCTGTCAAAGGGATCTGTGGACGAACCTATGGCTACGTTTTGATGTGTAGAAATGTATGTGTGTGTTTATCCTCGTCAGCCCGAGTGGACGAGAGACTTGAGAGATGACGTACTCGTACTCGAGTAGCGGGTGTATGAGAATCGGATCCAATCTCATAATCAAGCATTTCTTTAATTGTTTCAAATTTGAAGAAATTTCTACTCCAAACGTCCGAAGGGACGCGTCTAGTTATACGCGACCTCCCGCGGCTTGGCCGTATTGCAGCCTAGAACCCTTATAGCTGGACCTACACAGAGCTGGGTCTAGCCAACGCGGCTTCGTCTGGGTGTCGAATTTCGAAAGACGAAACCTGTAATAACAGAGGCATCTGCCCTCGACGATTCTTTATCTCCTCGTCTCTCTCTCTGGTCATATCTTCTGTCCGGGTCTCGGCCTTCCTTATTATGCGGCCCCGTTGTCCGCTCTGTTTCGGGTTGGCTCCCGTTTCTTCGATTCTCGCATTTCCTCGCGTGTCGCACGGACTCGGGAACCGAGACCAACGGGAGAAGAAGAAGAAGAAGAAGAAGAAGCGAAACGGCAGCTGCATCGAAACCTCTCGCATGCCGAGAGCGATCCTAAACAAACTCGGTGTCAGGTTCCACCTTCGAATCCTACGAATCTGAAAAGTTTGCAGTACCGAGTCACTCAGAGGTGAAAATACTCCTTATTCTCATACGTGGAGGAAAAAAAAAAAGTTTTCTTTTTCTCTCGATATACGGGCGACAGAACTATGAATTATTGGTACATAGGTATGTGTATTGAATATTGAAGCAAAGGCGCGGAAAAGCTGTCGACGGGTATCGATGTTAACTATACAAAGAAATTGCGGAAACCGCTAGTATTTTGTAATAACTAGTCGAGACTCGCTACTGTAATTATACCGGAGTCTTACGAAACGAAGTCTTGGTCAATCGCAATGAGGAACAGAGTGAGTGAGCGAGCGAGCGAGCGAGCGGAAGATTTATCTCAAACAGTGAGAGAGCGAGAGATAGAGAGTGAGAGAAGTCTGCAATCGCGGGAGGCTGCAGTTGGAGAAAAATTGTAAATACCATTGGATAATTCTTACAATAACATCATCATTCGATTTGCGGAAACGTTTCGCGTGACATCAGCGTTTAAATGAAACTAAAAGTGTGATTAATGGAATATTTATATACAGGGGCGCAGATTTGTTCATTTCGGAAAATTTCACGCAGGGTTACGTAAATTTTATATTCGTGTCTCGCAGTTGAGTGGACTTTGGTCGATTTCCACGCGGGTCACCCAGTAGCAGGGGGTAACCACGTGCGACTCTCCTCTACGCCCGGCGTCGCGACGTCTTTCCGCGTGCCTCCAAAATACCTCGGCTGAACGGGCGCGCGACCTCGTCGCCTCTCGGGTCTCTTTGTTCCGCCACTTCCTCGAGACGAGACGAGGCTCGACTCGACTCGACGAGACTTTACTCGACTCGGTGGCAGCTAGCCCCGCCTGCACGCGCGAGAAACTCGTTCGATTCCAAAAATAATTCTAGTCATTCAATTGCGTCACGACGCCTTGAAGCGAAATGTTTTTTCCTCCCCGCGACGCGACGCAACGCAACGCAACGCAACGCTATAGAGACGAACGAAACCTTAAACAAAATTGAGGAAAACACGTAACAATATAAGTCTTCTTCAATATAATTCTTACTTTCCTTTCTTTCGTTAAGATTATTTTACTTATACGCCAAAGTTCCATGTTACGATGGGGCTAAAATTGAATATGTAATAATCTGTACGGTCATTATTTTCCCTGTATACTATACAGTCATTCGTCGCTGACTTATTTCCTCCTAGATGATGACCGCAGGCGTTCTTTAATTACGTAATAATTTTATAATTCCCGTCAAATCTCTCGCGTCCAGCTATCCTCCCTTCCTCTTTCTTTCTTACGTCCTCGTCACTCGCGGTTTTTCCGCGTTCAAGGAACGCTAGACTCCGTCGAGTTCCGCGCGCTGGTGTAGCGCAGCGCAGCACAGCACAGCACAGCACGGCTAGCTATTTCGTTTGTATTTTCAATCCAAGTCTTGTTTCCGTAACGCCGACGCCGTCGTCGTTCGTCTTTCTTTGTTTCATCGTTTGTTTTCTCCCTGCCAGTATAGAATAGGTGGATTCGAACAAGAAACAAGTAAATACGTCGCTCTTATATACCTACGGATTACATACACATGTCCATATACATATACCTCCGCGTAAACACCCTCGGTAAAAAACCACGTGCCGAACGTCAAACATTCCTATACACACCGATTGATGTACTACGTGATGCTCGTCTTGATAAAAAAAGAAGAAGAAAAAAACAGAAAAACAAAAAACTATCCAGGAAGGGGTCACCAATCACGATCTCATAATACTATCGCGGCTTGGGTAGATTTCTTGTGGAATTCTATGAGACCAAATTTCCCTTACCAAAAATTCGAGGGCCTGATAGTTT
Organism: Tenthredo livida; assembly: GCA_963992785.1. Lineage (NCBI taxonomy): Eukaryota > Metazoa > Arthropoda > Insecta > Hymenoptera > Tenthredinidae > Tenthredo > Tenthredo livida. Next base: position 253,854 of record OZ023071.1, on the reverse strand, counting down.
CCGAGCTACGGAAGATCTTGGTTGACTAATCTCAGAACGTATATAGGTGAACACGCCGCCATGCCTAGCCATGAGCGGTGAGCCCCATCCATGTGACCTATATTACGCTCTGAGATTGGTCAACCAAGATCGTTCCGTAGCTCAGAAAATAGTGGACCCTCGAATTTTTGATGAAAGAAATTGAGACTTAGATTTCCACGCTTAACTTGAATCACCCTGTACACAGTAATCTTCTCATTTTTGTTTTCTTCAAAATTTCTTCACCGCAGTCGTCGTGTGTATCGCGTGCGTGTGCGTGTGCGTGTGCGTGTGCTTGTTCGCGGACGGTCATTACACACTGTGCAGTATTGATGTTACGCACGTATAGGCATCGGGTAATGTAAGAAGATATGAAAACGTAGTTATAGGATGAAAGAGATAAAGAGAAGAAATCTGAGGAGCTGGGGATAGATACAATGACCTCGCACTGTGCCGGACGCCTAGAGTATTTGCGATGCTGGCGTTTTGCGCCAAGTGGTTGATTAGCCGCGTTTGCAGGGATTATAATACTGCCGCTGTTGGGACATGGGACCTCGGCTATTTTTTGAAAATCATCTGTTATACGTAACTCGAGTCTTATAGGTACTACCTATATATATATATTCAGTCAAAAAACACTTATTTTCTTTCATTGCCATTCGCATGAATTTTCGGACTATAGGTATGCCTAATTCCCGTTGCAACTAAACAAACAAGTTTTTATTTCGGGTAGTATATATATCCATCTATATATTCGCGAAGAGTTTTCGTCTACATATATGCGCATTTAAACGCGATGATTAGCGCTCCCATAATAACGGAATTGTGCTAGCAAGCCGGGACGCGCGCGGTATGTTGAAAATATTTACCAGACGTCGTTGAGTACGTATTGCGAGACTGAGAAAAGGAATAAAAGGAAAGGAATAACACACTTGTTAACCAGAATGATAATAAATCAGACGTAGATGAAAAATATGAATAAAATTTGGCTCGCGCGAGGCCGAATATGCTGCAGGATATCGGAAGTGTCGAATCAGCTGCTGTATAGTTTCTATACTTCTTCATCAACCCCCGCAGCCTTCTTGATATCGCGATAAAAAAAAGAAAAAAGAAAAACAGGGTGGTGGATAATCGAGCGACGAGTCGCTTTCAGCTCGATATCGCGTTGTTCCCGCGAGTGGGTAGAGGAGACGCGCCGCAGGGTCAATTGACCCGGCACGACTGACGCCGCGTTAATAAAGGCTCGAGGGCGCGATCGCCTGCAGTATTACGTGGTATAATTGCTCATAGATGTGTACGTGGTGATGCCGTAATGCGTGTATATGCCTTCGTTGCGGCTTTGGGCGATTCGAAAAACTCGTACTGTGTGTGACTCGAATTACAACACATCGCGTGGATTAATCGAACCTTCTGCATTGAGTGATTAGGGGGCGAGGATCCGGAAGAACTATGCAGCCTGCTGATCTTGCAGGGCTTTAAAATCGATATGGATATGAATGTGGATGTGGATGTGGATGTGGCCTAACACTTCTTCTTCTTCTTATTTTATTTCCGAAGATCTGCAGCTTACTCGACCGTCAATCCACGCCGTTCCGGCCGCCTCTTATTTCTTTGCCAGCTCGTTCCGCGCCACCTTCGAACCCTGCGTCTCGATGCATCCTAAGCTAACCACATTCCATCCTACGTTGCCACGTTTGAATATCATCCCACTGCATGGTTAGTTGAGCTTCGGGATATACTGCAGCCGGAAATATTCAACCCGTCTGCAGTAGCGAGATCAACGAGTAAGTGTAACCGAATGGTATAATACCTATGAATGTATTATTTCAGTAGCTATACATATATACACTTTATGCAGGTATATATCGACGCGTGAATCATACTTTCAAAAGGCAACGAAATATCCCGAGTAGGTATGTAACACGTATCATTTTTTTTTTTCTCCCTTTTCGTTGATCAAATGGGAATAATGTTTTAACACGACGACATGGGCACAGGATGAGCCCTTGAAAGAACTGCATTCCTCAGCTACCGGACTGTTTATTTTTTATTTTTTCCCCTCGTGGTTTTACACAGGGCGAATAATATGTCTCGTCCTTGTCCTTTTCAGAAGAAGGAAGAGGTTCTTCTTCGCGTCGATATGGATACCGCAGGCTAATAATTGTTGTTGTATTTTATAGTGTCGCTAATTTGTTAGATCTACGCGACTAGCGTACGTATAAAGTTTTAACGGACGAACGTCATGCGTTTAAGCTAAAAAATGACACGTTGAATAACTTGACTCATCCAGGTAATCCCACTCGACGGTTAAGACAAGCCAAACACATTATGTTTTTCGAACTATTATATGCCAATCGAATGACAAGAAATTCCGGGATACAAGGTCGATTAGAGTTCGTAGAGGAGTCGAAAACGTGATTTATCATTTACTACTTTACATCTATTTGTTTGTTTATCGCCTCTTGTATATTCCTATACACTTTTTCCAACATATTTTTCTCGCTTTATAAATTACGCTATTATTTTCGACCAGGTATACGTGGATATATATATATCTGTAATAATTGATTGTGTCGCAGTGATTCGTTGCTACCACGTCATATTAACTTCGAGACGTTGAATTCATTAGCGAAAACACAGAAGATGTTAAATCTACGCCCACATTTACCAAATGCATATACCTATACCTACGTTTCATTACAAAGCTAACACTAACACGTACACGCGCGTCGTGTCTGATATCGTCAAGCTAATAAAATAAATAAAATATCTACTCGTCGCGTTCAAGAGCTGTTTTCCAAAAGGAAGTAGTAATATACTATACTATATATGTGTATACGCCACTGCATATTGTTTATACCTGCGTGACTTATCCTATCCACGGTCACATTGACTTTAAGATTATGTTGTCTATACGCGGCCAGGTATCGACTAATATATCGCTACGAATACCATGGTATACCTGCTCAGAGCATATTGTATCGGACCCTAGATGAATATCCCATATTATTTTTCGCGTTCGAACGAAGACAAAGATTCCCCCATACATACGCTCGACCAGCTCTCGCCTTTCGCCTTTCGCCTTTCGCCCTTCGCCCTCCGTCCTCCGTCAGAAGCCGGACCTGCGGAATTACGAGGTGAGATGAGATACATACCGCGGTGGGTCCGCGGAGATGAGAAACACGAGACACCGGACGCGTCGCGTAGCCGAGAGAGGTGACGTGTGCTAGTGTTGGTAGTGGTGCAGCAGCGCGACGCCTGTTATAGGATGTCTAGAGGTGAAGCGGTCTTCAACCTCGTATATGTTATACCTCGGTTTATCTTGCATTTGCGTAGGTTCGTTTATAGTTCAAAATGATAATCATTATAGGATGATATTATATTATAACAATCTCCTTTTTCCCCCGTAAGTATAATATATACGTGTATGATATTTTCACGTGTATATGCATGATATCTTGAGAGAGAGAACGAGGAGGGGGGGGATGCGAAAAAATGAGAGTCAAAAAAAATCAATGGCAACAAGAGACGAACAACAGACAGACTACGATATTCTCTCTGCGTTTGCTGCTTCGAGGCGCGGTTAGGTCTATCGAGTGCAATGGCCCTTGGGACAAAACGTGTTTGGCACAGACTCTGCACGCCGATTAGCATAACAATAATGTATATCGACGCGCGTCACCGCTTATATCTTTTGCCAAGATTTAACCAGCCTCCTCCTACTGCAGCTACGACGTCTTCCTACGTCCGTCGATAGAGGTGTTTGTCCATTCGAAACCTAATATGGCTCTGAATATGCTTCCCTGTTTTTCCTTGTCTTTATTTATATACGTGAGCGAATTGCTCCGCAATATTGAAAACGAAATTATTGATGTGGAGTCCATGTATTATGATCGACCCTTGAAATCGAGAAGAGTTATAGATTTTTGAAAATTTCATGAACATGATCGTCGCATCGTCGATTGACTCAGCTGGTAAGATGACCGGGTTTCGTCTTCTTCTTGTTATCAAAAGCGGGAACGTTAGCTGAAAAGAGAAAGGAAGAAGATAACTATAATCGCTATAGGTACCGCGGCGCCGGTGCAGCGAGCGAATATCTTTCCTTATGCGTGCACAGTGCAGTGCAGGAGTCCGGAGTGCAATTCGAACCGACCTTCGTGGTTCGCTGACGCATCTACGTTATAAACACTGCAGCAGGACGATATTATCGTCGCGTGTGCGTATGGGCAACATATTCGTGGAGGCTCTTCGTCGTCTAACACGACGATAAGGTCTTTGTGGACGTCGGCGAGGTTTGTAGGTGCAATAAGACAGCCGCCTACTATATACCATATATATATATATATACTACTATCTAGGAACTACCTGCAGCTTATATACCTGCTGGTCCTGCTGCCATTGCGTCTGGTAGCGGGCTTTGTTTACCGCGTGGATCAGAGAAGGCTATAATAACCTTGCTGCCCCGTGCCCCGTGCCCCGTGCCCCGTGCCCCGTGCCCCGTGCCCCGTGCCTCGCGCTCGGGTGCAGAAGATATATACTAGACAAATTACACCGACTATATATAATATGACGTGTGTTTGTGTACAGAAGTAGGTGCAGATAGGCATCGTAAATAAAGCTAAACGTCGCCGGAAGCGAATCACGATAATTTCGATCAATTAAGTCGATACAATTGGCTATATAACTATAACTATATATCGCAACGTACTTATACCTCGGGATCGAAGACATCGATACTCACATCGACGCGTCGCGTAGTACAGCCTTCCATCCCCTATAAATGTCTTCCGAATAAATAATATCGGTTTTCATCCAGCCCGCGATTAAACCGCAGGAATCTATCACCTTATTGCGGACAGGAATTTCAGATCCTGCAGGAAAGCTGTCAAGTACTATTGATTATTCTCTATACGAATTCTAAACTCACTATATAGGAGCGCGAGTATCGGATCGCGGCATGTCGCGAAGGAGGATGAAGTTTTACGAACGTCATTGACACTCGCCTAGAACGTCAGCTCGCTAGAGAAATAGAGAGAAAGAGAGAGAGAGAGAGAGAGAGAGAGAGAGAGAGAGAAAAGACGATACTTGTGTACATGCTGCAGGGGTCCGAGCTGTTACATATATGTACACACATATATATATATATATACGATATGTACGGACACTATACCTCGAAGGTTTGAACGGCTTCTCGGGCAAGTGGGGGCAGCCGGTCAGCAGGCATCTCCGACGGCGAAGACCCGACGAACCGAAGACCTTCCCTGGTGCCTCGCCGCGTCTCGCTCCATCTCTTTTCAACGCTACCCGGCGCACTCGCGTATTGTGTTACGGGCTAATCGTGAAACACGGAAGTGATGTCACGGTATGCGCCACCGAGTATACTTGTCGTGCTTCTAGGCTTTCCTCGGCGAGGTTTGCCCGCCTGCTGCCCCCCGACTGCAGTCCGCGAAGGAATAGGTCTTTTTTTTCTCTTCCCTATGTATTATTATATCCAACGATTGAACATCCCGTTCCCGAACAGCAAACATGTATATATTATGCATCGAATTGGCAAAGACTTTATAGATAATTGATGATGCTCCCTTATTTCCTCCGCGAGTGAATTGATCGTGAGAGATGTTGCGTACGTGATGGATATAATACGTATACTACGCGTATAGATATATATCATATATATGAGGATATAGTGCGAGGAAAGGATTTGAACGGGACACCTTGTATACGGCTAGACGACCTGGCCTTTCCTTGGTACGAAATGATCTCGGATCCCTCGGCGCCCTGAACTCGTCTCCGGTGCCCGGGGTCCGGAGTCCGGGGCAGAGGTACGGTTATGCGGAGGTACGCGATAACGGAATCAGTCCCCTCTCCTTTTCTCTCTTCTCTCTTCTTCTCTTTTCTTCTCTTCTCTACTCTTCTCTTCTCCTTTCGTTGAACGAAGTGGTGCGCTGCTCTGAGAAGAGGACCATTTTCGGAGGTGCGAAGTATGTGTACCGAATGATTGTGAGATAGTCTCTGCCCGCTACCGCGTAGCACGCGTGTATATACGTATACAATCTTATCGCGTATACCACCGGCTCGTTCGGGAACATGTACAAGCGGAATGGTAGCGTACGCGGTCATATCTGTTTGTCCTGTGATTTAACTTTTAAGACAAAAAATGAGTGTCTTATACCGAGAATGAATATGACCAAATTATATTGCAGTAAATGACACAATTCTCTTCTTCTCCTGAACAGCCCTATATGACATAACGAATTCATTCGTGTGACGATGACCGCAAGCCGCGATACATTAACCGGTGTGAGTTTTGCGCAAGGTGTAACACGACAAATCAGGCTTAGGGGTATAGGTGTACCTGTCGTAGGTCCGGTATGATAAATAGGTATAATAATTGTCGACCTATCCGTCGTCTCCTGTCGCCTCGCCTAGATTTGCCAAAGAACTGGGATACATGGGAGTGTGTAGAGATTATACACGTATTCCGCGTACGTATAGGGTATAGGTACAGGCAGGTATAAGGTATTACATATCTATATGCCTATATTGTATATCCTATATGTAGCCGCTGCGATAAAAACCAGACGAGATTAAAGCGATTATATGACGTCACGGCGACCTGCACCGGAACTCTATCAATCACGGGCAAACTCCCTCTCTGTCTCTCTCCGCCCTCTCATCCCCTCGCCGTAACCGTGCCGGGGCCACGGTCCGAATAACAAACGTGTAATATATGTACATTATAGGTATGTACCTACCTATGTACATTGTACATCATAGATGTGGGTATGCGTGATGTAGCGCGGTCTCAAGAGCCCGAAACAGACGTTGGATGACTTATATCATATAGATTTCGAAAATTCGGATCGTGTATCCTGGTTTGGTGAAAAATTTGGCGACTGCAAATATTAACGAAGAATTATCAGATTCCATAGGCAAAAATGTACCTATACATTTCCTCTATTATATGTTTTGTCGCATCACGAATTACATCCGATTTTTCTTAGCGCCTATCGTCCGCAGCTGATCGATTATATGCCCAACCCAAAGTGTCAGATGGCTAATACGCGGAGATGTGCGGGTGTAGATCTTGATATCGACGAATGCAAAAAGGATATATATCTTATACATTTCGTGGACAGGGTCTGTCGAGTTCCATTATTTAAGCTACAGCCCGCACTATCTTCCGGTCACTCTTCCATCCATCCATCCATCCACGCTTCGTTTTTTGTCCTTATATTTTATTCTCGCGGTGGTAGACCGGCGATAAACGACCTCCGGATGGATTTTTCGGTAAATATATGCTGACTATGCGATGGACTGCGGGTTCGTCGTTCGAGGCACACGAGGCTTTACGGCTTGTGCGGTAGAGTGTATATAAGTAAAACTTGCAGACTACTATCTCGGACACGCTTTCTTTCGGGGATCCCATATATTTAACGTGCGCGGTATAGCCACATAAGACATTCTGCAGATTGATATTACGTGATATTATACCTACGTATGTACAGATCACGCACAATCAGGGCTTCAGCCCGCTTCTGAGGGCGATAAAGAGTCGACTTCATATATGTACGCGCATATACCTATGGTATAATTATTTCTAGAAAATACAAAGTACGCAAGTATTCATTACGTCCGCTAATGAATATATGCATGATATGCAGATTGAGAATATCAACTAAATGCCATTATACACCACATAGATATAATAGTTACTTGGATATACATATTGTCGAGAAGGTACTCCCCAGTAGATATTTTTACGGCCTTGCAATGCCGTAGAGATGATAAAGAAAAATACATTTTCGCTCGTCAGCGTATCGCAACGGGAAAACGCTTCCGGAGTCACGTTTGTGCGATTCCAATTTCTGCAAAACACATTGTATAGGTAGAGTTATATACACTATACAATATGTTTTGCAGAAATTAGTTTATTACATATTGTGGGCATAGATAGATACGTGCTGCACTCGTAACGCAATTATTTCTGCTCTTTGGCTAGTCGATCTCGGCCATTCGCAAAGCGACGAGACGTTTACCACGCTTCGATTAATTTCACCAAGAATCATAAAACTAATCTCATCAACGCGGGCGGTTCTTTTGACAGCAGCTGCATGCAGCTGGGTCCCATAGTAAAATCTAATTGTGCGAAGGATATACCTATAGCAGAGAGAATGAATGGCTCATCTCGCGTGCACGGCGCAAAGAGGTGGCTTTGGACAATTTCAGGATCAGATTCCTCCTTCGCGTTGGCGTATTTCAGAGATCGATGCGACGATTAAGGGTTGAGGATCGTAAGGATTAAGGATTATGGATTATGGTCGGAGGAAGGATTCGCCCCCCGGTTATCGCGAGCGTAGGCCAATAAGATTAAGTGGTCCCAGGGGATGGTGGGGGCGCAGCGCAGGTCGTTTCGAGGTCGAGACTCTCTCTCTCTCTCTCTTTCTCTCTTTCTCTCCATAGCGTTCCATTTTCAAAGCATTAACGAGCTTTTTATCGCGCCGTCAGCCGACGCGACGTTATAGTACGGCCCCGCGAAGTCGCTCCCGGAACCGGAAGTGCCTTGATACCAACGAGACCGTCGGATCCCCGTCACCATACCCATACCCATACCCATACCTATACCCATTAAAGATACGATGTCCCGTATCTCTGCGACTCTGCCTAATATACCCACACGTACGGTTTACATATATACCTACCTACCACACGCACCGCGCTATAGTGGCCGGGGGGGTTTCAGTGCCAAGGGTTGATGCGTACCACCCTGGCAACAATATTTACTATCTAACAATAAATTTTTATTTCCTTTTTCCTCCTATATAATATCGTTTCTTCGAATCTTCCTTGACCATCCATCGATACATATAAGTTCCATCATTATATGGTCTATGATAGTTGTCGTTGAGATTGATTCAAAGTTTGTTTCGACGAAATCGATTGTTTCGCTCAAGAATTACTCGAGTGTCAGATATTGGCCAAGGGATGCTAAGGGATGCTATGCTACCCCAATTAATCACCGATCCGCTATGAGCTACCGCACTTGACCTTGGACATGCTCTCTTCTTTACCCGACTCTATTTTCTCATTTTCATCGCAGCTTATCTGGAGTAGTATAGCTGGGATATCTGTCCGCCGGTGAATCGTGTAACGTTTCGATCGGTAAAGGCATAAAATTTATTTATCGCTGGTCAAACACGGAAGCAACAGCGTAGGTATCTAAGTAAACGGTAGTCTCCCTCCGCTCTGCTGCGCTCCACTCCACTCCACTCCACTCCATTCCACTCTACTCTACTCTACTCCACTCCACTCCACTCCACTCACTCGACCGTACGGCGAACTTTTTAGCACACCGTTCCATCAGATAGCTTATATATTATCGTTCTATATGTATATATATGGTCAACCGACCGCCCGGGCCCTTGTTACGTACCTTATCAAATGCGTGGGTAAATATTTCGCTTATAGATCTGCACGGCGATTTAATCATCAGCGGAGAGATTGCTGTACAGAGATTAATAAAGATTGCCTAATAAAGATTGACAATATGATTTTCAAATACTCGAGTACCTATAGTATACCGAAGAAGGAAAGTTCGATTTCCATTTGCACCGGCCAAAGTTCTCTATCAAGTCATTTCCCCCGGATGAACGAGCAGATTGTCTATTCTCAAAGACTTTGAATCAGTTGAATGTTTCAACTTGAAACTGTAACGTTAGCCAATATACCTTCACCGAGCGAAACGGCATCAATCCGTGTCTATATGCATACACATACACATGGCATGTACACACGTATATATACCTACATACCACGTATAACTAGAACATATATACGTCGTCGACCCGCCGTGAGTCGTCGCTGATTGGTCGCGCGGGGTTTACCGTTGCCACTGAGGGATGGGGGTTAAAATCGGGGTGAAACGGGGTGAAACGGGGGATTTGACGCAGTCGGAAGCGGAAGCGAGACGTGGTTCTCCGGAAGCGAGGCCTGGCGAGGTGAGGCGAGGTGAGGCGGGTCGATTCGATATTCCAGCAGATTGCCTGGCGTTCAGAAAATTTACACAAGTTAAAAAAAATAAAAAATCAAGATAGAAAATACGGTGCTTTTCCGCGATACTATTTTCATCTCCTTATAAACCAATGGATTAACGTAGTACCGAATACAGAATACAGTGATTGGTTTGAACCCGAAAAAACATTATTTATTCCCGATATGAAGCGAACGTTAAAATTGATTGAGATATGGCAATTTTTCATTCCGGTCATTAGAATGTAAAGTCCTCAAAATTTAAAAAATTTTCATCTGTAGCCGTTTCCGAGATCACCGCGCCTATTCGTCGGACAAACCGTAACTTGACCAAAAACCTGTTTTTCGGATTCCGCAGAGAGTCGAAAACGTGAAGATTCGTTGAAATTAGCAAAAGTCACTCTTCGACTGAAACCAATAGTTTTTTTGTAAAAAAAAAGAGCAGAGTTTCGGTATGTTTTGTCACATTCGTATCTCGACCGCTTGATGTCATATTCCACACGTCGATATTTCGCTGCTTGAAATAACATGCTCGATAATATTGTACGTAGCTATATCTAACACGTGTAGTATACAGGGTGTAATAAAGAAAAAATAAGTAAAAACAACTTGAAACTTAGTACCTTTCTTCATTTACTTAGTTTTGTTTTTTTTCCATTTTTGTTTTTGCGAAAAGTCGTTTTCTATTTCAAAGAGTATTATAGGGGAAGGTGGGGTAAGACGGGGTCGCGAGGTAAGATGGGGACCCAAGCAAAACCTATGTTCCGAAGGTGCCATAAATATACTGCTAATGCTATTTAACGCCCTTTTTGGGAAGTTATTCAGTGCCATAAATACAATCGTCGAGATTGTGCACTTCGTGATTTGGTGATTGAATATTTATTTTGTTGCTATTTGATCTAATTTTTGAGGTATATAAAGTGCGTGACCGTTCAAAATACATGGCGTCCAATATCTAGGAAACATTTTTTTGTCTGGGAAGCTTTATTCTTACTATGATAAATACAAAAACTCACTCCGATGGGTTTCGTTTCATAATCTCAATCGACGCGGTCCATAACTGCCCAGTTTGCAAGGGGTACCCCGTCTTACCCCATGGGTTAGGCAAGATGGGCATTTTGCACTCTTTCGAAAAAATTATTTTTTCTAGATAAAGAATTACATTTTTCGTTTTGTTTGATTAGCATTATTTAGAAGAAAGAATGATTATCACTTAATAAAAGTTTCCAATTTGTGCGATTAAAATTTGAATGTTTTTTTGATTTAATACCTTAAGGTCCCCGTCTTACCCCACCTTCCCCTAATCGCCCTTTGTAGGTTTGTATGAATAATTGAGACACCCTGTATATAGCTAACACTTATAGATTTAATAACATATATGGGGCGGCACGTGTCATATCGTATAATTTTTGTTGCCTGATAATTATATTTCGCACACGTTTGATTTCGCAGTCGCAAAACTTGGCTCGTTTCCGTCCGGTTAATGAAAGTTTTCATAGGCGATATACGTACGTATACGTATACGGGGCCTAGTCGATCTACGTTGCAGCAATCCATCATTGAATTATATACCGTGCAGTAATACCCTAATACCTGATTTATATCCCAGAGCTGACTGTTTGATTGAGTGGAAACTCGACGCCACAGCTTCGTGTACAATAATTATCATCAACGCCTACACTGCAGCAGGCGCCTATACAGTCTCAGAGGGCGCGAGCGTATAGAAACTACATAAATCTGAGCGAGAAATTCCGCCGTTTACAATCTGCAAGATCATAAATTCGGTCAATGCTGCATGCAGCTAGTGAGTAAAATGATATTCGATTTCGAATTTGACGCGAGGCTGCAGCAGTCGAAATAGGAGGATTGTTCTTTTTTCCCCGCTCTACATTCTTTGTCACGGGAATATAAGAACTGACGTGACTTCGACGTTTAGAATTTTTTTTTTTCTTTTTTTAAATTTTACCCCCCGCGGTTAACAAAGCCTTAGAGTAAATCGGACGAACGCGCCGTCGCCGACATTCTATTGATCTCTTGGAGCTCCACGACCTCGTGGGGGTGGTTGAGTTTAGGGGGAGTTGATGACGAACGCGGAAGCTCCCGACGGAAGCACGCGGGGCTCTGCTCAATTTCCGGCATCGCGAGCAAACGAGGCCTCGGGGGGTGGTGGGTGGCGGGTGGCGAACGGAACAAGCCCTTGCCTCTGCCTCCGCCTCCACCACGGGTACGAGGTAGGTACCTACCTTCCCTTCCCTATCCTTCCCTTCCCTTTACTTCCCTTCCCTTCACTTCCTATATTCACCCCGATGCTATATAGGTATACATGCCACCTCGTTCTTTTCAAGAGAACCGACCCTACCCACGATCAAAAAGGATAGCGGGTTTTACCGATCTCATACAATTTTCGCCAGACGCATTATCTCCCGAGTCGTGAGAACGATTGCGTCGCATCGATGACTTTCTGGATATCGTCGCAATAGCCGGTAAATCTCTAAACCGATGAGGCAGTGAGATAATCCGCGTTATCCGCGCGCCTGTGACCTTCAACTCTTCGGGGAAGTACCTCATATTTCATAAGTATAGAGTGAGAAGTAAGTATATTCTGTATGCGAGCGGTTATACTTGCGGCTGTCGAGGGCGTACCTTATTCCGTTCCCGGAAACTTACGATGTATTCAACTGGTTTCGTGAAACAAAAAAACACGAGGAGGAAGAATTCCTCTCTATACGAAAAGTTCCGTCGAGGTTCCTCGTATACGCTATTATCTGATGGATTAGATTTTACCCAATTAGTCACACTCGGTCACACATATAACTAGAGTCATATGTAACCGCGGGAAATACCGTCTTTAACACTCGTGCGATAACCAGGTGGTCATCTCGCGTCCGCACCTGCACTCCGTATATATACAGCCAACGAATCGAAAGATGAATTTTCTGCATTTTCCGACTGCTTTTCGTCAAAAAAAAACAAAAATAAAACGAAATACGAAGACAGGATACACGAAGAGACCATTTTGGTGATGATTGTTAAAAAATTGGTACTGCTTCCCAAAAAAGTTAGTAAAGTGGTGACAATGCATCATTTTTAGTAGTGCTTTATTCTGAAGAATAGTAACGGCTCCTAGCAAGGTAGAACATTGTTCGTATCCACTGCTACAAAACTTAGGAACTATTGCTACGACCATACAAGTATTGAGGAGTGCTGTATTCGTAAGGGATTGATTAAAATTTTTGTATTTTACGAACTGTTTATACTATGTAGTTTAGGAATCATTCATATATATTTCTTTGAACTACAGTTTGATAAAACTATAAACTTCTAAGAATTCCAGTGGATTTCTTGGAAATTCTAAAAAAATACTAAACTAGCATAGTAATCATTAGTAAAACGGTCTTCTCTCCGTGTGTACTATAATATAATCTTCTCTTTTATACTCATCGGGTACTTATATGTACGCGCGTACCTATATACCTAGAGGTATCGTTCTGGATCACCTTGTACATACCATAATACACGCTTATAGGTACATATATAGGTACGTGTAATGCCTATGTGTCCGCATACTTGGAACGAAGCCGCGCCCGCGTTTCCTACGAGCCAAGGCATTATTAGGCGGCGGCAAAGCCGGAAGTCAGTAGCTGGGGCGTTCGCTTCGCAACCCGGAAATTGCCCGGCGAGGTTAAGACGTTATTCTCCCTGGGAGCTGAACGTTGCGTGTATGGGTACCTATATATACCCAAGTATTCTTAACCTGTGTGCAGAAGAGCTAGCAGAAATATCAAACGATGCGGGTTCGAGCTCTGCAGGTATAGGGTACCTATAGGTCTAAGATATACCTAATCTAATACCAACTAGCGTAGCGAGGAGTTTAACCGATTAGCGAACGCGAGCGATCCGGACCGCGGGTTATTCGGCGTGTTGTAATACAACGCGATTATGAAATACCTACTCGCACTTTTAGCTCTTCCATGTATGATCCCTGCCACGCGGCAGCTGTATTCCGATTCGTCGGTTAAACTGCGCGTCGTTACGAGAGAGAATTCACGAGTTCCAACAATTGACGAGAAAATAACCGAAAATGTGCTTACATTGAATTACATAACGTCTGAAGAAGGATAAAAAGAAGAAAAAGAAAAAGAAGAAGAAGAAGCGACGCGGTAAGCAGCTTGGCGGGCAAGTGCCGGTAAATTAGCAATTAACCGCAATTAGAAGTTAACCTACTTCCTAAACTAAGGCGAGCCTAAACCAAGTCTAAGCGAGTCAAGTTGGGCTAACTTTGCTCAACCGCGTGGATGGTGCAGCAGTGAACGCGATTAGCCGCGTCACGCACAATGAGATAGACAGATGGGGGGGTCGATAATTCGGCATCACCTCGGGCAATCTCAGAATTATTACAATATTCGTCCCTGAGGCTTGAGAGAGCATGAATTTCCGCAGCAGCCCAGTAATATGTCGGGTCAGATTATAAGTTTGTACGAACGCTAATACCGAAACGACACGAGAACTATAAACTTCCATTACTCAAGCGCCGACTCTGTACGGTCTACACATCGCAGAACTTTGATTATTACTCGTTACTCGTGCGGCAGAGCGGAAACTGGAAGTGGTGATACGCGGAAGTGAGGCTTACCTACGGTAAGACCGGGTCAAGGTGGGGATGTTGTTGCTTGCTGAATCACGGACCTCGGACTATTGCGTAATATTTATCACTACAATTAATACGCCTCGATATTACCTGGGAATTCAATTTATATCCACATTCGACTATATATCGGTTGCTACTTATACCTATATAATTATATATATATTATATGCCCATGAGCAATCTGCCGGACGTCCGTCCGTCTTATCCGAAGTTCAAAGAAATACAATATCACATTTGTGCCGCAATAATATCTATATCTACGTATAATGTGTATATAAATGGTATGTAGATTCGAGGAAATTAAACGAACGCCAACGTGGCATATATGACGGACTTTGTTATACATACTGCATGTATAATACGGACAGATGGTGACAGATACAACGACCAACGTTATTGTACCAATACTCGTGTATCCGCGCATCTGTCTGACGGAGATCCACCTACAGCTATCGCGCGAATCGCGTATATATATATGTATAATATGCGTGTACTCTGATCCGGGACGCATAATTCCAACCAATGATCCCTTTCTTATGGTGTTATCGGGATTCTTTTGGAAATGAAATCTGGATCATAGCTAGGTATAATCTCGGAAATCGGGAAATCCAAGAGATGGAATTGAACCTGTTTCGATATACCGAGTGCACGTTGGCACATAGTATATTGTACACAGGTATGTACACACATCGTAGATGTAGGTGCGGATGTGTGTAGCGAGGATAGAATAAATTCATCAGTGAGTGAATCAAACTTGATCTCGTCTCATAAAATTTGTAGCGATGTGTCCACCGCACGAGAATAGGTTGAGCCGAGCCGCACGGCACCGCAAATTGTCTGAATTAACACTTGACTAGGGTCGATTTCGGCGGCGTTAGAATTCCCCTCGGCGGCTCGTTTTCCCTTAACGTTTCACCACCTAGGGTAGAGTCTGTCGCGGGCCAAGTCTCCCTTATTTACCGGAGCCGAGTAACCGGGGCGTTATAGTACGCGTTAGCCTTTAAAAACTTGCGACCAAACCTCGGATAGACGTTATGAGATAAGAGCGCGGGACAAAACTTTGCCGACTCCACTAGATTGATATAAACTGAGTCAAACTGATCTCAATTAGACATTCGGTCGTCGTCGCGCAAGCCGGCAACCGGCGCGCGCTATTTCAGTTTTAGCACGCTGTGAATACCAGCGCGACGCGCGTCCTCGTCGAACTATCTTGCATATTTCAATTATACCCCCGGATTCCCATTGACCAATTTTCAATTCGCCATCATCGCTGGAATCCACGTTAACAAATCTGAACTGCTGCAGATGCGAATATGTGTGTATAAACCAGATCTATAAATTCAAGCCGCTCCCAGTTCTGAGCAATATTGGCTCATGCAGGCTGTCGGCACATATAATACGAGTACAACCGCTTCCTATCATACCTATACTTTGAATATGGATTCCACATTCGTTTACAATTCGTGTTCATCATCTGATGTTATAATTTGGCAAAAATTTATATGGTCAATGTCGTTTTTCACTCCAAACTGCAGTCTGCAAACGAACGAATACCCATAGGTATTCAATATATTGAATACGGGAGATATTCCTCCTCCACGAATATTGTTACGTTCTCGTTGAACATTAAACCTCGACCGCAAGTTTGTTTTTCCATCGGGGTCTCGCGTGTCGTGTGAGGTTCGTTAAGCCACGGTTACGACGCTGATATCCATGGTCGTCGTCGTACCTTCGCGTATAACACGTCTCCGAAATCTCTCGAGCCACGATCGCGACTAAAGATCCGTGGGTATTGGCTGCCGACCGCTAAGGTACTCACCACCCAGCCAAGGTATCGGTATTTCACTGTAACGAACGGGGGGCGCCCTTTGTCTCGGTGGTACACGTCGCCCGGGTAACTCGATCACGCATCACCCTCCTCGGCCCCGTCTTTCAAAGTCTGCATCATCCAGGACGTGCGGCATGGCGTGGTTCGCGCGCGCCTTAGACTATAACCCCCCCCCCCCGTTCAGGTATTACGTATCCAATCTCGCGTCTCCGCAACTTCCGGTCCGACATCACCGATACCTCTTAGGTATACCTTGGCTCGTAGGCTGTATAGGTGTCCCATATATAGGTGCAGGGACATCAGATAGCGTCGTCACAAGAATTCACATGTGACATGGGCTATAGCTGTCGTCGATGAACAAAGGATCTGATTTTCAGCATCTCGCATCACCAAAGATGTGGGCTTTTTTTCTTGTATAACTATATATGTTGGGAATGTTCATACCCATATAGGTATATATTATACAAGTGTATACTTTTTCGGATGGTCAATCGAGGGAATATCTATGGGACTAGATAACTACGACAGTCCCAGGGGTACGATAGCTGGGAACCGTATTGCAGCTATCGCCGCGTTTCCTATACGAACTGCATTCGTGTCTTCGGCGTAACTCGGTGACCGACCAGCGCGGTTGAGGTGAGCGAACGAACGTCGTTGCATATACCGTTGCTTCGCTGCAGTTCTTCGGAGAGATACCACGTTCATTGGGTCACCTGCGACGAGTGCCAGGCGTGAACCCGAGCTCGAACTTTCAAGAGTTCACTTCTCTCACACACGCGACTATATACTACGGGAGAAATGAGCATCCCACGTTATGGGATGGTGGTATGTACGTCGATTAGCAAGTGTGGCTAGTGTGAAACGGTGTATGACCGGAGGATTGGGAAGCAATCGTCTCTCATATCCTATAGCGAAATATAGGGAACGAAGAATCGGAATTAAAGCGCCTAATGGCTGCATGTTGATATTATTAATGAAAACAATACATCGAAAGACGTGTGTATATCGGCGTATCATGGGTGCAGTACGTATTATGTTTGCGGTAGAACTAAGGCGAGGTGCACCCCAAGTAACTGCAGAGTCAGGTAACTGTTCACTTCGGCTGGTCGTGTCGAAGGCCGTCTTTTCTCGGTAATAGCGTTACCTGTCGCGTCACCGTTGTCCAGGCAAACACACACACACATGGTGCAGATTTCGTTCACCGAGCTCTATGTCTTTGCGCAGGCCTTCACGATGCGATAACTGTTTCGCTGCTGATAACTTTACGCGGATAGACATATCTATACACGGAGAGATAGGTTCTGGACTTTATTACCCACGTCCTCCTCCTCGTCCTCCTCGTCCTCCTCTTTCTCATCTTTCTTCTATCCGAGCGTGACGTGATACTAGATACGTGTTCCAGAATATATGGTGGTAGAAAAATAAAAGTACTGAAAAACTTTCAGACCTTTATAACATATACCACGTGCAGCTATCTTCGCGAACTCCTTGCTGCAGTCTCTATGCGGTATAAGGCTTCGTCGCCGGGGCGCCGCCGATCCGAAGCAACAAGTGTCGAATATTTCCAAGAAACTCGCTTCAACAAATCGAGTTGTTTAGACGGGGCTTTCTGGGGTGGTTCAGCTCACCGAGTCGACCTTTAAAGTCGTGCAGTCTGCAAACGCGAGTAATCTGGGTCCTGGCTGTTCGAGGGTTAATTTCGCGGGAGCTGGCACGCTACTAGTCGAATTCTTGAAATATCTTGGGAGAACCGTTCCGGTCTATGAGAAAAAAATAAAAAAAATAAAATAAAATAATAAAAAAATACATCTCGGAATCCGTGCGATAAATCGATCGCTTTACGCCGATACGATACTACTATTTCTATATGTTATATACCTACCTATCTACCTTATATACTACTATATTCGAGAAGTCACTCGGCCGTGGCGCGAGTGGTTAGATTCTATCGTCACCGTCGATCCAAAGATTAAAACGAACAATAGACTGTTGTGGATTGAAATGGGGGATAATTTGTGGGTAAAAAGAAATGGTCAACGCGCGAGTCCGAGTCTCGCGGCGGATTGAATCGCGCTGTTATTTCCTATCTGCTGAACGTGCGAGAATAAAACGTCTACGTTAAAAAAGCGCACAGAATAAAAACAGCCGAGAAATGCGAAAAGAAAGATGATCTAGGAAAAGGTATAGTGAAAAATTAGGATCGAGATTGAAGACAAAACGGGGAAACGAATTAGAGCATTCAGCAAACTTCTTGCCTCCCGGTTGTGTCCCCGGTTCGTTGGATCAGTACAAAAGGCAGCAGGCCGGTACTGTTAGCAGCTTGCAACAGCCATAGCTGCAGTAGCAGCAGCAGCAGCAACACCACGAGATTAATTTACCAAAGTAGTTTCATTGCGAAGCTCGCACCTGAATGCAGCTTTTGCCATTTCCTCTCTCCTCGTACCTATAACAATTGGAGAATTAGAAATAAAAGGAACTGTTGCAGGCTATTCACTTTTTTCTATACATTTTTTTGTTACGATCTGACCGCGACCTGCATGAGCTCCGAGAATACCCAAGTCGCTTGAAATCAGTAGAAATACCTCGAATCACAATACCTATATAATTCTAAGGCATATGGGCATGGGCCCCGAGTCTCGATTTCCACAAGGGGTCGCGTGGGCGTAGGTTAAGCTGGTATTCCCGTCAAAATATTTATTCAACGAATTCGTCCCCGTGGTACGGAATTCGTTTTTTCTTTTCTTTTTTCTTCTTTTCTTTTCTCTTCTTTTCTTTCGGTTTACGCGACCAGTGGAGGAGCCTTTCAGTCAGTTTCGTTCGTGAGACGTCAAAAATCTCTGAACGTCTAGAGAAGTAGGTAATAGGTATAACCTTATGTATTCGGTCTGAGACGGTACATTCAATCTTCGAATGACGACGCAGGTCTTTTTTATGCACTCTGTACTCATATTAGTGGAGAAATACCGTCGTGTACCTACATAGCCACTACTATACGTGAAAACGTGCCTTTTCAGTTGTCACAGAAAACTGTAGTATGTATGCATATATATACCGCATATATACGTACACAGTATCCACCTTGGACCCCATAATTATGTTATTTCAAGCAGTTTTTCTAGCCTTCTGAAAGGCAGGCGACGTGGGGCTGGGGCGGGCTGCATGCATTGATGGACCGATGACGCCGGTCGTATTCGGTGCCGGTGCCGGTGCCGGCGTCGCGTCGCCTCCGGGGCCAACCTCGCGCGTCAAAAACAACACTGAAATAAATCGGGTGTTATAACGGCACACGCGTATTTACAAAATTTTCCACATATTTCTGATCGGAAATATTAGAAAGAATCATCTATTTACCAACGCGACCGTAACCGAGCCCCGCGGAAGACATTCCTGCGCGATATGCATGATGAAAAACAAGAGATTCCCCTGAAAAAGTTATACTAGGTGTCGCGAATCGAATGAGGAAAGATCCAAGTACTATTTCCAATTACTGAATTATAATATACGCATGCATGTGCTGCAACGTGACTGCATTTGTCAACGAACGACGGAAGCTGGTAACCCTGTATAGATTTCACCTGTTGTTGTTGCCGAATGGAGGTCATATATATGTTCTCCAATAGGTGAGTTTGCCCACAATTCTTGAGGCACGAGCGTCTCATATCGTCTAAGTTACATAAATCCTTCGGCTATGTCTGGCGTGGGAAGAACTTACGCTCCTATCGCACGCGGGATAGCTGTGTCGATACAATATACATGCAGGAGCTCGTGGCTTCCATGCATGCTTAGTTGTAGACGACACAAGAAAAATAAGGTTGCGATTTCTGAACGACGTGTGATTTCTTGATTGAGGTACGCTTCCGAAATATTTATCATATGAGGGAATGGAATCCAGTCCAATTTTATGATAGATAAATCATAGGTTTCCGAGTATAGAAGCGAAGGTCGTGCGCTGCACGAACCTCGCATGGAAGATTAAGAAATCGACGTATTCGGCTTCCTGATGATTTTCTAACGTTATTGTTACCGCTATAAAAGCGATTCGGTGTTTTAACGTGTGTAGCCGTGAAGACTGAGGAATTCAATCGCCTTAGGTATAAAGCCGGGCCGCGGTACGAGGCGGAGGAGGGGGACTCCCGCGCGTCTGTCCCCGGGTGAAAGAGTAAAATCGAATCGGAGCTAGTAGATGCGAGGGATCCGTTATATTGCCGCGCTTCTTGATCGCCCAGGTTAACCGGAGGAGTTCCCACGCCTGCAGTGCGGAGACCTTATACCCACGTCGCGTTAGTTAAAGAGAATCTTGTTACGTAAATATCACGCGTTTCACCTCGCCCCCGCCCCCGCCCCCACCCCGGAAACTATGAGACCGTACGCTGGCCTATACACATATATAATACATTCATGTATTATTATTAAACCCAAAGGAATATGTGGAACCCTATTCAACGTAGTGGAAAAAACTAGAAGAAAGACGTTACATACCTGCGAACCTATCGAAGAAAAGTCGAGATGACTAGGACGGGGAAGAAGGGGGACGTTTCCTCTCGTGGGAGTCGGGGAGGTGAAAGATTGAAGAAATTTCAGAAAAATACCGGAATCTTATATTCGGTCGCCGACTGCCCCCGAAACGTCGTAGATCGTAAATAATGCATTTCAGCCGTTGTTCACTTGGACGTTAGATCCCGAAAAGGTCCGCCACGCCCACGGACTTGGCTAAACTGCAGTCTTTCCTCTCACATAGTATACCTGCATCTATCTCGAGCGGGAAAAGTGCGTCAAAACGGAACATCGACCGCAACCTACTCGAAAGGGACGTCAATTTTCTGCCCCTAATCTACGTCCTCTAACTCGGCACTTGTATTGTGTTTCTTCCTTTTCGGGTCCCATAACGACGGGTGCAGAGAAGCCGAAAAAAATAGGACAGAGATCATAGCCAGAAAATAAATTGACTTACAGCTCGTCTGGACTTTCCGGATCATTCGATCTCTATCTAACCTGTTTCACTAAAAAATCCGGCTTATCAAAGGTGTGACGAAACAGGACCGCGAAGATAAGCGATAATGTGTCGAGGTGATAACGGCTTCTATATTTCGTCGGCGAAAAATTCCCGGATCTTTATTACACGCAGATAGACAGGTGTAAGGTATATAGTATCAAGCTATGAGTATCATGAATCGTATATATGTGGTTTGTTTATTGGTGGTCACGGGTTATCGCGTCAAACTGCTTAGCAACGGTCCAAGTATAGCCAGAAGAGTGTCAAATCATGGAGACTTGAACATGTTATCTTTCGATCTCCGACTCCGAATATACGTAACAATTCAATTACACTCTGCAGATCATTATCGGCGTTATATTGTCACCGAACGCGAGTGTATAGATTCTTTTCTGCCCACTTGAGATAAACCTGGGAAATACCCACAACCACAAGGTCATATTTCAGGAACAAAACAGTTCGGTCATTCCGACGATTCTAATCAGCTCTTATACTCACTACGTGGACTTGTCATTTCTATATACCCGTCTTTGGTCTCGTGCGTGAGTTGAGGATGATAATTATATAGTTACACGCACGTTGCGTTATATTGCGAGATCGAAACATAATATAATGTTGCGCCATGCATAATCGCGGATTGAAATGGGATGGATCTCGTCTTCTCGTCTAGGACTGACCTGTACGTGACGTACTATGACCGATGTCGCATATCATATCCTATCGCGAAATGATTCAAGTATATCTCCGTAACGGATCATTGGCTTTGCACTCGTGATAACCAGCCGCCGCACCGGGGCAAGCTGTTATCTGATACGGAGCTAGTGGAACGTCACGCAGATAACAAACCGGCTATTTATTTCCGAATAAGGATAAAGAAACGGACCCGAGCCAACTTTGTTTGTCACTATAACGAGAAAGCTTTTACACTGGTGTGCACGCCTCGTCGGGAAGGGGAAGTCCACTGAGGTTATCGCCGGCCAACTTATACCAAACCAAATCCCACATTATATGTTTATACACCGTATAGCGTATAACACATACCGCGTCGTCTATCGTCTCTCCGCACATATTGATCAACTATCTCTCATGTCTCGAGAAAAATTATTCAACAATTTTACCGGATCGAGCCGAAGTGGAAGCATCGGACCTATATGAGCCCTCATATACGATCGGATCATTCATCCCTTTTTCGATTCTAGATCT
Organism: Tenthredo livida; assembly: GCA_963992785.1. NCBI lineage: Eukaryota > Metazoa > Arthropoda > Insecta > Hymenoptera > Tenthredinidae > Tenthredo > Tenthredo livida. Next base: position 231,135 of record OZ023071.1, on the reverse strand, counting down.
TTCCCGAAATAAAACCTCTGTCAGATAAAAAAAACAACTTTTCTGATGGATCGATAATCGATGCAAAAGTTCTTTGAACTAAGTGTGCGGAGGCTTTGACTTTGAAAAATTAACACTCGTTCCATAAAATTGATAAGACGTTAATTCAGCAGGCTAAAGATATACGCCTGGCGATTTCAAACCAATCAAATCTGTAATCCAGCTTAAATTATAGCCGGGACTAGTTGGGATATCGCTTTTTACAACTTCGTGAATTTTTATACTTGACCCTAAACGCTTATGCTGAATCTGACTTTTATCCGCTTAGGTATATCAGCTACTATAAATCGGTAGATAAAAAGGTAAAAAAACTGGGTTATTGAAAAGATCTTTGACATCCCTTTCGGGGTGAATATATGTTTCGCCGTTCGCGCATCTTTGCGTGCGTAGAAACGTGATTCTTCTCAAGGGTGGTTTGAAACGCGACTTTTATGTATATGTTTGTCGAAAGGGTATACCTATGTGGAATACGTAGGCGGGGGGGTATGTACATTCGTGTGGGAATATAGGCGTACCTAAAACCGGTCATCGCGCGGCCAGCCACTCTAAGTAACGAGATTTTTCATCCGACTGGAGTCGTATTAAAAGTATTGCGTGCGGGTTCCTTTTTTTCGCTCGAGGAATGCGTTCCCTAACAGAAAACAAAACCGTGCTGCAGGGATGTCATTGTGTATGCAATGAAAAACATTGCGGCATATAGACTGCGCCGGGCGTCGCGGGTGTCGCGGTACACTTCTCCTCTGCGTCGGCGTCGGGCATCGGGCGTCAGTCGCCGCTGATTACACGACCCATTACGCAAACACAACGGAACACCGCGAACTCGAAGAACATTCACGCGCCTCACAGATGGCGCGCGAACAAAGTACACCAAAAACAATAGACACTCTTTACGAGCGTGTGCATATGCAGTACGGATAAGAGACATTGGACGGAGTCGCATATAGTATATACGTAGAGTCATAGAGTCACAGAGTCACAGAGTCACAGAGTCAAAAAGTCAAAAAGTCAGAGCAAGCAAGTCAGTTCCGCTATGATATTATCAGCTACAGGCTGTGCACGTGTTCATGAAAGACAGTTTGCATCAAGCTGATAGATTTTTATAGATTTTGAGATTTTTCATTTACATGTTCAGGATCATCCGCGCATATGATCATCTTTCATAATGACCGAGACCGTACCTACTCTCAGCAGTTAACAGGAAATCATGGCCCAAAGGCAACGAGAGTAGGTGGAGAGAAGGAACTTCCGAATATGTTGATTGTGCTCTCTTGTCTCAAAATATCCCTGATGAAACCCTTATTCGTGGGCGCAATGGTCGTTTGCCAAGAGCAAAGTTAACATCAGCGAAGTTCTTGATCAGCATTTAAGGGCCTAGCTTAACCCATGTGCCTGTAGTCAGCGATTCGAGTGGGGAAAGTCTTCTCGATAGCGAACAAGTCTCGACTGATTCTTTCAACGTCGGCGATAATTGTTGATAACTTTGTCGTAAATTTATTGCGCTGGGAATCCGGATGGTTTAGTAGTCACATAGTATGGATTATTTTCACTGGCAATGGTTCAACTGTGCCAAAGACGCGTTCAGCTTCTACTAATTTCAACCCTAGAGGGGTACACCGGGTGTTTTACACCCAGGCCTCTTTTTTTTCTTTTTCTTCGCGTGGTTCTCCGATTTGGTTGAACACAACTGCCTTCCACCATCACGAAAATTCAAGTTAGGGATTACCCTCTAGCGTACAAAAGGTTTTGACCATTGGATGGTCCTTGAGTCTGAAGGGTGTAGCGTAAAAGTTGGTGACCAGTACCCTTGAAGTAAGTTTTTGTTTTATTGGCAATTATTATGCATGCGATATTGTAATTATGATTCATTCCCGATAATACTTTTATTATATAAACATAAACACTCATTAATAATGAGTAATATTATAAATCGGGAGTCAACACGCGAAATGCTGTAGTCATTAATCGGCAGTCTTATTTCGTGATGAAAGGAACGTACTTGTGGATAACTATACATTCACTGATCCGAATATTCAATACCGTTGAGCAATCCATAGAAAGGGTGATCATATGTGATTAGCGTTTGCCCCAAAGAGGCGAAAGGTTCATTTCGATTGAACTGAAACGCAGATACATTTTCGGTTTATTGCACTTATATAGGTGAATCCGGATGAAGTTTCTGTTCCGAAACTGTAGACAGGAGGTTAAAGCCTGTAGTTGACAACAACGTCGGACACCTTGCTTTCTCGCAGGGGGGGGTATAGGATACGCTGAAGGTTTCGTTTTGCTTTGGCTCCTCGACATCAAAGCGACCATCAAAGGGGGCAGACAAACGATGCCCACTGGAGTATGAAATCAGGGAACTGGTTGTCGTTTGGTAATCAATATCAAACGACGTATGCTTCCCCTTTTCTCTCCCTCTCACTCTCTGGCCTCTGTGCTGTCACCCCGTACTAAGCCAGGGGCGTTTCTTCGTGGGTCGAATTTGTTTGTTGGGAAATACGGGGGGGACGGAGGACGAAGAGATCGAGGCAGACGGGAGAGAAAGAGAGACGAGGCTAGATGACGAAGAAGAAGAAGAAGAAGAAGCATAATGGGGGGAGGGGGTCGAAACTGGGAACTGCGGGGTTCCGCTAATGCCCTGGTTAGTAGCCCGGTTTTCCTTTGTGCAACTCGCACCCTTCCGATCAGCATAGTGCGCCGAATGCAATTTGAGTCCGGCCGCCCGCTCTGCGCTCCCCCTAGTCGGCTCTGTTTAACCAGACCACGTGGCACCCGAATGCAGGGGTTCCTACAGAACGAGAGGATTAGGTGCTACGTGCTGGTCATGATTTCATCCCGGGTTCCCGGTCGATTTACAATCTCTATTTACGTATCGATCGAGTGCTGTCAAATTTTGCTGAACTCTTACACGTTCAAATCCACCACGAAAAGTCATAAACTTATTTTCGATTCGAGCATCGACGGAATCAAATCCGCTCTTCTCTTCGCGCAGCATACGTTATCGATGCATGAGCCCCACACAAGTTTGAGACGAGCTATTTGGTACATATACCCACAGCTGATGATCCTCTTACCGATTTTTCACAGTCAAGTTTTTTTCTAATCAAATTTATGCCTGGAGGCTGAGGCTGGGATTCGAGAGTTAGTCTCTACTCCTCCAGTCCGACAAGACTCCCTGTGTACATACATCATACAGTTCGCCACCGCTAGTTCACTCGAGACAATTGAAGCCAGCGAGGTCATCAAGCCTCATCAGGATCGTTAGCGGTTAGTCCGCCCGGGCCCTTGGATTCCGAATCGTTTAGTAGAGCTGTGCCCTACGTCGTTGTCCTCGAGAGTCGACAACGCGCATCAAGCTCGGGTCAACGACACGTTACGTTATATACATTGAATAGAAGCATATGGCATAATAAGGTACATATACATGTATACCAATATGCCCGACAGAGAGAGAAAGAGAGAAATAAAGAGATGGAAAGAGAGTGCAGGCACGTCGCTCCGAGCTCTATGTACAGTATACCATATACCTACATCACATACATATTATATATTTACAATTGTAGAATGTAAGATATGGAGAGGCTGCAGCGAGGGAGGGCACCGCGGTGCTGCAGTGGGCCATACGACGTACGTTATGTGCAACGAAAATTCTATTTTAGTCCCAAAGTTCACACAACGAGTTGACCCTTTCAGAGCACCAAGAGGCGAGAAGATGCTCTGGGAAAATCTGATATTAATTCGAACGTTAAATTTGGCCGTGCCAGCGGCAACGTTCCCCCGTGCCTCGCCGCCCCATCCCACATGAGCTGTACAGTGTACATGCCACACTTCCACATGTATGCGGTGTGGTATATTGATGTGGGAATAGAAGAGGTCCCAGATTTACGCCGGGTCGTCTGCCACCGCCACCACGCCGCTTGCACTCGGTATAATGATTTTAATGTGAGCTGGTTAAAATATCATTTGTTATCAGGAGTCAGGACCGCACGATTATGGGGCTAGTTTCAGTTTTCGACGAGTCGCTACCAACCCGCAGGAATCGTAGCTCTGATCGTGAGTATAAAAACTTCCTCGGTCTAGGTGTGACCTCCCTCAGAATTTCATTGTTACACCTACCTCCGTACATCCCTTGTGCTAAATCTGGCCATGTAGTCGACTCGTTGGTTCGTTTGCGATAAAATACAGAGCGAGAGACAAAGAGAAAGAAAGAGCGAAGAGTGGAGAAGGAGAGTTTTCGTTTGTTCTCTGTGTTTATGAAAGTCCACGCAGAGGGCACAGAGTCGTTTTATAAGGGGTAACCCCCCGAATACTACCCTCGACCCCCCGGTTAATCGATCCCAGGGGTGGGTGGGTGTGCCCTGCATTGCCTGCCCACATATTAGTCACTCGAGGCGCAGCTGGGATCTCGGCTCCCCGACGAGGTGGATCAATCCGTGAACTCCGCATGGCTCACCTAGTGGTACATACAAGTGGCACGATCCCCGCAGGGTATAAATGCCGCTCGTTTTCTCGCTACCTAGGGTGCACGGACGAGAAGGGACGAGCTTTATCGCCGGCATATACGCACTGGTATACCGAGTCCGGATCTCACCAGTTTAGATATTTACACACCATCGAGCATCGTCCGCACCGTAATGCGTCGAATCGTGATACCCGGGGACGAACGGTGAACGCGAGCAGCCGGTTGCGAAGAAGATTGGCGAAGCTGAATATCAGAACTGATATAATCGTGCCGAGGGAAAGTTTGAAATCTGGCAATTCGAGGGGGAATGAATCGAACCGACATTTCTTGGAGGTCATGTGTGAATACATGCATAGACGAATAGGAGCTGTATCTTCTGCACCGAGCGGAAAGATACTTTGTGGGGTGGGCGAGAAAAGTATAGGCCACTATACTGCTAACAGAACGGACTCTGAACTGCGGATGCTTTCGCAGCATTGTGGCTTTTGGCTTTATCATCGCAACGCGACGGTCACGTATCACTGGAACAAAGAATTCTCGTTACCCAACGACGTTTATGCTTGGCCAGTATCAAACCGCTGTATTATCCGTGAAAAGCGTTGCAAAACTGTCACGCGCTAGGGGATTCTGCGATTTCAGGAAATGACTAACAACACAATGTTCTCGGACGGATTCTATGAGAGAAATCCAAACCACCGCGATGACATCTTAGGCTGGTCACATACTATACACCGCATTATAATATTTGCGTTGTAAACCAGCCGGGATACCAAGTCTGCGGTTTTAGTGCGCGAAGAACTATAACGATGCCATTATTACTCCAGCTGGTATCGAGATTGTTTAGATCACAGTTTCAGTCACCGCAAGATATTCTTCGATCTTCAAAGAATTCTATGGGATGTACAAGCCATAGATAAATTTATGTATAGGTAGGTAGGTACTTATCGCGTAAACGCAGGGACGCATCAATCGAAGATATGCGATCATAGCGGTGTTACCTATCCGTCTTTTCCGACATGTATTCCCTTCATGCCCTCCATGCCCCCTTCGCCGTCGCCTTGCCCGGTAAAGCTGATTTATATCCCGCGTCCTGCGAAACAACGGATTGGGCACGGATCGCGTATTAAGCGCGCAATATCGCCGCCACCATTACTCGCCCTATAGTCGTCCTCCCGCGTACGTCCGTTTACACAAAAGGGCTCTCTCTGTCTCTCCTGCGGGAACGCCCAAATTCGCGTGACACGACGTGTACGTATATGTAGCGTATAATATAAGCGGGCTTCTTCCCCGCGTCGCCGTGTCACGCCAGCATCTGCAGCGAAAATCGTAATTACACGGCGATTATCAATGACGTCATTCGGCCCGGAGGTGAATCAGGCAATAAAATCCAATACGTTACGGTTTGGTGACGTGTATTCATCGAGCGTCGCGACGCTTGGTGCTACCGGTGATGCTGCTATTCGTTGGTGTACTATATTCGCAGCAATACGCACTTTGCGGCATCAAAACGTCTACCGCTGCTCGCGACCCAACGAACTCCAAACACGTGCCAATGGCAGATGGCCTCGATTTACATAAACTCGTTTGGCCAAGTTGAGGAGAGCAAAAAAAAAAGGAAATAAAAAATTGGGAGAAAAACGGATGACACGTGCCTGACGCGATCGATTTACATCCCATATCAGTACAGGGGCAGATATCTCAACTCTATACACGCTCCCCATGTGTAGGTTCGTTTCCCGTTCTCGGTGCAGCTCAACGATTAAGTAATTTCAGGAAGGTGGATGCAGGAAATTAGAAAATAGTTTCCTCGTCGACTTATCGAATCACTGAGTCGCAATGTTTCCTAACTGGTACCTACATAACTACTATAGAGGTGTCGAATACTCGATACCGCCTCTCCCCTCCCCAATACTTTTGCCATCTATATACCGGGAATCGAGAACAGTCCCCGAGCTCCGGGGGAGATAAGTTGCCCGATCCTGAGGAGCGTGACGAAAGAAGTGCAGCAAACCGCAACGTTGCGTAATGCAAAGTGGACACCAACTGTATACAGTTCTGTGCTACGTATCGCCATATCCTGGCCGGCGCTACGATACGCGCAATTTCTTTATTAATAATTGTGACACCCCGAACGATGGCGCAAGACCGTCCGCATTGCGGTCGCAAACTCGCCAGATCATACGATTGTGACATTAGAGACCGCAGAAAGAAAAATCAGAACCAAATCTGGAACGAAACGGCATAATAGAAATACTCAGTCCTGCAGCGATGCAGGACGCTGTTCACAGCCTCTATTACCTAATTTGGATTGCCGGGGAGGTCGCAGTTTTATAACAATTCTCTCACTAATGACAAAACAAAATCTCATCTGCGCATATATCTATGACTCCATCATCCTAAACCTCTAGCATCCGCGTGCGTCTTCATCTTGTGCGTCATAATAACGTTGTGCTATTAGAGGTGCTATCCTATACCATGCCTACTGTATTTTTCTTCGAATTAGTTCGAATTAGCTCTGACGACGTTTCAGTTATAAACAATATTACCAGAGTCTGCAGAAAAAACTGACGTGCCTATACCTGTAAACCGTCATGCTTTGATATCTCGGGAATAAAACCGGTTATCGAATGCAAATATTGAAGCGATATTTACTAGTCGTTCAATGACGCGCATGTGTACCATATATGTACCTACTACAACATCTAATCTATACATGTACAGCTGGATCAACGCCGCAGGATTTAGCGAAACATTATGCTACATGCATGTATATGTAATATATGTACGTGTATGTTCGTAGGTAGGTACATACTTCGTAGGAAACCTGCACCTATATGCTATATATAGCGGCTGGCGGCGTCCCATTAACGATAGCTTTCATCTTCGTAATTTATCCACCCCTCTCTTCCGAGTCACCCTCGGCCCATTTCACGTCACCCCCGAAAGTATGTTTTTCTTTATCTTCTTTTCTCTTTCATTATTTTCGTTTTTTTTCTTCCTTTTTTATCATTCTACCCCTGCAGTGTGTTGCGGAGCGTCAAGTCCCCACACATGGCGCTTCGTAGTAGATCGCTGTCGCATTTTTGTTTTATTAGTATATCTAGGATCTGAGATTACGTTTGTCTATATTAAATTAACCATGTACAAAACCACGACGCGCTCCTTTCCATTCCTATTCTCTATAACCTGCATCGACGAATAACCGCGCGCATTTTTGATCACGTATGTGTTTCAACTTTGTTCAAAAAAATCTACATGAACAAAAATTGACGCGATATATTAAGGCGCGAAGGCAGAGCTTTTACTTTCCTTTGAAATTTACACAATACATGCAGTTAATACATTTGGATAATCGCCCGACGTCTCCTCGTATCTCAAACGACTACGTGTCTATACTCATTGTAACAGGTATAGATTATACGTTGTTATAATGGTATAGCGTGTCGCTGTATCGTTTCGTTACATAAATAACCACTACGGATCAAAGTGAAAAACGATTCGGTTAAACGGTTCGAGGCACTTCGAGTCGTGCTTTTATAACGATTTGATGGATTTTCAGTCGCGTTACAAAAGACGCGGTAAAGAAAACTTCGAAGGCACATCGTTGTGGGCTAGATAGATTATTTCCAAGTTTTTATTTTCCAATCCAGGTATAGGTATATATCTATACTAGAGATATGTATTGTTATAGAGGCAAGGAAATCATCGAGAATAAACCGATTTTCACGAATTATGACTTGCGATTATTCAGAAAAGCTTTATTGAATGCGGTATGAAAACCAGTGGGTCCTTACGTACCACCGTGGTCACACTATTCTTCAGTTTGAAAACCCGCGTCCCTTGCGAGGTTGAGTTTATTCATCGGTTGGCCTTAGGTGGCTCCTGTGTGTTCGTATAGAGTAGCTGGGAGCGGACGGGAAACGGAAAACTGAGAGCTGAGAACTGAGAACTGAGAATTGAGAACTGAGAACAAGGGCCCCTTTCAGGGTAACAAAAATATTTGAATTCCAAGAGAAAAATATGAGAGGTCACGTACAGTGTCGTGTCGTCACGTGGTATTGGTTATACGCGGTTACAATTTGCCTCTCCATATAATACCTAGAAGAGAGTGACGTTCTTCTACCGAAGATTCGACAGTTTTTGTTTTCTGTCATATTGTGAAGTGGATGCCAATCGACCGCAAAACGAAAGTACAGTTACATCGACTCAGCTCTCGCGGATCGAGGCGACCGCCGATGAGCAAACGAGCGAAGGAGCGAAGGAACGAACATGTAGCCAGATGGTAGCAGCGTCGGGTAGCACGTGTGGTTTACGACCCGTGGGTCGTGGGTCGTCGACTACTACGAGTACGCGTACGAGTACGAGTACGTCGACTACGAAACGCGCATATGGGAATGACGACCACCGCTCTGGCGTTTCTTCTCTCCACATCCCCCAGGGAGATGTACCAACCCCAGTGTCGGATGACGCCATCGAGCCTCGTTTTTTTCCATTTCTCTTTTTTTTTTCTGGACTATGACTCGAGTCAGGTTGCGGGTTGAACTTCCGTGAAAAATATTCCTAGTACTATGCAATCGCAATTAACGGGGAAATTTTTTAGGGACAGACGATTGCCTCCATTGGGTCATTTCGAAATTCTCTAGGTCCTCGGTGGTCGAAAGTCGAGCCGCAGGTCAACGCCGGTGAATCAGAAATACCTCTTTGCCTATCTAGAGTCGCACACGTACGTTGTCCTAGGCCGCATTCACCCGCAGGGGCGAGAATTTGTGGTCACTATACTCTGCTGCACAGGCGTATCAGTTTTTCTCTACTCTCCAGGGGAGTTGGGACCGGACTCTGGGGTTGGGTGAAGGTATAAGACCATCGGTCAGTCAACGACCACAGTTTCTTTACCTGCCTGTAAGGTCCTGCAGCTAACAATAAGATCTTAGCTCCAGCAGCACCTGCGGTGTTGTCTTTACGAAAATCAAGTAAATCATATACATCTCGCTCGTAATAGGCGATACGAAACAAGCCCACGAACGCCGCTCGTAAGAATATTCAACCACGGAAAGTAATCGCCGAGCCTAATTGCATGGTATCACGCTGACACTATTACCTTCACTTGTGGCGTTGATTACCAACCAACGCCTTTGAAATCTGAATTGACTCGAACCCTTCCAAATTCGTTGTTTTCATTGTCAGATAAACAGTGGATAAATATAAACGAAACTGCAGTATTGAGACGACGGTTATCACACCCATTTGCATTTTAATCTCTGCATGCGTGTGTGGGTTGTTCTGTGAATTGGGAACCACTGCCTCGGAGGGGAGGCTCAAGGGCCAAGGTTTGGGGCATCCGGTGGTCTGGTCCTGGGAAGGAAGGCTCTGCTTCCCTCAGGGGTTCTGAGGATGGAACACTCCCCTGCCATCTCGTTGCGTTACACTTGCCGCAGCTGCAGGTGCGCCGCATCTTGCGTCATCCGATAAACGGCTAAAGCCCTTGCATTATTTTTCACCCAACCTCTTCCCCGCGATATATCCTGCGGATCACATGCAATGGCGCAGCTTGCGGTTTTATCTGAACTTGAGATTAAAATGAAAAGGATTCATTTCTTCCCCAATTTTTTTTTATCAATCCGATTATTACACGGAGGATTTTGGGGTCAGTGCGAGACGCAACTTGCTCTCCTCCTGCCTGCTGTTGCACGCTTCAACATATCTGCGTATCACCTATCGCTTCACTTTCGGCTTATTCGAGCTTGAGGGCGAATCAAAGTAAAAACGATCAATTATTACGCAGGCCACGGCGCATTTTTGTGCCAGAGACCGTGTGAAAGGTTACGAAGCCGTCCCTTTTGGTGCAGGAGTGGCACACGTGTGCAACCAACACGCCAGCCAGCATCCCTCGCGTCTCTTGCTATTCGTTCATTTTTCATCCGCTCCGAAGAGTTAGGGTGCGGTTGGGACGCGTTTATCGCATCCACCCTTTACTCAATGGACAATGGTGTTGATCTCTATATGCGATCGAAACGTCACAGCGTTCTATAATATGCATATGAGATGTCCGCTATGTTACATCAGAAACACCCCGACCTTTGGCCTTAAAAAATCAAAAATCTGCCTGCTGAGCGAAGGTCCTAGACGCGGCTTTAGCCATGATTCTGAGCGGCGGGGGTCGGCCGCGACGCGGGAAGCAGGTGGCCCAGAGTCCCTCCGGAGCATCGGACTGCAGCGGGCGTACAAACTACCCGAGGCATCTCATCCCTGCAGGCTCATATGGTTTCAATCTCCGGCGAAGCTACATGGCCTTTCTTTGGCACGCAGAGACCGTTACACCAACGCAGCTAGGAATTCGAAGCCTCCGCATGGATTAGGTCCCTTCAAAGAATATAAGATGAAAAAACAAAACTCGAGCAAGTTTTTCGTCTCCTCGGATCTGCTCCATATATATGATGAAGATATGAGAAAAAACTAAGCGATTCATATTCATATTCATGGACGAAGTTGCGCGATCGTTTAAAAACCCGGAAACTCATGTATTGATCCGTTTAGCTCGTATACACGGGTTAGTTATTATAGGAATGCAAATTACAGAAAGCTTTTATAATCCTTTGAAAATCCGTATAATTATTCATGCAAAAGTCTCTGACATGCGGACGCCAGGGGGTGGTGGAAGATACGGATATACAGGGGCGGGCAGCGTGTAGCAATGTAATAAATTAACAACCACGTTGGGTCTAATGGGTGTCGGCCTCCGGTCGACCTCGTCCTCCTCAACTTCTACGGCTCCTTCTTCCTCCTTTTCCTTTTCCTTTTCCTTTTCCCTTTCCCTTTCCTTTTTCCTTTTTCCTTTTTCCTTTTTCCTTTCGCCTCTTCCCTCTTTCTTTTCCTCTTAGATTCTCCGCGGCGCTGTTCGAAACGCCAACCGGAAGTTGAAGCTGCGCGTAAATGTAACGGGCAAGCTTCCCTAATGGGGCGTCGTGAGAAATACGAGAAGAGAGCATCCATCGATCGGGCGCAGGACCGGCAAGTGCGCGTATATGAATAATTATTCGATTAATGTGTGGGTGGTACATATCCCATGCGGATTTACGACGACTTTTATCACAGCCGTCTAGAATCTCGATATTTATTAAAGCGATAAACTTCTTCACCTTTTGCTATGATAATAATTATTGTGAAAAGGAAGAACCGAGTGCGCAGGAATATAGGACGGATCGCACGAGCGCCCTTTTAAAACGCTTCCTCCGTTACTAAAACGGATTCATTTTGTCCCCCTGTCAAATTTTCACAACAATAGCCACGCTCACCATTTGTGACGGTTGAATTTGTTGCGGTGTAATTAATACGCCCGCGCTGGTTGATAAGTACAAAATGAATTTTTCGATGGTTCTAAAAACGAACGCGTACCTACGTGTCATGCCATCAATATCTGTACCAAGTGTGTGTTTGTTGAGGCAGGCTGATTTATCCACGCGTATATGAACTGTACCCAACATGCATACCTATCTATATGCGCGAGGTAAATTCTCTTTCGATTACCGGGGAATTAAACGCCGCTGATGAAAACCCGATAAAATTGCCAAGCGGTGATTCATGATCCTCGAAAGATTTTTTCCTGCCAAGTTGTTATTCCGGATCTATTTCTGTGAATTGAATCGAATCGAAGTTGCAGAATTCTGAAATTCCGCACAGATGAGTAGGTATACCTAAGACAGACCGTGCGGTCCCGCAGTTTTTTGTATTATAATAGACACAATCTACCCACTGCGACAGCTATAAGAGTCGTAAAATGATATCAACAAATATCCTGAAGCGAGTATCATAGGTATGAGGCATCATCAGGCATATAGTATTAAGAAAAGGTGGAGACAATGGGTGTATAAGTCACTATAAATAACTCTTTCATTAGAATGACAGGAGGTGGTATATCACAATATTATTATACCTGCGACAATGGAGACGCAATGATTCGTCTTCTCCTTGCGGAAGTCCATTAGTGCCACGGGCGTTGTTCGCGGATCTCGTAGCTCGGTTATAGGTACATAGGTACTGCGGCTAGGCCGCGTGGCACTAGCCTAGCCGCGATAATAATTTATCGCCAAACGGTGTTAGCGAATACGCGAGGCGAAAAATCTCGCCTCGTTTGGCTCGCTGCATGGGTGTTAATCCCATATACTCGCGGGAATGAGAGAAGCTGATCGTCAGGTGTATCGTTCGCGTAGGAAAGATCGTTTTGCCAGCTCACCGGAAAACAACGTCCGTATATACCTATACCTATACGTCTGGGGAACAAAGAAACGCAGTATGTATATAGTCAGACTCGAGCCACTCAACTCTCAAGTCAGTCGGAAATACCTCGACTAATACTTCCTCGATTTCACGAAGGCGACTCTCGTAACACAATTTTCATTACTTATAAGTTATAAGTTATAACGAACCTATTCCCATTACACCTATCGCCGAAGGTATATCTATAAGTACGTATGTATATACGGTTTGTCACCGTTTGTCACTGCGAGGCCCATCAGGGGCGTGTGATGAATTTTATTTCCAATCTTATATCGACACCGGTCTCACGCACCTTCGAAACTTTGGAAATTACTTAACATAATAATGCCGCGAGTGGGACGTTCTATGAATTTTTATAGCCTGCACGTTTACCAGAGGTCGTTCTTCCTCGCGATGTATGTATAGGTATTATATCTATAGCGGTATAAATTGGTTCACCTATTTCCCTCTCCTATGGAGTCATTCGTTAATTATTGCAGGTCGTTTTGAATTCATTCATTTTTCATCATATACGCGGTCTTCGGTGTTTCAAAGTAACAAAGTTTAAATTTGTTTGCAACACGTGTGGGTGTAGGTGTAACAGACGTATACTACTAAACTAAATTCGTACCGTAGCCAACGAATATTATTCGTCGCGGTGGTAGCGTCGAGACGTTGGCGTTGGGGAGGAGCCGTTGCCGCGCTAGCAGAATGGGAGCCTTGGCAACGCAAGGCATTTCATTTCCTTGGCGACTTCCGGCAAACGCGACGCTTCCGTTATATCGGGGCCGCGGCGCGGGTTCCGGTTCCGGCCCGTTCGCCGTTTCCTCCCCTTTCCACCGCCTACCGTTCTCGACTTTCCGCGCCTCGCCTCCTTCCTATTCCCTCCGCTTCCTTTCGCTTCCCTTCGCTTCCCTTCGCTTCACTTCCGTTTCACGGAACTTCCTTCTCCCGCAGGTAGAGTACCCCTCCCACGGCTTCCTTCCTTCTCGCCTCCCTGCTACCTCCTTCATCCTCTTCTTCGTTCTCCACAACCCCCGAGGGAATATATACACGAAGATCTATGTACCTACCTACCTACCTCGGCTGCACATATATACTACCGTCTATATACGCGCCTCCTATCTATGTAGAATCCCGCCGGTCCGCCCACTCGGAGAATAAATCGGTGATTCCACCCTATGTACCTATATATATCATATAAATATTTCTATCTATAAAAATATGAGACTTTTATCTGACCACTTGCCCTCTCTGAGTGCTCCTAGCTTATGTACGCACGTGATCGCGAAGGACATAATTTGCACTCGAGTTTGTCTGGCGATTAACGGTTCTTACGCCAAAGGTAAGCCTCGCCTCGGTCGATTTGCATCCGAATTATATATCTCGCCTATATACTGCAAAGACTTATTCCATAACCCGGATCCCTTGATTACGGAGGGAATATATGAAGAAGAACTGTATAATGTAGGTAAATTCTAAGCTCGTTTACCGAATTCCTGCGAATTATTGTTAATTGATTCGCGTCGTGCCAAGTACCAATACATGGGCGATAATAATGATATATATGATGAAAAGGAATGCGCTGCATTGGTATCTATAATTATTTCGCAACCTGCAGCGTATACAGTCCTTTTTGTCTTTTGCAACACTCCAAGTCTCCGCACACCACGGCGGCGGCCTCTTTGTCGACTATACAGAGGTTGACAAGCATCCGGATATGAAAATCTGAGGAGTTTTAACCAAGGCCGGGGCTGGGCTTTGAACAAAACTGGCAGGAGCGATCGAGGGGAAGGAGAGAGACCGAGAGAAAGGATGGAGACGGAGAGTTAATTAGCTTCGTCCTACGATTAGAGTCGACCGCGAGCGATCGCGCGGAACGTCTTACGCGCGCAGGTGAGCGTCATGCAGTCCGACGCCACTCGTCACATACATATACCTATATATTATATACAATCCCATAATATGCATGTGGATTATGATTATACATGCGCGCTTCGCGCAGGAAGTATAGTGATTTTATTTTTCTGCTTCTGCAATTCCTCAGCGAACTATAAGGCATATATTTTCGTGGAAAAAGAAACCAACTCGCTCATTTCCCTCGCGTATTCATTCTGTCCGAATCCGGAAAAACTCTTTGGAAATTATAAGAGAGAAAAGAACAAGGTGTTAGAAAAGAAGGTCGCGTTGGTCGAGCATATATATATATATTATATACATATATTATATATGAGATATTTCCTTCTATAGTCTGGCCCTGGTTTCTTTCGAGCGCCACTACTGACTTCGTCGAAATCGATTAATCAAGTATGTAATTTGTTTTAACCGTTATTCGAATTCGAACACCTTTTGTTTTTAAAGAAACCAAAAAGAGGAGAAGGAGAGTACTATACGTGTATACCACGAATCCGAATCGTTATACTCTATACGGGAGTGGATATAAAATTTTTTAGACTTTTAAATATCGTAGATATATATATTCGCAGGTAGCTTATATTATTATAGACGAGCGATTATATCGGTGGTAGCAGCGGCGATCGCACGCTGCGCTCGCTCCATCCTCTATACGTACTTATAAATAGCCGCACGACCTCGTCTTCGTGAAATGTTACTCGCTCAGTTCCAAGTTCCGGTGAAAATAATTCGTACGCCGATATAATACTAATAATAGACTCGACCGCTATGCATTTGTTGACAACTATTTTCAAGACGATAATTAAGTAGGGATTCTGTTGTTCCATCTTATAATCTTTCAGTTTATTCCTTTTTTTTTTTTCATCCACTAGGGTAGGTACCTTCGAAACACCATGAAACACCAAGCCGAACTAATGATGTCATGCGTGTCGAGCACTGCTAGGGGTATAACGTACACATACAGTATATGCAGATGTATATGTAGATGTAGGTGTAGGTGTAGTACAGGTGAGCAGCCGCGGTAACAGATTTCGCAGTGTATATTAGATTTCAATTGGTGTAGCGGATGTTACATATAGGTATAGAAATTGAGAAAGTCAGCTATAACGTGGATAACTGCATGCGCGGGTGTATAATAATTAAGTTAGTTAATAACTCAATTGCGTTTAACCTGAATCTCTCTGATTGGTATATGCAGTAATCTCTCGAGTGCGTCCTTGAGAGTACCATATAGTAATGAACAATAAAATATCTCGCGTCTGGCTTGCAAATGACTAAATACCAAGTACATACCTATAGATACTTGTGTTGTGTGCTCTGACATAGCGAGAAAAATGTACCTACGTGGAAATTTAAAAATAAATTAAGATTCTAAGAAGACGGTATAGGTATGATTCATTAAACACCTAAAGCTGGCACCAGCTCTGCTGTGTGTGCAGAAAAACGAAAGTAAAATAAAAATAAAATAAGTTATATTATTATAATGATATTGAAAAATAAAGTTTGAAATATAATGAGTGTAAGTCTATGATTAGACAGGCAGTCAGAGCCCGGTCGCTAGTTACAGACGGATAGTGTTGGTACTGCTGGTCAATATTAGTACAATCCTGATATCAACAATCCGGCATTTGCCAGAGAAAAATAAATGATCGTATAGACTATGGTAGGTACGGTTCGTGTGAAATAGTCAAGAAATTGTAGAATTTTGTATCGTGTATCTATAGGAGGTATAACTCTTCCTTCCTCTTATACAGTCGGCGTATTTAATATATTTATTTTCAAACGAACCCCAGGATTATACAAGTAACGTGTTTAAAGATTAAGCGATCTATATGTACCTTTAATACCCGGTCGAAGTACCTACATACGTACAGTGCATATTTCATCTTCGTCATTAATCCATAGGGTAGGTACAGCTATGGAAACACGTCGATCCTACGCATTGGCATGGTTGACAATTTATTATTTAACTTGGATTAGTCGAAATACCTCTATAATGATATAGGAAACACATTAAGTAACCCGCGTTTATTTATTAGATCATCACAGGCGGGTGTTCAGGCACCTATATACTCAACTACCTGTATACTCGTACGCGTGGGTATGCGTGTGTATATGGATATGTGTAACGGTACAGATGTGTACGTTTTCTCCGTAATAAAATCATACGGGATTACGTAATACTCGGATTTACATATGATCTCTTTCTCCTTACCATCTTGAGCCTTCGGCCGACTATGCGCGGATTGACCTACGCGTACGGATTCAAGTTTATTCACCCACTCTGCACTCCCTTTTCCAATTCAGATGTATACATAGATACACATACGCATGTATACCTGTAGCATATACGTAGGTATACCTGTGGCGATCCGAGGCGAGATAAAGCCAACCCTTGCGGTTAATTGCACCGAAGTTGCGTGTTACGTCTCAACTTACTTCAGCTTCCAGTTTTCATCAGTAGCGTGTAGTTCTGTAACGACACACGTTCGCCTTTCGCCTTGACGGCCGGACGTGGGGAGAAATATCTCTGAACAGGATATAGACTACTATTAGTAGGTACAACGTCCACGCAATGTAGAAGAATAAATAGCTATAGAGTGAACGCACAAAGGCGTTCGATTGATCTTTGAACTTATATCGTTAGCCTTAGCGGTCGGTTGCACCAGCCTGACGAGGGCGTCGCCGATAATAAAATACATATGCAATTTATATATCCTACCAACCTCCCTCCCTCCCTCGATCGAGTTTTATACCCACAGAGAAACGACCGGTACACACGCACGCCCGTACCTGCATACCTATGTACCTATAGGTATAGAATATGTTATACCTATATGATATATATATACCTGCTATACATATACCCACATGAAATACGTACGCGCGAGTAATGCTCGCTCTAAATACGATTTTACGTCATCGCCACTTTCGAGTATTACCATAAACCATTGTTGCATGTGCGTCAAGAGATGAACACATATACATACATACATATTGGAATGGATGGGTCAATATTGGGTACCTGTTCGGCTGTATATTAGTGCCTACCGATAACTTAATAATAAATCATCATTCTGAGAAAACCGGACAACGATCAACTAGGTACATACGATTCGCTATGGACGTAACCGCGTCGCTATACATATATATGTATGTATACTAGGTGTACCTATATTAGAATATCGATCGAAACGACGGGTATGCTTCGCGGATAAAATTTCTTATCGTAAAATTCCGACGATAGAAAGTCATTTGGATATATATACCTCGCGGTGATTATCCCCGATTACATATATATTGTCGACTTATCGAGGAGCCGATACCTCCGAAAATATAACGCTGACTTATATAGTATATAAATAGTGTATTCGCATAAACGCGTAGGTATTCGTATAGGTACCTATCGTTTTCTTCATTATTTTTTAGCTCTTGCCACGGATGTACGGAACAGAATTGGTGATGATAGACGAGACATGTACCTATGTATATATCGCGGTGCGTATAGATTAGGCCCCAAGGCTGTCAAGGAAAGATCGTGTATCGTAAGTGGAGGTACGGGTATAGGTATAATATGTATGTAAGTATGTAGGAAAAGTGGTTACCAGGTACTGGTGCACGACCCGCGAGTGTACGGTTATACGTCACACGGTTGCCTACCTATATAACATACCTACTTCGCGCAGTTCTGCCTCGGGTGTATATATCTCTTGTGCAACAACAGCCACCACGACCACCAATATTATACAACGGTCTTGGCTTCCGGTTATTATCCAACGCCGACAGCACAATCGTGCAACATCCTAGTTATACATTATACCTATATATACACAGTTTCTTATGCTACTTACGCTCTGCAAACCCGCGCGCAGCGCCTGATCGAGACTTTCGGGGTATATACAATACACATACCTACACCTATACCTATACCTACCTACACAGTTCCTAAATCTACCTCCGCACCTTCTCTGTTTACATACCTACTTCCATCTTAGCTGCTGCCGGAGGCCTGGAGCTAGAGAAAAGGTACCTGCAATCCTCGTATACCGATAGAAATCTTATCTCACGATTAATCTTAAGCTGTTTTCGCGTCACTTTGCAGCATTCGGCACGCTGCGTGATACGTGAATGAGTAGGTATAGGTATAGAATGATAAATGAATATGCGGGTTTGGGGAAGAAATGTGGCCTGCCTCCGCCTGCCTCCTCGCAGGATGGACAATCGGTGTGACGCCGTGAGTTCTCGAGGTACCGGAGCGAGTCGGTTTCGTACTCGTATAATACTATATCTTATAGGTATAGGTAGACTATATTCGTGCCGTGTGTGTAGGATTGGATAGGAAATAAGACAGGAGCGAGAAGGAGCGGAACTCAGGTTCGCGGCACTTCCGTTCCTTCAGATACGGCTCGGTGCGCCGGTGTCCTCTCCCACAACCGACCGACTCCTCGCAACAATGACCCGGAGTCGAACTATTAGCCACGCTTGTACTTACCCGGTAGCGATCTCCCCCCCCCCCCGTCCCTCTCTGTCCGTAAAGATAACCGCGAGGCCTCGACGACCCGACGCGCCCACTTCCGATGCAATACCCGACGATATACACAAATTATTGATGCATATACGTTGTTGGGTGCCCAAATCCCGTTTCATTTCACATTCATTTCCATCAATCTTGCAACGAAAGAGATATTATCGTTTGATTCGAGGACCAAGGTAGATGATATTTCACACCAAGACCGGGGATATTTGTGTATCTCTAGACGTGGGTAGACCGTGGACGTTGTTGGTATATGTAGGTATGTACGGGCACGGTACGTGCTCCTCCCTGTCCTCGGACCTGTGCAGAGTGTGTATACATATACCCATGCCGAGGGACACGCGTAGGCGAGTCACACAGTTCACACGATTATCCAACGTCGCGATACGCAATCACGTTTCTCAACGAACCGAAGAGGAGGGCACGCACGGAGAAGGGGAGAGGAAGAGAAAGAAAGAAAAACGGTACGTTTTTCGCCGCATCGTTGCACTCCCCGAAGTTGAGTTCTTCTTACGCGTATGTATACCTGCGTTTACAGGCAGCGGTGCGCCGCGTTTAAATGTGAGAAATAAATATCGATTTGGGGCTTTCTGAGATAAGGAATTGTCTTGTCACATCGTATCTCGGAAAGGAGTCGTCGACGACGACGGGATTGAGAAGTGGCGCAAAGGTATAAAGTATATAAGAGACTACTTACTAGTACTGCACATGTATATGGACACCGAAGATATTATATAGAGAGAAAAAGAAAGAGACAAACGAAAGAGAAAGTGCCCTAGTGGCACCTCGCGCTCTCGGGCATCTTACGTGCCAAGTTATATAATCGGTTGCAGTCGCACGTGACCGCCAGCGTGTTACGCGTCAAAGATATACCATCTACTAGCGATACGTCGTTATGTATACGGGATGCAAATGAGCCAATTCCCGATAACCCCGGGCCTAGAGCTACCTCCACAGACTCCGGGGCGTCTATTGGTCTCAGTTTGCACAGAGAAGCTATAGGTATATGCTATATGCATATCAATAGCTAGGTATAGGTACTAGCTATTCAGTTCAAATGGCGAACGCACACTAGCTACGCGAAAACACAAGTTTACGATTTTTTTTTTCGTTACGCCTACGAGAATAGATAACTGGTTGACCATTGACGATTGATAATCGTTGTTATTACCAAGAACCGTTTCCTGGAAGTATACACCACATGTATATATAATATAATATAATATAATGTATTTATATAGATATAGGCGCACGTATCCGCACGTGAGGTTTGGCCGGAAACCAGGTTACCTTGAATGACCATTGTTCTGCAATATTGATTTCATAAACAACCGATTGTGAACGTCGTCAAGCGTCAAGCGTCGAGAGTTCGAGACACGGTATCACAACGATACTTTCTTGAAACAAATCGAACACGAGCGAGAAGCAGCCGGCCCATATCATTATTCATTGGCATCGGGAGAGGAAGAAAAATAACATAATATATTTCTTCCGAAAATGTATCGGGAAATGAAGATTCTCAGAACCCTCGTGCGTCTCGGTGACGATCAGCTACGTATAAGAGGAAGGCTAAAGGTAAATCTGAATAAGACCTTGCAGCGGGAACGCGGAAAAATTGACATGAAACCGCATCACATATGATTTTCACCACATCGCATCGCAGGTGTAATCGATCGACTATAGTTTTCGCCTCGCAAGCATTGTCCGCGATAACATATGACATAATTAATGAGACTCGCAATAGCTGGGACTCTACATCGGACTATACTAGCTTTCGATAATCGATGAAAATGATTACTTTCACTTTCAAATGGTGACATATATATTATGTATACGTATATAATGTGTGTGCGTGTGTGTGTATCTGTATATATGTACACCGATATGCCGGTATACCGATCGCGAGCTGACCTCAATTAATTTTAGCCCGATCGATTAGCCGGCCGAAGGCGACTGATAACAGTGAAGAAATCTATGTATGCCAGTCTACTGCAGGTGTGCGCTGACACGCATATGGCTCCCTACATTTCCACTAAATCCATCGCCCTATAATATAGCCAAATACTTACCCATCACACTTCTTTCATTTGATTTATTTACGAATCAGAGCCCAACAGGCGAACCCTGCAAATTGTTATATACAGCCTTGCGAGAAAAGGAGCTGGAGAAAATAAATGATAATGTATAAACTGCAGGGTGCGATTAGAAATGAATCTGATGCGGTAACCACTTGCCATATCGACTGCAGTAGGTATATATGTATATATACATATATCATAGTAGTAATTGCGAACGAACAACCAATAAATATTACTACCCACTATACATGTATACATATATATGTATACGTGTGTGTGTGTGTGTGTGCAGCTACCACGCCGCGCTGCCCTGCAGGGACGGTTGATCGTCGTCGTATCGCCTGTCGGGGAACCACGAGGTGTGACCATCGCCAACAAGCAACAAGGAATGCGATACAGACGGCGAAAATATTTGCTCTCAGACAGCGACAGATAAATATATAACCGGCTCCCGCTCCCGCTCCCGCTCACATAGATATATATATTATATATAGGCATGAACAGGTATAGGTAGGTATATATTTATCGTATAGTGATATTGTTGTTGTTATTGTTCTGTCCCGCAGCGATCCACGCGAGATCGAGACGTACAAGAGAATGCCAATATCGCCAGACAGCTGTATAGCTACTAGTGTAGTAGTTGCGTAGTTCTACGATACAGCTAGACCGGCTCTTACATTGTCAGCCTATTATAAAACTGTGTCGTGGCATACTGACGCAGAAAGAGGGCGGCTATACTACGTGTATGATGCTCTTAGGTGGTTGAAATGTAAATTCCCGCATACATATATGTTTGTCAGACGTATTATGATTGCAGAGCGCTGAAATTGTTTACGGAAACTATAATTTCTCGTCATTTACTATTGGTATTACCATTTACCGAATCGTGGCTACTGCAGCAGGCTGCTAATTGGAAAGTGCAAGGCCGAGTAAGTCTCCGACTATCGAGTAGCCGGAAATTCTAATGACTCACAAGCCGGAGAATGATCGTCGTCTACCCCGTAGGTATATTGACGCGACTACAGTAATCGCGGTTTCCTTCATCTTCATACGTATCACGTCGCGTACCGCGATACGTAATTTGTTACGCGCGTGACGCAAGCTATTCTGTTAATTCCCAAGCAAGGATTATTCCCCGCGAGTATAATCACTCGATACGGAAAATTAACGTTCTGTCTAACGGCCGAGGCCGGAAACCAGATTAAGATAAACATATAAGAGGATATGATCAACGATAAGAAGGAAGTCTCATTCGAATGGAAATCTCGGAGCTTCGCGATTTTCAGAAGAATATGTTGAGCTATAACGCTATTAACATGTAATATACATATTGGAGTGGTCCTTGGAAGGGTGCGGCTTTAAAATCGGAATGAAAGATGATGTATTTTTCCAATAATTGCAATACAATGCAATAATGCGGTATAGCTTTTTCCATACAAAGAGAGGCCTGCGTATCTCAGTTCTAGGTACTCGCTCAATCGGGATTCCTATATTCCTCATATAATTAACACGCGCAGGGAAAAGAAATTGTAACTTTGTTAAAAATTGAGATATCGAGTTAGGTTTAGGCTCCGCAGTAGGTATATGCAATGTGGACATACAAATATAGGTATATTATGTATATATATGCATGAGGTAGGTATATTTATATATAATGAAGTACGCGTCAGTTAGTCAGATATGTGACTCATTGCCACGCGGGTACAAAGAAGTCTCGACACATACGGCGCCGCCACACATACAAGCGAGGATTTACACTGGCGATTGTATAGGTATAGGTGAAAAGTCGCACGTGAGTTTACAAATAGCTGCGGATGAAATCACTGTACCGTTTGTGCGGAACTTAACGCAGACCGATCTTTTAGGAGCGATATAACACAGAACAGAACAGAACAGAACGATGATGGGCTTCCGGAATATCCGGCATTACAAATTAAGTATATAGGAGAATGACTCCTCCGCACGTGCATGCCTTTACACATCCGCCTCGATATGTGTAATATACCTACATGTATGAAAATCCAGCGTATTTTCTCACTTTGAAAAATAAACGATTATTATTTCGATTTCTGCGATGATGTCGACGACTTTGAATCGTCAATTCTGTCGGCTCGAAGGATGTCCGCTGACCGCAGTCCGGTCGGAACCATTTCCCCGCAGGCTTTCCATTCTTGATTATAGCGGGTATAAAATGGGTCGCTTGCGTTCTATTCGAATTTCCACGAACTTATCATCAGCTGAATCAACTCTTCCCGAGAATAAGATTATACCTCGGCACCGTAATGCACCGCACCGGATATAACCGGAACGTACGTCTTCAATGTTCTTCGAATCCAAATTTCATTAAAATTCGATGTGTGACACAAAAGTGGAAGACGCGATACCACCATAAAGTCCTGGGACCCGTCCGTTATCTTTATGCACATTGTACTTCGTACCTAAATCTATGTACCTATATATGCCTATACTTGTACACGTAGGTATATAATACACTGTTTGATATGTACAGAATGTACGGTACGTGTTGACGAGTTTCTGAGCGACTTTTCGGTTAAATTTAGCCAACGATGGCGCACCGTGATAACAGTCTAACTCGAGAACAACTATTTGGAAAGCACATCGCAAATAGCGACGAGTAATAATAGTGACTATGACAGCAGTTATTCAAAGTAAACGGACATGTAGGTATGTAGGTAGGATACCTAATATAGGAATTCGGAAAAATAATGGCCCGCGTCTGTCTCACCGTAGTTTACATTTACACATATTCCTGTAGGTTCGCAGAGTACATAACTCTATATACTCAGTCAGTATATGGTATATATCTATACTGCAACTTCTGCATTTTGAAATAGTAAAAAACATTAGTTGTTGTTTATTATTTCATACTCCTGCACTCGGCGACTCCGTGTGTAGTATAAGATATTTGTTGATACTAACAGTACATACTGTACCCGCAAAAGCAATAAATAGATACGGGTTGGAGAATCGTGGACAAGCGAGGGGAGCAGCGGGAAAACGGAATACGAGGGGAATATCTCTCCCGGACTGTTTTCACGCTGCATAGTATATGCATGTGCGTGTATGTATATACGCGTCCCCGCGTCTTCCATCCAGCTTCTTACCATCGACACTCCGTCTGCACGGAGTTGGAGAGCTAGGATGAGACAGACAGGTTGAAAAAATGACGAACAAGCCAAATGCTCGCGGGTGTTGAAGTCTTCGCTTCCGAGATAAAAACCTGTCGAAATTATCTCGCTTGGTACAATAATCAAATCTCTGTATCGTGAAAGATGCAGTTCGCGTTTCAGTTATACTACTCTGCACTGCACTCTCGGTGCGATCATTCGTCTTGCCGGAAAAATGTTTGAGGAAACACAACCAAGAGAGCAGGATGTTGGGTAAAAAGGTTTCGAATAGGCGTCGTCTCGCTCATACCCGCCGTTGTTATAAATGAGTTCTCGGAATGGGAGCGACGAAACGAGTTGCATCTCCGAGCTATCATAGAGCTGTACAATAGTCCCTCGGCCACGCTGCTGCGAGGAGAATCATCCCATTATCTGTCTTGTCCAGCCAGCGTATAGATACTACGATATCCCTGTCCGGGAATCGATTTGACATGTACCGCGTTGTTAGGCGTTTCATTTTGACTACCTGAGTGTATTTTTTCATATTCCTTATGGAGTGAGAAAAAGATTCGATTCCTATATACGTGCAGCGTGATGCATCATGCAAAGTCTCCGTAGTGGTACGAAGGGCCTCTACGCTATACTATACGGAAAAAAAGGGCTGAGTCGACTTTGCTTCTTCGCACGAAGGGAGAAGAGGAGAAAACAAATAAATAAAACATGGAAGAAACCCTCCGTATTCCGGGGACTCCGAGGGTGGTCGTCGGTGCCCTCGCACGCGGGCTGCGATATTCTCACACTTGTTGCAGCGGTTTTCCTACCCCCTAACAACCCCGCTCTCGATCGGTCCCCCACCCGTCATCCTCTTTTCCTCATCCCTCTTTCGAGCCTGTCGCAGCACCCTTCCCGTAGTTGTGCATTCTAAATGCCTACGTGTGCAGGTATAGGTACCTTCGTGTCTATGTGTGTATATACTAAAGTGACCCAACTTTCTTAGCTATCGTCTTACGCCACGTCGCATCGTATCTCAGGAGGGGAACGGTGTTTTTTTTTCTCGTTTTTTTTCGTTTTTTTCGTTCTTTTATTATTATCATGACGAGGGATAAACCTGGTGTAGCAGCAAGTGTCTGCATTCCTTCGGATATGTCACGGGGGTCGTTTGTTTTATCTTTTTCTCCTAGGCGTATATAGACGATCCCCCGGCTATACGTACTACCTACCACATAGCCTGCAAGAGCCATCGGTGTAAAAACCGTATAAACCGTATTCTGTATCCCCCCACATCATCCCCCAGATTCAGCAGAGCTAAGACTAGTGTTTCCACCGTTACAAATTAGGTATATACCTATGTATAGTCGATTAAATTTAAATGAAGAAATTTTCGCCATATACAAGGATGTAATAGATAGGTTGAGAATAAAACTGATCCGTATACTCGATTGTTTGTCAGATTTATTAGCTAAAAGGTCGCCGGAAATATTTTAGATGAGTACAAGACGGTGGTGTTGGCAAACTGATTAGCTACCACACATACCTATACACAATACACATATTTAGGGTTATATAGATACATTCCTATACGTCTGTCTTATTCGCTGCGGGCGCATGTATGGCTGTTTACGCGAGTAGAAGACAAACGATCCATTAAAACAGACTTTCCTGTTGCGTAGCGTTCCATGCCTCAAGAAGCCCGAGGAGAGACCCCGAGAGAGACCCGAGAGAGACCTGCAAAGACCAGCTTACCTTGCTACGCCACTCCTGTTTCCATCCTGCACACTTCCCCGCCTTCCTTTCCCTCTATCTCGTTTGCGCTCGGACCTCTCCTCTCCTCTCCTCTCCTCTCCTCTCCTCTCCTCTCCTCTCCTCTCTTCTTCGCCGCTTCTTAGCCATTGCCTCAACCCCCCCTCTCTCCCTTTCGCTTGCTCTCTATCTATCTCTGTCTTACTCACGAACAAGTGTAATCCTCTCTCATTCTCTCCCGCTCTCTATCTCTTCTTTTTCTCGTGCACCGGCGAGCCCAGCATCTCATCCTCCCGGATGTGCGCCTCCACGCGGGGCTTCGTTACGTGGCATTCTTGTGCGTCCTGCATGCGTCTCGTCCAGGATCTTTAACAAAGACCGAGAGACGCTTGAACCTCCGTTGAACCGAAAACTCCTCACTGTATATTATATGCGGCTACAGTAGTAGCTGCTGCAGCAACAGAAAACTCCGCGATTATATACCCATACCTACCTAGACACTGTCGATTTATAAAACGTCTTTACAAATCACCTGGGAACTGTTATATTCATATCCACAGCTATGTACCTACCTATACATCCTATTTTTTTGTTTTTTTCTTCCTCCCCGATACTCGAAGCAATAATATATTATATGATTGCAATTTAGCGAAACTAATTGTCGCGGCTTATGTAATATACCTACCTATACCGATATTATATATTATATATATATTATATCTTGTTCTATTTTCGTTCTGTTTCCAGTATAATAGAGTAATCGGACGATTATCCCGCGGGCTTGACTCGGAACGTTGCAGCGATTGAAGGCCCGAATGATGGGTATTATGAATTCGTTGAACTAATCTCATATATGTGTATGTAATAAACTATCTATAGTATATACGTATACACATACGTATGAAATGAGGATTGTGAGCGCCATATATATGCTTAAACTCCTGACCGGGAGTGACATTCAATGATAACGCATGCGCCAACATACCTATATACATAGATAAACTAGTATGTACAAGTAAGAAAAACGTGCGAATAGCGGGAGGGGAATATCCAAGAGCTTATGTTGTCGCGGAATGCGAGAAGTCGAATAATTTAATTTCCGTTCAATTTCAAGACTAGGAGCGACCGCAACGCGCGCTACGTCTGGTTACGATTAATACTGTACACCGAGCAGCCTCGCGGCTTGACTTATAAGTCAGGTCGTATAGTACATATACATGAATTTATACATCTACATCCACATTTGGATATAAGAATTTATTGGTATGGGAATAACTACCGCGACAGCGTCAGAAAGATCGAAGGCCATAGACGCGAATCTGTCGCACGATCTACCCGATTGTCGGCATGGTCTGCAGAGACTCGGCGTGGTCGAACGATTCGACAGATTCCTTCGTACTCTGGATAGTGGATATACCATTCGCTATATTTACCGCGCGCGCGTTCTGCTCTAGACGCGGTACGCTCGACACTCGAGGAGCCACGCCAAGAATATCCGCAACCACTTCCTGCCACCTCCAATCTCACTAATTGTTCCAGCTGACCTCATGCCGCGAGACATTTCGTCAGGTGCCTATAGAACGCGAGCTCACACTATACTCTATAGTACTCTATAGTCATTTCATATCCAAGACGTGCAGACGGTTTGAAAAAAATTTGCCTAAGATGTTTTGATATTGCATTTCAATACATGCTTTGAAGAAATGTCTATAACTCTCGTTTCTTTCGTCACGCCTATATATATAATATTCGCGGAATCGCGTACCTGTTATGAGACGTTATCTCCGGTGCAGTGAGTTAGAAACGGAAAAACGGTCGTCTGCCGGCCGTCATGCCGTGAGATTTTGCGGTGAGTGCAGAGAGACCTATGCCTACGTGATGAAATTTTTTGTCAAGAATTTTGATTGATTTCCTCTTCCGTTTTCGATTGCGCAAATGCACGAATGCGCGAATGCAGCACGTAATGTTTCCCCCCCACCACATTTGTCCCACGCCCCGAAGAATTTTCTACGAGGGATTCCCGTTTGCGAATTGACGGAGAATCCGCTCGGAACCGGTTCTCGGATATATGTATTCGCTTCTGACCGATGAATATATTTTTCCTGCTTCCCGATGCGGGATGACACGCGCGATTCCTCGTATCGATTGTATATATAAGTATACCTATACTACGTAAGCCCACTTTGCTGGATTCGGGGACTGACTTTAAAAATAACTGCTGCTGCTGCTGCTGTTGCTGTTTGCTGCAGGCTGTCGCCTAGGTATATCAACTGCTCCGACCAATTTTTACTTCATGGCTAATGCTAATCGTGAGCGCAATAATAACGGTTATACCGCAAATTAACATTGCGGGTAATAGCTCATTGCGCAACATATTTTCACTATCTTCCGGGTTTAGATCTCTATACATTCTTCGCTATAATAACTAGCTGAAGAAGTTTAAGAGGAAAAAAGAAAAAAAAATGTTTCCGGACGTCGTAGTAGGTACTCAGCATTATAGACGAACAGGAAACATTTTTTTTTCTCTCTTCCTCTTAATGTATAACATGTCGGTGGTATCACCCATACCTAATCTATAGAGATGCAAATGTCAATCGAGTCTTGACTGACGATGAGTAAAATGCTCCCCGTCAGTCCACCCAGCTGACTCCCTGCATAAACCTCTCGGTAATTGAATCGGCGAGTTCAGAAACCATAAAAGTAAAAAAATAAAATGAAAAAAAAAATACTTATTTTCAAATGACGAGGTTGTTCCGTGTAGACGCAGCGTCGAGAAATCTATTATATGTTTCAGGGCTGCGGGATGTAAAAAGTAAACACAGCTGAGCAACAACGAGTACATTACGAGATTGCTGAGGGCGCAAAAACGTTACAAGTCCTTAGAAGATCATATGTGCTGTTTGATTATTTCATTTATATATACGTATATAGTGCTATAATGACATGTTTCGTACTTCTTAATGTATATTATTTTACATAATGTGAAGTAACGAGTACGTACGTACGTGTTATAAGAAGTTTTTCTATATTCGTGTCATTCTTGTGATAATAAGAACACAAGAACATAGTATAAGAACATCGGAGATTACTCGAAGTATAAAAGCCATACGAGTCGTACAATTTTTATATGTATATATAAGTACGATTCAATTCTGAACGGTTTTTCTCCGGGATCTTCCGGCCTTGACAACATATACGACCGTATAAAGAAGGAACTGACGCTCGACCGGAAACCCGGTTCCGCCTCTGAGTCTGTTGGCGACTGACTCATTAGTCTACACCAGAGTGAATCTGGTATCAAGTGATGCGCTTCCGTTGTTGTAGTACAAAATTGCCAAAGATAAAAAGATAAAAAAAATAAATAAATAAATAGATAAATAAATAAATAAAGCCACTCGATTGCGCTCCGTCTCGGGGCATGAGATAAAACGAAACCGGTTTAATGACCAACAACAATAACAAAAAAACACGTAAGTTTTCTCGGATCCGCACGAACGAACGTGACCAACGGCACATAACCATATTATGAATACAACCCCGAGTCGAAATTTAGCCCCTACTTTGAACCTATACTCGTAGGTTCAAATCAGGATGTGGAGGGTCACAGGAGGGTTAACTTGCATTGTAATTAGCCCCTCGTTTGAACCTCCAATGGGCCGTTATTGGACGATATTCCATGTTTAGGTTCAAAGTAGGAGCTCCCGAGAACCTAGGAAGACCCTCGACCTCCTCCCATTTGAAAGAAAACAAAATAGTAGCGGCAGATCAGACTCATATAATACTTTCTCGTATACATTGTTGTCCCAACGCCTATTTAAACCTCCTATGATACTGAAGAGATCTGAACCTTCTATGAAGATGTGGTACTGATGATCGGTATATATGCGAAGCGGAGTCCTAATTTGGTACTAGCGAGAGCGTAGTGAGTTGGATGCGCCGCGCTGTGAGTGTGAAGAGAAACTCTGAGATATTATAGTGTCGCCACAAGACTATTCGACCTAGAGCTCCTACATTGAACCTCTAAGTCCTCCATTTACTACGTTTGAGGACTTGGAGGTTCACTGTAGGAGCTCCAGGTCGAATAGTATCATAGGAGGTTTAAATAGGCGTTGGGAGAATCAAAGCAGGGTTAAAATTTCGACTCGGGACACCACGCGTTTCTTTTCCTTTAGTTTCCATTCAATTTTATTTCCCCGAAGAGGCTGTAAAGTGTCAGAGGATTGAGTCAAGGATAGATATAACCATGATTCCCTGCAGCCGGACGGCGAGACTTCCAATTTCTTCGCCGCTATCGCCATTTACTTATATACTTACTGCTCGATGATTCGCCGACAAATCCCTCACGATATATTCGCATTTTTAATCTTGCAACGCATTTACACTCCCAAGAAGCCTGGCTTCCGCGGTGCACTTTGCAATTCTCTTGATCCTTGCCAACTCCAGACAGCTATATAATTAATTATACAACGCGGCAAAGAGCAAGAAAAACAAAGATTCAACCGCATATAGGTATATATATATATATGCTCATATAAGAGGAAGTCGCTTCGTCAGATCCGGTATTACTTCCATACTTATATATATTTATAATTGATAGTCACCCAGCTTTCAATTGCGACAACAAATGACTGAAATTCCAATCTTCTGTCTGTATACCTTGATCATTCTCGAATGTTACGTTTAGTACTATACTACCTATAAGTAGATAAAGGCTTAAAGTGCAGTGTACCTAATTCGTCGATTGCCAATCATCGACACAAACTTCGGTGTCTCACGATCCGTTGCACCGGTGCCGGTAGTAGGTATAGTATTATGCACCTATTTCGTGAGAATATCACGTCCGCTGCAGTTAATTGTTATATAGGTGCGTATAATCGTATAGATACCTACAGTAGGTACAGGTTATAACATATACATATACATATATAATATATATATATAATATACTGCAGTGTACACACATTAATGTACCTATACGTGTCGTGTGCCGCGACTGAATGTATAAATAGCGTGTACTCCGTACGTCTTGCCCATACGTTCGTACGTACGTCCGTTCGTCCGTCCGTTCGCAGTCCAGCAACAGGGTGAACATACAGCGCTGGTCGCGCATGCGTGATGATAATGGTCACTGATAAATAAAGTGGTCGGTGCAGTCCGAGCCGAGATATATACCTACATATACCGCGGGATTGATATCTGGTGTACCCTGTAACTACTCAGACCCTGAACTCCCTCGTGCGCGCACTGCACACTTCGCACCGCCTATGCACTGCACCTCCACACGCACTTGTCTGTCGCATTGCAACCGGATACGAAGTGAAGTTTCTTTTTCGTACCCGGAAAGATAACGCGACTAATATATATATATAGATGCAGGCTATTTTTTACCCCATCAATTAATGTTAATGGTAAATAGTACCTACCTACGTCCTATACCTACATATATCACGATAAATTCTTGACAGATTGCGAGAAGTGTAAGCTATACACGCCGAGGATCGTCAACGACAGTTGCCGTGGCTTATACGACGAAAATTTTTGACAGTTTCTTACCTCAGAAGAATTAACGGTGAATTAGGTATACACTTATAATACCCCACAGTCTAAACTGCATTGGCTAGTAAATGGCATTATTAATACTAATTGGCCGCAGGTATTGTCGTTATTATATTACGCAGGTAGGGGGTAAAATTTTTGACCAAGTTGGGTGTAGATATAGGTAAGTAGGTAGGTATATACGAAGGAGCTTACGCGTGGGTACACATACCTACCTATAATACCGAAATTAGTCGCTTATTGAATTACAACTTTTGCTTCGAGCCCGAGGAAATCCCTATACCTACCTAACTATCTGACTATGAATACCCGCAGATAGGCGTGCAGTACGGTTTCCCGGCCCTGAAGCGGAACGAAATTAATTAGTTATTATATACGGTAGGGATAACGTTAATCGTTCTGTTTGTCAGTCGGACCCACGGGCCACGGCTAGAGTTGGGACAGAGAAAATTTGCCCAGGTAAGAAGGCAGGTGTTAAACTCTGCAGTGCACTAGTAGATAGAAAGAATAAATCATGGTCAAACGACAGACAGGACGACTGGGTGTAGGTGCATAATATACCTACACCTACACCTACACCATACAAGGAGAGATAAGTCCTAGCGAGGAACTCCACTATTTCCGAGGATTCTCTCCTGATGGCAGGGCCGCAAGAGATATACACCGTGTGCGAAGATATATGGAAAACGTGTGTTGCGTATAAAAAACTATATACACCTACTTGTATACGTATAGTTATAATGAACACATCTATGCCATACTGCGAAGTAAAGAAGAGGTCGTGACCCGTTGTTATCGAGTATATGTGCCGTAGGTATATGTGTAACGGAGGTCAAGCCGCTAGGTATTCCCCGCGCAATAATTTCCTCGCTTATTTTCCTATAGAACGACATACATGCATAAGTCCTGCATTAGGTTAACCTTATCTAAATGAAATTAACGGTCTACTAGACAGGCGACATTGCGTTAATTATTTACGATAAGTTAGCTCTTTAACTGACAACTCCTGTAAATATATACCCATATACTATAACTAAATACCTATAATACATATACTATATATTTGTAGTATAGTTATTAAATAAAGAGGGGTTAACATTTTGTCTCAATGGTATATATGTAGGTATACATAAATTGGCCATTTCTCAATATGCATATCCATATACATAGATGAATCATCGTTCTTCTTATTTTCGTTCTCGTCGCTGCAGCAGTCGTTTCGATTGTTAATAATAATTGTCATCATAATATCGTTTCAACAAGCGCGGTGATCTGTACACATTCCTATTATACCTGATACATGTATATGGATATGATACGCACTCAAGTTTAAACACGCATGGTGTATTGCACACGGTGATATGTATATAGGTACACATACGTGTATACCTTATATGTAGGTGTATAGGTGTATAAAGGAGATGGAAGAAAAGGTTTCGAGCTGAAAGAATTATGGTCCGTTCGCGCGGACTGCACCCGAGGGTAGGGTCATGACGTAGAGGCACATAGCTTGCAGGGGCCGTCCGGCCGTGCAGAGCCGAGTCGTCGTGGGCCTCCCGATTTAGGGCCCCTTCCGCAGGAATTAAGCGGGGCTGAGGTAAGGTTAAGGCAACGGTGGGGGAGTGGACAGGTAGCTGTCCGGACACCCACAAACCAGTTTGACCTGTTATGTCCTCCCTGCGGGCGGGCGGGCAGACGGGCAGCTT
Organism: Tenthredo livida; assembly: GCA_963992785.1. Lineage (NCBI taxonomy): Eukaryota > Metazoa > Arthropoda > Insecta > Hymenoptera > Tenthredinidae > Tenthredo > Tenthredo livida. The sequence continues at coordinate 197,725 of OZ023071.1, read as the reverse complement.
ATGGGTCTCCGCGTCGCTTCTTCTCTGTCTCATATATACCTATAGGTATATACAGGTAGGTACCGTGCTACAGCGGCTGCGGCTGCGGCGGGTTTTCCACGAAATCTGAGCATGCACCGAATCCTTCGCCCGTCTCGGTTTGTTTATTACTGACATTCTTCGCGGTACTTCATTCGGATACTGCACATTCGATTCGACGCCCGCTGCGACGAACGATCGATTAATCGCACCGCCTCACTGCAGAAACGCAGCGCTGTTTGATGCCCGATCGGTATTAGACTTGGGTATATATCGTTGAAGAAATTTTCAAGTATTACGCAGGTCGCGTATAGATACAGCGCCGCGTAGCTCGTTCCTCGGTCTCTGCAGGTACAGCACTGCAGGTGAACCCACCTGTTTACCCGTTCTCACCTGTTGACGCCGGTCTATTCACCTGCGAGATACCTAACGCAACTATACGCGGCAAGCCGAGGAGGCGACCCACGCACTTTAATACTATACACGCGTAGCGGTGGTACCTAACTCTCGACAACGTCCTGCGCTCCGTGGTTTGTGCACGACTTGTCGACGCTCGACCTCCCGACGACGACCTTTAGCCGATAGCGCGGTGTACATATATTCATATTTACATGCCTGATGCCTCGCAATTCAGTGCTATCTGCGACAGAAACTCGCTAAACTTGTACCAAGATTACGCGGGGAGAACAGAGACACTACTTCGTGCATAACACATCATTCGATTTGCAATTCGATTTTACAAGCCCCCGTATATCAATAGAATAAACGCTTAGCGTAGGTATATGCTATAGAATACCAAAGATATATATCAGTTTAATGACTAATGACCATAGCTTTGGTAGATTCGCGTCTATTGTTGACACTTTAACGAGACTATTATCACTGTGATATACAAACAAACTTCTGACCACATGGGCCGAATCGAGATCACACGTCCCATCTTTTCTATAAATAGAAAGATAAGAAGAAAAAAAAAACAAGATCAAAACCGAGTGTGCCTAAGATTTGGGGTAATGGTAAAACTCGGGCTAACCGTTATCCGAAGTTGGCCTGTACTACCCTGTGTATCGGTCTGTGATATACTATAGTCTTATTTTGAAAGAAAAAGAAACAAACTGATCCGTTTACCTACGTCCAACACACAATTGAGTTAGGAAGAAGATAAGTTATGGCGATATTTATACGCGTCAGAATTTAGAATACGCATCTATTATTCTAGAGTCTATTCTCTGCCCTCTGCCATACTCTATGTATATTGCATGCGTCGGTATTGGTTACGCGCTCGTATCTCGTCAGCGCACACACGGGTGCGCGCGACCAGCGCGACACGGCGTACTGTGGTGCACACCAACGCAGCGCGGGTAGAGTGGCACGCATCTATACGAGGAAGCACAAGGAAGTCTCCCCTCCTCGTACAGCGCGACAACATCAGCAGCAGCCAGCGTAGCCGGACGGACCGACCGACCGTTTACCCTTCTCCCCTCAACCCCCGCATACTTCCCTCGTCGCTCTCCTTTCCCTCTCCTCCGCCCCGTCGTAACTATTGCTCTCGCACTCGCTCGCCCCCCTCCGTTCATCCAGACTTCGACTATTTCCGCTCGACGCCCAGGGACGACCTATCGCACACCGAGATTTCCACTTCCCGGCCAATCGGCGAACGCTCACGCGCGCCACACAGGCGCAACCTTTTATTTTTCGTGTCGCGTACTTCCTAAACGCGGGACTGCGCGGGACGGTACCGTCAGGGAGCAGCGGGGCACAGGCACAGGCACCAGCTACCAGCTACGGCAGCAGCAACAGCAGCAGTGAGCAGGAGCAGCACAGGATCGCGTATATTAGAGAAGGACAGACGCTACTCGGCGGGCCGATCGCGAGGGAGACTCAAGAGACCCCGGCTCAACTCTCGACTTCCGAGCGACAACCGCGCGCGACACGGCACTGGCGATCAGTCGCTCGCCAACCTCGAGACGAGACGGTCGTTTTATATATAAATACGCTGTAGTCGTTGACCGCGAGCTGAAAATCTTAAAGTTATCATAATATATATATGTATACGTCGTCGACGATCCGGTATTATAAACCCTAGATGAAAATACGTATTTTACTCGCAAGGACCTTGTGACACGCGTGTTATAAATAAATATAATGTGAACAACGTGTACCGATGAACAATAATACGTAATACCATTGTCGGAATCTAACGAGTGTTTTACATATTCTTACTATTCGTATTGTTATATATGAAACCTGAATAAACCCCACGCGCCAAATCTCGTGTCATTCAGTGTTCAAATCTGTTTCCATCAAGTTTCCGCTCGAATTCGGACCCGGAACAGTGATGCACGCCTACACAAATAAATAAATAAATAAATAAATAAATAAATACATAAATACATAAATACATAAATAAATAGATAAATTCGTATATTCTCATTCCGAATGGTGCCTATCCCCCCAAATAGATGATTATCAGTTCTATCTGTGATACAACGCTCTTTAAGAGTATTATTATTATTACTGGTGACAATTATTTGTGTGGATTATTCAAATGAACAACAGAGAATTAGTGCGGGGAGTTTGGTACTTCGTCAAATGCCAGTGATTATATACTGAGGATATAAACCGGATCCAGGTAAATTTCAAACAATGACATACGTACTATACCCGAACCTAGTGTCATAAGTATACCTACTTAATCCCTAAATAGCTGTACTATGTACTCATTCTTCGTAACCCTTTGTTTATTTCCGCGTATATTCGCGATTTCACCTTGGATCCGATCGAAACTAAACGAAACCATATACCAGACGAAACTAAGCGTACGACAAAGAACCGAACGTGCAGCGGCACGACTTCCGGGTACGTTAGGCCGTTAAACTGAAACTATTACTAATTTGTTTGTAACTCGAGTCTGGCCGGTGCGGCGACGCGGCGGGGCGGGTAGAGAGGAAACTACTTAGCTAGGTGTCCACATACATCGGAACGTTTCCATAGCTTCTGGCGGCATTGCTATTTTAACCTCCGACAAACACGGGGCCTACGTTCGTCATCTCATTCTTATATACGTATACAACGGTTTAGGATTTGTCAGCGTAACGAAAAACACTGAAAACAGGAAAGTGATCTGTCGCGTTGGATATCAGGATATTAATAATAATGATAATGATAATAATGGGAAGAAAAGGAAAGAAAAGAAGACTGACGCGCGCGCGCGCGCGCTCTCGACGCCGTTAACAATAATTACGGGTTATAGAAATGTCGTAAACGGTTGCGCTCGTATTTATAGCACGGCAGCATAATACATATAGCAATAGGGTTCCTTTGTCGAGTCGTGCAATGCCATCTCTCGGAAGAGTTTGCAGTTTTATTATATACCCGAGCGACCGAGTGATAAAGTTGAAAGTCGGAAGAGGGAATACGTAATTTCTTATCACTTATCACGTATCGCGTATCACGTCTTATTATATTCTATCTCTTCAGATCTAGAGCCACGAGAGATGTTTGAATTTTCACCGTGTCCAAAGGTTCTAGAGATAATGATAAACCCGTTGTAAGAACTGATAACGAGACGAAGATAACCAGGACAGTACGTATCGCGAGTTAATTTCGCACCGAGAGACGGAACTTGTGTGTTTACTTTGATAATAATTAGCCTCGTACCTATACCTATATACCCTAGATTCGAAAGCATTATGAGATAAACGAAAAGAAATGTCACCGTCACTCCAGCTAGGCGTGCGGTATAATATCTGTAAAATTTGATAGATTGCGCAATACCGCGTCAGACGTTACGTATACACGACCGACCGCGACGGTTTACTCCGAGGGGAGGAGGAGAAGGACACCGCACTCGGAATGCACTCGGGTAGCCCAACGTGATTATATACACACATATATCCGAGTGCGCGTATTTCTCAAGAATACCTTCGATATCCTTAGATATTATAGTTCAAACGAGTTCGGTAGGCATATGTATAGGTGCGGATGCGGATGCGGTGTACCGAAAGGGCGAGCGGAACATAATATGTTCAACCCGATCGTATAGCCGTAGAACAAAGTTTACGCGTTATACATTCCTGGTATAAAATGATAACGCGTATACCGTCCGTCATTATAGAATTGGTTTAAGTAAATATAGATTCGTCACCGCAGTTATACCCGCGACAACATGTATACCGTAGAAAAGTTTCATATGTATATGGAATTTTACAAGAAACGTCTAGACATGCACGTGAATTGGGTAGATTGTACGAATTTCATGAAATCAAATTCCAACGGAATAATTATTATTAGATCGAGTTCGCAGCCTTGGTGTTGTGATACGTGTAACAAAGGCACGTGCGGCAGTCGTATTTCAGTATTAAATCCTGCAAGCGTCGCGCACCAATGCAATGAAATATGCAATGCAATATGCGGTTCAGAGCGAGCGAGCGACGAAGGTGTCTAATCACTTTCCATCGACGGCGAGTATTTTTCCGTGCCTAAGAGGCATCGAAGCGGATCTCGATCGAACCCTCGATTACGTCATAGAGCAAGAACCACCGTCGCATTATCATTGTCTTATACCGATAGAGAAAACTTGTCAGCTGTTTAGTGTCTTTCGTGAATGTTTTGCACACGGTATTTAACGTAATTCTTTATATGTACCTATACTGATTTTGACTCTATACGCCGACACTAAAACAGGTGGTACTCGACTCTCCCCACCCTGGACCCACATCTCTGACTCTCTTTCTATCTTTCTCTTTCCGCGCGTACGCCTCTCGCCTCTCGCCTCACTAGCACGTCTCTCGAGATGACTTGGCGGGCTAGAGAGTACCGAGAGAGGTATGGGGTAAAATCGGCGACCGGGGAAAACGGAGCACGACTTCACAGCGATGGATGACATCCGGTCCGTCGTAGTCTGAGAATGCGCCGCTATACTACTACTCTTCGTGTTTCCTTCGGGTCCTATACACATGCACGTAGTATAGGTAGGTAGTTAGGTACGAAACGGAACGGGGAAGCGCGCGCTGCATCTCACCGCTGCACGCGGAAAAAAGAACAACACAGACACACAGCTGGATGCCCCGGTAGGACAGTTCAGGGAGTGGGAAAGGGGGATTGCCCCGCAGAGGAGAAGAAACCTCCGAGTCGTGCGTTGTGTAGTAAAGGTATTAGTAGGTATTAGCAGGCATTAGTAGGTATTGTAACTGTAACTAGGTAGAGTTACCCAGGGTAGGTATGTACGTATAGGTAATAGGTGTATATACGCAGGTATATAATATGTAGGATATATAGGTATATCTGTATATACCTATCTACGTGAAACACCTCGCGCACACCCGGTCTCGCATTCCTTTGCGTGGATACAACTATTATTACGAATTGGATCGCAGACAAGAGCGGACGAAAGTCCTATTCCCGTATTACCAACACATACGTTTGTAGTGCGTGTTTCAGAACAGAACAGAACAGAACCGAACCGAACCGACCGACCAGCCTTAGTTCTATTATTAGACACTTCCTTCTCGCATATTTATAACAAACTTAAGGAGATTCTTCGAGCGTGGTATATACGTATACCTATATATATATATTTATTATATGTGTGTATGCGCGAGCGACTACGCGGTGCGCAAAACCCAAATATAGTAAGTTAACCACTGCGAAATCGTCGTTATAAAATATCTTTACGTACACCCTGCACACATGACGAGTCACGGGGTCTCAACTCTTCGCATTTATATACCTATACGCATGCACGATATAGCTACATATTCATGTATTTCAATCGAGACGCGGCAGGTAGTTTAGAACTTGAACAATATTCAACGCGATGTCGCGTCTGCTAAGATATGATACGGTATGAGCAGCCACCGCCGAAGCTGCGTGCAAGCATATATTTATGCGAGTCAAATGTACAGGTGCGAAGCAGTCTATATCATAACTGATGTGAGCTATTATACCTCTTTTCACCCAATCCTGTCTGCTCAGTCTATTCTATATGTATATATAGGTATAAACAAAATCATTTCACCAGCTATTTTCTCATAGAAAGCACGTGTCTTGGCGTATTATACCTACTACGACCCGATTGACACCATCAGAACTCAAATCCTTTAGCTATATACTAGTTTTTCTTATATAACATCACAGGAAACAATCCCCCGCAGATTTTTCCCTCTTCCGTAGTATTTTCGTAGAAAAGATATGCACAGATCTATATGTAGATATAATTTGGGTATTTATTTTCTATTGTTAGAGCCACGTGGTCTGGAAACTCCTTTTTCACTTCACTTCACTTCACTCGACTCGCTGTCAGTGTCTGTCTTTCTTTCTTTCTTTCTTCTCTCATTCCGTTTGCCCCTCGGGGGGGCCTGTCAACATAATTTCCGACGACCCCCCATCGTATTTTAAAAATCTACTATGCAGGGAAAAAGGATTCAACCCGTTCAATCTCATTGTTATATTTGAGGAACCTCGCGGTTAATCCTATTTTCGGAAAAGTCAGTCAGCTCCAGGGTGCCGGACAACCTTCCCTCCTTTGGTATATATATGTACTATATACCTATTGTATATATACATGATGCATAGACAGTCAACGGAGCACCGGACATGTAAAGAGACAACTAACGTATTTCGTTGTCCATTACATATAAACCCCACTCGATGCCGTTTTGCTTGCGATGAGGAAGAAAAAAGGAAAACAAATAAGAAAGAAAAACCAACTACATACTTGAAAGCGATGCCTCTAACATTTCCTGGCACTATACTATGTTTTTTCGCTCACTGCAGCAGCGTATTATATGATAATACTATGATGTATATGACACGCCGATAAGACGGCGAATTGCCTTGCAGGCTGCTGAAGTACGTCCGCATACTGTATACACGTGTATACACGTTGCCTTTGATTGATGAGTGGGTATAATTGAAATCATTTCTTCCGCTTGCGTCGTGTCGATAGATATGATATATACCTATATATTATAAAAGATCTTGTGATGGTGAAAAAGTAAAACCTCAGTGGCAAATTGTCATCGGTCATTCCTTAGTCCGAAACGATTCAATTAGGTGTGTAAAAACGTGAATAATTCAAAGGCACACCTGATTAAACGTCTGCAGGCAGGTTTTTTTACGGGTCCTTGCACCGACTCACTCGAAGACAGCCCGTGCAGAAATTCAATCTTGGCGCTGCCCAGGCCCTGGCTAGTTATCCACGAAACTAGACTGGCTATGGCCAGGAGGGCTGTCCAGTGCCAACCCTGGCGTGTAACATATTTCTACTCAGCACCTAGCCAGACAAACTGATCAGGGTCTAGCCAGTAAACAGACCAGGCTCTAGCCAGCAGTCTTATGAGTGCCCGGGAAACAAAAATTTTGAGAAAAAAAAAAAAAAACTGGTTCCGGCCGGGAATCGATCCGTGAACCGTGCGCTCGCCAACTCTGTCCGCTACCGACTCACCCAAGATCTGTTATTGAAATTATGAGCTTAAACGAATATCAAATATACAAATTTCATATATTCCAATTCTTATGGAACAAAATTTTACATCTGACTTATTAATTATCAATTTTATGGTAATTAAATGCAACAAACACGCAGTTATCATTAAATGATATTCTATGTGAAATATAAATTGAGTTAGCGAAATTAAATTTATTAAATAAGCATTTAAGTAATTTGATGAATTCAGAGTTAATTTACATAAATGCTAACTATCAATTATGTTAATAAAAAAAACAAACATGACAAAAAATGCACCAGTAATTTGTTTAATCTCCTGGAAGTGCATTTCTTCAAGGAAAAATTTTCTGTAACAATTATCAATTAAAACAATGTCAAAATTATTCAATATTTGGTAACTTCGATTTCCTTCATTAGAACCTGGAAATTAATCAAGTAATAAAAACAATCATGGAGAAACGTTCTTCTATGATTTAATTTTCAAATTATATATTTACTTTTTCTATGATAATACATATAAAGTATACCTTCAATGATCAACGCGTGACTTTTCATTTTGTTAGAAATTTTGTAAAAATGTATAAAAGTTAAGTTTTAAAATCGATCAAATTTACTTAATATTTCCGAATTGTAATATTTATTGAATGCATTTATTTACAAAGTGCACATTTTTGCGTCAAAATTAGAGAAAGAATATACACTTAAGTAAAAGATGACTTAACAATCATCGATTATCTGTCACCATTCACGTTTATATACTATAAATATTTATATGTAATGACAAAATATCATGTGAGTATATGACATTAATCATTATATATTTTTATGTATAACAATATATAGTTTTATACAGTATAATATGAAGCCTTGCGATACGCTATTATATAAAATTTTATATAGTTTTATATAATTGTATCGGACATATAATTCAAATTCAAATCCGAATTCAAATTTTACTTATCCGTTTCAAATCTGGCTAAATATTCTAAATATCCGATTCAAATTCGAGTTTAATCGAAAAAGTTGACTACATTCGAATTTGAATCAGATATATCAAATATTTAGAAAAATTCAAAACGTATAAGTAAAAATTGAATTTGGATGTTATTGAAGTCGAATTGCAATAACGAAAAATTAAATGCAATTAGTGTATTGTCTGACAATCCTGATCATTGCTGACCAGTTCCTGGAGAGTTTTGCCAGGAATTATGCTGTTATACGAGGCATCTTGTCAGTCTGGCCAGTGCCAAGCCAGAGCCTGTCTAGGCAACGCTAGCCAGTAAAATCCTATCAGGCTCTGGACAGTAGCCTGGCATGCCAGTACAAATTTCTGCACGGGAGGTTTCGTTATGTTTAGTTTTAGCGGCGAACGAGGGAAGAGAATGAGAAAGAGAAAGAGAATGAGAAATAGAGAGAGAGAGAGAGAGAGAGAGAATCTGGCCGAATCTGGGGAACCGTGGACCACTCCAGCTAACGCTCGTTCCCATGACGAGAATCTGGTGCCGAGTGACGAGGGTAGAGCGAGCTTTTTATCGACTTCCGGTCGGCGTTACTCGGCTCTCTCGCATGCACGTGCAGCCTTTACTTTGCTCCTCGCTACGGAGTGATCAGTGATTCTCAACGTCTTGGCTACTCGGTCGTTGCAAGATTAGCTCCTCGATATCCCATGAGTAATATATTGAAATTCGTTATTCCTCTGACGAAATTACATAGAAAAGTTTAAGAGGTCGAAAGGTCAGATCAATCGAATTTCGTTCTATTCTTTACTTGACGCGACTACTCTAAACGCGTCCTCACATATGTTATATGCAATTCCTGCACCTGCTATCTTCGTATTCAATTATTTTCATTGCTTCGAGATTCTGGACAGCCGATTTTCGTATACGTTGCATGCATGATCGCGCTCCGTCAATCACCGGGCTAACGTTTCTTATTCTGAGAGCGGTTGCACCACCGCTCGCGTTGTTTGAAATGAAAAGAGTCTTCTCCGAAATTATTCTATATCCTTGTGAGCTTACTTAGATATTTAGTTCAGCTATTCTTCCGAATGCAGGAATATAAGGCGACGGACGAGCCCCGGTACCAATTATTTGACTTCTTTACCTGAAATGGAAAAATTTCGTCTCACAATTAATCTCATTGCGAGAACCGATCGTGTAGGTGGGATATACCCGCACAGAGTCGCGTTGGTGTCGCGTGTGTGCCTCGCGGTGGTCGAGGGAGGGGAAAGCAGGTGCCCTGGAGCGAGAGCCGACGAAGGGTCACTGACACCTCGTCAGCACACTCGACACTCGCTCGGCATTCAGTATTTATCAGTCGGCAGTTCCAAGTTAACACGCGTCGTTTGCTCAGAGCACACACGACATCGCATCGCATCGTGCCCATTGCAGGTCTACTCTTATACTATACGCGACTATATGCCTCCTTCCTCCCTGCAGTCCGTCTATACCTATGCCTGTACACTTCGAACGTGGTGCGAGATGAACCGCCGCCTATTATATTGCGGCATATGCTCGTTCGCACTCGTGTGAAAAATTAACCTAGCCTTCACCAAAAGTGGGAGTAAACGTTTTTTATTTTCTTTTGTTTCTAATCTAATTTAAAAATCATTTCGAATATGATTAAAAAATAAACTTTGAATGAGATTAAGAAAAGCACGTAGCGCTGAAGAATATACGGGAGGCAGAGGCAGCATTTAACGCATGCGGGAAAATCACGCGCCAAATGATATTTAAGTTTAATAAATAATAATATACCTACCAACGTGACGTGAGATATATTTACATTTGTTTTCTTCTAAACAAATGGCGATAATTCTCTTTTGTTATTACGGTAGTATTTTATTAGCGTTATTTTTTCACGTTGTACGAATTATCATCGCGATACGATATAATATTATATGAGTTCACTGTCCCTGCAACAAGTGCGACGATCCACACGCGTTAAGCTGCAGTTGTTTTGTCAATACGGAAGCCAACGTTTGGCACGGAGCTGCAGCAGAGTAGCGGAGATATCGAACCGATTGTTTTTTCTCTGTCGCGGTCGCGCCACAACGAGATCGAGAGAACTCGGCGCGGAAGCCTCTATTTATATTTATAGCCCTTATCGTATCATGATCCTTGGACTCGTATATAGAACTTCCACAGGCAATATTATATATTATTATATATATGTGTACATGTGTGTATACTGCGTTACATACGTATATTCACACGTTGTAAATACATATGGATAAGAAATCGTATCATATGCTTGCAAATTGTGACAAACAACATTTTCGTTTTATTCGAAGAAACAAAGGACATGGTTAGTGTGCTGATGCATAGAAAAAAAAAAAAAAAAAAAAAATGAGACAGAAATTAACTATCGAACTTCATTTATATTACCGTAACTCCAAGGTTGCAGCTATATCGAGTGAAACCCCGCGTCTCACACAGATCCGGGTATCTCTAGGTACCCGGAAATCCGACTAGCCAAGATGATGTATAATATAGATAATCTCGCGAAAGTGGGTACAAGCATCATGCCTTAGCCGCAAATCGCAATTGGCCAGATGTCAAGAATCATTATTTATTTCATAATTTATAAAGGTTGAATTCGTCATCGGTTACAGTATGAATCATATTTTTAATGTCTGCGAATGCGTATATATCCGAATATCCGGATCTCGTAATACTCAAGTGTTGTCACTTTGCAAATGACAATAAATTGACCGAGACGTCATTTGAAAAGGTATAAAATAAACATGCGATACGAGATGATCTGTTCAATCGGTGATTCAAAAACCTATTCGTGACGCAAATAGTATTTATTACCTATCATATTATACGACATATTATGTATAGCTAGTTTTTCATCATTTTAACATACTTTGTGCCAGCTGTATTGAACGTGTACCTATATAACTATACATGCTATAATAATACTATATACACGCGAAAATATAATGTATAAGAATTTGAGGAAAGGACTACGGGTCGCGGGTGTCGCGGGGGCGTTGGTTAAATATTGTAATGTTCACGATCAGCTCTTGAGATATTTCCTTGCCATTCACTTCCTGGTGCTGGTTCTGGCTCTTCCCGATGACCTTGAGCGGTTCGCTGAACCCGTTGGCGATCACAAGCCGCGGTCGCGTCTGGCTCGGTACGCGCAGCTCTCTCTCTCTCTCTCTCTCACTCTCTTAATAAATAAATACCTATATCTATACTATATATATATATAGAGAGCAGGGTGGGTACATAGACGGGAACGGCACATCCACTCAGTACATAGATACAGAGGCGTTTCCCTGTCCTCCTTAATCCTTACGTCGTCGCTAGCGTCGAGTTGCGTCACTTGGTAAACTGGAGGCGAACCGGGAACGACGACAACAACTACGCGGCGATGGCTTCGGATCGGACCGAACCACTTTCGCCAAATGGCAACGCGCAAGCCGAGTCCCAATTACTCGACGAAATATAGGTGCCTGTGTACTATACCTGCGCCTATAGCTATATATAGCTACTCGGCCGGGACGCGGCGTAACACCGTCGTAATCCAACGGTAATTACGCCGGTTTAACCGCGAGGGGAATTCGAGCACAAATGGAAAGGAGTTTATTCAGTTTACTAGGTGTACTCATATGCGGTATATACGTACTACGCACGTATACGCGGTCCGGAGTTTACGGTGTCTGACGATGTACAGGAGAAGCCCGCGTGGCACCAATATGTATATAGTACAATACCGATTACAGAGAGGGTTGAGAACCTCTGCTCAGCTCGGTGCAGTGCCCCACGCGATCTCCCATAACTTATGGGCTCTCGGAGTTGGTCCGTGCGCGAGTTATACCCGCTTCTCGCGGCAGCATCTTGCGGAAGCGTACATATAGATACCTATACATGTACATATGCATGCATGAAGATGTGTGAAAGAAGCCTTTAGGATCGGTGCGCGAGCCTCGACGCTGAAAATACACAACCAGGAAGCTGCGGCGGCAGCAGCGAGGTACGAGAGACACGAGACGGAACGAGGAAGGTCCTTGGCGAACGCCCGCGCTCTATCGGTTGCCTAATGTTCAATAAGCCTGAAGCTTTCGCCGGGATTTCAGAATCGTTTTGCAACCGCGCGGTAACACGATATCCCCCTCTTTTGGTTAAATAAATATTTCCTGCAGAAATTCCATCAGTGGTGCGATGCAAATACATTTCTTCCAACTGAATGTAATTACATTAATATACCTACCTGTGTGTATGTTCAATCAATATTGTATGTCCCAATACGCATCCAGTGGCCTGCGTCTATAATTCGTTCGAGGAGGTAAAATAAAGTGATATATTCCACGTGCTCGGTCGGACAGAAGACCGGAAGCAGCCGCGTCTAGTTGAAATTCAGAGAAATATCAAATGAGCCGAGTAGTCCATCGATATAGCGATAAATAATAAATAAAATAACATCAACATAACTACGTTGTATTGGGTATATATAGGTAGATGAGACAATATACAGCATCGCTTTGTTATTTCGTATAGGTACCTACCTACTCTTACAGCGCCGTTGTCGCCGGTCACCTGTGTGATACACGCAAACGTGTTCGACGTTCACATCATGATGCATTATGCAAGTGCCTTCTTCCTCCTGTATAGCTGTTGTACGCGTCTATATGAATAAACCATAAATACGAACCTTTGACTCGCGAGACTGCTTACCTAATAGTGCGACGATGATAATGTTATAGAAATACATATGTGGAAGTCAAAGATATAATATAAATAATAATGATGATGATAATGGCAATGATGTATTGTACAAAGATATGAAAGATGATAACTTGAGGAGTCGTGATTTCGTGCGAGAGGTCAGCGTTTAGATCCGGTCCGAAAGGATTTCCGGTCCCGGAGCGGGTTTATAACTACGTTTTCTTTTTGAACTTCCGCTCGAAAGAGATAACTAATTGCTGCATATTGTAGGAACTGCGTCCGCCCTGTATGTCCATATTCATTTCCACTGCATGCACGCGTGTATATGTATGTATGTATGTAATATTGTACCTATATGTGTACGCGCAATGACATCGAGTAGAAATTCCTTGAGATTATAATACCTATACGTACTGCTTTTTTATTCTTCGTTGTTCACCGTGTTCTTCAGATTCATGTGTACCTACATTACTTACACCGCATGGTATACGAAATGCCGCAATCCTTCGGGCCACGTTTTACCCGGAAATGATATTTGAATATGTAATTAGCGTCCGAGAACTCTGCGTAAATATAGGTATACGCAGACACTCGTCGTAGGTACAGTTTGATACCGGTTCTGGGTAGAATAATATCGGTTATTCACTTTTAAATTAGGCAAGGTAATAATTTCTACACGAGTGTTAATCACGTATGGCTGGCGGTACGTGTGCCTAAAGAAAATCTTGAAACCGTACAGTCGACTGACTCGTCGTCCGCTGAAACAGGCTGCTGGCCATCTCGAGTTTGACCTGTCAAACTTTGTTTTTGGCGACGATGTAAGGTTGAAACTTATGATGATATCACCGCAAGACGATCTCACCGACCAATGAAATTGAATTATTTGGCGCCCGCGCAGCCGACTGCAATCGACTGTACGGTTTCAAGATTTCATCTCTATGTATACACACGGGTTTATATCCGGGAAGAATTTTACCGTATAGAAAATTGAGTTGGTCGATTTTAACGCGCCTCAACAATACCCGTTTCTCGGCATATATTGCAAGAGCCGAGAGGCGCCGCGTGGCACGCGAAGGTCGTTGTGCCGTTGTCTTTGCTGCATCGTCGGACTCGCCTGCTGCAGTAACCGAATGGACTCTTTCCTACCTCGTGGAATTCTCAGCGTATGGGCAATGCTACGTTCATTCTTCCAAAACAGAATCGTACGAAGAGCGGTTTGCCATATCTATATGTGAACGCTGCAGGTATACCTGCTTACCTACATCGAGACGCGTTAGGCTGCAGGTATGGTTATGCGAGTATAATAAACCGTCCGATAAGCGAAAGGCGCCAAGCAACGATTACGTGTTTAATTGACCATTTTACGTGGGTCCGTTTATCGTCAAGCCGACCGGCAAATAGCGCCATTTCGGAGGCTGTTTACTTCATTAAAATCGTTTTCGTTCGCTGGGTCCGCAGCCTCCAGCTCCCGAGCGTCCGGCGAATGGTGATACGATCAACGACCGGTATAACTAGCGTATATAGATAGTATATACATATCTATACCATGTGACTTGCAGTAAACCGAAAGATCTATAATCTATGGTAACGTGCCGAGGTGAAACTTTTCGTAACCCAAATGGAAATAATGGAAATAATGGAAATTGTTTATTTAAATTGTTCGATAAGCGGCGGATACAGTCTTCCTGTCGTTCGATAATGCTAAGCGGTATATGAACCCTGATTCTTTCTCCTTCCCCCCTCGCCGCTGCTTTATACGCATGTATAGGTATAATCTACCCACCACATGCAAGCATCATATATGCCTTGCAAATATCATTAAACTCGTCTCCGGAAGTGCTGGTATTCTTATCCTCTTTGTCCTCCGGCTGTTTACTCGGGTGTCGGGCGTTGCCCGTGCCGCCGAGTCCCACTCTTGTGAATTCTGCTCAATTATCGACAACGTGTAAGGTAGCTGGGTGTAAATTGTACCCAACCGACTTCCGACTTTGTGTTATAAGTTTCGTTATTTCCAGGCGAAGGCTTTGATCGGTTGGGAAATTTGCAGTTGAAAATATAATTGAGTCGTTGAATATAAGCGATCTGTTTTTTTCTTTTTTATATAAAATCTACGAGTTTAATTGCGTCATCCTCGACACTGTCTACAACACGTAGGTATATGTATACCATGTAGGTACTATATTTACTATGTTATATATGAAGCTTTCACGTGGCACGGTTATGCAACGATAACGATCTTATACATGGGATATGTGTACCTACCTACCTGTTATCTCAACACTTACACTTGTATACGAAATCGCACCAACGATACCTGTTCATAATATAGATATACGTACCTACATACCTGCGTGTTCACTCCTAATTCATTCGCACGTGTACTCAGGGATATCAAGAACAAATGAAATTAAGCCGTTAATCTATACCTAGTACCTATTTATCATAATATAGGGGTAGGTACATAAACGTGATTTAGATACTATTCAGGTATGTGTGTGTATGTGTGTATGTATCACGAATCTTACAAATTTTATATCATATAGGAATTTGACGAGAGATCGGATTCGTTTCTCAGTACCAAATTCTCTGGCTGCAAGGTCATGCACGGAATCATATAGTTTCTAATATCTGACGTGATTTTTCTTTTGATTACAGGCGCTGCTAAGCTGCGAAACTTGGACGTGTTATGAAACTGCTCTCAACTATACAGCTGCCTCAGTTACCGCCGGTTTCTGTTGGTGGCGGTATGACGGGTATGGAGTCCCGTCTTCCTCCGGGAATAGCCCTGCCCTTCAGCCCCACGGATCTGTTGTGGCGCTATGGACCCATGAGCTTCTCGCCAACCGCTCATCCACCCCCGAGTCCTCTTCTCGACTTCAAGACTCACCTTCCGACCAGTCTAGGTAAGAATCGTCCCCGGGGACTAACGAGAAAGCCATATATGGCACACCTGCACTGCAAATCCAAGTGCGTTATTTCAACACACTTCTCTGTAGTCACTTTTTACACGCTTTAAAACGACACACGTAAGATGTGTGATGTGTTAAAACAATGCACTCAAATGTGTCGTTTTAACACATTACACATCTTACGTGTGTCGTTTTAAAGCGTTTCAAAGCGTGTAAAAAGTGACTACAGAGAAGTGTGTTGAAGTAACGCACTTGGATTTGCAGTGTGTTCTCTGCAATGATGCTTTCTTCTGTTTCCGTCCTTTCGTTCGTATTGAAAACGGAGTTGCACAAAGTGCACGTTATGAACAATCGTACGGGACGTCTTCTCTCCATATGTATTACATGTGTATATTTTCTGAATTTTCAGCGTCAGACCCGCGCATTTGGTCGCGTGACGATGTCGCCTCGTTCCTGCGATGGGCCGAGCGCGAATTCGATCTCCCCCAGTTCGACATGGACATGTTCCAAATGAACGGGAAGGCCCTCTGCCTACTGACCAAGTCAGACTTTGGCGAACGTTGCCCAGGTGCCGGCGACGTGCTCCACAACGTCCTCACGATGCTCGCCCGTGATTTCAACCAGCTACAAAGATGCCTGCCGAGCAGTCCGGTCACCCCAACGAGGCCTTCGGCCTATCCCCTAAGCCCGCATTCTCACCCTCCTACGCCTACGTGGGCAGAAAATCCCTACGCGGCTAACCTCGCCTCCCTAATGTCCGCGAATTCCGTAACGCTATCGCCCGCGCCGTCCGTCGACAGCCAGGCCGGTTCACCCGGCCACGCCGAACCCCACACTCAAGTATACAAGAGTGACTCCGACGAGGACAATCACACCGGAGGTAGCAACAGCCCACCGGCTACGCCGACGACCCTGACCACACAGAGATTGAGCGAAGTCTGTGTCAAGGATCAGCCCAGCTCAACACTTCCACCTCAAATGATGCCCCTCACTCCGGGAAACTTCAGACCCGCTGGTGCGCCCAGGGAATTCTTTCCAAACGACTCACCCGAGCCGAATACGAGTAAGTCTATTGAACTTGTTGGGATGATCGAGTAGTATGATTTCCAGATTTTCACTATGTCTAATTCTTCCTTTATTTCTGTTTTTGTCAGATGGACGACTTCTCTGGGACTTTTTGCAACAACTTTTGAACGACCCGTCGCAGAGGTACACAAATTACATAGCGTGGAAGAGTAGGGAAACGGGAGTTTTCAAAATTGCCGATCCTCCAGGACTAGCGAGACTTTGGGGTATACAGAAGAACCATTTATCGATGAACTACGACAAGATGAGCAGAGCTCTGCGATACTACTACAGAGTAAATATACTCAGGAAGGTTCAGGGCGAGCGTCATTGCTACCAGTAAGTTTTATAATATAAATATAAATATATATGCGTCCATGTGTCTGCGTCATAGTGTGTGTGTGAAGAGGATGAAAAGAGCTGTAAAAGGAGATTTTCGAAGCGAGTGTCGATCGATAACCGAGACTGACACGTTCCTTCCCCTTCTGCTTTCAGGTTTCTCCGGAATCCTACCGAACTGAAAAACATAAAGAATATATCTCTGTTGCGTCAACAAATGCGGATAAAGTCGGAGCCCGAAGATTTGGACTGTAACGCAACGCCGATAGAAGAGTTGCCCACTGACCTATCGATGTCGAGCATGAATCAACCCAGCGAACCTCTGCCGCTCCACGATCCACCCCCAAAGTACAGAAGCCACGCTTACAATCTGGTAAAAACAAACCAAGAACCGGACGACCGAAAGTGACGCGAGGTCTAGCACCGAGATAAAAGTCCCGTGGATGCTCAATGCGGTGCAATAGATTAGTGTTGATATTGCACCAGAATTATCGTGCGTTGTGCGCAGAAATTGTGGGTCGAACCAATCAACGATAACTCAACTCGAGTTATTTACCGACGACGACGACGCGGTTACGTAACTCGTGCAGTTACGTAATACATATAGATACATAATTACATACGCGCGCAGGGTATGTATACATAGAAGACTGTGAATATTGGTGTACGTGGTCTGGTAGCTCGAGTGCGTTGACCCCACCATTGGTGTTGCCAATATCGTTGATACGAGACGTGATCATGACGAAAAGACGTTTCGATGTGGACCTTATTACTGAAACGTGCTTAACGTGTTTATACTTCGCCATTAAAGTCGGGAGAAATACGAACATTAATGATATAAATGGAGCAAGAGGAGTAGAAGAAGAAAAAAAAAAAATATGATCGATTACAAGTTTCAAGTACCATGAAGGTACTGAATCTCGAAAAAGAGATTCTCCTAAAAAATACATCGCCTCGGCCCGACGTGCGTCTGCGGGGTTTTCTTGTTGTGAAATCACACCGACCGCGTTAAGAACTTTCGAAGTCGGGGCAGGTGGCGACGATATAATTCGCTGGTAAATCTCTTATAGACTCTAAATACGTGAATAAGAAATACGCTCGTTCGTTTTATCGTTATACGAACAACTCCGTGATTTATGTTACGTGAGATATACCTACTATAATGAACAAATATAATGATATAAAAATATATATTGACAATTTGATGAAGTGCAATTGTGACTTGCGGAAACTGAGCTGTAGCAGCGTTGTCACGTTTAACAATAATTAATAGTTATATTAATAATGGTAATAATAATCATAATGATAACGATAGTAATAATAATAATAATAATAATAATAATAATAATAATAATAATAATAATAGAAGTAATGATAATGATAAGACATAAAGTAGCGGTGAAATAAAGTTGACCAAAATGAAATGGCCGATGTTATCGTGATAAGTAAAACAATGAAAGAAGAATATATATACATAAATATATATATAATTATTTTTATTTAAACTTAGGAGTAAGGATCTTTATTATAAAATATGTTTCTGTTCCAATATTTTATGCGCAAGTGTGATAAATGTAATATCGGCATGGAGAAAGTCGCCAAAAGATGCGGATGGATTGATTTGCTATTACGAAAATCATAACTATACTATATTATGTATATGTGTTCGTAGCTCGATAATAACCACGGGTAAGAATTTTGAACGATGTTGATCGATTTTAGTAAGCTCGTCGCATTGAATATCATATTCTTTTGTCTTTTGATTTATTTTTATTTTTTTGTTTTTTATCTTTTTTTGTTTGTCTTTTTTTCTGCCATATTTGTGGTTACGGTACAACCGCCGTATCTCGTCTACACAACGAACTATCGAGAAAATTGTGGCCATTGTGGCTTAGGTGGTTAAGCTTTAAAGGAACGTACTGCGTGTTTATCGCACACTTTCGAGTGGCTTTCAGCTCGAAAAAGCCGAGGATGATAGCTCCACACATATTAGATGAATAAGATAGGTATTTAGGTTTATTGCGGACCTCTGCAACAACCTCGGAATTTCTTCATCAGACACACGTACACTTCCACACGTACACTTCCGCACACACACACACCTATGTACACAAACAATTGAATCGTATCTCTTCCATTCATATTTTTTAATTTTAATTAATAAATCTGATTGAAAGTCATTCCAAGGTCCGTTAGAGAAGTCTGCATCTCTCGATTACAGTTGAGCCCTTGCTATGGTAGTGTGCATTTAAATTGTTTTTTTTTTTTTTTTTCAAACTAATCTATTTTCGGGTTGAAGAGATTACAAATACGAAGTTTTCCAAGTTTTTTTTTATTTTTATTTTAATTTTAATTTTTATTTTTCACGCTACCAGCAAGGGTTCAACCCCCCCGCCCCACTGTAATACTTGTGCCAAGAACAATACTGTTATTGATGATAAACGAGAAATGTGAATAAATGTAATGAGTGGTCCGGTAGATCCAGCCAGAGCCGTTTTGTAGCACAATACGGACGTACGATGTTCACCTCGATCCTTCCCTCTAACTATCTTTCTGTTTTTATAAATATCTATCTACCATTCTATCTTTCCCCTGTTATATATGTTTTCATCTCTCGTTCGGATCTCTCGGCCAATCTCCATATGATTTAAATAGTGTCAAGAGTAATGGAAGAAAAAGAAAGAGTTTATATAGGATATTATACGATAATTAATAACCGATTACGTTGTAGCGTATAGGATCTCTATATGTAAATGTAAATACCTACGCAAGTAACATTACCGCTATATATGAAGAAAAAACAAAAAAACAAAAAAAATGAGAAAAAAAATCTATTAAAAATAGCAAGAATTTTATGGAATACCGGGGCCAGAGTTATATATATTTTACTACCAAAATTTATATTCGAAATTTCAATATTGTTGGTGTGATTGTGGCGTAACATTCCACGTCGAGATGTTCGAATAACCGCGAATGTCCAATTTACCTAATCGCCTGTAAAGTTATTAATTAGCAAAAGAAGAATATTGTATTTTTACACGAAATTTCAGAGTTAAACGATGTTTAAACATTATATCTGGCTTCTTATATATACTGTGATCTCTATAAGGTAAAGGAATGATGAAAAAAAAGAAAGGAAAGGAAAAAGAAAAAAGAAATTAGAAAAAAGAAAAAAAAAACACGCGTGTCTAAGGAAAGCATAATATGGATAAATGATAACTTTAATTTTCGTTTGTAAAATGTAAATAATTTATATATGACAGATTAAATATAGGTGATCTATTTCATAAGAGATTAAGTAAAGAGATGGTTGAGAAAATAAAAAAAATCTATTCTAAGCGTGTATAAAAATTATAATATCTGTAAAATTTTACCCGTAATGTCATTTTATTATGTAACTTGTTATCGGGACGACGAAGAAGAACGTTGTAAATATAGACTTATTTACTTATTAAGATGAGATCTTTGTATTTTCACTCCCCCTCCCGTTACCTACCTACCTTTTCATCGCGACTGTGTCAACTATACGAACATACTCCGAGAATTTCTCTCGTTGACGTTGAAGTTCGTAATATTATCAAAAGAAATTTAAAACTCAATTTGAAATGACTCGGGTGTGTATGGGAAATGGGAATTTGATACGGACTGAGAAAACATTATTAATTAACAGCATATCTAGTTAGAAATATGTTATATTTGTTACAATGCTATGCCTCAATCATTCCATTTAAAATCTAAGAGCTGTTGGATTGGAAAAATATGACTTCGTCTGCAATTATGGATGTGGTGGGTCTTGAATTGCCGTCGTCATCTTTGATCTCTCCATAACTGAGCCTACCGTTGATCAGTACTCTGTTGCCTTTTTTTAGGTAACTGTACACTGTGTCCCTTAAAATTGGCTTGAATATGCAGATCCTGTGCCAATCGGTTTTTTGCATGAAATCACCTGTGTATGAAAAAATAAAGCCAGAACTAAACGCTTTCAATGCGATGAGCAGACACAGACAAAGCTCAGAGCCCTGTTTCATTTCTATCAACCCGAAGCGGCCAACATATAGTGAGATTGCAAAGCATTACTGGTAAATATCACCAAAGCTTGAACTCACCAGTCTCGTATTTGTAATTTGTGTGAGTTGCAAGTGAAAATGTGACAACAGGATGATCTGTTGTTCCTCGTTTCTGTGGATCAGCTCCGACTCTTCCTAACAGGGTGATTTGATTCAGCGCTGAAGTTCAGAGAACAATTGTTAACTTTTGGGAATAATATTCGTCATATTTAAAGTCGAGGATTTATACTCACATTTTTCTACCTTTCCAGTCTCTATTCCATTCGACATTGTCCTTACGTTGTTGGACGACAGTATTTGCCGAGCCATGCCTCGTAGAACCTAAAAAATTAGAAAATACCGTGAAGAACATAACCTTAAAGAGTTCAAGTTCATATCGATTGTGCAAATTTGTTTTATCGCGAACAGAAGAGAGACGGAACACGGTGGACTACAATGTCCGGACAATGCGATGTCATTATGAAATACCGGTAGAATTATGGAATTATTAACAGTAGCCGACCGGTCGATGTGACATAACCTAAAAAGCTCTCGCGATCATCAATCTTAAACATTTCGGCGTTGATACGTAAGAATGAATCGCATTGTTGTGACAACTGAAGAAATGGGCGGTACGCACCTTGTTGCAGAACATTGTAGCTATGACGTGTACGTAGTACGGATAAAAACAATGAAACTCAGACAAAATATCGCAATCGAACGCGGGCTCTCACACGTGACACGTTCGTACAAATACAATCCAAATGTATTTCCAGGGAGTGGGGCGTCGCGGAGCAACTGGGGAGTTCAGACCTGAGAGACTGGTTGCCGGCAATCAGGCATATCGTCGTGCCGATTATTCCGGCTTTGTGTCCTTGCTCTTAAATTCTATTTCCAACCACGAATTTACAATCGCCTGAAACCTAACTACGCAGGCTATTGTGATTTGAGATTATTGGTGAATACTACGCGAGACGCACGCTGGGGCAGCGAAAAACGAAAAAATATCTTCTCTTTCCGATTGTTGTCCGTCTGCCCTGTTCCTTGTACTATATATGTATAACAATTATCATAGGAGAAGAATCAGGCTACTTTCTTCGTTTCGTGTTGCTTATCAACTTTAAAACTTATCGGTATAGGTATTGTTCTGGGTTTCGTAGCAAGTTAATTTCAATAAAATTTCGACGTTTGGATGATTGGTCCAGAAGGTGGCGCCACCCCAGTCACAGGACATCCAAGATTCAACTACTTGACGCATCCGAGCAATTGTAATCAGCCGGAAACAGCACTGGATTGGCCTTGTATGTGTTGACTCAGGTCAACATAATGATAGCAGTATTAATGCCCGCGTCTCCCTCAGCGTATTTATACCAAACCTATACACAGCTGACTTGCCATTGAAAAAGAAAGTCCATCGCGCATGCCAACCAGTGCTGCGAGCAGAACAAGGAAACGCAGAGGCTGCAGAATTTTTTAGTTTAGAGCGCTCACGCGAAATCTAGTCTAGACTGCTCCATCCCGTTTTGGAAATGCAGTCGCCTGCGGTCCCTTCAAAGTGAGATCCAAAGTCCGGCGGCGTTGTTGGTACATAATGACCACAGTTTGTCAGATTCCAAAGTCCTAGCCGAGTCTGCTTTAACGTTGCATCACCAAAGTGGCGATACAGTTTTCCTATATGTCATAACGCTCTGATATACACGCATGTAGTGATTCACAGACAAACAGAGTTCATTTTGATTCAGTTCGTTGATACGGGCTTATAGGTAGAGTCAGAGACCAATTTGGACTCATTCTGAGGCTCGAGTCCCAGTTGGCTCTGCCGGCGTCGTACTTTCAGCGTGGTGGCCAACGCGTAGTTCTGGTGCATTATAGATCGAGGATAGAACGTTCCGACGTCTCGAGCCAAGTAAACACAAAGAAGGAAGAACGATAGCATAATATTTGGATTATTGTTGATAGGGCATCAGTCAAAGCAAATTTGTGAAACATGAAGTACAACCAATCGAATGAAAACTGTGCCAACAATTGTCGTGTCTAGTTCTATACTATTCTATTGTTCTCCTGAAACACTCCCACCTCATTACACTCATTAGATCGAAAAGAGTCGAATAACGGATATACCTACATATTGACAAATAAACGACAGAGTTTTCGAATTACTGATATCTTACAAACTGATGATGACCTTTTGAAATACAGATATGCATCTTCGGTTGGCACGTGAATAACGATTTGCGTCGCAGTATACGATTCCTTTAAATACCAAAATAAATATTATACGTTGCGGCCATAATATTAGTCATTTGCTAAGATCTTACATTCCCTTTCCTCTATACTGCCAGATCAAATATTTATTGCGCAACAGTTTGTTAGTATACAAGTTCAGCGCAGCGAGATTCGCATCATTTAGTCTCAGGACGCTCAGCAATAAATTAATACCGCTACGATCAGCGGATCGTAAAATATCGTGTGATACACGTGTGGATGGGCAATATCTGTCTCGTGCCGCAAAGGACACTCGTCGGATATCGCCTACTTTCCGTGCTTGTATCACAATATACTCTTATATTACAGAACGTCGAAGATGTTGCAACTTGTTTTCTTGTCATTGTTTGCGAGCTTAACGCTGGCCGATCAGAGTGGCATTCTGCAGATTATATCGAGCCTCGACGTTAACAACGTTATTACTCATGACGATAACGAGGGGGCAATGAAACCTGCGGAACTACCCTCCTACTCTTACGATCCGGACGTGGATTTACCCACGGTAAGTTTATGAACTTTTACATCCTTTGATCCGTCCCGACGATCCATGGCTGTCGCGAAATTCGCGTGAAATATGAGATCAATATGATTGTGGAAATGGAATACCACGTGTAATATATATGTTGGCTGATCACTACTATCCCACGCGCGATCGGACCAATCCCATAATTAAATATATTTCTCCTGAGTATACAAAAGTTGACAGAGACACATTACTCCCGTTTCCATCAGCCTGACTTAGTAAGGCGCGCCGGATACTACTCGGAGACTCATATCGTGGAGACAGAGGATGGATATTTGTTGACATTGCACCGAATTCCCGGAAGTCTCGATAGCCCTATCACAAGAGGCAAACCGTCGGTATTACTGCAGCATGGGCTCTTGGCGAGTTCCGCTGATTGGGTGATATCTGGGAGAGGAAAGGGCTTGGGCAAGTTGATCAGAGGAAACCTATCGTAGAAAATTACTAACGTATCATTTATTAACTACTGTAGGTGACCTTATGATATATATTTGCAAAAGAGCAATCGATTTGATTTCCTCCCTTGATCGTTGCAGCGTATATACTGGTCGATCAAGGCTACGACGTGTGGCTGGGAAACGCGCGTGGCAATACTTACTCCAGGGCTCATGTGACCTGGTCGATAACCGACCCAAAGTTTTGGAACTTTACTTGGCACGAGATGGGGATCTACGACCTTCCAGCGTTAATTGAGTACATCACCGTGTACAAGAAGGAGGGGAGCCTACTCTACGTCGGCCACTCAATGGGCACAACGATGTTTTACGCGATGGCCTCGGAACGTCCCGAGGTAGCCACTAAAGTTAGAGCAATGTTCAGCCTCGCCCCGGTTGCCTTCATGAGCCACGTTAAGAGTCCGATTCGCATCGTTGCCCCTTACGCGTGGGAATACGCTGTGAGTAGTCGGGCAATAGCAGTTTCCATATTTCCACATATATAGTATTTCATCCGACTCATTAATTCCAACTCAACGTTCCAGATGATCGCCCATTTCCTTGGCGCCGACGAGTTTCTGCCCCAGGGAATTATCCTGCGATTCCTTGCCAGATACGGATGCGACATTGACGTTACGGAGGAGAAAATATGTGCTAACGTCTTGTTTGTACTTTGCGGATACGACAAATATCAGTTTAACAATGTAAGTATGTCAACTAATGTTATGACAACGCATGGGGTCCCTAAGGTATCGACGATTTTACGACTCATGTCAATTGCAGACTCTGCTGCCAATTATATTCGGCCACACGCCGGCCGGGGCCTCAACGAAGACGCTGGTACATTATGCTCAGGAAATAATGTCGGGTAAGATAGTTCGTCACTGCAATTGAGCCAAATTTCGGGCCGTGGTGATCGAATGACTCGCTTACCTGTACTTTTTTTTTAATTTTGTCCAATTTCAGGAAAATTCCGGCAGTACGATTACGGGACCAGGAAAAATTGGCAAATTTATCACTCCGTCTCACCGCCTGAGTACAATATCTCGAAAATTAGCGTACCCGTAGCGTTGTTCTATGCGGATAACGATTGGCTCGCCAATGTTTCGGTAAGTCCCGCGCTGAGAATACATATTCATAAGCAGGTGGTATACTACATATATGTTACGAGGTAAGTGCGAGGAGATGCGAGGAGTTTCCTGCTGCACGCGTAGGTATAATCGCTTATAGTAGTCTACAGGCAAGATATTTGACTTCATTTCATTAATCGCATGTATTATTGTATACAGGATGTTGGGAGGCTGTACGAAGCTTTACCGAACAAATTGGGCAAGTTCAGGGTGAACTTCCCAAAGTTTAACCACTTGGATTTTCTTTGGGGTATTGACGCTCCCAAACTTGTCTACAAACAGCTGTTGACTTGGATGGAAAAATACCGTCACGAAGTAAAGAAGCCGAAATTAAATACCACCTTCTCGAACATATCGACTATCCTGACTTAGTTTTTCTTCTGATCTTATGTACACGCAAATATAGAGAATGTGATCCCGTGATCTCGTGATCTCGTGATCTAATGTGACGTACTCCCCCTAGAGTGGCTCGGGATAATTCATATATATTTTATATATTTTTGTATACATTTGGATTACAGATTCTATACACCTTATTATACTTGAATCGTTGTAAAAATCTAATAAACCGCTTTTTATAAATAGCATTTCTCTGTATCCTTGGATTTTTCGTTTCCTTTTATCAAACGGCATCGCGAATCGACGATATGGAGCTGATTGCACCGCCTCATCCACATGTAGGCCGCTAATTCATTCTCCATATCCCGACACTCTAACAAGATGTAGATAATTAAGGTTGGCACCTTGCATACTTAAACAGCTCAAGATCTCTCCATCTGAATATCTGCTGAATAGACGGTGTGCCGTGAAGCGTCCTCCGCACGTGAGTGTATAAGACTTCCAATCAGTTTGTTCAGCCCCATCTCTATCATACCCTGTGGTGTGAACGTGATCGATTTTCGAAAAATCTCATCACATTGCAAAATCCTCTAATTGATATGATCGCTTCGCGGATGATCATTGATCATTGATCATTATCTGGCAATGACCTTTCCGTACTGAATTTCGTAATTCATGATGAAATTATGAAAGCAAGGCTCGCCGCTCGAGCCATCGGACACGTGCCTGTGGTGGCCGTGGCGTTGAGTGGCCTGACTCCCAAGTTTCATTACTACTACGCAGGAGCACACCCTCATCACTCAGAGCGCAGAATTTATGCGACTAGCAGAGGGTGGGTCGGTGGCCTCACCCTCCGCGAGTATAGGGTAGGTATATGCTTCGGGTTAGCGGCATGGCTATGTTAGTACGTACTTTCCAAGTTCTATCCGAGGGAGCGCTGCCTGTTGTCCGCCTAGCCCCGGGAGCGGGGAGCGTGGGCTGTGCAGACCGCCGAGCTCGAGCCTCGACGCGACGGTGAACGACACCGAACTCTCCGCAGTCGGGACTCGGCAGTATTTGTCCGTACGCAGACGGCAGGTTGATTGTGAGCCAAGGTTAGATGCGAACAGGCAAACAGGCGAACGAGTCTTGATGATTTGTCTCGAGTGTGTGTTCGTTGATCGAATCACTCTCACGAGTTGTAGCGGATATAATAGTGTTGTGTATTAACTTGGCTAATCTAAGAGTTGATTGGATTATACTTATATACGACGAAGCGAGGGTCTACAGTCTACACCGAACACCGTAAAAACCGAGGATCGCGTCTCGACGGGTAAGTTTCTGTTTTTTCTTATGCATCTCTCTGACTACGAAGAAGATTACGACACGTATGTATAGGTATGCGTATATCGCAGTAAACGAATACCGCATATAGGCATACGATGTAAACACAATACGAGTAGAAATTATACGTTCCCTTCATCGATTCGTATCTGCGGTGTTCGTCATACACATCGTCGAACGTTTAAGATACTCACGATCGTTGTGAAAGTTATTGGTACGGGGAATGGATTTACTCACAAGTTGGTATACGTCCATTCACTAAACCATATAGCGCGTATATTATTATTATTATAATAATTATTATTATTCACTAATATTTCATTATCATGGATTCTTACGGATTCAAAATCTAGCAACGAGCGGAATACTTGATCGGATCCTCTTCTTTCTCATGTAGATTAATATCATATTAATTCAGAGCCGCGGAAGGCTGCAGCATTAAGTAATTGACCCAAGTGAGCCGCGTACTACCGCCGTTAGGTCAGATTAGCTGGGTCAGATCTCCCTCCTGCCTTCCGAATCGTAAGGCAATCTACTCCGTTCGAGGCTGCTGGTTGGACCGTTATGCCGATTTTATACGGTAGCTGCGTTAACTCTTTCCCCGCGATGACGAAGCGCGGTATGATTCTACCGGATGATTGATGAAGGATCCGGTATACCTATACCTATACCTACTCCATGCCAAATCTGGCGGAAAACAATTTCCGTGCGAGTTCTAGCCCTGCGGTCTTTGACTCGGCCGTGAATATGCCGAGTTATCAATCTCTGACGGCCGATCGAATGAAGATAGGTGATTATAGAGATTACTGCAGGAACGGCCGAATCTTATAGCATTATTGTCACTCGACGTGTTATCCCAGCTCTGAACGGGAAAATACTAATGCATTGTTTATGGGAATCATTTAATTACATTCTGATAGTTTTGTCGGATCAATTAGCCTTATACGAACGTGGCATTGATTATAGTATAAGTGTGTAACATACAGCATGTAGCATACACATGCATGTACAGTATACAGTATATACAGCTACTACTGGCCTTAATTTACGGTGAAAGTTGGCACACACTTACCTACAATTATACATAGGCCTATAACGTACAAGTGTATCCTATAGCTCCGTGACGGTCTATTGATGTGTATAGAGCTTTGGCTCGAACAATTTCTCCTATCTGCATTCCGCGACCCAGGAGGTGGTTTTAAACCAATAATTACGATAGCCTTTGTTAGCTCCGATACGCGTACAAGATGTATAACGGAACGACAAAACTGGGCTGGAATTATTGTTGTCGTATAAAGGCAATACAGGTGTCTATATACCTCAACAATTTTATACTGCCGGTGAATGCGCGTCCCTATATGCATACATACCTATAACGTCATGCG
This sequence comes from Tenthredo livida, assembly GCA_963992785.1. NCBI lineage: Eukaryota > Metazoa > Arthropoda > Insecta > Hymenoptera > Tenthredinidae > Tenthredo > Tenthredo livida. The sequence continues at coordinate 168,821 of OZ023071.1, read as the reverse complement.
AGGATATGTGTATACATATATTATCACTAACGCTGACGAGTCTGCATCGTATATACATATGTATATACCTGATGCAGTGATATCTCCGAGCTTGTTTGCCAATCACACGAAATTCTCCCACGTTCATACAATTACGCGCCCGTATCTCCGTATACCTGTGTATATATTTATATACGAAGTTTTCTCATGCTGGAACAACAATAACTGTGCAGCAAAGCTATGACTTCGTAATCATCGACGCGCGACGCGGACTTTTTTATTTCCAGGCTTTGATTCTCTCCCCGTACTTTGTTTTTTATGCCTATACATACCTAACGCAATATCCGTATAGTATTTGCTATTGATAATGATCACGTGTATATGCGGGCACGCAGCTAACGAAAAATTTCCACCCAAAGTCGAAGCGCGAATCCTACTCTGACAGGAAGGTGGTAGTAGATTTCATAATAAACAGACAGCGAAGGGACGTACAAGGCACGACGGCCTACTATCGTCATTTCAAAGTCCATTCTCAGCGATTCCGTGACATATCGCGTCGTACGCGGTACGCAAGAAGGCGTATATAGGATATACCTATATACCGCGCTGCGCGTCGTTGCACGATACTTCTATCTTCTACGTATACACAAAAGGTAAGGTAAGTTAAGGTAAGGTAAGGTAAGGTATATGGTATGGTATATGGTATATACATATATACAGGGTGGTCCATTTAACTCTGTCACCGCGAATAACTTGGTTATTGTTGATTCTACTGAAAAGTGTTATATGGAAAAGTTGTTACATTTGAAGGGGGAACATGAGTTTTGGAAGTGAATGTCATCTGAAGGTCATATCTTGTGAGATTTCGGTATTCCTAATGTTTTTTTAAACGGGACTACCTATTTTTTTACTCACTATGAGGAAGCTGACATCGAAACGATTTCAACCATGTGCAACAACATAACATTCGAATGACTTTCGGCCCCACAATTTATTGAGTTTTGGGGCAAAAATTTTTTTTTTCTTCTTTTTTTCCTTCATTTCATTGTTTTTTTCATTCAAATTCATTAATCCATTCATTTAAGAAACGTATCATCAATGCGTGTGCAAGTGTTGCTCCAAAAATCATAGGCAGGGCCAGGCAATTCCATCATTTGATCATAAATTTTGGGGCCGAAAGTCATTCGAAGGTCATGTTGTTGCACATGGTTGGACGCGTTTCAATGTCAGCTTCCTTGTAGTGAACAAAAAAATAGGTAGTCCCATTTAAAAAAACATCGGGAATACCGAAATCTCACAAGATATGACCTTCAGATGACATTCACTTCCAAAACTCATTTTCCCCCTTCAAATGCAACAACTTTTCCCTGTAACACTTTTCAGTAGAATCAATAATAACCAAGTTATTCGCGGTGAAAGAGTTAAATGGACCACCCTGTATACACACGTTGGATCTTGGATAACAGGATAATGGGAGTGAACTTGAATCGTTCAGCGTGCGCCGATAACATATCCACGTGCTGCGCGTATTATACTTACGTTTATAGTCACGTATTAAGCCTGTAAGGATAATTGCACGTACTTATGCTTGAGTGCTTGGATATTTTCAATTTCCCATCTTTGTTAAAGTCGAGAGAGGAGAGAATGTATGTTAACGGCATAGTGGACACGAACGACAGCTCATATTGTTGTTCGTTACAGTCGCGTGGGATTGAGAACCTGAAAGGATTACTGCAGGGAGCCTCGAGGCATTAAATAAAGATTCCCGGCCTCCGATTATAATTTAGAATGTAGTATGTATTTCCGTGCGTATACGAATATAGTCTACCTATATGTACACGTGTATACTGTATACACGTAGTGGAGTATTTGAATTTTTCGAGCTCGTCTTGCCTTATTATACCAATTTGCATCAAGTCAATTGCAGTATATGTATTTCATGATATCAAAACAATATAATATCACCGTTATCCCTCGTTATTGTCGTGATCCCTACAACCTATTCCTCAATAAATGTTATATACCGCATAATAACTGTTAGTAATTTCGTCCCTGCAGCACCTGACGTCAGATTAATGTAGAAATGTACTCACTCGGCCGCAGCGATATGCACCCAGGAAACAATTTGCATACCGTGCGATCCTCCTCCTCCTCCTCCGCAGCTATGCGGGATAATCCCAACCAGCGGCTTGTATACCTATGCATATAGGTATATCCTATCTATCTACCCTGGTTGTAAATATCTATACAATGTATATATTTGTAGGCATATGCATATGTATAGGTATACAGATTCCTCGTGCGTCGATATGTATGGGCACGTGCAGCATCCGATATGTATATGTATTTATGCATGCATAGTACATGCACAGGCATATACATTGGACGTGCATAATATATGTATACTTTAAAGTTATCAATTTTCTCTCATCGCGACGTGAATTCGGACTGTTGGAGGATGCTCCAGAGTTATAACGGAGAGTGGAGAACAGAGGCCTCGGTCCTATATGCCGTAGCAGTTTGACTTCCGAAGAACCCGACGAACTCGAAGAACCGGTGTATCCGCTCGGGTCTCGGGTCTCGCATCTCGCGTCTCGCGTCAAGCGTATAGTATGTATACGTGCAACAAACATACCTATACAACACCTGTGATTACGGGGCACCGCGCCTCGCCTCGCCTCGCCGCGCCGCACCGGTGCTACGGCATTACGATCCCCCGCAGCTCCAAGTCGGGTCGAAACTTCCCGTATACTATATAGTCGTATAGACATTACGCAAACGGCAGGAACTCGGTTATAGCTGTTTTTCTTGTGATTATTTTTTAATTCAATTTATTTCCCATGTAGGATATATCTTGACGAAAGTTTGGATATAATACTCTTGACTGTAACTAAACTCTGCAGAGTCAATTCACAACTGATATTCTATCGAGTCAAAAGAAGTATATACCCTATAGGTTTTGTAGGTATACCAATTCCCCAATAGGTATATCGTGACGGCGTTTTATAATATCGATGCTGTGACTGTAAATTTTTCTAGTGTGCAGACCCGCAACTTATGGAACATGTTTCGTAATACGGAGACGATCGAAAGAATACAATAACACAGTATACCAACAATAATGATTGTTATTGTAAAATTAATATCGACGATGATATTATAAAATAACGAACCATGCATATGGGTATACCTACGTCTCTTTCAAACAATACGTCAAGTAGCCTCGTTACATACGATTCTTGGTAATTAAAGGTACTACTCTATACGACTATACGAGCTTTTGTACGCAGGTTTGGTTCTATAAGTCTGATAAATGGCGGCGCAGGTTCAAGCCCATAGGTCTATAGGGGTATCCGCCGCGCGAGTCAGCAATAGTTGATGGATAATATCTTCACGGGTCATGCCTACCTTCGACCTTTACATCCGCGGCGCAACGCATTCCACGGTAATGGGCTTCTCTCTTCGTTTTCTCTCATCGTTTCTCTCGCTCCACTTCTCTGTCAATGTATGCACGGGCGTACATATTGTACACCTATATACTATACTAGCTATATATGTATACCGATTGCGTAGCTTCTTTGTTCTTCATTACTTTTTTGCTGACTCGGTATTGGTGCAGGTGACTGGCGATATGTGGTGCGGACTCGTACGATTCGCAACACTATGTAGATATCTGATGATATTTCATATTTCACCACCAAATGGGGAATTTCCACTATATAACAATCAAATCCACATTGTTCGTATAGAGAAATATTCATATATTCATCTCCCAATAGGTATATAGTGTTTGCTGCAAGCTGATAGAATCTCGTGTATATGTATATGCGTATATGGATATGTGTAAATTTATTTGACACGTTGCGTGACCGTAGGTACCACAAGTTAAACCACCGCGAAAACATTTCACGTTTATTCTCAAGGCTAGGATAGTTTCTCGGCAGGAAATTGTTTCCCTGCTGCATTGTGGCGAGCGAAAGGACTCGTAATAAGAAGTGGAAAAGCCGAGGGAATATCATTATACACAGTTAATCAACTTCATTGCCAGAGTTTCTTCGTCTGCATATTATATATACCTATATATAGTATAAGGTTTCGCGAAGCCCTGTATACAACACGTTTATATCTTACCTATACCTCGAGACAGTCTAATTGTCTATACATTTCGCCAACGCGGATTATGGGGAACTATGGACTCCAAAAATTCACACCCATGCCGAAATATATCGCCAGCCTTTTTCTGCGATATCGGTGCAGTGAGTTACAATGAATATTTCACTACTACCATACATGCATGTACGATCTGAAACGGTCTTGTAACCTACTGTATAGTCGTACCCGGGTACATGCAAGTACCCGAGACCTCTCCACCTAGGCATATGTTCCTACACTCGTTCGGCTCTTATATATGACTTATTCCCAGCGGCGCAGGCGTCTGCCTCCGTCGAAGGAGCGAATATGGGAGGATCCTAGCCGCTCGCGAGTCGTTCGGAGGATCGGGATTGATCTTTCCCATTCCCATTCCCATTCCCATTCCCATTTCCAATCCCATTCTTATTCTTATTCTCATCTCTCTGGCTCGTCCCCGGCCCGTTTGAAATGGACTAAAAATAGGTAGTCGGAGGTACAGTGGAATGTTGGTGAGTATACGAGTATAGCAGATATTTAGACTGAAACGTCGAGATTGTCTGGATCCTATATACCATAATACCGACTCGCGTCGAATCAGTTTAAATATTTATAGCAGCTGGCACCTGGACGCGGGCAACGATGTATAGATTTGTCCGTCTGACCTCTCGCGGCCTTGCAACAGATTTCGTATCTAATTTTAACAAAAGATCAAGGACCAACTTTGACCCGAAAATAAACGAGGATTTATTATCATGGACACAAGGACGCGTTTATGCGATGAGACACGCTTCCGTGCTGGGACAGGGCTGTAGATTGATAACGCAATTACGGGTGATATATATAGGCATGCATATATATATACGCGGGGGGTAGGGTTCTTCTACTCGTCGTTAGGGGCATGGAATTGAACACGATATGCTGCACCACCCGCTGGACGTGTCGTTATGCATATATAGGTATATAAGGTGACCTGTTCGTGCAGTTGGCAATACGACGTCGTGCCCCGCCTCAATCAATATGTCCTGGTGTCGCGGCAGCCCTCGCCTCCATTAAACTCGGTAATTATCTCGTGGTAACCTATTTCTACAATGATCACGTATTTGTCCTCGTGAGGTCACCGGTATATATGTATGTATAAAATTATAACAGGCGAAATGCATATACATATAATATAATATCCAGTCTCGATATAGCTGGTATACAAGATCTCGTCTTGATGTGCACCCACCGTAGGTATACAGGCTAAGTATTACTATAGTCGGATCTAATAGGAACGTGATAAATATACGCCTTGACGCGATCTGCGAAGATATAACAATAATGATGATACTATATATCGACGGCTGCGTGGAATAACCGGCTATCTCAGAGTCCGGTTGAAAAAGCGGCTATCTCAGAATCCGGTTGAAAAAGCGGCTATCTCAGAATCCATTCGAAAAAGCGACTGTTGCCTATATTATTCATATAGGCACAGGCCGCTTTTTCGAATTGATTCTGAGATAGCCGCTTTTTCAACCGGATTCTGAGATAGCCGCTTTTTCAACCGGACTCTGAGATAGCCGGTTATTCCACGCAGCCGTCGATATGATATATGATTGAAGATACTAGGTACGAAAGTAATAACGCGGACTGATGAGAAGATGTTAGCGTAAAACCGGGTTTGGTTTTGGCACACAGTGGTACTTTGCTACGGAAGTATATATGCCTATCTTCCTTTTCTCTTTCCGTTCAATTCTCTCTGTATAGGGTACACACCACCGCAGGCTGGTATGATGCATGGCCTGTATAGTGAACGTATAGGTATATATACCTTTGTTTCGCAACCGTCTACGATTATACTTTTAGCTATACAGATCGCGGATCGAGATAAGCTGATAATGACGGGGTATGGAGTTTCACAATGTTTTTACGCTGAGAACAATTCATCCCGCAAAGCCAACTCAGCGGAAAATTTCTTGCGGCAGCTAAAACTTCCGCGTAGTACTATTTCGGGATTGCTATATAGAGGATGGCGATAGGTATTTATATAGAAACGGCCCCGAAACCTCGATCATATGTTGAACTTGTGCTAGGAGCAACGAAGGGCGCGGGGAATCAGAGATATATCTACGTATCGATTAACTAATGTAAGACGAATCGTTACATTTCATAATTAATCAATAATCATAATATATATGATTACAGCTGCAGCAATTCACTGCATTCGTGTCTCATATGGTAGACTATTCCGGCAGATATATAAGAGCTTACAAACCGCGAAGTTCGTTATGTTACATATTCGCAGGTATCTTTCGCGGATTGCGAAATTTTTTCGAGGAAAACTCTCGGGTATTTTGGCATTTCTGCCTCTGGCTGTCCCGCGGCGTTTTGGCACAGAGTATGGGTTCATACAAACTGTAGAAAGTAGAACGCGATTCTGACATGCACAAAAAAAAAAAAAAAAGTAAAAGAAGATCGTGTCGTATTCTTTATACATATACCCGAGGGGAAAATAACTTTTTGAATTGACGTGTCAATATTCGGTGAATTAATACAAATTAATCGAAATTAAGGCGAATTAACGCGAATTAACTGCAAATATTAAGGCAAACTGACGCGAATTACTGCAAAGATTAATGCGAATTAATTCAAACTAATGATTAATGTGTCAATCCAGGTTTGAGTTATTTCCCCCTCGCATATACCTTTCATTTTCAAAGGAGTACGTGACTATTATGGAGTACATACATGTAGCAGCTGCGATTATACCCAGACTTTACAGAGGTCCTCATCAAAGATCACGGCAACGATCGATCGTGTGCGTAGGATCTATGATGCGTAACCCAATAGTTCAGTAGGTACCACAGTCTCGAGTAAAAAAAAAAACAAGAATACCTCCATCGAAAGATTGCGGAATCTAGAAGTAGCTGCGACGAAAATTCGACAAAGACACAGAATGAATCTGTGCTAATGTTACTCTCAACTTAATAGCGGTCGTCTTTGCAGATGCGAAGCGTTGGAATGACTTCATGGATGAGACTAATTACCCACAACCCATATAAGTATATGCCCACCTAGGATATTCAGCCGCAAGGCGCAAGTATAATTATACTTACCTCAGTAATTCGACCTCACGGTCTAAGTCTCGCGGGTGATTCTCACCAGGGGCTTCTGCTCGTCATATGTATTATCACCGCGAGCATGTCACCCTGCATGTCTTGACAGTCGACTCTACCTACCTGTACCTACGTAGGTGCTCCTGTGGGTCACTTGATACGCGTTCGCCGATGCAGGAGACCAAGTCTCGTATGTCATACTCGGAGGTGTGCTTATCTGGGCGTAAGCGAAACGAAATCTCGGTGGAAAATGTTGCAGGCATCAGACCGGCGAATCAGCTTCTCATACATCTTACAGCTGCAGCGTGGTTGACCTATATCACCTCTCGATCTTTGAGAAGGTATAAAAGATTGCGTGCAGAATATACGTGTACCAGGTGATACAGCCGCATATATCGTAGACACGCGTGCGGGATGAAATTCGGAAGAGAAGGACTATCACTTCCTAGAATATACGCGTGAATTCTCTGCATAGTTATTGGATCGCGGCGGGAGAGAGCTCTCGGCGTATACATAGGCACAAGTACGTTCCGCCGCGGGTTGTAGAAACTTGTTGCTCACGGGTTGATTAACGTTGCATCGAGACCGTGGCTTCTGACGTACGGAGATAAATGGCAAGTCGCGGTGTGCACGCTCATTATATTCTAATCCTCGTCCCGGATGTTCATTGAAAATTGCACCGTGTCTTATAGTAGGTATATGGGAATCCCGTGTCGAAAACAAATGCGAAAATATAACCAGACAGAAGTAAGATATTTCTGCTGCAACTCTATATGTTCAATATATCTCACATCATGCCATTTCATTCTTTATGCCATTTGAGTTAAAGTGATGCAGAATTTGTAAAATGTCACGTTAGCTCTGTAATCGATATACCGACTCTTCAATGTCCCAAGAGACATTGCTGTAACATTTAGACATGATTATGCTGGATTATTGCACAACGTGCTGAGTGATGCGCCGGCCTACCGCGACGTTTGTGCGCGGTACAGCGATCCGTGCACGAGCAGCGAATTACGCTGGCTATATAGCATATGCCTATATAGTTTATGATGCGTTACATATAAATAAAAAAAAACAGGCGATATTTCTTTCTTTTTTTTCCATCACACAAAAAATGTTGATACATGGTGTACACACAAATGGTCTCCAAATACGTGCACATTTTCCTTCTACCTGCATGTATTTAATTAATAATTTCCACGTAATGGGAGAAAAGAAAATATCGACTTTTTTTTGCTTTTTTTTCAACCGTGAAATACCGCGTCAACTTCGAATACGTAACGCTATATAAAACTTGTTTGAAACGAAGGTCGGAAGGTCCATTTGATTTCTCGGTGCCGGACACCGACGAACGTTCTATAGCGTAGCCGTCGAGTGAAATGACCCATGCGTCGAGCCTCGACCTCGCGATATTCGAACTCTTCGATAAGAGGCGATAATGAGGACGGAGATTATTTCGCAGCTATACGTTAATCGTAAGCATATAGTATATTTATAAAGAAGAGTAGCTGCTTCGTCGGTTAAGATTCTTCTTCCACGAATATATTACGCTGACCAAGTTGTCCTACGTTTTTGTTTATTTTTAATGGTCGCGCGCAAGCCTCTGTGTCAGCTCCGACTCGCACTGGAATTCACCGGACCCGCGATAGACTGAAGTCACGTCACGTCACGCGCCTCGAACGTGTGCATATGCATTCTTGTAGGTATACACAACATACCTACTATATACAGGGTGTTACCACTAACTATGTCACTCCGCCGGATGGTGATAGCTGGTGGGACTCTAACTAACATTTTTGAGGAAACCCATGGTCGGAAAGTTTACGTGACATTGATAACAGCGGTTCAAAGTTTCCGACGAACGACCGCGGGCATGGCAAAATATAGTCGAGGATTTAGAAGCAATCTAAGTCTCATCCAACTGTTTACTATACAGAACGAATTTGAAAGTCTCAATAGCACTCAGAGTTTCGAAAAGGTATAGATACCCGATTCGACATATTTGTGCTCTCGAAAAGAATGAGAAGAACGATATACTCCGCTTGCGAAACTTTCGCCGTTTATAATATACCGTTATTCTCAGATTGGTTTTAATTTTCGAATTACCGCGACCGGACATTAAGGATCAGTAGATTTTCTGATCCCTGCTGAAGTCGCTGATTCAGGTTTATCTTTGAAATTCCGGCTATACCCGGGTAACCATAAACGAATACACATGTAACACATAGTAACACACGTATATAGAGTTCCTTTTGTCTCCCACCGCGTCCCGCTGCGTCACATGCGGGAGATTAATTTAATGGTTAACCAGCAGTACCAGCCGAGAGGCTGGTAGATTCCTCCGGTCCGCGTGGGAGTAGATATACCCAATGGTGGGAGGCTCTCGTCGTCCGCGAGGCCGAAACTTTACTCCGGAATAGCGATACGCTTTAGTAGCGGAAAAATCGCCTTACGTGTAAGAGTACAAAGTATATACCTATATACCTATGTAGGTATATCGGCTTGCGAATGTACACCCGCTCTTGTCTCGAAATTTAATCAACGTCACGCTTCCGTTGTTCCCTTTTGTCTCGCTGTGATCAATTCTCGCAATATACTCCCGTGGCTTTACATACATACACATACATATATATATATATACCTATATACCTATACTATATACGTACCTATACATAAGTGTTCTACGATTAGTTCGACTCTTCCGGGCGCTGTGTTGTTTCAAATTATACATTCCCAATTTCTTCGGCCCTGCACATTCATCCGTAAGTGTTGACGATAATATGTATGATAATGTTATCAGTACCTATATAGTATATCATAATGAAATGAAGACCGAGTAAATTTACCCCACATATAGATTACACGCGCCCTTTGCAGGAATATCGCATCGACTTATGACGGGCGTTATAAACGGGCCAGTCTGAACTCTTATTTTTAACCCTGATCCGAACGTGGCTTGGCTCGCGGTTGTTCTTCGTGCCAATATTCGAGTTACGTCAAACTTTGTTTCTTTGCCCAAACAAAAAGTATGCTGCATCTATACTACAGCACCTGTCTCTAATCGCTGCATCCAAATTCCTCCTCTGTACATAAAATAAGAAAGAACCACAATACAGTATGTTTTGTTCGCGTCTGATTGCGTATGTTTTTCAACGAATTCCTAGTTCTTATATTTTTCTTCTTCGAACCGCAGTGAGGCTGATCTCTCTCGAATACCTCCCGTCAATACCGTGGTAATCGCGGACGGCAGAGATATTACGGTGAACTCGTTAATCGAATTCTACGTGTTGATCCACCACCAACAATCCCGATGCATAATTATCACTGTCACTCGAAATGTCTACATCTACATACATATACATATATACAACTATTCGTCCATCTTTTTATGGACTTACAGTTTGTCGATCCTGCTCAGGCACATGACGGCATCGCAAAATGTGACGTCAGATAAAAACAACATCGGAAATGGGAATATCAGCATGCCACTTTCCGTGGCCGATACTGATATCAAATTAAACTTAGGTACATTAGTTTTGAACGGTACCAATACCGAATAGGATAAAGTTCGTGAAAATTTCCGTGGAGTAGGTATAGGTATACCTCTGACTAGCGTTTTTTTATAATCATTCTGGCAAACAACAACCTGTTTAGATATGTTAAAATATCGTGAAATTAAGTTGATGCGAAAACCGGTTTTGAAATATATATATATATTTATATATCTATGTTTATCCCTGCACGGAATCTTTTCCCATGAATAAATCGTTTACGTTAAAAAATAATAAGTTGCTCGATGCGTAGGTTTTTTTTTCAACCAAACTGTATTACATACGCCAACAACAGCTGACACCCCGATAGAACGATTGGGATATGCTGCTCTCAGCTGACGAGATTTAGCCTTGAGATTTCTCGACTGGCTACCTATACACAGTAGGCATACGTATAATAATACACGTACGTATTCGTATAATGGCAACGAAATCTTTCTATCACTATATTCGAGCGGCTAGATGTGTAGGAATACGCGAATCTGTATGATCTATTCATATGAAAATAAGTACAAATGGCAATTCGTGGAAACGTGTATCATTGTCCATAATTTAATTTTTCTATTAGAACCGCCGACCTCGTCAATTAACCGAATAAACTTTCGAGTGGAATAAATTAATTTGTCGCGTATATGCAAGACACGTGGTATAAGGTGTAAAAAAATTTCTCCCTTGTTATAAATGCACGTACCTACCTACACTCACCTGTGCTGATAATGCTGAATCGTTCGTCGCGTGCGTCACCGGTCAATAGCGAAAGCCGGTTCAAAGCTCTTGTAGAACTGCATAGCATATAATGTGCAGCATTCGTATAGATTCAATCTAGTTATATTATTATAGCTAGCCTGAGTAAGTCGCGAGCCGCGTCATGGTATATTGTATACATATATGGGATCATGGGAACGATAAACTACAATTCGTATGTAACCGGTGTAGCAGCTGCAACTATTTGCGCGGAGAGGAAAAGAGGGAACAGAAAACTGGCGACATAAGGCTGGTCAGCTAGCTAGACTATTAAACGACCGATATGAAGGCTCCTTCGCCACCTCCGCCTACAATAATTCGCCTCATCTTCTCGGCCGCAATAATTTCTACCGTCGTTTCATCATTTGGCCAATTTAACAATTTCAATTTGTCAATTCGACAATTGACCACTTTGGGATGATCCCTTCTTCTTTATACCTTTTAATTACTTGATTGCCCGTGAGTATGTCTGCGATACTCCAACGAGCACCGTGCATGTCTCTCTGTATAACTCTCTACCTATAGATATAGGTGTATGCGCGTATATGTAACGCTGATCCAGCTGATCGCATGAGCCATACATTGGTTTTCTGTCCACAGCGGTATACCTAAGGTGGTGGAGGGAACAGACGAGGCACATGAGATGGACGCGAGGCAATGAATCAGGCTGTGAAACAGCATAATCAAAACTCTATGGATTCAGCTATCCCCGCGGTTAGCGCCGCGGGTAGTGTTACGGTAGCGGAGTACGTTTACCGGCCATTAACGACTAAGCACAGGCGTGCAGGTAGCACGGGGACTACGGGCGACGAGGAGTACACTACCGACGAGGAGGAACTTTACCCCGAGGAAGCTGAGTGCCCGGGTGGGACGACCCATCCGATACTCAAGTCGGATCTGGCGCGCGCGGCGACCGACCTATTCGGCTACGAAGCCAAAGACCATGACGACGACGATGACGACGAAGACGATGAGCCCACGGGACTCTTCGACGAGGATGAAAAAAAGTTCCCATTTACCGCTACAGCCAATAGGTATACCTACACACTGCAGTTATAACGCGATATCAACTGTAAACGAAGAGCAAATTCAACTCCATTTCCTAAAAAGCCCGCATGATCTACATATATCCGTCCAACCCTGTCCCTGCAGTGCACAATACATGTAGGTATCCATATGTGACATGCGTTCACGCCTTACAGCTCTGGAAAATCGTCGGTACAGTTCAGCTACAACGAGGATGTTGGGAGGAAGAATCACGCGGTCCAGGATCTCTCCCATACGAAATCTACGAACCCGTTCTATGCCTCATTGCAGAGGAACCCCGGGGCGTCAAATGGCGAGGTGAACGAGACCCGGCCGGAGTTTCAAATGTGCAAGAGACCCACGGACTTGAAACTCGTCTCCGTCACGTCCGCGATAGAAACATCCAATTTTGCCGCGGAGGGAGTTGAGACCGCGTCTTCTATCGCAACCACGGTGCCACATCTAACGTCGACAAGGCCTACCCACCTTGCAAATAGCTCCAATCCATTCTGCAGCTCGGTGAACGATGACGATGCCAATATCATATCTCGGGAAGACGGGTCGACGGGGATTACGAGTCAATCCCCGTGCATCTCGATCCCCACCGAGACTGTGGAGCTCGTGAAATCGGAGGTGAGTGAACCCTCATCAATATTCCCTACCATCTCGCCCATGGCGATACCCTATCTACAGTTTCATTTAACATCTTCGGAATGCAAAGAGCACTATATAGGTATTCAAGTCTTATTCGCTTGAAGACAAAGTGTGCTCGTCATCGTTGGTCAATATGCCGTGTAAATGGAGTAGGTATAATATTGGTCACGGTCCGCAGATGATCGATGTCAGGTGTACCCGTGATACTATATTTCCTCCGTTCCAACTCGTTCAAGGTCGAGTCCCGATCGAGGCAGGAGCTGGATCCCTACCGACGTGCCTCCAACGGATCTCGTTCAACCTCTCCGACGACGGTGCAGTGGGGCAGGGCGGTGGCTGAGGTTAAGGAACACGCCGTCGCGAAGCTCCAGGACGAGCTCAAGCTGGCGCACGAGGAACTGAAGCTCAAGGCCGAGGAAGTGACGAGGCTCTCCAGAATCAGGCAGGACGTAGAGTCAGAACTCGAGGATCTCACAGCCAGCCTGTTTCAAGTAAGTCAAGACAGCCAAACTTTTACCCAATTGATCATCCACCATCATCCACATTGATAAGAGTTCGTCAGAAATAGGTAAACTGAGACGCAGTAAACTTCTATCAATGGCCTTCGTAATTCGTGTAGTAATAGGTGTGTGTGTCGACCACCTTGCACTCAATAACTATAATTTCCACCTTGAAAGGAGAACATGGTCATTTAGCTATACCTATGTGCAGGTACGTAGATGCGATCAGACCAATGCTCTGCACCGATGGGAATTGTCAATAACAGTTCTTGATTAACGGTGGAGTTGATGTAATAATACGCTTCAGTTGTGACAAGGTGAAGATTCGAGAAAGTCTTTTCTTTTTTATGCATATCATTGGTTGTACGTATACATGATTAATATGAAGGGACGACGTCGTTCTTGCCGCAGTTCAGGCTGCGCGTAACTGTAACAAAAACAATTTCCAGCCGATATTCTGGAATACAGGACAATGTGATGATCTACAAAAAACGAGAGATCAGAGAGAAATGAATGATAAAATAGAAAAAAAAAAGAAATATAATCGAACAATCTCATGGAACCCAATTAGGCCCGGTGAGTTGCGGGTCTTGGGACAAAAAAGGTTGATAAATATGTTTGACGCGCTTGGATATGCGGCGATTCATTCAGCCAGGTACTGAAAGACCGATGACTTCCCAGCTTTTGCGGAACCTGGGAAATCAGGTTCCTGCATTTGCGGAAGAAGAGGAGTCGACGCGGCGGAACCTGATCGAGTCGTACACTGTGCAGTGTACAGTATGTACGGAGCCGCGCCAACGGCGCCTGGTACCGCATGGTAATGCTTAGTAATACCCGGCTTTCACCTCGCTCTCAGCTCGACATCTCGTCCGCTCCCTGGCCACTTCTCGCGATTCGTTTCAAATCCTCGACACTTGCTAGGCGAGTCAGCCTATGCGGTTGTAGCTATCACTATAAGTACGGTCCACAGAGGTTCTCTCCGACGATAGAGCACTCGGTGAATCCGGGTCTGAGTACTAAATGCGGTCGGATTCACTGAGGCTTGAAAGCATACTTACGTCCCACATGCGATGCAATTTATACGTAGGGTCTAGGGACTCAATGCGAGGGTTTGGGTCAGACAGGAATGAACTTAGATTAAGATCGCAATTCCGAATCTAAGCAATGCATGATCAAGTTGCAACTATATAATCAAACTTACTTGAAACTTCGGAAAGAGCTAGGCGCCCGGTATACAAACACACATATGACGTAAACGAACGAACGATATAACATGTAGACCTGCCTACCTGTGCCGGGCACTGCGGATAACTGTAATTACCTACCGACTTGCCGCGGCGTTGAACTATAATGACACTCTCTTACGATTTATGCAGTATGTTCGAATGGAATGCAAAACTTCCGGCTTATATCCTGCCGGATAGACGCGCAACGTTCATTTCCCTTACACGTTTTTCTGGTTATTGCGTTGAAACTTATTACCGTTTGCCGCGGGACCAGAATAGAATGGTTCTACGACTATATAATTGACCAGCTACGTAGGTGTGTGTATATGATATATATATATATTTATTGTTTGCCATCGCCACGACCGTAGCTCGTGTTCTGTGAGCCGGTGACCTTTGTCTGCAATTCTGACCAGTTTTGGCTGCGTCATTCTACGTTTGAATATACCATTTAAAATAATTAAAATTTTCTAAAAAGTAGAACTGACGGAGCTTGACACTATAAGTGACCATGATGTCACGATAAGTTACACACGTCGAGGTAAACTATACAAGTTCAACTGACACTTGTCCTCATTTTTACGAGGTTCGCTCAATTGCATAACGTATATAAATTGAGTTCCTCTCACCAATAAAATGGCGCATACGTGCCTGAAGATTGTTCAGACTGAACATTTTACAATTTTCTTTTTTTTTTTTTACAAAACTTACTGCACCGTCTGTAGGCCGATGGCTCGAGATATAAAGCCGCAGTTTTCTGCGGCCACACGGATGAAGATACGCATCAGGAGGAGCTCCCCTTTCACTCGGTCGACCGGACATTGCGGTCGATTATTGTTACAGCCATTATAAGTTTAGCGTAAACCAGTTCCTCTTATGAAAGCTTGTACTCGTAATCAGTTCGTGCTCACAAGTCAGACGTAACGGATTGTGCACCGACGTATAGAAAGAATTTCTATAGGAATAATACCTATATACCTACTAGACACATCTATGTTTGCCGCGCGACGTATACCTACACAAGATCTTTCAATTCAAATATTCGAGTAAAGAGGAAAAAGACTCGGCCGCAGCGCGCTGTCTTACGTGCAAATTCATCGTCAGCTGCGAGGTGGAAACTCTGAGCTTCCAGGGGTTCAAATACGCTTATAGAAATTCATTGCACCTTTGCTCTGGATAGCGATTTTTTTTCCCCGAACCTTGATATATTCGAAAAAAGATCGAACTCAGCAGACTCTTCATCGCAATTACATCAAAGTCACGGGTCCTTGGCGTGGGGCTGCGATTGTATTCTTCCTCGCTGATGTTCGCACTTTTTCAAGTCTTCTCTCATCAGCGCGTGATTCGTGGGGGAGGTTGACGTCGAGTGGTTCAGACATCGATCCATAAACTCTTAGGCGAAAGTTCATCGAAGTCGTTCCAAAAACTTGGTTAATTGAATCTACGCTGACAATTTATCAATCTGTCACTGTTCATCCGACCAAAAGGAAGAACCTTGAACTTGAACGTTCCCCAGCTCATACGCGGTCGAAGCCAACGCTGCAGGGATGAAACGACAACCGGGGAGTCGGTTGAGCGCCAGTTTACGAGAGTTGCATCTAGAAATTGAAAACTTGCAGCCATACTTTACGGAGGAGGTGCTGCTGGCTTATTTGACATTGCCTTGCATGATATACGTATACATATACACAATGAACATAAAGTGCTATCGCCGCAAAGGATATTCCAGACAATAATGATAATGTTAATAATAATGATAATGATGACGATGATAATTTTTCCATCGCCTTATTCTTGTTACAGGAGGCACACAACATGGTCAGGGAGGCCAACGTGCGGCAAGCTACGGCCGAGAGATTGCTAGCCGAAAGTCGAATGAAGTCCGAAGTCCTTGCGGCGGAAGTAGCGGCCCTGAAGACCCTAGTTTTGACATCGACCCCTGCAAGGCCGAACCCTCACCTACACCCGCAAATCGACAGCCGTGGCCGGGACGAGACACCCGGTGGTCTTTTCGCAAAACGACACCGAAGATCACCCTCGCACTTCAACCTTAAGTACGGTCGTGAAAATTCACCGCCGGAATCTCCCGTGAAGGAACAACGGGCCTCGCTACCCGCCGAGGCGTCGAACGAGGCCCGCGATCCTCGCGACGGACTGGAGGTCGATCCAATCGTTCACAAAGAGTTCCTCCAGTGGAAGGCGAATCCATGCGTCGATAGGGCCGATCCGTTTGTCAAAAGAATATTCCGCGAGGATATTGACCTCTGCCTAGACTTTGCCAACAAAGAACTCGGCGCTAAAGTTAGACAAGCTGTCCTCGACGGGATCGTCTTTGTCGAAGCAGTCAGCGACAAGACGAAGGTCGCCTTTCCCAAGTAAGATTCGCTTTGGGAAATATTGCTATTCAAGAAATTCGCCGATATCTTTGACCGTTATATGTATCTCGATAATTCGAGGATCTTAGCTGTAATGAATCTCGTTGACAATTGCAGGAAGTGTGCCTTGCTCGAAGCACCGCGACAATGTCACTACCGCATGAGGCTCGGTGATCAAGAGAACCACTGGCACTCGATATCCCAAATCTGTCGCAACAGGGTAAGACATCATCTACATAATTCAATAGTGTCATGTTATTTTCCGTTTCTTCAATAGGTATCCCGTCGTTGTATTTATATAGTATACACATAATGCATATGTAGCGTATAACGGAAACTCTCTGCCCCTCAGATAATTTCCGTATGTGACTTCCTCAATTATCTGCGATACATCGAGCGAGGTCTCGTCAAAAGTTCGGGTAAGCGAAATATCAATGAACACCATAATGATCCCTCCGATGCTGATATCAACAACACTATACCTATATCGCTCTGTTACAGTCCACGATATTTACTGGGAAATCACGAGACTTCGAAAGGAGATGGTCCTGGCTCGGTTAGGACTGGCGCTCTCATCCTGAATCCATAAAGTTCGTCGTCCCATCATCCATAGTCTACACCTATACGCTGAACTCCGTTTCAATTAGGGTAGCTGGAATATTCCTTCGGCTGAGTGATACCCGCGTGTATAAAGAAAAGGTTTGCCAATGTACAACGGCCGACGATATGTTTGTCGATATATTAGTAAGTATTCGTCGATCTATAAACGGCGTTTTCTGTACACGCATGCGTAAAACGCGTCTATACTATATATCTGCAATGTATACAGATGTCACGAAATTTAAGGGGATGAAAAATAGTATCAATAATTATGAACTATGGGAGCTGTAGGCACTAAGTGAGTAAATATATGCATAAACAGGTGTATCATGTTCCCGCTTCGACTATTTTTATATAAATTATTTTACAACAATTATCTAGCTATGTCCTTTATACATAATATACATATATATATATAAATTTGTCCCGTTTTTACAACGAATAGTAAGGTCAACGAATCTTTCATACACTGCGGGGAGGTGCTGCTGCGAGGAATTGCTAGGGTATTGTACACATACAATACACGTGTCGCAGTTAGAAGTTATTTTACATTCAGGTTCAATTTCCAATCATTGAAATGCCAATACAAGACCAACGAAAGATATCGAAAGTACAGAACAGAACCGCAGCAGTTCTCATATCATTTTCCCCAGTGTTCGTTAGGCGAAATTTATACCCATATCTGTTACAAGCTCAGAAGCAATAGGCTTCTAGACAATTAGTTGCAATTTTAAAATATCGAGTACGTTTTAGTGCGCTCATGCATATGTATATCTAAGATTGTTTTACAGAATATGAATTAGTTTGAATAATAATTGTCCAGTTTCATGGGAGATTGAGAGAAAAGAGAAGAGAGAACAAAGAGAAAAAAGTTCGGATCTGAAACTACAACGCTGCATACCTATAATCATACAGTTTCGTATCTTTTTTATATACCTCCTAATTTTTATCCAACTGACTTCCACAGAGCGTGAAAATTACATTTCCCCCCGCACTTAAATCGATTCGCAATCTGCCTGACAATTATTCAACTTTCCAAGAACAGGTATGCCAGTAATCAGTATAATAATGAGAATCCTCCTTAGTAACCAAAGATATATACCTACTTTATCGTTAAACTATTATACATATTGATTCGTATATAATGTATATTGTACGCGGCAATGCGTATAATACCCTTGGAAACGGCAAACCGTGTGTGATCAATACCGCGATGCGATTATATTCTATGAATTACGGAATTAGAATCGAAGCTATATAACGTTAGATTATAATTCTCATAATTATCGTTGTTGTTATGATTATTAAAGTATACATTGTACACACTATATATTACACCTATAATAACATTTATGCTCGTCGATTCTTGCGGACAATACTGCATCCATAATTAACGTAGTACAAATATTGACTGCAGTGAATAGAATTATGATCGTTAGAATTTGTAATTATTATTATATTCTTATATTATTATAATTATTTTTTTTTTTGCGTCAACATTATAAAATAATGTCATATTGACAAACTTAATTTTACCAATTTCGTGTGAGTGTATGTATGTATGTCAGAGTGGCAATATTTTTTCGTCTTTTTTTCCCCCCATTTTTTCCCCCCAAGTTCACATGAAAATTCGATAGTTTTATGCATTGGATTCATTTGAATTGTGAAATTTTCAACATTCTTGAACGACCTTTGAAAATTTCTTTGCCGAGCTGAAGGCCGGAGAGAGCTCTCAAAATGCATGAAACTAACAAATTTAAGGCGAGCTTTCACATACGTACATATATATACCCATACGCAGTCGGTTTACCGTCGAATATTCTCGAACCCTGAAGTAGTCGGTCCTCCTCATTCGATATTTCGGATTATTTCATGCATATTTTATGATAATATTTCATAATAATTATGGACCCTCGGTGCTAAATTGACACAAGGAATCTCGTGTTCAATCTCAAATTGTTTGATATTATTTAATGTATATTTATTATCCTATATTGTACATACATACATATATATCTCTGCATATATATATATATATTATATACTATAATTGAACGTTAGAATAAATAAATATGTTTAGTTAGTATTTTGTAAATAGACCTCATGTTCCCCATGTATTTACTACGTGTCGTATACGCTATAGGACGTGCCAAAAAGAAAAGATAACACCGAGATTATAATTTTCACAATTAGGCAATGCCGCATATTTATTTTCTCATATCTGTAAAAACGCTCGTGTCTAAATTTTTAACTGTGATTCTATTCGATGTGCTTAAATGCCCAAAGTTCCAAATTTGTTCGATCTCCGATTTCGAAGTCGATTCTTTTCTCTCACCCTTGAACAATATCCAATTTCACGCAGACCTTCGAGTCGTAATAAGGGTAGGTGATGCAGCCCGAAATGATTCACAGAGTGTTGATTTGAGAAAAGAAATTGAAAATTGAAATAAGACTTGAACGAGCCAATCTCCGAATATTTGTACACACCAATATTACCCTCGTTTAAGGGGGATTATTTGGTATTTTCACTTGTATTTTTTACACATATCGAAATTTCATGTATCATTGGATTATGTATTATATATCTACAACTATCGCCTGTATTACATAATTGTCAAGTATTCCGCAGTCCTGATTATATAGCGTTGCTAAAATGCCGGAGCTCTCTCCTCGATTTTCGTATGTGTACATATTATGGCATCATGTCTCTAATATGTAATTGTACCTATGTTACTTCATCGTTTCTGGATCGAGATAATTAGAAATCGGAGTAAAATTTCGGCGTTACATAGGTATATGATCATTAATTCTGTGTCGTCTTCCATGACCATGTGCCGCATACATGACATGAACGGTGTGCGCGGGTGTCAGTTAATCTAAGACTCGTAAAATTCCATCATTTTCGATTGAAATATAATAAGCGAATACCCAGCTGTTATACATACAGGGTATATCATATGTTGTACAAGTATGTATGGGAAGGGTGGGTGTATATAAAATTTCATTAAATACAATAAAATTATACGCGTAGATATATTATATCAGGAAGTGCTACAAATACTGCAAGAGGAGAAATTAATTACTGTCATACTCTATATAGTGATATTATAAAACTGTATGTCCGGTATATGTAAATAGTACCCTATACGAATTACGATCTGTAAGAAGACAAAAAAAAAAAAGAAGAAGAAGAAGAAACAAAAAACTCTTGTATATTATATTGAGATAAAATAAAGGTTGTTGTCATTATTACATGCCTAGCTATTACTATTCTCAGTTACCCAGCTATATCTACAGGTATGACGTAAGACGCCGATTCGATTTGTCGCCGGAGATTTTGAGTAGATTGCGAAGTGACCATACCTATACCTACACATGTTGACATTCGATAGGAAAGATATACGCTATTTCCATTTAACACTCAACAGTGATCAGTATCGGTGAGAAGATAAAATACTAGTTGAGAATCCATTTCTACCTCTTTTACGGCTCCCTAATTGCGTCACAAGCTTATAACTCGTAACTAATAGCCCACGAGCCTAGTATATGAAAATGTGTATAATACACTCAGGTCTGGTAAACAGGTGTCGAAATGGATGAATGAAAAGTTAAGAGCATAGGAGCAAACTCGTGAAAAATAATAATGATAATAATCAGATATTAAACTCTAAATGAGCCAGTAGAACGAACGGAGGGTCATTAATGGTAAACTTTCACCTTTACGCAATCCCCACGCTCGCTGCAGCGTGATCATTCATACTATAGTTGTACCACATAAATAATGGCATAATGCACAATGCACTTCACACACTGTAACGAGGCAGCTTGCCGATATACGAGCAGCTCTCGAACCCGTGCTAGGCCCCATTGAGGGAGTGAAAGTATGAGCGACCGGCACCGAGGTCATTTATGAATTCACCCGCGATAGGGAAATTCATCTCCGAGAGGCGACCGTGACCGACCTAGGCTTTCGAATTGATGTCTTATTTTTGTTTTTATTTTATTTTTCTCCCATACTCTCTTTCATTATCCGCTTAAAGCCTGCGAGCCGGGGGCGAAAATAAAAATTTCCGTCACAACGTGTACATGGTGATACAAACTTACTGCGCATCAACTCTCATCACACATTTATTCTCACTCTCCTCGACGTCTTGTCGCGTAAGCTTTGGCCTGCAATTCTCAGAGTTAATCCAATTGTAAATATGATAAGAACATATTGATAGAATGACGATGTAAGCAATACGAAGTATGCTTTCGTCGATTACGTTCACTTGTTGACGATGATCTTGTGAGGTGAACACTCGCGATTCCGGCTAAAGAAATACATCGAAAATCTGTTGCATTATGTTCCTGCACATATTTTTCATTGACAAATAAGCAACTTCTTTTATCCCGAGGCGCTCAAAGAGAATCAATCTTCAGCGGTGTCAGTATACGCAGCTTGTTTGAGTAAATCATAAAAGATAACAAAAAAAAAGAAGGAAAAACAAGTATAGGTAGTTGGGTAAATGGAGGATAGAGAAAAAGGAATAAAAATAAAAATCAAATAACGCCGTTTAACAAATAATACAAATTTTATTTACACTTCCACAGCAGATACATGGAAAAATCGCGAACATCCCTGCACTAGGTAGTTACTTACGTATATTAGAGTACTCAGTACTAGGCATACATAGCAGAAAATATTGTTCCAATTCCACAGAGACGGTATTTTCCTAGATATTTCCGATGATTAGAGAGAGATTATTGATTGGAATTTAGGTTGGGCGATTTGCGATTACGCCCAAACGATGTCATAATCGAATAGTTTCGAACAACGGGTCACCGTTTGATTCTAGAATTTTCCCGCAGTGGATTGATTCATATGAGGTCACGCGAATGGTTCAACATTTTTTTAATGGAATTCATATACTATATTATGAGAAATAGTTCACTAAGCGCAAAAAAGATACTTTACTCCTACTTAACAGCTGGTTCTAAGTGGGTGAAGAGTACATTGCATAATCACAAGTTGACCAGATTTATACTCATACATTAATATGGATAACTTTCTCGAAGCGTTGATTCAATCGAATCGAAGAATGTCATTCAACAAGCCGCTCGAGCTTACCTAGCTAGACAAGCAGATAAACCAATCTTTATGTCTGCTCGTTATTTACATGTACGGGGCGAAAGTCTAACGTCCGGCCACTCGAAGCAGCGTTGAGGTGGCCGCGATCCCGGCGCGCATATAAAATCTTATGCCTGCCGAAGTCGCGGCCACCTCAACGCTGCTCCGCGTGGCCGGACGTTAGACTTTTCGAAACGTTGGAACAAAAAAAAAAAAAAACAATTGATACAAGTCACAACGTGCACTTACAATCGAAATTCATATCATATCAATACATTCGGATAACCCCCGCCGTACCTCGCCTCGACGCCACGCATCGCTTATAGACTATTTATTCCGGGCGAAAGGAAAAAGGTTGATTGTTTTTATTTTTATTTTTTCGTTGATTGTGGCTCCTTCGTGAATGTATGTATGTATGTATGTATGTATGTATGCATGTATATTGTTTATATGTACGTGCATACATGAAAAAATGAATTTATGTTACGACCGCTTCAGAATTTTTATGATGTAATTGTACACCAAGGTTTTCGCGTCGACACCCCACAGATAATCGATGTGGTTAAACTTGGAGTACGGAATCTTGTACTTCTCGATAACGTTCGGTAGTTTGTCAGCTAGCGTCTGCACGTCCTGTAAACGAAACATAAATAAACATTCAACACTCAAGTTTCAACACTTCTACTCACATTTCTATGAACGATTAGTGATACGAGAAAGTGTAGTGCATAGGAAAAGAAGTGGTAGGTGTGTGAGCGAGTATACCAGAATCGCATACTCACATTTTGCAATAAATATACATTATGTATCCAGTATCTGACCGTGAGTGAGACTAACGATGGGTGATGGAACGTGTTATAAAAGTATGAGACTTACGCGAGGATCAGTCATGAAGTCATTCTCACTGTAGAATATTGTCACGGGTACCTTGACCTTGTCAAGATTATACTTAGGCGGTTGAGTGTTACCGTAGAGTTCCAAATTCTTCTTCTTTCCGTAGTCAAATTTCTGAAAGGATCCTAAAACCACAAATTTCGAGGTATAAAATATACCTACATTCCATTTCTAATAGATGATGTGAAGTGAAAATACACACCCGCACGATATCGTCGCAATTGCATATACACATGGGGTCACTCACCTGATTGCACACTCTGGCCGTAGTGAATAATTTGTTTGTAAGAAGAGCCGGCGGGAAAATGGCCAAAGATCAGAGGGAGCATCGCCTTGTCAAGTTGATTGCTTCCGAATCCGGCGATGAGGTAAAGCCACGAGGTACATATGCCCTTCGTCAGTGTACCTGGGGCGTTTCGTACGAGGATACCGAGGGCGCGTGCTTGGAGTTTGTTCCTTGGGAACCACTGGTGGATGTTGCAGTACATCGAACCCCACTGTGGCGCAAGAATGCATATATATGTGTATATATATATTATATATATATTGCTTGGATATGTCACGGCTGATGAACGCATTATACATATGACGTTTTTTCTTTCCCTGTGTATACAATCTACACAGAGAACCCCAAGTCGATTCAAACGGAAATATTATACGCCGTGGCGTCCTCACAGATCGCTTTTAGTACCTATATACCCCGCCACAGTTTCCCTATATACACGTTGTATAAATACTTCTGCAAGCAAAAGACTTGATACGTGCTGCTTGGGCGCAAGTGGATACGAAATGTTCACTTTATTGCTGATATGCGATACCGATTCATTTTCAGCCAGGTGCAATTATTACTTGCAATGTTTTTTCTCTGCACTTTTTTTTTATAAGAGAATACCAGTCCGAAAAAACAAGTTATACCTCACGTCAACACAAACGCAAAGACGCTGTGGCGGAGAATAATTGCATGCTTGACAATCGTCACAGCCCATAAGTACATACCATATGAACCGCGGGATGAAAATTTGCGATGGCACCTCGCTCGGGAAGGGACATGGATGGCAATGACACGTTTTCAAATAAATACTATACGTAGATAAAGTTGACTACTTACCTCCATCAGATTGTAGAAGTGAACGGTGCATTTGATAAGAGGACTCCGTTGATTGGCTAGGAAGGCGATTGGCGCAAGGCTTACCATAGTCCTGATCTTGGAATTATATTCCGGACGTTCGCTCATCAGGACGTAGAATATCGTTGTGCCCTGGCTGTAACCGACATAGTACAACGAGGTGTGCCCCGTTGCGTCAAGGACGTAGTCGATCATTGCCGGCAAATCGTAATAACCCATTTCGTGCCAGCTTTATTGGAAATGATAGAAAAAAAAATACGAGTCTTCAATGCATTATGTATTACACACCGGTGCAAGTTTAACAATGCATATACTGATACTAATAATCGAAGTAGGATAGGGTGTTACACCCTGTTGTTACAGTTGGACATAACAATACCTAAAATCCCAAAACTGCCTGTCTTTGGTAGTGTATTGCTTGTGATCTTGGGAGTAGGCATTCCCTCTGGAATTCCCGAGCCAAACATCATACCCGCTATCGCACAACGCGTAAGCTGTAAAAACGTCATAATTTATAAATAACATCCGCTATGGGTGAACAGAGCGATTTCGCGAGCCAGCCGGCTGAAATATTATATTATGCTACGTCATCCTTATCATCATCATCATCATCGATCCACGTTCTACCTTCTACATCCACGCTATACCTATATACACACGATGCAGAGCAGGTGATAATAGGTATACCAGCTATTTCCGGAATGCTAGCAAGAATACGCATGTTATAGCTTGTATAATTGATAACATGATATTATGTAGTTGTACCGTATAAGGTATATGGGCGACAATGTGTTATAGTTATCATTTACAAGGGCTACTGTTATTTCTGCATCATCCCGCGTGTCTCGTGCGTCAGTGAGAGGCAACGACTTCCACTATGGTCGTCCCCTATCGCGCGAAGTGCCCCGCGGTTTCTATCCGTTAGTAGCACAAGCACTCTCTTTCAGCTGATTATCAGAAGTCCGCGATAAGGACGATATACATATACCAATACCTAGATATGAGGTTACATACATACTTGTCGCACGAAGCAATCAATACATACTCGGTATACACTTATTATGATCATTAATTTACATTGCCAAGAATAACCGTTACCCCGCTCAATAAAGTGTATAGGTAGGTACATCGTGACAGGCTGATCGGCTCTATCTCTACGCCATAGTATACCGTGCATACGTATTCGTATCCCGATTTATCCCCCAGTACATGCTTCATACACGTATATAAATTTACACATAGAATAGATAGAGGAGCACCAACCTAGGGCCTTATCCGGTCCGAGGAGAACAAAGTCAGCTGAACTGGACAGTAAGCCATGTAGAATGAGTACGGGCGGCCTGTCGTTCGGCATCTTGGTCGATTCATCTAATCCGGGGGATGGAGGATTCTGTGTCGTACCCACCGATAGGGGAATTCCGGGGGGTCTGGAGCTGTCGATTGGACATGGACCTATGGGTATCTTTGCTGACAGGGGTCGTGGTATGCGGTGCATTTCGAGACGGTAGTCATCTTCCGTCCAGGCGTGGTGTATCTCCGCTGGATAACCGTGCAGTCTTATTAACTCGGGCTGAAATATTTACATCAATGAAGCGACGTTATACGAGCTGAATTGATCCACGTATATTTCTCAACACCGCCAACGATCTTCGGCGTTGATTATTTTCAAATTACTACAGCTATCATATATGTAATGAATAGCATTTGGATTAAATCGATTTTCTAATGGCTTCGAATGTTTTACCGCTTCACTACGGCTTCAATGACCTTGACGGATTTACAAACAACTTCCTGCAGTATAACTAATCTGGGGATTCTATAATCAACGTTCAGAGACTCCCAACGGCTCCGAACATCTTTTGCGGCTTCAAATGACTTACAACGACCCTCTGGGCAATATACTTTATCACTGTGACTCAGGTATAGCAGCGCAATGACTTCAAAAGATTTCTAGTGGCTTCTGAGCCTCGTGAAAACTTTCATAACAGTCGGTAACTTTCAATTGCTTCATGGGTCTTCCTGGTGCGCAGCGTGCGGGATTGAAGCGTCTCGAGTATAATGAAAATTGTACAATTAACAACGCGACGTCTTGTGCAGATCTAGCACGAGGCGAGATTGCCGAGGTATACCTATACCTACCTACAGTCAATTGCGCGATGCCGTTGGTCCAGATGGGCCTCACGTTTAGTCGTTAGCTATTATGTATGCACATGACGCAGGAAAGTTTGGACTTGTGGCCCATGGGTACCAATAAGGCCGCGGCGATAGCCAACCGCCGAAACAGCACTACGAAAACTGCTGACATTCAACAAATATCCGTGCGCGACCTATTTTATTCCCCCATCTCCCTGCACGCATTCCACCTGTACCTCGCGCATTGTTCCGATCGTCGTAACATTGTTGAATTGAATGAATTAGCATACGTGTGTGTATATATATATAATTACCTTGCGCCCGAGTTCGCTTAAAATATTCGTAGGTATATCGATTTACGCGGACTGTACAGGTACTATGATAAAACCAAAACCTTAAGACCCAATTTGAATTTAGAGCGGTTTCAATTGCACGCGTATCGGACGCACCGGACACAACAAAATCTAGAACAAAAAAACAACTATTTACCGCCTGTGGCAATCGCCTACAAGGCCTGCGCAACATGTAATCTGCAGTTTCCAATGTACGAGCGACATATCTATAATCTACACATAGTACGTGTAGTTAGAAACTTTCATATCTGTATAGGTGCTGATTTCGTCAAGTCGGGTAAAAATTGTCTTAGAGGGCAATCAATTGACCATGCGGTACCGATTCGTATATAGGTATAGAGGCACACATTCTTCGGGGTGGATCACGAGTGGCCACGTTCGTTATTGTCTTGTGTCATTTTTATCACGAATATCGGTGATCGTTAGACGAGTTTTGTTTGCCCAAATGACGACGCAAATATTGCAGTGCATAATTCTTCAGTTCTGAGAAAGCGTAAAGAAGAGTAAAAGCAATTGCTGATATGATGAGATTTCAAGCAATATAAGTAAATTTATTCGCCTCTTATATTGACGGTGTCCGACGTCTGACTCACGGCGTTACGCACTCAAAAATGATACACAAGCGACCTTTGGTCAGCATTTCGTACCCACTTCCAACATTACATTACATTACATACACACACAATACAATACACGCATGACGCATATTGTACAGTATCGCAGCCGATAGATCGTACGCCGGCCGCTGAGCACGCGGTTCTGAAATGTCAGACATTGTGTACAGGTACTTGGTACATATGTATAAAAACGCGTCAAGGTTGATCGGTCGACACAGTCCACGTCGTACTTCGACCGATTCATAAATACGTGCCTCAGTGTCTATGGTATAATATATTTAAACAGTGCAAATGTTCCGTACGTCAATGGGTCGATACCAACTTCGGCACAACATATTATAAAACACACCACAATATACATTATGAATTGCGTGGCCGTTGGTTATGGATATGGATATGGGTATGGTCGGGATATGGATATAGCAGAACTGGGGTATTTGAGGTATAGATACTAGATATATCTAGATATATCTAATACGTACCGTCGACATGTGAACTTCATCGTGACTCAACCCTTCGGTCATTATACGATTCTAGCCCCGAATCAATGAAGGTACGGAGGGAGTTCACAGCGAGAGTAAATTTATGTTACCGTACAGTACACTGTTCATCTTATTTAGAAAAAAACTTGTAGGTTACTGATTGATTGTTTTTAACAATCAATGAAACGCTGACTTCACCCCCTCCCTCGCAGGGTATGCACGGGAAGATCTATCTACGTATATCTCACCACACCCTTGTTGAGTTACATAGTTCACTTCGTTCACTGTCGAAAGCCAGCAACCACGACCGATATCCAAGCCATGCACAATCGGGATTGTTGTAAGGCGTGCGCAAACGTTTTTCGAAACGTGACTGTGGTCAGTGTTATACCTACAAAGAATCGGAACACGCTACAACGACGTACGGCACTACGGAGTGCAGTCAACTGATGTGACGGGCGAACTCAACAACAGTCATACCCCACGGTCATATCTAGTAAACAGTGTGCAGACAGCGGAGGAGAGCGTAAGGCTAGCACGCCGCCACGCGGGCGCTACCACACCTAATTTGAGGACCGACCGCGCGTGCGCTCACCCCCATACCGGCTAGAGGAGGATGGGAAAGTGTATACCCGGATCGGAGATATGCACAGTGATGCGCACCCGCCACCCACTATACTTTTCTCTCTCTCGCACTAATCGTATACAGTACTGAGAGAGGCTCCTTCTCGCAGTCGCATGGACGAGACGGCTTTGAATATCACTGCAGCGACTAGACAATTTTGTATGCGTATACATTTTAGGATAGCCTAGTGATCGGCAGTAATGGTTTTTTCCTCTCTCGCAGCGCTGAGGCAGATATGTAATTTACGCTGTTTTCGAAAAAAAACTTCGTAACGTTCTCCACCCCACATCCACATCCACAATCAACTCTCTGATTTTATTTGGTGTTTATCCGACGCTGACGTATTTCTGAACATGAAATCGATACAGAACGATTACTAAAAAGGCCGATGAATAATTCGTCAATATTTAAATAAACGCACTTTATTTATAAAACATAATATTCACAGCTCGTAAAGTATCAAATAAAACGAACTTACTTCTTATACGATTACGATTAGACGGACAATCTTAATCATTCTTCATAACATACCTATACCTATAGTTGTCATTAAGCCCTTGAGACGCCGCGAATAACGTATTCCAAGTAATTCATTGCGATACAGCATAAATTTTCACCCACATCGACAAGACAACTACAAAGCATCGCTCTAAAATCACGTGTTATTTATACGGAGCGATTCTGTGGAACGTAACGCGCCTAAAAGGTAGGCAAGCGCGAGATGCCTGCATTCAGCAGCTCAAACATCGACGATTGGGTTTTACATATTTATTACGTGGGAAATTTACTTTCCACAGAATCGCTCCGTATTATACCTACTATGTATGTACACATAAATTGGATGCGCAGCTAATAATTAGCACCCTCGTTCGGTGCAGATTGGTATTGCTTATCTTCAAAAAATTTCTAATTCTTGACAACACTATAATACATTCTATACAGGCACCTAAAACTGATCCGAAAATATTAGTTTAACCGGTCGATGAAAATACGTATACGGGATACCGCAGGTAGGCGAAATGCGCGTTGTTCGTCGTATGTATATACCTACTATATAGGTACCTATAGATACATATGGGGTATTCCACGTGAACCGAATCGGTTTTTGGCAAAAAACAAGAGCAAAAAACGGGAAACTGAAAATTTTATCACTTCTTTGTGGCATTTCGAAGTAATTCCGGTGAAACTTTCAAGGCAATCCGTGTGACCCTTCAAGTAAAAAAGGATAGAATCACATATTTCCAAAGTTTTACTTGCTTCAAAATTTCAAAAATAATTTAGGTGCCACATATTTCAAAAGAGCTCATTTACGCGCGTAGAATGCACTATGGAAAGTTATGATCTTGTTCATACATGGCTGCGAGATAAGTGGAGTTGAAAATGTGGTAATTAAATTTTTGGTATATTTATGTCAGCGATATAGATTGTACCAATTATTTTCATGCCCTGTACCTGTTGTAGTAACAAGGAATCTGAATCTGCATTGGCATGTCCGGCAAATTCGATGACCTCCGGCCAAAAACCGCTCCGGTTCACGTGGAATACCCCATATACTGCATAGACATGCCAACTGTATGATAAATACAAATTGCATATTCATCATTGGTTGGTTCTTCCTTTAAGTACTTGCGTTCGAGCGCATCTCGCGGGGTATAAATGAGAAGTGCTGCTTTTTCGCACCAATAATGTAACTACCTATAGGTATGCAACGACAATTCGGTATATGATTTTTACGGCAAATGTGTTCGATGCATCTGGTCAAGGGGTATATCTACCTCTAATATAATATATTATGCTGCCCCGACATCAATCTATATATTCTGAAATCTCAATATTGCCTAAATAACTCCACATACACCCTCACCAGTCTATACCTTAAAAATTATGTAATAATAATGATAATGATATTAATACATGTCGTACATGATGTATACATATAGGTAGTTGCGTCTTTTTGACAAATTTCTACGTTTTGATCCCCATACAAGCGCATACAGCTGATGTCTCACAATTATACGTATAACATACATATACATTAATTACACTCACGATTGTATACGTATATACATTATACATACATGTATACCTACACACAGGCATATAGTATTATATTTCCACGTTATAGTTGGCAGCTATCATTATATATTAATTATTAGAATATATTATAGTAATAACGTTTCGGCGGGCGCTTATACGTATGTAGAGATTTAGAGAATAGACGGAAAATATAGGTATTTCCAAAGGGAGCAACTATTTTTTAGCCCCTCCGAATCAAATTGGCCCCCTATGTGTGTATTACTTCTTATTTCAATATGCCGTTCAATTATGGCGTTGGAAGAGAACAATTGCTGCTGAGAAATCTGCTTCCCGCATGGTTATGCGATAGGAAGGCTATACCACTGAGCTAAATCTTTCTACTCATTACCAAGTGAGAGTTTCAGCATTCAATCGTCTTCTTTCATTTTATTCCGTATGAAGTCAACCCGCAATCAAGGGGATGACAATTACCCTGCGTGCCCGCTCTTCAGACAATGAAAAAGACGCGCCCGCTTATGATGGTCAACATATAACAGGCATATGGCATATGTATAGACTATATTGGACTATACCTATATGTATATTAGACCGTTTTCTTTTTGTGACTTTTTTTCATTTTTACCTCGAATTTCGTTGCAAAAGTAAGTTTTGAGTGTAAAACGAAGCCTTTTGATTAACACAAGATTCCCATTTGATCAACACAAGATTCTTGCTAGACAAATACCTTAATCCAAACATCTTGAAATCCATGCAAGTTAGGAAGCTGGTCTTGGTCTCATTTTGTAGATAATTGAATTCTCTGCAGAAAAAGTCTGATCTATTTCCGAGCTAGAAATTGATCTTATACTCGTTCCGGACGCTCAAACTTGAGCTTTATTTGATGAATACATTTTTCATAATTTTTTTTCAATTTTCAGATCTAACATAGATCAGACCTTTTTTGTAGTGGATTCAATTACCTACCAAATGAGACCAAGAACAGCTTCCTAGCTTGCATAGTTTTCGAGATATTTTTATGAGAGTGTTTGTGTAGCAATAATCTTATGTTAATCAAATGGGAAAAGTTCAGACCGAATGCGGAACCTTTTAAAATTGAGCTACCGGGCTCCGGTTCCACGAGGCTTCGTTTTACACCTAAAACTCACTTTTCCAAGGTTGTGGGAGGTAGAAAAAAAAAAGTTATAAAAAAAAATCGGTCTAATGTATATAGTTATAAATCACTGTAAAAAATAATCGGCGTGAGTCCGCGAAGTATTCGGTGTTGCGTTTTTCGGTGTTAAATTTCAAAATGATCATTATATTGTTCATATTATAAGCATTCAATTTTATAAATAATAAGGTTTTTATGTATTTCGTTCTGCAGTTTTATAATTTTAACATTTGTTTTCTTACACCGTTTCAACACCGGTACGATGTAGGCTCATTTTTATAAGATCACCTTTTTTACAGTGATACAGTTGGTTAATTCCCTCTCCGGCTTAATTCCTTAATCGTTCTCATATAATTGTCAGATAATTGTGTGCCGTATACCGCACTTTTCTAATTCTGCAATGTAAACAGTTTGTCTTCGTATAGTACCTAGTATACGCGTAACTAATACCTTATAGTTATAGTATATACCATTACCTCATCCTCATCTATACCTATGACGTTATATAGTAGTATACGGTATACCTATACCCGTCATCCCTGACGATCGTACGAGCGGACATACATTCATACTTAACAATCATAATAATGATAATAACAATAACACTACCGTCACACATACGTTTACATACACATACGACGTTTAGCGAGGATCGGATTGTGTATGTATCAGAGTCCGAGATGAGCGTTATCCACCGTTTCACTCGAATCGATCAATGATGCGGCGGGGGTATTTTGAAAATTCATTACTTTTTTTATATTATAATTAAATATAAGTAGGTATGTACCTATGCCCCTGCAGCGTGGCTTGCGACAATATTTTCGGAATACCTACCTTTGTCGTATATATCCTAGTTATTGCGGTATACATACCTGCAGGTATCTATATATTCATTATTGGTATAGGTACGTATATATATACGCGTATACCGAGACTTTGGACTCTTAGAGAACGTAGAAAATCCAGTACACGGCATTGAACAAAAGGAAACTGACCGGAAATATTATCCTTGAATATTTGTCGATCACGTTGACATCCTTGATCTTCGGCATCGAAGCCTTCAAGACCGAGGCACCTCTACGTAAAGCGTGCAACACCTGCAACAAATAGTTGTACCTTATAGGTAGATATACCTATATATAGACGCACTGGTATATATGGGGCATTCCATGCCGAAGTGACCTGGGTCTGACCCTCGACCCTTCAGAACAGTTCGGCTCAAGATTCCACCAAGTCGATTCGGTATGGAATGCCCCATATATATTATATACATTATATACGTGTACATACATTAGACCGTTCCAAAAAAATCGATAATTTTTTTTCTCAGCTTTAAAACTACCTGAAACTACACTTGGACAAAATATCCTACGTGAAGAATGAGAAAAGAATAGGAAAGACGAAACTCCGATGCGGCACCTCTAAATCTTTAAGGCCAGAGCTCATTCTTCACGCAGGTTATTTTGTCATGTCAAAGTATAGTTTTAGGTAGTTTCGGAAGGAAAAAAAAATTATCGATTTTTTTTTTACACGGTCTATCGTATAGTAGGTATATGACGCGCATTCTGACGACAATTGTACTTTGGGCTTGTGCTGTCTGGCGCCTCTGTATCTAAGTCCGCTCGGTCTGCTGTGAGTGTTGTACCCAGCCGTTCGAGAGATTCTAAAACTGGGTGGAAATTTGGCAGGGTCGTGATCCCTGACAGCCGTTGTCGTTCCACCTGCTCCACCCGGACCGCCGGTCATACCTGCCCTGCTCCTTATACTGGGCAAAGGCGACATTCTTAGGTCTTGAAGCTCTATGATGTCCGCGTCTGTCGCGTCGGTGAACGGAGGGTTTGCTTTGCTACCTGCAGATTTTCATATATATTTCATCGTTCTTTTTAGGTATATACCGGGAATATTCACGGAAACGCTTCACAGGGAAGTGAAAACGCCTGCATACGGGTAACTCGCACAAGTTAGGCGATTAGGTTTTATTTCGCATATTGCGTGCCCATTGGCTACGTTGGAACAAAACCTAAACGCTTGATGTTTGAGTTACCTGTATGCAGGCGTTCTATGAAGTGTTTCCACGAATCTTCCCGCCATGTAGACATATTATACATATAGGCATCTTTAATCGTTAGCCTATGCACTATGACCAAAAGTCCTATCTAGTATGTACAATACTGCACCTGCAATCTTTGCCGCAGCGACTGTCTTTTTGTCGGTCCCGTCTTTCTTCTTGGTCTTCTTTTTGGCCCTCGCCCCCCAGTAGGTATAATTGACCGCGGCATACTCTAGGAGTGCGGCGAACACGAACACGAAGCACATTACAAGGTATATGTCGATCGCCTTGACATAGCTTATCCTTGGCAGGGAACTCCTGACCCCAGTCGATATCGTAGTCATAGTCAGGACCGTCGTAATACCTGAAAAGTGATTCAGGAATATACGTGCGCATACTACGGCTCACGTATTATGTATTATGTATAGGTGTGAGTACCGCGGTGCAGGTCTTGTCCCTATTTTCCCCTCGGCTCTCGCCGCTGTGCCAATGTGCCATACACACACGTGTATGCAAGTATGCACACACATACGTATAGGTATACGCTTCGACCCCGTTTTTACACCAGCCGAAGAGGAGTCTTACCCAGTGCCACCCTTGCGCTGGTCGCCTCGTGGTTTATCCAGAAACTGACCCAGCTGAGCATCACGATCAGAATGCTGGGTAGATACGTTTGAAATACAAAGTAGCCGATGTTTCTCTGTAGCTTGAAGCTCAGGGAAAGTCGTTGGTAGATACCGGTCGCCAGTCTTTCCTTACGGTCGTTCGTCTCGTAACCGATGATTGTGAATTGGGGTAGCTCGGCTTCTTCAACACCTCGCACCGGGGTCTCCTTCCAGTACATGACGACGTCGAGTACCGTGTATCCGTCTGTCGGGGACAGCCATAAAAATACATTATACATACAGGTACACACAAAAGTATATGGGTATAGGTGCGTTGGTGATCGCTCGATATGGATTATGTAATTATGTTGTAGAAACGTACAACTTTCGATTTCCACAGTGCAGTTTTGAGAGTCCAAGGGATAATAGTGAAGGTCCATCATGCAGGCCAGGGTTGTGGTGAATCTCATCCCGTAAGTAACAGATCCGTCCCCGGACAGGCGCACCAGCTTGTTTCGTTCTGTGACGTCGTGCAAGAAGCTGAAATAGACAAATCCTCATAGTTAACACCGGGAAATGAACCTCGCGGGCATTTTTTGGTTACTAAGACTCTTGAGCCAGGTGAAAAGAGGGCCGATATCGATAGCTGCAGGTCGTATAGGTATAGGCGTTGCGGATGCCGGGGGCTTTGATGTGTTCGGTCCGGTGCACAATGCCGAACAGACTTCATCTGTATAGGCATATATGCGAAGTCCGTATATTGATTGATGATATGAGTGATAGGTATACCTATACGTATATGTTGACATAGATTGTACGAGGGAGGCCGCGGATGCTGGGCGTATACCGAGTGTATTCGTGGAATCACTGGAAACGCTTCATAGGGAAGTGAAAACGTCTGCATACACATACTAGGTAACTTAGAAGTCAAGCGATTATATTTCATTTCATGTATTGCGGCCCATTGGCTACGTGGGGACAAAACCTAAGCGTTTGCTGTTTGAGTTGCCTGCATGCAGGCGTCCTACGAAGCGTTTCCACGAATATTCCCGGTATATACCATATAGATACTAGACAAGGACGTACTACGGTGCACTTTCATTTTTACATGCATTTTCATTTCGTTAAAGCAATTTCTCATCAATTGAACGTTCGGGAGTATAGTAAGACGAATGCCGGAGACTTCTGGCATTATATAGATGTGCGCGTAGGTGTGGGAAACTTCCGATGAACGAGGTCAGTCGCTGCATAACGACGACCCGCCCGCTACCCTCGTTGCTCTCCTAAAGTGGCCTGGCTTAAAGGGAACTATTTTGCATGATCTGCGATTAACCCAAATCGGTGCACACCCGCATAGGTATAAAATTCAACTCAAGTGTCACGATATAACTATACCTATAGGGGCATTGTAATCGAAAATTAATTCCTTGCAACTATGAATGAATTTGATCGGCAGAGAATTTGATATAACATTTTTTGTATTAAAAATGATGAAATATAAAAATCGAATTGTTGAAATATAAAATTTCAAACATGTAGTTTGATGATAATAATACTTCTATATAATTTACCTGTTCTTGTCATTGGCAAAAAAGGTGTCGGGTACCCAGATCTTTTCGGCAAAATCACCGCTAAGCGTAAGTACTTCTTCTTCGTGGGAAAATGCTAATCTTTCGTCCTTCCAGTACTGATTGAGGTACATTGTTATCGTGTAATCCTGCGGCAAATTATGTATTTCAGTACTTCACTATACGTATCAGGGAGGTACACGCATACGTTCAACACGCTCCCTATATGCAAGAGCGTATGCAGCCTTATTGGTGGGGGGGGGGGGGCAGAATAAGCTGTGATGTGGAGGATAAAAAACAGAAAACACCCAACTTCATGCATTATCCACAATGCACAATCTTGGCAACTTACCATATTAACCTCCGATATAGCGTCGAAACTAGCAATCGTCAAGTCCATCCCTACCAAGAGCGGTTCACCTGTATATAACATAGGTATACATGATCTGTGTAGTTTTGTTTCTATAGTCTCAGCCGAATGACAATTGAATAGATTTATCTTACAATTAGGTTCACGACAATTAGGCGCACTCATCTTATCCTATTCCCTCCTCCACATTCCACATCACAAAATATTTTCGTTATTTAATTTTTATTTTTTCAATTACTTGAGCGGACGCTTCTGCACAGTTCTATACATGTTACTTTACATATTTTTACTTCCATTACATGTTTTTCTGTTCGTACTCGTATCATTTACCGTAACCAGTCATTGAATTATTCAGTTACTTTTTCCTCTGATCTATAGTATGTAATAAGGATACACATCAAGAATTTCACGATCCTTTACGTATACAGTATTCACACCTAAGGCTATATCAGCAACCGGCAAGAGGGATAGCTATGTAATTGTTCGTATGCTATTGTATAGTGCTGCGGTAAACCTATACAGTTCGTAGGAATATTTGCTCTATTCTTGTATACCTATGTCAGTTCTATACTGCCCAAGTCGTGATACAATATTAAAGATAAGTTGACCATACCGCCGAAATTTGGCCTCAATCGAATATCATATCCTTCAAGGATCCTGGAGATGGTCTGAGTCACATTCTCCAGCCTGTCCGACATCCCTGTGTTGGTGGTGCTACCACTGTCTCCGGCGCCCCTACGATATTCATACATATACATCGTTTGCGTTACATATGTATATATGTGTATTATATTTGTATTGCATCTCAATATCGATAAATATCATGACAGTTACGTCGATAAAAATGCATGTATGTATAGGTAAAGGTATATTGAGATCGGAAACACTATTTCCTCGGAAAGATATACAAAAGTTTATTCGGTATAGAGACGGATCGGCGTTTAGAGGCAGCCGGACTTTCGTAAGCATATAGTAGGTATTATACATGTGTGCATACATGGATAGGCATAATATAGTGGGCATTGGACGAAGCTGCTCTTTTGTCTTCAGGCGAAATGTATGCTCTATCGCTACATGTGAACAAAATTTTAATATCGTATATATCGCTCACTAACCTAAATTGACAAGTCACATCGCGAATTAGTTTTGCTGAATGAGATAAGCGAACTGAGCTTACACTAACATAAATCATGTGCCCAAGAAGCACGAATTGCCCCACAGTGGAGCTGGAATTCCCACTGATGATTATTCTGATAACAATCGCTTTGTGCTTCCTAATCACTTTCCATCGATAAATAAGAAACGTATGTATACACATCCCTATATATATATATATGCCACCTCTTCACGAGAAGGTACGTGTATGTATATCTCATTATATGTGGACAGTGTGTACAGGTGTACCTATCCATTCGTATGGGAACGCGTAACGTAGCATACGTTTCAGGAATCTGAGGCGAGCTGTGTATGATGCCTGCAGTGCGATATTACAATCCAATACCTAATCTCAACCCATGTGAATGGCTAGCATTGAACAGCGTTTTAGCTGGCGTTTTCATATTCATGGCAATCTGGTTGATCGCCGCGAATCAGGAAGTAGTTTGATCTATGAGTTCAAACACCGTTTTCACGATGGATTTCCGACAGGCAATACCTATATATATATAATATATATACATAAAGATAAGAAGCTCCCGAAGAAAAGCGAGAGGAATTGCATACATCCGTATCTATGTAGGTATACATACCGTGTACGTAAATACAAGTATACACACTTTTATCTCGAGCCTCCGGCTGAATGACATCGATATAAAAAATATTTCAAACTACAGAGGTATATATATGAATATTAATACAGGGTGGTCCATTTAACGTGAGCATCTCAAATATATCCGTTGCTTTCGGAGTTACGAATCAAATTTTCAGAAATAATTTACTTGATTTTGAAGGGCTCAAAGTCATCAATGGTTCTTCAAATGGAATCATTCATTTTTTTTTATCATGACGTTGCAGTAGCTGACATTAAGACAAGTTCAACGACGTAAGATGTCCAGTCCTTGAAATAATTTTTTACCCCAACATCCGAAGATATCCGAATAATGAAATTGAATTTTTTGTGTAGAAAATTTATTTCAACACATGTTCGAAGTGATGGCTGTATTCACAAACGTCACAAACATCTCCGACTGTCCTAATTATTGTATTAAACCAGAAGCTATTCGTATAGGGTGAGAGGATCATTTGTCCTACGTCTTCAAAAATGTGTCGAGGTGAATAGCCATCACTTTTCAAATGTGACGCGCCAATTGCGCTGCTGACCGGCTTAATAATACGCATATACTTGCACATACATAATACATATACGTATAAGTGTACATGCATATTATAATCGCTTATCAGCAAAGATTATTTATATTATATGGCTACATAATATATTATACCTATACATGTACATTATACGTATAATATTCTATATAGGCTAATGAGAACGGAATACTCACCAAACTCGGCGATGTTGAAAGTACAAAAGAAGAAATATTAGAAGACGAGGAAGTTTCGGCAACATCTTGTCCCAAGATCCACGCAGATCCCTCGGTGTGGGAGGAAGACAATGATAATTAACTATACTATATGCAATTAAACGTGAATTTCCGAATCAATCATCGAGCAAATTGGCGACACGAGTACATAGGTACATCCAGCCCCACGATTTTGATTCTCTCTTTCTCTAACGTTTCCGTCTTTTAAATTGACCTATATTGACACCCCCGATCGAGAAAACATTATTATATCGTTGGTATTGCTGTCTATGATGTTATTCTTCCTCTTATTGTTGTTGTCGTTGTCATTATCACCGGTACTGCAGTCGTCGACGGCATTCCGCTGTCATTCTATTAATTATATAGGTCAATATAATATTTTATGATATTATCAAGCATTCTTAATGGTCGTGTTACAAGTCATTCGTTCGTTCGCGCCGCAATTACGGCAGCATCTTTTCCCCCACTGAATCATTTTACTGTCGAATTTTCAAACTTTATTCGACCCGAGCTCATGATAAAAATTAGCTCTGATCCGGGCTGCGACGCGGCAGAAGCACCGGGATTTACAATAATTATCCCCGAGACGCGGCACATCCTCGATGCTACCCGATTTCGATATATTGTTACACCTGTATAGTATATGCATACCTAAGCTTCTTCAGTTACAGCTGACGTCGATTGAATAATTTTCACATAGCGCGGGCCCGATACTCTAAAGAAGTGTATGTATATAGGTATATGACAGATTAGCTAGCGTGTAGGTGGATATTCACTTGTATACCCTTTCGCAATCGGTATTCCCCAAAAATTCTGTCACGTGCTTATATAATCATTGCGCATTTACGATCATTTCACCCCGCTGATTATGTACGTACCTACGTATATTGTACGTATACATACCTATACACAATACACACACATATAGGTACATATATATATACGACCGTTCAAATTAGCCGGATGCGAATTTCGCCAAGCGATGACGAAAGCGTGGGTTTTTATTTCTCGTCGTTAAATCTTTGCACACAAACCTGTAGTACCTATATGTGTACCGGTACGTATACTAGTACGTACAATTCGTTATCAATGCAAGCGTCCCCCGCGAGTTTTCCATGTCCTCGAATACATTTCGGTCAAGGTATATCTCCGGACCAGCACATCCGCCTTACTGCCCCTGATACTTTCATCCCGATTATAGAAACACTTGTATATACCTATAGGGAGAGACTTGTGAAGGAACTATAAGTTTCAGATATCGCGGGGGTGTAGTTTAAATTTCTCGACGCACCATCGGCGCACCGTGCCCTCCTGATTCACACCCTATTTTTCATCTTTCTGACCAGATAAACAGAAATATTTTCGATAGGATGACACTGGAGCAAACCCTCTATACGATCCGAGAGGGGTTGGATCTGGCTACGGATCTTGGGCGAGAGAGCGCGGGCGCGCGCAGGTGCACGCCGACTGACGGATCAGGCGCCACGTCGCGGACGGCAGGGGCGTCTACCCATACCTACGCATATACTCGGGGACGGTGTACCTACCATACATACAGAGTACCCTATGTAGCGCGTACCCACATATAGGTATACGTGCATAGGTATACGCGCTGCAACGTATGGGGTCACATGTATGTTGTATACACATGCGCTAATTCGCACAGCACGTCTACATATACTCGCATCTATCATATTATATGTGTACTAAGTACATGGCACATGTAAATGCTCTGGCTGTTACCCCGGGTTACCGGCATAGCTCCTTGGGTCCTTGTTCGCCATCACCCTACAGCCTTGCGCCATCTGACAATCTCTGGGGATGCTGCGACGGGGGACGCCCGCTGCTTACTCGGAACGTAACTTAATGCCGACGATCGCAGCCACGGTCTCTAATCCAATAACCATAATATACTAAACCATACCTATACCCGATACCTACACCTATATACCTTCACTCGTCTCATTATCCATATAATTATATATACCTATATGGTCATCTCCCGCTTCCCGCTCAAACACCTGTATACAGAACTTAAATATAATATGCGTAATATAGTTCGTTTCTCTTTTATGAATACCAGGGCGGTTCTTATATGGGTTTTTTTTTCCTCAGAATTTCAATGTTGAATGGCACGTAAATCGGCTCTAAATTTCACAAAGTGAATAATATACGGTTCGTATGAAATAACCAATACGGGATTTTTTTACCATCTTCTACAGAAATATGAATAACATCGTTCATTATTCGATTCAGGTTTCCAGACAACACAAAATTCAAAGTGGTCTTAACGACGTCGTATGGGCGTCCAATGCGTCGATTTCTGACGTCTCAAAGACGTCTTTAACAATCAAGACGTCTTTAAGACGTCTTTCAGACTTGGGACGTCTTTGCGACGTCAGAAATCGACGCATTGGACGCACATACGACGTCTTTAAGACCACTTTGAATTTTGTGTTGTCTGGGTTTCTTGATTCAATTTTTAATCTCAAAATTACTCAAATTAGTATCTTTACAAATGGGAAATGAAAATCCATGTGAAAACAGGGCCATTCAGGGCTCGGAATGAAAATCTGAAAAAATTAGAGAATTATTTTTTCCACATTTGGAGCCGATTTACGGCCATCCAACATAATTTTCCATTCAATGACCACCCTAATGGATACATGATAATTGCCATTGTCCGCATGTGACGTGATAGTGCGCGTTATTGTCTCGAAGGAAGAATTGTATGTTTCCTTTTTTCTAAAACCTTGCCCTCTCCTGAAAGTAATAGTACACTATCATCTACCTGTGTCATGCGTATAATAGGCATGATATTCCTGAATATATACTCATGGTGCGTAGGTACCCGATAGGTATACCCGTGGGTATACAATATACATACCTAATTGAGAACATTTTTTCAATGAGAAAAATGAACGGACGATCCGGGAATCAAACCCAGTATCCACGGACGCCTATCTGGGGACTTACACCCGAGACCACCTAGCCCGCCCACAGATCGCCGCAGCCCGCAGTGGTTCTTATCTCGATCAATTTTGAAATGAATGTTACTACGCGTCCCCCAAATATATAGGAAAATATATGTGATTTTTTTTTTTTTTTTAGTAGCTATGTAGGTACACGTTCCTTTTCTTCTTCAAACCCCGATAAAAATTGATAAAATAATTTGAGAGTGGGGATAGTGTTGCTTATATTGATAGGAACAAACCCTGAAAATTTCGGATTATTAATAATTAACACAATATTACAAGAATATCCTAAATAGCGTCATTTTTATTAAGCGTACATGTAGAAGGAAATAATTATTAAAAATTCATCGAAATATAAGGGCCACCCTAGTATAGGTATACAGTATACACATAATATAGCTGTGCTCGGAGGAGAGCGCATCATTCTTAAGTATCATAAAATAGCTGTGATACGTAGGACCCAGGAGAGGCTGGGCGTACTTTTTCTGCGAGACCCGGAGAGACAATAGAACCTGCAGGACCACCCGCGTTGAGAAGAATTCACGACGGCACATTTTTTTGAATCAAC
This sequence comes from Tenthredo livida, assembly GCA_963992785.1. Taxonomy (NCBI): domain Eukaryota; kingdom Metazoa; phylum Arthropoda; class Insecta; order Hymenoptera; family Tenthredinidae; genus Tenthredo; species Tenthredo livida. The sequence continues at coordinate 125,734 of OZ023071.1, read as the reverse complement.
TCAATCCGCCGCCCTCGTCGGTGCGGTGGCAGGCACGGAAATTGTTTCACGGAAAATTACGGAAACTTTATACCGACAACCCATTTATCGAAAATTATACGACGTTCGTTATTTTGTATAAGATAGGGGTCGTTATACTCGCAGCCAGAGAATGGCGTCCGAGTGTTATATAATATAGGTATAGCCGATCTGTTGCACCCAGGAATCACTAGATTATTGTAATTGTACAGGGAATTCCATAACAGTGAAAATGGACTAACAGAAAGCGACCATCTAACAGAAAGCGATGAATATAAACTGATAACCGTCGCCAGTGGTATCATATAGGTATAAGTCGTGCAATTTGGGTAATGATTGTTGGTATGAGGTGCAATCATTAATGTAACAAAGCATGCGATTGGATATCCCATTAAGCCCGGGAAATTTATCTGGGAATGTAACCCGGTCGTCTTCGCGTATTAACATATACACTCGTAACAAAAATTAGCGGGCCACCCAATTTTTGCTCGAAAAATGTTCGATTTCAAAGTCTCGTAATTCGGCGAAAAATTGACTTAGCGAGTCGTTTGTAAAAGCATTTCAAATTTGTTTTTTATGTCTTGAGTTATGGTCCCTTGAGCCATCTCGTGCCAAATTTGTGGATTGATGATCCAACTTCGAAACCACGCACGGGGTCGGTCAGTATCGGAATTTTGATTTCAAGACAGTCATTTTGAAGCTTGGAATGTCCTCTTCAAAACCCTTTTTTGAAATTGCTCTACGATTTTTTTTCATGGAGTTATGCGTTGCTGAAGCAAAGATGGTCTTTCAATTTTTGATCGGATACCTGAGCAATGTAGGACTAATAAACTGGAAAAAAATTACTATAAATATACCGAGAGGGTCACTGGAAAGAGCGCGTTACAACGCTTCATTCAAATCTCGTCGGCCGGCAGAATCGCGCTAACAATTCGCGAACAACTTTTCAGTAATCCTCTCGGTAGATATGCGGTTCTTTATTATTCAACCTAGCATTTTTTACCTATCTTCTTTTTTTCTTTTATGTATCTCTATATTTATAAAATGTAACATACTTCTGTCCTACGGCCCGGCTGTTCGCTTATAACTTGAGTTCTACTGGAGGGATTCAGATGCAATTGCCACGATTATGAAGGATATTTATTCGTCGGTCGGTGTGCATTTTTTTCTCTCGCTCCGGCAGTACTTTTGAACAAGTCATCGAATGAGCATGAGGAGATGAGCATCCACGGGGTTTTATAAAAGCTGGCGCCACTGTGTGTATGCATATGCTCATTCATATCAATCGCCTTACCGATCATCCATGTATAAATCTTACTTATATACATTTAGATGTAATATAGATATACCAGCTACATGCGCGTATAGATGTACTGCAAATGGTATATGTGTATTCAACTTTCGGTCACATGTAATTAGTACAGACAGATGTAATTCCGCTCTGCCTTCAGTTGACTCGCCGTCTCCTATACCGTAATAATTATCCTTTATTTTCTGTAAAACGCGCGCAGAAAATTTCTGAGCTTGCGCGTAACCTTGGCGCGCCGGCCGCCTGAAGATATATATAGGGGGTGAAATCGCATGGCTTGTGGCGGGGGGAAGTCCCGAGCACCACGCGGTTTGCTTTTTGCACGTTCGAAAGCCGTGGTAACACCGCGCGAAACTTCGTTGTGGCATTCCGCTTCCGCGTTCACCGCAAAGATATTCCGTGTTGTATTCCGGCTATTTTCGCGTAATGTCGACTACATAATAACTATATCATCCTATATAATATACAATTACAGTCATGTCCGAGCGAGGTGCGTAAAGGCCGCTGGAAGAGAGGAGAAAATAAAATAACCGAAGCGCAATGATTGCGGTGACGAGGAGATGGAGCAGATGTACTTTATTGAAACTTTTCCTGATGTAAGTCAACTTCAATAATTACATACTTGTACTGGAATTTTCCTAAAATAACGTCTCTCACAATTGACCTGACACGTATACGCGGTAGGTAGGTACTATACGTGTAATTGCTGTAATTGTTGTAATTGTTGTTATTTTTGTCACCGTCATTGTCGTACTGCGCTCATTGATTAATTAATATTGTTAATATAGTACATAAGTATAACGAGTACCCGCGATTGGTAACGGCGAACCCGACTCAAGCGGTAGTTCGGCAAGTTTATTGACTTTATTGTTTCAAACTTCCGATGCACTCTTCGTGACAAATACTGCAGTTGCGTATACTTGTATAGGTACACAGTACATTATATGCGAATGTCTCAATCACACGATCGGACTCGTTCGGCACGTCTCCTTTCGTCAGCCCTAAACTGACTTATACAGGACTATAAGTTACAGGTCCGCAAACTGCGCGTAGAAGCAGTTTTTATGATCAGACGTGAAAAGTGTAGAACCATGTTCCGCGATGCTTCGCAGACACAGGTATCCTACCTATATTCACTTTCGTATATACTATATATATACTAGCATATGGTATACCATATATACTATAGGAACGTGTACTCCAATACGCCACACCGTCCGCCTCGTGACTTTTGGCCTACTGTATATAAATACAGTATAGAAGAAATGAAGTGACGCGTTTATCGCACAGTACGAACGCGCGTAAGAGAAAATGCATACCGATACAATGGAATTCTGTATTCTTATGGGAATGGGTATAGCTGCAAGTATACCTATACATACCTGCACCTGAAGAATTCTGCTGGGGCACCCAAAATAGAGTGTATATATGCAGGTTGGCGAAGTGTGATCTTACTTTTTGAAGTTTGGTTGAATTAGAGGATTGAACAGTAATTTCACAGCCTCTGTAAATGGAGAAAGAATTGCAAGGGTCGGGTGGCTTATCTGTGAAGGACCCATGGTTCAGCTCTTTCAGTGTATCCTAATACATATACATATACATTCATCTTGTCGTCAGTTGTTGCTGAATACGTAGCTAGAATTGCAGAAAAACTGCACAGTTTGCGCCCATGCAGGAATATGAACGCTTGAAATTTCGGTCGGAAAGTTGACGGGTGCAGCGAGTAGGAAAGCGGCCGAGACAGGGGCTGGTGGATGGGGATGAGAAAAAGAGACTAGAAGTACCTAGGACTTGAAGCCGCGCGACGGCATTTGAAGCGGCATGCTGCTGCCTCAGCGCCTCTTGAGAGCGTTCGATCCTGAGGTCGGTTAAAACCAATACCTATACATACATATGTTCTGATAGATGTTACGTTAGGACCCGTTCGAAGGAGCCAGGGACTGCTAGAATTTAGTCGTCCCCGAGGACTCGCCCTGACCATTCATTGCCGCAGGTGCTACGCAAGCAAACTGTCAAACCGTCGAACCTGAAATATAGGTACCTACATCTTCTAGCTCGAAAAAATCTTCGGTCTTACTTCTCAACAATGTAGGCCGCCATCGCATGTATATATAGTAATCGCTGCATCGTCAACCTTTCATCACGCTCTATTTGGGTTCGATTGCTTGAAAATTGTGCCATGTCTCGCTATGTATAGCATTTCCAAATCTGCACCACCGCTGCGCTGGTATGCTGTCAAGTATTTCAAATGCGTGCATGTGTGCACCTAACTAGAGTCGTCATTCGTCGCGGATCAGTTTTAGTTCGAATGAGACTGACGAGTGGGTACACTTATACTTTTAGTCATATTCACCAAAGTGAGCGCCATTCAACGCCCCTTGGATGTTTTTTTTTTTCTTTCTCAATTCTATACTAATTTCATTGATATATGTATATAGGTATACCGGTCAGAGGTTGATCAAGTGTTATAAGCGCCCGTTGACCGCGTCGGCAAGTGAATAGTCCGATAGGCAGGGTGGCGAGTTCGTCGCTCTGTTCGACACACTGTTACTGAGTGTCTTTATAATTTCCATATCGTGTTAGAGATGTAAAGTCTTGGCCGAGTATTAAACTATTTACAATTCGCGCAAAAGAACCGCAAGCTATATTCTCGAGTTGCGAGTAGTTAAGCGAATAGTTAAGCGGTGAACCTGATAATTTCGCGCACATGTTTATCAGCCGCCTGACGGTCCGAGACCTGCATTTCTGCGGCGTATCTGGAATAACACCCTGTATATGTATAGCACTTGATAACATTGTTTCACTCAGAGGAAAATCATTTTTTTCCAGTTCAGTGAGCTCTATAATTATTTTTACATCCATATACCTATACTGCGTCGATCATATGGCTCAGCCGATCGGAGGAAGCAATATTCAATTATAGGTATATATACGGAAAATTCGCATATAACGATTATAAGCGAACGTCGGCCGTTTGATGCATAATTATTGTTAATTCTTGTTCATTCCAAGCGTCAAGTTTACGCTGTGATTTATAGGATGCACGCAAGTAAATTGCACTTGCTGCACTCTCACTGTAACAATTATTTTCACAAAGTGCAAGAGAAAAACCTCGACAGTTGACCGTATTATAGACTGTTTCGTGGCAGTATAAACGTTCAAGCGTGGTACACACGCAAATATATCACATATATTATGTACTGCGTATTCACTATTTTCAATGAAGATATTCCGGGAGGACGAGTTTCTCGTTTAACACCGAACCCGCAGTTTCAATTTCCGCACGAGCCATCGTATTGTCCGATAAACATCTAGCCGATCTGGCCATTATTGGTTTACAAGCCTGCAGTATACGTCTATATCACGCTTAACGCCATAAGCTATAGCTGATTTATACTTTGCGGATTTCACAATCAGTCAAAAGAATATTCCTTTCAACTGAATGCATTACCTATAGCAAATTTATTTGAATCTGAGAGAAGAAGTGAACGACTGCTTGTAGTACTTCGGTGACATTTCTCGCAGTTTCTGCTGCACCTGCGGATCGGCTCTGAACGAAGTTTTTCCGGCTTAATTCAAATGAACATCAAAATTGTTGGTCGTATTTCTCTTGTAATAATTATAATGGTTGTTTTTGCAGTGAATATACCGCGTATACGCATACTGCTATTGGTATACCCATATGTGGGGCTGTAAAGTATAACATATGTTTGTGACCGGTGAATGATTATGTGCGAATTGAGGACCTCTTGGTAATTTGTCTTTTTAATTCTCGCTGTCCAGGGTCGTTGCTTGTCTTCCATCGATTCGGTGCAGATACCATCTCGTGCCGATGGGTCAGCCTCTGGATCCGCTCAACATCTCCGTCCTGTCGACGATAACGCCTCTGTCTCTCGACAAGACGTACTGGGATTCCGATTCTAACAATATCAATAGTAACAATAGGAATAATGATATGGATCGTTACAACAGCACCACGACTGCAGCGAGAACGAGCGTGTCGATGATTTTTAGAAAGGGAAGAAGTACCGTGAACGATATAGTCTCAAAAAATATTACCATGGTTCTGGAAAACTTGTTGAAGAACTACGAGAACAGCCAACTTCCAACTCACGGAAAAGGTTTCGAAACGAGTCTCAATCGAAATAATTATTGTCAACAGTTGTATACTTGTGCACGTAGTATGTATGTATGCATACGTGTATGTACGCATTAAGGCATGTATACGTAGTACCTACGTATACCTACACATTTCCTCATTTCCCACTCTTCATTTACTTACAATTCGATATTTGCATTCCCATATTATGTAGACGGTATATGAACGACCTGCATTTTGGAGTTCCCTCCAAGTGTACCTACCTAAAGAATCCAGGAGAAGCTGGAAATTATGTAGTTTGAAAGTGAGTCGCCAAGGTGAATAAAGAACGTGATAATAAACCGTGCAAAGGGGTGCTGATGAACCATACGGATGTATAATAGCGCGTTATATCTACGTGTGTGAATCGTATACCCACATGGGTGCATGCATGGTATGCATATACCTAAAGGTATATGACGCGCCTGCAGGGAAATCGCGGATCGCGCTTTTCGTCACCTGTAAAATGTATACCTATATACTTACACGCGAATGTTATAAACTTTTCTATGTAGGTAGGTCTACCTTGTATACTCGAAGATCTCGCGTTCGTCTGTATACATGTTTAGCTGCAGGTTACAGGTATACCTATATTCTCTCCACGGCATGCCCCGTTAACCGTGTTATATTTTACTGTTCCTTTTCCACTCCCGCTCGACCTCTGTCTCTTTTGCCATTTGCTTCCTTATATCATATCAAAGAGGAAATGCCTGTAGGACGATATACGCGAGATATGTTCTACGGATGCAGGCCTGGTACTGATATTACAAGCATAAATTTGGAGGCGGGCCAACGACACAGAAAACTGTTGCCTGATTTTAAATTGGTCTTGGTTTTCGAACGTTTTGCCTATAATCCGCTGCCTGCAGGGCAAGTACGGAGTTTTCATACTGCTATTATCGCAAACTGCTGTCTACTTCAAAATCGTCGGATTTCTTTTTCTTCATTTTTTTTCCCCCCCTCTATTAATCCCCCAGCATCTCTGTCAACGGATACCAGCATATAGTATCAACTTGATACAGCTATACATAGATGAATTTCCGGTATATACGCTCATAACTCAACACAATATTCTGCACACCCTTTGGCACGGCATTGTTTAACTTCGCTTACGTAGGTCACGTGCGTGACGCGTTAGGTATAGAGAAGGAGAATAAGAGAACTATATTCCAGCTTGGTTCCGCGAGATTCTATTATTTTCCTATACTTTGTGAATTTTAATGATGTTGCACGCAGCTTCGCGCTGGCCAAATCATCCTTGGCTTCTGGACTTCACTTTGTGTAGCTATACCTTGTACACCGCGCATATACGGCCGAAAACTATAGGTATATAAGCAAAGGCTCGTTCGTCGGATAAACGATAGATCAATTCAAATTACATTTGCTGATTTGCCCAATTCTGAAACAGTTTTTGCCCCGTTTTGCCGCCATGTGGTGTGCCAAGGCTGTGTAGGTATATGTCGGTCTCGTTGCAACGATGAAATATATAGGTATGTAAGGTGTATCATAATGATAATATGGTGCCAAATTTGAGCCTAGATGAAGTCTCTGCCTTTAGCAATGCTTCCTTGTAATCATACCAAAGTGGACACCGTCATTACACCCATACATATACCTATGCTTAACACGGTTCCGCACGGTTCTGCTGCACAGACATCCTGTCCACATAGTTCGCCGCGTTTACGATTAATAGATATACCTACATACCTACTACATATTACGTTCGCCGCATCAGAAGCCCCTGGCATCCTTTCAGAGGATCGCGTCGCCGCATATATAGGCATATATAAATTATATCGACGTCCATACTTAAAAAACGTGCTAATGCACTATACAAGTATATATAGTATGTATAGACATATAAGTATATACGTGGTGGTCGAATTGTATAATTGATACATTGATCACCCAGCTGAAGACATCTGACGCGTTCGCTACGTCACGTCCGTAATTGCATAGGTATGGAATGTCATTTTCACTGTCAATCAGTGGCGTATCTGGGTCGCCCCGATCCCCCCCTGCCCCCCAGAGAGTTCTAGATCCGCCACTGCTGTCAATGCGAGCATAATACGTTTTATCTATTCTTGTGAGTCACTTATAATTGTATCATCCCGGCGCGGATACGTGGTTGTTTATTCATTCGTTGATGATTATTTCTCAACTTATTTAAGATCAATCATGCAGACGTCCACGGGATTCTATAAAGTGCGTACGCGTTTGAAACTTTCGTAACGTTGTTTGAAACTTTTGGCGGCTCATAATTCACTTCTACGACATACTACGAGACAAATCGTTCGATCAGCTATTGGAAAGGTTGTAAAGTCTTGACGCGCAATATTTAGTTTGAAATTTCCAAAACCTCACACCTATGCCTATGAAAAAAATTGGATCATCGAGTTCCATGCGTAAATGGACTGTAGGTATACTACAGGTATGCAGCTAGTAGATATAGTCTACAACCACAATACCACTGTCTATAATAGGTTTGACTAGGTTTCTATGTATATAAGCGATGGGAAAATGGAGGTGGGATATCTCATTTGAAGCCCGTAAGGGCCACCCTTGATAAATTGCAGGGACGCCAACCGTGGTGAAGACTAACATTCTGATCAGAAGCATGGGACCCGTCTCGGAACTCGACATGGTGAGCCGCTTTATTGGAATTCTGCTTGATCATTTGAATGGTAGATAAATAGGTATATTATACAATATTTGAACGTGGAAGTTGAAGGGAAAGTGGGATAAGCGGTGATCAGGTGATATCCAAGGGATGCAGTTTTAACGCGTGTGATTGCGACCTTCAATTTTCAGGACTACTCGATGGATTGTTACTTCCGACAGTATTGGCGTGATTCGCGACTAAGTTTCCTCGGGCCGATAAAATCTCTCAGTCTCAGCATCAAGATGCTGGAAAGGATTTGGAGGCCGGACACTTACTTTTATAACGGCAAACACAGCTACGTCCACACCATAACCGTGCCTAACAAGCTGTTACGTATTTCCCAGGACGGTGACATTCTCTACTCGATGAGGTCTCGTATTTCCTCAGTCTACTATTATACACACAAATATATCTGTCCTGAATTCGCCATCGTTTTATCCTCGACTGTATTTGTCTGCTGACACTCATCGCCTCTCATCTCATCTTATCCCGCATCATCTAATATATCATTTACTCGTTCGTCTGCAGGCTAACCATAAAGGCAAAGTGTCCAATGGAATTGAGAAACTTCCCCATGGATCGTCAATCGTGCCCATTGATTTTGGGAAGCTGTAAGTAGTTTTCATACGTTGAATATCATGGTTTGTTGTCTCCTGCGACCACTGATACTCTTGCACCCTCACAAAATTACTGAATCAGCATCTCGAAATATGAGACGATCGTTGATTCTTGCAGATGCCTACACATCGAGACAACTGGTATACGAATGGCAGCAGGGCGCATCGGTCAACTTTGTACCAGGAATGGCCCTCTCGCAATTCGACCTGATGGGCTCACCTTACCGAAACTTAACATTCACAAGAAGGGAGGGTGATTTCTCGGTATTGCAAGTCTCCTTCAACCTGCAACGTCACACCGGCTATTTCCTTATCCAAGTGCGTGACCGTTCCGTTGCAAGGAAATATGAGAATAAAATATGGAAACCGGGGTACACATAGGGTATACCTGTGTATATCCATCATAATATATTATACCTATACCTAGAATAATTTAATATCTGGCCAACAGGTTTATGTACCGTGCGTACTGATCGTCGTGCTGAGTTGGGTATCATTTTGGATTCATCGTGAGGCGACCAGCGATCGCGTGGGATTAGGTATATAAAGCGGATCGTGAGACAATCTAAATGAACTTTATGCGATTATACCTGTTATAGCTGATAGTAATATACCTACAGTAATATTGGTCCCTATATCGATTTACCGAATGGTACCTGTGTATATTGCACAAATAATTGTATATCGCGTCTTAGGTATAACAACCGTGCTGACACTTTCGACTATAAGTTTGGATTCGCGCACGGACCTGCCAAAGGTCAGATACGCCACAGCCCTCGACTGGTTTCTACTGATGAGTTTCGGCTATTGTATCGCAACCCTACTGGAGTTTGCCGGCGTCCACTATTTCACCAAGGTATATGGTATATAGCGACTTCTTTCAAATGTACATCGGCGTCCCCGAGTAATCCTTACAATTTCACCTGCAGCTCCGTTTAATGTCTGGAAATTATTTTACATATTCCCTACCGCTGTAACGAGTGACGACTGCGGTGTGAAAACTACTATCACAAGATTCTCACATACGTACTATACGTATATCCACAGGTCGGTAGCGGCGAAATTCCTGTAGACGAAGAAGATTGGGATGATGACGCCGCAGATACTCTCGGCGGGCTCGCTTTGCGATCTTGTAACTTGCACGCTAATCATACGACAACGACACGAAGGCGGAGTTCCCTGATTTGTCCGATATACAACGTAAATGCGGATCATTTGAGCACGCGTATACATATATATGGGACATTCGAGCTCAACTCATCCAACCATCGACATGACTATGATGCCTTCGTTTTTTGCTCGAAAAACCATAGGTAGGTATGTTGACGTCCGAACAGAAAAAGGCCATGCTTCTGTCTAAGTAAGAGGTTTTGCATTCAATTTTTTACAGCAATACGTTTTTTAACAAATTTGGACGGCGAATAATTCAAATTTATGTTGAATTTAAATGGGGCATTCTATACGTGAACCGGATCAGTCACCAATTCGTAGCATAGCGGTTGTTTAGTGTAATCTAACATTTCCGGCCGCTATAAGACACAGTATTTACATTTAACAGAAATTTGAGTTATTCGCCACCTAAATTAATTAAAAAATGTATGACTGTCAAAAATTGCACGCAAGACCTCTAACTTACAGAAACATTGTATTTTCGCTAGTACGTTGCCATGTGTTTATTCGGAAAAAAAAAAACGAAGACATGAGTGTCGATGGTCGGTTGAGTTGAGCTGAAATGCCCCATATACCTATGGGTATAATTACACACTCTGCAATACAGGTAAATATGTACAATCAGCTGTTGCTGCACAGGATCCAGCGGGCACTTACGGCTTAGGTATCGGCTCGCCGCGCAATACAACCCCGAAGGTGCTGACAATGGAAAGGCAAACGCAGACGGAACGGATTAGGTTGCCAAAATGGAGACAATTTCTTTATTGCTTAGCCGGCGACGATGCATTCAGGTGAGCTCACATAGTGAACGGCGTACGTAAGTTGAGACGAACTTGTAGAATAATTAACGAAAGAGTGAAATTCGGCAGGAGGCAAAGACAACGTGAGGCTGCGTCCGGGGGCTCCCGCCTACCTGGGGAGCGTGCCGAGAGACACGTAAATAGCGTGTCTTACATCGACAGAGCGGCGAGAGTCTGTTTCCCTGCCTCGTTTGGTCTGTTAAACGTATGCTATTGGGTGGTATACGTCACTTATCAGGAGGAATTCAAGTGGCAGGATCCACCGATTGCATTCTTCTCCCACTGAACCGACATCCAATTAATTATAATTATATAATCGTAATGTAGGCACAAGGCTGACGACACACTATAATATCTGGTACCTATATGAGGTCATTATATGCCCTATACATAGGCTCAGGTATATGTATCCTATAAACCGTAGGCATGAGATGTAATAAAACGTTTTACCTATACCTATCTCAACTCTGCTCGAAATTCTTAATCTTAAAGGCACAACACTAGCCTGGATCACAGCGAAGATCAGACTCGCACTCATGTCTTCACCAAATAGAATCAAACTATATGAGATGTAAGGGTGGAGAGGGCAAAATGGGCCCTACCGGGTAAAATAGGCACCGCAAGACTTTTTTTTACTTTCCAAACTTAATAGGATAGGAAAACATTAAAAGAGCTTTTTCCTGAGCGATAATGGACTCTTACTGTACAACTTGGTCATATTCAATGAAATAATCAATGGTAGGTTTCTTACAAATTATATTCAACTCATACGTATAAAGTGCCTGGATTATACGGGATTTTAAGGCGCCGAACGACTTAAAAAAATTCATATCTTTTGAACCACTTGCGGACCACAACTTTTCTTTGCGTGAATATTTGGGATATGGACCGCCGCATTCACGATAAAAATTTGAGCCCAAAAAATTTTGGGGAACGAATTCGAAATTTGATTTTTCGACTACTTTTTCATTTTTTGACATGAAATCTTCAAAATTTAAATGATTCTCTAGGATCTTCCAAAACTACGTTAAATCACGCAACTTTTACCCCTCTTGACTTTTGCGATACCGCGAGTCGTTTAGGAGCTGCAGCGGTTTCAAAAAAGGGATGCACAAATTTTGACTCCGCTGTTTCTCGAAATTTGTGCAACGTAGAATTTTTATGATTTAGAGGAATTTTTCTTTCGACTATACCTTCAAACTCACCAAGTTAGAAAAAAATCGAAGGGGTAGTGATCCAACAACGAATATCCGTTTCCGTATGGAACTCCCCATATGTAATGTGTTTCTATAGTAACTATCTCGTTGAATGTATAATTTCATCTCCGTTTCTTATCTATATTTTATTACGACAGTATCAATCTCCAAAAATAACTGCGTGATTACGGACCTTATATCCTTCTAATTGCAATGCAACGTTTAACATGAATTGAAACTGTTGAACGAATACACGAAAACACGCGTAAGATAATCCAATTACATAATTATACCCCAAATACCATAGCGCTAAAAATCTTTTCTACGTTTTTCTATTTGTATGTTTTTGAAACCATAGTTTTTTACTCACAATTATAGATTCTTTTGCCATTCATTTCCTTGATTATCAACTACATTCGGAAATCGATTCTCTAAATCTCTTCCAAAGTCCACATAATGATTTGTCAATTTTCTTATACTGTTTCTGTCGTTTCTTATCCTATATTTTTCGCCAATATCAGTGTCAGAGATTGTAGGCGTAAGCGAACATCTGAGACATTCGAGTTAATCAGTTTGTATCTCATTGCGACGAGACTTACACTAATTACAATTACATAGCAAAAGTGGCTCGATTTAGAAGATTTTTCTAGTACGAATGGTGAGATCTATGGATAATCGAATTTGCCAATCGAAAACAAGAGATTTAGTCATTGTTCGCAACCGCTCTAACATCGATTGTAACTCTTAGCGGAGGAAGATCTTTATTTGTCCAATAACAGAATTGAGTAATTCTCATTTTCATTTGTCAATATTCATTCTACAAGTTCCTCAAACTCCAGAATTTTTTTTCGTTTTTTCACTCACCACAATTTTTGTTTTCTCCAAATTTTGCAATTTGACCTTGACATTTGGCATTGAAATAGAGACTTGCGTGCTGATGTTGAGCTTGTTTGTTTCTTGCCATCGCATTTTTCTCTTTCACTGATTACGACATAATGGCTAAAGTTCAAATGATATCTGCATCTATAACAGCTTGGGTAGCGAAGCGGACGAGCACATAACGGAGTTGATCATGTTTCGGTTCACAGTGATTGCTAACTTGATTTTGGCCACTGCGTTGGCTCAGACGGTTGAAACCCCCAGCCCAACGTGCGATGATCACGTTAGATATCTCGTGTGTTATATTGAGGGTGTTGTAACTAATGTCACGCAGCTCATACAGAACGAGTTCGTATGGATGGACCATAAAAATTTGGTGTCCATCGAATCTGGGGCCTTCAAAAATCTCACGGTCAAATATTTAATCCTGGGTCCTGGGAACGAAATTTCAACTTTACATCCTGAAGCGTTTTCTGGACTGCAGAACTTGACCAGCCTCGATCTTAGTGACAACGTCGTTGAGCTGATCCCTAACTTGTTTCAAGAATTGTCTCGATTAGAGTATTTGGTTTTGTCTAATAACACCATCAACCATATACCAGATGGGACTTTGAACGGGCTATCCGAATTGATCGAGTTGAACCTGGACAAGAATACCATTTCCGCGATAAATCGGACCACATTTCACGGACTTCCAAGTCTGAAAGATTTATCCATACGGGAAAATAAAATAGCTAGTTCTGCGTCTGAGTCTTTCGCAAACTTCAAGAACCTGGAAAAAGTTGACTTGAGTTGGAACTTTTTAACGGAAATAAAACCCAACACTTTCAGAGGATTGCCAAAACTGACGAACCTGGAACTCAGCCATAATAAGATTGCCACGATCCACTCGAACGCTTTTATTGAACTGAATGCCTTGAAGGATCTAGACCTTAATAACAACGAGATTATTGATTTCCAATTCTCTGATTCAATTGGAAAGCTACTGCAGCTGGACATTTTGAGATTGAATAGTAACAAGATCCGCCATATACAACATGGCTCTTTTGACGGGCTACCCGAGTTGACCGCCTTGTTCCTGGACAATAATACTATTTCCGCGATAAATCGGACCACATTTTACGGACTTTCGAATCTGGAATATTTGTTCCTACGAAAAAATAAAATAGCCAGTGTTGCGTCTGCCTCGTTTGAAAATCTTGGGCAATTGGACACCCTTGATTTGAGCTTTAACAAATTAACGGAAATACCACACGATATGTTTGTGGGCTTGTGGAAACTAAAGTACCTGTATCTTAATGATAATAAGATCGTCACGATCCATTCATTCAGCGGACTCTCGTCCTTGTTACGCATCGAAATATCTAATAACAAAATTGAGACTTTAGCAAGTGGTTTATTCTCGGGACTTTCCAAATTGGAGGAAGTATATTTTGCGAATAACACTTTGACTCAAATTGATCGACGTGCTGTTCAGCTGGCAGGTTCCACTGTAATTGATTACCAAAAATCATTTTAGTCTAGGTTCCTAGATATGTTGTCTTTCGAGCAACTGATTATTATTGGTAGATTTTAGAATTCATTGATATAATATCATCGATGCAATGTTTGTTGGTTACTGTCAAACTTATGTACTACAATTCATAATTGTTACTTAAAAATAAATATGTATACCACAATTGACTGAGTCTCTTTATTTGCTTCCTAAAGGCATGATACATATACGATAATATACTACCTAATTCCAAGAGAATCTGCAGAGTCTTGCAAACTGTTGTTTTACAAATTGTTGACGCTTCACTGCCGACTAGCTATATCAGCTATACTGAAAAGCGAACGTATTTCACCAGTAAACTTTAACCTTCCAATGTATTTGAATGATTGTTGAGTTTTGTTGTATTTTCTGAATAAATTAATACAGTAAAATAGCGTAATTTTTCGTTTATTTCTCTTCTGTATAAAATATCTATTCTATTTGACACAAAAATGAAAAAGATTGTAGTTGGTATAGTTTGTAAGTGGTGAGTGGTACTGAAGTAAACACTAAATTAATAAAAAAAATACCCGGGTAGAATGATCGTTTGATCAGACATGCTGACCGGGCATTGGGAATAATCCCAAGTATTATGAGAAAAGGATCCAACTGATAATTGAATAACAGTTCGAATCAAGTGTATACGTCAACAAATGAGGTCCAGGGTATACAAACATGCTAACGATCTTTGATCTGACATAGAAGATAAGAATAAGCATATCAATAAGAAATTGCTAATAGTATAGGCTGAATCTTGGATAGTGAATTAATCATGATAATTAATTAATTGATAGCTCGTGCGCACGGGGGGTGGGGGGTGCCCCCCCCCCCCTTAATGCAGCCGCCCTTTCTAAAAATTGAATTAGAAAAATTAATGTGAATTGAAAAAATTAATTTGAATTAAAAAGATTAATTTGAATTGAAGGCATTAATTCAATTCAATTCAAGCCAACGAATTATTGTGTCTCTCAAATCTTGAGTACTAATAAAATAATACTTAACTCTAACGATTGTTGATTAAACCGGACGATCTGTGAATTTTCTTGAAGAGGAAATAACAATCAGATTACACTTAAAAGAACTGTGAGATATATTACCTTTAATAGTGTTACTATACATATAACGATTGTATTCACCTCGTTCAATTGGACCAGGTATACCTATATAATCGCAGGCAGCCAGAATTACGATCATATAGAATTAATATCATCAATTCCGGTTAAAGGAATTGCGATGCAAAGATAATACCTATATAATTTCCGACACTGCTCCACTCACTGTAGTGAGTGTGTCTTGCAACTATCGCGCAGCTGATTATACTATACGTGCATTGTAACATACGCCCACCTACGCAGAATTGGCAAAGGGCACGTGTGTTGCATTGCGTACGATCTGCTGTATTGTATATATACCTATGATGTGATTTACTTATACAGATATACTGCGGTTGCAGCATTTGTATATGTATAATGTATACATATATATAATGTATACATATAATAATGTGTATATATATATATATATTAGACCGGTTTTTTTTAACATTTTTTTTTTTCACCTCGTACACCCTTGGAAAAGTGAGTTTTTGGAGTAAAACGAAGCCTCGTGGAACCGGAGAGCGGTGGCTTAATTTTAAAAGGTTCCGCAGTCGGTCTTAACTTTTCCCATTTGATTAACATATAGGATTCTTGCTAGACAAACACTCCATCAAATCAAATGGGAGAAGTTCAGACCGACTGCAGAACCTTTTAAAATTAAGCCACCGAGCTCCGGTTATCATATTCGGTTATCATTGCATATACCTAGGCATATAGTGGTATATATATATATATATATATATATATATATATATATAATGAGTATATACCACTATATGCCTAGGTACCTATATGCAATGTGATATAAAATTGGATCTCTCGGAAGTCTCGGAACACGATATGATCCGGATTGTGTGTACGTTGATTCTGGCTGCTGTCGGTAATATTCTATTCATATCCAGTTAATATGTATCAAATCGAAATCCTGTCGGAACCGCTGTACTTTTTTTGATAAATAACAATATATATATACATATATATATATATATGAAATTGAGGAAACATGTCAGCTCGCAGCCGTCGTATTCTCTAGAGTCTAGACATTATAATAATATGTGAGTTTGTGATCACAAGTATAGTGGGAACGCACCTGTGGATTCTTCAATCTTATGATTCAAATTCTGATTCAATGTATTTCTCGTTCAGTTCAAAACGCGACTCGCACTAGACGTCAACGCGGTCTTGTTAAATACAGAATACTGAAACACGTCCCACCGAGTCGCATTCCAGTTAATCGGCTTAATAAGAATTGAAGAAATATGATAGAACATTTGTCAACATATCTCGCTGTTCATATATTTGTTCATGGCCTCCAATCTTTTTTAATGACGCATTTCCTTTTGCAAACTTCTGGGGCGGTGTCATGGCCGCGAGCGCCGCGCCAGTAACGCCAGTTTATCCAAGATGGCCGCCCGGTAGTGGGATGGGTCGCGTACAGATGATTTTGTTACAATAATTGCTGCAGGTTTAAAATTAGTTTCAACACTTTTCTGCCCTCCCACGCGTATGCCCGAGTTACCCGCCCTATTGTTCATCAGTTCATTGTAGAATGTAAACGAGAACTCTGAACGACGAGGTTAGAAATGCTGCAGACAGACATTCGTTGATAACCGTGAAGACCTTCAAATGTTCGAAGATGATCCGCCAAAATTAACGTCAAATCCTTCGCCGAACCGTCCAGGTGAGTCCCTTCAGAAAATTACCACCCAAGATAAAGAGCTCGTTCTTGGCAGGTGACCGATCCCCAGGTTAACGCATCTCACTTACGTCAGGCAATGGTTGTTTAATGAACCTCCACTCAGCTAGGCTATGCCTGGATATACAGAATACGACAATAAGCGAATAAGCTCCACCCGTCAATCATTCCTGTTTGTTCGCTCCCTTCAGTCCCCCTCTCGCGACACCCACGCCAACTATTGAGTCATACCCGCGTGCAACTATTGCTGGTTTCAAAGTCGGTGTCTTTTGAATGTTTCCTCTCGCCCTCGACTGTCTGCAAGTCTTGGAACTTGAATGTGTATAGTGAACGTGATTTTCTAACACTGTGTATATTTCAATCCGCAGCATTGGCTTTGTCGCTCGTGCCAGCAATGTGTTTGTTTCGACCAGTAACAAGCTGTGGCATCTGCCATAACTCGACATGACTCCGCCACTGAGTCGCAAACGTGGTTCATCCGTCAGTTTCACTCGAGCAAAGGACGATGCCGAAGATACAGGAGACGAAATTCAAATATCTCTTGCCCCTTACATTCAAACCTACCTGGCCCACAGTGGTCAGGGGTCAGGATGCTGCGGCGTCAGACTACCCATTCCATTCGAGAGAGCTGCCCCAAGGTCTTGGTGGAACCCGAAGTTTGATTCAGAGATACTCGAGGGTCAGTTTAAGCGGAGCACCTATCCCCAAATTAGGCTCAGATTCAGGTAAGAGAGGGAGAAGAAAAAGAAAAAGAAAGGAGAAAGAAGAAGAGTACAATTTGTTTCCTCTCCTATGTTACAGATACGCTCTTGCTTACATTCTCCTCGTCTCCGTCTCGTGGCTGATATACTTTGTAGTAACTGGAATGAAAAGCAACAACACCCCGTTGTGGCCAGTCATAGCAGGGGCCTTTGGAGTACTCGGGGCGATGGCTTCAGCCGTTTTTTATTTCACGCATACCAACCACTATCGTTTCTACGTTTTACCAACTTCTTTGACAGTTGCCTCTGTTTTGTGTATCTTGTCTTTGCTATTCGTTACTCTGGTACCCCCACACTCGGATGGGCTAACTCTGGTAGGGCACTTTGCTCTGTGTACAGAGATCTTACTTCTAATTTATACGGTGATACCGATGCCGCTTTACGCTTGCGTAGGTATTTGTTCCGTTTATTCATTTTTCTTTGAATTCTTCACGGCCTACTTGCACAGCGCCGACCAAGTCGGCCGGCCTAGTTTTATCAAAGATATTAATTTACACAATAATTTGTCCGACGGTGGGTCGGAGTGGAATTTCATGCAAAGATCTGACTCTAATCCTAGATCTGATGATCCTGGTGTCATAACGAATTTTCGTAATTTTACTCATGATGATACGTCGAATAATTCGATATTAGTCTCGGGGTTAATGAATAGTTCAAACCTCACATCGAATGTTGATATTGAAAGTGCCGACACACCTAGCCCGGTGATGAGATTAGCCAAAACTATAAGCAATTCAAAGTTATTCTCAACTTTAAGCTCGACTGTGAATTCTATATTAGACAACGGAAGTGTAATCTCAGGTTTAAACGACTCAAATTTACAAAAAGATATTGATTCAAGTATCAGCTACTTGGCATCAAACTCGAACGAGTCAAATCTAAATGCCGCTACCGAGGCATCCAACTTGCGAGTATTTACCAGCTTTCCGGGCACTCCGACCGGAAATATGACAGTGGCCTCTGGCCCAATGGATTTGGGAATCATAGAAAATATAACAAACTCTAACGCGACACTCAAACTAGATATTAACGAGGGTGCCTCGACCTTGATGATAAGAATTTTAATGCAGGCATCGATACACCTGATAGGTCTTCACATTTTAATCATGACGTTTGTCCGCATGCGCGGTACATTTATGAAAGTCGGGCAATCCCTGCTGGTCCGTCGACAACTTGAAATGGAAAAGCAGTTGAAAGAGAAAATGATTCATTCGGTTATGCCACCCAAAGTTGCCGATTGGTTGATGGAGGAGAGCGAAAGGGAAAGAGAGAGGGAGGACTCTCTGAAGAAGGGCTCCATACCCTCGAACAACGCTGACATCCACTCACTTTTTCGTCCCTTCAACATGCACTCGATGGAAGACGTCAGTATTCTGTTTGCTGACATTGTGGGATTCACGAGGATGAGCTCAAATAAGACTGCCGAAGAACTGGTAGCGATATTGAACGATCTGTTCGAAAGATTTGACGATCTATGCGTGCATCACGGATGTGAGAAAATTTCAACCCTAGGTGACTGTTACTACTGCGTCAGCGGTTGTCCTGAGCCTAGGCCTGATCATGCAAAATGCTGTGTAGAGATGGGTCTCGGTACGTTCATAGTTTTCCTTATAACATTATATTCCCATCATGTACAGTCAGCCTCGGTATGAAGCAGCAAGAAAGGTTTTAGCGTCAATGAAGTGTAGACTGCTTGTGCATTCTACTTTAGCCGCTTCAGTTACTCTGTGGGGAAGCATTGATTAAGATACACACACAGGCGAATGTAAAGTAAACTAGTTTTTCCTAAAAGTCAATGTCATATTTTCAGCAATGATAGAGGCGATAAAACAATTCGACGTCGAGAGGCGCGAGGGTGTGAACATGCGCGTTGGTGTGCACACAGGAACTGTCCTCTGTGGTATTGTGGGTACAAAACGCTTTAAATTTGACGTATGGTCCAATGACGTTACTTTGGCAAATAAGCTGGAGAGCACCGGTAAACCTGGCAGGGTACACCTCAGCGAAACGACGATGAGCTTCCTTGGTGATCAGTATCTGACCGAGGATGGCGATACTATCAATGGTGAGACAAACTAGTTTCGTGTATCTTAATTCATCCTCAGGGAATCAACACCAGAAAAGATGGAAGAATTATTTCACTTCCTTGCAGGCGTCAAAACTTACTTCATTAGAGGTCGGAAAGCGGATCTCGTTTCCCAGTTCATGGCAAATGTGAGCAAAGCTGGCAATAACTTGACCCCATTACCGCCACCGCTAACGCCAACGATGCAGACTCCTCGACATCGACTAGCCTCGTGCAATAACCAGGTGAAGGCCGCCCGACCCCACTACCTACATATGGTCACCAGTCCTGCGAGTTACAGGGTAAAAGCAAACTCACTACCGAGTATACTCGATTCTGACAACGACGGAGACACGGGGGATGAAAAGGATGATCTCAACAAAAGTCCTACATCGATAGCTAGTTACGGGAAGAAGAAAACGAAGCAAAAGCCATGGCGGTATTTACAAAGGCAGAGAACTACAGAGGAAATGACACCATTGGACAAAGGCGAGGAAACGGAAGATGCGGCAATGCCTGGTGGTAATAAATTGCCACTGCCATCAACGCTGATTCACGATGATCGCACAAACGGATATTACGAACAGGTATGTAATGACAATTATTCAAACCATTCACTCTGCCCTTTGGCATCTAAGTCTGAGTTAAACGAGCTCTCAAATATTGCACCCACTCATCATTTCTCTTCTACTTGACATTTGAAAAGAAGAGAATCGAATATGACTACCACCCGAACATTGTTTATTTCAATTTCAGATGCCAATTGACAACGGAATTGAGAGAGATCCCATGCCAACATCTACTTTCCCATTGATATCGAGCCCAGAACTGGAGAGTCAAGCTCCGTCTGTTTGCAGTAGGAAAGACTCCGGAATCCGTAGCACCAGTCGACGGAGTAGTATCCAACAGCAGGTGCGACCAGATTCATGAAATCGACGTCCTATCTTCGTATGTCTACTGTCCCTGTTGTCGATCCTAAAATGTTTCCAAGCCTGTCCACAATCCCGTACACCTATCTCGAATTTAAGTCCAGCTCTTTGATCCATAGTTATTCCTCATGAACGGTATGGCCCAGGGGGATATTCTTGGGCAGAGAGTAAGCGGCTACTACACCTCCAGCCAATCAACTTTGAATTCGACCCAAGATCAGCCGACGTCCGTTCCGCCGTATCCATTTACACCGGCGGTAACGGACACATTCGGAGCTTGTTTCCACAAACTCAGAAAGCAGTCCGATCTACAGTTGATCAGGCAAGCAATTATTGTAGCAGGTAGTCGCGTATGAAGCATGGTATTAATCGAGTAAATAAAAATGCCATCACTGTAATGCGTCGCGGGCAAACAATGACCAACGATTATAAACGGTCTGACCATGTAATTGCGATTGCAAATTGTCTTGTTCCAGATGCGTACAGGACAACGTGAGCTCGCAGCGTTCGTACTTTGTCAAACCCCCGTTGTCGAGCGTGACCTTGTTTTTCAAGAACAAAGAAATGGAACAGGAATATCGGCAGACCGCGCATAAGGTCAACGAGGATGTAGGTGACAACCCGCCAACTCTGGCGACATCGAGATTCAACACTTACTTCGACATATTGATATCCGCCCTGGTCTTCTCCACCGTAACGATATCCGTATTCTTGTTGTATCAGCCGACGATATACTACATTGTGTTCGCCGCATTGGCCACCGTCGTCCAGCTATTCGCCGTTTACTTGTGCGTCCGGCAATTGCTGAACCCCAACACGACGCATACTACAGTCACCCATAGTATATTTAAATTTATATCGCAATGGCACCCCTGGCACATTTGCGGAGCGGTACTCGTCAGCTTGCCGGTCGTTTCGATTTTGATGAATTTCACTCGCGACACGATCCACGCGAAAATCGATCACATTGAGTATTACTACAGCTACTTGATGTTCGTGGGTCTGGTGCATTATTGCAATTTCACGCAACTCAATTGTTGGATGAAGAACCTACTCGTTACCGTTACGGGGATACTCTTCATTGGTTTGGTCGCCATCCAGATCTCTGCCTGTAACGACGACCACACTATAAATCCGCCGTATCGTGCCGATCAAGCGAACATCGTTCCGGCTCTTATCCCTCCTGAGGTTGACCCGGTTCCCCAGGAAAGCGCGTATACAGCCGACGGTAGTATCATACACGGCCTCGAATTGGGGGTGCAGCGGGGGACGCATCCCGTCGAACAAAAACGCGATCCCGCGAATATCACGAATTACGAGAACCAAAACCTGAACGTAAACTCCGACGTTTTGCCAAAGACGATGACTAACGACGAACGCCTCTATAGATCGGAAATTTTTTTGGATATGGCACTGCTCCTTGTCCTCGTATGGTTTCTGAATCGTGAATTCGAAATCAGTTACAGGCTGAGCTTTCACGGAAACGCGGTAGCCGCGAGGGACAAGGCTCGGGTTCAATCAATGAAGAACCAGGCCGACTGGCTCCTTCACAATATTATACCAAAGTATGTAGCCGACCAGTTGAAGACTACTGCGAAATACTCACAGAACCACAAGTCGGTAGGAATTATATTTGCAAGTATCGTGAACTTCAACGAGCTATACGACGAGTCTTATTTGGGCGGCAAAGAATATCTCCGCGTACTTAACGAGCTCATCGGTGATTTCGACGAGCTTTTAGAAAAGTCGGAGTTCTCAAACGTTGAAAAGATCAAGACGATCGGCAGTACGTTCATGGCCGCGAGTGGCCTAAATCCCCAGGTACGGCAGAGGAACGAGCACGAATACACGCATCTGTTTCAACTCCTCGAATTCGCCGTGGCCATGCACAAGGTAATCTACGATTTCAATCGGGATCTACTCGGGTTCAAGCTGATATTGAGAATCGGTTACAATTACGGCGACGTTACCGCCGGTGTGATAGGTGCCACCAAATTGTATTACGACATTTGGGGTGACGCCGTAAACATAGCGTCCCGCATGGATTCCACTGGTGTTGCGGGTAGAATTCAATTGGCGAGCAATTGTTTGGGCGTGCTTTCCGATAGGTACGAGTTCGAACCTAGGGGCCAGGTGTACGTCAAGGGTAAAGATAACATGGATGTGTTCTTGCTGACCGTCAAAGGTGTAGAAGGCGACAGTTGAGAGTTATGAGTTATTAATAAACGTATCGATTCATTCTACCAGGCACAAGTTTATTACATCATGCTGATCTCGGTGTCATGTCCCCTATATGGTACGTGCCCGTCAAGGCAATTGCATCAGACGACGTTCCTATGCTCTATAAATTGGTCAGCGGCCTACATTTATACTATACAAACATATGATACATGGTATATACAGATACACACCCTTGCTCAATTTTGTCGATCGAGCTAGAAATTCAATATAAGTATATATATATATACCTATTTCTCTCGAGATGTATATCATTATTCTGTTTGATGCAAAAATCATTGTTCAATTAGTTTTTATTGTTGTTTCCTGTACACGGATGCCTCTAGAGACAGTTCCTACCTGAATATTCCTTCCGTTTCTCCCGTGTGTATGTGAGTGCGTGTGCGTGGCGCGTGTACGTATGTGGGTCATGCGTTGTTATTGTTGTTATTGTTGTTGATCTTCTTTTGTTGTCGTTGTTACTATTATTGTGAATACTATTGTTATTATTATTATTATCATTATTATTATTTTTAACATTACCATTGCTATTACGTATAGGTAACCGGATAGTATAAATATGTACACCTCTTCAACGGTACTAGCTCTACTCTCGATCTGATTAATACACAGCTACGAGCGGTGCAATAACACTGGTGTTGAAATCTGAGTTGTTGATTGAACTTATAGTTTTAGCTCGAGAGAAGGAATATTTGCACGGAGGTGACAGTATACTTTAAATAAGTATGATTAGATTTAAAATATCGTTCGAGTGCGAAGCACTGCGTCAGGAATAGCGTAATCATGTACCTATGCATATGTAACATCTATATCTGCACTACCTATACCTATATGTATATCATATTCATATATCGCAGACGGGGTTACACTACATGTATAACGGCTTGATGATGATAAATATGGCATAGGTAGGGTATAGGTAGTAAAATTCATCTACCACATGTCGAGAGCTTATAGTCAGAGTGGCACACTATTGTGGCTGCGCTATTGGTCATAATGTAAGAATTTACTGACTTTCGACAGATTGGAGTTGCCGGAAGAACGTGACATCTAGTTGTTGCGTACTCCTGGCTGCAAGGTATACCACCTTTCGCCTTTTTGTTATTCAAGTACTGGCTATAGCATATATTGCCAAAACTGCTAGTCGTGAGCCTGCAACATTCAAGTATGTACACAAGTCTGAGTCAATATGGCTCTACGATTTGTGAATGACTAACAATTATAAGGCAGGCGACATTCCAATTTTAATTCGTGGTTCTAGGATGTTGAACAATCATTATTCAGTTGATCTGCGAACGTTTTTGATCAAGTCATGACGTGTATTGTTGTTGAGCCTCGAACAGCTTATTAATTACCTCGACTCCAATTGAGGAATGCTGTCATTTTTTTTCCACAGAAGTAAGGATAGGAGTACGGCGATATTTAGTAGAGATTTAAGAATTCTTATAATCTAATGGATAGTGAAATTATTTTAACCAGCCAGATATATACATTCATATACCTATATACCTATATACATAATATATATATATATATATACATATATATGTACCTATGTATTTATACACATACATATATATTTATTTTTTTAAAAATCTAACGTCACACAAGTGTTTGTTATTATTATCAACGTGG
The DNA here is from genome assembly GCA_963992785.1 of Tenthredo livida. Lineage (NCBI taxonomy): Eukaryota > Metazoa > Arthropoda > Insecta > Hymenoptera > Tenthredinidae > Tenthredo > Tenthredo livida. The sequence continues at coordinate 100,990 of OZ023071.1, read as the reverse complement.
AAGTGCCTTTCTGATTATGACAACGACGTTGAGTATTGAATCATTATAACGCGGAAAATTCCTTCAATTCATGACCATCGTCCTGTTTTGGTATACTTTTTATTATACCTACGCTGCAATCAAATTAGCACGCCACGAATCTCCACGTTCTTTTTTATTCCTGTCGACGAAGTTTGGTCATCGATGTATATATACGTAGATGCGCGAAATTTCATGTATTAAATTAAGTATTACAGCTTAGAAATAAGGCCGATCAAAACAATCTGCGCTGATTGACAGTATAATAGTGCTATTAATGTTTGTATATATGTATACCACCAACACTGTCAATAAAATTGAATTGGATATTTCAACTCAATATATGTGTCGTATGTATCTATGTGGTCCAAACACCTACTAGGTATAGCGGATGGAAAGGAATGGTTGATTCGAGTAGCGGGTAACTACTTTCAAGTATATCCAGGTCCCGAACTTAGGACAGTACCCGGGGTGACCCAAGCTTATACTCACTCATACCTGTATGACCTGTAATACTGATAATATTTCTAGTGCATGAAAATATCATTCTATGTTTAGTCTAGATATCTGAAATCCAAATAATATACTAGGTGTGTTCGCTGAGGCAGTCCGCCACCCTCACAAAGTTGATCATGTTGAAAATATAATAAAATTTATATACCTGCATTAAAAAGAATTCCGTTTGTCTTATCGATATTTGTTATGGACTGTCATAGATATACCTCGGTGAATTATTGTCAATGATTTTTTTTATTACAATTAATACAATAATATATATATATACAAGATTAGCATGATCGGTTCAAGCTAACGCCTGTCGTACAACAACGAGGACGATTCGGACTCATAAATAACACAACCCCTTTGCAGTGCACAATAAAGTTGTGATTGTGTTTCACTGATATTATGTGAAACGCTGAAAAAGTCCGGCGGACGGTACGAGTCTTGGAAAAGCTGCATTTGTCGTAACGTGGCACATGCACACATGTATACACATATCTATACATTCGTCACACACCCCAACATACATGTGAAAACCTATACACGTATCCCTCGAAGACATTCGCTCCACGAATGAACAAAAATTCTTTATGTTACGTCCATGCGCTTGTGCAGGAAATGAATTTCATGTTTAAGTTAATGTTACAGTTAAATGAGCGACGCCTTTTGTGCGCTCCGTGAATATTATAACGTCCAATTGGTCGATTGTTAATCAATTTGAAGATATTCAGTTTCACACTCGAAAACTTGGATCGGTATACAGTACATTTCAGTAAGGTACGTCAAGGTAACGATTACGATATCACCAACCCCTCATCATCATTCCCAAATAAATGCAATAGCCACAGTCAATAAAAAAGGAATGATAGCTAGTTATATCTGGCGTGTGCACGTGTTGAACGAACAACTGATAATTTACTGTATCGTATGATAAGTCTATGTTTTAGGTATAAATCGAGGAGTTCATGCGGACTTCGGAAAAATTCGAAAGTTGATCTTGCACGATTAGGCACGATTAGGGATATTGAAGACTAATACCGCGTCATTCGAAAACGTTTTGAAAACAGTCTCATTAATTGCATTACATCCTTGATTCCCCTCATCCAGCCGGAATCCATGATACTAATGCCGATAGCTTATTGAAATAAGTTGTGCACAACGAGAAGTATCGCCGACTGATCCGAAGTTACATACCACGGTATAATTTGGATTGCTAACTTCCACAGATCTAGTCCAAAATTAGGGAGAACCGAGCGCTGACTGGCATCGGCTAGGTACACATGTATACCTGGTTATACGAGCTCTGTACGTATAATTGATTGGAATCAGTAAATACAATTATCGAGATCATCAAAGAAGAGAAACTACTCCACTTATGCCCTTAAGTGGAAGAATTATTCCATAAAAGGCACTGATATACCAAATAGTAAGTAAAGTACGTAATATCTCATATGGACGATCGGCGGGAATACCTACATTACAAATAAATGTGAATCGCGTCTCATTAGGTCGGCTCTGCCCCACAGCTGAATGGAAGTATTGTCTCTCCCATGGGCATACAGGAGTTAAGCCAAGTACGAATCTGTCTTATTCTATGTACAGTCTCTGTATGTGTACTTGATTCTATTTCATAAGCTCAGCATAACGCTCGCGCATATTATATCGTCCGAGACACCAATCAAAAATCACTGCCTCCGCTACTTGTGCGAGGACATTATATGTATGTTTTACACAATTTTATTCGATAATTTAATAAATAACTATTATAATACCTATAAGAAATAACACCATGCGTCGTGAAACAATATTTCCATCGTCACACCCTCGACATTAACGTATGGTCCGTGCAGGCCAGGCTGGCTTTTTACTCTCGCTCTTTAAAATGCTACCCCAAACATTTGATTTCTGATATTTCATATGAGAAAGAAAAACCGAACATTGTCTTCATACAGAGCGAAAGTGATGAGACCCTATGTACGAAAATTCGTCACCCCAATACGAACAGTTAAGCACATCATGTCATGTTGCGTGTAATCACTAATTATCTATAATCTCGGAAACTGTAAAAATATTCGGATCCGCTCATATCGTATTTAAATTATTAACTACAATTTAATAATTCCATATAGGTAATAATATACATATATGATATACATAGGTATGTGTATATAATATTGATACACAATAACAGGCATTATATTTTCAAGTTAGGAACGTACGTGTATGTATGCCACGTGTGAAAGAGAGAAGTGAGTAAAAAGAAAATGAAAGGAAAAAAAAAAAAGTGAAAAAATCCCAAAATGGAATTCGACGTATACAAAAACTTTTCGGCGTTTCAGTGGGTGCAGTTTCATTTACAATGATCGGAAAGTAATTATTAGCTGGTTCATATCCCTACGATTAAATATGTACCATGGTGACTACACGCTGTCGCCGTTCGTCAAGAATCGACCCGTGGACTTTCTCACGTCCTCACGCTCACGACCGTTCTCATTTTTATTCAATCTTCGGATTCTTACAATAACTTATAACCGTACAACGAGCTACACCAAACCTGAGAGATTCGGCGATCCCGAGCCGTATGCTACGTGGGCCCGGCAAATAGCGCCGTGAGGCCGGTTTCCGATGGACTCTTAGATATATCGTCGACGCGAAGCGGCCGTGGCTTACCAGTCACCTCAAGCCGTGGGAGGTTGTCGATTTTTACTTCCTTTCGAAACAATTGACCCACGCTTCTACCTATCAACTGCAACGGGAACAGAAAAGAAATTTCGTTGAAAGGATCAAAAAAAAAATTTTCATGCAAATCCGCGTTTCGCTACTTTCTTACTCTACAGATAGGTATAATACTTTAGGTACTCCTATGTAAGTTCAAGTTCTCACCTGATTGGTAATCTTCTTGAACAAGTCCTTCTTTCCCTTTTCAACCTTATTCCCCTTGGTGCTGACGACCGTCATCTTTTCGTCGAACCTTTGCAAATCTGCCGGATTTACGCCTGGTATTTGTTGCATCACCTCGATTATGTTTGGAAACTTTGGTCGCAGACATTCGTATATCTGTGCTCCCAGTGTTATCAGGGATCCTTGATTCGCCTCGTGTTGCCCATGCAGTTGAAGCCCTTGTAGAACAGCTACCATGACATGAGCCGCCATTGCCGGGGTAAGACTCCCATCGACGGCCAACGCTCTCACTATCGGTCCAGTGAGGGTGGTTGCCTTTAGACTTGCATTCGAGTCATTCCATGACAAAGCGCTGCATTACAATAATTGAGATACAAGGATGCGTATTGCATGATATTCGTATTGAATGTATCAGATAAGGAAAATTGGTTGCTGATAATGATGATGATGATGAGACAAAGTTTCAAAAAAACCTACCCAAGTACACAGAGTACGACGCTGTGACAGGTAGACGGGTGGCGCAGTACAAAAGCTCCAAGCTCGCTTACAACCTCAGCGACGATACTGCTACCCCTTGCTGTGGGAGCATCGACTGCCATTCCACCACTGTCCTGTTCCATCAAATCCGGCGGCGAAGCATCGCTTGCTGCACCACCCACAAGAGCTACCTTCAATACGTCTACAAAGTCTCGAGTCAAGTTTCTGTTCAACATATCGTCGATCACCTCTTGTGCGTTGGTACAGTTCTCCTCATCCAATCCTCCAGACTCGTACAGCTGGGTCATGTATCGCCACTTTGCTGTCAATCTCTGACACACTGCGCAAACATACATTATTTAGAGCTTCTCTTACTCTCTTCCATCGTATGTTTTCTTATATTTCATTCGAATTTCCGAATATTCATGTAGTACTTATCATTCACTCTTATTCATAAACGTTGTATCGTTTGACTGAGCATGTGAAAGATAATATCGATAAACATGTATGAACATGTATACAGAGTGGATTCCTGACGTTCGTTCGCTAAGAGTCGTGTTGGGACGGCCGCGAGTCGAAATCGGCAATTGTTTGAGTGGCTACCAAGTCCTTGATTGGCTGTATAGTAGCCAACAATTGCCGATTCCGACACGACTCTTAGCGCACGGACGCTAGAAATACACCCTGTATGTATGTTGTAAGTGTATCATATCCACTACTCACTGTGAGTCGCGACATGCGCCAACACTGGGATAAGAACAGTTTCGTAATAGGCTGGTGGGCACGAATAGATGAAGGGCTTCAGGAACACACGAATTATAGGCCGCAGTCTGTAATCTGGAATTACCTGGAACATGAAACATTGATAATGTAGAGCATGGTATACACTGAATCCTAATTCTAAGGGACAGACATTATACATTAAGGGTATAGTTCCCGTTTTTGGTTGGTAAAAATTGAATTACCTCCATGTTTGAGAACACGGAATTCAGAAGAGCTGGCGCGAGGCCGGCCAGCTGATAGAAGTCACGTCCGATAGTGTGACATCCGCTTCCCAGCATATGGTAGCAGTTGTCGTGAACATTGGTAAGAAACGTTTGCATTCGCACCAAGGGGGCGATGGTCGTTTGATCAGCGTCGGCCGCATTGTTGTCGTTATTCGAAGCATTCAGTCCCAAGAGATTTGATTTTTCAGATTCCAAGAGTCCATGGGCCGATCTGTATCCCTGATATAGATACGTATAGAAAAATTTTGAATAAACAAATGGATGGATATGAAATAATATACGATTCACAATGCGTAACATTTTGAAATTATGATTTGCTCACCTCTGACAATGAAGCAAGCGCGTCAGGGGTAAAGAGTGCGTTTGTGGCTCTGATCAGGGCAAACAGCGTGGGCAGTACTGGAATGACGTGAGGACTAGCAGGATTTCTATACACCGGATTTCCAGTCTCGCTGAGCGCTGCCAAGAATCCACCTCTCGCTGCACGGTCCGGATCTTCCGGGACCGAGCAACGTTTGACAACACTCAATATAGTAGCAATGCAAAACACGAGATCGGCACGATTTTTCCCTGTTGGATCCACGACGTTGTTTTCGACCGGGTCCCGGTCCAGGCCGACGAACCGGAGAAACTCTATCGGTCCTTTGAAGGCCTCGGCACCAAGCGCGACAAATCGTGATGACCCTTGGCCGATGACCTCGGCAACGAATCGCGTCTGTCTCTCGTAATCGCAGAAATGATTAGATATCAGCAGCAGGGCTTCGTATAGTGTGACGCTTTCCATCTTAGTGAGTTGACTAGGCTCTCGCACCAGACCGAGTACTGTAGTGTGGATTTGTTCGAAAACTGGGAGTAACAGGAGAGGATATTTCAGTCCAATCTTCACCATTAAACTCGCGGCATGACGTCTGACGTTCTTTACTGCTCTAGATCTGTTGTCTTTAGTTTCTCCGCGACCCTCGAACACCAAAGCGGCAAATATTTTCTCCAATACCCGCGGCAGGATAGATACACCAGGCATCTCCATCGAGCCCGTTGACATTGAAAGGAATACAAAAAGTCCGCTGACGCATGACAAAAGGGCTGATAATAACCATGGATCAAGAGGCGAATAACTCAGGCACAATTCTAATAGCTGCAGGCCTGTCTGTACACTTGGTCGTTCGTTCACATGTAGTATTCTCGAAGCAACCGAGTCTAATGCCTGAGCAAGCGCCTCCCATTCGAGATACACCCGGTCGTTTGGATTACTCTCGTATCCCACGTCAATCAGGCCCTTAGTTATCTTAGCAGTCAGCCACTGTTGGACATAGGCAAAGGTCACTAGAGGGGCGACCATAGTCGCGTGGCGAAATCCCTCCAGTAAATCCATCCTTAGCCTATGGAAGAACACATTGAACTCTTCTTCAGAGTCATAATCCGCGAGTGGGTAAGCTATTGTCCCATTCGTGGGTCTACCATTCGTGTACGATAATTTGATGAGTTTTGGCGCGGTGTTTTCGACGAATTTTGGCACATAAGTCAGCAGCAGTGGGTCAGTCTTTATCTGATCGTGCTTGAACAGCATTATCCATATTGCATTCGCCATGTGCGACAGAGTTAGACTTGAGTGGGTGGTAAACGTCATCACCGCGTCCAAGTAGAGATTGAAGTGAGCAGGACGCACAGCGGATCCATCCTCCTTACCCCAAAGTGTACAGAGTTGCGTTGCCATACCAGTGAGCACCTGTGGAACACCAGGGGAAATATAAGGCTCGGTGAAAGACGTTTTCTGACATCTTCCACATAATTATATTACATTAACATAGTATTTCTATGTTCGATGCATGTAATACAGCTTGTATATGTACAATATGCCTGATATATTGTGATCGAAGTGAATGTATTTACGTACCTGGATGAGTTTTTTTAAAAACAAGTAATGATTGTCATCAAGATTATTAGAACCCTGGGGAGGTACGGGTGTGATCGCAGCGCTATAAATGCATCTCAGAGCCTCTTCGGAGTAAAGAATCATCAACTGTTTCCTGTCCTCGGCTTTACCCTTGCGATTAACAATCTGCAACAGGCACTCAGCAGCTGGACATTGAAATGTCGGATTCCCAAGCAGTACGCAAAGAATTTGCAGTAGCCGGCCGTCTTCCGCCATCACGTGACCTATCGATACCCATTCAACAAACCCCGTCAGAGTAAGCAGAACAACCTGAAACATGAGGAATAGTTAGGATTGGCAATGGGATCCCCGTGTTAAGGTATATACTAGAACGAGGTAGGAGTTTTCTTAGGAATTTTTTTAAACTTCGCTCAAATATAGATTATATTGAAACTGACAACTTTTCTTTGAGCCAAAAAAAGTTGACGTATGTGCAAAAAGATATTCCACTGCAAAATTGCCGGTTTTCCCATATAATGCGATCTAAATTGTCGTGATTTTCAGATTTTTCTCGAATTGTCGGAAAATTTTCTTGAGATGTCCTTTAAAAAATTCTCAATAACAGTTCAAACAATTATTGAAAATTAATCAAAAAAAAAATCTGAAATTTTTTTTTTTCGAGAATTCGGGAAAAATCTCTAAACTACGAGAATTTACATTGCGTTAGGGTAGAAGTACCGTTTATGGCCACTTTAGACTCAAATTAGTATAAGAAACATTCCAAAAATACAGTTACATTATAAATTATATTTATATGATTGTGATGATTGGAAAATTCTATGAAAATAATATAGTAATTTTGGATTGCTTTGTAAGTAAACTTAAATCAGAAGTGGCCAAAAACGGTACTTCTACCCTATATTAGGAGAGCCGGAAAATTTCGCAGTAGAATATCTTTTTTCACAGACGTCAACTTTTTTTTGGCTCATAAGGAAAAGTTGTCAGTTTTCAATATGATCTGTATATTTGAGCGAAGTTTAAAAAAATTCCTAAGAAAACTCCTACCTCGCTCTATATACCTTAACAATGGCCCGCGTCTCCTTTTTTATTCAAAATTTATCCCCAGTGTCGTGGGGATGATAATCATTATTCAAATTACCTGAACAACTTTTCCATGGGCGGCAGCTTCGTTCACGCGCCCCAGGCCGCTAGTTTCTTGAAACTTAGTAAAATGTTGTTCAATCAGTCTTAAAAAAAAGTTAAATATTTCTGCCATGTTGGTTGTCAGTGCCTGATATATGTCCTTCCTCCTTTGATTCGATTCGAGCGTCTGTAGCAGGGCGACGTCCTCTACCAGTCTTAAAAACACCAGGAGCACAAGTTCCGTTTGGCTCTCTCCCCTTGTACAGGCCTGGCTCAGTTCAGCCAGGAGGGTGGGCCACTGTTGGGGCCACTCCCTCTTTATCATTTCCACAATGACTCGGGACAAGGCGTCTTTAATATGAGTCTCTTCCCGCAACAGAGGCTCCGTACCTTCTTGTAGTAATTTCATCGCATTCTCCTTGATGAATATTTTTTCAGGCTGCGACATCTGGGTCCACCTGTACTTGACGCAATGTTCCATAAGCTGTAACCCAAAATGTCGCACTACTGGGCTATTGTTCACAAATTTCTGGGCCAGGAATAAGCCGCACTGGGCGCACAGGGGAGACGATTCTTTGAAACGTTCGCAGGCGGTGTACGCCTCCAGGCGTTGTTCATGTGGCACACCAGGTGACATCATAACCTCGACGACTCGGGCTAATTCAGCCGATATTTGGGCGACGTCGCCCACCCCTGGGTCCATACCTCGTCGGTCGATGCGCTCGCTGCTGGCTACTCGCTCTCTCACCCGCCTGCTGTAACAAACAAGGTGTTGTTATATGGTTGTAAGCCAGACAGGTAATTGTCTTGGATGATGCAACATATCGCCAGATTTCTCGCGCTAATCTATCCCAGGGCCAATGGACCTATTCCCCAGCCACCCGACAACAAGGCAATATCAGCGACACTTCTATGCCTTGCAGTGGGGAACAGGGTTGTACTTATTCGCTTTTTGAAACTCAAACAGTCCCGATAGAATTCCCCAAACTTCGTAGGTCTAAGGTCCGATATGTCACTGTCCACGGACCTCCGGAAGGTGGGATTTTCACAATTTACCATAACGACTAGCGCAACGTTATTCCCTCGGATTCTACGGCCCGATGAAACCCGCAGCGGCGTGTCTTAGTTATATTTCCCGATCATTCTTTATTTTCCGCACAACACACAATGAACCACATGCTGCTGCTTCTCGACCGAATCAACCGCGGGGGCGTCGTTCTACGGTTCGACGCCACAAGAATCATCTTACGGATGTCGAACGTCCAAGAATCTCGTCACGCGACTCGTAAGACAATAGAATCGATAAGGTGCGGACGTTTTCTAACCTGCGTTCGGAAGAAATCTGGCGAATAACAAGCCCCGAACCGCGAGCACGCACACGGCATGCACGCCGCCGACCATGCCTTGACAGGCACCGAGTTACTCTACCCGCGGATTATCGTGCTATCCTTTGGAGATATCTGACCGAAATTTCGATGGCTAATCCCGAGAATCGGGGCGATATTAAATTCCAACCGTAAATAAAGTCGATTTATTATGGATAAAAATTGATATTTACCCGAAATTATTGTTCCGCGATGCGGCACGCTGGCGGCTGGCGGCTGGACGATGCGCGTTTGGTTGTGCTGCACCCTGCCGACGAACCGTGAAAACTCAATTTAAATCACCCAATGTACATTGTTGGCCGTATGTTAGGTTAGGGTTAGGGTTAGGGGTTACCGGGTTGGGTTAGGTTGGATTCGGCTCGTGCTTGAGGTTATGAGCCGTTGTGTTGTGGGTATTATGATATGATAGGTAAAAGTTGTCTTCTGTGTCCGTGAAAATAAAGATTTCGACGAGGTTCGAGCTGTGCTTGAGCGTAGTCCGCGACGAGATCTCCAACTTCATGCATACCCAACGGCCTTGGTTGGCGGGGTGCAGCACAACCTGGCCTAACCTAACCTAACCTAACCTAACACAACACAACATAATATAACCGTAACCATAACCTCGCGGCCAAGCCACGCGTCGGAGTGACATCGTTTAGTTTAAACATATCCGTAAGCGACTTCGACATTAAAATACAAGTACTGCGATAACGGATAATGGAAGAAGCTATCGTATCTCTGCCCACTTATAAGTTGGACTTTTCCGAGCAGATTTATTCCGTGGAATTGTCACCCTACGAATGGTCGCAACATTTGATATGCATCGCCCTAACCGGCAAAATCACCATTGGAATCGTCAAGTTTCAGGTAAAGAGAACCAAGCTATATAATAGCGCCGCACGGCTACTCGATATCTATCGCAAATATTGAGCCATTCCTCTGATAGTAATTGTTGGACCTAATTTTTGTCCACTGAAAATCTCCTCTTGTATTTGTATTCTCCGTGTGTACGTGTTACAGGACGAGGACGAGGACGTCGAAGATATTGATTACAGTCCTATTCAAACATTTCACCACGAAACAAGAGCCCACGCGCTCTCCTGGAGTCCAGAAACTTCCCTGAGTGTCGTACCAAAAGTTATAGCATTCTGCGTGGCAGGGGCGGATTTCAAAATTCGATTATACAACAGTAATTTGAAAGACATCAACGAATACCAGGTGGACAAGGCTTTTTCTTCGCTTATCAGATAGCAATAGGCACTAGTCAGATATCCCTTCGCCGTTACAGACACTATACTCAAGTGCAATGTATGGCGACATAGTTATTCACCCCTATCCACTCTTCTCCCTGGAGTGGCTGTATTAATTGAAAAACCCTCACCTCTTACAGACCTACATACCTATACCATCAACTTATTCACCTAGACTAGATCCTGTCCTGAACTGTTTATGGAAATTCTTATACTTTTGAGAAATCAGAAAATTCATCGAATCAAAGTTCATATAAGAACCTGTGATCTCCTAATACAAAAGATGTATGTTGAAAAGGTTCTAGAGGGTCACAAAGATTACATCAATTCAATCTCGTACGAGCCAGAAGGGGACATTCTGGCGTCGGTTTCCGACGATCACACCTGCAAACTGTGGGACATAAAAGAGGAGAAGAAATGTAACGTAACGTTCTATCTGACATCCCCGGGTGTAACTGTCTGCTGGCATAAAGAAGAATCTGGCAAGTTGTTGGTAGCTGAGAAAAATGGATTGATACGAATGTACAACGTGATAAGCCAGCAGGCAATACTGTCACTTGACGCCGGAGTTACACCTCTCATGTCTGCTGACTGGGGTCCAAACCCGTTGAAAGTTGCGGCTCTTGCCGCCGGCGAGCTGCTAGTATGGGACGTATCGAGACCCAGGTGAGAAGCACTTTGGCTCATTTATCATAGGGCAACCTACTTTTTTGAATTTTATAAACTGATTACTTGACGAGAGATACCGGATGTTTCAGTCGGCCCATAGAGTCCCGCCCGTTACATGTAGAAGGGGGCCAGACAATAAAGTTTTCTCCAGCCGTAGGACATGCGATTGCCAGCATCGGAAGGCCGGACAATCGACTCAAGGTAACAAACTTGAAGTCAAAACAAGTAGTTCTTGCCAGCAGATTGCAGCTCGTAGGTGGTCTGAGTTGGCATCACAAGTTACCTTACGTGTGTGCGGGCAACGACAGAGAATTACATTTCTGGAGAGTGAATATCAAGTAAATCGACGGGTATTACACCTATCCGTTTTAGGATAATATTGTAGGAGTCTTGATTGTGCATTGTGAATGTGTGCTGAAGAATCACTTGAAAGAGTAAATAAATTCATACGCAAAACTTCAACGGGCTCCAAATATTGTGTAATTTTTTTAAATCAATAAATACAAATAAGAGGAGCAATTTTGTACAATGTTATACTGTGTGGACCCTATTCAATCGAGGAGTATTCCGTCATTCCTTATATTTCTCGGGTCAGTGCTCTGGAATGAGGAAATACACAAAATAGATGAATAAGTCTACCTACGTGAGGTCGTGCGTTTTCAGAGCTGGTGTATATTCGATCAAAATGCCAGAGATATGAATAGTGAAAATACATAAACACACGATCATAGACGATGCGATATCTTTGCCCAGGGCGATTTTATTCATAATATTTACATCTTCATGCCCTCAAAATATGTATTCGCATGGCTATTTCCGGTCCCAGTATTGTCTGCAATGAGCAGAAAGGCGACTATGTACTGATTTTCACAATGCACCATTCAACCAAGTATCAGACAAGAGCTGTGTCATTTTCTCCGCGGTTGCACCTTCGAACAGAACGCTCGTTAATTCACGAGCTTTAGTATACACCAGGACTGGATTAGGAGCATGAAGACGTTCTGTTGAAAACTTTTCCTTGTCGCTACGAATTTCAGCGAGCTGCTTCATAAGATTCTCAATATCTTCCTGGGCGTCACCTCCACTATCTCCAGCGTTATGAGATTTCCCTGCGGGAATGAAATTTCATGCATTGGAGGTAAAAGGCATCACCATATTTGCTTAATATTCACATTTATAACAATGATGGGATACAAGGTACGACATTCTAAAATAGTTATTCGTTCTACGCATTGAATTATTGTTATTAATGCTTCCGTCGGTGACATATGAATTTCAACTGCAAGCCAGAAGACTTTTAGGGATGAGGTTCTCAGTTCTTACGATGGTCTAATAAAATCGCTACTTACCCATAGCAATAGCCAACAGCCCTTCCAGCTTGTTAACTTCGGCGGATTTTACGTGAAACTTGACGGTCTGTTTGTCCAACGCATCTCCAATTATACTTTCGATCAAAGATGCGACAAGCTCTGGTCGACCCTCCTTTTCTATTAGGCTAACATCGGACGCTATTAGCCAATTCAAAATCCCGTGACACAGATAAGCTCGCAAGCTCTTACGAATACTTGGTTCTTTGTCGACGAACATGCTATCCTCTGAGCATGGGCTTCTCTTATCCAGCTGTGATAATAACTTTGAGAGAAGATTCGTCTGTTTAGCGTCAACCTCTCCATCGGTCTGACTTTCCCGCACACGCGTTGTCGTTTCGTATTGAGATACAGCACCCACAGCCGCAACCAAATGATAAAGTTTTTTCTCAGTCGCGACGCATGCCGTTGCCATCGCGATTTGGCTACCCACTTCCAACCAGAGCTAGGAATTCGAGACGATTAGAACTTATGGTGGTAAACGGATATCAGACCATTCTGACAAGAATTCATTGTTCACAACGTCTTTCATTTTTTAGGAACAGAGAACTTTTACGAGATTCATCAGTTACCGTTGGCTTGTCCTTGGGAACTTGCAGAGTCTCCGAACTTTTCAGAAGCTTTGCGTAATAATGATGGCAGTTTGGATAAAGATTTGACAAATTTTGCAGCACGCAATCTTCGGAGTTCCCTTCGAGCCAATCCCAAATTTTCCCATCGTCGCAACTACGAAGCATCCCATCCAGCTCCCTCAGTGCTGCCACTTTGAGTTCGCAATGCTGAAAATTATAATTAGGACAAATCACGGGCCAGATTGGATTTTGAAGAGATTCGCACGCAACATGTATTGCATAATGAGCATATATATTAAACACATACCTGAATCTGCGGAAACGTATGGATAAAATTTTCAGCCGAATCATAATCAGCCTTCAAGAGTGCCTCTGTAACTGCTTGTTCGGCCAACGTTACACTGAATCCTTCATCACCAGATTTTAAAGCTAGTCGAGCGGCAACTTCCAAGCTTCTAAAATCTTTCCGTTTGCTCAAAAATTTTGCAGCATCTCCGTAGTTGCCCAGTTTAATGTAGCTACATATGACAAACGGAGGAGCATTGTTAGCAAATACCAGTCTTTTAACTGATATGAGTTTTCTTCAGTTCGAGCAGCTTCGATTTCCCAACAATGATGCAAAGGTCACAGTCTTGATTCTTATTCCTTTATCCGTTACGAATCATGACACAGGTATTATAAGTGTGTAATAACAATATGATTAACAACGCCGTCTATACCCACCATTGGACGGTATCTTCGAAATTTCCCTCCTTGGCCGTCGCAAGCGCCCATTTTTCCAATAAGGTATTCACCATTGGATCCCCGGCGTCAAGCTTACACTTGGCCAATACGTACGCTTCCTTGAACATTTTACCCTCCACGAACACCTGGATAGCTCGATCGATTTTGTGAATGCACAAAAGGTATGATACCGCCTTGCGATAATTTCCCTCAAACTCTAGCTGCGCGGCATAAGTTTCGCACGTTTCCTGCCATACTCTGTAAATTTCAACAGGTACAACTTTGCTTGGCTGCACATCCAAATACATTGATCATATCGAGGCGCTATTCATCTTTCGAGATGCTCACCTGAACGAAAGACTTGGCGTCAGTGAGACCAAAAAATCGTTGAGTCGTTTCCCTTTGGCTGCTTCTTGCAAATTTTGTTTCAAATTATTGGACCACAGATCCATTTCAACAACCGTGTCATGCTTGGAGAGCCTAGCGTGCGCAGATTCTGAAAGACCCATGTAAAGGACAATTATTTTCAACACTGGGCTGGGACACTACCATAATGCCATCCAATTCGCTACCCAGTCTGCCACATGTCTCTACACATACATAGTGTAGAGTAAGTATGGTTTCGGCTGTGATATTAAACTTACTCTCATTGTCTAGTAATTTTAAAACCTCTTCTCTACTTCCGAATATTGATAACGAAGAGGATTCTTTGCTTGAATTTCCATCTGCGTTTATACTGTCGTCACCGACAGCGGGGGGCGATCCTTGCTCCCCCGCGGACGTTTGAGACGAGCTCTGGACCAGGTCCATAACAGAGTTGAGTAAAGATTCTTTGTTGCTACTGGCCTTGGCCATAACTGGGAAGTATGTGAGCTTCTTATTTTTCTTTCTTCTAGCCTGATCCATTGCCAGGACCTCTCTTATATCTGCAAGCAGAGATGTACATATCTATAAATATTGAAGTAATGTTATCAGATATTGAAACCGATCGGCGGTGGTGTGCTTCGCCAAGCATACAATACCGAAGTTAGAGAATTAAATCACAATTATCATGACAACATACCCCGTTCGGTTGTTGCGTATTCAATCGTTGTTACTTTCGCGGCGTTATCTTCCGGCCCGTTAACAATCTTCTCCTCGGAATCGCTGACTGGATCCGTCGCTACCTTTTCGGTCGCAAGTTTCTTCCTTTTCGTTCTCACTTTCTTCGGCTTTGACAGATTTTCTATAGGTCGCCTCACTTCTTGTTCAGACAATCTCCATATTCTGACTGTGAAATCTGCCGATCCGCTCATTATCAAGTCCGGGTCCAAGGGACTCCACATGCAGCAATGTACCGGACCGCAGTGACTTATATAAGTTCCAACCAACTCCTGAGACTCCGTCTTCCATACCTGAGAGATGTTAGTAATTTAATCATGCTACATCCAATTCTCCGCGATACGATTGACGAATCTCTGATCGGCATATTTATGATGTTTTTCAAAAGTATTCTAATACTATTTATAACATATCGAGAATATAGATTTGCGCAACGACGCTGGCACACATACTTGAACCGTGCTGTCGTAACTCGCCGACGCCAGATATCCGCTGATGTGCGGACTCCAGGCCAAGTCAACAACTTTAGCTGTATGTCCGTTTAATGTCCCGACGATCTTCTGCAATGACACGCCCCCATTTGCTGTCGTAGTACCGTCTGCGGAGGTACGATCTTTGGCAAGCTCTGTCAAGTCGAATACAACAATTGCGTGACCATTCGTCGAGACAGCCAAGTGATGGCGTAAAGGGGATAAATCGGGATCTGTGGCGGTACTCTCGGGATGCCAGGCGAAGCATTGAACAGACTTCTTCAAAGAGTAAATGGGTGAGTGACATTCTTTCAAAGTGCGGTCCAGAAATGAGATGGTCCTAAGTCAGAAGGAGAGGCAATTTTGATTTATGTATCCCTATCACAATGTACCATACAACAAACCACTAGACGTTTTTCGAATTGAAATGAGGATTCCACGTATAGCGACGTACCCATTCTCAAATCCTATTGCCAGGCACGATCTGTCTGGCTTCCAAGAAAATTCCGTGCAATCTTTTTTTATGACGGACTTTGGCTCTGCAACAACAAGAATGAAAGACTATGTACCACGTGTAGGAAACGAAACTTCCGCCGCTGTTCGACGAAATTTGATAACAGATGATAAGAAAAGGTTTATTCTTCTCACACACCTTGATTAGGTTTTTCTGGATTATAGTAGACTAATTCACCGTCGCCGCATGAATAAAGAACGTAGCTATCCTTGCCATTTGGCTCCGGACCCCATCCAAGGGTGTATACCGCATGTCTGTGGTATTGTCTATACAGAATGGGGGGTTTGCTTGTGTTGGTATCGTATACACCAACGCGGCCTTCCCCGGTACCGAAGGCTAACAAGTTTTCCTTCTCAGGATGCCACGATACCTAAGATTGGTGAAGATTGGTAGAACGTTTGAATGAGATAACTTCAGCTTGACTAATTGGTTTGGCCGCGTCTCAGCAATAGCCACTAACAACTTACAGCCATAACTTTTCCCTTTATCTTTTGCCAGAGCATAGTGATGTCGAAAGTATTCTTGTGAGGTTCGCACAGATTCCACAACCTGAGCATTGCGTCGCCGACACCGAAGGCAATCCTTGTTGTGTCCAGGGGAGAGACAGCTATGCAATACGTATATCCGCCTTGAGTTGGGACGTTGTACCTTATCTCGGAATCAGCCGTCTTTACATTGTAACAAACGACACGACGATCTTGAGCCAAAGTCCATACAGTCGTGCTGTAATAATGATTTCATTGTTGGTTTAGTCACCTTACCGTAACGTTTACTAGTACGATTATTCACTATTGGAATTTAATAAATTATCGTACCTCCTTGTATCTTCCGACCTCCAATTACTGTCTATAGCTTCCGTTCTGCCCTCTACCTTGGCGATACAAAAAAGTCCTCTAGAGTGGCAAGCGTGAATCAATTTACAAGCAGGTCTAGACTTGGAACTAGTCGACAAGTCCCAAGATATTAATTCACCCCAACTTGAACTGGTGAGCAATACTTTGGATGCCACCCAGCACACAGCTGTCCAGCCTCCCGTTGCCGTCCCTAATTTACTTCTGTGTTGATGCGAATCCAGAGGAGTGTTCGGTAATGTCAACTCGGTCTGATATCTACCATCTCCACCAGCTCTCCAAACGAATATAGACCTGGTCGAGGAATTGAGAGCAGCCAATGGTTAGTAACAGACTGATTGTCAGTAAGCGCAAACATAGGTGTAGACTGGTATATTACATTACTGCGAGTTCTAATTCTTTGTTCAAATAAAGAGAATCGCACTGTTAGAATTCACCTGTCTTTGGCGCCTGAGGCCAACAGGAGATCCTTGACGTCGGTACCACTCAAAACGTTTGTTGAGACAGGACACCAAGAGAGGCTGGATATTTCGGCGTCATGTCCCCTCAGCTTGTAGACAATTTTGCCATTACCATGTACGTTGACAATATACACCAATCCGCTCTTTGTTCCGATCGCTACAACGTCAGGGTCGTGTGGACAACAAGATAAACAGGTAGCGGTCATTTTTCCTAGTGGAATTTGTTGCGCAACGTTATGAGACACATTCCAGACGACTAGGGATCCGTCAGTGCTGACGGAACAGACTGTGTCGGGGTTGGCTCTGGACCAATCGACGCCTACAACCCTTAGCTGCATCTGGAAAATGTGAAAAGATCGATCATTGACAAGCGAACGATGATATCGAATACCAGGTGTTAGCGAGCACTGATCGTAAAAGCCATGTCTCAACTTCATCAGATCGTATTGTACCGCAGAGTTAAAACTTACGTCGGTGTAGGAGTGGGCCATTACAGCACTCATGGAATCTAGATTCCAAATTCTAACGATATGTTCGTCACCGCCAGAGACCAATAGCCTTTGGTTCGCCTCTCCAAAATTAGGAGAAAAAGCAAGGGACGTTACTCTGTCGAGGTGAGCATCTTGGATAATGGAATACTTGAGAATTTTTTCATCCTGTTCAGATGTGGCAACAACAATGGCATTACGGGCACCCCAGGCGACGGTCCCATCCTTGGCACAGGCCAGTATATTTCCGAGGTACCAGTTGGGAGACGGAGGCAGTGTTGTCTCATTCATCGCTACACTTCTTGGCTGTTGACGGAAATAATATGCAAGCGATATGACGCACGATCCGTCGACGAAACTATGTCGTTTTTCCGTGGATGCACCCGATGCGCACTCAGTGCGGTTTTCCTAGTTTCTAACCAATAAAAAATACAGGGAATCTAGAGAAAACCGCGCACCTACGGAGACACGCTATAATATGCGAGCTGCGAAGAACCGGCGTATAACCTCAAAGATTTACGCCGGTTTGAAACGTGTACGTGAAACGTACCAATATACATACAGACACTTACGTATCGATACGGTATTTATGTGAGAAACAACGTGCTTGGTCACGTACAATTGTCACTCCTCTTCCGATTTTTCTTATTCTCCCTGCAGAACTTGATACGTAGAAAACCGTATTTGTAAAATCAAATAATGTAATCGGTATAGTGTGGATCATCCGGACTCTATACACACTACTCTCTATAGTGCCGTGGTATAATGTATTGTATACGATGACAGCTGAGTGTTGATAGTGAGAGGCATGAGAGTTGGTCGTTCATTGCACGGTCCAGAGATGTCGCCGACCGTAATTCGTAGCTTATCGTAGTAGTCAAGAATATCGTGAAGCTGGCGACGATTGATCTGGGTCGGAGATCGAGATTTCGAAGTCGAAAGGTCATCGGTTGCGGCTGTTCGATGTTCGCGGGCCTTCGTCCGATTTCGGGAAAGTTTTGAAAATATTAGACGTCGAGTGCCGTTTGACAGTGTCTCGTTCAGTGAATAGAATACGCTTTACACGCGGATACTTATCGGCACCTCCGTGGTGAACGAAGTTGTGCATTCGTAAATTCAGGTCGTACGTATGTATCACCTGAACAAGTGCAACGTTCGGATTAGAATTGAAATTTTTCTTTAGCACAGCGCAACGTAACATAAAACCTATTTTTTTTTTTTTCTCCTCACGGAGTGATTATTCTAAGTCTATTGCTTCGTTTTCCTCACGCGAAGGATACGCTAAGGATTATTAAAGGTCCACTGGATCATTGCGTAGCTATATACCGGGTGATTCATTTCAAGTGTTTAGGTACAAGTTGTTCGCAGCTAAGCTATTGGCGTTAGAGAAAAATGTTTTAGACAAAATTTGTTCGATACAAAGGAAGATTTTATGCGGAAGGAGCGTGAATTTTCTGCTTACCCTGTCGGAGGAAGGAATAAATGTAGGTAATTTCAGATTTCCAAATCGAACGATGGGAAGGTAAATTTCTCACGTAACGATACATCGAGAAGCTCATTTATCAAACTTAATGACTAATTTCATTTGAACCATTTCATCGTATCGCGTACCGCAAGTAAAAGTGCCTGCTAGCTGGCTAATTAAGCTAACGAATTTCACACAAATACGCAAAAGAAATGTGATGAATGTGCTTTGTTTACAAGGCTTGCGCAAAGGCAAAGGCAAAGGCAAAGGCAATGGGAATGTTGTGTTTACATACATACATCGAAGTTCCATAACGATCGATTTTCTAGAAATTACAGTGAACATCTTCGATTTCGTCAAACTATAATAATAATCATAATCATTTCAATATTATCTAAAACATTTTCATCTACCGGCAATATTTTTGCTAGAAACAGTTTCTTAATATATTAAACACTTCAAATGGACCGACCTGTACCGGTATGCATGATTAACGGTTAGGATGATGAATAGGTGAACGTTGTGATTATAGTATATTAGGTATGCCGGAAGAGAAAAGCAACAACATATTCGAATACAGTCGAAATATAGCCGAATACTATATCTATTCCAATCTATTCTCGTTAAAATGTGTGAAGTGAACGACGGAGGATGTGATGGGGAGGCCTATGTTCAAGAGGATGGTGAGATCTCACGATCAACGTATAATGTCATATTAACCCCAGCCGGAGCCGGTCACGAATTACCATGTCACATATAATAGTACCTATAGATCTGCCGTGAACGCGATTCTTGATGCTAATCGTATAAATATAATTGTGTATTGTAGACGCGTTAGAAAAAATCTTCTCCGAATGTGATGTACCATCGACGGGTAGAGTCTCGATCACGAAACTCATAGGCTACATGCGCGATCACATGTCCCCTCACGGCAGGTACGTTTTCAATCCAAATATATATGGTATTGATATCATAGTTTTTAGAATGTAAATAAGGAATAGTTATTCATTTCAAGTATTCGAAACGACGAGGGCTGAAATATTGGGACTTTTAACCATAATATTATAAGTTACTCTGCAGGGAGTAATAATGTTTATTCGCGACTAATGAAACTTGGTCGAATAATTTTATCATGTCTGAACGGATCCAGCGCCCTTAATGAATGTCCAGGGTTTATAAAAGAGTTTGGTCCGGCTCTGAGTGATGATTCGTCACCTCGAGATCGATGATGGTCCAGATCAACATGCGGCCGCAAAACTGACCTTGACCTGTTATTCGAGGTCAAATCTTTTTGTTGGCTCAAAAAATCATGCTCGTCGAAACAAACAAAAGTCTCTGAGGAACCATGGGACGCAACCAAATCCTTCTCAATTCGGTATGAAAAAATAAAGAATCAAATGTGGCGAAGGTTGGGTTCAAAATCTAGTAACTGGAAAATGGACATCACAGTTTATCGGTAGTTTGAGAGTGAAATTTAATTGCATGTTCAATGAAATCGATCGCTGAATGGATTTTCCACGATGCTGAATTGTTTCGAGCCCCGTATGAATATTTGATGAGAAGGACTTGGTTGCGACCCATGGTTCCTCAGAGACTTTCGTTTGTCTCGACAAGCATGATTTTCTGAGCAAATAACAAAAATTGACCTCGAATTACAGGTCCAGGTCAGTTTTGCGGCTGCATGTTGATCAAGATCTTCATCGATCTCGAGGTGAAGAATCATCGCCCGGAGCTGCGACCAAACTTTCTCATACACCCTGTATATTGTTTTGAATTGATTGAGTAATTGTGGCGTGTATGGTTGTCCAGATACTTCGGCGAATTATTTACACGCATTTCTATCTTGTTCCTCGTTATGGCCCATCCGTAGTCGCCCAACTCCTTCTGGTCGAAATGTGTCACATTTCGATTATTATCCGAGCCCAGGCGTCAAAAACGCAAAAAAGGCCAACACTGCGCGAATTCAAATTCAATTCCGAACACATACGTCCAAAAAAATGTTCGTTTCGTGCGAAAATAGAGCCTACAGATGGTTTTTACATTGTCCGCCGAGAAAATCGAATTCGAATAATTTCGTAACAATGTAAAAACCATCTGTAGACTCTATTTTCGCACGAAGAGAATATTTTTTTTGGACGTATGTGTTCAGAATTGAATTTGAATTCGCGCAGTGTTGGCCTTTTTTGCGTTTTTGACGCCTGGGCTCGGATAATAATCGAAATGTGACACATCTCGACCAAGAGGAGGTGGGCGACTAGGGATGGGCCTTATGTGCTGAATACATTCCATAAGTTACATTTTCGTTGCAGTCCCGAAATACTCAAAGACCTTCGTAAATCAATGCGCACTGCGGCGTCGTACGACGGCAAAGTAACGCGGGAGCAATATTACGACGTTTCCCGACTCTGGCTGGCCAAAGTACGCAAACGTCAACATTATCAGGAAAATCACCAAGATGGCAATAATAATCTCCACGTTGATCACAACAGGTCAGTTCCAGATATGCAATACGCATTTGCCAGGTAGGAGCTGTTTGTCGGTAATGAACATATATGTATGAAATATATACGTATGTACACCTAGTATATCACACCGCGACTTCGGATAACAGTTTCATTTCATTAATGGTTATCCTTCTGAGTCCCGCCGGGTCAGAAGGATATATGTGTCGCCAAGCGTATTCGAGATATTCGATTGGTATGGAAAAAAAAGTCCTCGCAAACGTTCTATTTTTACCATCACCACAATCGTACTGAATCCTTGCAGAATGAGTTACTTGCAGACCTTAAAACCCTGTCACGGTCACGTGGACTATAGAATTTATGTTCATGAACGCGTACCGCCATATCTATATGTACATAAGTATATGTTTTTGACACCTCTGAGTCGTATATACCGCGGCGTCTCTTCCATGCAGCTTAGTGTGATAGCCGCCAAGAGCAAGTATCGCAGGCGGACGACTTCGACCGTTTTTTTTTTTTTTTAATCATAATATAGCCTTATATCCGAGCCAGCCTCACCCACAAACCTAGATACCTATATCTATAAGAGCGTATATTAGACTGTGTTGAGGTAACAACGATTTTTTCGTTTACTCTCGGCGTGCCCCAAAAACTTGAAAATATAGTTAGACTAGATATATGTATATATACATAGGTATTATAATAGGCCGTGATCGAGACCCTCGTGGCAGTGCCAGAGTCAGTGCCGGCTGGTGCACGAGGCTCGTATCCTCGATCCGCTGACTTTTTTCATAGAGAAATAGGAGAATCTATCATAGTCTAATGCCCCACCTACGCGGGGCTTATAATAAGTATAGGGTATAGCTCGTACCGAATGATGTCCGCGGATTAAGTGTGTATGTATATTAATACATACATGTAACGTATACCTGTATAACTACGAAGTGCCATATATACACAATATATTCAATAATTGTTAATCGCGATATAAATAATTACATATTTTGACGTACGCAGTAGACCTCGAGTCTGAAGAAATTTGTCCCGGGCGCGTTTCTGCGATGGGCTACACCGTGACCGCAGGTGTCCCTCGTAAATTCTAATCGAAGGTCACCCGATATCTTTCCAAGGCAAAGATCGAGTTTCTTGATACAAACTCTGCTGATTGAATACATACCGCAACGTAATGTCAGAATGACCGCGCATGCGGCGCGCACGCACAATATATAGCTGCAGTGTACCTATAGCATTCATACCTATAGGCATATCTATATGCGCATATGAATCTATTCATGAATAACAATCGGTTTAGGTAGGTATCTGTGGTCCATCTGAGGAACTGCAGTCGCTGAAAGACATGTTGTGTTTCTTATATAATACTTACTCTTTTACTATAGTTCGTACAGGTATGTAGCTCTATACTATACTACCTATAGGTATATTGCTACATGAACTTGATGAAACGCACGCATCGAAGATTAACTATAATTTTTCAACGACCTTGTCCTATATGCCCGGTGTTTCAATAATTTCGAGTATTGAATTGAATTTTTGTCATTCAATGAGATATATAGATGACGAAAAGAAATTAACACAATGGCCCGCCGTTAAAAACCATTTATAAAGCTCTTCGCATCTCTCATCGAGGAAGCTTTGTCCACAGTGAATTCTATAATCGTAAATTGTGGAAAAATCATCATTTTGACTATTGCAGGCGTATTCGACGTCTAATGTGATTCTAATATTAGTTCATAGGTATGATATTAATAATGCGACAACATTCCAATACCACTTGCAATTATACACTAGTGCCATATAATATACCAATGGTAGTATATTACACTTGTAGTACGATAAATACGAATGCAGCTGCAGTGAGCGGTTCAATTCCCTTCCAAGTCCTCTGACCTATTTCATTTCTAATCACCTAAAACTTGCACAAGTAGGTATAAAGTTGTATAAACTGAGACGCGTTGCGCCTTATGTTAGCGGAAAGATAAAGCGCAATTAGTTGGCCGGTTTTGTTAGATTAGGCGTATGTTCATACTTGTACGCGTATACACACATCGTACGCAAGGTGTGTACTTCGTTGATATACAGGGTGTTTGCTCCTATCGTCGGCCATCGGGGTTTAGCGTGTTATCATTAAAACCGATTTCTATCCATTCTTTGTATAAATCGGCGCGCCGAGTGACTACTATTGTTATATATTGATAGAGTTCCCGTGTCGGATTAGTTTGTGCAAATAGTATAAGTTTAACGTATCGTTGTTGTCGGTTCGTTGAATGTCGGTGTGTGAACCTGGGTAACGGGTTGGGAACGAACGACAATCACCCGTCTGAAAATGTTTCGTTACACTTCTGTATGGTACAGTGACAGTTTCACCGACGACCCGACGGCGTACGTACGACCTGGTAGTACATCGCGGATCAGAACGCGGCTCGTGTTAGCCGAGGCTGTAGAAGACATGCATGTCGATGCTACAGCGGGTTCACCATCTGAATCAGACACGACGACCAATCAGGGTGAGATTAACCCGTTCCGAAATCTAGACGTCTATTTGCCATGCTAATAATATCGCCAATCATTTATCAATTATTCATTCGACTTTGCACTCTACCCTCTTGTAGGTTTCCTCGATTTATCCACGAGTACTGCAGTCGACGATACCGCCGAAAGGTAACGTGTACAAACAGTCACTATTTTTCAATCTTGTATTACTTTATGACCAAAATTGATGGAGATATTCGAAATAAAGCATCGAGGCCCCTGTTACTTTGAATAATTCTTTGAAACGCTTCAAGACACATTATATACCTAACGTATAATATCTGACAATAATTGGATTGTTTGTTATTGTGAAAAGGTGCGAGACCCCGGACCCCTTCTTTGGCGACTTATCCTCCGTCGACGGAACCTATCATGTTGCCCATAACCACGCTACTGTCGAGACGGCGCAGGACTTACGGCAGCGGGCGCAACGGTGCGCCTATGACAATGACCTACTCAGGGAGGAACTCCAACGCGCTGAAGATTCTATTGCGGCCCGAGAAAAGGAGTTGGCTCTGGTCACGCGGAAGCTGTGCGTATATTATGATAATTAACTGCTGTATTAATTGATCGACCCTGTGATTAAGCGTGTCTATAAATCACGCGACGATGACCCGATCATATTCTTGCAGGGAATTAGCAAATAGGAGATATGAGAGGCTGCATGGAGAACACGAGGAACAGCGGGAACTACTTGCCGCGGCCGAAAGGGACCGCGGGGCCCTCGGGGCGAGGATTCACCGTCTCGAGAGGGACAATTCTCTGTTTCGAAAAGAAATCGACGCTGCGGAAACGGAGGTTTGTATAATGACTCACGCACATGCCTATGCATACACCAATATACCGTGACATTCTCTGTTTTCAAGTTTTCAAGTTTTTCTTGAAACGTGGATTAAAGTGAATAATGATATAATTATACACCGGTATAGTATGTTTCGACTTGCCCTGCAGATACGACGTTTAAGCGCAGACCTCGACAAGGCGAACGAGCAGAAGGAGGAGCGGATCAGGCTGCTCGCCCGCTGTCGGCAAGAATTGATCGAAAGAAAGACGTTGTATGACGAGGCCAGGGGACAGATTCTACAGATGGAACAGGCCAACGACCAGCTTAGAGAAAAACATGACATTTCCACAAGCACGGCCGAGGTAGCTACATATTTCAGTTTCTGAAAAAAATCGATAGTATGAGATTCCAGGAGGAGTCAGATTCCCGCAATGCCATAGTATACGTTATAACGCACGCCCGAAATTGAATACGAGAGGAATTCAGCCGTCTGACAGTGGATCTAAGGACTTCGGAATGGAAAATAGTTAAGTAACTGAAGTTCTGATCGACCAAGCTCGATCGAATTCGAATGAAAACGCGAGATTGGCAAAATCACTTGGGTCAGAGAAATTTTTGACTGAAATATTCACATTCGATGCCCTCGGTAAACCTGCGAAGATCAATCAACCCAAGTGATTCTGCCAATTTCGTGTTTTCATTCGAATTCGATCGAGCTTGATCGATCAGAACTTCAGTTACATAAATAGTTGCGCTTACTATCGCGTAGACGCGGCTCAAAATATACGAGCCTGCCAATCTGTCCGGTAATGCAGGCTGCTGGCTACAGGTGTGGAAACGTAGCTAATATTCTTTACCTGTTTCAACAGTCAACTCTCTCAATCCTACATATTATATGTCTATTCCACCCGTTCTACGACCGGTCTCTCTCGCGGTGGTTGCAAACCTTAATGTGCGTAGGTAGGGTAGAGGGGGACATTAATATCTATATTATACTCGTGTATTTCATTGTCATTAACAAAGTCAATAACGTGCTACCTCGACGAAACAGGTTCGAGTATACTTGTATAATTATAGTGTTGAAAGTGGATAACGATCAAGTTGGAGGGTATGAAATATCGATACCTAGAAACTTCAACCTGCACCCATCTCACTGTTTCAGCACCTCAAAGTGGTTGTGAAAGAATTGGAGACCCGAATTTCCGAATTACAGCCGAACCAAAGCTATATTCTCCACGGCAAAGCGGTGAGTTGAACGTGTTGTATATTACTATTATGCGAGAGATCGCGGCTGAATACTGATCTTGCCGCGATCTGCTGGACGAAGCGGTCGAAAGAATAGACGGAATATGAGTGTTACGAATAATCTGTATAAAAAGTAAGCCTCATCCGCATTCTCACCTACCAAGTAGACTTCCACAAGGCTTGGTCGCTGTAGTATATATATATATATATATATATATATATTCACAGTGCACGCAGTTACTCGATGAAAAGTGACACGATGAATCGGCGATGAGCGCATGCATAACCATATATTAAGTTGAAAATTTTCAATAAAAATTTCGAGCTCGTTTCCGAATAACATACCATGCGATGCACAGTAGACATACATGTATGATTCTATATGTATACCTAAACGAACGATCGAACTAGATATTAATTACGACCACTCGCGACCTTTTCCCGTTGCAGTTACTCGCGAGTCCGCCTTCCGACAATGGGCTAGACAACGAGATGGAGATTCTTCAGCAATCGGCGAAAATGATTCCGTGTTCACTGCGCGACGAGATGAAAGCTACGGTTAGTAACATATTTATTTATGTATGTATGTATATACAACGGAAACTGAGCTCTTTATGTCATGCTATTAAATAGGAGGTCTACAATCTTATTTGATATTGACCGTGAACAGTATCGTCGGACTTGATGAATAAATACATATCGCACCTTGGCGACGAAAGTGACACAACTCAAAATATGCCGTTTTTGAGATAATGCCATATTCAAACTGGCAAGGTTCGATTCTACAACCCAGCAAAATGTCATTTCTGTAGTAGCCAAAATCACCTGGAAAGAGAAAGAAAAAGCAAAAGTGACACAATCGAATGCACCCTTAGTTGCGGTCATCAAGGGCTCCCTAGTAAAGTCGAACAAATCCGAACTTTTATTCGTGTAATCCTAAAGGTTGAATCCCTTTGTTGTGTTGTGTCACTTTCGTCGCCAAGGTGCGATATATTCTCCCCTTCGGGCGCATTTTTTTCGAATTAATCTTTAGTTATATTTCGAAAATTTACACACATCTTGTTGTCTCGTGCGCAGGGATACGGCGCTCCGGAGCTGGATCAGAACGTTGAAATCAGATATTTGAATGACACAATAGAGGACCAGAATATAAATAGTGAATACGTCGACGCTATACGCTGGGCAACTGAAAACCTAGAAAGGTAACTTGTAACCGTGCATGACATTATTGAACTATTATTTGACTTGCCCTTGGCCAAAATCGATCGATTCAATCATCTTTCGATAACTATATAACTTCAATCTACAGGGGTACAGCCGAGTTTGCAAGGTCATACGAGAAAATGCGGATAGGATCGCCACCTGCCCAGTCATTGTTTCAGGTCACTGGGGCCGAAGAATATTGTTCAAGCACGGAAGACTTGCAGAGGTTCGGAATCCAGATACGGCACGCGCTAACGATGCTGTCGCTTACGGTTAGTACCTATGCGGTTTGGTATATACGGTGATTTAGTATCCCAAGACGTATACACATAGGTATACAATACAAGTACAAAATATACGTGCATTATACCTGGATTACATTATGGTTGAAATTTCTGTTTGTTATTTGATTTCCAAGGAACGAAAGTATAATTAAAAATCGCGCATCTCCTACAATTTTGAACATAATATGTTGGGAAATTTTCCCGATAGAAAATTTCATCCTCTATATACCAAAACAGCAGTACAGTAGAAGGAGTCAGAGTCACCACTTGCTCCAAATTTTTGCCCTCTTGCCTTATTACGGGAATTATTTCAAACACCTCCGCCTAGCAGTTATACCCTACACACAATTCATATAGGCGTGGAATTCATCCGCAAGCCGCGAATATTGGCGTTTAGTCGTATATTAATTGTTTTCACGACTGGTCGCCGTCGGTGGCTGGTAGATAGGCAAGGCACGGCAATAAGGTGCACCCGCGGTCAGGTTAACTAGTTGGCCGATGACCTGCCACAGATTAGAGTTAGTCTTCGTATTCTACGTTTCGTCTCACCTTGCCTCAACCGCTATAGGCTGCACTTGTACACCGGCAACATACCTATACCTACTGTGCCTATAATAATATACACCGATGTAGTATGTAATACCTTTATATACTCCGACGCTGGCGCTAGCGCACGACTTCACGTCCTCTTAGCTTTGTCGAACATCTCGAATAGCAAGGATTGCTATTTCTCAAACGAGCTCCAATCACGTCACGATCTCAGCTATACATACACGTAATAATATCATTACGTGGATAGGCGTATAATCGGTATGAGGCGTGTCGCATAACCAATACATCTGTAAGCTTCGAGACGGTGTATTTATACTTACGTTATACCAGTGCATTTTATTTCCAGGCTTCGCGGAAGGTCATCAACGCCGATACCAAAGACGCTGCGACTCAGCTTGATCTCCTCGATTTAGTACCTGAACTGCCGGCGGCTTGCAACATTGAGCTAGGGATCACTAGCTACGCCAACAATAACAACAATAACAACAAATTCTGCCCCACGTAAGTTTCAGATTATAATATTCCTTCCCATCGTCATTTAGAGAATTGACATATAATATAGTATGCAGAGCGATTCTCCGGACAGTCACGCGCCAAAAAGGTAGGCAAACGCGAGACGCCTGCATTGAGCAGCTCAAACGCCGACGATTGGGTTTTATTTATTACGTGGGAGATAAAACCCAATCGTCGATGTTTGAGCTGTTCCATGCAGGCGTCTCGCGCTTGCCTACCTTTCAGACGCGTTACTTTCCAGATGATCGCTCTGTACATACAGGGTGAGTCCCTACAAAGGTTTAAAATTGGTGGGACTTGCTTACGGTGAAGGCACGCATTCGGCCAATCAGGTGAACAATTATCCGGGTAGCATTGAAATGAATTGAAAGAAAAATTGAGATTTACTTGAATTCGAATTATTTTCAATTTGTTTCAATCTGAAAGTTCTTTGACTGGTATTCATCAATCCAATTTCGTTCACTGCAGGGCACATTTATTTTACACGCGATCCCGCGACAGCAGATAGGTATACAATAGGTATAGGTATACACGTTCGTATATTTCGAATAATTAATAGGCTGTAGGCTGTCCGCTACCATCTTCATTTTATGACGATTCGGGGATACGTATATATGTACCTGACTATACATGTGTATCGGCATGTTTATTTCACATGGCAACAATAGGGGGTCCGGGGACGGGGAGAATGAGAGGAAAATCTCATTTTACCTGCTTATAATTTTTACATACATACTTGTGACCCGTCTAATATACTATATATGTACCGCCCGGCGCGGCCTCGGCTACGGCGGCTACGGCGGCTACAGGCGATAGGCGACGGGCGACGGCTCAATGCGTTACAGACCTGTTGAAAACTATCTGGATCAAGGTCGATACATCTGGATCCCCGCAAATATACCTTATACTTGTATTTCGTATGTGAACTCGATTTACTAACATTGCAGACGACACGGTCTCGCAGGTCGCCATGTGTTACTCGTTTCATTCACAGCCGGATGAATATATGTAATACAGAGAGATTCTTAGTAAACTTTGAACCTCCTTTGAACTCTTCGGGTAGGCAATTCGGTTTTTTCCAAACTGGCAACGGTGTGGAGATATGGTCGTACGACAGCGCTGCCAGTTTCGACAAAAACGGAATTGCCTACCCAAGGAGTTTAAAGTTTACTCAGAATCTCTCTAGTCAAGTATATGCGTGTATCTGCGTCATATGGCTGGGCGTATAGAACACCCAGTTGGTTTATCTGCGTGAATAGTTGAGTACACATAGTCATGTCTCCATATTACGTGACGTTATAGTCCAGGCGCGCTAGACGATATTATAACGTTGAAATTTCGGAATATGCCGATCCTGCATTGATTTCGATGAAACTTTGGCAATCCCTACGAAATCGAATTAGAATTAAAGTTTACCACCTGAGAACACCTGCTTTTGTTTTTTTTCTCCCCAAATTTGCATTTTTTTTAGAGAGAGAAAAATGTGCATATTTTTTAGGATATAAAAATCTGAAATGATTTGTAGCTGTAGAATAGATCAAAACTGATGAAAAATTCTAATAACTTTCCATCAACAATTAAATTGTTAATAACAATTGAACCGCTAATTTTTCGGCCGGGTAACCGACAAATTCGGAATCAGCGACCCCAAAAACAAAAATTCCACCCAAGTCACGTCGGGGACCCACCCACCGATACAGGAGCTGCATAGGCGGAAGGACTAAAGCTGTAGGTCCAAGATGACAGCTCAACTACTGCATTACCGTCGAGGCAGATGTTCTTCGCACGGCATTGATATTTTAAAATTGCTCATAATTCCTCTTGATTGTAATAGTCGCCGAGTGCCGCGACCAAATGAACGTACTATTGGAGGTCAAGTTAAATTCTAATACAGTTGTGGGACTGAGACTCTCACGGCATAAATTTACGATGCATACAGTAACCGTTTATTTTCAGTTTCAACAATAGATGTCGATTGATCAAGGATGTCATTCGAAGCAAATTACACCATCGACTAGTTTGCGCGCACAGAATTTCGTCCCATTCGTTGGCCAGAAATCTAGGCCTTCTAGGGCTTCTTGACAAACGGTGAATGCGCGTTTCTAGCACCTGCACCCAGCTACCTGTAGGCAGATATATATACACAAGCGCGTGTGGTTAGACATCGCTTCGCATTCGGTTCCAAGACTTTTCAGTGCCGATTAAATACGATGGGTATATTTTTATTTCTCGCTTAACTGGCCGATTCGCTCGTATACGCCCGAGCGTGCTAAGAATTTCCGACGCACACCGTGGAAATAAACTGTATTTTTAAGTGCGGGCGGATTTGTTTATTTCTCTGCCAAAATACCGCCGCCGAGTAATAATATCTTTTAAAGATTCGTCCTCGAAGGCGGGGAGTCACCGGTGAATTGAGAGCTGAAATTGACACTGAAACCGCGACACCTCGGCAAGGAATCACGTATCCAGAAGATGGAAAAGCTTCCGGTTGATTATTATCGCATGTGTATTATCTATTAGTCTAGGGATAGACATAGGTCAGTTGTATGTGAGGCTATATGGTATTACACGTTACGCGGTACGCATAAAGGATTGGGTACATACGTATGTATGTTGATGTATACATATTCCTTATATATACCTCGTAGCTTCCGCACGCCGGAAAAGTGTAGATGGTCCTTTTATATGCCACGTTTAAGTATGCAACCTGAACCCCCATGTTCCAATGACAGTTGTCAATATAACTTTCAATCTTCAATCTCATCGTCGATCTCGCTGATATCTGCTTGTATATATTTGAAGAAAAATTAAACATCCGGACAACGTCGGCGTTACGTAGATTTACCTATATATAATCGTCAGAATCTCTATCATCGCAGCCTCCGTTACTGCAACGTTCCCGTTCCAACTCCGGAACAGCCTATTCTTAACATATTTATTCGCAAGACATCGTGCTGTATAGGTGAGAGTATATCGAGGGGGAAATAACTCAAACCTGGATTGACACATTAATCTTTAGTTTGAATTAATTCGCATTAATCTTTGCAGTAATTCGCGTTAATTCGCCCTAATCTTTGCAGTTAATTCGCGTTAATTCGCCTTAATTTCGAATAATTTGTATTAATTCACAGGATATTGGCACGTCAATTCAAGGAGTTATTTTCCCCTCGGAGTATATAGTACAGGGAAGTGATCAAATTCATATGTACGCTTAGTATTGGGGCGATGAAGCTGTGGCAACGTTCGCTGCTTGCGGCTCGACCCTCAGCCTACATTGCCGGTCTGGTCCATTGCCCACTTTTGACCGCCACGCGTGTATCGATACAAAGAAAGTAGAAACATGCAGATTTTCTGGGTCAGTAGTCAGTACCTACTTGTCTGCTTATTACATACGCATCTATCATCATGTATTGCATAATAATCTCGAAGTTTTGCCTAAAGAATTGGCACATTCATATCTGCTATTACACTTATGTTACTATGTATATACCTGTATAGAATAAACATTGAAGCTGGAGCGGCACTGCGGGTCATAAAGGTGGCAAGTTCGAGCAACAAGTTATTGTGAAGAGACCGCGAGTGGTGAAACTATATTGGCAGCGTGCTATCTGTCCTCGGTCTACAATCTCTGTGGTACAGTGAAAGAAATCACTATTAGAGATAACGAATAACAAAGACGTGTCCGCGATCCCCTAACGTATACCTATATATTGATATGATCATATTATGTTCACGCATATAGGTACTATATACTGATAGGTATGTTGCAGCTATATGTATTGACAAATGATGAGATAAGTGCGATCGTTAAGTATACATGCATGCACCAATGCCATGGTCTATAACTATAGCATCCATACTATGTATAATACTCGTGCACGTGTACAAAGTTTCAAATCGTTTATGAATGACTACCACCGGTCACGCAGCGATCGAAATTGCTGTTCAATTGTGAAAAAAATTGACCGACATCAGATTTTTTATCATCACGTAGTGCGCCGTCTAGGATATCGACGTGCTATGGGCTGCATATACTATACCTATACCTACTTGCATCTACATGACGAACTACGTGCACATCTACGCAAATATCGGAGTCTCAAGTCAATCGCAATCTTGTATATCACTCGGCTACGATGCATTTCCGTTTCGTCACTCAGTAGACATGCGGCGCTCATTATTTGCGCAGTCAAGCTATAATGTCCTAGGATTATCAACAGCATTCTGGATACCTACCATTGGCCTGTTAGGCAATAAAATCTAGCAAGCGGTTCACCGTGTCTCTGCAACTGCATTGCCGCAATTTAAAGTCTATACGGCCATATAGGGGGTACTTGTGATCAGTATTCCGTATCAAATAAATGTGGATAGAATTTTTTTACATAATAAAATGTATATGAACTTGTCGAGACCGGCTGCAGATCGGAGTATTACGGAAATTAATGCATTAATTAATTCAATAACTTTGATCGCCATGAATATTGCTGTCCTCTTTTCTTTTCTTGATGTATTGACGGATCAATTGAACATCATCTATCACTACGAGTCGTCGCAATTCGGTCTGTTACGTTCGCCTGTCGCTATCAGACGAGATTTAGGTATGAGTCTGCAGAGGTTTCTGCGTATAGATATTGGTAGACGCGATGTTCGCGAGTTCTTCGGATCTGACCAAATAAATCGCTATTTCCAACTTTATATATACTAGCTTCCATAATAGTGTAGAATAGTACTGATAACTCAATGTAGGTATAGGCATGCTTCTCTGCCTTAATAGGGGACGTGTCCCAGATATACCATATAGGTATAGGTAATGAATATTTCGTTCATCCATTTCTCTCTATTTCCGGGTCCTTCTCTGTTCAACGACTTATACCGACATCCCGCGTATAGCTGCAAAAGGGAAAACCGCTCTCGCAAGGAAGGGGAGGAGCCATCGGCAGTTGATGAAGATCCTGGAATTGCATCTGCAATATCCCCCAGTCCCTTGGTTCCGCCGTTAGATGTATCCTTAACATCCTGCAACCTAATAGCCTGCAGCACTCCGCGCACCTCGCCGCGGCAGAATTCATCGCGAGTTCTCTCCCCGGAATATTTTTACGAACGGGCCATAATTGACCCCGTCGTTGCTGCCTTAGACGACATAATTCAAGGTACCAGCGGTAGCAGCAGCGAGTGTGACATCACTTACAGCAGCATGTCATCACGACGGGAGCATAACCCCAGGTGATCAATAGCTAACTAACTATATATTTATACGAATGCCATCATTTATAATGGATGTAGATTTACGGTGCCGTTTGTCTTCGTGTAAGAACCGAACTATAGTATGCATACGCATACCCTAAGGGTGGTTCATTTTTTTTTCTTCTTTTTCATGCGGGCACACGGATAAAGTTATGAGAAATAAAAAAAATAAAAATCTGTGTAAAAATTTGACAACATTGGACAATATTTAGAGGTCGCTGCCGAGGCATAAAGGAAACACAATTATTTTCGATTCATCATTCATAATTGATTGAAAAGAGTGAAAAAAAGCAAACTGGATATGTTTGTCAAATAGTCAAACTGGTTCGAAGATTCCATACGACTTGTATTCCTTCTTTCCAATTAAATTATTTCAATTGCCGGTAGCGACCTGTAAATATTTTCCAATATTGTCAAGTTTTTACATAGATTTTTTTTTCAGAATTCCTCATAACTTTCTTCAAGTGCCCATGAAAAAAAAGAAAAAAAAATGAACCACCCTAATATACCTGTAGGACGTATAATATAGTACAGTAGACATCCCCTTATAAAAGTTCCCTTATAAGAGTATTCCCCGCCGTAGACACAACTCGGCTCAGATCACCATTCCCCCACCCAATACCGCTTTCTGAGTTTGGTGTCACGCATTCCCTTATACGCGTCAAACATAATATAGGTACAATGTTGAAGGCGTAACCGTTGAAAATGCATGTAAGATACAACAAAGCATAACACTCTTATAAAGGAACTGACGGAACAAACTCTCACGACGCGCGGTAGGGGGGGGGATTGTAATTCTTAGAAAAACTTCCCCCACAGCCCCTAGACGACTCTTATAAGGGGATGTCTACTGTATGACATATTTCATACCTGTTCGCCTTTAATGTATTTGCATGTATACCATGAGGATTCGTGCATGCGGGTCACTCCCGGTTCACTCGATTCAGCTCGACACAGATATTTGCATTGCCGTACACTGAGAGAAAAAGCTCCTCCTGAATTAACCATAAGTGGAAGGTTAAAATATTTTTAGTTAGAGTCACCTTATTTATGGTACACTTCACCATTTATACGTGGTTATTGATATAAATAGAAACATGGTTGACAAGATAATGGTTGCGTATATCACTTGTTCAAGTCAGTAAATGCAACCGTGATTCAATTGTTATAACTACCATGTTAAAGTGGTGGGTAAGCCATAATTATAGTAAAACAAACCATAAGCCGATAGGTTGACTCATGAACTCAGCAAAAGCGGGATGTCGGCTCAGATGAAGTTATGTTGACCCGAATGAAAGTCGATTTGACTATAAATTAGGCAGTAACCCTACCATATCAGTGATCAAACGTAACAATCGCATATTGTTAAATTGAGCCTATGAATGTTCAGCAAATTATTGTTGATGCTACCGTGTTGGATTGGTGGGTAAGCCATAATTATGGTGAAACAATCCATAAGCCGTTAGGTTGACTTATTAACTTAGCCGAAGTGAGACGTCTGCTCGCCCGACGTCATAACAACCCGAAGTAAAGTTGATTTGATCATGAATTTGGTAGTGATTCTACCATTTTACTGATTAGCGTTACGATCTCACATTGTTAGAATGGGTATCCAAGTACATACACGGCGGGTTATAATTACACTGAAAGAAAAAGCTCCTCCTGAATTGACCATAAGTGAAAGGTTGAAATATTTTTGGTTAGAGTCACCTTATTTATGATACAGTTCACCATTTACATGTGGTTATTGATATGAATAGAAACATGGTGGACACGATAATGGTTGCGTATACCACTTGTTCAAGTCGGTGAATGCAACCGTAAATTCATTGGTATAACTACCACGTCAAAGTGGTGGGTAAGCCATCATTATAGTGAAACAAACCATAGGCCAAAAGGTTGACTTATGAACTTAGCAAAAGTGAGATGTCACCTTACATGAAGTTATGTTGACCCGAATTAAAGTCGATTTGACTATAAATTCGGCAGTAATTCTACCATATCAGTGATTACACGTAACAATTGCATATTGTTGATTTGAGCCTGTGCATGTTCAGCAAATTATTGTTAATGCTACCATAGATATGGTCTCCAGTCACAACTGAGCTCTAACCATGTTATCTGGTTGTAAATAGTTGATGCAACTGATTTGGTTCATGGATGCTGCAAACAT
Source organism: Tenthredo livida (assembly GCA_963992785.1). Taxonomy (NCBI): domain Eukaryota; kingdom Metazoa; phylum Arthropoda; class Insecta; order Hymenoptera; family Tenthredinidae; genus Tenthredo; species Tenthredo livida. Next base: position 64,762 of record OZ023071.1, on the reverse strand, counting down.
AATTGCAAGGTTGAAGACACTTTCATCCAACCATGCACTGAGAGATTTGTTACCATGCACAATAATCACTGATAGAATAAACTTTATAGTGCATTCAACACTATATTTTTCCGTTGCCAAAAACGTGTCAATAGTTGGAGGTGCCACTCATCCAGTTTTGCGAACTTTATATAATGTCAATCCGTATCATGTACACCATAGTTGAGCCAATACTCTTTTTCGTTACCGGAATACTTAATACGTTAGAGTGAGTGAGAACTTTTGGAACTCCAGGAAAGAAATCCAATTAAAAAGATATTTGGAACTCAGATGTTGAGTTAATCAAATATCTTAGCTGCATTAAAACATTGATATCATTGAGACACATGCCGAGTTCAAGATAAATAGGAAGAAATGATTAGTGATTTCAATAGATAGTTTAGCGTAGTCGGTAGAGCGTGCGACTAGTAATGCGAGCGAATGCGTGCGTCCCGGATCGAATCCCGGCCAAATCAATGCGATGTTTTTCTTATCTAAAAATCCTTACTTTGTATTAACATGCGGCTGATTGCAATAAGTAGGTGTTTCTCGGCGCATCATACAATGTTATAAATTCATTGTAACGAACTAAATTTATTTTTTCATCCCAATACTTTATTTTTTCATTCAACCATGAAATCTGGTTGTATATATTTGGTACAACTCGTTCTATTCCAAGGGTAATCTAACCATAATTTCAAAGTTGAAACATCTTGCACCCATATAAAAACTCATAGAAAGTTTCAAATAGTTGGCTCAACTTATTTTCATCATGGTTAGTTGACCTAGAATTGCAAGGTTGCGATCATTTTCCATCCGGTTGTAAGTAGTTCGAACAACTATTTTATATGGTTCCCGAAAGTATTATAATCTTAGTGTGCCCAACCATGTTTGAAAGGTTGAGGCCATTTTCAACAATTAAAAATGGTTACATTATGGTTGACTGTACCATATTTTTCTCTCAGTGTAGATGCGAATATCTGTGTCGAGCTGAATCGAGTGAACCGGGAGTGATCATGAACGATTCCTCACTGTATGTACACTTGTGTTTTGTGTATGCACATGTATTAGCAACAGTGTCGTACGGATCTTTGTATATTGTTCGGTACCGCAGATACATCTACACCCTGCCGCCGAGTCAACCGTCCGAATCGGAAGGCCATGTGTTGTACGATGCTGAATCGCCGCCATCTACGATGCCTATCGATGCCAGTAATGCCTTATCACAGCTACCGGGCACAATGATGATAGACGGGCCCGGGCCCGGGCCCGGGCCCGGGTCTGGATCTGGATCAGAGTCCAGGTACGGCGGCAAGTTCCGTCCGCAATCATACGCCTGGAGGTGTCGTGATACAACGACTACGGACGATACTTCGGACGATACGTACGGCACGGGCTCCAGCGGGAGTCAATCTCTGTCCCTTGAAGCGAGAAACTGTCGTTCGTCCACGGTGGACTTGTCGGGTAGCATAGGCATGTCGGCCCAGTCAGCCGAAGACGGGGATTTTGTACGCATGGGAAGGAACTTGACCACTCCACTCGAGACGCCTCTCGTCGAACTTGACCTGGCCCTTGTCCACAATAAGACTTTCACCCGATGCCGGACGAGCGAGCATCATGCCCCCGACGTTGTCGAGGGTTTAAAACTAGACTTGGAGAAATTGACCCTCAGAGCCGGGATGTCGGATGACAAAGACCACGTGGCGCGTACCAATAGTCAGTGGGAGGCAAAAATAATGAACGTCATCGACCAGCGCCCCGTAGAGATGATGCCGGTTACGGATCACCAGCCGCACGGTACGCACGATACACACGACAAGGTACCGAAACGAAAATCGTCCGTCTATCAACGGTCTTTCGACTACTACAGTAGGCTCGAGGTGGGTCAGAAGACTGCGGCAGGACATCACCACACCGAGTATGACACTGAGCCAGGTGGATCAGACGAATACCCACGCGAGGACTCGGGTAAACGTCATTCTTCCGGCCTGGGCGTGCTAGGTGAGCGTATTCACCTGTTAATATACCGTCTTTCTGCTCAAAGTAGAAGGTGCCACGATGAAATCACTTGCGGCAACACTTGTTCATTATACTTGAAATGTAACGATTTTATACGTGCTACAAATTGACATATCATAGCTGTCTGTATACCGGGAGGATTCGTGAAAATTACAGGTTCCGAGCGCGCAGGCGCTGATTCATTCGAACATTACGAGGGACGCGAATTTCAGACTCGGCACGAATTTCCCTAGTGTCGGTCTGCTATTTGTTTCCGATTGTTGTTAGATACAAATGGTGGCAGACCGTGGCAAGAATAGGTTGTGTTTGCTGTGAATCTAGCAGACGACAGAACTGAGGATATTACTGAAAAGTTGGTGGATTTGCTAGCGCGATTCTGCCGGCCAATGATATTCGAATAAACTTGGAACATGTAATTTCCACGAATCCTCCCGGTATGCTACCGGCGTTGTCGGCCGTGTGACTCGTTGGAAACAACCGAGCACAAAGTCGCACGATCCTATTCTTATTTGCCAGCTATCAAACAGGAATAGCTATATGTATACTAGAGTGGTCCTTATTTTGGTCATTTTCGAATTGAGATTTCTTCGCCCCCTAGAAAGGTTCCAAATAATTTAAAAAAAACACCCTCAAAATTTGAACTTCTTATCTCAATTTTAACACGTGCCGCAAAACATCTGAAGTTTTACGCTTGATTAACATGGCGTTTTCACTGACCATTATTCAGAATTTTTGGCGCACCGTCAATAAGTGCGAAAAAAATCTAATTCTTGTAGAAATATTTTCAGAAGACCCGATATTATTTTATCAGATTGACAGAAATTTAAAATTCAAAATGACGAATCCAAAATAGCGGCTGTAAAACATAAAAAATGTTTAAATCCAGCCGCTATTTTGGATCCGCCATTTTGAATTTTGAATTTCTCTAAATCTGATAAAATAATATCGGGTTTTCTGAAAATATTCCTACAAGAATTAGATTTTTCTCGCACTTATTGACGGTGCGCCAAAAATTCTGAATAATGGTCAGTGAAAACGCCATGTTAATCAAACGTTAAACTTCAGAGGCTTTGCGGCACGTGTTAAAATTGAGATGAAAAGTTCGAATTTTGAGGATATTTTTTTTTAATTATTTGGAACCCTTCTAGGGGGCGAAGAAGTCTTAATTCAAAAATGACCAAAATAAGGACCACTCTAATGTATACACATATTATGAAACACTTCGGCTGGCTATATAGCAGTACTCCCCGGTCGCCGCACGCACGCTTGCTGTAGTCGTTGATTGGTGCTGACCAAGTCTCACAATCCATTCCACCTATACGTGCGAAAAATCTTACTTGCTATAGTTATATTTTAGAAAATCGGTTGTGTGCCCATGATCCGCTAATTTACTGACAATGTATATAACTGTGAACCCTGTATATACAGGGTGTTTATGTTGACTCTGGACACAATTCTATAGGGTGTGTAGGGGCTGCTTGGCCAAGCATTTTGAGGTGAGACACCCATGGTCGGAAACTCATCCTAACGGCTGTGGAGGGCTTTGAAAGATTTGGTACCGCGCGCGTGTTCGTAGTGTAATGAATCAGATGTCCTAGAAGCATGTCCCAAACACCCTAGAGGCATGTCCAGCGTTAACATAAACACCCTGTATAATATGGTTACTAATATTGTCGCTATATAGACGCTACGCCTTTCGATAATTTCTCTGTTCCTATCCACCACCATCCGCTCTTCCTCGTTGAATTACAGGTATACCGACACGGCCGTCGATGGTGAAGCCTACCAAGTCGGAAGTAAGCCTCGGGAATCGCCGGACCAAGTACGTCATCCCGGGGAGTCGGAACTCCCTGCTGTCGACTTCGGCTTCGACGCCAACGCTGACGCCTTGTCTCCCCTCCACTGACGAGATGTCCGACGACGTCGCCTCGGAACGGCGTAGCGACGGTCGCGAAATACCGGCCATATCCAGGTCAGTTGCGCGCGCGATGTCCAGCGAAGAGGATAGCTCAGATTCCGAGTGCGCCCGTGACCGCGTTGACCGTGGGGAGAACATACAGGTGGTTGTGCTACCGCTGCCACCTCCACCACTGTCACCACCGCTGGCACAAGCGAAAATTCACCCACCACCGGTATCGACGTCGGTAGCTCCACCGCATCAGCAAGAGCAACAGGCATCACGGCAGCAACTCTCGACTAACGAAATTAGTTCGGCTTACTTATTTGATGAACCGTTGCCGTACAGGGACGACACCAAAAGGATTACCGGGGAATCGGATGATGATTGCCAACGTTGGCCCAAGGTCAGTGATCATGAAAATAATTTCCAATCATACTACAAGCAAATACACATTGGTAATTATCTTAATTCAATGTTTGCCTGCTTCTTTAGTACGGGTTAATGTATGGCAAGTTTTCAGAACATTTCACCTATATCATGCAACCTAAGGCCACAGGCCTCTACCAATCATCCTTACATTTTGGAGCATAGAGTCAAAGGTTCTTCTGCTGCTTCTTCTTCTTTTCATCGCCCTAAAGGGATCCTTCTTTTCCCTTTGTTTCTTATAGCATTCATACAGATTCGCAATAGTAGGCACGCGCAATGAATTTTCCCACCGGTGCGACTTTGAGTTCATTGGTTCTCTATACTGGCATTGCTTGTTAAATCGTTCAATCTTCTTAATACATGGCTAATAATAGATGCAAGAATAACCCCGCAGGCAACGCGGGTTGATCCACGGATCGAGGCCACTCGTGAATAGATCAAACTTCAATCTACGGATGAATATGTCGAGTGTAAAGTAAGGATGAACATTTTTCTCATCGCAATTTCAGATTTCAAGAAAGAAGCATGATCTCATGATACAGAAGATCGGATTCAGTCTTGTTAATTTCATGAACCGTTGAAATCGTAACAAGCGAATGACATATTGATAATTTTTATCATTGTAACAAAAGAAAGTGTTGGAAATGTTCATCCTCGGGCGCTGAATAATGGTGAAGTCGGTCTTTTAATCCACTTCTTAACTATTGGAAAGTTTCTCGACGGATAGCTCTATACACGCCTGTGTCGATCTCTCTCTCAGATCGTCGATATCAGTTGGTTGTGTCTCATAAACAATAGTTTTCACGTATCTCCACAACAAAGAATCTGGCGGTGTCAAATCTGGGGACTGCTTGCTGGCCATCATTTAGCTTAGTTGGCGTATAACAGTTGACATTTCGAATGTTCATTCTTTGTTAGTTGCGGTCGAAAAATCACTAAATTGTCGTTGATTTCCCCTATTGTCACGTTATGTGTGTGATTTTTTTTCTCCTCGTGTGTACCATCCTTACATTTTTCATAACACGGAATACTTATTGAGTGCCAACTCGGAAACGAATCGACCGGCTTCAATTTAGCGCCAAAATACAGGATATTTCGAGTGCTTCAATTTGACGTATCACGAGGTATGGGGTAGTATCTAAGATTTCGAAATTAGGGTGGGCGAGAGTAAGGGGATAAATCTGAGTGAGGGGATGAATTACTACCCATCCCTGAATGCCGAGAAATGCCGACTCTCCCGCGATACCTTTGAACCTATCACAAACCACCTCCGAATATCTTTCCTGGCTCGCGAGATATTAAAAGTAGCGACTTTCCGAATTAACACCCTGTATACGCGCTGTATATGTCTATGCCACGCGTTGGAGTGCGCAGCAGTTCAATACACGTATAGTTGTCCACGTTTTGACGGCATGGAACATGTTACATATGCCTATGTAATATGGGTTTCAGGCGATTTGCAATATACCTATATTATATAAACATATACACCATTCAAATTTTCGTTCGCGATGTACGTAATACCTACATTCATTACGTAACATACACAGTATAGGGCTGCTCTTATTTGGGGGTCGGTGAAATTTTGTTCCCGACGCCCCCTAGGTCAGTTGAAAATAAATTCAAAAGAATCCAGGCGAAATGGAAAAAAGTGAAAAAGAGTAAGCAGTTTTAAGGTCGTACTTTTTCCCGGTTGAATAACATGGGATTTTTCACCAACTGAATAAATTTTTTTTTTTTACAAGCCTATCGTTCATTGGAAAAGTCTGTAACTCCGTCACTTTATAGTATCATAATTAAGGTGCGTTCGGTATTTTATGCGCTCGATTCGCCCTGTTAGCTTTTTCTAGCATATCTGTGTTCGGTATATGCTTGGAGCGAGGTTCAAAATGACCATATTCAACTCTTTTAACTCTGCGCGCTCCTCCACCGGTTGCATTTTTTTTACAAACTATAGAAAATCATCAAAAAATGATACGGGCCTTTTCGGATGGATAAAGTTGTAATTTTTCAAAATCGTCGTCTTGTCTACTGCAGTTACTATGTGAAACATGATATGAGGTGACCTCAAAAATTTGCATCAACTTAGACACTATGATACTATAAAGTGACGAAATGAGAGATTTCTCCAATTTGGGGCCGAAGGTGCATTCGAAAGTCGTGATAATAAACATGGTTGGAGCACGTTTCGATGTTACCTTCCTCGTAGTGAGTAAGAGAGCCGGTAGACCCATTGAAAAGAACGTTACTATCCATCGAAATCTCAGAAGATATGATCCTTGGATGACATTCACTTCAAAGACTTATTTTCCCCCTTCACATGCAACAATTTTCCATATGAAATTTTTCTGTATAATCGATAATGACCAATTTATTCGGGGTAGCAGAGTTGAATGGACCACCCTGTATACCTATAGCCCCGGGATAAGAAAAAAAAGGTTCCATTGTGATTGACATTGAACGTTTATAGGATATGGCGTATAATGGTTATAACATATAATGAACCTATTCATGTATTTACACACATATTGCTATATAAGTGCACAATAATGGGGAGACTGGTGCTGTGACACACGTCTCATCAAATAATCAACTGTACGTCTGTACAAGTGATCGTTGCTAATCTCAACATCTATTCAAGTTTTCAAGTAATAGTTATACACACATATATGCCCTATATCGATGTTAATAACAACCGGCTGAAATCAATGTCTTCGTTATCGCTGTATACCTATAACGCGGACCATGTAAATTGGCGTTATTAGTTATTGCAATCTATTTTAAATCGTCTATGTTTGACCGTTGACCGCATCCTGTATATCGACGCACTTCAGCTTGAGAAGAAATAAACCATTACCCGACGTAGTTAGCTGTCCAATTGTCTGCAGGATGAAAAATTAAGGCGGCTAGTTTCATAAGCATGGTTTTCTGTATGGAGTGTTTGACGCCAAAGCAGGACGACCGCGAAAAACTGCGATAGAGGATCTCGAACTTGGAAAGGATTTGACATTTTCGAGTTTCTTGCGCAATCTCTAGATATCTTCCAAATCTAACGACTTTTACTCGGGCCCAGTTTTTGGAAAATCAATTATGAGGTAATATAGCAAAAATATCCTTGGGGGTGTGATCGGAGATGAGAAAATTAGTATGACTTGGAATTGTGCGATCCTGTAATACCCACATTACGTGTATAGGTATGAATGTTAAATATCAAGATAACCATATATGACTTGCAAATTTTCGAATAATATGTATCTATACCGTGAGGTTTCGTGGAAAGAGCCCGGTCGAAGCGCGCGGCCGCTGATTTATTCATACATTACAAGGGCCGCCAATTTCAAACTTTCCACCGCGACAGCAGAGTCCGTCTGCTATTTGATTTCCTCTCCTTAAGCCTATTATTCGGTTGTTGCTTCTGTTCACCAGGTACGTATGTACCTATTTGATTTCGATTGTTGTCAAATAAAAATCACCAAAGATATTCGGATAGATCAGCGCCCGTGCACTTGGACTGGGCTCCTTCCACGAAATCTCACACTACCGGGTGATTCCTCGCTTACATCACAGTGATGTGGGTAGCAGACCGTCTGAACACAGAGTTGTATATCTATATACATCATATATATAGATATACATTGTAGGGATATGACGGTCCGCAACCCAAATGACTGAGATGTAAGCGAGGAATCACCTAGTATATGTAATATGTATTACATGTCTACAATTCCACTTGCGGCATCTTCGGTTATATACCAAGCTGTGAAGGTGAAGTTTCTTCGTGGTGAAATGTACATGTATACGTGGTGGTATGATCGGGATCATTATACGTATTCCGGTGTATGCTTTGATTCAATAATAAATCTAGATGCCAGTGGATCCTAGATCGGATATTTTCATATACCTATACACATACGCTATATTAACTATACCGCATGTAATAATAATTCCGGTTCGCTATACGCTTGCTTTATTATGAAAAATTGTAACACGAAGATTTGGAGCACGGATATTTATCGTTAGCTCGGTTAACATACACGATTTCATTGTTAGATATTATAACTTGCATAGTCTAGTCCTGCAGCTGCGCTCCGTTCAAGGCTCGGGACAATCATTCATTATTATCATAGATTCAGCCACGTGCAATTGTGTACACCTATACTTACCTATACCTACCGAGAAGATTCCGTGAGAGTAGACAGTCCCCTTCCAATGAGGAATGAGGTGCCAGTAGCATTGCATCCCCTCCCGCACGAGCCTCACGCACGCGGTGCGCGCCTCTGTTAGTTTTGGCGTAGGAAGGGGGCTGTCTACTCTCACCGAATCTTCTCGGTATACAGGGTGATCGTTCACAGAGTTTTCGAACTTGGATCGGGCCAGCTGGATAATTCCTTGTTGACAGATTGAGTCATTATACTTAGGACAAGTCAGCGCAAAACTTTGATAATGTGGTGATATACCTATATATATATATATAAAAAAAAAAAAATTGCTGACCGGGCCAAGTAAAAATTGCTGTCCGAATCAATGGGCGTATAGTCGATTGACCAGGCAGACCCCCACCGAATGAAAAGTACAATAGCACAGTGTTTTGCCCCTTCCGAGCCATGAAATTTTTATTCGAAACATCTTTCGCTTAAATACGTTGTTTTCAAGATATTCCGCCGTGTCAACTTTAATGGACCACCCTGTATATATTACGGTGGTCCTTATTTTGGTCATCTTGGAATTCTAATAGACCCCCCCCCCCCCCCCCCCCCCCAAAAAAAAACCCTTCGAAATAACTCGAAAAAAATTCCTGCCAAGTTTGAGCCCTTAATATTAATATTAATCTGGCGTCTCTGCCCCATCGCGTTTAATCAACGCCATATGTTTATCCACGCTTGCCATTCAAAGATCAACCGAACCGAATGATCACGAGCTCGAGTATCTACAACCTATAACTATATCTATATTTAGATTCTATTCCTCCAAGGTTCGAGCTATACATATAGGTACTACACATATGGCCAATAAGTTTAGATACATGCCATAATCCGTGCCTGCCTTCAAACACGTATACATATATCATCGATGTGCTTTATATTACACAAGTATAGGTGTCTCTATATTTATGTATACCGTGTGTTAACTCAAACACACGTGCACACGTGCCGCGAGATTATCGGTGTAACACAAGGTTCACCGCTCGGCTATAATGTTTTATTTATTCTATTGAAAACGAATGAGGACCCAATAATCGCGCGGCGAACCTTGTGTGACACCGATAATTTCGCGGTACGTGTTTACCAGCAGCCTGACGGTCCGAGACCCGCATTCCCGAGGCGTCTTTGAGTTAACACACGGTATACTGTAGTAGGTATACACATCCATAGTCTTAAGTCTAATAGATAGTTATCGCTATTCAGCCTTTCGCCCCCCACGCTATCCGCATCCCTCGAAAGTGTGCGTATACATCGGTATATCTATATGCCTATAGGCTAAGCCTTCGCGCACTGCACTCGCGTAATCGCGGGGCTTCGTAAGCATATCCTAGGTAGACGCTCCTATACGTCTGTAAACGAAAAGAAGCATTCCACCGCTTATAAAGCTCGCCCTTGGCGGCGGTACTAAGATATTAAGCGTTTAAAAGAACGCTTATACAAAAAAGTACGACCAGGCCTGAACGACTACGCTGTATTGTATACATACTGAGAATATTCAGTGAGACTAAACGATCTCCTTCCTACGGCAAAACCAACACAGGCACGCACCGCGTGCATGAGGCTCGTTCTGGAGGGGGATAGGCGGCGAGTGGTACTTCTATACCGAATCTTCCGCGCTAGGACGAATCCCATCCGCGCCCACTCGATGAATACTTATCTTAAAAAGCAATCATCACACTGAACACGGAAAAGAATGAACGGGAATAAAGTGAATTCGCCTGATGTGAACATTTATTTTCAAAATTTATCAACGAATTACAACTAAATATCTATCAATTAGATATGATTATTAATTATCAGTGTTTGTAAGCGATATTTGAGACAAAGTGGAGCGGGTAAGTGGAGAATAAATCATTGAAGACAACATCGTCAAACATCGATTTATGTATTTATTTATTTATTTATTTATTTATTCATTTATTTTCAGAGCTCGATTTTATTCAAAACATCGTTTGAACAGAGTACAATGCAGAGAGTTCGGAAAATAAATGAATAGACAAATAAATCAATAAATAAACCAATGTTCGACAATGTTGTCTTCAATGATTTATTCTATACACTCACCCGCTCCACTTTGCCTCAAATATCGCTCATAAACACTGATAATTAATAATCATATCTAATTGATAGACATATAGTTATAATTCGTTGATAGATTTCGAAAATAAATGTTCACATATATCAGGCGAATTCATTTTATTCCCGTTCATTCTTTTCCGTGTTCAGTGTCATAGTCATGATAGACGAAAATTTATGTAGCCTTGTCAAAACAATGAGACGTACTATACTACGAGGGGCTGCTTACTTGAGAAATCATTGAACCATTTCATCCGAAATCAGACAGGCAATTGCTAAAAGTCGCTGGAAATCGTTCAAATCGCATGATTCCTGATTTTCTCATGATTTCTCAAAATGTATAGGAAATCATGGGGAATCACAAAAAAATCACGTGATTTCGGGAATCGCTGGGAATCACGAAAAAAAAGTTCAAGTGTTCACGAAAATGTTTATAGCAGAATAAAAAAATTATTTAAATTTCTTTAATAATCTCTGTTATTGATTGAGTATCCACGTATCCCTAATCGTAAATTAATCATTGTTAATCTATATAGGTAATAATTAATCAATGGTTATTTCTTGACACTCTAGAAATCATTGATTTCTGAAATTTCGAAATCACTCGTAATCGTTGGAATCAGCAGAAATCACACGGAATCGCAGGTAATCTCGTTGATTCGAAAATCACGGAAATCGCAGTAGAAATCACAAGAAATCGATTCCTTTTGAAAATCGTCCTGTCACCGAATTTGCGGGTGAGCAGCCCCTCGCTATACTATTTACTCTAATTACCTACTTTTGAATTCGAAAATTTCAAACGAAAATACTTTTGATATCAAATTTCATTATGGACACGAGTAATGTCGTTATGTTTGGCAAAAATTCAATACCCAAAGTGTTTTCGTTTGAAATTTTTTAATTCAAAAGTGTCATAGCTCGCATCAAAAGTCAAGCGGGCTTATCAACAAGATTGGTAACCGCTGCCTCCTGTGTACGCGATTTTTTAACCGGTCGTATCTCGCGAACGCGGATTCGGAGACCACTCGTGTTCCGTAGGTCAATTTACTCAGCTCGACATCCTCAATTACCTCAATCAGTTTGTGTACTTAGTTCTGCAACACCCCGTATACCGTGAAGTTTTAAGGAAGCGGAACGATGGGCGTGCTATAGTTCGACCAACACACGCTCGCGTTGCGTACGTGCGCTTCGACTCGCAGTCACTGGCAGCTCACGTACGCAACGCGAGCGTGTGTTGGTCGAACTATAGCACGCCCATCGTTCCGCTTCCTCAAAACTTCACGGTATAAATATACCGCGTCGATATGCTATACTATGTATAGGTATGAGATATATCCTTTGGTATACGACCCTTTATGAGTATTATGTTTTATGATGGCCGATGTGTATTTAGGGTAGGTACCCTATATGTGTTTATGCCCATACGATTTCCAGACTAACCAAAGGATACGCCGTTCGCTCTCCGAAAGCGATAGCGGGCCATGTCGCGGCAACGCCGAGTACAGATCCAAATGCGGCTGCAATTGCGGTTGGAATGGGACCCGGAACAGAATCATCTGCGGCCAGGGTGCTGTGGACGCCGCTGAGGATCCCAAGGACCGACAAAGTCTCGGGGTATTTCCTAATTTGCCGGATGCTCGTTTGATCGAGCTAGGACTGGCGGGCGCTTTCAACGGCCTTGATCTTTGGTACGATCTACCCACTATACTATCTTGTTCCTATAACTACTACATCAACTCATTTCATATTATTGCGTTCGTCATTTTATAGTTCCTATATAACTACTCTTCGCTCCGTGCACACCTATAATACACTCTCACCAAAGTGAGAATGTGTATTCGTGTAGATACATCCAAATAAAATGCCGATCCCCACTATTGGCGTCGCCACTAGTATGCGTGTACACGACTACACATTCTTACTGTGGTGAATGTGTATAGGTATGCACAGTCCCGATATCAACTTATTTATTTATTTATTTATTCATTTATTTATTTATCAAGTCATGTCTCATCTATACATTCTGTGGTTCGTTCGACATTCCATTGGCACCACGGCCCGTACACTAGCGTTTAAATAGATCATACTATGTATTGTCTTCGCTCAATCTTTTACTGGTATACTGGAGCATTTTTAACTCTTTTTTCCTCGTATGACTCCTTGTATTATTATTTGTATGTAGCACGCTCGAAAGAAGATGACAGAAAAATGCGAGGGCAACATCATGCCGCCTAAGATTGAACACGTCGAGAGTACGTAGTTTCACAAACTACTGATATTTCAACCACTTGCCGCGAATTTGTACTTTGTTATTGTGAGGCTTTGTTTTATCGCCGCTATCCCGATATTAGCGCAATTGATATCCTATAATGATTATCGTAAACAATATAAATATAAGTTTATATAGGTGTGTATAGGTAAGAATATAAGTAGAACTATCAAGTAATTTCAGTCATCTATATCCGTCCCTTCATTACCGGTTTGTATGTAGTAACTTCGTATGGGTAGAAAATGCGAGTGCGAATAATGAGCAAGTCAGAATAGGGATGAAAAAAAAAATCAGAACTATACATTTAGAAAACTGCAGATAAATACATACGATAAGCGGCTAGGAGGCTGGAATTGATTCTTTCTAACCGTCAACTTCAAGTAGGTATGTAGATACATTACGGATTTGGAAATCAACCCTAAATTCCAATTGATGAAAATTGACGAACGGCTCTGTATATGATTTGTGCGCCTAGTATACCTGCTTGGATACTGACGCGTATAGCTATAGTATAATTATATAGGTATACGTATATCACGTCATCACGAATCGAAGACTGTATCGGTATTGATGACGATTAATCCATTTCTCTTTTGTTGCAGCGAACGAATGGGCGAGGACGAACTTGAGGTAAGAATAACGAGCGAATCCTAAAAGTTTCGAGAGACTCTGTATATAGTTGGCACCATCCTGCACTTGATTATCACTTATATACGTATAGACCTGTATAGATATAGGCGCGTCGATGAAATTCGACTTCATTAGAGCCTATTAGATTCGTCCCAGCCTGTACTCCAATACGAGCATGTAAGAAGTAGCATATGCGGTGCTATATTCGAAAGCCAGCTACACAACTGATCTCAGTATTGCCGAAATTAATAACCTTGGACGAAAATTTGACACGTACACGATGTGCCGCCCCCCCCCCCCCCCCCCCCCCCCCCCCCCACCACACAAAATCATGCAAATTTTATCTGAAATATTTCTGAAACATGTGAAATGACCTATGAGCTTCGCTACGCGAAGCAACCCATAGCGTATCATATCCCCTAATACATTAGTAGTATACTAATAATTCAGTTCTATTCTATTCTATTCTACTGTACATAATCAAATATACCTACTTACCTACTGACATACTCATACTGCATATATATATATATATATATATATATATACCTATCGCGGATATAACGATATATTATATATTTAGTATTTGTTTGAGTAGATTTATCTATGCATTGCCAGAGCTCTCTGCACGGCGCCACTGCTATAATTTCATCACGTTTATAATGTTTTTCCGTTATCATAGCGAAAATATACGGCACTCTCGATTGGATTGGGGACGGACCGGATCACATTGCCGCGGAGGTTGGCTCTAAGTCTTCGGCAGAGGGACCAGGCCGAGCGTAATCTCGGTACGGAAGTCGAGAGAATGCAACGAGACATTCAGGTTAGAGCTGATACATATAATTGTAATTATATAAATAATAGCTAGGTATACATATTGTATGCCTCTGTCTATAAGTGCGTGCATGCGACACGCCCAGATACATCACACGCGTGTACATATATACATAAAATACACACGTAGACGTGTATGTGACTATTGTATGTATAGCCTTGAACGAACGTCTGATTGATTGTCGTTGACCGTCAGGCTCTCGCTCCGCTGTGCGTGGATCGAGAATCCGTCGAGCGTGTCGAACGAGTCAGACACCAGTTGGAGATGATTTCGCGATGCACTCTAAGAGTATCTTGCACGGCCGAGCTCCTTGGGGCTACTCACCAGGAGCGCCGAGTTTCCAGAGCGGCTCTCCTTGCCGATAGGTATCTACAGGCTTTACGCGTCAGGTGCGACAAAATCTTCGCCGAGCTGGCCGAGACAAAGTGAGAAGATGTTTGCTTCTAGCTCGTTTCAACTTACTCTGCGCTACGTTGTTCGGCTTCGACGTCCCGCTGTATATACCTATACATCCGCTACATACCTATATCGGGCATTTCACACTTGGCCCGCGAAAAAAAAGGAACCCTGACCTCTTCAGATTTGCGTGAAACTTGGTGGGCTCAGCTGCTTCACAATAACGGCCGATGCCCTCTTAAACTTTCGTACATTTTTTTATTCAACTAATGTCTCTCTTGTACGTGGCAATTGAAAATACCGATTTTAACACATTTCAAACCCGGCGTGACGAGTTTCCTTTAACCGCTGGTCAATACGGGTTTCATTTATCGTATTTCACTTCGATGATACATGAGTGGCAACGGCTCGAGCACTCTTCAACACTGTGCAAGTTTCATGCGAAACGTAGCCGTGTGTAGTTGCCCCTGAACGCGAAGAAAACACCCCTGTTTAGACGGGTTCCGATTAGATAAGAAGATATTCCAATATGTACACTGAGAGAAAAAGCTCCTCCTGAATTAACCATAAGTGGAAGGTTAAAATATTTTTAGTTAGAGTCACCTTATTTATGGTACACTTCACCATTTATACGTGGTTATTGATATAAATAGAAACATGGTTGACAAGATAATGGTTGCGTATATCACTTGTTCAAGTCAGTAAATGCAACCGTGATTCAATTGTTATAACTACCATGTTAAAGTGGTGGGTAAGCCATAATTATAGTAAAACAAACCATAAGCCGATAGGTTGACTCATGAACTCAGCAAAAGCGGGATGTCGGCTCAGATGAAGTTATGTTGACCCGAATGAAAGTCGATTTGACTATAAATTAGGCAGTAACCCTACCATATCAGTGATCAAACGTAACAATCGCATATTGTTAAATTGAGCCTATGAATGTTCAGCAAATTATTGTTGATGCTACCGTGTTGGATTGGTGGGTAAGCCATAATTATGGTGAAACAATCCATAAGCCGTTAGGTTGACTTATTAACTTAGCCGAAGTGAGACGTCTGCTCGCCCGACGTCATAACAACCCGAAGTAAAGTTGATTTGATCATGAATTTGGTAGTGATTCTACCATTTTACTGATTAGCGTTACGATCTCACATTGTTAGAATGGGTATCCAAGTACATACACGGCGGGTTATAATTACACTGAAAGAAAAAGCTCCTCCTGAATTGACCATAAGTGAAAGGTTGAAATATTTTTGGTTAGAGTCACCTTATTTATGATACAGTTCACCATTTACATGTGGTTATTGATATGAATAGAAACATGGTGGACACGATAATGGTTGCGTATACCACTTGTTCAAGTCGGTGAATGCAACCGTAAATTCATTGGTATAACTACCACGTCAAAGTGGTGGGTAAGCCATCATTATAGTGAAACAAACCATAGGCCAAAAGGTTGACTTATGAACTTAGCAAAAGTGAGATGTCACCTTACATGAAGTTATGTTGACCCGAATTAAAGTCGATTTGACTATAAATTCGGCAGTAATTCTACCATATCAGTGATTACACGTAACAATTGCATATTGTTGATTTGAGCCTGTGCATGTTCAGCAAATTATTGTTAATGCTACCATAGATATGGTCTCCAGTCACAACTGAGCTCTAACCATGTTATCTGGTTGTAAATAGTTGATGCAACTGATTTGGTTCATGGATGCTGCAAACATAATTGCAAGGTTGAAGACACTTTCATCCAACCATGCACTGAGAGATTTGTTACCATGCACAATAATCACTGATAGAATAAACTTTATAGTGCATTCAACACTATATTTTTCCGTTGCCAAAAACGTGTCAATAGTTGGAGGTGCCACTCATCCAGTTTTGCGAACTTTATATAATGTCAATCCGTATCATGTACACCATAGTTGAGCCAATACTCTTTTTCGTTACCGGAATACTTAATACGTTAGAGTGAGTGAGAACTTTTGGAACTCCAGGAAAGAAATCCAATTAAAAAGATATTTGGAACTCAGATGTTGAGTTAATCAAATATCTTAGCTGCATTAAAACATTGATATCATTGAGACACATGCCGAGTTCAAGATAAATAGGAAGAAATGATTAGTGATTTCAATAGATAGTTTAGCGTAGTCGGTAGAGCGTGCGACTAGTAATGCGAGCGAATGCGTGCGTCCCGGATCGAATCCCGGCCAAATCAATGCGATGTTTTTCTTATCTAAAAATCCTTACTTTGTATTAACATGCGGCTGATTGCAATAAGTAGGTGTTTCTCGGCGCATCATACAATGTTATAAATTCATTGTAACGAACTAAATTTATTTTTTCATCCCAATACTTTATTTTTTCATTCAACCATGAAATCTGGTTGTATATATTTGGTACAACTCGTTCTATTCCAAGGGTAATCTAACCATAATTTCAAAGTTGAAACATCTTGCACCCATATAAAAACTCATAGAAAGTTTCAAATAGTTGGCTCAACTTATTTTCATCATGGTTAGTTGACCTAGAATTGCAAGGTTGCGATCATTTTCCATCCGGTTGTAAGTAGTTCGAACAACTATTTTATATGGTTCCCGAAAGTATTATAATCTTAGTGTGCCCAACCATGTTTGAAAGGTTGAGGCCATTTTCAACAATTAAAAATGGTTACATTATGGTTGACTGTACCATATTTTTCTCTCAGTGTATACGAGCCATCTAAGAAGTTGCGAGGTGAAAGAGAAATATTTGCAAAATTTTAATTTGTCGAATACCAGTAGCGAGTTTGCATCAGGCTTTTCTATCAGAAGACAAGACCTTGTATATAGTGTATTTTATACAGGGTGATTTAGAATTCATGACGAATCTCTTGAGGGGATAATCCTTGTTAAAATTAGGATCGAAAGTTCCTTCGGACCTTGGCCATTTTTCCGAAAAATGTTTTTTTTTTCCTTGGAACCATAACACATTTTTTCAACATCTGCCACCGAATAAGAAACTCTCACCGAGAAATCTCTCTAATATCAAGAGAAAAAAAACATATTGGCATCATTTGAAACTGACCAATGATATGAAGAAAAAAAATTGTTGGAGAAAAGAATCATTCGATTGAAAAACTACACCTATAGCAATGACAAGTTTCCGAGTTTCGAACAGTCATAACTCGCGATCCGTGAGGGATGGGCACTTTTATCACGTATGACTGAATTCTGAGTTACAGGTTTTTTTTGTTGAAACGTATCACTCTTACAACGGAATATATACTTACTGAGAATATAGCCGAAATACGTGTATTCTGAATGGGAAAATTCACCCTCTTAGTGGGAGGGGTTATAGTTGAGATGAGAAACTGAAAAAATTCGGAAATTGTTTTTTAATTATTTGGAGATGATTTGGCGAGCGCCTGGTAAAAAAATCGCCTGAGCCTGATATGACCTATATATATTCTTATATCGCGGTTCATGCACCCGCTCGTACCTATATAGCCTGTGCTTATCGTTAGTCGCGAGCCTTTGGAACGAACTAATTTTTAGCGTACTTTTTATCAACAGCGTGTTGAACCGTCAACATAGCGCACCCTATATGAGATACGGACTATATAATATTTACCACGGCGAAGACTTTGATCTCGAGCATTGTCCAAGTCTCCTTCAAGGTTAACGGAGGGCAGTAAACGAATGTACTGTCGGGTTCTATATAGGCCTTTTGGATAACATACAGACAAAGTAAACTAAGCTTGTGTGGCGTATACATGCATAACATTGACGTCCAAGTTTTGTCAGACGTCCACGTTAGGCGGCGCTGTCAGCCGTATATGTACACAGCTCTCACGCACACTAGTAGCGTGTCTGTATGTTATCCAAGAGGCCTATAGGTGATAGCTTGTAATTGCGAATAAACGTTGAAAGTTCCAACAATATACGGGCTATACATATACCTATATGCATGTGCCACAAATATTGTCCGTGTCTATGATCCAATCCATTAGGGGCCTCTAGGGGACGATATGCAGGAAGGAAAAGAAAGAAATGTAGGATCCTGCCGAACAACGACGTAGCCAGACAATTGATTTCTTGAGCCTTTGTGTTATTTAACGTGAGAATTCTAAATAAAGGTTTGGGTATCGAAATTACAGGCGTATCCTGACCGAGAATAACATAGTCGTCGAGGAGAATCCAAGCGAGCTCATCGACGACGTCGCTCCCAGGGTGCGGTATCGCGGTATGCCGTCCACCAACCGTACAACGGTGCGATAAACTTTCAAATTTACAACAGACCGCTAATTAATTGCAACGCTTTCGTAAATTTCAAGAGCTTCCTGTCCCCGCCTCGCTCGTTTGTCCATCATTGCCTGCATAACGTTATACATATATCACCCGCCCGCTTATCGTAATTTTTATCCAACTACTGCAGGGGCTTCACAGCATATATATGTATACTATATATTAACGTCCGCCGCATTATAAACATACACCTATATGTATAATATACGAACATTAGATATGGGTAGTATACATATTATACCTATACTGTTTTAATGTCTATAGGTGTATAGCCTAACCCTCTATATTCCCTTATTATTATTCTTCTTTTCTACTCCTTCTATCCATTCTGACCGCCTCTACTGTATTTTCTTTCAATCATTATATTCCTCCATTGTTTAGACATGTATCTATGTGTACTATTTTTATGAGGCGCACTGACGTGCATCATCTGTATGTGTATAATATACCTATAATATGTATAGGTACTCATGTCCGTATGATATCCAAATTTTAGTTGATCATCTGACGCTTTTCGAATATCCCTCGCTTAACGGCAGCTTCTCTCAAACATTGGCGAATCAACATGTACGCAATCGCCTATATGTTACATGAGATTTATTTATTCTTATAGATGTCTAGAAGAAGAGCCAGCATCGCAACGATATCTCGGCCTGCATCAGTCAATCCTCAGCAGGAAGCAACAAAGGCAACTTCTCTTTTTTCCTCTTATCTTCACTCTATATACCTATTGTTACGTGGCCGCTCAAGACAATCCTGTGTTCACTTGCGGATTACTTTTGTGTGACTGCGCCAACCGCTGCCAACCGTCTGGTTCCTGTTGGCCACGCACCTTTTTCACAGATGACCGCCATTACGTCAATTCTGCGTTGGCAGCCCAACGAAAGCTCGAATACTCTATTGATCATACAAATACACATATATAGTGAAATTTATATTCCACGCCATCTTGTTATAAAAGTCGCTAATAAACTGTGAATCTTATTATCAGTTGTATGGCAGGCATAGTTAACGGCCGCTTCTATTATACGACCAATTGAACTTGTACGATGTATAGGTATAACGTTATAACGATCGAAGTATGCAACGGAAAGCATCGCTATATATATATATATTCAGTCACGCAGGGTATATTCGACGCGACCGAATATTGTTCGAAGTAGAACGTATAGATCACACGATACGGCTCAATATCAATTCCATTTCCGATCGTTATATAAACATGAACCCTTCCAGACGTGTACGTACCTACATCCATATTTCCCATCTCAAATTGGCACAGCCACATATGCATAGAGTGATGACATATGTGGTGTGTAACAATTAACATCAATGACATACATGTAATCGTAGTCTTCTAATTGTTTCATGTGATTGACGACTGCATAGGATAACGCGAGACAGCAGCGTACCCCTCTATCTGCTAGAATGAGCCTGAGGCGCCCTTCGCTCGGTTATGACACACAGAGGTGGGACAACGAAAAATTGGATCGAACTGAGTTAGTATGATATGCTGCACACATACCTATACACAACTATGCCCAAACACAGGGTGTTTTTTTTTTTTTTTTCAATCGCCCCAGGATGATATCTCCGAAACCAAGCAAGATACGGGAAAACACCCCAGACAAAACTTATAGGATACCGAGGGGGAAAGAATATGGTGTAATCATATTTATTTAGGTGGCGGCGCTGAGCTGCGGTGAAGGGCAAGTTGGTTTTGCTTTTGTCAATGGAATGGTATACTTTTTTTTTCACAGAATCTGAAAGAGCATCAGATTCTGCATTAAAAACACCCGAACAGAATATATCTTTCAAAGTTGATGGTTTATGAGATAAGAGCTGGGCAAGTTGAGTCAACAGAGGCAGTTCAAATTATGTACCTGAATACTGTTTAAGTTTTCTCGAAAGCGTCTGATACTTTTCTACTCGGAGTTGTCAAGATGAGGTATCATAAGTTGGTACAAACTGATTGAACCCAGAAATGACAGTACCTACACTGTGAGAATTTCCCAAGCATTTTTACCATGGGCGCATAGTAGAGGTGAACTTTAAGGATCCTATCAGTTATTTTACTATGGCCTCTAGTAAATGTACAATATGTCAATTGTTTCAATAATTGTTTCAATACTAGCGGCCATAGTAAAACAACGGATAGGGTCCTTAAAGTTCACCTCTACTATGCGCCCATGGTAAATTTCAGTGGAAAATTCTCGCAGTGTAATGATAATATTAACATTATTGATGGCATACCTCGACCTAAACCCATCGTCGGCCCAACTTCGGCCGGGTCTTGAAAATTTCGTCTTTCAATGTAGAATTTTGTGTAAAAATTCCAAAAAGATTGATTACAGCGACTTTTTGCAACTCGCGATTTTGATGTTTTAAATGGAAATTTCGACACTTCTGGTGTCTGAAAAGATCTACAAATATTTTCATTTCGAAGTACATCAAAATACTGGCCAGTTCTGTATGAGTCACTTTTCCGCAGGATATCTTGGTTGCCAACTAGAATTGGATGAAAAACGAGCTGTTTCCGGGAGGTGCGATTTTCGAAAAATCGTAACTCCTAAAGAAAAAGATTCGAAAAATTCTGAAAAAAATCAGCAATCATTTCTAAGTCTGGGCTTATCACGAGAGTTATTTATTTCAAAATCGATGAGAGTCAGGGTAGACGACCGTTACAAATATTTTGGAACACCCCATTAATATGCAAGAGTATTTTGAATGGTTTCAGCAGCAGTTCGAGCAGTATCGGAGAGCTCAGAGAAATATTTGAGCAGGCCGAGTCGAGACGTGGTTCAAGGGAAGAAAATAACAATCTAATTCGCAGTCAGTCGAGTAACTTCAGCGTCGGGAGTTGCGAAAGCGGCGATTCGGACGTATGGGCAAGCACCAGAGAAGATACAGTCGGCTTTTTGGCTCCATCGAGGAACGAAGAATTGCCCACCGAAAATAGGCTGTTGAGGTACGAGTTAATCTTTTATGCAACAATTTATCATACCTCCACCATCGTCGATACTGTATATGTAGGGGAAGGTGGGGTAAGACGGGGACCTTAAGGTATTAAATCAAAAAAACATTCAAATTTTAATCGCACAAATTGGAAACTTTTATTAAGTGATAATCATTCTTTCTTCTAAATAATGCTAATCAAACAAAACGAAAAATGTAATTCTTTATCTAGAAAAAATAATTTTTTTGAAAGAGTGCAAAATGCCCATCTTGCCTAACCCATGGGGTAAGACGGGGTACCCCTTGCAAACTGGGCAGTTATGGACCGCGTCGATTGAGATTATGAAACGAAACCCATCGGAGTGAGTTTTTGTATTTATCATAGTAAGAATAAAGCTTCCCAGACAAGAAAAAAATGTTTCCTAGATATTGGACGCCATGTATTTTGAACGGTCACGCAGTTTATATACCTCAAAAATTAGATCAAATAGCAACAAAATAAATATTCAATCACCAAATCACGAAGTGCACAATCTCGACGATTGTATTTATGGCACTGAATAACTTCCCAAAAAGGGCGTTAAATAGCATTAGCAGTATATTTATGGCACCTTCAGAACATAGGTTTTGCTTGGGTCCCCATCTTACCTCGCGACCCCGTCTTACCCCACCTTCCCCTACTGTATAGGTTGGGCTGATTCTGAGAAAAATTTCGCGGCTATTCGCTGCGCAACGTTTGATAACTATCTATATGCAATCGTTCCAAGACTTGGCCCATATAACATCAGAGCCGAACGAATATTGCGCCCTTGAAGCAACTTCGGTGCGATTTTGATATTATACCATAGACAGGAAAAGTATAAGGGGGAAAAAAAGACGATACTTACAGTCGCCAAGCTTAAGTGCAAAGCACATACTTATGTAACACTTCTTCACAACGTCCGAAGTATAACAGCGCACGATATCATACGCACGGCGCGTTCATCTTTTTTGTTGCAGTCGAAGAACACCACGAGTCCTTAGGACGATGCAGGAGCACATTTCTCGCTTGCCCATATCCTGGTACATTTTGTTTGTGGCGATATTTTTCTTCGGATTCTACAGTAACCGTTATGTTAGTACCAGGAGCGCTGCTCCTTTGAAGTGGTGGTCCATCGACGAAATTGTAAAAAGATACGCTCACGTTCAGCGCAACATGCCACCCCCCACCTAATTTATTTATTCTTTATTCTATAATATGTATACTCTAATCACTAAATTGTAAATATTTGATTATAAATTTGTGAAACTAAGTTTCCAACTGGATAATATACGAGCTTTTGAGCTATAGCAATGAGAAACTCAAACATCGTATTTGTTTTAGTTTTGTCGTCATTTTTATTAATGTGTATTCTAAAAGGTATACAGCGAAAAGGAAGAGGGTCAGCATCGTAGCTGAACTCGGCATAAAGCGTGAGTATAATTTCACAGGTATATTTCCTGGAGTATGTTCAAGAAGTACGGTGCTCGAACGTCTGCTTTCGGTGCCTGCAGACGGTGCGCGAAAGAGGACTTCGGTGCATGTGTTAAGGCAAAATCTTTACCGTTCGCTCAACAAACAGGTTTGCTATTCTAGCAAATCAATATTAGTTCAGTCATTCTGTCCGAAAGAAAGGCGAAAACGTGAAAACGAACCGAGAAAGCTGATTTTCACCACACCTGCACGGAAAGTACGACTGTCGGCCCCTCGCGTGAGCAGGAAGTCGTACTTTCCGATGTCAGGGGGTGATGAAAAATAGTATACGTCACACGGGAGTGAAAAACTTCGGTAGAAAACAACTTTCCCTCCCTAGATACGTAATATACTAATTTAGATATTATATCGCCGGGGGGGGGGGGGGCTACTCTAATGGCTGTCCGATGGTCTTTTACCAGTGTAATATCCGCCGTCTTAGATTGTGTGGGGATTATCTCTAAGTTTCAGGGTGTTGAGGTGTTTGAATAAAGTTTGAGACTTCTCGTATTGAATGATGAGTTAATTAACGAATAGTAATATGTCTTTATTAATCATGAGCGCGTATATTATAAAACAAGGATCGAGTCTCGAGAAGAACTGGCATACTTCTCTCTCATCATGAAACATGCCGCGCTTAAGGTAGTTCCCTACCCAATTCGACCTGTTTTAAAAACATTGGGCTGAACGGTCTTATTAAACGGAATATCTCTAACCGGGCACCGAAAACGAAAAAAGGGGTTCTGCAGCGCAATTCTATTTGCGATTTCGAACACGTAGGTTCCAAAACATGTCAGTTTCACGCGAAAATAGAGAAACGGCGTGAGGAATAAAATTTTAAAGTTCACTCCTTCCGCCAGTTTTCTATTTCGGTGAGAAAAGAACTTTTATTGCCCGCTACCGACTTTTTTTTGCCCGGCATTCAGTGAACGGCTACTTTTCAGCCTATAATTAGGTAAAAAAATACGTAAAAATCCTGCATGTGTTACAAAAAAGAATTTATTGCTGCTGTATGGATACGATATTCATGCTTGAAGTTATGTATACTGTATAGTTTGTGATTGTTTTTGAAAAATAAATCTCTGTGGTTGTAGTATTCTGAATGGGAGAAAAAAATCATGAATAATTAAACATTAATATACGGATAATATAGTTGTTTGTCAGCTGCTCTATGTTCAGTGAATTATTTTCATTCATTCTGTGTTTCAATGAAATTTATTTCATCTGCTTTATTTCTATTCGTTTGGATACTTAGAATGCAGACACAAATGCAATAAAATATCAGTAATTCTTTCCAACTTCTTCGCATTATTTCCACGCACCACTATCTTTCATTGTATTAATGAATCTAATGAAGAGTTAGTTGTTATTTCTACTACTTTTCAGAATTTTTACAATGCGCTATTTGCCACGCCTCCGAAAGTATGAAGAAAGGGTCGTAGTTTTTTTTGTCCGCATATTTGTGCAGCACCACTATCCTTTCATTCATAGACGAGCGCTTCTCCGAAAAGGTAGTAATTTTTTTATCCGCATATTTGTGCAGCACCACTACATCTTACCATTCGTTCATCCATCGCGACCAGCGCTCCCTATGTATCAATGGAATAGTTGCTGCGGCAGGGGGTATCAAAACTAGCGATGTCTACGAACGAACGAACAATTAAAAGAACAACTCAAAGTAGGAACTTTCAAGCGTTATTCAATTGGAAAAGTTTTAATTCGAAAATCCAACGAGGAAAACATCTGACCCGAGGAGGTGTGCTGCAATTTTTGAGTCGCTGAAAATGCATTAATTCCAATTTGCTACTATTGCCGTGTGCCGTACACTGTTTGAACTTTTGCTTATTGAAAACAATAATAATAATAATAATAATAATAAATGAATAATCGCAGGGAGGGGAAAGTGGAAAATAACCAAGCAATTGATTATTCATATTATATCGAAGAATTTATTGCTGCAACATTGATGCAATCGTGTTCATCGTCAAGGTTATACAATAGAATTCGTAAATTGTAACTGATTCTCAAAAATAAATATCAAATATAAATTGGTCGAGTATCTTGATTTGCTTCCTGGCATAGGAGTTATCATGAAATAAACTACGTCCGTATTACAATAACATTCTACTTGACATAATTAATTTCAAAAAGAAGGCCGAGTGTTCCCATAATTTTTATAAAATCAAATAAAACTTCCCAAATGTTAAAAACATTGAAGACGTGTTTCCCAAACAATTTCGAGTTCATTGGAGGGATTTGTTTTCTATGAATCGTGCCTGCTAACTGTATGCCCAATATATCTTTATGAATCACAAACAAATTATAATTTCTTGAACTACAGAAACATATTCCTAAGCTTTCCCAAACGATTGCATCGATAAAAAATTAAATGAAATTTATTTGACTGCTAAGTATACGGAGCCCCGAGATCACCCGATTATCGACATTATGGACAAGCGCGACATGGTCCATGCTGCCTCCACAATTGCGATACCGGTGGCGACATCTGCCAGCGGCTTGTTGAATACCGTCACGTGGCCAATTCGTGAACCCACGGTGCGGTGCCTTCTCTTTCCGGTTAAATACCCAGACTCAAAATATCCAAGTACGTCCAATTTTGTATTAAATCCTTAAATATCTCGTGCATCCATTCAATTTCCGCATAATCTATAGTTGAAATACAACTGTTGAAATTTCGCGAACAAATAAACTCCAGCCAAACGCTATTTCGTGTGTTCAGATTAATTCAAAAGTTCGCAAAACCGAAGTGGGTGAACTGTGGTGGAGAATATTTGTACGCGTCATATCTTGTGTCCATCACGTTGTCTTTGCGTGAATTTCTTATGCTGACATATTGATTTCAATTAAATACGGAACCAGTGAACCTCGCGGTGATCCCTATAACGCTGCGAGAAGCACTTCAACTTGACACACTAACAAATTTCCTTATCCGCGGTCGAAGCTAACCTCACCCATCCCTAACCTAAAACTTTGATAAGCATGTTTAATTGAGTCGTCTTCTTTCGCCTCGTCTTTCATTGTTCACAGAATGTTGATGCCCAAGAAGAATCGCGTTGCCATCTATGAGTACCTCTTCAAGGAGGGTGTGATGGTTGCCAAGAAGGATTATCACGCGCCTAAGCATCCCGAACTTGAAACGATCCCCAACCTGCAGGTTATCAAGGCTATGCAGGTACTAGGACATACATACTTGTCACATAATCTCAATTTCTAACTCCCAGCGTCAATTGAAGTATTCAATGATGCCTCGGAGTTCAGAGTAGCAAAACAGGGACGAAAGCGAAAGAAATTTTTCCTAAGGGACAAAAGTGAAATAATTGTGGACTGCGCATGCATCACACATGCGACCTTGCTTTGCAGTCCTGGTATGCATTCGGCCACTTTCGTCCCACTAAACTGACATGCAACGCCCCACTTGTCATGCACGTGTTATAAAAATTCTCTTTCACGCCAAAGGTGTGCACGTTCTTATGCTGATGAATTGAATAATAAAAATAGTAAATTCTCATTTGATTCTAGTCGTTGAAATCAAGAGGCTATGTCAACGAACAGTTTGCTTGGAGACACTTCTACTGGTACTTGACCAACGAGGGCATCGAATATTTGCGAGCCTACTTACATTTACCTCCAGAAATTGTACCTGCCACATTGAAGAGGCAGATCAGGCCTGAAACTGCCCGACCCAGACCGGCTGCTGGCCCTAGAAGCGAAGGATCACGCCCGGCGGAAGATCGCGCTGGTTATCGTCGGGGACCCGACGGACCACCAGCTCCCGGGGATAAAAAAGCAGACGTTGGCGCTGGCACCGGGAAAATGGAATTCCGACGTGGACTTGGACGTGGGGAAGCTCCGCAATAATAAGTTATTTTTATTATACAAAATGATGAAAAATTTATGTCAATTCCAATAAAACATCTCTCGGCATTCACACATCTCGTTGGCTTTTGCTCTTTATTAGCTGTTAGCAATGAATCATACTTTAGTAATGTTTTGTAGAATTCAAATTCAATTTCAATATCTGAAGCCAGGTGTTGTGCATTACAAAATACAGTATTATTCCCTGCAGTGACAATAATGTCTCCTTGTTTTATCTGCAACTATGATTTGAAAATTTTCAATTCTGGCCTAACCATTCTCTGCTGGGTACATGATTCATCCATGGGGACCACAGATCAGAAAAAATCTGATAATTTTTCAATTCGCCAGGGAAAACGTGTGGTGGTACGGAACGAGGAAGACCAAGTGTTCCGTTGAAACAAAATTAATTCTGTCTGTAATCTCTGTGGCTTGGTTGTTTAAAAATTATTTTTCATCACCGGTAAATAGATTGCAAGCATGCTCTCGAATACTGATTATTTGGAGCATTATCAATTATTTACTCCAACTGCACTATTAATTCTAGTTAGTATTAGCACTAAGGAGGGAATGTTCTCGACTGTCTTTAGTGGCCGCCATGTTATCATTATTTCATTTCTATACCCATTACAAATTAATGGTCACAAAATAGTGATCCTATATCAAAGTCTCAGTTTCCAAAGACCGATCTTGATTTTGCTAGCAGGCTGAATGACTTAAAATTCTCGAGACAACCAGACTGGTATGACTCTACTAACCCATCTCCGTCTTGCTCAGATGTTGTTTTGTCCATATTTCAATTCAAGAGTATTTTTTCCAGTATGTATTCTTTACTCCCATACAAAGCAGCAGGCACGTACTATTTACTCCAGTAGCCCGCTTTGGCGGTCCACTGTCATCGGTATGAGACAGTACGAACATTCACCAGGTTGGTTGATAGAATAAATAATTCCGTCAGAAACTTGGAATAACAATGTGTTTTTCTTTTTCCTATCGAACCAATGAAATACAATATAACTGAAAGAATACCCGAAGTGGATAGAGAAAGCTTGTCCCTTTCTATTAGTCACTCACATGCGCTGCACTCGCTAAGCAAAAATTGTATTGTTACTTTGCTGATGCTCGCTGATATACATCAGGTATACTTATAAGTTTCCCGAATGACTGTCGATGGTGTGAGGTAGACAGATGTTCACATTTGATCAATTTCATTTGCTTCTGTCTCTCTTCATCTCTATTTTTTTTTTCAACTCTATTCTTCGAATCTGATTGCTACTCCTACTTGTTACTTCTTTTACTGTACTGTTACACCCTCCTGTTATTCTTATGTGTTTCGGTCATATCCTCATATTTTGAATCACGATACTCGTAATGTAATTTGCCTATGGCCCTCAGGCGCGTTGCTCCAGTCAAATCAATTTTCTTTCTCTCTCTCTCTCTGTCTCTCTCTCTCTCTCTCACACCAGACAGTCAGACGTATGCCTAACCATGAAGCGCTCCTTCCAGGTATATTATATTTCAGTGTATCAAATTAGAAGTCTAAGATTCTTAATACAGTACTTGTTGCCAGTTGGTAAATTATTTAGCAATAAGTCGTATTAAAAAACTTGCTAATTTGACTCAACTCTTGAAACTTGTTTTAATATAGCAAGAATACAGTCACAGTTGTATTGTAACATTCATTTAGACACCAGGCAAGCGTCAATGAGACTGTGGTTGGAATGAAACATCTCAGAATTAGATTCTATGCATTGCTGTTTATTAGGATACCAGAGTTACTTTCAATTTAAACACTATCTGTCAACTGGGAACCATAGCGACATCCGATCGTTGTTGGTAGTCTTCCCACGCAGTTTCAAATGCTTGCGTCGTACGCTCGCAGGCTTTCTCGAGATCTTCTAACCCTTGTCTCAACACATCGACAGCTCTGCCAGATTTCGCTTGTATCCTAAAGTGCATCTTAGTCTCTGCAGGATGTGGGACGGTATAACCACAAAACAGAACGTCAGGACTGAAAACAGGTTTGGGATATATCGTGTAAAATATTTTGCTGATGTATTGATCAAGACGTCCCAGAATAGAAGAACATAACTAGATGCATCAAATACAACCGGATACGCGAAAAGAGAATAATTGGATGTCATTCAACAAACTCTGGTAGCGAACGATTTTTAGGATGGAACAATTCATACTATTGCGATATTATGGAGCGCAGAGCATTTCCCAAAGTATGGCCTTCGTCTTGAAATACGAAAGTTCGCGATTTTTCTCCAACCCCCTCGTCACCGGCAAGCTGGAAATTCATAATAAAAAAGTAAATAATAGTCTGCACTTGACTAAGCCAGTTTTGTTACGAATTACTTTGCGAATTTAGTGTGGGGCTTCGAAAATATGATTTATTGCACTGTGGGATGCCGTGCCGCGGCAGTAATATTAAAAAAAAATCCCTTTGAACACCCCCTGTGTTTATAACCTTCGCAGAATGTTACGATTCATTAACAATATAATTACGTCACCTCCGCCAGACGACCCATACTAAAAGTTCTTCTTCTTCTTCTTCTTCTTTTCCTTTATCCTTCTTTGTTCTTTTAATTGGACTTCGCCTCCTTTATGGTAATTATAATGTTTGTTTATCCTTGGGCCTTTCGTTATGGTTATCTGTGTGGTTATTATAATACTAACAGGGACTATGTGCCAGAACATAGAACTGCGCATAGAACTTAGAACACACCAAGACTTATCACGACATAGAATACCGAGGCATAGTGGACATGTGACGTTACCAGCAGTAATCTTGTAGTTTTTGATAGGTGACGCCACTCTCTTAGCGCGCGAATTACGGCGCTAATATTCGAAGAAAAGTCCAATTAGATATTCAAACGAATATTATAAAATAAATATAGATGATGATGACAATGAGACACTTTACTGTTTACCCTAATTTCTGCATGGATATTCTTAATTATTTTTAAAGGCAAACATTCCCCTGATAATAAAAAAAGAATACGAAAGTAACAATAGGCGTAGCGTATAATAGTAATAGCAGTGGCAAAGTATAACAATGATAGTAGTCATAGTGATAGTTAAAAATAGGTAAGAGTAGTAAAAATAGCTAAAAGCGGGCGGAAGAGACTCCTTGTCTGCCCTCGGGCGCAAAGTCCTGTTTTGCGCCCGCTTACTCGGTCTCAACAGAGGCATTTATGCAGAGCAGTTGTTAAGAAAAATATCGTGTGCATCACGGGCGCAAGGCTATTTTGGCGAGTGTGCAAGCAACACACCTGCCTTCGGCTCGTGCCGCATATTGTACACTCGCAATATAGTTCTTTCCGCCCTTGATACACAATGTACTATTGGGAGGTACGTGTTCGTAATCGCTAAAAGAATTGCGCTACAGAGTCCTTTTTCCGTTCTCGGTGCCCGGTTAGAGTTTTCACCTTAATAGCACGCGTTCAGCCCAATGTTTTTTAAAACAGATCGAATTGGATAAGGAACCATCTTAAAAAACGTACTACCTTCTAATACCTGCTGCAGTGAACTCCTTTGACAAACTACGCTGTAGGTCACTCAGCAAAGAGACCTGTACGAATTTTTAGTGACATCAACGGGTATACCTTATTGTGTCCAATGTTCTAATGTTCAAGCGCATGTAAAATTGCATTAGTCAAGATGATGAGCACCCGAGCGAACGACCATAGTCGCGTATTCACCGTGCCCTGCCCAACCTGACTCATCAATGGGATCTGTTACCGTCCTCTGATTCTCACCCCAGGAGAAGTAATAGCTTGCTATCAATGTCCAGGTTACAGCCCATATTGCCTGAAATTAATTACAGGGTGTCACTGTAAATTCGTTCCGGCACTTGAGTATAGCACCGATATTTGCATAGCTCATACAGGTATGTTCACGTACATGGGCCATTCCACGTGAACCGGATCACTCACCTCTCGGATATTTTTTTAATTTTACATGTCGATTGTCCCCGGGGAGTTAGATTTTTGTGCCAAACTTTTTTCGAAGTATATATTTTTTTACACATTCTATGGCACTTTCCGCGTAAACGAAAAAAGAAGGGGTGTCTCTTCAAAAAATTAAAGGTATATAGTTTATAAAAACCCCGTAAGACCCCATCAAAATTCAAAATCCACATTATTATCACATGTCCCCCCTCAAAACCCAACAAATCTCATCTGAAACATTCTTATTATCTACAACCATTAGTTAACTAATACCTAATTTTGATACACCGCAAACTTGAAATAGATTTACAATATTTACAATAAAGCAATATTAAATATCGTAATATCAACAGACTCAGTATATCGAGTCTCGCGCCAAGTATTACTGTACTATTACCGGCAGCATGACTTATTGCATTCCGCGGAACTATACATACGCACAATTTCATACATTACGTAGTTGGATACCTTTATGATTGTTGCAGTTTGCTGTTCGTTGGTCATCACTCAAGATTTTCATAAACACTACCAAGTCCAAAATATGATGTTTACAAGGTGAGAAAGTTAGTATTTGATTAATTTGTGAATTAGTACATTCATTGATTCTAAACATCACAATTTTGTTGATTGGCAACCGAATGAACCGAAAGCGAAGCGATCGGAAGTCTCATTAACATGCTTTTCTTATGTTGTTTATGAAAGTATGCACGCACACTCCTAAGAAAGCATGTCAATGAAAACTTCTGATCGCTTCGCTTCGGCATAGTGCGCGTTGAGCTTTACTTTGTTTCGAGAAATATTTGAATAACTAGGATCCAAGTTCAAAGGTTTGAAAATAAATACAAGTGTAGATTTTTACACAGAATTTATTAGGAACCCTGCTGGAAGTCAACGGATAGAATCTTTATCCACTTGAATCACTTTGGATCCTTTGGATAGAAAGGGATAAAGATAATGAATCTAAGCCTATCAACCCTATCTTTGCGAATCTCTTGCTATCTTCTTTTCAGTCCAAACTAGGGCCTATCCTTTCCAATCTCTGATTTCTTATCCGATCTTATCCATGTGAATTCCTACCAATGTAAATTGGAATCTTCATTGGTTTATTTTCAAATCGTAAATATCAATTAACACGTTCGAAGGAACGGCGGAACGAGAACAAAAATTGACGAACAAACAACATAAGTGAGGTGTGCGATAATAAGTCGGTGAATAATTCTCTCCGTATATGTACCTGTATATGATTCAAAAATAAGGGGAGAAAATCTCATACATGTAAACGTTCAGTTCGCGATTAATATGAAAGAGAAGAGATAAAGATATATAGGTAAATACAATAAGCATAGATTTTGGTAGCGTGGCGGTCGACGACCTCTTCGGGCGCAGCTTCCTGCTGACCACTGTACCCCACGTAAGCACAGAGGTTCAGGGAAGCGTTTTGCCCATTCAAGTGATTAAATATTTTATATCGGAGACGTACGTATACTCGCGTAATTATTTACATTATAATGACTGTGAAAGTAATAGAATTAGGTAGTTGATTGAAACTATAGGTATAGTGATTATATATCAATTATTATCGATTTATATTTCAATTATTCTCACAAGAGATCGAGTTCAAATAACTTGTATTAACGATTTGATTTAATCACTTGACGCTGTGGAAAATGAGAGAAATAATCATGCATCGGGCTTAAACCAATCGCGTCCTGCCTACCCTGCGCCTTAACCAGGACCCCAACGCACGCGGACAAATATATATTCAATAATATACGTATGCATATATGCATCATGCCCACGCCCCCTTGTGATAATGTTCGCGGAAAAACCGGTCTCGCAATTAATATCCACGATTCTGTATCTGTGAAATAACGCGAATTTTAATACGAACTGCAATACCTATAACCATTTATTCCAACACAAATATTCATCTTCAATCACACCGTGGTAAGGACTTACAACTCGATGTAGTATATGTATCAGTTGGTATAGCTGTAGGGAGAAAAAGAGTTAGTTTATACGGTCCTGTTCGTTTATAATGTGATATATTTACAAATATGCAGCTATCAGCTGTTACATGGAATTTTATAATCGCAATAGACTTGATTGAAAAATTGAATAAATATTGTAATTTATAGAACAACTATAGTAGGTATAGTAAAGAAAATAATGGTTCATGAATGAGAATTATCTTTTAAACAAAAATCTTTATAGGGAGTGAAAACATGAGCTAACAATGATAATTATCTTTCAAAAATCTTTATGGGGAGTGAAAACATGAGCTAACAATGATAATTATCTTTTAAACAAAAATCTTTATGGGGAGTGAAAACATGAGCTAACAATGAGAAATACATATATACATAGCAGGTAAATAGTCATTGGTACCGCCACGCTACGCGATAGAGAAAAAGAAAATAGGAAGAGAAAGAGATAGTTCTTATACAACGGTCTCTTCCGAATCAGCGCCAAATGATGAACGTCACATATATAGCGCTGATCGGCAGATGAACCGAGGAATTTTATATCGCATGCGAAGCTCACCAGCGTGCAGGAGATTCAATGATGTAGTAGTACATGTAAGTTGCACAAACTTACATCGTGAAATCTAAGGGAGAAAAAGGAAATGACGAATAATTAATTAGATCCAATGGTATTCCTTTGGCGATGAGAGCTATTATAGAAATAGCTATAGAACACTGCACTGTGAATATATTATATGCATGGATAGACCATACCATCGATGATTTTTAAAAACACTTCACTTTCACTGAACGATGAAATCATATAATTTGGGGGGGGGGGGGGGGGGGCTCCAGATGAGAGGGTGGGCTCCAGGTAATCCCGGTTGGCGATGAGAGCTATTATCAAAATAGCTAAGACACTGCACTGCGAATATATTATATGCATGGATAGACCATACCATCGATGACTTTTAAAAACACTTTACTTTCACTGAACGATGATATCATATAATTGGGGGAGGGGGGGGGGGGGGGCTCCAGATGAGAGGGTTGACTCCAGATGAGAGGGTTGGCTCCAGGTAATCCTTTGGCGATGAGAGCTATTATCGAAATAGCTAAGACACTGCACTGTGAATATATTATGTGCATGGATAGACCATACGATCGGTGATTTTTTTTTTTTTTTTTTTCCGATATGCAATGACGGTTAGACGCGCGAGATAATGCACTATATATAATATACTATATACGATACGTTTCATAACCTGTAGAGAAAAATATATACGTACGGTACCGAATTATCTATATCTAAAAGCAGAGAAATAATATATATATATATATATGTAATGTAAGACGAAAGAAAGGGGTGAAATGATTACGTGCGGTTAGAGTTGCAACAAGTTAGCGAGGGATATATAAGGTTAATCTATGACGATATTTACAAGCACGACTTGATATAGGTGATGATTTAAAACAGAAAATAATCACAGCCACGATAGAAAATAACACTTTTACACACTTCTATGTATCCGGAAAACATTTGATTAGATAAATGAGAGAGAATTGGACGCGCGAGGTAGCGGGGGTGCTAGTCAGACTCTAATTCAACGTTCGTCAACCGTCAACTCGTTCGAAAATCTTACAGCCAATCAGAGATATACGCGTCGATACGGTCGTAACTTTTTTAATGGCGTCCGCCCAAGCCAAGATATGGATGTTGTGAAAAAAACTCTACCTTGAAGCTATATTCACTTCTCGATCATTCCGCGAATTTCAGACGACCTGCATTATTCACTATTTTTCGTATATAAAATATATTATATATAGTTACTGGGAAATTATATCCCATACCATTGTCGTAAGAGAAATAAAACTTCTGACGACGACAACAAACGAGAAAAAAAAGAATGATGCCTCCGCTTCCCGCCCACACCTTTCCGACACAATGGCTAAACAACCGGACTCCGCGTTCTCAATAATATATAATTGATATTTACCAACCGATTTCGCACTGACTTTAATCCACACACGAATTAGCCGAACTCACGACAAGCCTGAATACTTGTTTACAGAAAAAATCACGGACATGAATAAAAATGACGTGAAAATTTTCGGCGTAATGGGGGCAGCGACCAAACAACCAAATATCGCGATCTTTCGAACCTAATCTTTACTTGACAAACGATTCCACTGACTCGGATCAAGACACGGATTAGATGGACTCACGATAAGCCCGAATACTCGTATATTTACGGATAAATTAGTTTAATCCCGTCTAGAGAGCAATCGCGAACCCGTTACAGCCCTTTGCACCGTGATATTAACTACGCGGATCTACATCACTAATCGATTCAACTGTTATTTTATTATGATTGTGGGACGCCATATTCAAACGAGGTATCGAATGCAGGGATAATTTCATAAATTAATAAAGGATAATTCCTAAAAGATTAAACGATGAGAAAAATATTTATCCACAGAATTTTGAGCTTGGGACTTGGGAGTATATATTATATGAATGACTTATCGATTTAACTGAGCCGAAATTTCATCCACTTGCTTATAGACGATAAACACTTTTTGTCGCCAATGCAAATGCAGTGAATAGTCATTTTGAATAGTTCGTTAAAAAATTATTATTATTATTACAGCTTCGTAGCATCTGTGCCGATAATAATTTTCGAGATTTTACAGGATATTTTTATA
Organism: Tenthredo livida; assembly: GCA_963992785.1. Lineage (NCBI taxonomy): Eukaryota > Metazoa > Arthropoda > Insecta > Hymenoptera > Tenthredinidae > Tenthredo > Tenthredo livida. The sequence goes on along the minus strand of OZ023071.1, from coordinate 28,747 downwards.
AAAAATAAAAACACTTTTGATTCTTTAGTTAACAACAAAAAAAATTCCGCCTTTGCTGTGGCAACCCTACAAACAACTACACCTGTGGATCCTCGAAAAACCTCGCGCCGCTTCGGAACCTTTGACGCGCCGTGAGGCGGTAGACTTCAAACCGACTCGAATCTTAGTCACGTCGTCTTGGCTAAAATAATATTTTGCAATTTAATGAAGAATAAATCAGTAACACCTAGGAGAACATAGACTGGTAAGCAATTAGAGAACCCTAACCTATATCACGAGCTGGACGGTTGTTAAATCGCGATAGGCACGATATGTATCATGAAACTTTCAGAGTTTCAAATTTTCTTTTTTTTTTTCTACTTTTTCTATTCTACACTATTTTGGGTCGACTTTTTAGATCCACAAATATAATTATATGTACATTTTTTTCTACGAATTATAACCTTGAAGTTACACGAATATAATATGCGAAATTCATATCGTATCTCATTTTTCAATGTCACCAGCTATTCATTTTACTTTTATTACAGAAAGAAGTACAACCTGCGGCTAAAGAGATCTCGAAAATCTGATGTACTTGAATAGGAACTGTGCGAATGACTCGGGTCCAGAAATTCATATTGACGTCCAGCTGGGTCTCAGAGACTTAGGTGAGAATTGAGACATCTCAGCAGAAATCTTTGTCCTTATCACATAAAATGGACTTCTAATTACGTCGATGATAAACGACATTTATTTTCATATTTATTCATACAAATTATTCAAGCTCAATCAAGCAAAGAAATAAAATATGATATACATCCTCAATCAAGTTTCTTATCAATACTAATTGATCATAGTTTAATAGCTTGATATTCAACTCATATTTTATTGCGACGATTCTCTAAAGCATTCATTTCTTTATCTAGGAAAAGAAGGAAGAGTAAATAAGGAGATACGAGAAAGTGAGAATATAAACTAGAATGCGAATGCGAAACATTATAGTTTGTCCTCGAAGTGCAAGGGGAGGTCCAGGAGGCCTAACGATAATTTAAATAAAAGGTAAACAATATTTTTTATCGCATTTTGTCTTTTTACCAAAGTTTGATCAATATCTTACATTCGTTATTTCCGAGAATTCTTCTTAGTGCAAAAATGTTGCTATAAAAGTTGTATGAATGCGTTTGTTTGTTAAATGTTTTGCTTATCTCTTATTTTTTCATCAGATTGTAATGGACCGGATGTAGTCTGGACTGATTATGCGAGAACCATGGAGAGAAGAAGGGACCCTAGGTAGGATCGTGATGTATTTTGATTATTAATATTTTTACCAAACATGTATACACGCATTTTGTAACGTAGCATGGTCACGGATCTTCATTATTTTCTGAATTGAAGAATTAAAAAACAGCCTACATTGAGATCCCAGTAAACCAAAACGAATTAAGTATGTGGAAAATGGAATTAATACGAAACGAATTAGATGGAATCAAAAAGACCCTTTGTAATTCAAAATAATTGGCTAACAATTTTTTTAAATTTCATTTAATTCATGTTAATCTCGTTTTTCACATACTCGATTAGTTTCAATTCGTGTTGGTTTACTAGGAGAATATTTCTTGGCTTCATGAGCTTCTTTTCATATTTAGGTTCAAATTCATCCCCATTTTAGTATATTCTTTTCCATTTTTCAGTCTAGCGTCTACAAATTGAAGCTGATGAGAGCAGATTTGAAGCTGATCCGAAGATGATAAAAAACGATCGGATTTCCAGTAGCAGCAATAGTATGAGGGTGGATATGGCAGCAAGGGAGCAATTGCAAAAGAAGTGAGAACAAGATACTTCTTTGCTAATCTCTGTTTTTCCAAAAACAATAATTTAGCTTCATTTTCGTGGAACATATTGTGACAAAGGGCACTTTCTTCAGTATACATGAGCCTGTTTCTATATTACAAATTGAATATATCCGAAATTGATTTCTAAGTTCTTCAATTTCCTTTCTCTGTTTTACTTTTCTTACAGAAAAATATATGACTATACCAGGTCCAAAGATCCCAAAAATCTGACTGACCGAAATAGAAATTGCGTGGATGACTCGAGTCCGGGGATCATGAGGTCTGGAGTCCAGAGATTGGGGTGAGAATTGGTATGCAATGACTAATGTGAACTATATTGTGCTTTCCATTATACATATGAATCAAATTTATTATTTTCATATAATTAATTTCTCATATTTTTTATTCATTTTACTTTCCTTTGAAAAAGAAGTTTCCTGTTTCGAGATAAGACCTGGTATATAATATTGTGTCAAGTATTTCGTGAATAACAATAAATTAAGGGGGCATATACACCTTCAAATGGATTGAAAATCTGAAACGGAAATTAATTTTTGCAGAGAACTTGAGGACCCGGATAGAATCCAAAAAAAACATGGTGTTTGGGAAAGGTTCGACCCTCATCATGCATATTTTACATCATGTATTACTTCCAGTCCAACGGTGATATGCTAAAGACAGAAAAATACAAAATCACTCGCTTGCTGCAAAGAATAAAATCAACCCTTGGACCGATCTTGGAAGTTTTGGACTCCAATTGTTCAGAAGAGATGCTTCTATCAGACAGGCATAGAACTTTTCAATGAACCAATTTTTGATTGTAATAATGGGAACAAAGCCAATATTTTTCCCAGATTCTAAAAAAAAATTCTAAAAAATTAATTGACTCCAGTAATTCTTGCTATATCGAAAAGTTCTATGCTTATTAGATAAAGGCATCTCTTCTGAACGATTGAAGACTAAGAGTGCGAAGATCGGACCAACGGTAGACTTTATTCTTTGCGGGAATCGAGTCATTTCGTATTTTTCCGTTTTCAGCATCTGACTGTTGGACTTGAAGCAATACATGATGTAAAATATGCATAATAAGGGTCAAACCCTTCCCAAACATCATGTTTTTTTTGGATTCTATCAGAGTCCTCGAGTCGTCTTCACAAATTGATTTACGTTTGAGAATTAAAACCCATTGAAAGGTGTACATACCCCTTTACTATAATACTCGTTTATTTTTCATCCAGTATTTTAATTCTCAAATCCTCTGAATCACTCATTTTTTTTCCAAGGAAGCCGAGGAGGAAAAAAGGAGAAAAGTTGTGTCAAGAATCAGAGGAACAACAAAAATCGTAGTTGCACAGTTGAAGTGTTTTAGATTCAGTTTCAGTGCGATAAACTCATAGACGAGCATATATTTCAAGTGTTTTGGACGATCTCCGTGGAATCACGCAAGGTACTGTACACGCAATATTCCCATATTAATTTCAAACACTTCATACTGTATGAATAGAGGAATCGAAGTCTTCGTTGATGACGGATTCTGTGTTATATATTTTTAAAGACATCCGTGCATGGATCTCGCGTCCTAACGGCTTTTCGGCGAAGACGATAAACACGAGACATTGTGGATAGTTTCGCGATGTAAAATACACTTTAACATTGTTCGATACACATTATAAGCTAATTTAAATAACTCCTCCCTTTGTTAAACACGGGAATAAACAGGATATAATACATACAGCTCCTGAATTCATTCAGATCGTAAATACGCTTTATATTTTATATATGGTAAAAATCTGAGGCGCGGGGGGATGACTGGTAAAAAAAAATGACTTGTGTAATTAATTTGGTTTCTCAAAATTGACTAAACATTCGATAGCTCGCTATCTTGCGCGTATAACAGTATTTTATTGTTTTTTCGGCTATTTAGATAGGGGAAAAAACAAAATAAATATATGTGTTACGGCTTCTCTGTCATGAACATGTTTTCTATCATTCACATGCCCTCCTCGTCTCTCAACTAGTAGCATGAATGACGTGGGTATGCCCGGTCACGCTCGTCAATGGCTGGCTCGTGTTGTTTACAATACGGATCTCAGCGTGGATCTCAGCAAGTCTAATTTTTCCCCCACCCCCGTGTTTACCTTATGGCCGGAACCACGAACAACCTCAGTCTGCTCTCAGACCAGGCGCTGAGCGGACGTTTCGCCGCTCGCGGGAATCTCTGTGTGTAAATCGACAAATTTCCATTTGCTATAATCAGATTTACAAATTCATCAAAAACGTAACAAATAAATAAGAACATGAAGAATAAAACACTGGTACCTACATAGCCTCTGGATAGAAGCAGATATCCAATAAAATGGACAAAGAAAGAAGGTCAACGAATTCGTGCTCATCTTTTCGTACATTCGCTATACTAAACTGTAACTGCACTCGAGTTATGCCGTGTTTTAACCGAAAACACAATCGTTTGAATATTGTATCTCGAACGATGGACCATGTATTTCAGCGACAGCTGTCGCTGCTGCTTTGACAGTTTGACTACAATTACGAACTCTTTGTACAGGCTGTTCTAGGGCACGTTCGAGGTATGGTATATATATACGCATACATATACTTTTTTTTCCTATTGTTATTCGTTATTGAATCTTACAGATCATAGTTATCAGAATTCACAGATAACTAACGAGTCTAGTCATTCACACCTCTGATACGAACAGTGCTGACCAGTCATTCTTTTTGTCTAACTTTGAGCTGCTCGTATTCGATCGTTGTGTCGATATAATTAGACTGTTGATTCGTTTGAAGATACTGACAAATTTTGTGAAGAAAGTCTGATATATTTCGCAATGTATGTGCTACGATCTGTAAGACACATGCCATTGCTACGTTACATATTTTTTTACCGGTGAAAGCTTGGGGATAAGATGTTCCTTCACCTTATTAATATCGGGTAACGTGTCATTCCCCCATTTCAATTCACAGAAGATTGATCGATTTATGAATTCTATATACGTAGCCGAGACTTGGAAAAGATCTAGATACAGATAAAAAATACCAATGCAATTGATATTAAAAGATCACTCTCAGATCTATGACATTAGACTTGAGGTTTCGTCAGGTATTGGTTTAATTCAATGAGGATGTTAAAATTGTGTATCTCGAACGATGGACCACGTGCTCCAGCAATACGATATGTGAGACTCATGTCATCGCTACATCACATATTTTTTTACCGGTGAACGTTCAGGGATAAGATGCTCCTCCACCTTATCACTATCAGGTACCGACCCAACATTTTCTTCAAGATGCCACACCGCAAGGACAGCGTGGGAATGTCGCCAGCTGCTTCAACCAACTAGTTTAATTAGAGTATATCGTATATAGTATATAGTATCTAGTATACTATATAGTATATACGATATAGTATTGTATGATGAATGTAATTTACTCTTAAAATAATAATCTCCCGAATCGATGATTAGATTATTATATTTTACGTATGATACATTATGTACATACGGCGGCCTTGCCCCCCTGGAGGGGCGGCAGGAGGGGTTGGGGTTTTTTTTTTATCCCCCATCCCCTCCGCGCCCCTCTAGGGGGGCAAGGCCGTTTTTTTTTTGATCGCGAACGCGTTTTTTTTTCTCTAGTTTTAGTATGATTATTATTATTATTATGTAGTCGTAGCTCGTATGTGTGAGTATTTTAGATCTGTAGTAATCTCGGCGGCAGGGGGGGAAGGGGGAGGAAGTGGGAGGGTGGGTGGCCTCCCCCTTCCTCTTTCATCGCTTGCATTGTTAATTCATTAGATATTAGTGCGTTTATATTTAGGTAAGCTTTATTATTATTCTCGGAGAAAGGGGGAGGAAGTGGGAGGGTGGGTGGCCTCCTCCTTTCTCTTTCATCGCTTGCATTGTTAATGCATCCGATATTATTGCGTTTATAATTAAGTAAGCTGTATTTATTATCCTTGGGGGAAGGGGGAGAAAGTGGGAGGGTGGGCGGCCTCCTCCTTCCTCTTTTATTTCTTTCATCGTTATTATTGCGTTTGTGGATAGAACTGAGCATTATTGATCTGTTCATCTTGTAGCTGATTAATAAACGTTTAATGGTTTTTATTGTCTGTTTTCAGGGAGGAGAGCGGAATCAATTAATTACAGATATTCTAATCGCGTACACCAGCTCGTCGAACGCACGTGGTAGCACGCGGAGGGATGAAACCGGTTCTGTGACTGCTTCCCGCTACCTCCCCGCATGTCTGACGGCAAGCTCGGCTATCCGCCGCCCGTCAGTAGACCACGGTATCTCGCTGCGTGACGACGTGTACTAGTGCTTGAGCGATATAATTCCAAATTCAGAAATAGTCAAAGAATCTGTGTTTTTATTAAATACGGCGAGCGTGTGTGTGTGTGCGCGATTCGCTAAACTGTCAAAGGCGAATATAGGATTATCAAGTGCTTTAGATTTACTTTCAGTTCGATAAACTCTCAGAGGCGAGCATAGACTTGAAGTGTTTTAGATTCAGTTTCAGTGCGATAAACTCATAGACGAGCATATATTTCAAGTGTTTTGGACGATCTCCGTGGAATCACGCAAGGTACTGTACACGCAACATTCCCATATTAATTTCAAACACTTCATACTGTATAAATAGAGGAATTGAAGTCTTCGTTGATGACGGATTCTGTATTATATATTTTTTAAGACATCCGTGCATAGATTTCGCGTCCTAACGGCTTTTCGGCGAAGACGATAAACACGAGACATTGTGGATAGTTTCGCGATGTAAGATACACTTTAATATACATTGTTCGATACACATTATATACGCCGCGTGCATTAAAAGCTATTTATCCTCCCATTGACATAACACGGTAATATATAGAATATAATACAAAGAGCTTCTTCTCCCTATTTCTATAGTTTGAAATGATATTCTTTTTTTTCTTTAATAACCAAAGTACGTAAAACTGGGGTTTCCATTTGTTAGCTATAATTACAGGAGTATATAAACAAGCCATAAATACAGCTTCCTCTCCCGATTTCGCTAATTTGAAATCGTAGTCAAAAAAAATAAACATTTTTTTTTTTCACTTAGTACCAGGCTAAAAAGTTTCATTTAGGTGAAAAAATATGTCTGTTGATATTGATATTCATCATTTATTCATATTCATCGTCAACATTATTATTATTACGATTCGTTTATCAGGCAGGTGTGTGTAGAGAAATAGAAAATAAATTTGTGATTGGTATTCTTCTTTATTGTATCATCAATCAGATGTATTTGTACGTACAGGTACGATATTCGTGCAGATTCCAGAGTTAAATTTGTATTCTTATCGGACTATAATTCGTGAATCGGAAATTTGACTTGACTCGAAATACGGAAAAAAATGCAATTAACAGTAGTGTAAGAACCCCGCTACTATAAATCTGTATTCTGGGTAAAAATCGCAAAATATTCTATAATAATTATATTCGATTGAAAATTCATGATTTCTCCGTGAAATAACGAGATTTTTTTACTCTCATTTCCGTCCCAATTCATTATTCAAATGCTGGCTTCATCGAAGAAAGAGTTTCCGAGTATATTTATTTTATAATGAACGGATAATGAAAATTGTCAAAATTCGGAACTAATTTTTCGCGCCAGACCTAGCGGCAACTCAACGTACTGCGCGCTGAACCTCTGGCGTCACTCATTAGTCGACCGCTCGCCGCTCATGGGTCAACATGTCGACGTCTCGACGCCTCGTGGTGTAGGCATGATGTTATAATTCGATGTACGCCTCTTTGTTAAGGTAAGAGATTTTAATCTTGTGATTCAACGATCATTATCTGAAGGAAATTAGGGAAATCAGCGGTTTCATTCCGATTGTCGTGAAGTAAAGTTGCACGCCAGTGGGAATTTTTCTCTCGACTTGTCTCGACCGGTTGGTGGCGGGTATCAATATTTACCCTTCGTTATTTAACGTAATTCTTCATTTCATCGTGTAATAATATCGAGTCCTGATTAAATTCTTCATGAATATAATTCAATCAGATCGTAAAAACGTTTTATATTTTACATACGGGGATGACTGGTGAAAAAAAATGACGCCGCGTATACCGCCATCTTTGTCGAAACAGTAAGCGGGAGAATAATTATCTCGAGTAAATTAATGTTTTTGGGCTGATAAACCGTCGTTGAGACAATAAACAAAGTGAAAATAGTTTTTTCTCTCTATTCCGCGACTGTTAGAAGTAAAATTCAAGTCCGAGCATGCTATTTATTTCCGATAAAACGTTTTATAAAATGACAAAGTTTTCGAACCGTTGTGTGCATTGGGCATTTAGTTGCAGTTTGTTCCGACAGTTAGACCTGATTTATTATTTTGACTCGTAAGTAGTCAACAATTGTGTATCTTTCGAATAAATATATATATTACTCGATCACAATTAACAGTGTCTCAAAGTAGTTGATCTGCGTATAATCGTGCATAAAACGTAAATAGTCTGACAACAAAATATTATTTATATATTATTGGTTTCGACTCGTGTAGTGTAGCCATCTTGATCTCTTTGTTCTCTGTAGGGAGACTGGAGAGAGAGAGAGGGAGAGAGAGAGAGAGAGAGAGAGAGAGAGAGAGAGAGAGAGAGAGAGAGAGAGAGAGAGAGAGAGAGAGAGAGAGAGAGAGAGAGAGACACTGAGAAATAGACGAAGATGGCCCCAGTCGAAGACGCCATAACATTCGGACAAAGTTAGAAATTATTTAGACCGGGTTTCTTTTATTACGAATCTTTCATTTCATTATCACGCATCTGAATTTAGAAATCGGCGTCTAATTTCTCATTAACGGTGTATCGTATTGTTTTTCAGCCTACAACGATGTCAGTCACCCATCATCCCCGCTGCAGGTCCAGACGTGCTTTGCGTAACCGACACGTGAGTACATAACCTCTTTATACATAATTTATCGTACATTGTAATTTCACACATTTATACGTAGATGTTGGATAATCTTTTCAATTTCGTGTATCGGCATTTTTTTTTTTCCTCCTTACTCTTCTCAAGTTAATTATCGACACAGACTGTTGCCAGTCCAGTCCATCTTTGCATTCAATTTTTCTCATCTTTCTAAATCACTTTCGAAATATTCGATCGCGTTCGCAGAGATATCTTGTTGAATTTATTCTTATTTTACGTGCGTTAACCGCGTAACGCGAGTATAAGCAGGTGTAAGCTTGTCTCGATTGGTTTTAATTTCTTCAACTTATAATTTGTTGAACTCTTAATTTTTAATTTTTTTCTCATCATTTTCAGAGGAATGTTATACATATCTATAATATATATTGGTGAAGTTATATTACACACGCCGTCCGGTAGGCATTATTTCCTCTATCATAGATTTATTTCGACGTAACGTATCCGAACGCACGCTTAGATTCTTGGGTTCGTTGACATATTTTGCGCCTCTGGTTGACCGGCCAGAGACAGAACTGCTGTCAGCTCTCGGTTAATGTACACCGGGGTCTACCGCTCCTTTGTTTCACTAGATTCGTGCGAGCGAATCTAACTGAACAATTTCTTTGATGAAACCTCAATTCTACGTCCTGTTTCAATAATTGAATTCCAGGAATCTCCTGGAATTATACACACTATATATTTGTTATTATTCTGGTACGGTAGACACCGAGTGATCGCCAGTCGTCGAGGCTCCGGAAGATAGCGTATGTTTTGTGCCTATGTGATTACGTGCTAAATGAAGGGATCAAAGACATAAGGATTTAACGGAGGCTTGCGGCAGTGTGTTGGCACGCTGGGAGTTTCCCGGGAGGTAACTTCGGCTATCTCTCGAGTTTCTCTCGGCCTTCCACGGTTTTCGCGGTTGTCTCGTTGCGTACAATTTACAACGAATCTTTTGTTTTGCATATTGATCGACGGCGCTTCGAAGAGAATGACGTGTGAGGGTCGCCACTGTCTCGGTTTCATCTGATTCAGTGGCTATCCTGACTTTGTTCCATAGGACTAGGTTGACGAAGGCCGCAAAGTGTGCTACATGAGTCATCGATTACATAGCCGAGGCTGAAATAGCCGAGTCATGGAATCGTCTGAGTTCTCCGCCGCGTCCCGGTCCCGCGGCCCGGTTTATTCACACGTAGCTTTTTTCTGCGCGGGTACGCCGGGGTTAGGAAAGAAACTTTGCCATACGCCCGTTGGTGTCTTTTTTTTTTACCTCTTATTTCTTATTTTTCATTTTTTCTTCTCTCCACGACTTGATATTTTGCACAAAGTTGCAACGCTGCACATTCAGATTGATTTCAAGAAAACTAGCTTCCAAAAGGGATACGCAAGCTTGCTTATACACCAATAGGACTGGTTCAGTATTCGCGTTGCAGGTGAAAAATAATCCTTTCAGGTACGAGAGAATCTGAATCAACTGTTTGATTCCAAAGTTAGGTCGTCGTCGAGAAACGTATCGAGATACGAAATAGAAAAGAATATCCAACTCCTTTCCAAAAGCTTATCCGCGAAGACTGATCGAAATAAAGCCAACGAGATGTAATTTTAACAATCTCAGATCGTCCACAATGATATTGGAAATGGATATAATGTAACCGCTAATTTGTTGTGTTCATCCTTCTGAGGCCTGTCCATTTCTCTATGTTTCATGTGCGTTTCGCTCCATCCTGCATAAAAAAAAAAATCTTCGTGACCGAGTTGCATGGAAAACTGTCGGCGAAGCTGGAACAAGCTGCATCTGTCGAGGATCCTGGAGAAGAAGAGATGACATTGAATAAAGAATGAAAACGAATACTCCGAGTACCAAGATTTTAAAGATGCTGCTGAAATGTATGGGGACAAATTCCGGAGGCACATTATACAACTCTAATCTCACTGACGAATGAAATCAAAGGTAAACAGTATTTTCAATTGCATTTCGCCTTTTCAATCAAGTTTAATCATTGTCACATACATTTATGTTTTCCAACGCTTTTTTTCCATGTGAAAATATCGCTATGATAATGATATGAATGCATTCGGAAAATAAATCTCTGCTTCTCTTTTATGTTTCTATTAGATGGTCATAAACCAGAGTTGGAGTCTTATCAGCCTATTTCTGTATTTAAATTCAAATTTATCGGTATTTCAATTATTTTCTTTCCATTTTTCAGTCGAGCGCCTTCGCATTAAAACTGATGGAAGTTGATCCAAGTTAATCAGTCGTGGGTGTAAATGATTAGCGGGACATTCAATCATCTCACTGGAGCAGTTTTGCTGGGAACAGAGTGATGACCGATGATAAGTAGCAAATTCCTTAATATATATATCGTCTATTCCCTCGTATATTTCACAGCTCTTACAGGTCTTATAGGTTCCACGAGATCAGCGAATTTGATTGTTTCCATGTATTTCTATCCTCACTTCTCTCTCGTGTCATTAATATGATTACTAACTGTTGTGTTTTTCTAATTATTCATAACTGTTCTGAAAATTATTTACAAAATGCTTTGAAAATGATTTTACTGTTTATTTCTCATGTATTGCTGTGTGTGCTACTCATAATTAATCCATTTATTGTCGTTCATTAAAACTATTCATTTTTTGCAATTTGATTAACACTTGTTACGTTTTACAGCTCTTACAGATCTTATAGGTTCTACGAGATCTACTCATTTTATTTTTTTCATTCCTTCCTATTCTTTCTTCTCTCTCTCGTGTGATTGATATTATTACCAACTGTTGTGTTGTTCTAATTATTCACAACTGTTCTGAAAATTATTTACATGGTGCTTTGAAAATTATTTTACTGTTTATTTCTCATGTATTGCTGTGTGTGCTTTATTGTCGTTCATTAAATGTGTTTATTTCTCGCAATTTGATTAATGCTTGTTATACTCTATAGCTCGACAGGTTTTACAGGCTCTACAGGATCTGCGGGTGTCATCAATTCGATATCGTGGCTAGCTGAAATCTTAGGTTTTCAGGCGGGGGGTGGTGTTGGTTGCCTTCTCGTGGTGCCCCCTGAACAAATGCGCTGATTTCATGATTTAACAGAAATTAATAATACCAAGAAATGTTGCATATTAAATAGTCGAAAAATTACGTATACACAGGTCATGGTAGTCAGCGCATTTGACCAAACAACCAACTTTTTATTTGTATTTTGTATTTTACGTAGTTTTCGTAGACTTGTTGCATCCCACTCTTAATATCTATGTACTTTTTTTTATTACTGCATGACTTAATTATATCTCTTGCGTTTTACGGCTCTTTTGAGTCATTCGAGTCTTCCGCGTCTTTAGAATCATTTGCGTTTCGAGTCATCCGCGTGTTTCCATTCGAGTCAGTCGAGTCTTCCGAGGGTCTCCGCGTCGTTCGAGGATCCTTCGGGATCCTCGAGTTGTGTTTTTTTTCGGGGATCCTTCGGGTTCCTCGAATTTTTCTCGTCTTTTTGGGATTCGCGCCTTTAGAGTCATACCATCTTTCGAGTCATTCTAATCATTCGCGTCTTTCGAGGGTTATTTCGCGTCTTCCGAGGGACTTCCGCGTCTTTCGAAGATCCTTCGGGATCCTCGAGTTTTCCTTTTCTTTCGGGGATCCTTCGGGATCCTCGAGTCTATCTCGTTTTTCGAGGGACTTCCGCGTTTTTGGGGGCTCCTTCGCCTTAGGCATCTTTCTTGCTCTCTTCCTGCAGCTTCTATCTCTCCTCTATTCTATTGTTATGTTTCTATATCTTTGAGTTCTTTGTAAAATCTTTGGTGATTGTTGCTTTTTGGCCTGTAGTGGTTATGGCGTAATAAATTTTGCTATTTGTCTAGCTAGCTGTAAGTGCTAATGTGTACTGTTGTACTGTTGTACTGTTGTACTTCTCTGTTTCTCTACATAACGAGAATATTAATAAACTATTCTATTCTTTCAGGTTTTTGAGGGTCGCAGATTCCACAAGATTCCCGTATTTCATTCATATTTCACCTCTTTCATGTCCTAAATATTCCATGTATTAATATCCACGTACTTCATTTATTACTGTATGTTGAAATTACACGCACATAATTTAATTATACCCTTTAAGTTTTACAGCTCTTATTAGTTCCACGAAATCTACAAATTTTATTGTTTCCATGCTTGTCTATTCTTTCTCCTCTCTCGTGTCATTGATATTATTACCAACTGTTGTTTTCCTCCGATTAATCATATTCATAACTATTCTGAATATTATTCATGTGGTGCTTTGAAAATTATTTTGCTGTATCTTTCTCATGTATATCTATGACGAACGATTGCTTATGCTACTTTCTGGTCACTTGATTTTATTGAAGTTTGATTAATACTCGTTGTATTCTATAGCTCTGACAGGTTTTACAGGCTCTACAAGTTATTCGAGTTATTCAAGTTCTTCAAGTTCTACAGGCTGATGCTACGAAGTTCAGTGACGAAATTTCACACGTTGCGTATTTCTACCAGCAGACTCTGATTGTAATTGGAGAAATTACGATGTCGTCTTCAAGCATATTTTCTATCCTTTTTTACCCGCGAATAACAATGTGAAAATTGATATTTCTTACAAACATATGCAAAGTTGTAATCATTCAAACTTGAAATAATTATCGTCTCATTATATCAATAATCACTTCAAATTGTACTTGACAGTTTCTGCTTCTATTTTTTAACAGTATCATTCTTCGACTCAGAGCTCAATGGACATTTCCAATACCTCGGATGCATGGATCTTGCCCCGCATCTGGTCAGTGTTGCAACAAATGCATATGAGACTGGTATCCGATACCACGTAGCTTTCCATGAATGAATAATCAACCGATACAATGGTGAGCTTTGTAATATATCAGCTGAAAATTGTATTCAATTATAGATATCAACACGCATTTCATTATCATCAGTTACCTAGAGAATGTAACTCTGGATGCAGCAAAGTTTGTTCTCATAATCGCAATTATAATATCTTGACGTTTCAGAATCGGAGAAGGAAAATGAGACCTGGAGAGTCAACATATCAAGTCATCGGTACCATATGGTTTACGGGCTGTTTGGACATAGGTAATACGGGAGCAGTTATGGAGCATCGTGGCCACCTGACTGAAAAATCTCCTGCCATTCGAGTAACCGTTGGCACAGACTTGTTTCTACTCAGTTGTCAGGAATGGGATACAGACGCCATAACAATATACCTCGAGGTAAATACTAATATTCACGTGATGTGCATTATACTTGTATATCTTATTGTAGAATAAGTCTAGGATATACAGAATACTAGTTCAAAAATCCATAACTTCTATTATCAAACAATAACATGAGTATTTATTTTATTTTCTTTGATTGAATATATAGGTAGACTAACCTTGTACTAAGGATATACTCGGATAGTGAAAAAAAGGAATTTAGAGGCTTGGAAATTAATATAAATTTAGATTATCGTTGAACCGATTAGACATCATCTTTATTTTTGTTGGCTTGTACAGAATTCAACATTTGTGAAAATTCACCCTCGAGTGTCGGGTGGTTGTTATTAGTCAAAGCAATTGACAAAATTTCGAAATCTGTTCATTTGCACAGTGTTTATAATGACAATTTGATGTTCTTGCTTTTGAAAATTATTCGAAGTTTATATTATCTTTACAAATGTTCAAGACTGGCTCGTAAAAGCAATCATAAGAAATATATTATAACAGGTTCTGTTGAGAATATCCATTAGACTCCTCAAAATAAGCCAGACGTGCGATCACACTTGATAATTTGATTTTTAGTCAAAAATGTTTGCTCTAATAACACGTGAAGTTATTTCATCATTGTTTTAATGACACGTCTGCCTAGAAGACCAATGAACCTCATTTTGATCTGTTTTTTTGTTTTTTTAACTTCACAGGTGTTGTCTTCTAACGAGGCAATCAAGCTTCTGCCATCTTCAGAAGAAGAACTCTTCAAAATTCTACAGGACAACTATTCTCTGCACCTGGGACCAAAGCAACCAAACCAGTCAAAGCACCGAGGGAATGGCTACGTTAGTCGACTTTCTACAGAATGATACTCCCAGAGGCTGTCTATTTAAATAAACCATACATTCCATTCGAAAAAAAAGAAGAATTTCAGCTTCACTAGAATTTGTTAACTTGATTTACCAACTCTTTGTTCCTCTTCAAGTTTTAATCACCCAATATATATCGATGCAATGATACTTTTACTTCCTGAAACTATTCATAAATTATACCTGAGAAACTGCCCCTAGCTGGCTACGTACTCTGCTCCATTAAAAGTTTATATCATAGTAATGAGTCGATGGGTGCAGATTGTAATATTAATATATATTCGTCACAGATATTTGTAGAGCGAAAAGTTATTTCACTATTCAAGGGGCAGAGTTACATTGTTTAATTGTTATTCTTGACCAGTTGAACCATGATATGTATAGGTGAATATTAATTAGTGTATAAGATAGATCAGAATATTTATTTATTAAGCTATATCGTGGGAAAAACGGATCTATTCTCGATTTGTTTGAAAATTATCTATACTTGAAAATCGAGTAGCTGAGTAATGAACGGATTTTTGTTTCCTGAGCATCGATGATAAAATCCACATAAATTTCAGTACTCTATCAGTAATAGTAATTATCATTATTGTACGGTATATTTAAAGGTCGTGAGAGATGATTAACTTTAATTTGGAATAAAATAGATGTTCATTTTCAATTCCAGTACTGCATAACACATCGTTTATTCGAATAAGTTGATTGCATACACTTCTTGACACGTGAATAATAATGAGTGAGAACATATTATAACGTGTTCCCAATTTAACATTGATAATGAATTGTGTGAGGTTTCTATTGTTTTGAAACTGCATACTAAAGAATTATGAATACATCTTAGTTATTCTTATATTGTGTATTAATTCTTAATGTATAACAGAAAATAATAAAATTATACCAGATGTGTACCGTCTACGTAAATGTCGATACATATAGGTTCATCTATAGGATTATGATGACAATGATAGAGAGCAATGACTATAGTTGAATCATTATGTGTCGCTGAAGAACTCGTAAAAAGTAGTCTAGATATAAATATAGATATCAAATCAATTTTTCAGTTCTGAGTTTATAAGGCGTGTGTCATTGTACAAAGCATATTATATAAGAGATATATCCTATGTTCAGTAATTAAGATTATAACTATGAATGATAATTAAATATTAGGATTAGCACAGCTCTTAATACCCGTATCGACATTTCATAGGGCTACCTCTAATATTGTGAAGATATTTCTAGCAATTGCGTAGGGCGTTTCGAGCTAGGAATAAATGAATGGTCCTCGACGTGATGGATCGTGACGTCATCGAGTAAACACTCTTCCTAGCTCCATAATTTCTCACCCGATGGCGCCACTTCCTTGAACTCACTCGCGACATTGGCGTCGGGCGCGGCCATCAAGGGAAGGAAGCAGAAAGAGGCTGACATATAATATAACCTAATATAACAGTGTCAAGGTGAATCTTAAATTAAACATAGGCTACGTCGAAGAATTAAATTTAGAGTTTTGACCTAAGAGAATCAATTTGCAAACTATTTCTTAGGGATATACCAATGATAATTATTCAACAGTATGCAATGTTTTGTTACTATAGCATTTTCCCACGCTTGGAACACGAATTCTGAAAGTGGGAGATGAAAATGGTTTTCGTTTTATAACATTCATTTCTATTTTCTACAATGAGAAATCAATTTTTTCCAGACGAGCCGAAGAAAAAGGAGATTGGTGTCTCGACTCGAAGGAATTATACAACAAGGTTTTATACGCAGAAAGCATGCGAGCAAACTGTTGGGGCAGAGGATACTCGTGTTGTACGACAGAAAGAAGAGGATCCAAACATACTGGATTCAAACGTGAGAGACTCTTCCACTACAAATAGACTGAGCACAAGTTGGCGGGACTTTTACTTATATATGAAGTCTGCTTTTCATTCAGGGACTACAAAAATAACGCTGTTTATCCAAGACTATGTCTGTTACTCGACCAGAATCCATCCAATAAGCGAATAGTATTTTAATTCAGTCAGCAGTCGATCTTTGACGATATTAGTGAATTCTATCATTAATCCCTACGTCTTTCTTGCAATCTAGAAGTTCTTTTCAATGTTTTGCAGGGTTCAACAATTTTTAGCTCCTTACCAGTCATTCAGAGTTGATTTTCGAAGTACCAACGCTTTTTTCAAGGTATACAAAAATTCTCTTCGGTCTGCCTAGAGTTGTAACAGCTTCCATCACGAATTTTTGATATTCCTATGCCCAACTACTCGGAAGGGTCTAAGAATTTACGAATGTGAAAGAAATACCAACTCTGTATAACGTGAGCTACGTCGTAGAATAGAATTCCAAGTTTCGACCTGAGAGAATCAATTTGCAAGCTATTCCAAAAGGATATACCGATGATAATTATTCAACGGTACGCAATGTTTTATTGCCGTAGTACTTTGTCACGCTTGGAAGAAAAATTTTGCAGAGAAAGAATGAGAGCAGCTTTTTTTACGTACGTCATTGTATATTCGTCTAGCTTTCTCTTTTACCAAGATTTCTCCAATATTTTCATCAATTTTATTTATTGAAAAGCATGGAAATATGAATGTCTACATCTTGTAGACAAGGTATGAACGTTCAATGATTTTTTTCATCTGTTTCAGGAGGAACAAGTCGTCGTATACCCAGTTACCGAAGGTCTTCTCGATTTTAACGTTTGGAAAGCCTCAATCTTCTTCTATACGTCTGGAGATTAAACGACAGACGTGTGACGGTTCTCCTTATTAATTTCAAGAAGACAGACTCGTGATTGGATCTTTCATCGATAGTTTCATCAACCTTAACGGTCAGCAGGCGCCCAAATTCTGTTATAAACATCTCGTGCCTGTTCAACGGACGTCGAAGGGTTCGTCTCGTCAATTTCACCGACAATGAATCATAATTACCTAGTTTTTCGTTGGTTCATCTAATTTCGACGATTGGAAAGCGTTATAATCCAGCAAATATAAGTATCGTAGACCAATTATCGACGCCTAATAGTTTTTAAGATGAATTTCCCACGAAGCA
This sequence comes from Tenthredo livida, assembly GCA_963992785.1. NCBI lineage: Eukaryota > Metazoa > Arthropoda > Insecta > Hymenoptera > Tenthredinidae > Tenthredo > Tenthredo livida. The sequence goes on along the minus strand of OZ023071.1, from coordinate 10,854 downwards.
ACTAAGAATTCCTTGATTTTGCAACAGTTTTATCAATTCTTGTCTTTCAAAAGCATAGAAATATGAATGCCTACATCTTATAGCTGATTTATGAACGTTCAATGGTTTTTGTCGTTTGTTTCAGAAAGAATAAGTCGTCGTAAACTCATCTCTCGAAGGCTTGCTCGATTTTCACGTTTGGAAAGTCTGGAAATCTTCTTCCATACATCTTCAGGATCAACGATGGACGTGCGACTGTTCTCGTCATCACTTCCGAAAAGATTTACCGGTAATTCGATCTTTCATCGATAGTTTTACTAATTTTAATGGTAAACGGGCGTCTAAATCCAGTCATACTGGTCTCGTGGCTGTGGAATAGTTGTTTCGCGGTTTCCATCATCGAGTTCACAAGAACGAGTCATCATTTTTCAGTTTTTCGTTGGAATCGTCAATTTTCATGTTATAAACGTTATAATTTTGTAATATACATATCGCGCACGAATCAAAGATGCCCAATAGGTTTTTGTGACGAATTTCGAAAAAAGTAAGTCAGAATTCCCTGATTTTTCCATAGTTTAATTAATTTTGGTAATTCAAAAGCATTGAAATCTAACAATTCCTTTTTTTGGCGGTGTTCGGGGCTTGCATCAATTTCTAAAATACTAATCCAGATCTCCTGATATTTATATCAATAGTTTCATCAATTCTAATTGCCGAAAAATATAGAAATATGCACGTTCACATCTTGCAGCCCGACAGTAGACGTTTAATTTTCTTTGTCTGATTATTATTGTTGACGAAATACATGTTGAAAATGACGACACTGTTCTCTATTCGTTCCGCAGTCTTAAAAATAAAATGAAAAAGCTTTCCGTTCACAAAGAGACCGATATGAAAATTATACGCGTCCAACATTGTACTTGGTAAGCTGTTGGTCATACTATCAGATGCAATTGTATGTATTGTCGTCGCAACGATTAGCTATTGAAGTATGATGATAGTTGAAGTACAGCCTAATTATAGTTTTAGTTAATTTCCGAACTCGAAAAGTGACTAATATCCAGTTTTAGGTGCTGCACGTAATATATTAAATAGTAAATTGGCATACAATCTTCAATTACCATCCTTCGAGACTGTAAAAATAATCAATCGTCGAATCATTTTCCTCTGCCGTTTCTTTGCCCAGAGGTTGAAAATCACGAAAATTGCATGCTTTCATAAATTCGGAATCATAAAATTGGCGTACGGGGTGACACGGTGTCGCCATCTCGCGGTCGGTATTGCCAAACTAATTTTGCCGCGAGCAAAGGTACGCCTTACGATATGTAATCTCCAATTATAGATCACAGGAATGACACGCGAGTTGCATATTAAAAGCGATACCGACGTTATCGACACATGATGCAATCGGCACCCCACGTTATCGACACATGATGTAATCGGCACACGACGTTATCTGTACAAAATAAGTATTCGAATTCTTTCATCCGTCAACAATCGTTTCCGTTGCGCCGTCAACTCCGTTGTTATTTATTGTTCATCCTTTCTGATGAAACAATAATCTGATTATACAGAAAAACTACGGCTGATCGGAATTGCGGCGGCCGTTTATAATATGCAGCGCCGGATTAACCACTAGGCGGAGTAGGCGACCGCCTACGGGCCCCCTAACCAAGAGGGCCCCATACCTGGTCAGAATTTACAGTACCGTCCATAAGTTCGGGATCACTTTCCAAATTTTCGACCGAGACAAAAAGTTGAATATCTCGGTCAAAAAAAAAATTTTCAGCCAAATGGCCCAAGTGACATTCATGGGTGGAATGAACCGGCTTTATCTTGCTTCTCTGTTCAATTTTCCAAAAAAATTTCCGCACTCACTAGATAATGTTAAACATGACCGTTTTATGCTATTTTCATACTTCCATGAATTTGCGTGTAATTTTGTGGGAAATAGATATGGAAACTTTTTTTCAATAGGACTTCGAAAGAGACGAGATTGAGCTGTAAATCGTTTTTTTTTTTTTAAATTTGCGATTTTTTTTCGTCAAAGTTATTCAACTTTTTGTGCGGAAAATTGGTTTTGAGAAAATGCGTCGTAACTTGAGCACTGTGAGGTTCCAGATAAAATGTCATAATATAAAAAATGTGTATTTTTTGATTTTTCACTCGTTCAAATTTTTGTGAATTAATTTTTTTTGGATTTTTTTTTCTCAATTTTCTTTTACCGAATTTTGTTCACATAAACAAATACGAAATAAAATAAACAATGACTTTCTTCATCATATAATGACAAGAGAATCGCAGAAATTATTGTTAACATTATTTCGGATTTATTCATGTAACATAAAAACGTAAAAACAATTCTAGAAAAAAATGAAAAAAAAATTTCAAAATTTATGAAGAAATTTATTGTTAATTTTATTTCGGATTTGTTCATGTGAAAAAAAATCGATGAAAAAAAATGAAACAAAAAATTGAAAAAAATGAATCAAATCAAAAAAATTTGAACGAGTGAACAATCGAAAAATACACATTTTTTATATTATGACATTTCATCTGAAACCCCACAGTGCTCGAGTTACGACGCATTTTCTGAGAACCGATTCTCCGCACAAAAAGTTGAATAACTTGATGGAAAAAAAATCGCAGGTTGAAAAAAAAAAATCGATTCACAGCTCAATCTCGTCACTTTCGAAGTCCTATTGGAAAAAAGTGTCTATATCTATTTCCCACAAAATTACACGCGAATTTACGAAAGTATGAAAATCGCAAAAAACCGGCCATGTTTAACATTATCTAGTGAGTGCGGAAATTTTTTTGGAAAATTGAACAGAGAAGCAAAACAAAATGGTTCTTTCCACTTTCGAATGCGACCCGGGCCATTTGACTAAAAAATTTTTTGACCGAGATATTCAACTTTTTGTCTCGATCGAAAATTCGGAAAATGATCCCGAACTTACGCACGGTACTGTAATTGGAAAAAAAATTGAAAGAATTTACGCGTTTTCCTTCTTATAATAATTTTTTGATAGTAAAAAATGAAAGGATACATAACACAGGGCCCCGTGAAATATGTGCGCCTATGGGCCCCACCAACCTTTAATCCGGCGCTGATAATATGGGACAAATCTCCGATAAATCGGACAAGAGGTAAGCCGTATTATTCTCAAAGTTATTTCTAATTACGTCACATTTTTATTTGTAGGTTCAGTTATCGTACACATTTATTATTTTCACCGAAAGAAATGAGATCCGACATACATCCTCAAGCTTTTCGTTCGCTACTCATCGATCATAGTCGACTCGCTTGATATTCAACTCGTATTTTATCACAACAGTTTTCTAAATCATTCATTTTTTCATCAGGGAGAAGAAAAATGAATAAGGACGGGAAGACGAAAGTGAGAATATAAACCTAGGGGCCTAGGGGGCTGATTATATGAATCCGATCTCGACGATAATTCATACGAAAGGTAAACAATATTTTCGATCGCACGTGGTCGTTCTATCAAAGTTTAATCAACTTCCTACGTTCGCAATTTCCAAGGATTCTTCTTCATGCTGGAATATCGCTATATAAGTCGTACGAATGCGTCAGGTTGTCGAATCTTTCGTACAGATTTAATTTCTTCATCAGATTGTAACGGACCGGAGGTAGTTAGGACTGATTATGCGAGAACTATGGAGAAAAGAAGGGACCTGTTAGGATAGCGATGTATTTTGATTATTAATATCTTTACCAAACGTGTATACACACATTTTGTAACGTAACACGGTCAGGCATCTTTATTATTTTCTGAATTTCAAGTTTCGACGCGAGAATAAATTTGCAAACTATCCCAAAAGAATATACTAATATTAATTATTCAACGGTACGCAATGTTTCATTACCGTAGTACTTTGTTACGCTGGAAAAACAAATTTTGGAAGATAGGGATGAAAACAGCTTCCGGTATATCGTTATTATCTTTATTCTTTACGAGAAATCAATTTTTTCCAGACAAGCAGAAGGAAAAGAAGACGGAGGGTCTGGACTCGAAAGAGTCACACGACAAGTTACTACACGAAAAAAGCATGCGAGGAAACTGTTGACGTAGAGGATACTCGGACATCCTGGATTGAAACGTGAGAGAGTCTTCCACTACAAATAGACGAAGCAGGAGTTGGCGCAACTTTTACTTACACGAAAGTCTATTTTTCATCCATGGGCCACGAGAATAACGCTGTTTATCCAAGACTATATCCGTTGCTCGACTAGAATCTATCCAATAAGCGATTGATCTTTTAATTTGGCCAGCAGTCGATCTCCGACGATATTAGTGAATTCTATCATGAATCGTCGCGTCTATATTGCAATACAGAAGTTCTTTTCAATACTTTTCAGAGTTTAAACCATTTTGAGCTCCGAACCAGCCATTCAGAGTTGATTTTCAAAGTACCAACGCTCTTTTCAAGTTATATACATATTCTTTTCGGTGTGCATGGAGTTGTTACAGCTTCCAGCACGAATTTTTCATATAATTCCTTAGCCCAACTACTCGAAAGAGTCCACCAATTCAGGAATAAGAAATAAATAACAACTCTGTGCAACGTAAGCTACGTCGTAGAATTGAACTTGACGTCTCGACGCAATAGAATTAATTTGCAAACTATTTTAAAAGCATATACCGATGATAATTGTTCAACGGTACGCAAAGTTTCAATACTAAAGCACCTTACCACGCTTGTCAAACGAATTCAGGAAGAAAGGGATGAAAACAGTTTCCGTTATGGCGCTATTATCATTATTTTCTACAATGCGAAATCAATTTTTTTCAGACAAACCAGAGGAAAAGGAGATTGAGGTCTGGACTCGAAGGAATCGCACAACAAGATACGATGCGAGGAAACTGTTGGCGCAGAGGATACTCGAGTCGTATGACAGAAAGAAGAGGAGCCAGACATTCTGGATCCAAAAGTGAGAGACTCTTCCACTACAAAGAGACGGTGCATAAGTTGGCGCGACTGTTACCTGTTTAAAAGTCTGATTTTCATCCATGGACTAGGAAAATAACGTTATTTATTCAAGACTATGTCCGTTGCTCGACTAGAATCTAACCGATAAGCGATTGGTCTTTCAATTCCGCCAGCAGCCGATTTCCGACGATATTAGTGAATTTTACGATAAAACCTCGCGTCTTTATTGCAGTATAAAAGTTCTTTCCAATGTCTTTCACAGTTGGAACAGTTTTGAGCTCCTTACCAGTCATTCAGAGTAGATTTTCCAAGTACCAACACTCTTTTCAAGTTATATAAAAATTCTTTGTGATCTGCCTGGAGTCGTAGCAGCTTCCAGCACGATTTTTGATATTATTCCTCTGTTTCACTACTCGAAAGGGTCCAGCAATTCAAGAATAATAAATGAATAACAACTCTGTGTAACGTGAGCCACGTTGTAAAATCGAATTTCCAGTTTCTACCTAAGAGAATCAATTAGCAAACTATTTCGAGACGATATACCGATGATAATTATTCAACAGTAAGCACTGTTTCATTATCAGAGTACTTTCTTACGCGTCTTCGTTATGTCGCCTTTATCTTCATTTTCTCCAATGAAGAACCAATTCTTTCCAGACGAGCCGAAGGAGCAGAAGATTGAGGTCTGGACTCGCAGGAATCGCACAACAACATACTATGCGAGGAATCTGTTGGCGCAGAGAATACTCGATCTGTATTACATTCTGGATTCAAATGTGAGACTTTTCCAGGAGCATAAGTTGGCTCGACTTTTACATTGAAAGACAGTCGAATTTTCATCCATGGACTACGAAAATAACGCTTTTTATTCAAGACCTTGTCTGTTGCTCGACTAGAATCTATCCGAAAAGCGATTATTATTTTAAGTCGGCCAGCAGTGTATCTCTGACGGTATTAGTGAATTTTATCATGAATCCTCGCGTCTTTATTGCGATATAGAAGTTCTTTTCAATGCTGTTTGGAGTTGACACAATTTGGAGCTCCTTAGCAACCATTCAGAGTTGATTGTCGGAGCACCAGTTTGCTTTTTAAGTTATCTAAGAATTCTTTTTAGTCTGCATGGAGTTTTAACAGCTTCGAGCACGAATTCTCGATATTATTTCTCTGTTTATCTGCTCAAAAGGGTCTCACAATCCACGAATGAGCAAAAAGTACTAACTCTGTAATGTAAGCTACATCGTAGACCTAAATTTCAAGTTTTGATGCCACAGAATCAATTTGCCAACTATCTCAAAACGATATACCGATATATTGTAGAGTAATTGGTATCCTAATCCAGCTAAAAGTCAATCACTGACGATATCAGTTGATTCTATTACAAGTCTCTTAAATGTTTGTCATAGTTCAAGCATTTTGAGCTTCTGACCAGTCATTCAGAGTTGATTGTCAAAGTACTAACCACCAACGCTCTTTTCAAGTTATATACATATTCTTTTCGGTGTGCATGGAGTTGTTACAGCTTCCAGCACGAATTTGTCATATAGTTCCTTAGTCGAACTACTCGAAAGAGTCTACCAATTCAGGAATAAGAAATAAATAACAACTCTGTGCAACGTAAGCTACGTCGTAGAATTGAACTTGAAGTCTCGACGCAATAGAATTAATTTGCAAACTATTTTAAAATCATATACCGACGATAATTGTTCAACGGTACGCAATGTTTCAATCCTATAGTACTTTACCACGCTTGGAGAACGAATTCAGGAAGAAAGAGATGAAAACAGTTTTCGTTATATCGCTTTTATCTTCATTTTCTACATTGAGAAATCAATTTTTTTCAGACGAGCCGAAGGGAAGGGAGATTGAGTTCTGTACTCGAAGGAATCGCACAACAAGATACTATGCGAGGAAACTGTTGACGCAGAGGATACCTGAGTCGTATGACAGAAAGGAGAGGATCCAAACATCCTGGATTCAAACGTGAGGGACTCTTCTACTCCGGATGGACGAAGCATAAGTTGGCGCAACTTTTACTCGTATAAAAGTCTGATTTTCATCCATGGACTAGGAAAATAACGCTATTTATTGAAGACTATGTCTGTTGCTCGACTAGAATCTATACAATAAGCGATTGGTATCTCAATTCGGCTAGCAATCGATCTCTGATGATATTAGGGAATTCTATCACGAATCCTCGCGTCTGTATCGCAATATAGAAGTTCTTTTCAATACTTTTTAGAGTTTAAACCATTTTGAGCTCCGAACCAGCCATTCAGAGTCGATTGTCGAAGGAACAACACTCATTTCAAGTTAATAAGAATTCTGTTTGGTCTGCACAGAGTTGTAGAGCTACGAGCGAGAATTTTTGATATCATTTCTTTGCCTAACTAATCGAAAGTCTCACAATTCAAGAATAAGAAACAAATACTCTGTGTAACGTGAACTACGTCGTAGATTTGAATTTCCAGTTCCGACCTAACAGAATTAATTTTAAAACTATTTCAAAACGATATACCGATGAGAATTATTGAACAGAATGCAATGTTTCTTCACTGTAGTACTTTCTTACGCTTGGGAAACGAATTTTTGCAAAGAAGGAATGAACGCAGCTTTTTTCTACGTATGTCACTGTCTATTAATAGCTAGCTTTCTTGTTTACCAAGAGTTTTTCAATAGTTTCATCAATTCTCTTTATTGAAATGCTTGCAAATATGAATGTGTACATATTGTAGACGAGGAATGAAAGTTCAATGGTTTCTATCGTCTGTCTCAGGAGGAATGAGTCGTCGTAGACCCGACTACCAAAGGTCTGCTCGATTTGCACGTTTGGAAAGCCTCAATCTTCTTTCATACATCTGGAGAACAAACGATAGACGTGCGACGGTACTCATCATCAATTTCAAGAAGACTGACTCGTCATTGGATCTTTCATCGATAGTTTCATCAACTTCAACGCTCAGCAGGCGTCCAAAGTCGGTCATAAACATCTTGTGCCTGTACAACGGACGTTGAATGGTTCGGCTCGTCAATTTCACCAACAATGAGTCATAATTATCTAGTTCTCCGTTGGTTCCTCTTATGTCGATAATCGGAGAGCGTTATAATCTAGTATAATACTAATAATATACCTATTCTGCCGTGCTTGTGTAGACAAAGGTAGCAAAGTGCTAAAAGTGAAAGCAGAGAAAACTAAAATCAGAATTTCTGATATTTTCAAACTAAATTAAGGATGTCATTTATTCAGAATAATTAATGAAGGACTAATAATATATTACACGACCTTATGAACAGTCATTCGAGTGTGATTTCAGGTCATAATTAATCAAAATGCCTGAAATAAGTCACATACTATTTTTAAGTGTTGTAAATCGGAAACAGTAACATGTTATTTACTCTGTAGAACAAAATGACTGCGTTTTTCGCTGTTTTTCGTATATCATTTCGTCAGAGGTGAACCGCAGTGATGCAGTAATGCAGAATAAGAATTTTACTGTATTTTAATATATTTTATTGATATTGACCCGGACATTTCAGTCCATAGACATGTTAAACAACGCGAAAACTAATCATAATGTTGATGAACGGTTTATGATAAGTATATACCTAATCATAACAGCGGTAATAAAGAATCAAAAGGCAGTGGTTGTATTATTTCAGTGAATAAAAGCAGCAGTTTGACAATTACTGCTTTTTAACTTTGAAAATGCATTCGCGGCTTCGATAATTAGGAAATGTAATCCATTTGAAATATTTGACAGTTTAAAAATTATTATTTCGTTGAAATAACATTCCTGACGAGTTATTATGAGAGATATGTGAATGATGATTGAATAAATAGGAATTTGCGCATCAAAATTAATAAAAGGCAGCCAATGAAGTTTACTGCCTTTTACCCAAGCACGGCAGTATTGTCGACGAATTATCGATGCCTCATAGTGTTTAAGATGATTTTCTAACAAAGCAACTAAGAATTCATTGATTTTTCAAGAGTTTTATCAATTTTTGTCTTTCTAAAGCATAGAAATATGAATACGTACATCTTGTAGCTGATTAACGGACGTTGCATGGTTTTTGTCGTTTGTTTCAGAAGGAACAAGTCGTCGTGGATTCACCTGTCGAAGGTTTTCTCGATTTCCACGACTTGGTCGTGATTCGATCTTCCATCAAGAGTTTTATTAATTTTAATGGCCGGTGAGCGTTGGAATTCAGTCATGTACATCCCGAGGCTGTGTAATAGACGTTGAATGGTTCGCCTCGTCAATTTCACCAACAATAAGTCATTATTACCCAAGTTCTCGCGAGTAGAACAAATTTCAATGATCGAAAAGCGCTATAATCCGGGGACTATTGTATTACCTATGTATCGTAGACCAATTATCGATGCTCGATGGTTTTTAAGATCAATTTCAAACGGAATTTCATCGATTTTCTTTATTGAAAAGCATGCAAATATGAACGCGTACATCTCGTAGACGAGGAATAAACGCTAAATGGTTTTTGTCGTCTGTTTCAGAAAGAACAAGTCGCCGTGGATTCATCTGTCGAAGGTTTTCTCGATTTCCACGTTCGCAAAGCCTCGGAATGTTCTTCTATACATCTTCAGGACGAACGACGGACGTTTGACTATGCTCCCCATCAATTTCGAAAACACTAGATCGTAATTCGATCTTTCATCGAGAGTTTTACTAACTTTAATGATAAGCGGGCGTCGAAATCCAGTCATACACGTCTCGTGGCTGTAGAATATTTGTTCAACGGTTTCCACCCTCTATTTCACCAAGGAAGGAGTCATCATTCTTCAGTTTTTCGTTGCACTTGTCAATTTTAATTATATAAACGTTATAAATCTGTAATATACATATCTCGCACGGATCAAAGATACCAAATAGCTTCACTGACGAACTTTGGAAGAAGTAGGCCACTATTTCCTGATTTCTCCATAGTTCAATCAATTTTGTCGATTCAAAAGCATTATAATATAATAATGTATGCGTCTTTCAGCTGGATTATGATTATTCGCGGTTTTCTTTCCATCAATTTCCAAAAGACTAACTCGGATTACGTATATGTTTATGTTTATCAATAATTTCTTGAATTCTAATCGTTAAGAACCATAGTATTATGCACATTGAAATCTTGTAGCCCAATAATAGACGTGTGATTTTCATCGTCCGATTTTTACCGTTAACGAAATCTGTACCGAGAACAGAGACTCTGTTCTCCGAGCGTATTGCAGTGTGAATAATAAAACTAAGGAGCTTTCTCCTTCTCCTTAACGAGACTGATATGAAAATCATATGCTTGGAACATTGTACCAGACATGCCGTTAGGTATAACTGTGTGTGTATTCGTATTTATTATCCTTACCACAATTAGTTGAAAGTATAAGAATAGTATTAACGTAGGTTAATTATAGTACTGGCTATTCCACGGACTCGGAAAGTGTTGAACAGGTAAGCTTGAGCGACATACGCAATATATTATACATATTATTACTATAACATCTTCTATTGATTATACGAATACCGTATTATTCCGAGTATGAGTCGACTTTTAATACTATAGCTTTGATGGAATAAGTTTTTGTCTTTGACTGAATATGATGGCCTGCCGTCGGTAGAAGTGAACGGGACGGGGGTGGATCCGACGGATTTTTCCCGCCCGATCGATTGACACCCCCCCCGTCGCCCTCGCTCCTCTCCGTCCTGAGATAGCGAAACAGTCCCCCCCCAGGAGGGGCCGGGGGGGGTTATCAGGGGAAGGGTTGGAAAGAGGAAGTCCCTCCCTACTCGAATATACAATGGCCCCCCCCTTCCCCTCCGCCCCCATGGTACCATACATCAATAACTCTGAGGGGGGGGGTGACCTAAGAAATATTATTGCACCATTGGATAGCCCTCTCCTTCCCCTTCAATTCCC